>OX438955.1:7729929-10153829 GCA_949316185.1 Pyrausta nigrata | reverse complement strand
TTGGTGGTACCGAAGCTAAGTCAATAATTAATTTGTCATAGTGGTATCTTACCTAAAGAGAGAAGCCGGATCGATGTGGATACAGGTGGCTCAAGCTAGAAGAGACTGGCATAAAAGAAAGGAGGCCTACACCAAGAACATGGTAGAACGCTGAGAAGAAGAAGAAGGTGTCTTGTTTTTACCCGACTGAGTAAGGAGGGTTATGTTTTTAAGATCTGATCGGACACGACTTTTGACAGTTTAAATCTACGCGGATATTTTATATTAGGTGCTAAAATCAAATTTTTTTTTGGTGAGTCAGAAGACTTTATGCACAAAGTTATACATTGCACAGTTATACATAGTCAGAAAGTGGAGGTTTATACATTAAATATTAAAGTGTGTCACTTATGATAAGAATATGATGGTAATGGTACTACAATTTCATAATCATTGAAAAAGGTATTACCAACCCGCATTACGAAAGTAAAGCGCTTACCAAAAGTAAACTCGCATTATGTTAAAATTACCTTCGTTTTGCATTAGACATAGAAAGACGATGCCAACGCTAAGTTTTCTCCGTACCTAAAATGGATATTTTTGAACGAGGAGTCGTTACATATGTAAGATGGTTCTTATTTTAATTTTCTTTTTAAAATATTAGGCGTACTTATAAATTAGACGGTATGTAGGTACATAAGCCAGTGAGATAAATCGCAACTCCGTTCTACGATTGTTTAATCTTTGCGAAATGTAAGTGGCGCTTCTGTGCGCATAAACTTTGTCAAATAAACTCGTGCAAATCGCGGATACAATACTGATATTAGGCAGATAATTTACTTACATACAAGTAGGTAAACAAAACGGTCAGTAACCGGGTAGGTACGTCATGATGAGTACAAGAGGCGCGCAGGGTGAGCGCAGGTAAAGGTCATCGACCCGCGTTTTGATACGCGGAAATATTGAAGTGTTTATGATTCGCTATTTGCGTGAACCGGGGAAGCGAGAAGTGAAGTGCACTCTTACTTTTCTACGGGAATCGTAATATTAACTATTAATGTGTAGGCACGTGACCTAATTTGGGATATGCAAGTCAGTTTTAGGTACTGGGGCTGTGTATAGGTCAATAACCTTTTCAAGGAAATCGTACCCGCATGCCACGATGTTTGTCATCGAATTGACATCCTATGCATCATCATCCCAAATAAAACACTTAAGTTCATCGGACCCAAAATGTTTAGTATAGAATTACATACATAATAGGTAGGTACCACAGAATACATGTAGTAGGTATCAGCATTAAATAAGAATAAGGACCTACCTTCTCAGTTACTTAATAATTATAAGATGGATTTACCCTTGGAATGTAATTCCTTTATAATCTAAGTTAGGTACTAACTAAATCCTTAGATCCTTGCGGTGCAGCGGCTGTGAGTTTAAAAATGACACGAATAAAAAAATGATTATTCTTATGCTTTTTTTGAAGTCTTCTCTACGTCTGATAATTTGTTACTTAACTATTTCTGCAGTTATTAACTTAAAATAAAGTAATGAACTAGCAAAGTTCACGAATCAAATGGCGTTCAAAAGTTACCCAACCAATTCGAAATTTAGAATTTCCAACGTGTCTCCACCACCACTACTCGTACCTTCTACTACATAGTTATGAAACAAGCACAACATAATAAAACGCGTTGCTAGAAAAACGAATAGCAATTGCAATCGTCTTCATTCAGATAGTGTTTCGTTTCCGAACGTGCCGAAGCCTAAATTAGGTTAGAAAAAAAAGAGTAAGTAAAAGTAAATTCAAAAGGATTCGCGCGCGTACAGATTTCAAAATCGGAACATGTCAGAAGTTATGAAACAATTACATTATGCGTTGCTAGGCTACGGATATGCTCGTCACAGATCGTGTTTTGTTTTCGATGGTGAACGGACTTCAAAGAGCGAGTGTAGGTACTTTATTTATTTATCCAAACGTAACCAACTGTTTATGCCAGTCGGGGTTAACGTTTTCGATCCATACTAGTCGCCATAGCAGCAGCTCACGCTTAGTTTGGGGCTAGGTAATTGGTGTGATTGTTGGAACAAGTTATTTAAAAAATGCGAATGTTATCTTCTTGTAACTTCTTTACGCTTAATCTAAACCGATTTAGATGACATTTTAAAAGGACATAGGCCTTTTTTGCCATGATATAAAAACTTTTAGGGGGTAAAATAGGGGATAATAGTTTGATAGGAAACTGAAATTTGCGCGGGTGAAGCCACGTGGAATCGCTAGTATGCAATATATCCTTATTTATATCTATAGAACAGGCTGGCTAGATTTTACGCTGCGCTTAATAACCATGTAGGCACCAAGTAGTCGACATCACGTCAAGCTAAACACAGTTTGTAATAGGGGCGAAATTTGAACAATATTTACTATTAATAAAATTATCACGTCAGATTACCCCACTTTGACCTAGAAACCGCTTCTATTCTCTACGTATTATATAAACTTTTCGTAGTTCACATGGGTAACCTGACGTGCTGCCGACTGTCCAAGCGAGATTAGATACTTAGGTTAATCAGCCCACCCAGTTTTCACTGAAAGGCTACGATCTACCTGTGACTGTGAAATAAAAATAATGCCCTCCTAGCCCAATTTCGACCACGGCGGCCTATCTCAACAGAGATTAGCCAACTGCGCTGGACATATTATAGTGCACAAGTGTGTGCGCAAATACACAGGTGCACTCTCTGTTCCTTCACTCTCATAATTCGGTGAGACGGTAGTCCGATATGACCGTAGAGAGATCAGGCGCAGAACCAACGACTTAACGTGCTTTCCGAGGCACGGGGGTGATAAACACCACCGACTTCCTGACTCCGGAGCTGTGTCTGAGTAATTTCAAGACAGAAATACCCAAACACTCTCGGCCCGACTCGGGATTCGAACCCGGGCCCTCGTGGATAGTACCTAGCGTGCTGACCAACGAGGCAGTCATTATTTGAAATAAAAATAATGACCAGTTAACGATACTAGCTAGCCGTGTGTCGGTGTTGGTTCTTTGCAACTAGAAATAACTTAAAATGTATGACCATGACCAAGTGCGATTAGGATAGGCAGTATAAGAATAGTAACAGGTAGACACGTGATCGCAATAAATCTATTTTTAAATCAATTAGGTACCTACTTACTTATCTCACAAATGCAATTAGTCTGATATTTCAATAACAGTATTAGCCTTATCAACCAATCGATAGTATTAATCCTTACAAGTGCTTATAAGGAAATGAACAAGCCAACTCGTAATATCCTCTCGCTCCTTTCATCTACAAAGTCCCTACAAATAAAGAAAACTCCACACAACCCACGCTATATCCACCCTCACAAAACATAAAAGTCAGCATTACAAACATGATCAATTCTCTGACAGTTCGTTATATATGCGTGACCATTTTCGACTTTATTTTTATCACAATAAGAGTACAATCGAGAGCGACAAAAATTCCAAGTGCATTGTGAAGACATAAACTAATTTATACGCGTCTCGTAATAGAGAGAGACTGGGATATCTTGCATTTCGCTTCGACGCTTACCTGAGGTTTTTGAACGAAGGTCTTGGTACCTGTGTTAACCCCAACGACGCCGCGACGTATGAATTGTGATCATCATGAGTCACTGGTCTCGTCGGACGACATAGTTGGCCCAAGCAACAGGTATTTATTTCAGGGTTAATGTCAGCTGGTCACGTTGTGAGGGTTAAAATGGAGAATATCTGAATATTTTTGCTGCGCAAAGCGTATGTACTAACTTAATTGATATATTTTAAACGAATCTTGCTTACTGCATCTATATGCAGTTAAAAATTGGAAATCGATTCTATTTTTTTTTATAGTTTTTAATATTTTTTTAACACTTACATTGTTCTTTCTTATTTATATAAGTTTTAAATAAGAAACTAAAAATTCGGACACAGCTAGGATTTAAACCCACGTCCTTTGGCTAACCGGGCCAACGCTCTTACTAACTGAGCTACTGTGCAGTCTATCCAGCCGTGTGAAATTCTTAGTCTCTTTTGAATACGTCATCTATTTTTCTATATTTTTTTTTTAATATCTTTACTAACTAGACCACTTAGTGTTGTACGACCGACACTGTATCCTACTTATGAAAAGCCCAAATACATTTGTGCCGAAGTAGCCTTGGCAAATCCACAAAAACAAATAACCTCGAATTCCCGTCACGAATTGCCAAATGTAACAATGTTACAATCAATGTAACACATCGGCATGTTACGTAACCCTTTGTCTGATAAACAGGGACAAAGCGTTTCCCTGAACGTTTTCCGCGTTGACTGACGGACAGGGAGATTTCGTTTTTGTGTCAACAACAAGTGGATTGATTTTTGTATACGTATTTAGATTATCAACTTGTCACACACAGTTTATACGTTATTGGAATTCAAGAAAAGGTAGCAATAACTGAATATGACCGACCATACACTTGCAAATTACATTTGGAAGGATGTGTCATATCTTCCACCTGTGCAATTTTCCCGTACCTAGTAAGTACTCTGGGTTGTTGATACAAATTCAAGAAGGGGTAGCAATATCTAACTGAATATGACCGACCATACACTTCCAAATTATATTTGGAAGGATGTGTCAAATCTTCGTACTTAGTAAGTACTCTGGGTTGTTGGTACAAAAAATCTGATACCTTTTAACAAGCAATTCTTGTATATTTATTTTTTATATTTATCTCGGAAAAGCTCTAAAGATCTCGCTAAAATTTGGTATCTTATCGGGGTTGAAAAGTCGATCTAGATTAGTCTGTTTGGGGAAACGCGTGTTTTCAAGTTTGCATGCGTCTTGCATAATTGTTCGACGCAGATTTGGATCACTAATTTCGTCCCGGTGACCATGGGCGTCGTGGTACAATTCGTAAAACGTCGGACTGAAGAAACGTAGAAGACGTGGGATCCAATCTCGCTCGAAGACGAAACGTTTTTTAAACAAGACTTACGAATTATAAAGCTTTTTTTATTAACCACTCAGAGATCATGTATCCAGACACAATAGAAAATTTATTGTTATGCGACCGCTGACGGTCTTATGATCCTCAAGGGGTTAAATAGTAGTAACCATAGCTCGGTCGCCTAGGTACTGATAGAAAAACCACAGTAACATTACCGTAGAGTAAGACGTCGTGAGTGTATATTATAATAGACAGGGCTCCAAACTCTAAACCCCGCAACTTCCCTTAAATGCTGCAACCAAGTTTCCTCATGCGTTGATTGACCTCTTGCAGATTTTTGCCCTCGTATCAATAGCCCTTGCATTTTACATACCTTCGGAGTGGGTGTTCCGACCTGTGGGCGAATAAATTACACCGTATCGATGCGTTTGTTAAAAATAAATTTTAAAAAACATGCCTCAGTTCACTGACCAGGAAAATCAAGGCCTGACTAACGACTGCTTTGTTTTACCCTGTTTTAGAGTTTCTGCCTGCTATTGACCTCGGGTTAAGTTTTTTGCACGTCTACCACATGAACTTGAATCAGAGGCCTTACTGTCACGATGTCGGTATTTTCGACGCTGTAATGCTGGCATGAGTGACAGGGATGTCACTCATACCAGCATCACAACGCGAACGAGCGTGATGGCTAGACTCGAAAATACATACTAGGGGTCAATTGCGCCTTACCACTTTGCAGAGGTATTCGCTTGGCAGACCTCAGACGATTACAAAATTCAAATCACAGCACCGGTCAGTATACTTAAAAAAAACATGTCAGTGTAACTGCGAGCGAGTTTGAATTTTATTGTTACGTCACTAGTATAGCTATTTGGTTTTATATGTCCTTAGACAACTACGATGCGATGTGTCCCTAAGACTGGGAAGGCGTACTTGTCCTCGATATTACATCGTCATCCAGAATTCCTAAGTAAGGCCTCTGGCGACAATGCCACAGTCAAGTAAGGAGTCAGTAAGCTAAAAATTTCCATCATAAGTTGTGTATGTATTGATTGGCTTCTTATGTTTTGATGGCTTATCTGTCTAGTAATCTGGTCAAAATCTAAGCAAGTTAACCTACGTAGTTGTTGCAATTAGTTTTGACCTTATGAAAACAGTTGTTTTTACTTTCCTGTCCATTACAAATAATTGAGAAAAACGTTATGAAAATAAATGAATGTTCAAATTCTTTGTCAGGCTAATGCTTTGGTATATGTACTAGTCTTATTAATCTTGGTAGGTATGTCGGTGTCTAAAATAAGAGAATTTTTAGTCACTCTTAAAGTAATTTATTTTTAAAATGTAGTAGAAAATTAACACAGTGTATGGTGTGTATTGTAGTGAGGAACTGACCCAGAAAATTAGGGTTCACGCCAAATTACAACAGAAACGAATACAGTAACACTGTGTTCGATGTCGAGTGCAGTATTGTGCATGTAAAGCTATTTTGGATGAAATGTCCTTTCAATCTTTGACAAAATGATATTAACATCCGAAGCCCTCCTCTGTAAAGGCTCATAATACAAGTTTTTTTGACTAAATGTTTGTCGTCTTTTATTCGATTCCCTGTTTTATTTCCAAACTTCAAACCACATCTTCATTATTAGGTCTGGTACATATGACAAAACTTTTAGGATTTTTTAAAGATTAGTGAACTTACTGAGTCGTACCTACATTTTGCGTAACATCACATTGTTTAGTTCATGAAAATTACGTTTGACGTATCAATGCTTAACGACCGTAGTAAACGGTTGACCACTTCTCAAACTGTCGCCTAGCTAAGTAATCGTCGATCAGACCAATAAGGGTTTAATTGATGGTGCAACTTAGTTCTGACCGCTTGTAATTGGTTAAACTGGGTAGGGGTAGAGCCATGTGTTGTGTAAAAACCGAGAGATTATTCGTAAGTTTTAAGATTATAAAACATTGTGAGGTAATTGCCACTAAGTTAGTCTTGAAAAGAGAAACGGTATGTTTCCTGACACCTTTATTCATCAAAAACTGGCTGACAGGTTCATAATTTAACAGTGCGCGATGTACCTAAATTAAAAACAATTATTATGAAGGTATCCTAATTTTGCAGATTATTTTTAATGCGGCTTACCTGTCATTTTCATACCTATCCAGTGGGATGTTGCATCACTTTCTAAATATTGACACAATGTTGCATGACGTAGTTTCACCGAGGGTAGTTGCGGAAGAGTGGTGGGGTGTTTCCCCACTAAATCATCTTTATTGAGATTTATAGCTGATGCTCCACCTTCCGAAGTGTTCTGTATTGAATTTATAGACATAACTGCTACTTTCGTAATATTATAAATCTGGCTGCTTGGGGTAATCTCGCCATAGCCATTTTAATGTTTTTGAGTTCTTGAATTGACAACTTCGTGCAGTTCTGATAGGGTTGCATTTGCAACCACTAATCTTCATCTCTAGCCCTGAAGTCAAAGCATACCTACGTCTCTTTCTTCAGATTCATTCGACTGTTCTAGCAAATCTGTTTTCATCTTTATTTTTAGCATTGTGTACTCAAGATCCAGCTAAGGAGTAACGGAAAGGGCGAGTATGCGGGCGTGAATCGTTCCACCAATTTGTTTTAACTGACTGAAATAGAATGCCGTATCCGCTCGCGGGGTTAAGGGCAGACTGTTTTGTTTGAGCTCTGGTGATTCAGCAGTTTTACTGGTTTTACTCTTTTAGAAAAAAAATTGACGTCGTAGTTGCCAGTATTGTAGGAACAAATTCACTATGTTTTTTTTTCTGTATTAGAGAATTGCTTTTTGTGATGCTGGCAGTTTAGATCATTAGAATCTAGTGCAATGCTGTCAATTTGTGTTATAATAAATAAATATATCAAGCTAATGCGTTAAAATAAAACACGAATAAACGTTATAATATGGCCGTTCGGTAAACAGTTTTGATTATTTTAAAATACAATAGCCATTAAAGTGCAGTATAAAAAGTACGACCGGAAAGTTTTAGAACTGTGTCTATTATGATTAATGCCCCGTAGAGGTATGAGCCAGCTCATCGATCTTGGAAATGCATTAGCCCCTTAAACCGGGCTCGTAAAAAACGCAGCTTAATTCATCGAACCGAAAATAAACGCCTAAAACGACCCTGGTTGGGCCACAGTATAAAAATGTGAGGTCTTCTGTTCTCACTGTTTGCCATGAGGAAAATTTCCCCAGTTACTAGAATTTGGTTTTATGCATCTTGGTATAATGTATCTAACCTTTGTACAGAAAATATTTAACCTTTATGAGACACGAAAAAATACTTTTTAATGACAATTGCATATAGCACTTCATTTGGTTTCATATCATCATGCCATGTTTATGAATCCTGAAAATATTACTCTATTTTTTGGCAGTCTTAAAGTAGAACCTCAAAAAATTTGGCTCCTCGCATATCATTTTTATAGATTTTCCTTTAAAACTAAAGAGTAAAATTCTCTGATGTGATGCCCAAATGCAGCACAAGGGTGCCACTGGGCGCATCCATCTTGAAATGCATTAGCCGGGCTCCAGTTACCTGCATAGCTGTAGCCGTGAATAAAAAAGGAGCGTCGAACCGAAAATAAAAAGTCAAAAGCTGGGGCATAGTCAAGCGAAAGCAGTTGATTGTGGTCCTATTTTATTACATAGTTGTTTATCTATCCCTTACATAGTTTCGTGGGGGAAGATCCTAATGCCCAAATTGAACAACTTGTATTATGTATACTGGTAATCTACTGTAAAAATGAAAAAAGAAATACCAAATCAGTCGTTTTTTTTTATTCGGTACGTAGATACCGATTATTTACTTACTTACTTACTGGGGTGACGCAGCGACCCAAAGTGAGTCTTGGCCTCCGACACCAGATCACGCCATGCATCTCGGTCTTGAGAGAGTTCTTGCTAGTCGCTATTGCCGAGTTGAGCAGATCTTGAGCTACGACGTCTTTCCAGCGGTACCTAGGGCGTCCAACCGGGCGTCTCCCATTTGGTCGTCCCAGGTACGCTCTCTTCACGGAACGATCCTCTTCCATTCTCTCTAAATGTCCGAGCCATCGAAGCCTAGCTGCTTTGGTCTCTCCGATAATGTTGGGTTCGGACACTAGGTCTTCAATCTCCGTGTTCTTCCTGACTCTCAACCTCCCATCTCCCAGTTTCTTCCGTCACAGAATCTTTCGCAGAATTTTCTTTTCCGCCACTAACAACTTATTCTCTTCTTTTAAGGTCAGTGTCCAGGCTTCGCAGCCATACATTAAAATTGGTCTAATAACAGTTTTGTACATACGCAGAAGAACCGATCATTTAATCGTCATTAATGCTTTTACTTTTTACAAATCATCACCATCATTTCTTCTTGCTGGTAATTTTGATTTGTTCTTTTACAAAGAACATGTGCATCCAAAGCTTGCTAGTGCCACATTCCAAGAATATCCATAGTATCTGAGATACTGTTTTACCTGTTACGGACTGTGCCTAGTCCGTCCGATCGGCGACTTTTTTGTACCTCCTTAGTTTTCGGACTCGTCAATTTTCGGCTGGGAAATTCGGACTTTCGACCGGTTATGAATGACGCTTTTTCGCCGGCTATTCCGACTGGACGATTTACCGGTAACGATGCAGAGAATTGAGATTTCTGTTCTGACCGTTGAAGTCAGTTCGGAAGTTTGCTTTCGGCTTTTGATTTAAGAACGCTAATAGAATCGTTTCTGTTTTTGAAATTGGAATCGTCTTTTTCTAGGTTTCTCGTTTGTTGATTAAATTTTGACGTTCTGACTACATACTCACTGCAATCTAAAAGAAAAAAAAAATGGATTCATCAAAGCTCATACATGTATTTTTATTTATTTGTAGTTTATAAAGTATTAATTGCTTGAAATTTTAATAATAACGATTTTATCTTTGTTTCAGGTATGTATCACGAAAAAATATAATATCGGAGAACATCGAAAAATGACGTTGGGTACGTGTTTCTGTGAAATGTTGATTGACAGCTCAGTAACTCCTAACTGTTTGCTACAATGAACTAAATTATATGCGGGCGGTAAATGAACACACATTTATTTAATGCGGGTAACATTAAACCCATGATATTTTACTTTGTTAGTTGTAGTAGTCTTGTAGGTAGATTTAAGGGATTTTCTTATATAAAGTATAAGAAAATCCCTTAAATCTACCTTGCGATGTTTAATTATTAGTGGGATTTGCACTTGAATATAAATATTTTCATTTTAACGAGTTTTCGTAAAAATATTTTTCCTTACATATTTAAATCACAATATGTTCTGCCCTATTCTTGGTAAATATTTCTGGCAATTTTAAAGTTAAACATACAGAATAAAATGTACACTTAACAGAATTAGGTTTTCACTCTCAATAATTCAATATCCCCAAGACAATCCCATTAACGAACAATTTTGTATCGCCGGTACAGTTAATAGAAAAATGATTACCCGAAGCATTATCAAGTATTGAATGGAACAGGGGAAAATTAATTTTCTCAGAGCTTCCACACTGGAATACTACTCAGTAGGCTTGCTAGGTAATCATCAAACACGCAATAGTTAGGAAACCGTAACGTATTGCAGTTACCTACATTTTTTACTACTAAAATAAGAGGCATATAAGATACTATTAGGGATAGGACCTTCAGTAACGAAGAAAATGACGAAGGAGAAGAGGTTTAGGGTCAATGCACACTACCGGCACCGTCTCAACCCAGCAATTAACTTGCCATTCAAATAAGAGCATTAAGTTGTAAGTCGTAAAATATATTTTGTAAATTCGAGGCGACGCCGTGCTGTTGCGAAGCCAATATAGTGTACCATGACCTTTACTCTGACATCCGAATTTTTAATTAATTAATTAATAAATTTTTTACTCTATCGTTCCTGTCAATCGTGGCCGTGCGAATGAGCGCAAAAGACAATGTCTATTCTAGTAGAATAAGAATTGGTCTCCTAAAGTAGTACTAAAACTAGTGCCCATGACTTTGTGCAAAGTTGGACTACTGATCCTTCATGCACTGTGCACTAGCTACCTTATTCCTGGAAAATTCCGTGCAAAATGAGTTTCCTTTGCGTCTGAAAGAAAACACGTGTATAAATTATATTCGGTAATGGTATCCGTGTGTAACAAAATTCTCTGGTCCTTTAAATAAAAGAAGCTTTTCTTCTACTATATACTTCGTCTGTCACGTCTTCTTCTCAAATTGTCTTCGAATCTTATCTGGGTACAGTCGGCAGCACATCGGATTACCCATTTGAACTACGATAACAGCTTTTATTACGTATGGAATAATGGTGGTCTCAAGGTCAAATGGGTAGCCTGACGTGCGTTCGTGTAATTTAATTAGTAAACGGTGGAGTTTTATCGACATGACAAAACTTTCGTTATGCTGAAGGTCCTTGCCAATGATGTCTTGTGGTGTCAAGTTAGTTATTGTCATCGTATCTGACAGGGTTGCTGTTCACATTAGCGGGTTAGCATAGTCTAATGTCATTTATAAATAATAATGTCCTCCTAGCCGATTTCCACTACGGCGGCCTATCTCAACAGAGATTAGCCAACTGCGCAGTACATATTATAGTGCACAATAATAATATAATAAATAAGTCAGCCTATTAGATCCCACTGCTGGGAAAAGGCCTCACCTCAACTATGAGGAGGGACGAGCCATACTTCACCACGCGGGCTCAGTGCGGATTGGTGAAGGGGTGTATGTAAGGCAAGTGACAAACCTTACTGTCTGAAGTTATCAAGCCGCCCTAGGGCCTCTGACTAGGCTTAACGACTAATACCACAGATATTAGCCGGGACCAACTGCTTAACGTGCCTTCCGAAGCACGGAGATGCTTGTCATGGACGTCACTTAAATGGTCGGAATGGTCACCCATCCAATCACGACCGCGCCGTGGGTTGCTTAACTTTTGGTATCACTACCAAAGCGCTGCCGCCACTGCGCCACAAGCACCTCCAGTAGTGCACAAGTGTGTGCGCAATACACAGGTGCACTCTCTGTTCCTTCACTCTCATAATTCGGTGAGACGATTTAAAAATAATAGTGTTAAGTGTCTCGAGGGAAAATAGCCTATTACTTATCTTTATATTATTTATTTCTATTATTTATCTTGAATACCACCAATTGTTGATTTACTAATGAACTGATAATACGCTCTTCTTCCATAGACTTTGTATGGGATTACACACGGTCGTCAGACTACCTACCCCACATTGACCTTGAGACCTCCTCTATTCCCAACGCAATAAAAGCTGTTTTCGTAAATTATTGTTTTTTAAGTGATAAGCATTCACTTTGCAATCTAAATATATTATTGCACTTGAAAAAATGACAATGAATGAATTGAATGAATGTTTTCGTAGTTCACATGGGTAACCTGGTACATAATCTGTGCCTGAGGTGCTGCCTCTGTAACATGAATGGGTAATTCACCTAACAGTTCCGTATATGAATTTGACTGCTACACGTGTTGTGGAAGGTTAAAAATAACTTTTAATCTCCAAAATTCATCCTCGATATTGCTCCCATAACCTAATTTTGATGCCTTTCATCATTCCGTGACCCCGGCCCGGGATGAGGTCTATTCCCTGTTTAATTATGAGACAAACCTAATTTCCTTATAACATGATACGATATTTGCTATGAAGGATAACGCTAGGATTTTGATAGCTTTGTACTCGACGACTTTATAGGGCTGTTTCCTGGTATTGACGTTAAATGAAAAGGAAACGAGATGTTTTTCCAATAATGTTCCAAAAATAAATACTTTCCATATTACGGAAAGAACGTGATATATCTCGACTGGATTGTCTTGGTAACTGAGTAACCATTTCTGTAGAAATAAAAACAAATTGGTAACATTGACCTGGCGCGAATTCATTTTTGACATTACACATTAACTACATCCATCTGTTTCTTATGTATGATGGTATTGGCCTTGTAACCATTCTGTATTTAGTTAACACACCTTTACTGTTGATTTTCATAAAATCGTACCTTTTGAAAGATTGCAAAAGATCTTTGAAATATCGGCAAAATATTTCGTCAGAATACTGTCGGTAACAGAAGTAACGACGGTATCACTACGCGTGCAAGTATCAAGATACCTTCGTTGCACTACACAAGTTGAGATATGGACTGTACCTGTTACGATTTCGATATTGAAAACATGTCATTTGGCGATGCATTTAACCTTTGTTTTAAAACTGTGTCAAAATACTTGTACTAATTTTTGTTGTAACGTATCTGGAGCGAACGTGACAATATGACTCAAGTTTATGTGACGCATATGATAAACTGATTTCAACGTCAGCTGAAATCAACATATGCATGTGGTACTAACAGTCGCCAGCTCATCAGAGTGCACATTTTTCGTTGCAAAAGCACCCCAAATGTAACGGCATAAGGAGCCGGAGTGTTTCGCTCGAAATGCTATCTTTCGTACTTCTTAGTATGAATTTCATTAATTGATACTAATAACAATGATGATATGATGGACGGAGACGATACCAGGGAGGAGGCCACGATTAAGGAAAATATTGTTTACCTTTTACTACTTTCTGAGCTACACTAAAGTATAATTATTTTTATAACTTAAGCAATTATTATGCAAGATTTTACGAAATTAAATCAAATTTCGCTCACAAAAATTAATCGACTGTGTCATCCGGTAGGACTCGAACCCACGTCCCTTCGCGCGAGTGCTCTTACCAACTAAGCTACGGAGGACGTTAGTCAGTCGACGAATTTTTGCAAGTGCTTGCTACGCCAGTAAGCCGGCGTTCGATTTCATCAATACTTGGGGAATGTACCCGCATGTATCCATTGGAAATATTTTACAAACATTTAACCAGATATATATATACATATATAACTAGACCCTTAGTTTTAAGTAACCGATAGTTCATAACATTGAAGTCTCATAGCGACAATTTATACGAATAATTGAATTTAAATACCCCCAAATTTTGTCAAAGGGAGATTCGATCTAAGATTCTTCCTTTAAACCTTTACCACCCACAACGATTCTCGAAGTGCCTTTGCACATTTTCACCGTTCCATTTGTCACGTATAGAACGGAACCGTTCGAATTTAGAACGTCAACCGCCACAATTTCCACGGGCAAGTCTATTTTCGAACCTGAGGGTGCTAAAAATTCCCAAGTGTTGTCAACTTGATGCATAATACCTCCGCGACCTAACTCTAAACCGCTCTCGAAATTCAGAGGAAGGATTGCAGAATTTAAATCAAAATAATACGGCAAGTGTGACTGTGACGGGTTGGGTCCGAGAGGGACACGGAATTTCCTTTATTATTTTTGTAAAATTAAGCGGTGCTAAGTCCGTAAGGCCCCATTCACACTACACATATTTTTACAGCTTAATTTACTTAATCCACTTGCGCCAGTCTGGATTAGGTAATCTGGACTTGCGTAAATAGGCTATTAACTCAGATCATAGAACATGCGCTAGTCCGGATAAGCAAATCCGGACAGGCGCAAGTGGACCTTCCGTTGAGTTAATCCGGACTTGCGCAAGTGGTCTTTTAATTAAGATAAAGGCCTTTATCAAGTCTGGATTAGCTAACTCGCACTTGGGCAAGTTTTCAGTTGATTTTATACAGTCCGCCTGCCGTCCGTTTGTTGGTGCCATTGAATTTCTAGAGAGCGAAACTACCTTTTAGTCAGTTTTGCCGCTGTAATGCCGCGTTGCTTTCATCAATGATATTGTTTATACCCTCAACACTCGAAAGAAATACTATTGCAAGTTAACAATCGAAAGATGAAGCTGGCAAATACGATAAATTACTGTTTTTTAAGAGATAAGCATTCACTTTTGCAATCTAATTGGTTATGGTACTTGTCAATAAATGTACTTACATTTACAAAATCATTGATTTGCCTTGCTTATTTATTTTTCTTTACTTTAGATGACGCATTGAACCCATATAATGGTGTACAATTACACAATGAATGCCAACTGTTTTTTTGCTTTTAAACTTACATTAAAACTTGAATATGACCGCCTCATTATTCACAAAACGATATAATATGAGCGCGTGCGTCTTCATGTCACCTTCTTTGTCAAAACTCAAAGTATACCGTCGCCCAAACAATGGCGGACCCACTGCCGTATCTTTGCCGATAGGACGCGGGAAAAGGACACTTATACAGTTGCAATTAGCACCATAATAGGGGTCGAGATAAGTTGGACGCGCCCCCAGACACAGACGGGTTTTTGCGAGTAGTGACGTGAAACGGGATTGAAAATTGTCGATAAAAAAATTATCGACTGATGTTACGATGATTATTTAACCTAAATTAATGCTGCTCAATTAATATTTTTAAATAAAATAAAAAAAAAATACTAGTAAATAGATCTCCTTTATTTTACAATGATATAATAATATATTAATGAGCAACAAAATAAATTATTCCATAAAAAATATGTACACAGGTCCGCACGTCAGTCTAGCCAACCATGACCTTGAGATCGGCCCTATTTCCTACGTAGTAAAAGCTATTTTCATAGTTCAAATGGGTAACTTGACGTGCTGCCGGCTATACAAATATTAGCAACTTTACGAAGCGTAAAGTTTCGTTATTTTTGTAATAGTGATGCTTAGTTTACATTTTTTTTCGTGACATGTAAAATTGAGTGTGAGTTAACCGGTAGGTACTTACTTTTAGTACGTCTTTAGTAGATAGTACATTATGAATATGTATGAGATTATTGCAATACGTAACCTCATTAATAAAAACGGTACTAATTCCATAGTGTTGTTTAACAATAAAAATTCATGATGTTTTAATTTTAGCATTGGGAAAGTTCTTGTCGGTTGTATACATTTGATGCTGCGGCAGAACGCCAAGGCCCAAGACACAAAGTTGAACTAACAGCTAACTAAGATCAGTGTGACAGCTTTTATTACGAAGGGAATAGAGGCGGTTTCAAGGTCAACATGTGTAGTCTTCATGTTTTATTTCAAGCAGTGGAAGAATTGTTGTCGTTTGTATACTTTAATTGATGCTTCGGCAGCTCGCCAAGTTACAAAGTTGAACAAACAGCTTTTATTACGTAGGGAATAGAGACGGTCTCAAGTTCAACATGTGTAGTCTCTCAAGCGGCCGTGTGTACAGAGATCCAGGAGCCCTCGTCTGTAAAACCACGGAATTTTCGACAGTCGTCCCTGTCACTTTTGACGATCGTCTTGGTGTAGCGGTTCGCGCCCCGGACTTCTAAACCCGGCAGTTGCGGGATCGAATCCCGCAAGGGGCAAATGTTAAAATGGATAAAATGAGCACGAGCATTTGTACCTAAGTCATGGATGTTTATAAATGTATATAAGTATGTCTATCCGTTATCCTAGTCACCATAGCACAAGCTCACGCTTAGTTTGGGGCTAGGTAATTGGTGTGTATGTTAAAACAATTTATTTATTATTATTTATTTATTACTTGCACCGACATGTCAATGCGAGTGAGCGAGCGCGGTGTTCATGAAAATACTAACAATGTAAATGAAAATACCGAGTACTCGTCTCACGTGAAGTGGAATTACGTACGATCAAATAACATTTGCCTACTCGATGTTTCTGGAAGATGACATGTTCACTGTTTTCATGCCCATTGATTTTTAATAAAGCTTCTGTATGTGTGTGTGATATGATATTACCAGTGATCGGAGTAGGTAGATTGATTTGATGTACTTTGACAGTGCTGGAATAATATGGATATGTCTTTTTTGAAGAACTTATACGCAATATTTCGGCTTTTATCATAATATCTTACTCTTTCTATGACACCTGAAATTACTTGGTTTGGCACTTTACACAACTGTGTTCTTTTTTTACGACTAGGATACCATTTAAGTTTAATACTTTTGTGATTATGGAATACCGGAGGCATGTCTATATGAATATCACACTGAAAAAAAATATTGTTTAACAGAAACCAAACTCTAGTGACTTGCGAACTTTTGGTTATCAGTAACAAACTAGTTTTGTTACTGATAACCAAAAGTTCGCAAGTCACAACAAACTAGTTTTGTTACTGATAACCAAAAGTTCGCAAGTCACTAGATTTTGGTTACTGTTAACCAATATTTTTTTTCAGTGCAATGTTGCGGTCATTGACTCAAAATCAATCTCGCTACTCCGATCTCTAGATATTACCTGGTAGTGTTTAATGTCATATACTTATGAGATATTATTTAAAAATTTAAGCTTACTCCGTGATTTTATTCCAGAAAAGTGTAAGTAGCAACAGTAGTGCTTAAGTAGCTAAACTTGATTCGCTTATCTCGCAAAAGCAACCTTCCAGTGGATGACGCGATGCAAGCTGCAATCTTGCTAAAAGAAACAATTTACATGCAACCGGGGTTTATACTTTTCAATTTTCATCGAATAGTGCAGGAAAACAGTTAAAAGCGAATAGAAAATGTAAGAAGATTAGAGAAGCTTTAATGCTGTCTAATTGCGATTGTCTGTCGGATGTGAATGTAAACGGTTCCGTATCATTTCAGTTTTAACAGCCTTTTCACTTGAAGGTATCCAGATCATAAGGTTTAGGAAACCCTTCAACCGGCAACGAATTCCCCTCTCTAGTTACAATCGATAAAATCATAATTGAAAACTTTGTTTCTTCTGTTTTATATTTTGTTGATAAGCGGATATATTACATCGTACCTAAATGACATACAATAGGCGGACGGACGGACATCGGTGGTCGTAGTTATGGGTTCAATTGGCAACCTTTGTGCAAGAAACCCTGAACTGATATATTTTAAAAATATGCACTCCACAAAATGATTCTGGCGGCTTATTCCGATCTATCGGTAAGTACTTATTTTCCTAACTAGTAAGTTCCCTTGTATATTTTGATTTTATACAATTAGGTCACTCTTCTTAAGTCTTAAAATAGATGTCACTAGCTAGAACAAACAAAAAAAAGTCATTGCATGTAAACGGCACTAAACGAGACGCAGAGGACGGCTGGGTTTCGTGAAAGAAAAAAATCTGTCTGGAACCCGGCCGCCGAATATTTAAATAACGTCTCCGTTGAACAATGCGCGATGACAGTCCACCCTCCGCTTTGTTATGCTAAAGCTAGGGTTGGGACACGGGTCGATGGGTTTTATCGATGTTTTTGACCAAACAGAACCCCTTACTAACTATAAATATTTTTATTTACTGCTTTAACGTCTAAATAAATATAAGACGGCTAAATTGAAATGTTTGTCTCCTCATTACGTCATGACACTTATCTGTCATTAACTTCAAATTTGTATGTGGTGGTAATTGTTATTAAAAAGGGGGTTAAGACGTCTGTAGTTTTGGCTCTAGTCACTAATTTCTGTAATATGTTATACAGTCGGCAGCACGTCAGGTTACCCATATGAACTACGAAAACAGCTTTTATAACGTAGGGAATAGAGGCGGTTTCAAGGTCAAAGTGGGGTAGTCAGACGTGTGTACAAATATCATGAAGTATGTACAACTTCATAGGATGTCTTTGGTTTATTTACAATGCTAGGCAGTAATGAACGTATAAATTGAAAAAAATAATTGGCCTAGGTCTAAGTCACGTGATAAAATTTACGAGTGGACAAGACTAACCCACATGGAAATAATGTACGACTTCATAGGATGTCTTTGGTTTATTTACAATGCTAGGCAGTAATGAACGTATAAATTGAAAAAAAAAAAATTGGCCTGGGTCGATGTCACGTGATACCGAAAATTTACAAGTGAACAAGGCTACACATGGAAATCCGTGTTTCGTTCCCCATAGATTACACTCCTTAATCTTGTTGTAACTAAAGAGTAAGATTATCGTTTGACGTTAAGCTTAAGCTGGATATTCAGTACTATTACTTAACGTTACTAAGCGATAGACATAATTATTAATTCAACGCTATTCTAAGAACAATATCCCCATAAATACATTCACAAAGCCGCGTGCACGGGCTTCCTTCAAAGCGTTAATTCTGTCGGGATTCTTGCACAGTAATTAATCACCTCACTAATAATTAATACCCGGACTTAAATATATGATGCCACAATATAATAAAATGTAGTAGCGTCACTATCGAGTAAATTATGAAACAAGTAACTGCAAAATGTACTATATTTTTGAAATTGTCTTTCCACTAGCTTTCATATGATACCCATATTGCTATGGTACGGAAAAAATCTGCGCCATTTTGTAAATGTCTATAGCCTATGTCATTCTAACAATTTTGACAAATTCATATGTCAAAAACTGTCCGGCCGTTTGGGATGTAGGGCGTGCCAAACAATTATACATACATACATAAATACTCTCGAAAAACATAACCCTCCTTCCGCAGTCGGGTAAAAATGTCCGACAAGTTTATGTGCGACCCTTCTGTGCAAGAGTTGCGGGAGGCGAGAAGGAGGACATAGGATGACCCCTTCCCCGCAACAATTTCCGTCCCCGCTGACATCTAGCATGCCTGGCCCCCGCACCACGACCGCTGGAAGGTCGATTACGAACTTGTCATACTCTAAGCTAACAACGGAACTAAGGATCTACGTTGGCAGTTACTGTAAGTAGAAGAACATCCAAAGTTTCGTTGCGTTTATTTTTAAAAATGAAACTTTGATACAGGCGATTTTTCAACGAAAATGGTCTGAAAACGTGCTGGCCAAGTGGCCACTGTACCAGATAATAGAACATACTGTACCTATTTCTCTTATGTGGCACTTTAGAAGGTCCACGTCAAACTTAAGTCTTCTTATCAACATAGTGAAGTTATCATGCAAGAGTTACTGTTAACCGCTAAGAAGCGGAAATGTGCAAAGATTAAATAGTGTATAAGTACAGAAGCTGTACAATTCTTGGCCACTTTCATGCCTACAAGACCAAATTAGAAGATAATTATACTATAAAAATAGTTATACAAAGTGTTCTCATGATATCTTATTATAAAATAAGACTTTTGATTTTCAGCTTACTTGCTACAAGTTTTTGTATTGTGCGGTCGAAAATATTTGGGGTCCCCATCCCCATACAAACTATATTATTATCTTATCCGTCAATTATTATACGGGTCGTGTATGCGTTAGTAAAGTGGATATCATCCAAATAAGTACCATTAGATCACAGACCACTAAACAAGTTTTGATACCGGAAGCGCGGCCATTTGGATCTAATTAATATATATTTTTGTACATAATTAATACCATAAACACGTTTAAATGATTTAGTTCCACAGTAGGAAGCGTGCGGTGTCATTAAAAGTCCCGGTTACCAGTTCATAGGTTCAGTTAAAGTATTAAATTACTGTATACGAACATAATTTTATTATCATGTTATTAGCGTGCCAAAATTTTTGACAATTGAATGGAATGGGTATTACTATATTAAGGGTATCTCACTTAGTAATTTAAGATAAATTCTGTGATATTATGTGATAATTAAGGTTAACATTTTATTGTAATATTGGCTAAACCCACATTTTGATTTGTTAGTATGTGTAAGTTATGAATGAAGGATTTATACTTTTTTCCTCGATATAACACACATGAGCGGTTTAGCACTGTCGGTTTGGCAGTATTTGTTAATCAACAAACCCGACTCGTAACAATTACTGCACTTATTCGGCTTGTGCCGATCGGGCAGTTCATTCGGGTGGACACATCATTATCAGCTTTGCCGATGGATGCCGACCCGCTGTTGCCCGGCTCAATGTAGATGTGTGACAAAGCCGATCGGCTTTTTTCCCGAACAGGCATTCAATTCTACCGCCCGGCTGTGCCTGTCTGTTTGCCCGTCCCGACCGACTAAAACTTAAATATTGAGCAAACATCACAGACATTATCACTTTTAATATATTTTTTTTATAAAAACTAACTAAACTAACAAGTAGTTTATAAAAACTTGTATTTTGGAAATCAGACGCAGACAACGCTGGGCACCACCACACCACCAGACCCGAGACGTACGTACCATGTGTCGTAAATGCAGGATACCCATGTAAACCGTTTTTATTATGTACGGAATAGAGGCGTTCTCAAGGTCAAAGTAGGGTAGTCTGACATGCTCTCGTGTGTACAAACTTCAAACGCGTAGGCATAAAACTCGTAAATTACCTTCTGCGTTCTACCGCGTCACTTTTTGACCAAGTACCGCCAACAAAACAAGATAAATCATTGTAAATAAAACCGCTAAAAATTTTCCCGCAAGATAATCCAGCTAAATCCCATGCCACGTTGTATTTTGGGCTTAAGTCTGAGAATGGGCGGTTTCAATGAATTTCTTGCTGCGGCGAAGACGAAAATATTTACACAAGTTTCAACCTTATTGCGTGGACTGAAATGTTTAAGTATTTCAGTCCAGCCTGTATACTGACAAAACATAGTGTGCGGTATGAACAGAGATTAAGGTAGGTTGACCACACGGGACATCGAAGTTGGACCTTGCGGCTTAGCGGGTAGCCTTTTAATTTATAGTTATTGGGATTCGATTCCTTGTGCGGATGAACGAAAAGAGGACTTTTTATGTCTGTGAAAATATTATAATGGGTAAAGTAAATACTCGTACCCGTAATTTACAATAGGATCTATAATGCGAGTGCGTCATAAAAATTGTAGAATCACAGACCGTGTTTTTTATTGAAATGGGTTTGCTCTTGACTCTAGTACTAAACCAGTCGTGGCGTAGACAGAGTCGACGGTTAAGCGAGCTCACCCAAAAGGTTCTGGCACTCCCATTCACCGATGGGATGGGACACAGCAAGCAGCTTGTTAAATGTCAACTAAATGCTTTTAAAATCTTCATTTTTACTGCTTATGTCTTCGTCTAATATATCATGTCTACAGAATACATCCTTCATTGTTCCCTGTTTTAACGCAAATAAACAATTCCATTCCATAAAATCCGAATAAATCCAGCAATTTGGAGTTCCTACACGTAGCTTCTTGGGTGAGGTCCTGTATAAACATACAGGCTCTACTTGTTAATCTTAAGAGGGGTTTTTCCTCTATGGTGGTCATGGGGGAAAGCCACCGTAAATCGGAAGTCAGTCGACATTTTCAGTATTAACAGAATGAAGGTGCGAGTAATTCTTATCGACAAGTTCGTGCAGTCCTTCCTGCGGTCGCCAGAGGTGCGAGGGGCGAGCCACGCTAGGTGACAGATGAAGTTGCATAAGAACTTGTCGTACTATACAGGGTGTCCCAAAACTCAGCGTTAAGCGGAAGTGACGCGATTCCATTGCTCAAACACAACAACTTTTGGTTTGGGAAAAAACAAACGTTTGGTTTTGGAAAGTTTTGGGACACCCTGTATATAATCCAATCAATAAAGACTTAAACGATTTTAACATCGTAATACGAGTAGTACTCACCTTTTTACGTGGAGAAAACGGTTGAACAGTCACGAGCATCAGTATGTATACATCTGCATTCGATTTAAGACCTTATTACAGTGGCATACAAACTTATTTGTTTATATTTCATTGCTTGTAACTGCTGCCAGTAATACTTACTTATTAGACTTAGGCCTTAGACTTAGTAGACCTCTTTGGTTTTGTGGTGAGCACGCGCTGGCTACAGACCAAATCCAGAGTCGGACCGACAGTTTCTGGGTTTTTTGTCTTAAAATAACTCAAAATCAGCTCGGAGCCAGGAAATTAGTGGTGTTGGTGTTGGTCATGCGCCTGATCTCCCTCCGGTAATGTCGGACTGCCGTCTTACCGAACTATGATAGTGTAGGAAGAGAGTGCAGCTTTGTATTTCGTATATACTTGTGCAATATAATATTTCCTGCGCAGTTTGCTATTGTTCGGTGAGATTGGGCGGTCGTGGTCGAAATTCAGACATGAGCACATTATTTATTATGATTTGAGTTGAGTCTTAGGCTAACTATTTAGCATAGGTGCATTTCTACAAGACTAACTCATAGATAACCTAACTTAAACATAAACTTTTTATTTCTTTTCAGGTAAACACGCTTACTACATCATATAGCAGATTCCTCATTATGCAGATATCTATATGTAAGTTTGTCAGCTATTTTAGTAATTCCTGGTTTCTCAGTTAGCCGATTAACATACTGCCCCACGCAGTACATTTCTTTGCACTCTCTCAACGCATACGCAACGCAACGTTAGAACACGCATTTACGCGCAACGCTGCGTGGTGCGTGGCTGTGTGTTGATCGCCTTACTTCAACAGCGTTTCACTTTTGGATATCCATACGAAATATATGGAAAAACGGCTTTATTCATTAGTAAACAAACCAGTAACGGTGTTGCACCAATCTGGTTACTGATGAGCGATTATCCACCTATTACACATTCCTAGAAAACCAATGTTATTGAGCGCCTGTTTAAAGTACAAGTATAGCATCAACCGCATATTAGTCACCAACTGTTTCAATAACAGAGTTATGCAACACGGTGCAGTTGCACTGTGCGATGCACGTGACTCGTTGACTACGGTTGGAGAGTGCAGCAAAATCAGTTTACTACGGCTGATTAGTTTATTTATACTGTAAAGTTAGCCTATATAGATCCCACTGCTAGGCAAAGGCTTTACCTCAACTATGAAGAGGTAAAGCCTTCTACCACGCGGGCTCAGTGCAGATTGGTGGAGGGGTGTCTGTAAGGCAAGTAACCAAACTTACTGTCAGATGTTATCAAGCCGCCCTAGGACCTCTGACTAGGCTTAACGACTAATCTTAACAGATATTAGCCGGGACTAATGAAAATGAGTTGCTTGTGGCGTAGTGGCGGCAGCGCGTTGGTAGTGATATTAAAGAAGCAACCCACGGCGCGGTCGTGATTGGATGGGTGACCATTTCGACCATTACGTAACGTCTATGACAAGCATCTCCGTGCTTCGGAAGGCACGTGAAGCAGTTTTTATACTGTTTTCCCGCGATTTCAGCACCGCAAATGTCGGATTTCCCATAATTTTTCATCCCCCATTTCACCCCCTTAACCGATCATATGCCGACATTTTCATACAGTTAAGTGAGCCTATATAGATCTCACTGCTGGGCAAAGGCCTCACCTCAACTATGAGGAGGTACGAGCCATACTCCACCACACGAGCATACATACAGTGGATAACATTAGTTCACGTTCCGGCATACGAAAGGTTAAATGTTTTGTAAAAAGTAGACAATCCTCCTAATGTCCGGACGACAGCAAGTCAAGTTAAAAGTTATCTTATTTAGTTGTTATAGGGGTCATTTTGTATAACTAAAATGTATTATAGTCTGACGTTCTTTCTCGGCAATATGCGTAATAGTCGCGGTTTGGATTCCTTTCACTTACACCTTTTCTAATTATTATGATGTTTTTTTAATTTGACGGTTAATTATTTTAATTACTACATTCACTACAACTGCTTCATTTGGTCAATCGCTGGCGTCGAAGTTAAAAATGGAACTGCAAGATACTTATCCAATGTAAACAACTCTTATTAAGAATTCTTAACACACATTCATTGCCAACGCACCGACCACTATACATTGTTACTTTGATGTCAACTTAGGAAATGAGTCCCTTACACGTCTCCCGTCTCTTTCCCACGCCACTTTTCTACGTACGTGCTAGTGAGACAGATGCACGATAAGGCATGATATCAATGCGTTACATCTTTTATCTGTGGTTTTTATTATACAATGGCTTTTGTGCGAAGGCAGCGCTTTATGTAACTAAGTTCACTGTAGTAAATTGTATTTTGTAATGGGTGATAATATTAAATGAGATAATTAGTTAACCCAGATAACCCATAACTAGAACGGCCAGACCTAGTGGTGGTTGACACTATCAAACTAAGAGGCATTACTCGGGATGACGATGCTAATATTTTCGATTGTCCGTCCCTGTCATGCATGCCAGAATGACAGCACGAATGAGCGTGATGGCTAGTCTTGAATCATATTTATGGGAGATATTAGACTACGCCGTATTCAGACAGTCTTACTAAGACTCAGCGTAGTGTAATAAGAGTTAGCCTGTAAGCCTGTCTGCCCCATCTCGCTGTTTTACAGTATGACCCTTTATCAGCCATCTGAACGCTATATCGAAGTCGTCTTAGCCGAAAGACATCTACTGCTGTTTATAATTCTTCTCCAAATCCTTGAGGAAGGCTTATATCAAGCAGTATCAGGATATCCATCCACAAAGATCAGTGTGTTGCTCATTAAATAAAAATAAATATCTTCCTTGGAAAGAGTAGCGTTTTGTGTAGGTACTTTAGAAATAACTTATATGGACAGTTTTTTGTATTAAATATTTAGAACATAATAGATTTAACTAGGTGTCTGTCATGCTTAAGCAGCTTGTGGCTTCACCCGCATGAAATATGATACGTCACAAAAAACGCGTCTGTCATGTGAACCTGTAATAAGGATGGAAAGTATTATATGTACATACATACTTATCTGTGGCTCTAAGCATTGAGTATCTTTATTACTTAGGTGCAGAAAGTTTCCACTGAACAGCACGAATTTAAAAAGCATAAGCATTCTTCTTCGTCCTACCCTGATCCCAGTTCATCTGGGGTCAGGCCTCCTTGTGCATCGGCGCCAGGAAATTATTTCCTGGACTGATGTTGGTGAAAAGTTTGTAAAAAAGTACCCTCAATTCCTTCTCGATGTTTGCCCACCATGTTGCCGGTGGTCTGCCCCTCCCTCTTGGTTTGGTACGGATGTCAATGACTGTCTTCGCGGAGTAGTCATCCTCTCGACGCATTACAGGGCCACCATACCAACGGAGTCTACATTCTTTGAGACTTGCGGTTATCAGAGCTACCCTATACGATCCCCTGATATGCTCATTTCAAACGCTGACCTGTCGCGTTACGCCATTTAACTACCCACATCAGCATTTTCATCTCTGCTGTGTGCTTAAGGACCTAAGCATTAATCGTAAGAAGTTTACTTTTTATTTTAATATTATATCGATACCTTCCCTATGTATCTCTGACTAAACAGTCTACAGATTATACACTTAACGACACAAACGGGATTTAATGCAACGAATACTTTTTGTAAAGGCAAATTTGTATTTACCTTCCCACGTTTCGATTCGGTTGCACGAATCATGGTCGCGGGTTGACCGTAAGTGGGTTAAGTAAGTGTATATTCTGAAATGCAACAACAAAGTTTAAAATCTTACATAGTCTACAGATTAGACAGAATATTACTCATATAAAACCTTAGTATTGTTTTCTTTTGCATAAACCGCAACAGGGATTTGAAACTGGCTGTCGCGGTTTCAGCGTCGCATTTTAGACCACATCCTCATGTATTGAATAGGTAGGAAGGTAGGTAAGTATATGACAACATTCAATAGTTGTAATTACTCACCTACCCGCTTTAGTTCCAAGGTAAAAGGTACTGAGTTCCGCCTAGCGTCTAGGCTAGACTTAGGTACTGTTGAAAGCAGAAATAACTTTCCTATTTGTACTTGGTTCCTTTAAAGGAACTGGTGAAATGGGTCGTTTTGGTCAAGGATTACGAAAAGTTTGCATTGAATCGGTGCTCTTAAAGTTGAAAAAAACATGACTTCTATTGTTTTCTATAGTCTAGTATGCTACGGTCCAGCTGACCCACAATTTAGACCAGTCTAGAAGAGGTAAGGGTAAAAAAGAATGATTATTCTTATTTCGAACCAATGCTACATGATGGTTACGTCGACGCGCGTTGCTTTAATTTCAAAGTTACGAAATGCATTTAAAAAGCTTAGTAGCTCGGCGCGCATTAACTACCAATCACCAAATGCTGCTAGAGTTATTGTGACTTATAAATTCGTTTACCAATGCTTTCATGCAATGGTCTGTAAGCTAGGACGATTTATCCCCGGTCCACGTCAACCTACCCTGATCTGTAAATTTCCGCAATCATATTTCATATTGATCACATAGAGTTCTATATCATTTAAGATATTAGGGTAAGTTGATGCGGGGTCAACTGTAAAAGTAAATGCAACAAAGTGCAAGCGTCAAGCTTAACGTATTTATGCACTCGACTGTATTGCGATTAGAAATACCTACTTCCGTGTTGGCATTCAGCTGTAGGTAATAACTACCTGTTTTTGTTCCATTTAAGGCAATAATTATTCAGAAGCGAATTCTTCGAAACGATCTTCGAGTCAAAACCAAACCGATCATTTCACTGTTACAAATAAAATAAAACAAAATTGTTTTTGTTTCAACCCAATTAGAAGTTAAGTAAGTAAATGTGGAAAATTTTGGAATAATTTACTTCTCGATAATACGGTCGAATGGAAAAGTTAAGCTACCTTCCAATGGACTCTTCCGTCCATTTGAGGCCGTACAAAAGTATGATTTCTTAACATAAAGAAATAGATATATTTCGTCTCACATAACATATTATGTGTCACTGTGACAGACGCTTCGAATTTCAATAACAAAGACCACTCATTGCAACCGTTTGGTAAGCCATTATCAACATTATGATCATGCAATAAAGGTCAATTTGTCTTGCGCAATTAATGTTGGTTGACGACCCTATTATGTTATTAACACGTGCATGTGTAAGGGTGACTGTACACTGAGGCGCTAAGAAGTAGCGCAAATATAACTTCGTATATTTCAGGCTAGTATTTGTCATCTTTGTTTTAATTAATAATGATGCCCATCACAATTTGACTGACCTTTTCTCTTTAATTCGGTATTTAAAGTAAATTTTAAGTTAAATATTTTATATTTTTTTCTTGAAGTAAAGACTAAAAAAATTATAAAAGTAATTTGAGTATTTCGATTTTTTTTTCAGTTGTTACTTTGTAATTAATTATTGAAAATCTAAACTTGTGACGTCATAAGCATGCCTATGACGACTTTCTCTCGTATTTACAGGTTTGTCTTTGGAAGCAAACTTTTTTCTCGATTGGAAACTCGCACACATGCATATAGTAACGTCATATGTCGGTTTTCGGTGCGTTTAGAGGGCATATGATAAATAACTTATACTCCGTATTTTCGAGAAATCCCCATTTTTCAATTTTAGGTGGTATAAGTAACTGCATAGTGATTATGGGTATAAAATCTCTAAATAGTTTTGAAATTACAATAGGTTGTTTTTTAACATAAGTATACGAAAAAAAAAGATGGTGCTAGTTTAAAAAAGATGGCCTTGTCTTCTGAGTATTCGGCTTGCTGATAAATCGCAAATATTTTATGCGAAGAGTAATATGCACATTTCTAATGCTTAATCGGACAAGAAGTTCAAATTATCGCAATTACAAATATACAATATTGCAAAATAACGATTGTGATTAATATTAAAATTACGTCAATGTACGTTCTAATTTCTAACGCGTATGACCTAACAAGAGCTAGACTGTGTCATCATCACAATATTGCATAAACTTAAACGCTCCACTTTTTATGTGACCTACTGTACCGATTTGACAGTTACTTTTAATCCGCTGATGGATTCGTTTTAACATGGAGTACACTAACACATGTTTTATGTTAATCAGCTGGTTAAGCATTATTTGACATATTTTGTATGGGTATCTACAGATATAAGTAACCACTTACCTAATTATCAGTATTTTGATATCAGATTAGCTGATCTGGATTTGATCAAGGCCGATGATCTGAGATAAAGCCCACTTGCGCAAGTCTGGATTAGCTAATCCTGATTTGCGCAAGGCCTATGATCAGAGTTTTGTCCGGATTAGCTAATCCGGACTTGCGCAAGTGGGCTTTAGGATAAAGCACACGTCACAAACCAGTCGGACTCTTAAGAAAGCTTTGTACAGTGGCCAGCACACCAGAGTTCCCATTTTCGTTGCAAAATGGACCCTATTACAGCTGCAAAAGTTGCCGCCGTGTTTACCAATCGGTTGTCCTAGATTTGATAGGAATAAAGGTGCACTAGGTAATATTTTAAAACCCGTGTTTCAGCCTTCGACTCCTGCTTTAAATATTTTTTTTTAAATGGGTTTGCTCTTCACTCAAGACTAAGCCAGACGTGGCGTAGACAGAGTCGACGGTGGAGCGAGCTCACCCAGAAGGTTCTGGCACTCCTCCCACACACTGGGAAACACAAGCTTATTTTAGCTTAATATAAATATCAAATAAAAATTTCATGCCCTGTAACATATCTGTAAAATCTTTGCAGTCTTTTATGTAGTGAGTACACTCGAACTCATAAGCTTAATAACGTTACTTAATCACGTAATCTAGAACTTATATCTATGGGTTAACGAGCACACATCCTAAATTCACGCGTGTCTGAACTTTCATAGACTAATGGTTGCGTATCAAAGAAAATTCAGATTCAGAAGGCACCTTATTTCCGTGTGACCGCTTACAATCTTCCACTACAAATATCACGACTAAATTTTGACAAAACGTCTTTACGTACAGAATCGCCCGCGCGCGACCATCCATATTTTTTATACAACGCATCCTTTCCCCGACCAAGATGGCGGTCGAATTCCTTCGGCACAAAGCGAACAAATACACCCCTTAACTTTCACTAAATAAAGTCCATAACTCTTTACAGCGAGTGCCGAACGCTCCTGTCGAAATTGATCTCAATTTCTTGTGGAATAGAAACCATTTTGTGCCGAATTCTTCCCGAGGAGCTATTGTCACTGTGAATAGAACCTTGATTCGGGACTCGGGATGATGTGACGTGTCATATATTTTTTTTTTTATACCAGTACCCTGTGGATTATTAATCAACGGTGTGGGTATATTTTGTTCTTTTTTATCGGTCTAAATTTGGGCCTTTGTGGCGTGATACGGGCTCGAAGTTCATTACGTGAGCCGTCGTTCTGGCTAGCTTCGCCTCTTTTCGTTATATACTTGCGCATTAAAAATAGCTTCATTCATGATAGCGCCCACGTAAAATTGATCTTTTTCTATTTATATAACAACACGGGATTTCATGGCTTTCAATGAAGATACTTCTCGTCAGTTATCGAGATTCAGATTATTGTGTTTAATAAAAAAGGATATATCTATTTTTCTTTACGAATACCTAATGAATGCGCTACTCTCCAAGATGTTTATTTTTAGCCTTTTTCAGACTGAATATGGTTAATGGAAGAACGAAATCCTATTCTACACTAAAAAAAATTATTGGTCAACAGTAACCAAAATTTGGCTACTAGTAGACCGTAATCTAGTAACTTGCGAACTTCTGGTTATCAGTAAGAAACTAACAAACTAGTTTTGTTTCTGATAACTAGAAGATTGTTTATATTTACCAAAAAATTACTTCCCTACAAGGAAACCTTCAACTGACAAAACTAGTAGGGTTGATCCTTTTTTTTCAGTGTATAATCTAGTATCATCACAATGTAATTAAGGTCGCATATCGCATGAGTTACAGAGGTGAGATAGACACAGTTCAGTTGGCCTGTGTAGAGACCTGTGTTTGTTGCTCGCAGTCTAGCCTAAAAAGAGCAAAAATGGAACTATATTTACCTCAACGGATTTGCACGCAATACCATAACGCAAAGGGAAGACATAGAATCCAGCTACATAGTAACAAAACGTGCGTGCTGGCACGTTAGCACTGACGTATTCTTAGATATGGATCTGTCTGCAATACCTAGTACTTGTACAGTCTATAAATAGCAGAGCACTCAACTTTCGACCTTAAAATCATTGGATTAAAAATTGACTGGTAATTATTATGTATGCGACTGTCCGTACAGTCTGTGGTCCATATGAACTACGAAACTAGCATTTATTACGTAGGGAACAGAGGCGGTCTCAAGGTCAAAGTGGTGTAGTTTGGTTGAATGGGATTTTTCGGCTGTTAATTTGGTGTTAGTAGGTACTTGCTGTTTAATATTTCTCAAAGGCAGACATTCTTTACATTTTACGGTGTTTATTTAACATAAACATAAAAGTTACCTGAAACCGTGATGATTTTTTTTTCTTGCAATAGCGATAGGTACACAATGATTAGTGTTGTCACCACACCATGCCTATCGATAAACTATCAAATGACCTATTTAATAAGCTATAGTCGACCGATCAGCCCCCTTTATTCTTGAACATTATTGCCTTTCGCGTCTTTAAAACACAAATGTGGCTTTAAATCTTTGTGAATTTGTTTTAAAATATAAGTATGTACTATGTAGTGATATCATTAGACCCGTATAGCCAGGTCTAACCCATATCGATACCTAATCGCGTATGTCGTGTAATTAGAACCATGTCACAACAATAGCTTCGCTTACCGGTATTGATTCATAGGATGTGTCACTGTGATAAGGTTTCAACATCACCATGTTACTTAACGGTGACGTGAAGGTTAATGAGTTAGATAAGAAATTGTCATTAGAAGCTCAAGTAAAAAAGTCGGTTACTAAAGAATTAAGTACCATTTCATGGTTATGTATTGTTTTTTAATTAACACACATCAAATAACCGAACTAAGGTCCACTTGCGCCAGTCCGGATTAACTAATCCGGACTTGCACAAATGGGCTTTGAACTCAGATTATAGGCCCTGCGCTAGCCGGACTGGCGCTTTGGGCATTCCAGGTTAGCTAATCCAGACTTGCGCAAATGCGCTTTCAACTCAGATAATAGGCCTTGAACTAGTCCGGATTTGCTAATCTGGCCTAACTATATTTCAGGTCAGCTAATTTTCATAGATATCTAACCTTAATTTATAGTCGATTAAAAACGTATCGATATGACGATTTTGCAGCACTGATTGAAGATGCCGAAGTTTGGTTGCGATTCTTGAATTTATTAAATTAATTCAAACAGTCAATTAATTATTCAAACTTAAGGTTTAGCGGGATGAGCTGATCTGATCTGGAGATTATGTTTACTAAATATTTGGAATTTATTCTTATACATACAGCTTGTTATTACGGCCTTGAGTCTGTCTTTAAAAAATAGTGTACAATACTATAAGCATGAGCAGAATTAAAAGCTTTTTTTATGAAATAGTACTTCGTATTTAATTAAAAAACCGGGATTGAGTTAATTCTTCGATCTCGCTCGGATCGGTTAATAATTTCAGGCCAAAAAAACATTTAATGAGTAATTAATTAAGACTCCCAGTCTCCCTGTGACCACGATCGCTGTAAAGTGTTAGAAACGTCAGGTTTAAAATAAAATGTAAATAAATCGCGAAGTAATCCGTAAAATTGTGTTTTAATGAATTAATTAAGAGATAGTCGAGTATAAGTTAAGTCTAAAGTAACCGCCAATAATCTTTCAACCGAATATTATTATTTTAGGCACCAACATTCCCGATTTCCAGAAATCTATTGTACGTACAGTTTCCGCCCATTCAGCCGCCAGTCTAATAACCGAATTTGATGTGTCTTTTTTTCGATTTCATTCGAAAGATCCCACTCGCTTCGCATAATGATTCCACTTCCTGAGGAGCCACCATGTAACACGCTGTCCGTATTTTCGACTAGCCATCTCTGTCGCACATGCTAGAATAACCTTAGAAATGAGCGCGATGGATGAAGCCGAATACAGACAGAGTAGAGCCTTTGGCGACAGTTAATTCAACTACTTCACACATCGAAGTTGATATAAACCTTTTTTGGAGATGACGCAGACTAAAACCAGCAATGTAACAAAAAATAATTTCCATACCAAATTACATAGCCGTTGCTCACAGACCATAACGAACCGACAGATGACTCATTTGTATATGTAAATTAAGTTAACATTCAAAAGCTTAGGTTTAACTTATACTTTTTGAATTTCAAATTCGTCCGGACCGATGTTCAAATCTGTACGGAATATTTGATTGTTATTTAAAGTGCCCAGTAGTGATGCTCTTTCATGAATTTTTTAGGGTTTTACTAAAAGCAAAATGGTAAACACGTTCCAATCTATGTACCTAGTCAAATAGAACCAAATATATATTGGTACTTACCTAAATATTACCATGTTATAATATACCAACCATGCATAGTTTAGCGTATCATACAATTTAACCGAATATTTTTATTATCCTTATATTGCAAAATTATACATTTTGCTATATAGGGATAATAAAAATAATTAATATTCGGATAATATGCATTTTGCTGAAGTCTCTTAAGATTTACCGAACTCATTTGTCTTAATCCTACGAGTAAATGCATAATTATTATATTAGATACTAACTGCCGTACTCAGACACATCAATTAAAGTTAATCCTTCATTAAGTCTCATGCCGTCCTTTTCTATTTAATTGACAAAGAAAGTGACAGAACGAGTTAGTAATTGTCGACTCTGAGTGCGGCAGTAAGTATTCAAAAAAATAATAACTAAGCGAATATTTATTATGTGTAGGGGGTCGCTACAATCAATCAAACTTGTGGTATTATTATATAAATCGTATTAAGGCAACATAAAACTATTTATCCGTCATAAGCGTAAGTGTTTCTGATACTTTATTACACGCTGGTAATTTTGGAATTAATCATTATTTCGTCCGATTCCCTTATCAAAACGTGGAAGCCGCGCTTCCATGGTAAATGCCAAATTAAATTTTATAGTACGTAATTGGTTATAATGCCCAGTGATTCACATTCCGACGCGGGTAATGCGATAGTCTGTGGTTTACTATAATATAAATATTCATGGAACTGTGCTGTATATAGTTTCAAGAACGAGTGTTGTTTATGTAATGCTACCTACTACCTGGTACCTACATTACATAAACTGATATGATGAAGGGCATTGGAGGCCTGCCGCGGAAATCATAACAGTCAGTCACTCTCATAGATGGGCTATTGCCGGTATCGCTGCTCTAAAGATAGATAGGTAGACAGAAAGATAGATACCCTTTATTGCGCACCACAAACAGACATTTACATAATTTTCAAAGTCGTATAATTTTGCATACCTTGTTGCTGAAAGCAATTTCATCCAGACAACCTGCGGGTAGAGGACAGTCTCAAAGTTGAAGTTGGGACGGCGGTAAATACAATTTAATTAGAAATAGGTTAAGAATATACTTTGCAAGTTCGAATTTTAAAATATTTTAAACTAGTGGTTCCCCGCGACTTTGCCCGCAAAAGTAAGATTTTTCATATAAACTTTCATCCCCCATTTCCCCCCTTAATGTTTTTATATCGCGACTAAATGTAAGCTATGTCCTTTCCAGGGTCTGTCTGTCTCCAAACCAAATTTCATCTCAATCGGTTCTGTGGTTTAATCGTCAAGAGGTAACAGACAGACAGACAGACACACTTTTGCATTTATAATATTAGTATGGATTACCTTTGTGTGTAACATTAGTGCATTTAATTACAGAAAAATTGATTTTTAAAATGCGATCGGTATCCAAAGTAGGATTTCTCCTTTGTGTTCTATAAGACATGACATTAAAAAATAATCAAGTAGAATGGAACGTAATTACAGTATGTTATATTGTGTGGAAACTTCTTTTGCGTACAACCGTATTAAGCATATGGCCGTTGTTTTTTATTAAAATGTTAAGAACTAAATTGTATTTCAAAGTCATCTACTTTTTCTTGGCAAGGTTATATTTAATAAGTAATAATTCAAGTTATTTCTTAAAGATATAATAACTTTTATGACAGAATTATTTGAATGTGAAATGCCTTCGTAAAGCTTTTATTATTTCTAGCTTTTATTATTATTTTTAAAAATGTTTAGTAATATACCCTTTGACCTAAAGCAAAGTGTTTATATTCATGAGATTTTATTAAGGATCCCTGAATTTCGTAGTATAAAATAAAAAATGCCATCTTCCAATTTATCTTCATGTACACCATAACATCCTCCTTCTTTGTTCTCCCGTGAGGGGTAATTTATTGGCGTTTCACAGAACCCCCTTAAATCTTGGGAGCATTTATAATTTTTAGGAAGTGCGTATTATTTGAGTCGACATTTTAACGAGAAATCACTGAGGATTCCACTTTGAACGCCTAATCTGGATTTGGGATGTTCCAATCAATCTCTAGTAATATCGATTAAAAAATTAAGTCTATTCTAAAGATCAAAGTTTCTCAAACGAGCTTCAAGACGTCGTTTACTATGTGTATTGCGAGAAATTGTTGAGTCAAGTCTACTAGTGTAGTGATAGTGAGGTATATGATATATGACGCAAAATTACAAAAAAAAAATTAGATAATTACTATTGAAATCATACTTTAATGCCTGCCTAGTTGCTAATAATACCTGCACTTAAAAAATATTGATATCTGTTTCAGGATCGGTCTCTACTTATCGTTGCATAGAAATGCTAATGCCTCGATATATCGATACTGCTATGCGTACTAGACATCCTTATTCCTGGTTTAAAAATACTTAGCTCATTTCCCTTATATAAATCTCTGCCGCCTTAAGGTTAATTTCGTTGGTGATAAATCCTGTGACGTCATAAGGGTTGCCGTCAAGGTCCTTGATAAATTGGAAGCTTGTACTTGGTACTTAAGTGGTATTTATTATTTGGTCAAATTCCTTTGAATCAACTCCATGACAGTGGGAGATTTCTAAGCTTGTGTTGTCAATTTGATTGATTTTTTGTGGCACTACCTTTATCCATGAATTCATGTTATGTCTTTACTGCGAAAGCAAACTTCATTGATCCGTCAGACGTTTAAAATAAGTCAACTTATAAAAAGGAAAACTGACTTAATGACTGACTGACTCACTAAAGGGGTTTAGCAGGGTCGTAACTTTGTAAGTTTTTATAAAACTTAGTCAGATTTCAAAGCTAAATTGTGGGTATAATATTATTTGGTAAGAAATTAAGAAGGACATATTTCAGGATTTTTATAAATTCAACCTATAAGGGGGTAGAGGGAAAATTTGTATGACAAAATCGACATTTACGCGGACAAAATCGCAGGTACCGGCTAGTTTCTCTATTAGTAGGCAAAAGTACCCCAAAAAAGTCTCCCACTGCCTTCGGCTAATTAATAATTCACCGTGGACCGATCGTCTTAAGTCTAAAATTATATTATATTCATCAACGTCGTCACAATCAGCCTCAGACGTCCACAGTGAACATAGGCCTTCCTACATTTATTTATGAAAAAAAAAATTATGTAAGTACTTCAATATAGGTATTTAAAATTAAGATATTTCCACCTTATTATTGATGACATAGAGTTCCATGTAATTTGAGATATTTTACCAGATTTGGGTAAGTTGATGCGAGGCCCACTGTAGGTACTTATTGCGTCGTTACTATTAAGGTTCATGGAATTAGTTGTAACACTCTTACGCATGCCTTGAATTAAAACTGAAGGTATGCTAAAAACTTTCCCTTAAACACATTTTCCTCAAAACTTACTAACAAGTCCGTCACCCCTGAAGGTTATCAAAACGTAACATTTCGTACTTACGCGAGTTTACTCAACTCCCCACTCACAAGTGGTAGATAATGTCACTAAGAGCTCGCGGTCGCTCACATTAAATACCTTTTTAAACGGAGGTCTCGTCGTAAAAGGGTGTAAGTACATATTTAACGCATTTAGGAGCTTTTACTCTTGTACAGCTATTCGGCGAATTTCAGCGTTTTAGTACCAACCCAAGGAATTTTAGTGAATTAATTTTCGGGTTTATTAGTTAGCTGTGCCGTATTACCCGTACATACCTTAGAATTTTAACTACAACATGCTTTGTAGTTAGTTATTTCATGTAGTATTTCTTTCACAATTAGTCAGTTATTCTTGCAATAATATAACCGACATAATTATGTATTTAATGACAAACAGCTCCCAAGCCCAACCAACAATCCAAATACCAAAAAAAGCCTTTAAAATATTTTTATCTCGATCGTACGTATATTTAGCTCTGTGTTCGTGTCTTGTACTTGTACCAATAAATCGAGTACGACCGTGTGACGTCACGAGTACAGCCTGCGCGGGAGCAGGTACCGCGCTATTCTCGTACATGGTCAGTGACCACACGGCACCTTCGTGGGGTGACTGTACTGCCAGCGAGTCGCGACCCACCCTGCCCTTCCACGTACTCTCAATTCAGGATTAAAAAGACAACGTCGAAGGCACGCGAGAGATCTGCATAAAATGGCCGATGCAGTCCACCAACGTAGTCCGACCTCCATCGAACCACGATGCTCTTATTTTGAAAGGCAGAATAAAGGAAGTCTGCCCAGCGAGGGAGCTTTTCAGAAACTGGTCGACAGCAGTTTTTTTTTTAATCCATATGTTTTCTGGTCGTTTTGCTGGCCTTGAAAGAATGTCTGGTTACTGCTCCACGGGTTGATGTCTCGTTATTTATAAGTGTAAGTTTTTCTTGTATCATATAATGGATTTCTTTTGAAACACGCAAGCTAAGTTCTTTCAACGTTTACTTAAGCAGTTAAATATTCATCTGTATGTAAAGGGCTTCCTCTGTTCTATTTTCTTTATTAAGCTATAAACTACTGTAATGTATTGTTACGCATTATTTAAATTGACCTACTTGTATCCTTGTTTACCATAATACTATATTTTATGATTATTGTGTTTAAATCTGTATAAATGAAGCAATTGCATCAAATCTAGTGCTCTCATTTAGATTTTGATGTATTGTTGTTAGAAATTTTGTCCTGAATTATAGTTAATTATCTTTCTAAACGCGTTAGATAAAACCATTTCCTACATCGTATTTTTACCACAAAGGTTAGTAAACGCCTGTAAATACATAACAATTAATCGACGAGGAAAACACTATAAATATTAATTACATAGTACCTTTTATGATTTTATTTGCGTTTAGTTGTAATTTAATCTAAGATTTAACTTCCCTGTTAGTTTATTTTTAGATCGAGCGACATTGACATAGAACACTGACATAGTTTGTGTAGACCCATTATTCTACAGATGGACCCGTGTCCCGCCGAATTCCTAACGAAATCGAAACGCCTTTAAATCATAGCCCAACTTTATTACATGCATAACTAATAAACCCAAAAATAGAAAACGATCGAAAGTGAACTTTGTCGCTTCGGTGATACGGGCTTTAGTATTTGTGGAGCCCGCAAACTTTAGATGTCAGGGGAAGGGATCGGAAAAGTGGTTAACTTGTCCAACTGGTCCGGGCAGTCTCGACCTGTTCCATACTTTTTTATTTTGTTTTGCATGAGGCACTGACCATCACAATAAAGGTCCGTGGGCCGGTCACATTCTTTTTTCTTTTGCAAGGAGCAATGCCTTCTATGAACAAAAAAGCTAAAAGGATAGTTCTGGTATATCGTCTAGGTAAATAGACGCATTGAATGCGTTTTACCAAATCGCAGTGGATACTTAAGTCGTGAAATAATAGCTTTTAATACTAAAAGCCTTAGTTATACCGTGTAAAAATAACTTTGTTTGACTTGTAAAACGCTCCGATGTTTTTAATTAACTAAATCTACGTAGTTAATACTTCGCTTTTCTGTTACGTCAAAGGCAAATGTCGGAAGTTAGTGTTTTATTTAATTTGACAGATTGAGAAGTTTATAATAAAACTTAATTATTATGTAATCCGAATAATTTTAGGATCACATTCTAACATAGAAAGCGACAGAATTTTCAAACTAAATTAATTCCACCTTAAGTAAAATACGATGTTTCTCGCTTTAGTTATTAAAAGTTAGCCAAAGTTAATGAATTAATTTTCGTAACGGAATACTTCTAAAATATCGCGTTATGAGCGCATTATCCTTACTCTCGTAGACGTTAATTGGTCTATAATTTATAAATTGCTCGCAAAACCTATTTCTGACAATCAAAACTATCTAGGGGCAATATAATGGCATTATCATTGCCTTTCTACTCGGTTTAACATTCAACTTTAAATCCATGTCTAAGAGTTTATCAAAATTGATCCGTATTTGGTTTGGTTGACTGAGCACGTGATAAGTCGATAATATTGGTGGCTGCAAGGTAAAGTGTTATAACTCCAAATCGAACGTATTGTCAGTTGGGCATTTCAATGCACATAGTTCGCTTTTGGTATTCACATAAGGCGGTAATGAAACTAAATAAAAACACCGATGATGTTTAAATTGTTATCAAAGAAAAGTCTCTAAACTTAAATGATTTCTTTAAAAATATAAATTCAAAGAGCAGCAGACGAGCTGTCAGTTTCTTAATTTTGTGTATTTATGCTGCAGTGTGCGGGTGGGCAAAGGGCAAACATAGTGAGAAATGGATGACTGGATCCAGAAAGTTTGAAGTTTGTTTTTTACACAAAAACATGTTAAGCTCTTTTTTCAATCTTTTGTTGCTCTATAATATTGAGGTCAAGATGTATATACAAACATATGATATATTTTTTTAAATAAAAAAAAATGCCACTATTATTTTGTCAATGCCACGTTATTGCGCAACGTTTTTAAAAAAAAACAAAAAAATTGACTTACTGCCTTTTGCTTTCTGGCATTCAAATTCAGATCTAGCTTTATATCATCTGCTATCAAACGAAGTGATTTGGGTACCTGCCCCCGACCCAGACCGGTGTCAATGTCAAACGCAAACAAACCCTTAACATACCCTTGCGGATCTGAATTAATAGAATCCATAACAATACTGAAAGCGTAATAAACAATCCAGTCTTGTTGAAGCCAAGCCGCTATTTAAATAGGAAAGTCAAGTAAAAGAACTCTTGAGTGTTATTATTGACTCAATAGTAGTAACAAACTATTACGCTTTATTACGTTTACAAAAATGAAAACAGACTTAATGACTGACTGACATATCAACGCACAGCCCCAACTGCTGAAATTAAAAATTTTGCACCATGCTTCTTTTTATAGTGTAGGTGAACACTAAGAAAGGATTTAAGGAAAGTCGTCCCTTAAGTTACCCCCTTAAGGGACGACGAAAAGGGGGGTAAGAAACTCCGTCAGTTTTGAAGATAAATATATAACATTTGGTATTAAGCTATTTGGTTAGAAATTAAGTACCTATGATGTGTTTCAGGATTTTCGAAAATTCTACATCTAGGGGGGGGGGGGTGGAGTTTTTATGGAAAATTCGACTGACGAAGTCGCGGACAACCGCTACTTAGGCCAGAACATGACCCTTATACTGGTTAGTCGCACTTGGCTTCGATAGTACATCATATCTCCACTTATAAAAACTATTCTGGTTCCTTTCCATGGTGTCACACACAATGACCTCCATACCAATTTCATCTTAATGGTTTAGCAGGTTCAGCGTGAAAAGATAACACACAGAGTTTCAAACTTTGCTGTTGTATTTCTTTCGTTCGACGTTTGTGTCTTTATGTTGATGACATACAGAGCCATGCATACATATACTCGCAGGCAAAAGTTAATCATAAAAGTAGTTAACTCCTTTTCTGGTTTATTACGTTTTGAAACTGCCCGAAAATCGTACGTTTTAACAACATTTTAACGAAGGCGTAACGTTTTTAACTGCCGGGTCCTATATTTACAATTTACAATGTTTTCTTTTGCTAACCCTACGGATGCATAGCTCTGACTTTTATGCCCGTAGTTATAAACACATCCCACTTTCAAGTTCATCCCTCGGCCACAGACTATAAATGGAGAAACAAAAAACGCTCGTCAAAATACGCGGCGGTAGGGTGACAATGGTGTTGAATTTTATTTGGATAATTTTTATTCAAAGACCATCTAAAGGTAAATGTGCAATATACTTTTTATAATAGAGATATAATAGGAAATGTTTCAAATAAGAAATGTGGTGTCCATCACGAGAGTAGAACTTCTCACCATAATACCTACAAACAAAGCTTTTCGCGCATAAAGTCTTTAAAATTAATACTGTGATATTATTATTAACCTTATATTTATTTAATCTTTATTGCACAACTAAAACTTTGTACAAAAGACGGACTTAATGCCTAGTGGCATTCTCTACCAGTCATACCTTTAACCTTGACTTTACATGGTGTATTTTTCAGTTTAAAAACTATAAAAGTAAAAAAAAGAAATATAACTTCCTCCACATGCAATTTCAATTTAGTTTTAAGTGTTAAAAAAGCCTTTACTGTACCTTCAACATTTTTTGATTGGTACCTACCTGTTGTGTATGCCAATAATAAATAAACAAATAACCTTTTGTCCTGAAAAATTCATCTCGCACGGTCCCCCCGCAAAGCACGCACACAAACAGCGCGTTATAGTTTATTTATCTATTTATAGCCCGGGCCAAGTGTTCGCTTCATTACTTGTGAACATATTGCGGTGTTTACGCGAGTATTTCTGGCGCTGGCCGTGTGTTCCTGCACGTGTGGTCGCGAGTGTAACGCCTTTGCCTGTTATCTTAGATTTTAAAAAGTTACGCGCCTTTTTTTGGCGGTGTGGAACGTCTGCCTCTACAAAACAATGAAGCAATAGTTTTGTTTTATTTACACGCAGTGTCTTGATAACTCAAAGCTTAATTCGGTAGTAAAGTAAAATACAACCTATGTTTATTTCAAAACCATTGACATTTTATGCCCAAAATCACTATACAGTTACTTATACCACCGGAAATTGAAATATAGGCCTTTTTTTTACGAAAATACGGAGTATAATTATTTTCTCCTTTGAAAGCGTTTCATCTATATCATACCCAAAAATAAACCAATGTCTAAGAAATCTAGTGTAATTTTTGTGTTATATTTTTTATCACCTAAATCACAAATAGAAGGACGTCCACCGGCAAGATGGACAGACGACCTTGTACAAATTATAGGATGAACTGGTTGCTAACCGCTTGTAGCCGGTCGTTGTGGAAAACCGTAGGGGGAGGCCTATGTTTAGCTGTGGACTTGGACACCCTACGGCTGACAATGATGAAGATGAAATCGAAAATATTGTTACATCATCTGTTTATTTTATTGTTTCTACTTTATATTCGGTACTTTCTAATAAGTAATGAAAATGAATGTTCTGAATACTAGGCAGTGGTAACCAATATATCAATTTAGTTTTATAATATAACATTACTATTGAAAAAAGCAATACTTTTAAATATTAAGCTTTTTATTTATATTCAGTTTATTTGGTACACAAAACGTTTTTCAGTTAGTGTACAGTACAGTAACTTAGTAATTAATGAGTTCTTAACCATAAAACTTAACATGCGTACACAGTATGAACCATTTATATTTAGTGGAAAAAGCAAACTACAAATAAAAAGACTTACATAAATTTACAAATTTTAATAATAAAATTAATAAAATAAATTGTTTTTAACAAACACACCAATTACCTAGCCCCAAACTAAGCGTGAGCTTGTGCTATGGTGACTAGGATAACAGATAGACATACTTATATACATTTATAAACATCCATGACTTAGGTACAAATGCTCGTGCTCATCAGACAAACATTTGCCCCTTGCGGGATTCGAACCCGCAACCGCCTAGTTTAGAAGTCCGCGGCACGAACCACTTACACCAAGGCGGTCGTCATGATTAGTGTGAATCACAAAGCATGCACTCTACAGCTTACGTTACGTAAGAGTTCAGGATTAATCAAAACTTGCTGACCCAGATTCAAATTAAAAATGTACCACTAGAAAACAAAATTCTACCCTTGATTTTAGCTTCGGAGTTACCTACACACTTCGTATTTCAGTTACCTACACAATCTTTTTTCAACGAAATTTTATTTCCACTTTTCGTTTCTTATAATAATGCCGATTTTATGTTCTTTTTTTCTTATTTTATTTATAAATTGCTAACAAACGCAAGAAATAAGGTTTGGGGTAGCAAGACTGGTTTTTAATCTTTAAAAAAATTGTTTCAGCTATCATTTACTTGTCATCATCAACATCCAATCTAAGAGCTTAGCTCTCGTCGATGGAGTCTTTTCCATCTTTGCTTTTCGCACTTCTTTTTTGCTTCTTCAATTTTATAATGCACACATTTTAATACAGACATTAATTTATACGTTAGGAAATATATTTATTTTAAGAAGTTGGTGGTGTTAACACCCCTGTGCCTCGGAAAGCACGTTAAGCCGTTGGTCCTGCGCCTGATCTCTCTACGGTCATGTCGGACTGCCGTCTCACCGAAATTATGAGAGTGAAGGAATAGAGAGTGCACCCGTGTATTGCGCACACACTTGTGCACTAATATGTCCCGCGCAGTTGGCTAATCTCTGTTGAGATAGGCCGCCGTAGTCGAAATTCGGCTAGGAGGACATTATTAATTTATACGTAGCGCCAATTAAATTACACATCAGTAATATGCTACCTTTTTTGACGTAAAACTTTTCCTTTGCTATATTTTACGGAAACCTCCAAAAGAATGGGACATTAAAAATAATGTTGGCGTGTTTTCAGTCAATTAAAATAACTTGAGCTTGCCTTTGTGAACTTCGCAACGACTTATGATTTAAAATGTTTAAGCTATTAGCGAAATTATATAGCTCTGCGGTACTTTAAGTATACGTTCTTGTATAAAATAGTTACATAGTTTATGAATCTATCGAAAGAAACTTCAATTAAAATGAAGTAATACGTAGCATAGTTCTAGTAAGAAGCATTTTAAGACAGGATTTTAATTTCTTAAACCGTTGCAAGATATTCCACAGAATATATCTAGCTTCAAAAAAATGTTCAATTTTGGACCTTAGCAGTTCCGTAATAGAAATGCATTTGTTTTTGAGTTTGCCTACTCGAGGATCAAAGATTACATAAATCTGTTTTTCGTGACTTTGTATTCCTAAAATTTGGTGTGGTGCCACTTCCTTAGCATATTTGAATACCTACTCGAAAAAAGTTATATGGAGTGGAACTTTGGTTATCGTTACCTTTCACATCTCAGACCATGATATTCTTGTATACAGTACCTACATTAATTTATGAAATTACTAATAGAAATAGATTTTACCACTCGATGTACTTACTCTCAAATCGTACGTACATAGTAGTTTTTTATGTTTAATTTTATAAACTTGCATAGTAGCGGTCGTTCGCTTTTTTCAAATGGCAATATTTTAAAATCAATATAGATCTATTATTTATGATTTTATAAATAATGAACTATTCTGACAGTAAGGTTTGTCACTTGCCTTACATACACCCCTCCACCAATCCGCACTGAGCCCGCGTGGTGAAGTATGGCTCGTTCCTCCTCATAGTTGAGGTGAGGCCTTTTCCCAGCAGTGGGATCTAATAGGCTGACTTATTACTATTATTATAATTATACTTATTGCTGTTGTCAGATTGTTTAATAATGATAGTATCTTGATTATGTATATAAATGTGTCTATCCGTTACCCTAGTCGCCATAGCGCAAGCTCACGCTTAGTTTGGGGCTAGGTAATGGGTGTGATTGTTTGAACTATTTATTTATTATCTACAGCGCTCTTGATCTCCTTTTTATTAATAAGTTTGTATCTTATACTTATTATTATCTACAACGCTGTTGGTCTCGTTTTTAATGTTGTATTTGTGTTCTAACACTTATGTATCATTTTCATTTGCAGGTAAACCCTCAGTCTTCAACGCCAATACCATTCGTGAGTGAGTCTGTTTATCTTCCTCAATGTTTATTGTTTACACTAACACATCGCCTAAACATATTCAAAGCTATGTATTTAAATAACATTATTAACTACGGAAATAGGTTAGGAAAAATGTATTCGTTCGTTTTAGAACCGCGGTTCATGAAATTGGGAGAGTGTTAATATGATTTCGGTGCTACGAATTGAATATTAAGACAACTGGGGGACCTTGCGTATTGGGTGGGACAAGGCAAAAAAGGAGGAATAATAATAGGATAGGGACAAAAATATGAATACTAGAAGATTAATAATAAGGACATTCGTCCAACTAGAACATTGGTAACTTTGATACGGGCTTAAATTAACATAAAAGTATCAGTAGTCGTAATGTGCTTTTGCCGTCAATGACTTACACTTAGCCTTACCGTTTTGGTACCAAAAGAATATTTTTAAGCACTGAGTTGCCTGATTGTTTTGTAGTTTTTTGGACTAAATAAATATTGTTTTTACTTTTTAAAAAAGTTAAATATCTTAAGTGCCTATTAACAGAAAACTGAGATTTTTTTATTACGCGTCGCGACGTTATCAAAATCTGATTCATTTAACTTTGGAATAATATACCTTTATGACCACATCCTTCTCATTAAAGTGGTGCTTGCCTTTGAAATTAAACACACATCATCTGTTTGACCCAGATTTCAAATCGAAAGTAATGGATTGACTCGCATATTTTTATCTGAAATATTTCGTCCTTAGATTTTCATTTCACAATTAATAACTTACAAAGATCGTAAGCTTCATTGTCAAACTGAATCCAACAACAATTTCAATCTCATGTCAAGTGTCATCCCGAAAATGAACCAATAATTGTGGCTCAAGTTTCCCTGACACATCTTTTTTACGGCCCGGGGACCTCTCATTACCTCCGGGCAGAATAAACAGAGAGCTTGGAATTTTTTCATCAAAATTTGAGTTACACCATCTGTTTCCGCGGTAATCTTGCGCCGGGCAAATATTTGAGAGCTGTGTCTACGAAGCTTGATTGCCGCTAGAAATTTGATGAAACAAATTTCTTGTTTAGTTTCGGCCATACTGTCTTGTGATGAGAACTAGGAGATCTTTCTAGAGACGCAATACAATAAAATCGAGCATATGTTCTTAGTCTTAAATATCTTCGTTTCTTTGATGTTTCTTACTTTTATTAATATTGGGCAACACCACTTTGCTTTTCTCTATAAGTAGTAACGGTGTTATAGAAATTACAAATAATGTCCCTTATACGACTATGCCACGATAGTAGACCCGAAACAATATAAATAAAATTACTTATATTGACTAGTCATCGAATCTGGATCCTCAGACCTCAGAGTTGAGGACACCGTGAAAACCGGCGCTCAACTCGACCATAGAGATCGTCCACAAGACGACAACGAACGTCGTCGTAATTGAGAACATTTTTATATCTTTAGATTATTTCTCCAAGATCTGTCAGCTTAACTAGCTTGCCTCTTTACCCAATGATACTTATATACTCTCTACTTTATAGAAGACCCGCTTAAGTGACCCAGCCATCCCTTACCAGCACCTTAAGGCTTTTTGCGTTACCTAAATATTCAGTGCAAAAAGCATTCCCTTAACCAACTTATTTCTCGTTTAAAGATTTCCCTGGCACGTTGGTACTTCGTACACGGACCATTGCGTCGTAAAATACATTTTAGACCCCAACTTAGGGATTACGAATGAATTATTAATGTCGGTGTTCAGGTAAACTTGCGGGTTTTTTTCATCACTTTTATTTTGGTTTTTAGATTTCCGTGGCCTAAGAATAGCTTTTTATGAGATTGCTTGGTACCTTGCACCTGGATCTTTAAAGCCTGATTACTTTTTGACATGGATTGTCTAGAGCAGTCCATCCTCTCGGCCGCATCGTCGCTTACTTCAAATGTCAAGTATTTTTTTTCTTTATTTAGTATTTTAAAAACACTTTTGTCAGCGTTATATTACTTTGACATTGACATAAACCACTGAGGTTTGTCAGCAATGCCACATCAGTGTACTTCCACAAAATACCTAAATTACAATTTGGACACTCATATTATTAAATAAAATAAACTAATTATAGTTATACACATCTACACACCTTTGCATTCTCATTGTTTTTGAACAAATGAGTTTTAATTTAATATTTGTTTTTATATTGGAGGTAATAGGTTTATATTAGAGCTCCCATTTTCAGGCCCTAATAATTATTTATTTATTAATCCTAATAAATTATTTATGTATTTATTCGAACACTGCATCCCACTACAGCTTTGAGCCAAAGCGTGAAATTAGCCTTACACTTTTTCTTATTATTCTTAATTATATGGACGATGAACATCATCACATAACACACAAACAAATATAAACATAACATACAGGTGTCCAGTAAATAAGTTCGTCCTTTCTTTACATATTGGTTTTATCTTGCCCTACTACTTACGAGTATATGACATTTTTGTAAGCGAGTCTTACTCTTTTTGTGGTTTGATTTTATTTTCCCATTATTTATGGGAGCTTTATCTTACATATCCTTTATAGAAAGATTTATTCTTGTAATAGTTTAGTTTGTTTATTTGTATTTTGTGTACACATTTTTACATATAAAATATTCATATAATCAGGATTTAAATAGTTATGGATGACATTTATGTAAATACATCTTGTACTAAAATTAGATAAGATAGATAACTCTTTATTGCACACCATAACATTAAATACAGTAAGTACAACGATTTACACAGAAAAATGTACAATGTAGGCGGCCTTATCGCGATAAGCGATTTCTTCCAGACAACCTTTAGGTAAAGGAACAGGAAGGAGGAGTTTAGTGCAAAAATCATAGAATAGGTGTAATGAACAAATAAATAATAATGTATAAATAATCAATAAAATACATAAAAATAAGTTAATATACCTACATATAAATCATACATAATTAATTCGTAAACCAATAAATACCGACAAAGTTCTACATAACAACTCTTAATCACTGTCATTTCATACCTAATTAAACCAAATCGAGTACTCGAATCGCAATTGCTCTAATTTGAACTTAATAATCGAGAATATCGCGTAAATTTGTTTTCGCTTTGATATGTCCTTGCAAATAATTTGCCAGGGAAAATTAGGTGATTAATAAATTATGTTGGATTGGAATCATCGTATAAAATTAATACCGAATAGTATTGTGTCAATGATCGTAATATCTTCTATTTTGTTAAATTAGAATATTTTTTCCTATAACGAATATTATCATGTAATTCTGTGACCGTTAGTTTTATAATTATTTTTATAACAAGCAATTATTTTGCAAGTTTTTACGAAATCAAATTATGGGTTCGAGTCCCACCGGATGACACAGTCGATTAATTTTTGTGAGCGAAATTCAATTTGATTTCGTAAAAACTTGCAAAATAATTGCTTAAGTTATAAAAAAAATTATAAGTTAAGCTGATTTCATCATAACTGATGGTTAAATATTTGTAAAAATATTTCCATCGGATACATGCGAGTACATTCCCCAAGTATTGTTGAAATCGAACGCCGGCGTAGCAAGCACTTGCAAAAATTCGTCGACTGACTAACGTCCTCCGTAGCTCAGTTGGTAAGAGCACTCGCCCGGATAGCGAAGGGACGTGGGTTCGAGTCCCACCGGATGACACAGTCGATTATTTTGTGAGCGAAATTCAAGCGTTAGTTTTGTAACCGGGGTACGAATTAAACTGATACTTTATGTAATCTTAGACCCACTTGAGCACGTGCACTTGGACGTCCAAGTTAGTACTGACTGGAAAAAAAACACGCAATTTTTTTCCAACTCCCACTCTTATCCCTTGACAAGTACTTCAGCGAGATTGGGCCAAAAATAATTCGCAAATCCCTTTCTATGCTCACAAATTATCGCGACTGTGATACTCTCAAGTTGACCCTTTATTTTGTTAATGAAAGCTCTTCATTCGAGATGTCCCTGTCTTTATCAGCGCCATCTGTTGATTTTCTTTGTGTACCCTTTGTGTTGAGCGAGTTTGAGACTTATGCGTTTAGAGATAAAGTCGTCGTTTGTGGTGTAAGGGCGTGTATAATGAAGGTATTGTCTAGGGTGCCCCTATCGTCACACATGTGCACTACTCGTTAGGGCTTCATAAGCACTTGCGCCCGCATGGAGATAGGTAGGGTTGCCAAAAAGAAAAAAAACCGGTCAAGTGCGAGGCGGACTCGTAGACGAAAGGTTCCGTACAAAATGTATACAACATTTGACACTATTATTATAAACCATATAATTAAGTTTTAAAAACGGCAAAGAAATCACGTTTGTTGTACGGGAGCCCCACTTAAATATTTATTTTAATAATTTTAGTATTATAAATTATGTAAAAAAAATGACCGCCAGATTCGATTCCCGCGGTCATTTTTTCAAGTGCAATAATATATTTAGATTGCAAAGTGAATGCTTATCACTTAAAAAAAAACAATAATTTATCGTATTTGCAAGCTTCAAATTTTGATTGTTAAATACTTGCAATAGTATTTCTTTCGAGTGTTGAGGGTGTAATCCCAATAACATTGATGAAAGCAACGCGGCATTACAGCGTTAAGAAGAACTTGAAAATTTCGACAGGCTCTGCCAACGCCAGGGTGGCCGAGAGGTTAAGCAATCGCCCGGCATGCGAGGAAAGCGGGTTCGATTCCCGCCTCTGGCGGTTATTTTTTCAAGTGCAATAATATATTTAATTTTAGTATTAGTTATAGCTACAGAAATACATCATCTGTGAAAATTCTAGCTGTCACGGTTCATGAGATGCAGCCTGGAGACAGAAAGACAGACGGACATCGGAGTCTTCCCGTTTGGATACGTAACCCTATTTTTTATGTGAAACAGTGAAGTGTCTCCTTGTTCTGTGTTCGGCTGAAAGTCTGCCGCGTTTTATAGTTACCTAAGTACAGTCGGCAGCACGTCCGGTTACTTATATTAACTACGAAAACAACTTTTATTACGTAGGGAATAGAGGCGTTCTCAAGGTCAAATGGAGTAGTCTGACGTGCGGCCATATGTACGTACTTACCTAAAAAAAAACTCATTTTGTAACTGCTATAAATTTTTTATGTAAAAATCTTCCAACTTTAATATTTTGTCAAAAGACAAGACAACCCTACATTTCCAAGTTGAGATTCGCTAACAAGTTTTAGGCATGAATATAAACCTTATCTCTTTGTGTTAACGAATACAGTTTTGTGTTAGTTAGCCTGAACTCAATGGATTATGTTAATATAGTTTCACCAACTTATAATTGGAACGTACGTTGTCCTAATTGACGTTTCTGCCTTAGGTACAGTCAGATGCGAAAACTGTGCATTCAATTTTAAACTGTCATGGATAAGCAGAGAAACAATATGTATAACTTTTCCTGTTTTAGTGTACTACGCAACTATTCAGTGCCCAGCTAAAGGCTATATGCAATGCTACTATAGCCTTTTACCCAGATTAGGTACTAGTGTTCACGTTAAGCCGTTGTTGGTCCTACGCCTGGGGCTCTATTTTTGGATCACTCGCGTACAGATTTCTACTGATTTTCGTTCTTCATCTAAAACTTAGCATCTTTAACCACTCGATCGCTCGAAAACGCAACAATTGCCCCTACCAACTCGTCACGGAAGGCGAGCGATAGAATAAACGCCGAAATTTAAGTTTTTGAGTGAAAAATATGTCGCATTCGCCAACAGAATGTCATACGAGTGATTCAAAAATAGAGCTCCTCTCTCCGGTCATGTCGAATTGCCGTGACACCACACTGTGACAGTGAAGGAACAGAGAGTGCACCTGTGTATTACAAACACACTTGATAATATTTCCTGCGTTACCTGGCCGATATCTGTCGGGATTAGCAGCCATAGCCGTCTACTACAAGCTGAAAAAAAAAGCTGCATTTTAATAATCGATTGTGTACTATCAAAGGCTTCTGATTTGTATTCAAAAGTGCCTCCTAACAATTAGCTTCATCGTACGAAATCAACACGAACCTTATCCTTAACGTTTTCCTCGCCGTCTAAATTACATCAATTTCTGATTTGCAAGCTGCGATTTGATTTATTAAATTGAATTATAACAATATCCCCAAATTCTGCGATATTAATAAACCCTTATTCGGCCGAGTCTACACTGTAGTTGGCTTACGTAAATCTCATGAATTTACATTGGATGATTAATTCTACTAAAACAATGTACCTCATATCGTGAACCAACCTTTTAATATAATAGAAACTATTTTACAATGGAATCAAATATTAACATAACCCAGACCCAGGAAAAGTTTCAATTTTTCCTGTAAAGCTTTTTATGTTTAAATAACTAACTTAAAAAGAAACCTTTGTTTGGTTTCTTTTAAAAATATTTAAAATAAAAACTTCTATCTAAAACGAATCGCGTTAGCGGAATTCAAATTTCGAACGCGCAAATGTACGTACAAGCATTTTTCGTTGATGCTAATTTTGTATTTGTAAATGGAACGTAAGCAATGCACGAAAATATTTCCACTATTTCACACCAATGCGTTACTGGACGTGTCCCGACTAACACAGCCAGTTCGACTTGACCTTTCGCCCTTCTTTCACAAACCACGACTTCGGTGCAAAGAAGACTGAAGTAATGAATTCTCAGGGGTCAGTGTAAGTGGACGATATTTTAAAACCGCCAACCGAAATGATGCTGACCTTACGCGACGCGTTCATTATTCGAATTCGAATTTATGTTTTTTAATTATGCTGTCTACTTGTTCTCAAAGAAGGTTTTGAGCACTTGCGTTAATTTCTTTTTAGTGTTTGCATTTAGATAACCTTAATAATTCTAGGACGTTGGCATATATTAGGGTAAAAACTGAGGTGCTTCTGGCGCAGTGGCGGCAGCGCTTTGGTAGTGATACCAAAAGTTAAGCAACCCACGGCGCGGTCGTGATTGGATGGGTGACCATTCCGACCATTTAAGTGACATCCATGACAAGCATCTCCGTGCTTCGGAAGGCACGTTAAGCAGTTGGTCCCGGCTAATATCTGTGGTATTAGTCGTTAAGCCTAGTCAGAGGCCCTAGGGCGGCTTGATAACTTCTGACAGTAAGGTTTGTGACTTGCCTTACATACACCCCTCCACCAATCCGCACTGAGCCCGCGTGGTGAAGTATGGCTCGTTCCTCCTCATAGTTGAGGTGAGGCCTTTTCCCAGCAGTGGGATCTAATAGGCTGACTTATTATTTTTAGGGTAAAAACTGCCATCGCATGCTGAATTTGTCTACAAAGCAGTATCTATTTGTCAGTCGTTACCTACCTTACGTCCTTATCATAAGTAGATATTATGTCTCGATACAACATGCATTTGCTGAAAATTAGTGTAAGTCCTCAAAAGCTGCCATAAATTATTCTGCCCTTATGAACCCTTATCATGTCGGTTACGCCATCTGTCGTAGACAACTAGAACTAATCTTATTCTATAATGGTTGATGGAATGGAGATCATTAATTTTGTGTTTAATTTTTATTTATTCAGCTCTAGTGACGGCTTCGCTCGGGCACAGAATATATTTTTTTCCATTTATTAACAAATAAAAGATCTTATAAAACATGTAGGTACTAACTTTGTATAAAAACCACTAGGGTTTGTAAAATAATAATACCATAATATTAGTGCATTTGGGTCCTTGTCACTATTTACAAATTTAGCTTATTTAGTTTAGCATTATTTGACATATTTTGTATGGGAATCCTGTCAAATTAACCGCCAGTCGAAGTTTACCAGCTGTTTAAACATTGGTGAACTCTGGTCTTAGTCTCAGTGCGATGTTCTGTTTTATTATTAAAAAAGTAAATACTGATTTTAATGTTTATTGTTATTAATCACAATCAATTTCCCTCTCTTCGAAAGCATTCAAGCGACATCAAAAGTTGTGAGTTAAAATATGTACTTCGTGATCATCCGTCTATGAATATAATTGGCCCTCACAAAGATGGCGGTCTTGTTAGTTGAGGGCAAAGTTTTCCCTTTGAAGTCTGTGTAATTACGCGAGCCTAAGGTTGGGGTACGAAATTCAAAATTTTTGACTTTGACTACCGTTGAGTTTAGATAGCACGCTTTTGTCGCCTCAATCAAATGAAAAGTTTCCTTTTGTTAAGACAATATTTGATGCAACTCAAAGTCAGAATTAAAATGAATAAAATAATCTTTCTAAAAATGTTTTTATCGAAAATGTAGAAATAAACATCAAAAACCCTACGATCAAATCGCTTCGCTTCATGACGTGTGATTTGTAGCATGAATAAATAAATATCCTTTGCCGTCCGTCTCATCGTCAGATGCCGAAAAAAAAGTAACGTCAAAAGAACTAAGCTTTACTTTCGCCGCTTTTGAGGCATGGGAATGCAATTAAACATCCAATTCGTTACATATTCGGATTGAAATTCGTATTTTCGATTCCACCGATAGTGTCGTGCGTGATCGACGTCTATTGCTGGTACTTTTACGTTTTTCGTTATTTTTTTTCGCTCGTTTGTGACGCGGCAACCAATCGGCGCTGTGTGCCGTCAGCTTAATAGGATTTCTTCTGGAACCAAACATTCTGTTGGTTCGAAAAGTAAAACCAGTAGATTTTTTGGTGACTGGATTCGTTGGCTAGTTGTGAATGTATCACACTAAGTGCCACATCGAATTACCCCTGTATATTATGATATTGAACGTTATGTGGTTACCAATTTGTGCCTAAGTTATGGATGTTCTATTGCTTACTTTAGTTAGAGCCAAATTGTTCAAACAATTTATAAAAGAAGGGACAACGTAGAAATGAGAAGCTTATTTTCAGTCATCGTTCGTTAGATTAGCGAAAAAAACCACTTGAAATAAATAGGTCCAAGAGTCCTGACATTCTTCCTCATTTTCTGTGTTGGCAGAATAGAAAAAGCAAGCCAGCTGGGCTGGAGAGTTATATTGTCTATCTGGCTACTATACCTCGTAGCGTAGAAGTAGGGTTATTGCTTGTTAGCCGAGGTGCAATGTACTTTTATTTATCTATTCGTATTGATTGCACACTGTCCGTTATTTGTGGTGCAGTTTTATAAAACAATTAGCGATTTTACTCGACAAAAATTACCCAAATACACATACAAACTTCGACCCCCAATACGGGTCTACCTACCCGAGTTCACCAATTAAACAGCCGGCAAACCCCGAGTAACGTTAAATATGACTTGACAGAATTCTCATATAAAATGTGTCACATAATGCTAAACCGGCTGATCAAAAATTAAACATGTGTTGATGAACTCCAGGCTCGTAGTAAAAAAGTTGACATTACTACAGAATAATTACTAGTACTTCAGTACAGAAGTATGACTTTGCAATTAAATTCAAAGAAATATCTACTCAATGTTGTCAACGATATTGTGTAATTCAGTTCGCCACAGACTCAAGCACATGTAGACACCTACAGAAATACATTTGAAGATAATTTCATTCTTATAACTCTGGAATATGATTCATAATACACTAAATCTATTCACTGACGTACTATCACGCAACGCGATAGGGTTGACTGCCACAAGAAGCTACTTACGCCGTCTAGCGCATCTTTCTAGGACTTTATTTATGCTCGTCCATCCAGCAACTTAGTGCCCTGCACCGCCGGTCAATAAAACGCGCGATTGTGTCGCTGCCGGCTAGCGACACCCATCTTGTTTAGCCCCTTACAACGGGTCGCCGCGCGTAGGTACGTTTTTGCTACCTACGCGGGGAGTTACACAGGCCAGACATTACTTCTGTTACTAAGCGGAAACCCAAACATTACATTTTATCACCTAAAGACATTGTACAAAGAGGTGCTTACCATAACAATATGCTTTGATATTAATAAAGATCCCGCGAAAAGTGCCATAACCGGGAATGAACTGCAAACATTGTATATCGATCACTTGTGCGTGGTGGAGCGTAATATCGTTAATCCTATGCAAGCAAGCGTTATTATCATTTTATACTATGAAACGAGCATTATACAGGGCATCCCAAGAAGGGTGTATCAGCGGGCGGTTGTATGTTGTTAAAGGGTAACACGTAACATCCTTAGTAATCTCTGGAATGACTACTAAACTGATTTTGAGAATTCTTATACTAGTAGTAAGCTATATTTCTGAGCGACATATTAGGCTATATTTTATTTTCGTTTTTTTCTGATTACAAGGGTGTGAAACCGGGGCGGGTCATGAATAATATGACTTTAAAAAACCAATCTCAAAGACTCTATCTATTTTGTTAATCAAAAACGACCTTTGACCGTTTTTCGTGAGGAGAACAAAACTATTTTTGAAACCCGACCGAGAACTGACAATCTAGGTTTCTTTGTAACTTACTTTTATTATTATTTATTCTGTGGCAACTGGCTGATAAGTAATCCTACAAAGAAAGTCATTTTATATATATATATTTTCTACCTTTAGCAATTATTTTGCAAGTTTTTACGAAATCAAATTGAATTTCGCTCGCAAAAATTAATCGACTCTGTCATCCGGTGGGACTCGAACCCACGTCCCTTCGCTATCCGGGCGAGTGCTCTTACCAACTGAGCTACGGAGGACGTTAGTCAGCCGACGAATTTTTTGTAAGTGCTTGCTACGCCAGTGAGCTGGCGTTCGATTTCATCAATACTTGGGGAATGTACCCGCATGTATCCGATGGAAATATTTTTACAAATATCTAACCATTTATAGATTTAGAGTAATTTTATATTATAAAAAAAAATCGGGAATATTGGTGGCTTCCAATATATTTAATACAGTAGAAGAGATGACCTTACATTTGCAAGTTTCCATATATATATATGTAGTTGGACCGGAGTTCACCAATTATTAAACTGTCGGTAAACATCGATAGACGGTTCATTTGACTAATTCCCTTACAAAATATATCAAATCATGCTTAACCGGCTGATTAAAAATTAGACTTATGTTGGTGAACTCCGGGCTTAATATGTTAGTAATTATGTCTTTGACATACCACTAATACGCACCAAACGTTTTAAATCCACGTTCCTCTTGCGTACGGCTAGAGAGTGGAATTCATTGCCGGCTGAAGTGTTTCCTAAACACTACGATTCGGGTTCCTTTAAGAAAAGAGTTAATATGCTGTTTCTAGACAGACGTGTTCCATCCTCGACTGCATCATCGCTTACCATCAGCACAGATTATATAATAGTTACCGTCAGGGCCCTATTTCACCAACGCGACAGGCGCGACAATTGTCACAAATCTTATTTTATTATTCGTAATTATTATATATTTTACAATGGTTTTATTTATTCTGTATTTTTCTTTAACCGCAAACCAATCAATTTGAAATTAAGATATTTATCCGTTTTCTATTAATTCTTCTGTATGAGAACCCGTCTAAATCGCTATCACAGCCGTACCTTTTGTTTGCACGGCGAAAACACTACAATTGTCACGCAAAACAGACACAGCTCCGACCTCATGTCTAGAATTCCCGACAATTATACAAATATGTCAATTTGTAAAAAATATTCCTGTTTCACAACTGTTCTGATACTGAAAATTGTCACAGAAATGCTAGAAATGTGTACAATTTTTAGCTGACATATATCACTGACATATGTCGGTTTGGTGAAATAGGGCCCAGATGGGATAGCGGTCAAATGTTATATGACGTGAAACGAAACGTAAGGTATCTGAAAGAGATGGAAGAAGAATGTTAATTTGAATGCGAGTGATAAAGTGGGCTTTTGTTTATTACTATAAAGAAGAAAGAAGTTGGATTTCCCTTTTCGCGAATTCTACACATTACTGTAAAATCGACTCTAATACAACTCCATAAGATGCTGCAGTGTTTAGCTTGGCGGCAAGTCATCTTCATGATACTAGTAAACAGGATAATACGATTTGCGATCTCACTACAGTGACTTTAAGAGTCAAGAATTTTGTGCTTCTAATTGCTTGTTCGCTACTGTCCCATCATTGTTCAAACTCTCCAGGTTTTAATGGATGACAAACTTTCCTATTTAATCCTTAATTTGACTTTTATAATTCGATTACATGACTAGTTAGAAATCACGGTCTAATCCACAAAGGGAGGTTTTGGACGTTCAACTTGTTAAGATACTTGAGGAATTCGGGTGATAAGATTAATTTAGAGCGAAAACTTTAAGGGTTATTGAAATTACAGCCTTTTAAAAGAACAGGCGGTTTTTTAACTTCTTTAGGCCCAGCTGTCCTAATGCGTTGTCGCTGCGCAGATTTCGAACTTCAGGAAGATTTTCTATTGTACCAAATTCCTTAAATTGCGTTTCGTGATCCACTAATAATGTCCTCCTAGCCGATTTCGACTACGGCGGCCTATCTCAACAGAGATTAGCCAACTGCGCAGGACATATTACTGTGCACAAGTGTGTGCGCAATACACAGGTGCACTCTCTGTTCCTTCACTCTCATAATTCGGTGAGACGGCAGTCCGACATGACCGTAGAGAGATCAGGCGCAGGACCAACGGCTTAACGTGCTTTCCGAGGTGGTGTTAACACCACCAACTTCCTGACTCCGGAGGTGTGTCTGAGTAATTTCAAGACAGAAAAACCCAAACACTCTCGGCCCGACCCAGAGGCCCTACTCCTGTTGACGATGTCCGTATTTTCGAGTGTAGCCATCACGCTCGTTCGCGTTTTTATTCGGTCGTGAGTGAAAGGGACGGCTACATTCGAAAATACGGACATCGTCAACCGGAGTAAGGCCTCAGGATCCACTACTATGTAAAGGTTTCCTGAACTTACTGGTAAAATAAGTTTAAAACTCTCACGATCGAATTATTCTGTTTTTATGATAAATTTTAAAAAATAAATAAAAATGTAATTTTTCAACGCGCTTCTTCCTTACTAAGCTTAATACATTTGTATAAGCATTAAGCATATTTCATCTTTTAACAATTACAGTCTTTTAAGACCCGAGTTCACAAATTTCGAAACAGCCGGTAAACTTCGACTGACGATTAATTTGACAGAATTCCCATACAAAATACGTCAAATAATAGGCTGAATCTGCTGATTAAAAATTAAACATGTGTTGGCTAACTCCAGACTCAATATTATATTTATAATTCTGAACGTCACATTTATTTAAGAACAATCAAAACTGTCTTTGCGCAATGAAGGGCTTTACAAAAACGACCTAGCTCATAGGATTAACCCAAAGTTAACATAATCACATCGAAAGTCCCATTTAATTAAACCAAAATTATGTCACGCCTTTCCGGGGCAGAACGCATATCTTTGGAAAGGGCTTCCCGATAGTAATATTTCAGGTTTTAATTAATAAAATAGTCATATGGCAGCAGTTTTAAAATTAATTAGTTGCCGTTACCCACAGTCCGTGCGGAACAGCCAATTACTTAAGAGATTTTAAATTTTCAGTTGCAATACGATAAGAATGAGGCATGTCGGGTGTGTGACAGTGACACATGTATTGACATGTAGTTAGACCCGTCATGCTAATGTTTATTTGGCCATTTAATTATTTGAACTTTATTGCACAACTGAAATGTACAAATGACAAATTTAACGCAACTTGTATTTCTATCAGTCGTTCTTTTGGGCTTAGCAGAATTGAAAACTGAGCGGAAGTAGGTACCTCAGAAAAGTCAAATTCAATAAGTTCTTGCTAGAATAACTGCGAAGATCGCTTTGCAGATATCATATTAAAAATGTTGCAGTCACGAATTAATATTTAAATCGAGGGCTTTCATATCCTCTCTCCCTTAGTCCTAGTCAACTCCTCTTAGCTTGCGTGACTTTTCCTTATAAAACGACATCTTGATTTACCTATGTTAAAAAAATCGTTTATTAATTTCATCATTACAAAAACATTAATAATTTAACACAATGTGTATTATCTAATTATCTTTTACCTGAACTAGGTTTTAAATCTGTATTTCAGGCTTAAAGGAGCTGACACATGAGTTTTAATAAAGTCTTGTTCAAACGACTGACTTATTTGGGCTGTGCTTTATTTCGAGCGGAATGCGAAAATTCGATTTGCTCGGCCTTAAACAGGGTGGTTTAATTAGACCCTCTTTTTTCATGTTGGTTAGAGCCCGATTCTTCACCAATGCCTTCCTATCATCATCCTCCTAGCGTTATCCCGGTTGTGCACTCGCACGCGAGGGCCCAGGGTCCGCTAACCATGATCCAGGATGTGGCAGATCAGGTAATTACAGTGGAGCGACTGCCATCTGACCTCCGTGACCCTGTTACCAAGGGAACCTGACCAGTTTGGATCATGGTTACACATTCAGTCGCCTGAATGTGTAGGTTTCCTCACGATGTTTTCTTTCACCGTAAGAGCATCGGTTAGTGAAACAACTAATGTACATAACTCAGAAAGTCATTGGTTCACGGCGGCACGTAGGATCGAACCGGTACCTCCCACATGAGAGGCTACCACTAGCCACTGCGCCACCGACGCTCCTACCCTTCTTCACCAATGCCTTCCTATGTGGGTCACATAATTTATTTCAACTAAAACATGGCCTTGCCCAGAAATATGGAGATTTGCCAAATGACCGGGGTCTGTGAAGAAATGTATGCAAATCGGATTGCTAAATTATATTTAATAAGAACTGCAATGCGATGTTAGCGTGGTGGTTCTTTTTAAAAGAATTAGGTAAGAAAAATATTTGTGGGAATAAATGCACTGGTATTCTTTTGTTGTAACAATTCACAAACATTTTTTAAAAGTGACTGAAATACTGTGTGTCAAAGGGAATCCCCCCTTCATGTTGAATTTTGCCATTGCCATTATTGACTTAGAATGCTAAACATTTATAAATATTAGAATACTTAAAAAAAACTAAATAAAGTCAGAAAAAAAGCAAAAAATTATTTTATCATAATAAAAACAACACCTAATAATAACTGTTAGTACAGTCAGTCCAATTAATTGATACGACAATACATCCGATAAAAAATGAATTACCGTGCTATGGAAAGCAGCACACAACGCTTGAACATATTAGCATGAAACAACAGAAAGTAGCGCAAAACTATTTTCCATTTACAGAAACTTGCCTCCCAAGCACGCATAACCAGGGGAAGTCAAACATCCACTCTCAATTCATTAAGTAACAAGTTGAAGTAAGTTACAGTTCACATGTTGATTGCTAGTTAGAACAGCACTCTGTGGTCCTGTTTGCCTGGTACATGCAAAAACCACGCGAATTTCGACGTTATTACCTTTACTTAAAGGCTAGTAAATTACTCGCGGGTCTCGCCGTAGGCCAGTGTTAGAACTTAGCTAATTTACTTTATGGTTTAATAAAATAGCGAACCACACGGTTTGTTGGTAGCATTATTATAATGGTGTAACTTAGTAACAGTAATTAGTAAGATAGTATTTTAGAGGACGGTCTTACAGGAGTTGGTAATAATTTGTTGATACCGCTTACAAGATAATCAGAAATATTGTTTGCTTGCTATTCTTTCAATACGCAAGAAAATTTCAAATGAACATAATCCTATAATTATTTTTATAACTTAAGCAATTATTTTGCAAGTTTTTACGAAATCAAATTGAATTTCGCTCACAAAAATTAATCGACTGTGTCATCCGGTGGGACTCGAACCCACGTCCCTTCGCTATCCGGGCGAGTGCTCTTACCAACTAAGCTACGGAGGACGTTAGTCAGCCGACGAATTCTTGTAAGTGCTTGCTACGCCAGTGAGCCGGCGTTCGATTTCATCAATACTTGGGGAATGTACCCGCATGAACATAATCCTTTTAACGGGTAAATATGGCTTTATCAATATTATGGGGTCATGATCAAAATTTAAAAAAAAACAGATTCTCCATACAAATTATTCTGGTACCTCAATGAAAATGTATGGGAATTCATTATTACACGACGATGATGATGACTCCATAATAAAAGTTGAAGCTATTGTTGACTATATGATAATACGGTTTACAATAACACCATGTATAAACCAAATAATTTATATTAGGTACTTATAGACATAAGTACCTAATATTAATTTCTATATGGTATATGGTAGTTAATAATCGAATTTACGAGCCCAATTCATCTCCATTTATGATGATTTACTCTTAGTTTGGCCCATGGAGTTTTCTCCACATAAAAAAAGTGGGTCGTCTCAAACAATATGCTTCTTTCCTCCTAAAATATAATATAGTGTAGTACGGGCGATAGCATGTTAAGAGATATCTTATGAGTAACAGGCAATAAAAAAATATATTCCGATGTGCAGGCCACTTAACATCAGTATTAAGTTACAAATAATATTCATGACAACATTGACAACCTAACATATTATTTCGAATTCCAGTCAAACTCAATTTCGAATCCATGTGGACATGGTGTCCGTGTGCCCATAGTAACATTACCCATATCACCACGAACGGGTTAATTAAATACAACAACTCGCTTTTGTTGTGAACTGTACACAGTGGTACCTTGATGCGGGTCCGGCTTACCCAGTGACAGTTGACGTCGTATTTAATTTGGCCTAAACGACTCCTAATTATGACACAGTGGGTGACCGTTCGAAACGTTGCGGTATCGCATGGCGACAACGAAAATTTAATGAAGATTATTGAGTTAATACAAATTTCGGTAACTTAAGTCGAAATAGAAATTAGTCGCATGTGAAATGCGACTCCCATCATGCGTGTCATAGTCAATTTAAATACACAAATTTAATTTTAGCCTACAATTAGACATCCATCATAATATGAAAAACACACATCTAACGTATTAGTTCGTCGTTCTATACTACTATATACGAAGCCCCCTATTTTTGATTAAGAATTTTGAAAGATTAATAAAGATGAAGAAAGATTAAAAATTGGAGATCGCTCTAAGTGTGGTTTTATACCACCCTACACAAATTTAATTTAAGTCGACAATTCGACAACCATCATTATATGAAAACACACATATTTAACGTATTAGTTCGTCATTCTATACTACTATAATATGAAGCCCCCATTAATTAAGAATTTCCTGTACCTAAATTTTATCTGGAGATCGCTCTTACCGATAAGACCACCTACTTTGTATATCTTTCTATGAAAATTGCATTGCTTTTTCTTCTGTGATAATCATTTAAGAATGATCTATCATTATTAATAATATCCGTGTGAATTACAATAACTAGCCAATCCAAAAATCGCATTTTCGTACCACAAATTAGGTTTCTCGCCAAAAAAACACAAAGCCTCACCAATATTCTTACGTAATAATGCTCTTATTTTCCAAGTCACGCGAAATTCGGCTCACTGGTCTTGAGGAAAAACTAATGATTAATTAAATTAGGAGATTCGGTAATATTCCCACTAATGAAAACGTTTCTGGGCCTGATAATGAACAAGATTTGAATACGATCAGTCTCCTTTGTCTTTGGCTTGCTTTGTCTGTTTTATTGGGCTGTCATAACGATATCTGTTATGGTTAGTTAATCACGTAATCCATTTTATACAGGTTGTCTCGTAAAGAGCGTGCCAGACTGACACTGGATAACTTAGCCATAGACCTTTTGAATCAAAATAACATTTGTTTAATAAAAGTCTCATGTTTAAAACATAATGCCACTATTTGTTTTTCTTGTATGAAGAAAAACATGAAAGTAGCATTATTTCCCAAACTGTGACACTTTTACTAGATTACTTCAAGTTACATATTTTTTATTTAAAAGGTCTATGGCTGAGCTTTCTTTAGTGTCAGTACGGCGTGGCATTTTTTGACAAAAAGTGACATGTCCCAACAGATGACACGGTCGATTAATTTTTGTAAGTGAAATTTGATTAAATTTCGTAAAAACTTGCAAAATAATTGCTTAAGTTATAAAAATATAAAAAGTGACATTATTTCCTAAACCTACATACGTTTTTATAATTTAACTGAAAGGTAGTTCAAAAATCAATTACTTGGCAGTAGGTATGACGTATTACTGTTATATTATGAAAAATATATCTAGACACACTAGGTAGGTACTAGGTAGTTAGGTTAGGAAAAACTGTCCCAACCATTACATACTAACTTACAATTTTAATCAATATTACACAAAATCATCTTTTATATTGTGTGTCTCAATATTTAGGACACTCTTGCACCTAACTGTATATTTTTATTTCCATTTTCATCCTATATGGTAGCACAAATTCGTGCTAGCGGGCTTACAAAAACCGATATACCTGCCCCACAAATCATCTACAGCCATTTACCGGTTTTTAGGTTGAAACACTCGGTCACCACGTGTCCCAACGTGCATAGACTGAACACTACCCTGCTTTGACGTGGTCGGGTAAAAAATGGCCAAGCAATGTCTTGAAGGATAACCGGGTTCCGTATTAATTTAACAAAACTTCGTTGATATCTTTTAATAATTAATGTAGTTATTTATTCCTAATTTTTGTGGTAATAATCGATTTTACAAGCCCAATTCATCACCATTTATAATGATTTACTCTTTGTTTGGCCCACTGAGTTTCGTCCCACATTAAAAAAACTGGGTCGTCCCAAACAATATGCTTCTTTCGTCCTAAAATATAATATAGTGTAGTACGGATGACAGAATGTCAAGGGGTATCCTTGAGTAACAGGCATATATGTATATTTCGATGTGATGGCCACTTACATCAGTTTTACTTTCAAATAATATTCATGACAACCAACACTTGCCATTATTTGACTAGCGGCCCCGGGTTCGCACGGGTGCAGTTATAAAATTAAATAAGTATAGCGTCTCTTCTGCCCTTGTGTTTTCTTAGAGTGTGACTAAACAATTCTAGTCTCCAACTTCACGAGCTTAATTTATTTATTTATTCACATTTGCGTACTAAGTTAAACATTATAAGGATAAAATATATAATACAATTTGTGAACTTATGACCTAGTTACCCAGAAGGTATGGCAAATGGAAATTAATGATATAGTAACAAATAAACAGTCGTCAAGTGAAAAAAAAGTTTGTTTCAAGTCGAAAATAACCGATAAGCATGAGCGTACCAGATTATAGTAATTTTGATAAAGTGTTTGTATTACTCTTTATCCACACCGTAAAAAGCTGTATAAAAATATCTGTTTTACTACCATTTGGCAGATTTTAGGCCTAACTTGTAAGTGTGATCGGTTTTTGTCATACACAACAGAACCCTAAACAGTCACAACCCTAGAAAAAACCGTCTGTTCTCGTTCGTTAGAACATTCCTTCAAGTCACGTACAGTCACGTCAATTAAGATGTTTTACATTCAATATTAGACCATATTTTAAAGTCTCAAGAACCATCCCAGTCTTACTGAGGCATGTACCGCGTTGCTACCTGCACCTGTTTTTTCTTTTTTCCTCGCTCAAGGCCGCAGCGGCTATACAAACAGAATTACGTGCCAGTTCGTTGCTTTAATAATAACGCGTAACGTTATTTTTTCGTTATCTCATTAACGTACGGAATTACATATATCTATTATTTTATTAGTAAGTGGACAAAATGTAGACCAATTTGGAATTAGGACAAAGAATATCTGCGTCGTGTTGAAATGTATAAGCTATAGTTTTATTTCTGCCAATTCTTAGGGTTAGATACAGATTTTATGTCATTTAACGTTTCTTTTATACTCATTTACTAGATAAAATTGCTTAAGAGCTTCGTAGCGTCTTCATACAATCTTTAGATAGGAATTACTTATCGCAACACAACTTCTTAATCCGATGTTCATGAATGGGTTCGATAAAGTTCTCTTAGCTATATGCTAATAGTTATCGTATCCCTGAAGGATTTGAATATCGTATTATGTTCACCAATATCCATTAGATAAGTTCTCATCTCAACTATCTTTTACTTACTAGGTAGCTAGATCAAATAACTTTGATCAACTTGACGCCAAAAGTCATATATAATCCATACTAATATTATAAATGCGAAAGTGTGTCTGTCTGTCTGTCTGTTACCTCTTGACGCTAAAACCACTGAACCGATTGAGATGAAATTTGGTATGGAGACAGTTCGAAACCCTGGAAAGGACATAGGCTACATTTTGTTACGATATAAAAACATTAAGGGGGTGAAATGGGGGATGAAAGTTTATATGGAAAATCCAACTCTTGCGGGCGAAGTCGCGGGGAACCACTAGTATTATATAAATCTTAATTAAAGAGGTGAAAATATATGAAGCCCAGTTGAACTAAACAATTGTATTTGGTGTACCTAAATTAAGGGTCAGACGCAAAAGTTCTTTTCAATAACGATTACCACCGTGGAACTTTGCATCTCTGAGTTCCCGGGTTCTAACCCCGGTGTCCCCGGTTCCCGGGTCAATATTAAACTATATTTTTTCGGGTCTAAGTGTTAAGGTACCACCGTTGTTTCTGATTTTGTACGCATAAGTGCACAACTTACCTGGGATCATTCAGAGCAATGTATGTGTTATTAATGTTGTTCAACATTTTCATTTATTCCATTTCGGTTTACGTCTGCATTTTAAAATATACTTAAATAAAAGTATATTCTTTTTAGCTTTATTTATATGTCACAAAACTATTTAGTTTTATAGCAATATATAAGTGACTAACTAAAGTGAAATTTTGTATTGTTTCAGTGGTGAAAAGTGGCTAAGAGACGAGGCGCGCTGGCCGACAATCATGCATTAGATATCGCTCAAACGATATCAAAACGTAAGTACTTTTATTTACGTAAATCATCATTCGCTTGCCCTGTTCCCATTATATTTGGGGTCGGCGCAGTATGTTTTTCTCTTCCATACAATCCTATCACTCGTCATTGACTCATCCACTCCTTTCACAATCATATCATGCTTTATACAGTCCATCCATCTCTTTCTAGATCGGCCTCTTTTCTTCCATCCACTAACATTCATACTCATCACTCTTTTTGTCACATGATTCTCCTCTCTTCTCATCACGTGTCCATACCAAGATAAACGGTTTCCCGTCATCTTTTCTGTCACAGGCGCCACTTGCAAACTTCCCCTTATATATTCATTTCTTACTTTGTCCATTCTTGTCACTCCACACATCCATCGCAACATTCTCTTTAACTTTTATTCTTCAACTTTTATTTACGTAAATAACAATAAATAAAGTAATACTTAAATCTATAGTAGGTACATTTTTTTTACCTATGACATCGACCCATCAGACGACGATTGATTAATTTTTGTACGCAAAATTTTTTTCGTACAATATTTTTCTTACTTTTGTTTATACTAATATCTAATATCAGACCATCATGTTACGTAGTCTAATTGAATGAGGTCACTGACTCACCTAAAATCCGAACACACAAGACACGAAGACACAATATCGCCAGACCGCGGAATCGCTGACGCCGCAGCGCGTGCATCGCCGACGTCATCGAGCCGCCGGACATCGACCTACCACCTTTTTTCGTCACTTCGTATCATACTTCGATCGGGTCAATTAGGTTTAGGAATTAGTCTGTAATTATTTTATTTTAATAAAGTAGTTTTAAATCAATTTCGGTTTCCTTTCAATCCTCCGGCTGCAACTTCTATAATTATCATCAAAACATTTAATAGCCTTAATGTTTTCATAAAAAGTGATTCTTGAAACCTATGACGTTTTCTATAAGTTCTTTTTTGAGATAAAACGTCTGAAACTGACTTACTTGATGAATGTGCGGATACATTCCCAGAATATTTATGAAATCGAACGCTGCGCCGGGTATTGCGCCTTCGAGTAAAATTCGTCTAGTGACTAACGTCCTCTGTAGCTGTAGGAAGAGCAATCTAACGGATAGCGAGGGGACGTGGGTTCGAGTCCCACCACCTGTAAACCCACTAGATGATGAATTTTCGCTAGCATTTATTTCGTAAACACAGAGAAATTGCTTAGTTACAAAAACCATTGATAAATGTTTGTTATTTACTCAAGTTTTATTTTTTTCTTAATTGACGGCTTAACATCAAAAACCTTCAGGAGGAAACGAATAAATAAAGTGAACGGAAATAATATGTCCTGTAGAAATAAATTGAAGGTTTTCCTTCCTCTTTTAAATACTCAGAAACAAATTTGTTTGTTTAGGTACTTGGTATTCAGGTCAGTTCAATCACATCTATTGTTTAAAAATAAAAATATTAGTAGTCAGCTGCTCACGTGCCTTTTTTTACCTGAATACTTCAATAATGTTCTCCTAGCCGAATTTCGACTACAGCGGTACAGATATTATAGTGCACAAGTGTGCGCAAAACACAGGCGAACTCTCTGTTCCTTCACTCTTATAATTCGGTGAGACGGCAGTCCGACATGACAGGCGCAGAACCAATGGCTTGTAAACGTGCTTTCCGAGGCACAGGGGTGTTAACACCACCAACTTTCTGACTACAGAGCTGTGTCTGAATACTTTATCTGATATTCAAACTAAATAAAAACACATTTATCTAACTTGCCACATTCCGACAATGCACGCACAGCAACGGAGTATATTTAATTTTCATGCCCTCTCCACTCCTCACACAGAGCCAAAGAATAATGCTCCTACCCGCTAAATTAGATTTCATACTCTGTACAAGAATTTTCCATTCCTAACCCGCATTGTTTAGAAAATTCAACAGTAATAATAATTTATTCAAACAAAATTTCGGGTTTTGATGTTTGTTTAGGCTTTGATTGCATAATTAATACCGAGTTCTTCGCCGCCCAAGTTTGCACTCTAATTCAATAAGGAAAGGTCTGTTTTCGGTTGGTGTTTCCAGTTAAATGGGTAACTCGATATATGAGACGGATTTTGCGTGATTAAGTTCTTAATTAACGTCTTTTGTCGCAGAAATGTTCTTATCTCTTTCTGAAACGAAATAATTTCTTTTACTTAGATTATGTAACACTCCTTTGGGGTTTATGAGAAAATCTTATTCATTACATACCAAAATACATATTTAATCCTATTTAATTTCGCTTTTTATACAATCACATGAGAAAGTATAAATGAAGCTGATTTTTATTTTTTATTTAATAAATTAAGTAGGTACTTGATAATTTTTTTTACGTGTATGTTTTGAAATCCCAAAACTAAAGTTCTTCTGCTTAAATGCTACAACTTTCCATGCTCAAAAAGGTAAAAAAGGGATCCTATTACTAAGACTCCACTGTCCGTCATCAGGCTAAATATGTCGTAGTCGCCGTAATAGACAGAATAAAAATATATTTAATTGGGGCTCTCATACAGTTTTTTAAACCGTTCTTAAAACTAAAATAAACGTTATAACTCAGTATTTGATGTTGAATATTAGACAATAGCATGGAACCCTTTGTGTGCGAGTTCGACTCTCACTTGGCCGCTTTTATGTAAAACAATATGGTGCCAAATTAAAAAAAAACAGCCCAGCATATTAGGCTATTAATTATTACTGCAAGATGAACACTACCAAGACTTTATAAGTTGCCACAGTGTTGAATTCGACGTAATGTCATCCGTGCTTAGCGGTGAACCAATATTAAGACGCCCCAGAGCTCTTATCATCAGTCATTCACTCACTTTCTGACTGAAATTTGCCAAGATTCCTGGCTCCAAAATCTTGATAAACGTCACGTTCTTACGAAGTATTTTTACGTCAGTCATATCCATCAGATTCCTGCCACAAAAAGTAATGATACACCATTCCATTCATAATTCATACACTTGGTGTGTCGCTTTCCCGGAGTTTTAGTACAGTGGGTACAGATGTGTACAGAAGTGACTTTCGATTTTTTATACTTATATAGTATCTTTATTCATCTGCTTTATAATATGCCTCATTTATTCTTATCACTTCTAAGCACAAAAAAGGATCGCTTTAATTAATTTTATATATAATATTGTAGGAGCTCTATTCACAAATTTTTTTCGTCCTCAATTCATGATATTGCAGTTCATTGACGTTCTCTCTTTGACTTAGCAAATGTTAGAATAAAAAAAAATGAGTACTATTTTTGACATCTTCTTTATTTTTACAGTGATGTAGTTTTTCTGCTTTAAAAAAAATAAAACTCAATCTCTTGTTGCGATGTTAGCTTGATGAAAACAAGAGTTTTCGGCTTCCAAAGGCAGGCAAGTAGTCTACAGCCCTAAAATTACATAATCAGTCGAAGATAAAAAAAAATCAACGTTATCACGCCGACTATTCGATTCTAAAATAAATATTTTTTTTCAACAAACACTAGGATAACGGAATACTAAATACTAATACAAAATACTCGTACCTTTCAAGCGTACTCTACAAACAGCGAAGTAATCCGACAAACTTATCACCGCGACTGTACATTGGAACTTCGCGAAGATCCTTGTAATTCAAATATTCATCTCGTGCGAACTGAATTTATAAATCGCGGCTAAACTTTGCCAGTTTGCAAGTTAAATGCGTTATAGTTTACAACTCTGGGGATTAATTTTTAATAACTCTTGTCTTCGCTCATTAGGAATATGATTCAAAGCCTCACTCTCGCATCTTGAAGCTTAACCCCAGGAGGCAAGAGTTTCCTCGCGTTTGAGCTCAGAGACGTAACAAGGGCAGTGGAATAGGGCCCTGGGTCCTAAATAAATAATAATAATAATAAAGTTTATTTTCTCACCATAGACAAAGAAACAGAACAATTAAGATACAAACTAGAACATACTATGGTGGGTTGATACCTAAACTAGGATGGTTCCTGTATCTTAGGTTATCAACCCTCCACCCCATTAAGTGATCTTATATACTACACAAAAAAATTTACAAATACGAAATTGCGAGGGTACATTCAAAATTTTGCGCCAGCAACCGCGCGCAGCGCAAGTAGCATTGTCAAATAAATTGACTTTGTGCACATTCATTGTTAAGATGGTATGTGGTACAAGTTAAAGGTTGCTGGCTGTTAACCAATAATTATTTAGATTTTTATTTTATTTAAACTTAATACTAGCAAAGTTATATCTATCTATTTGAAATTAAAAAAAAAATTGCGTGTGGTATGTGTAGTGATTGGTGTGTTGTGTAATGTGTGATGTAAGGTGAGTGTTGTTGTGTGTTGTGTTGTGTGCCGGCATGTTTTGTGATATGTGGTGTGATTGAGTGAGAGGTGTGTTTGTGCGGGAATTTAATTGTGTCAAAAGAATTTGTGTAACGATTGGAAGTGAATGTTTAAGCCAAATTATATATATTTTTCTGTTTCTTGGTAACCAACCGCTGTTAAATATTTTTTTAATGTTTCTTTTAAACTCGTTCTGTTCATAGTGAACAGTTTAATAATATCATTGAAGTGTCTATACAAAAAGGATCCAGTATATGAAACCTGTCGTTGCGCAAAAATGGTGTTGAAAGTAGGCACAGGGGTACGTATTCTTCTTTTATTTAGGAGCAGTTGGGAGGGAACAATTGTTTTATGTTGACGAATGACTGACTGAATAATAAATAATTGTCTGACCGTTAGTAGGTTGGCACAGCTCCACCCAATCACTTACTAATCCCACTAATATTATAAATGCGAAAGTTTGTGAGTGTGTGAGTGTGTATGTTTGTTACTTCTTCACGCAAAAACTACTGAAAGGATATGTTTGTTACTTCTTCACGCAAAAACTACTGAAAGGATATGGATGAAATTTGGCACAGACATAGATTATAGTCTGGAATAACATATAGGCTATTTTTTATCCCCAAAAAAACACAGTTCCTGTAGGATACAGGAGAAATAGTAGTTTACGCGAGCGAAGTCGCGGGTAACAGCTAGTAATAACATATCTGCATTACTCCGAGCGACTAGTTGTTGTACATTCGTATTCTTAGTAAAAGACAATTATTATGAATTTACTTCATTATTATCTATGCAACCGTTTTTTTTTACTAAAGTCGGATTTGGAACTGTCCAAAGTCTAACTAGAGCACAGGTTATTGCTCTGACTTGTATTTGGTTAGTGTTATTTGACTTCCCTTCTCTATCATATTTTTTCGGTCTTTGTCATTCTTCAGCGCCAGCTGTATATTTTTTTCGATCCACTGATAGTCATAATAATGGTTTCTTCCAAGGGCAGCTTTATACTAATTTAATACACGTTTTAATCGTTTAGTCAATCCTGTAAAGCACCAAAATCGTAACGATTGATTTCCAAAGTTTCTTGAAATGAACTTGACAAACGCACTGGTGTACTGACACCTGTAAATCCCTAACTGCACCCTGGTATGAAGCATACGAAATTAAACTCTTGGGCCTTCGAGTCAGGGCCCATTCCTTAATACACCCCTGTTCACAACTCCATACAGCGGGTGCGGAAGAAGGCTTAACGCTCATCACATAATTGAGTAAGTATTCTCTCATGATACGAAGCTTAAACAAGAAGGAATTTAGTTGTTTGAAATGGAATAAGTTTCCGACAATGCTAATAACATGCACCACTGCTTACACCTCGGTTAGCACATTTGTAACGCTGGGAACTAGTTAAAGAAGCTCCCATTTAAAACTGAATGGAGTTACGTTTGTACTGAACATTGTAATAAAACCGAAAAAGTTAAGTTAGTCTATTAGATCACACTGCTAGGCTAAGGCAATATGAGGAGGTACGAGACATATTCCACTACGTGGGCTCAGCGCGGATTGGTCGATGGGTGTCTGTAAAGCAAGTAACCAACCTTACTGTCAGATGCTATCAAGCCGCCCCAGGCTTCTGACTAGGCTTTACGACTAATATCAACCGATATAAGCAGAGACCCAACTGCTTAACGTGCCTTAAGCACGGAGATGCTTGCAATAGACGTCACTTAAGGATTCGGAATGGTCACCCATCCAAACACGACCGCGCCGTTGGTTGCTTTACTTTGATATCACTACCAAAGCGATGCCGCCACTACGCCACACACAAGAACCTCTATGAAGCTACCTACCTAAAGACCTACTTTACATTTGCGTTTGATCATTTAATCTTGAACAAATTCAATTATTTTACTTTAAATTAAATGTGAAACCTTGTGTCGACCGCGGTTCTTTGAGAGGTCGACCTTTATCTCGCAAGCAGATTAAAATTAAGTCGCAACATGTCACAAAAACTCTTCAGGCTGCTTTGACTCCTGCTTTTAGACCGAACTTAGTGAGACGTTGTGTTCAGATTTTTTTCTCTAGCCTTTTCAGAGGTCCTACTCCTGATGACAATGTCCAAATTTAAGGGGCCCCGAGACGATCAATGGCGATTGATGGTTCAATTGACGGTGCGATTTATGGACCTTCAATCGACTCGTCAATTGGTTGCCGCCATTTTGCTTTCTACCGACCATTGATAGTGTCGAATTTTGACCGAGCGATTGTCAATTCAACAGCGAAACTCAATGGCTGCATCATTCGCGATTGTCAATGGGCCTTAATCAAAATTTCCACCATTCGCCGTCAATCACGTAGTTGCGAATGACAATCGCTTCAATGTCTCGGTAGACGATTATTTGGCCCATCAATAACGTAAATATTAACAATCGCAATTTGTCGTCTCGAGGCCACTTTAGAGTCTAGCCATCACGCTCCTTCACGGCTCATATTTAAGCGCTATTGATACTATTACTTATTCTATGGTTAAACTTGGCGTAATATATTGGAAATAAAAATAAAAATATGGCGTAGCAAGCACTTGCAAAAATTCGTCGACTGACTAACGTCCTCCGTAGCTTAGTTGGTAAGAGCACTCGCCCGGATAGCGAAGGGACGTGGGTTCGAGTCCCACCGGATGACACAGTCGATTAATTTTTGTAAGTGAAATTTGATTTAATTTCGTAAAAACTTGCAAAATAATTGCTTAAGTTATAAAAATATAATAAGTTAAGCTGATTTCATCTTAACTAATGGTTAAATATTTGTAAAAATATTTGCATTGGATACATGCGGGTACATTCCCCAAGTATTGATGAAATCGAACGCCGGCTCACTGGCGTAGCAAGCACTTGCAAAAATTCGTCGACTGACTAACGTCCTCCGTAGCTTAGTTGGTAAGAGCACTCGCCCGGATAGCGAAGGGACGTGGGTTTGAGTCCCACCGGATGACACAGTCGATTAATTTGTGTAAGTGAAATTTGATTTAATTTTGTAAAAACTTGCAAAATAATTGCTTAAGTTATAAAAATATAATTCTATGGTTAAAGTCAAAACTACGGGCAACGTATTACATAGTAGGACCTCTATTATGCCAGCATAGCATTAGCAACGCGAAAACTTGAACGCTAAAAATGTCTTCATCATTCCACAGGGATGGCGAACTTTTATTAACCTTTATAACCTTCGGTAGACCTGCTTTATTTCACAAAAACAACAAAAAACGGCTATTACATCCGTCAGAGATACTTGATTATTTATCATCAAATTTTATATGCACTGTTTTAATGATGGAGTTCACTAACACATGTTTAATTTTTAATCAGCCGGTTTACTATTATTTGACATATTTTGTACGGGAATTCCGTCAGATTAACCGTCAACAGAGGTTTACCGGTTGTTAAAAAAATTGTGAACTCGGATCTAAATGGATAATCTCTTGTCCATTACCTCAGATACTAAGTATTACTAAGAGTCTGAATAGATAAATAAAAGGATGTGATATAAAGTACTTAAGACACTGTCAAATAAGATGTTTTTGTTTAGCGTGCCAAGCAAAAGTTTTCTTTCGCATGTCATAGGTTCGCCATCCCCGGATCAGGGTTTTCTATCATGCCAGCATGCTAGTAAGCGCGTTATCTAATTCGAAAATGTAGACGTCTTCAAGAGTAGGCCCCCAGCGCATCTCCTTTGCTCGTAACATGGCGACGTTATGGTAAGCCACAGTGGCCACAATCACATTGCCGGTTGATACCACGGACAGAACTGGGTCGTCTGGTAATCCCTCCGGGGACCTTTGGGATTAATCATCTAGGTAGCAGACGGCACGATTATGTAATGATTGATGCGTTCGACTGTACTCGAATGATTTCGGGTCCAGTTTCTCAGATTGAGAGTTATAGTTTAACTAAGTAACTATTTACTCATTTGTGAGCAGATTGAGAGCTGTAAAGTTGTAATACTAACTTAAGCTCAGCCCAAAGTGTGTCTTGGCCTCCGATGTGAGACGTCGCCATTTTTCCCGGTCTTGAATTAAGAGTTGTAATAATAATTATTTTTTTATCTAAATACTCATAAAAAAAGGGTTTACTTTTTTTTGTGAGTATTTATCGGAATGACGTCACAGTGTCTGCCTGTTGAAAATTAATTAAAAATCAAAATTAGAACAGAAACTTTAACATCAGGCCTCTTTATTCGTAAAACGAATCTAACGAAATCATAATTTTACGAATATCATAATTTTTTAGAATATAGAAATGGCATAACACGACGTATTGTTTTGTTTGATTCACGAGATAGGGTACATACAGCGTGTGTGATTAATGTCATTTAAACTCAACTTACTTGACGATACCGTCACGAGTGACTACTTAAATCTCAACGATCACTCCCATTACGGCAAGCTCATTCGACTCCCAGCCATAAATTTTGTAGACGCCATAGCCGAAGTTAATTCGGAATTAATTATTGCCATTGTTTACACGGCTCTGTTCTGGTGCCTTATGATAAACGCGATCGGACGATTAATTAATATTTTAATTTGGAACGCGAATATACGGCGATGTGTGTGTCCAAATTGGTAAATGATATTGTGTCTAGGTACTTTTAGTCAAGAAATTGTTTATTTATTTTAAACTTGATTTTTTTTTGTGTATACTCAAGCAGTAACTTGTCAATGTGACATATACAAATAATTCCAGCACGGGAACAGCGGAATATTGGAATTAAATATAAAGAACGATGATTATGATGTTGGCCAGTACTCGTAAGTACTGTTATTTAGGTACTCAATTTAATCCCCTGGCTTGTTCCCGTTTAGTAGACTATGGATCATACTCCTTATAATTGAGATAAAAGGTCCTTTATCAGCAGTGGGATCTCTTAGCCTGGAGTTCACCAACGCATGTTTAATTTTTAATCAGCCGATTGAGCATTACATATTTTGTTGGGAATTCTGTCAAATTAACCGTCAATCGATGTTTCGCGGATATTTAAAAGTTGGTGCACTCAGGTCTTAGGCTAACTTTACTTTTGTACCCGATTGCGGAAGGAGGGTTATGTTTTTCCAGAGTATGTATGTATAATTGTTTGGCACGCCCTACAGCCCAAATTGCTGGACAGTTTTTGACAAATGAGGTGTCGTTGAATTTGTCAAAATTGTTAGAGTGATATAGGCTATATACATTTAAAAAATGGCGCCCGAAACGAAAACAAAGGGGAGACGGGATTGATTTTTTTCTTACCATAGCTATATGGGTATCAATTGAAAGCCAGTTAAAAGACCATTTCAAAAATATAAGAATTTTTGCAGTCGGGTGTTTTGTTTTTTCAAGAATTAATCAGCTGATTGAGACATATTTTGTATGGGAAGGGAAGCCTGTCAATTTAATCGATGTTTACCGGCTGTTTCAAAGTTGGTGCACTCGGATCTTAGGCTAACTTTACTTTTTAACCACCAATGTACCTAAGTGCTATATCCATCAATAAGTGTTCTTAGGTAGGTAAAGTACCTACTCCAGTAATCCAGTTACAGAGGCTAGTGTTACCTCGTCTCCTTTTAAGTGCTCCTGAAGCGACACACACTCGTACGCTGAACGACTCTGAAATGGCATTTCAAATAAATAAATGTTTACTAGAGGTGTGCCGATTACTGTCACTCCAGTATTAACTCGAAAAATGAAAAAATATAAGTACCGCGCGAGCTTAAAATGAAAATGCTGTATTTATTTTCAATCTCGCTTGTTGCATGATTTCTGGCGACGATTTCCTAATCTTTTTGTGACGGTTCAATACTTTAATATTTTTAATAATTTCAATAACCATTGACCGTTAGCTAGTTCGCTGTTGTCACTTTTTTATTATTATTATTAACATCGCACATCTGCCTAGGTACCTAAATATTATACACATACTTCTAATCGACTGTACATTTTATCTAAGTACGAAACTAGCCTTTACATCACTATTACCCACCAGTAATTTTCCACATCAGATTCAGAAGTTCATATCAGATTGTTTTTCTATCAAATTTGTTTTGTATCCCTGTTTTTTAAATTGTGCAACAAAGAATCTGTCGATCTTTACTACTTACATCGGCTTTTTAGTATGACGAACAACATCGTTTTCGTCAACAATGACTCATTTATCACTTTTCCGCGACCTTTCCAATGGCAGACATAATTCCATCAATACTTAGTTTCGGTCTAAAAATAGATATTATAATACTGCAAAATGCAAATACAGGCTTCCATTTGAGAACGTCATTCTGAATATGCGCCTATATCCATTCCCGGCTTCGGACGTGAATGCCATGTTTATCACAATGTCATGATGCAGGTATCGTAACGAACTTTGGCTATGTTTCTTGCATTCCTAGACTGTATCGATTGTGTGTTACACGATGCCTTCGATATGTTTTTTAGTAAACTATAAATTAATACAAACTACAAATATATTTGCGTAAAAAGGATGGCAACCTCGAAAAGTTCGTCATCGTTGGTAATACTGAGGGTAGGAGATCACGAAGTCGATCACCGACCCGTTGGACTGACCAACCAAAAGAGGCCAAATTCAACCATATGGTGAAGGCTGCTGCAGACCGGAATCGGTGGAGGGAAATCGCCCGCCCCACTGAGGATCGTGGTACGATCCGAAGAATAATAATAAGAAATACGATGGAAGAAAGAGAGAAAGAGATAAATTAATACTATCTTATTGCTCGGCAAAGTTCTTGCTAAAATTTTCCACTGCGTCCAGTGTTTGCGCCAGAGTTGTTGACAAAAGTTACATCACCTTTTTCGGAGGCGGTGATAAACATTAAAACAAATACCTATTGCGCCACATTAGTTAAGAAATATTAAAGTACTTGGCTAGATCATTATTCTGATCATTTACAGTGTCCAAACTGTCCAATAAATGAATGAATAAAGCTCCTAAAAAAAAAAAGTAAATCAAATCATTTATTTGTGAAACACAGGTAAATATGGTGAATGTAAAACTGTCAAAAGGTTTTGAACTTTCAAAAATATAATAACAGTACATAATAATGAGGTTAACGCATTATCCTTCATAAACTTAATGTGTACTCAATTTAGTGAAAATTTATCCAAACAAAAATCCATAATCATATTAAGCTTTGAGCAGTCTGCATGTTGTCATCATAATTTTACATTTGGGAAACTTAATTTCCTATTAATTAAAAAACTTGCAAAATATTGCTTAAGTTATAAAAAAAAATATTCCTATTAATTATTCAAAAACCACAAAAAATGGTAAGGTAACGGCACGTGACATTTTCGCCGCTACCCTGCGAATATTACCATTTTGAGCGAATCCGCATTAATTTGCGAGAATTCCAGGGCCTGCGGTTCCGTTGACCGCAGGGTTCTGTACGTGACGTATGTTAGATTTAACGTATTTGGACGTATTTGGGGGAAATCAACCTTACTTTCTAGGGAAGTAACCACGATGACATTATTTTTTACAGTAAAAACAAGGTTTAATATATTACGACTATTAATTATTCAGTTTTCTTTTTCAAATATTTTATAGATTGAATACTCGAGAACTTGGCTTTTTTTTATTTAAGGTTACAGAAACCCAATTATAACATATTTACTGCCTTGCCTTTGCCAGTTAGTCATAAGAGAAAATAAGAGGTACGCAGAATGATTCTTTAACATTAATTAATTCAAATAACTCAAAATACACTAATTTTAGACTGTTAAGTTGTATAAAAAATATTTTTTATACGAATGTATTCGTATTAGAAATAGAAACTTATTCTTATTTTCACAAATTGCTTAGAAAATAAACCTCGAGTACGCACTCAAGTAGTGTCTATTCAAACGACATTAACCAGTAGCCGTCTCAAGTATCACGCAAACTTAAGTAGGTGCACAGTAGAGTTGGTATGCAGTAGTCTTATTAAGCTTCTTAGATTATTACTGAAAATAGCACATGCCTAGCGACAACGTATATGGTTAGTGGTTTGCGACAGTGTATATAAAAACAAGTTTTAACGAAAAAAACGCATTATAACTAAGAATGGATTTAACTGTAACATATACGTACTTACGCATAATTTTATTAAAAGTATGTACGCCACCAAATCTTGTCAAAGGTGTACGTTAAGAGCCGTCGGTTCATGCAATGTAAGTATGAGGTATGTTTTTTTCTGTGCTTCAGAAGATAAAGATACCAATGCTAATGAAATTAAAATGCTGCCGATAAACAGGCTTGTTTTGTACAAAATAACCCTGCTGCATCGATGTACACTGTGGCGCCTACTTGAAATATTTTTTAACATATGTACTTTTTGTGCTCCATATACAAATTAGTTTTTTTGCGTATAAGCCGGCTCTTTGGCTACCGTTTTGAATATGAGTGGGTATAAATATTTCATAATAAATAATAATACTCGTTCTTACAATACTTTAACATGTTTACTTCGGGCCTAGACTAAATAGGTACGGCACGCATCAAAAGTAGGTAGCTGATCATTTTAGTGCTTCGTCTGTAGTACATACGACAGCACGTCAGCTTACACATTTAGCTTAAACTACGCAAACAGCTTTTATTACTTAGGGAATAGAGGCGGTCTTAAGGTCAAAGTGGGATGGTCTTATTTGGGACCGTGTGTACTTATGTAATTCTAGCATTAAATAAAGGGGTACGTGTATGATGTTTTTTTTTTTTTATTTGAAATGGGTTTGCTCTTGACTCTAGACTAAGCCAGACGTGACACAGACAGAGTCGATGATGGAGCGAGCTCACCCAGAAGAAGCCTGTTCACTCTGAGTTTGAAGGTCTTGTAATCCGTTGGATCTACGAGTATTAAGGTTTTGTGTATTAAGTTAGTTAGTAATTAGTTAAAATATAACGATCATTGTTGGAGATGTCTGCAAAAACTAACCTACTTGGAACTTTCATCACAAACGCTACCTAATTTGTTTGTGATATAACAAAACTAGGTGTAGTGAGATTGTTTCTGTTTTATTGTCATCATCATCATCATCCTAGCGTTATCCCGGTTGTGCACTCGCACGCGAGGTTCCAGGGTCCGCTTTGGACCATAATCCAGGATATGGCAGATCAGGTTAATACAGTAGAGTTAAGAAAGATCTAGAAAGCTCTGACCTAACTGAGAACGACGTCCAGGATAGGTCAAAGTGGAGAAAGAATAGTCGGAAAGTCACCGTCACCAGACGGGACAGTTGCTAGAAAGAAGGAGAAGAGGTTAATGCAGTGAAGTGACTGACGTCTGACCTCTTCTGTTTTATCGTTCTTCCAAAAACCTCGGCAATGTCATATTTTATCTATAATTTAAGAATAACTTAGTATAACTTCTAATTTCTGACATCTAACCGTGCGAAGCTGGGGTGAGTCGCTAGTCTATACTAATATTATAAAGAGGAAAGATTTGTTTGTTTGTGTATTTGCATCGAATAGGCTCCGAAACTACTGGACCGAATCAAATGAAATTTGGCACAGAGATAGTTTGAGACACTGGGAAGGACATAGGCTACTTTTTGTCGCAATATAAAATCATCAGGGGGATGAAAATTTGTATGGTAAATCCGATTTTGGCGCGGGCGAAGTCGCGGGGATCTGCTAGTTATATAAATAAAATGACCCGACCTCTTTTTTAAATGCTGCTTCTTTTCAAAAACTAACGAAGAACGTACGAAGTAATGTGAAACTATAAAAACATGAGTTACCTTTTGAAATCGTAAAAGGACAATCTCTATTTGTTTTTTTTTTTATTTCAAAGAAATGTATTATTATTTTTCTAACTGCCTGGACAGTAGCTTTTTCAAGTGGCCACTCGTTCACATAACTCGAGAACTTCAAGATGTTCCCCGTAAGTTGATATTTTCTGTACGGACTCATTCATTATTTTTTGTTGACTAACCTTTGAATCCCAGCATCGTCTGGTTTCTATTTTTATTTCGAATGGAAGTTTTTTTAAACAAACGCTCAACAAAAAAGGTAGAATCAAATCAGTGGAGGCTCATTTTGTCGTTTCTCTTTGATTTTTTGTGTTTCGTTTATGTTTATTCAACATGGCCTCATTAAACAGCGCATCTTCTTTATTTAGGAAGACAAAGACGATTTTCGTTCTAGACTTTACTGAGATGCCTAGATTTACAAAGAAATCTTAATAACCTTTCATTAAACTGATTTAAATGTGTATTTAATCAGTGTGCGTATAGAGACCAAATGTCTGCTTATAACACAATAAGTTATGAGGGTGTGAAGTGCGTCACATACTGGAGACCCCCACCAATTTGTCTGGAGCAGTCCAGAGGCCCAAGTCTACGGAAGTCCGCTAGCAAATTTGTAAAAGGATCGTAATAAAATAGTTGATTCTGATATTAGTTATAATTTAACAACAACGATGATAAAACATGCTTTTAACATATTCATTTCATCGCTGTTCGCAGAGAAACAGAATTTGCCTACTTAATATAATCTATTCAAATACAAGCACCCCCTGAAATCAGTTACATGAATGTTGATGATTCATGTCCCTGTAATTCTAAAGTCAGTAACTCGAGTTCGTCAAAGCCTTATGGTAAATTTATGTGGTGTATGTATGCGGTTCCTAATTGCCATGTAGACTAACTACTGTGATAGACGCCAAATGCTGCAAAAGCTTGACAAAGACTTTGTTAACCGATCTCTTTGAAGAACTTGGTGTTGTTGAAATCAAGGAAAATCGAGAAAACCTTAATATAACTTTAATCCAACTTTCTTTAGGTACTATATAAATTCAAAAACTAAATACAACATTTATCAAAAATACCACTATAAAAAAGTATAAATAACTAAAAAAAGGTTGATTAAGCCATCAGTGCTTAACAAAGACGATAACGCAAAACTGGCTGTACAGCAAGCAAGTGTCAAATTGTAGCGGCCACTGACGTTAAAGTACGTGGCGCGCGAGAGCCACCGGTGGTTGTGGTCGGTGGCCTATCATACACTCGCTATGCTAGCAAATAGACATGCGCAAAATCGTTCACTGAAGTGAAATGAGTGATACAGTTCAGTGGGAGTTGAAGATAGGTATCACTCATTTAGTTCAGCAGATCTTCTATCAAAATCTCCACTACTTCGTTCAGTTTAAATGTATCGTGTACTACAGACTATTCTAATGACTAAACATTAACATTTATAAGATTTCGGCACAAATCGGAAACAAATACTGACATACATACAGTCTTATTTCATATTCATTAAAGAACTGTTTCAAATATTTAGGATTCGGATAAGGCGCGAAACTAGCTTGACGTTTACCGAGGTCACACGAGCCGGGCCGTGCAAATGTCTCGCTCTTGCAGTATTGACAAATATATCCGTACGTTTTACTCTCATATCACAGAGTTACTGAACTAAATTATCTGCTTTGGACTATAGTGAGTGAGTGATACATATTAACTAGATAGGTGAAATACTTTAATTGTGTCATTCATTCAGGAACTACCCATGTCTACTAGCAAATAATACAAAATAATTTGTAAACCAGAATGCTGCTCAATACTTAAAAGATCAACTGATAGATCACCCATACAAACATGTAAAAACTTAGCATTTAATCGATTTAAGCTGCGGTTTTTGTTTGATGCGGGGTCTATTCTCTAACTTTGTCTGCATTGGTATTATATTAATTAAAGTATATTTACACTTAAATTGTAACGTTCATTTGTATGGGAGACATGATTGTCAGGTTAATCATGAATCTGGGCTATATTTCTTACTCACCTGTTTGTACTCATTAAATATGTAATTTTATAAACTATATTTTTAAATATAGTTTATGCGATCACATATTTAAGTAATATATTTTAAAATATAATTTATGAAATTATTGATTTATGCTAATTGAAAATTAAGAACGGTTGTTTAAAAAGGCAGGAATTTCACTTGATGACTCCCGTAACTATTTTAACCTAACAAATTACATTACCTACAATTGCAATTACCCATGTTACAGCAGACACGTCCCTAAGGATAAACAGTTCCGAACAACTATGTGTAGAATTTTAGCTCTTATTACAATCAATTAGAGTTTATTGGTGTTAGTTGATGTGCGGGTCTGCAGGCGCAGGGCTGATCCGTCCTTAAGACGTGCGTTCCTTTGAAATTTCCGATTATGTTTCGTGTTAATCGATGTATAAATATCGATAGATTTACAGCATATTGCATATTAAGGGTAAGTAATGATAGCGAACAGTTCTGTAACAATTTGTAGGTATGAAAATCTGAATAAATATCAATAAATCAACCATCAAATTTACCACGAATAGTAGTGTTTGTTGCCTGAATTTACTTAAAGGCATTTGTTGTCTTTTTGTCTATCTACATACGGCTGAATCTCAGATTTTTATGTTAAACGTTATTTTTAGCAGTAAGTGACCACACAGAAATCTTTTGAGATCCACCGATTGTCTATCCATCCATCCATCAATACCTGCTTAAAATGGTAAAAAAAATCACGATCTCGAAAAAAATAGCAAAAATATCGATGTTTCCACAACACTAAAACGTAACGCTTGTGAATTTTGTAGTACTGCCCTAGTAACAAGGGCTGGGTTGACTTAAGACTTTCTCGCAAAGCTTCCTCAGTATGAATTAAATTATGCGCTTGGCTAATTTTGAGTCATGTCACTTGAATTTTAAACACTCCGCAATGACGGATTGTTAGAACAATACGGCCTAAAGATTTATTATGTACGTGAACAGCAATTTGAAATATTCACATAAACATGTATAGTTGCCCATTTTTTGTTTATAATGTACATTTTCTTTATTAAAACAGTACGTTCTTTAAATACCAGCGTCGGGGCCCCGAGCGGGTCACGACTTAAGCTGAGTGGGGCCCTTTTAATATGGACATCGCAGGCGCACAACTGCACAGTCCGACTGGCTTACCCACATAAATTGTAATTTTGTTGTGTTTCTTGTTTTATAACCGTGCCCGTTACGTTGTTTGTTTTCGTGTGTTATGTGATCTGCCGTGCTTATTAAAAACGCAGTAAGGAATATTTTTTCAAGTATTGAGTTACATACAGATTCGGAATCCTCGCGATGAGCTCTTTACAGCACTTTGATTCTTATTTTTATAGCTATACAGACTGTTATACTTTGGTGTGACGCAAATGCAGTATGTGTTTTTATTTAAAAAGAATACCAAAGAGATCCGCAGTAGCATTGAGTACTGCTTTTTGCTAATGGTACTTTTGTACGGTGTGATTTATAACAACAAATAATAAAAACAGTAAATTCACTTACTGTTATTATAATCTGTGAAACAAACTAATAAAGTAATCGTAAATACAACTTTGAACTGCAATAATTCAGGATACTGCACTTTATTCTAGTCGTTTTGACATTTTGATTAATAGGTCATACTAATCTGAAGAGCAGTTTCATGTGTTACTGCTTATACTTTTAGTAATTTAGATTGAAAAATCAATTGTATGTACTAGCTATAAATGCAGTAAGATTTCCTATACAGTATTATTGAGCAAAAATCACCTTTTAGCAATTGGTATAAGGTAGATTAGCAGTATTAGTTGAGGGGTGAGGGGCGTGGTGGGGTAAAGCTTTCGATTCACACGCGCCCGACCGATTGCAAAAAATGGTAAAAATTTACAACTTCGGAGACTTCATAGATGCAGTGAAACGAGCCCAAAAATCAGTTGACTGTAAAGTAATGGTAGTGTCTGATTTTTAAATGACTTCAAAAAAGGAGGGGTTATCAATTCGACTGTATGTTTTTTTTTTGTGGCTATGTTACCTCATATCTCAGTCAGTGGCGGACCAATTTGAAAAATAAAATGTTTACCTAGAGGTTATACCTTCTAGTCGGTCCCATTGTGGCCCAGTCGAGATCTGATGATGGGAACTTGGTGTAATCGAGGGAAACCCTCAAATTTTAATGGCACGTATAGCGTTTTCGTACTAGTATCTTAATGTTGATATGTTGTTACATCTGATAGTCAACATTATGTGGAGCCGAGCTGATGGTGGAACTCCTTAAAAATTAGGAGTTTAGTAATTAAAACACCAGATGTTTTGTCAGGTACTATATAGAATGCTAACAAAACAAAGTCAAAGGCGCAGCTCCCTCCCCTTTCCCACCCCTCTAGGGAATCCGATGATACGATTTACAAATCTTTCCCTGTTCTTCTTTCAACTGTCTTCCTTCTCGTTACTTCTTTCTTCCAAATGACGCTGTCGCATTTGAACATCGAGGTCTACACAAACTTTCAACTAAAAATAGAAAAAAAATCTTTAAAAAAAACCGACTTCAAAACTGCCTACAGTGCTAATTAAAACGTAAAATTTTATAAACAAACTAGCAGTTCCCCGCGACTTCGCCCGCGCCAAAAGTCGGATTTTCCATACAAATTTTCATCCCCCATTTCACCCCCCTTATGATTTTATATCGCGACAAAAAGCCTATAGTCCTTCCCAGTGTCTCAAACTATATGTGTCAAATTTCATTTGATTCGGTCCAGTAGTTTCGGAGCCTATTCGATGCAAATAAACAAACAAACAAACAAATCTTTCCTCTTTATAATATTAGTATAGATTTAAAATAAAAAGTACAAAATAATATTTAAATTACCTGACTGTTCTACGAAATTATACAAGAAACCTATTTCCAATTTATTATCTGTTATTTTTTGGAGTCGGTGCCTTAGAATTACAATTTGTTATGTCAATGCTTCAAAATTGCATAATTTATTAAATTATCCGCCTAGCGTTATCCCGGCTGTGCACTCGCGAGGGCCCAGGGTCCGCTGACCATGATGTGGCAGATCAGGTAATATATTAAATTGTGACAAAAAATATATAGTTAAGTGTAAGTGCAATAAAGATATTTGTACATTGACGGATGTACGATGATTAACATTTAAAAAATGTTCATTGCTGTTTTAGTTGCGAAATATACAGATTATCCATGGATTTTTGTGGTTTTATTCATTTTCATTTCATTATTCATTCATCATAAATAATAGATAAGTAAGTATTTATTTTATTGCGTCTTTTGTATGTAGTATGATCAAATTAACTATGGTAATTGCTAATAATAAACGCTGTTAATGTATAAAATAGTACAATATTTGCTCATTAAAAGTATCTGATCCGATAATAACATGTCTTATTACAAAAAATAAATTATATGCAATAAAATATTTAAATCCAGATGCCTCATTTAAAGTCATAATATAACTTATAATTTATATTTACTCTTATACTGCGTTTATGATTAGTGGAAAATAACATCACAGTGTCACAGTTCATTACTAACAATAAACGCAGTAACTCCAAATTTCTAGATAAGAGCGCAGTAAGTCCGTACTTACTGCATTTTAGTTTGTATAGTTCGCTTTATTCACCACAACATTGCTAATGAAAAACGTTATTGTTTAAATAAAAAAATCTGTGTTAATTTTAGAGAAATTTCAGATATTTTTTACAAAACTATGAATATCAAGCTATACATTTAACGCAAAACATTTTTAAAAAATTAAAAAATAAAGCCATAATATTAAAGAGAACCAAAACATCAACCGCCATTTTCTCAAAAGTTGTATAAACTTCCTTACTGCGTTTTAAATTAGCACGGCAGTGATGTCCATTCATTAATAAATGTATTTTCTTTCTTCTTTCTTCTTTCAAAATAAAATGTAAAGAAACCTAAAATAAATCCATCTGTTAGATAGGATACCAAAACCCTTTGCTTTACGCCGTAATCAGTAAAAAACGAAAACGATCCAATTATCACGAAAATACCTCAAAAAAATGATGCGATTAATAATTTCAACACATGATTTACTACATCTTAAGCTGCGGCTCAAGCAGATTTCATTCAATTATCCTTAACACCCGCGATGACAAATTGGGGGAATTATCCTAATCTTTTGGTTAGCCATTAATATTATGAAGAGATGGAATTCATTCTCTGCAATTTTGGACGAAGAAAGAACATGTTAGCTTCTAAATGTGCGCATTTAATATTTGTGTGTCAAGAGCATGTATGAATTTATCAATTAGTTTTTCACGAAGTACCAAAGACAATAATATAAAATGAATGTGGATTAAAAAACGTTATAATGTGTTTTAGTGCGTAAGTGACCTAATGTTGTTTTAACTAAAATAATTGGTTACTTTTTAAAAAGTACTTCATTTTAAATCATCGTTTCTCTTTATTTGTTGCCGGCTGAAGTGTTCCCTAAACACTACGATTTTCCAATTCCTTCAAGAAAAGAGTGAATAGGCTGCTTCTAGACTAGACAGACATGTCCCATCATCGACCGCATCGTCGCTTACCATCAGGTGAGATTGCGGTCAAATGTCTGCCTATTAAATTTAAAATAAAAAGTTCTAAAATATAATACGCTCTGACACCGCTATTAATTAATTCTTCACCAACATTGACCTAGGAACAATACTACAAGCTCAAACATAATTATCATTGAAATATCGTCCAATTCAATTTAGCAATTCAGGGATACCAACTTAATTATCAAAGACACAGACAGACAATCTAAACTGAAAAGCCCAAACCCGAACATTTAATAAATCGTTTAAATTAAACCTTTTGGTACAAGCGTTATCGTGATAATCTGTGTTCAAGTATCACTGGAGATCCTTCTGGGAAGAAACGGGATGGGCAATATCGAAAATATCGATAATTGCTAATGAAATGTTAGAATCATCGATAGGTAGTGTTAAATATCTAAATATAACATCCAATGCAATTTTGATGACAGGCATCTGACATGTCATAGGTCAATCTGGTGGCATGCTAAATTAAACTATAAAAATTGTAACAGGATTGCTCGATTTTGAAATTTGGCCCATACTAGATCTGTCAGTCTACGATTCAGGTACAATTTTGCTAATAAAATTTACTGGTAATTCAGAAGCCTTGGGCCCCAGACCTTTGGCACAATGAGTCCATTTAATTAGGAACAATGAATTGTATCGGTCAACATTGTAAATAATGTGCTAGTTAATAAAAGAAATCTTAAGCAAAGCGAGAAGTACCTTCCAAAGATTGTTATAATATCATTTTATTTAAGTAATTATATTTTTATGACAAAGTCACTGCTTATCACCACTGTAAATGATGTGCCTGCGTAAGAAAATGATTTAACTGTGTTGCCGTCCGTAAAGAAACAGCTAACACAGTTTTTTTTGTAAATACCTATAACAAATTCACAAAATAAAGTGAGAGTACAAATGGCAAAACAAATTATAATCAAGATAAAATCTTATTGCACGAATAAAATTTTATCGCGTGAACTCGACATCACGGACTATTTTTATCGATATTATAACATCGACGAGTATCGATCTTCCCTACGGAACCCATGGGAAGAGCCCTATTGTAAAGGGAACAAAGCTTCCGAATTAACGTTTTAGGCCATTAACGAACGTTTTTGTTTCTACCCCCCGTTTTATACAATGGATTTGATATTAATTTGTTTTTTTTTTATTTCAGGTAAGTACCGCCTTTGTTTTCGCCGTTATGTAAGTATGCGCAAACTGTATCCTGTGTGGTATAATAAAAATGTAATACTTATTGATAACCTCCAGTGGCGCTGAAAACTATGTTTCATTAGTTAGTTTGTTGTAAAATTAAATGTATTTTTTAAGACGATCCATAATAAATATAAAGTTTCTTATGAGTCACATATCAATATCATAAAAAAATGTATTTAAATTTTTCACAACGTAATTCAACGTATGAGTATTAACATCACATTCATTTGAATACAACTTGTTGGGTAGATGAAAATAACTTGAAATTAAACTATTGTTTATTCAAATTGCCTTGACGTCGAATCAGAAACGAATAAAATAATTATTTAGTTGGAAATGTATTTATTTTACGTAATTGATAACGATCTACAGGTTAATAACAAACGGTACAGTCGGCAGCGCATAGACTTGTCAAAATCTGTCAAAATATCCAAAATGATGGACTCTATGTGCTTAACATAAGGTTGAAATTGAGTTGCGGGAATTTAAAAGAACAGAGAAGGTGTATGTGCCGCGTTTGAACTCGATTCTTATCATAAATACAGCCCGCGAAAACGAAATAATAGCTTGATTGCTTGATTAGTATACAACTTTCTTTTGTTTAATACCGACCACTTCTACTAGCATTTCCCGCGACTTCGCGTGTGCGTCTCTCGGGTTTCATCCCCATTTTCATCATTTTAGGGGATGTTTACTAGGATAAAAATTATCTGATGTCCATCCCGAGATTTTGGACTGTCGCTATTACCAACAGGCAATATAATCTTCTATATCGGCTATTTCAGCTTACTGCATGGTATATTGATATTCGTCTATATCGGCTTACTGCATAGTGATTATATGTACAACCTGATTATGTGTGTTTGTGTGTTAAGATTATCTAATATTGCTGAATCAGCATTATCTGTCCATTGCGTGCTATAAACAAGGTTCAGTTGTGCACAATGGCAACAACAAAGCTAGCGGGCAGCGCCCTCTGGTGAGTAGGGTGGCCAAAAGTTACCCGCTTTCTAGGAATCAAGGAAATAAATTATTGTTTTTAAGTGATAAGCATTTACTTTGCAATCTAAATTTATGTTTGCACTTGAAAAAATGACTTCCCGCCTATGGTGGTTTAATTAGTTCTAGAAAGTTCTAGCGTACGACGACCATCTTGTTTTAATCTGTGCATTTATCCTCTTAACCAAAAACAGTCAATTTACAGTAAGTATCAAAAATCAAAGATTTCAAATATGTGACTTACATACATTCTCGTTTTATCATCGACAGAGATAGAATGCTAACAATTCATATTACGACCGCCTTGGTGTAGAGGTTCGTGCCCCGGACTTCTAAACCAGGCGGTTGCGGGTTCGAATCCCGCAAGGGGCAAATGTTTGTGTGATGAGCACGAGCATTTGTACCTAAGTCATGGATGTTTATTAATATATATAAGTATGTCTATCCGTTATCCTAGTCACCATAGCACAAGCTCACGCTTAGTTTGGGGCTAGGTAATTGGTGTGTTTGTTGAAACAATTTAAAAAATTTCAAATATGCAAAATTAAGCAAATAAAATAAGAAGATAGTCAGGACTCGGTCTACGAAGGTCTGGTTATGATGAGTTGGAACTTGATAGCCAGTAGTTTTAAAGACTTCATAAAAATATTTTCTTTACGTACTCAATTGAACGTTAGCAAAGTCAAAGACAGAATGTCAGCAAAATTCAATGATATCGAAACAGTAGTGCATGTGCACAATGGTACAGACTAGAAGTATCAACTCAAAAAAATATTTTTTATAATTTAAGCAATTTGTTTGTAAGTTTTTACGAAATTAAATTAAATTTCGCACACAAAAATTCATCGTCCATGTGAGCCGGATAGCGAAGGGTCGTGGGTTCGTGTTCCAACGGATGACACGGTCGATCAATTTTTCTGTGCGAAATTTAATTTAATTTTGTTAAATAAAATTAACTTTGAAACCATAGAAAAAAACACGAAATAACAGTTTTACAAAGACACAGCTTTTACATTAAAACCATAAAAAAACAACTTCCATTTCGTCACGAGTCCTGGGAAGTTGGAAACCGTGGTCGCCCGACAGCGGCGCGGCGGGGGCGGAAGTGACGAAATCTCCCGTTGCCATGGCGACCGCCGTGTTTACCCCGCCTTATCGATCCGGTCCGTGTTTACGTTCCGGTGCACGGCGGATGCAGCGTCGTGGCGCTTAGGGGTTAATTCTTTTAGTTTTAAATGGTGGCCAATAAGAAATAAAGGACCCCAAAAAGACGAACATAGAACTTCCTCCTTGCTGTTTCGTGACGCTTTTAAATTAGTGTAACGTTTATTGTCGGCTTGTACTTATTTTTAATAAAAGAACATCATCAATTCATCATACATAAAATCATGACCCAAATTATTTAGGCCAAATTAAGGAAAAATTGGATGTCGTAACGTACCAGTAGATGGCATGGAAAAGAAGAATGAAGAATTATACATACAAATCAAAATAATGGTAAAAAAGGAATCAAATCAATTCCCCCGTGTGTCGCAATGAATTATAATTATGTATTTCGTTACAGAAATTACAAAAAATACCGTTATGTTGTACCAAGAAATCCAAATTGTACATACAAGTGACAAAAGCAAACAAAAGATAGAAATGCCGATTACTCTAGCGATAAAAGGCTTGCGCTTAAAAAAAGGTAATGATAGGGTTACACTTGCTTCGAGCAAGCAAGTGTATCCATATCATCACCTTCTTTGCTTGCTTGTACTACAAAGATTTTTTTAATTGAGTAGGTCCTGCATTTTTTTTTCCAATTTTTAATGGAGTCCTAAAATTATATATCCGCTGTAAGGGGGCGTCCATAAATTACGTGAGGTGTTTTTTTTAATTTTCTGCCCCTCTCTCCCCCCCTGGTGAGATGTCGTGAGATTTCATTCAACCCCCTCCCCCATCCCCCAATCTCACGTGAGATTTTTCAAAATGTGAGTTTCTTACGTAAACGCGTTGGATTGTTATTGTAATAAGAAAAAAACAAATTTGCTTCATGCTTTTATTTACGACTATTTAAGACTAGTAATCAATATTGCTGAGAGTTTAATTATAAGTGTAATAAAAATTTAACAATAGAATACTTAAATCGTAACTACTGTGATTAAAAAAAGAATATCTACTCTAATTCAGTCCATGGAGAATCATGCACGGTCTCAAAAGAGACTATTGGAACCAACATGTCCATATGATTTTCAGTAAAATCATCTGCTTCTCCATATGATTTTCAGTAAAATCATCTGATTAAATGGACCAAAATAGTATAATTTTTTTTTGTTTCAATCAGAAAAAAAATTGCGTGATATTTGCCGAGACCCCCCCCTCTCTCCAACGTAAGATTAGATGAGATTTAACTCGACCCCCTACCCCCCTTAAACACCTCACGTAATTTATGGACGCCCCCTAACTTATCGCGTATTTGAAGACAGTTAATGTACGTCAATGTAAATAGATTGTACTCTGCATACTTGGAAAGTATTGATCATTTCAATATTATTTTTTACCTGCCAGTTTAATTCCCTTCAGCGTCGAAATAATTTTGTTTGAACAAAGCAAATTATCCTAACAACCGTCCAAATTGTTTTCGTGACACTATAATTTTATTTGTCAGCAAAATATATAAAAAACCGGCTAAGTCGGAGCGAGTCGGACTTGCGCGCGTAGGGCTCCGTACCATTAACTTAAAACATTAGGCAGCTATACTGTCTATATTTTTATTTTATTTATAATTTTAAAAGTATTCATCACAGGATACCCGAAACAATTTTGAATAAGAGTTTCCGCGCTTGTTCTTTACGTGAGTGATTTGTAGTTTATAGGTCCAAGACTTTAGAAATTACAGGGGGGGGGGGGGACACCGTGTAAACGACTTTGGTAAAGCTGATAAAAAAGTGTTGTATGGAAACCCTACCTTATTTTCATAGTCCTTTTCAACGATACCCCACATGAGATCTATATGTGAAGTATCCTCGAACCAAGTTACATGCAAATCAGTCCATAAACATAGAAGATATTCTGCTGTGAGAGACTGGGACGGACGGACTGAACGATCTTATAAGGGTTCCTAGTCGGACTACGGAACCCTGAAAAGTAATAAACGTTTCACAAAAGTAGCCGGAGATTCGGTAAGTCTTTGGGCCGTTTTTACTTTTGTTGTCCAAACATCCGTTATTCCTTTGGGCAATATATTTTGTATCGCGTGATGTGAATGGAAATAATGTAGAATAATATTATGCGTTCAACATTGGGACTGAGCTCCTAACATTAAAGGCCAAACAAAAACTGTCAATTAAAAACGAAAGTTACCGAAGATATGTTTGTTTTATGTAATTAAAAGCTGTCGCGATTCTGATTGCAATTCCAAAGGAATGTCATATGAATAGTCATTTTCTGCTTACCTGACGTCAGATTTGAAGCTATAATTGCTTTCATGAAAGCTAGCAATTGCAATTTGAAAGCATTCGCTGGTGACCCTCGTTTTTCAATACTTACTTTCTGTCTGTTAATTACGTGGCGTAATTTCTGTCATAATATTGTTTTTCTATAAAAAAGACATATGGACAAGAAAAAAACTTAAAAGTAAGCCATTCGGATGGCATCTAAACTTTCTGAAACTAAAGCTTTTCTTAACCATAACTAAAGCAAGATAACAATTATTAACAAATTCAAATATGCCTATACACATGGCCGCACTTCAGATTACCCCACTTTGACCTTGAGACCGCCTCTATTCCCTACGTACTAAAAGCTGTTTTCGTAGTTCACATTAAGTTAAGTTACCCTAACGTGCTGCACAGTGTACCAGAACACAATATATATTTTGAGTGAAGGCTTCTACACCATTTTCGTTAACCGATCGCGTGTCTGTTTTTAATTTAAGTAATTGTTTTGTCAATCACGGAGATTTACATTTCTTTGTTATAAGGCCTGATGCTATCACGCGAAATTCAAAATTCGTTTTAACGTTCAACCCTCACAAACAGGGTGTCCAAATCGGTGGCATTTTGACGCTATAATTGTTCCGTGGTTCAGTTACATTGTTGCGATTTGAATGCGAAATAATTTTATACATTCCGCATATTTGCGAATTGCGGGTAAAATGGAAAGATTTTAAAGCCTTTTATTGAAACTTCAGTTGAAATTTTTATTATTATAAACGCAGGCAGGCACGGTTCGCTCATTTCAAATAAATGTTTTTATAAACGGTTTTTCGAATGAAAATTTATTGAAAAATTGACGGTAAAATTAAACAAATGCACACATATAAAGCTATTATGCCACAAAAACTCTTTTGTTGCCACAGTAACCAGTAATTAAGTAAATATTTACGCACTAAATAAACGTTCCGAGAACGCAATGAGTGATTAAAGACGCATTAACATACAAAAACAATGACATTTTCCTCAACGTCACAGTACTTTAAATGTCTCTGGCCATTATGGCGGAGGATGTTTGGGCAAGTCCAATTAGTGAGCAAGGTTAGTATTGGTCATAGCTAATATTGGTCAGTCGGCTCACTTCAATAAGTCTAATTAATTACGACTGACACAGCGACCTAAAGTTGGTCTTTATCTTGACACCAGAAGACACCACTCTTTCCGATCCTAAGAAATCTCAAATTTGCTTTGTGGAGTTCACGCCCTACATCTTTCCAGCGATATCTCTGATGGGAATTCAAAAGTTTATATAAAGACATTTTGTCTATACGTAATTTAGAGAGATAAATACTTATTTATCTTTCTTAATTAAGTATGGAACAAAATATAAAGGACACTTTCCTTTATATTGTAATATTATAATAGAAACTTTTCTTGTACATGTGAAAAAGAACTGAGGAATAAAAGATTTTTTTAAAAATCTCTAAATCTCTCTGCATCTGCAGTCGTTCAAACTTAACCAGTAAGCAGTCTCTTTAACTAGAGTATTAGTCCTATTAAAACATCTGCGTAGTGTCATCAAAGATCCTGCCACTTTTGACTGACGTGTAAAGAATATGTGTCATGTGGTCTTTTGACTCTTATCTAACAGATGTGCCGCACAGACGAAATGTATTCCTAAACGAACAGATATTTTGATGATCCTTACTTAAGCAACCCTTGATTCTAAATATATTATTGCACTTGAAAAATGACTACCAGAGGCGGGAATCAAACCCTCGTTCCTCGCATACCGGGCGATTGCCTAACCTCTCGGCCACCCTGGCGTTGGCAGAGCCTGTCGAATTTTTCAAGTGCTTCTTAACGCTGTAATGCCGCGTTGCTTTCATCAATGTTATTGGGATTACACCCTCAACCTTTAAATCTGTAACAAACATACGTGCCCTTCAAAAACGAATACGTACATATTATTTTTCGCAAATTATCACACCAATTTTCACAAAACAATATAATTCCGCCACGCAAATCGAAAATGCCCTTCCAATTATCGGAAGCCTCTTAGAACTGTCAACACCCGGCTTACACGTAGTAATGTTAATTTACTTTTCCAATACCCAATCCATATTCTGGATATTGAAATTCGATTCCGTACGGGCACCGGCTGATTGTAAAGGAATAAATTACCCTTTAACATGGACGTAACTCGATTTTTGTTTACCCCCACAACCTTGCTTAAAGGTGTATTCTCACTGCGAAGATTCTCTGACAACTGACATCGGAGGATTAGGGCGTTGTTACAGTCGTGCTGATATGCTCACGCACGCGGGAATGAGATACATAGTCTGTGATGCGTAGTACCTGCAAAGACCATTGAAAATTTGCAGGTCCCCGGCCGGCCCACCTTTGGGTGAATTATTTTCACGCGCTTACCATCGTCCGTGTGACGAAAACTAGCGGCACGTTAGCGAAACCTTTTTTTTTCGAATGTTATCTCATAAAAGTCATTTATTTATGTATGTAGGGGTATAAGTGCCACCTGTGGGCTTATGAGTTCAACAACTAGTAACCAATCACAATTTAAAAGGTGATCCTATTTATTATCGTCTGTGTTCGTGACGCATTTCACTAAGAAAATATGAAAATCTACCAGATTAGCAATCAGGATTCTTTCAGATAGTAGTAAAAGCGCAACAAAATCTTAATTCGTGTATGCCTTACACAAGGTACAATTAAGTACTGTAGAAAGGACCAACAATATAGTAGACATGCTTTGTGGCACCAGCACAGTAAATTAAGATACCAACTTATTCCCATCACTGTTATAATCCTAAAATATGACAAATTACCTAATCTAATTATTTGAAATTGTAAATAAGGGACTCTGCCAAACTAATTCGCATTACCCACCGAATAATCGCATAATTCTATTAACTAGTGTGTATACGCCCTAAAACAGAAAGATAATAAATTTTCTGATACAGTTTCGCTGTTTTAACGAAGTTTTTCAAATTACCTTTCTATACGGAAACAGACCGTGAGTAATTGGAAAGAAATCCTGTGGATTTTGCGAGTAAAGTACTAAGTTATCTTGCAATTGTATTTCTAAGTGACTACTATATAGTAACTTTCTGTAATAAATAAATTGTTTCAACAAACACACCAATTACCTAGCCCCAAACTAAGCGTGAGCTTGTGCTATTGTGACTAGGATAACGGATAGAAATACTTAAATATGTATAAACATCCATGACTTAGCTCCAAATGCTCGTGCTCATCACACAAACATTTGCTCATTTGCTTGTTTAGTAGTCCGGTGCGCGAACGACCATACCAAGACGGTCGTCAAATAATGTAATAGTCTAAATAATGCATTATCGGAATCGGAATGCAAATGAGTTGAAATCGAAGTTGCTTACTATTGTTGTACTAAATTTTTGGAGTTATCTTCATACCTCACATAAAAAAATAATTCCAGAATATAGGTAGTTAAGTACAAACAAAAGTATAGTTAATACTTTTATGTTGAGCCGTAAAACCCCAACTCGAACGCATCCCTAGCGAGTGCATGCCAAATACTTTAATAAACAACCGGTTAATCGATATCTCGGTAACCTCTACATCCTCGCAATCGATCTGTGGGGCAACTATCGAGTTACGAATATCGATGTCGACGTAACGTAACACTGAACGGAAGGCCTACACCGCACGACTTACGTAAGTTTTGCAACTTGCAGTTGTGCGTAAGTTTTGCAACTTGCAGTTGTGCCTTGGTCTAGGCTTGATAGCTTTTACAAATAGTAAATTCAAAATTGATAAGGTCAATCAAACAATTTTAAAAAGCGGACGACCGCAGGAATCGAACCCACATCTTTCGAAATCCGAGTAGTTAGCGGCAGTTCTGCAAGCAGAATGCTTATCACTGAAGTAAAACAACCAACACTCGAACTTGATAACCAATCTGTAATCCAGAGTTATTTTAATCCCGGCATTGCTTATCCATAGAACAGTCCATGGTTGCCACAGCTGTCAGTGTCAAAATACGTCTTAAATGGATACGCAAACAACTCAGAGCCCGTAGACAAGACTATTCTAATGCGAAGTTCGTTATCGCTAGCAAAATGTATGAAACTGACATAATCCATCGAAATATCACGTGACTTTTGCATACATTTTGTTGGCGATAGCGGAGTTCGCTATAGAAAGATTGCATCCTATCTGAGGACCCTGGTTGACTTAAGTAAATCTTTGATCTCGGATCGGTTATAAATTTCGGCCGTAAATTGATTTAAAACCATTTCAGCGTCACTTTTCATTCCGTGATAGATGTTAGAATGAGGGAGAGGATGAAATGTTACTACAGGTATATTGTTACAGGATCTATTGTTTTCATAGGTTCCTGAAATGACCTGCTTGCTATTTTAACATAGAACAGTATAACTATTATATAATCTGTGATAGAGCTTCCCTTCCATTTCAAATGCGACGCCATCTAATTCCAAGTACCATACATCATCCAGTGGCCTAATGTCTGCAACTAGGACACAACCTTTGACTTCAAAAAGCCAACCTACCCTCGTCTCCATCTCAACGCTATTTCCTAGAAACGTTGGAAAATCTTCGAATTTCCTCTGGAAGATAGTCTAGCACTAACACTGTGTCAGTTGACCGACGACTGTAAAACGGTTCGTAGGGCTGTCTCAAGGCTTAAATTTTAAATAATAATTAATGTATTTAAAAGAACTAGCTCCCTAAACATGCATCTTGTCTATCATGTGACATCATATGATATTCTGCAGCAAACTATGAACGAAATATCAAAATATGTGTGCAAAAGTCACACGATGTCTCAATGGTTTTGTCAGTTTCATTCCGTTTCGTTAACGGTAGCAAAATGCGCTTTAGAATATATTGAATCTTGTCTATGAGCTCTATATATGTCTCGAATATAAGACACGAATGTGGCGCTGTGACGAACTCGGCTTTGTTTTTTTAGTAACAATTCTTGCATGTCATTTTTAATCATGGTTGCGAGTGGAAATTGATCGATGAAAATATCGTGTTTAAAGACCATTATAACATTATAATTACCATAACGTGTAAGATATGATGCATAATAAGTAATTAATTAATATAAAATACGAGGGGGGTCTGATTAGTGTAAGTCAAATTACCTGCGAAAGGAAGAAATAAGTATTTCGGCAATTTGAGCTTTTTCATCGGGTATTTAAATTTTCAGTTACTATGACAATTATGACGACTATACCTTAAAAAAACATTCATTTTAGTATTCCAGAACTCGTCCAATCTTAAACGAAACTAATTCCCAAAATAATTCGCGTTGCAATCAATTTAAATTCGCATTCAGACGAAAACTTGAACAATGGCGCCTCAAGTCGCTTGTTCGAAATTCGGATTACGGCCGAAACAGCCTGGCTAGTGAAAGTTGAGAATTAAAAAAAAATGTCTAGGTACAGTTCTTGGTTCAATACCTCATTTTGATAATTCGTTTTCAATATTTATTAACGAAGATTGGCATGAATCGATAGAGACACCGTAAGAAGTGAGACACATAAAATATTAATATCACTCTAAACCTCTTCAAGGATGCAAAAACAAAACGACGTGAACTTTGACGTGACAGTCAAACATGAAGTATATGTTTAATATCAAACGTTAATGTTGACCGGATCATACATTGTTTAAATGACAGTCCGACATGACGCACCAAATAAAATGTCGTTCAATGTCAGTTATATTATTTTTTCGTCTATACAGTTTTAGGCTTTTCACCAAAGACTAAAACATGCCAGCATTTGGGGCTGACCATCAAATAACTTTGCCGTTCTTCTTTCAAAAGGTTAAGGCTTCTTTCGCGCTCATGCTGGGATGCGGATTTGGTTTTTTTTCGTTCTTTTCCAATGTATTTGTCTCTGACCAGTATTGTTTGTGGCAACCCTAACTGGCACGTACGACATAGACAAACTGCTTTGTCGATAGATCGAGTTAATACTCACCTATCCGTCTATGTGGTGTTTGTTGACGATATATTGCTTTTATCAGTTTAGAGGTGGAACGTTTTAAATTGGTTTGGTACGAAGTGTTTTATGATATGCAACTATCGGCAATGAGTTATAGGTGCTGTATATATTGACTGCCTCATTGGTCTAGTGGTCAGCACGCTGGGTTTCTCCACGAGGTCCTGGGTTTATACATATAATTATGTATTTAATGTGTTTTAACCATTAAGTACATGTCCTAATGCTTGATAGTTTCAACACATCTAAACTCAGTAATCAATCACCAATAACTCTCACGGCATATATATAAAATGTGTCAAAATAATTGATTATCATGAAAATCGGCCTCGAAAAATTTTGTATAAACAAAAATATTTTGAATTGAGTCATGATAATAGTAGCAGTAGCTTCGCAAAAATACAGGATATCGGTAAACTTGGTAACAGGTGCAAGTAATAAAAAAAGTGTATCGTATTCCTCGTTTATATTAATATGAATATTATAAAGGGATATAGTCTGTTGGTAGGAGGAAGTTATCTGGAACTACTGAATAATTTTGAAAATCCTTTACCAGTAGATCGATACATTAATATAAAGTCCTCCTAGCCGAATTTGACTACGGCGGTCAATCTCAACAAATATCAGCCAACTGCGCGGGAGATATTATAGTGCACAGGTGTGTGTACAACACACAAGTGGACTTTCTGTTCCGTCACTCTCATAGTTCGATGAGACGGCAATGCGACATGAGAGAGATCAGGCGCAGGACCACCGGCTTAACGTGCTTTCCGAGGCACGGGGAAATTACGTTAGCACGGAGTCAGGAATTGGTGGTGTTCACACACCACCAATTCCTAACTCCGTAGCTGTTTCTGATTTATTTCAAGACAGAAAAACCCAGAAACAAATTTCGGCCCGACCCGTGATTCGAGCCCGGGATCTCGTGGATAGTTACCAGCATGCTGACCAACGAGACAGATCGATACATTTTTATTAAAGTCAGTGTGCAGCCAGGGCTTAGTGACCAGGAAAGTGTTAGGTAAGAGACCAAGAGGCCGAAGTCCCAAAAACCGGTCATACCAGATACCACAGGAGCTTGAGATATCATTTAGTGCTTAAACACATCAAGCAACTAAATGCAACCGATGGAGACAGCTAGTTGACAGAGCCAGAAGGAGCCGCAATTCTCAGCAGTAGAGAAAAGACCAGAGAAAGTTCAGCCAGGGCTGGATTCTAGCAGGCCTGTGTAACTCCCCGCGTAGGTAGCAAAAACGTACCTACGCGCGGCGACCCATTGGAAGAAACTAAACAAGTTGGGTGTTGCGAGCGAGCAACGAGAGGCCCGCGCGTTTTATGCACCGGCGGCGCACGGTACTATGTGTGAATTACGTTGCTGGCTGGGCGAGCATGAATAAAGTGCTAGAAAGGTGCGCTAGATGGCGTAAGTAGCTTCTAGCAGCAGTCAACCCTATCGCGTCGCACGATAGTACTTCGTTGAATAGGTTCAGTGTATTATGATTCATATTCCAGAGTTATAAGAATGAAATTATCTTGCAATGGATTTCTGTAGGTTTCTAGACGAGAATGTGCTTGACTCTGAGGCGAACTAAATTACACCATATCGTTGACGACATTAAGTAGATATTTCATCAAATTTCATTGCAAAGTCAAACTAGTATTAACCAGTTAAGTCCCATAAGACCAGCGGGCGGGTTAATAATAATAATTTTTTTATTGTGTCTAGAAACATGATACGTAAAGGTTAAAGAACGCGTTTCTTCCACAGCTTGAAATGTTTTGTTATAATAGTTTCTACATAACCCTAAACAGTCGTTGGTCTAGTGGTCAGCACGCTGGGTACTATCCACGAGGTCTGGGAACTGGTCACTACGCCACAAATAAAATGCTTCTCAGAATGGGGCTAACTCAGGACGGCAGCTGCAGAGCCTGTGGGGAAGAGCCAGAAGACATGAAGCACTTGATGTGTAAATGCGATGCACTGGCTAGAACCCGAATGGGTCTTCTTGGATTGGCTTACCCAGACTCAGAAGACTATAGGCTCTTCAGACCTAAAGACATAGTAAAATTTATACAGGAAGTCTTTAAGGAACACTGAAGAGTAAAGGTATGGGGAGTCACAAAAGATCCTAGTGGGTCGAGGTGCTCCGTGGGTCGATGCCCATGGCCCTTATAAAGATAAGATAAGATCCACGAGGTCCCGGGTTCGAATCCCGGGTCGGGCCGAGAGTGTTTGGGTTTTTCTGTCTTGAAATTACTCAGACACAGCTCCGGAGTCAGGAAGTTGGTGGTGTTAACACCCGTGCCTCGGAAAGCACGTTAAGCCGTTGGTCCTGCGCCTGATCTCTCTACGGTCATGTTGGACTGCCGTCTCACCGAATTATGAGAGTGAAGGAACAGAGAGTGCACCTGTGTATTGCGCACACACTTGTGCACTTTAATATGTCCTGCGCAGATGGCTAATCTCTGTTGAGATAGGCCGCCGTAGTCGGAGGACATCATCATCAACCCTAAACTTTTAAGTCGAACATATAAACTCCGTAAGTTGATATTACACAAAATTGGCATCGCGTGATAAACTAGTATTGCAGGAAATAACATATTGAAAATATTCAACCCTAGGTTTCCTATGACGTGATTTAGAGTCAATGACCACGGTAATGGGGTTTGTGACAACCCTGATTGTAGTGACATATGGTTCTGTTACTGATAATGGCGTAGATAACAGCGATTGTTATGAATGTAGGTTATGGAATTATTATTTGCTAGGGTTTGACTAGTCATGGTATACGAGTAGTTATTTACTTTTTATTTTAAAAAGCAATGTTCAATAAAGACAGGTTTTTATGCACTTTTTCTTATATCAAAAGATTAGATATTGCATGAAAGAATGATGTCTGAGGCTAGAATTGAACCTGCGTTCCTCGCAATACCGGGTGATTGCTTATCACTAAAAACTTTTTTTTCATATGACACCTTTAAATACGTAACCAGAACCAGACCATATTACTGTATCTGCTTCATCATCGGTTTTCGCTTCATCTGCACAAATGCCAGTTTTTCCATACAAACTGTTATCCCCCATAACCCCCTTTATGTGAATCATTCCGATTCATAGCTTTTATAGGAGGAGACAAATTCAATCAAAGATTTGAGAATCAATCCTAGAACCTTTTACGCGCCACTATGCCAACGATGCCAAAGTCAGGATACCTATCAACTTGTCAAGTCATTCCCTACGCAATAAATGCTGTTTTCGCAGATCATATTATAACCTGACGTGCTGCCACTGTATCTTACGTACTGTCATTGACCTATGCAAAAGAAAGACGTTTATCTATTACGGTACAGCTAAATCTACCTATTTGTCTAAAATTCGTCACGTTTTATTCAGAAACATATGAATTACACGGAAATATGTTTATTTACTTTTTAACAAAACTTAAACCACTGTTGGCTTAAAAATACTTAAACAATAGAGTTGAAATTATGTATGTTGTCAATACATAGACATACTGCGTCATTCTTGATGCTCGTAAAATGCCATATGTGGGGTCAGTGACCCGGGCGATGACCTCGTGCTATACATACTGCCTTTAAGTGATTATCATCCGGCCTACCTCAACATTCAGTCACATAGGCATGCGCTTAATGCTCTTTAAATCAAGGTCGTAAAGCCTATTTTCTAATAACAACGCAGGTGCATTGTTCGCATGCAAAATAAGCCGATTTAAGCTTAATTGGAAACTGTTAGAGTTGATAATCGATTGTGGACGCCGACAGGTGGTGTATTGTCTGGTTAAAATAAGTAATATTGGTAACAAAGTCAACTGACATCCTTGTTATTTTTTATTGTAAAATCCTTTGTACGGCTTTATTTCGATTTTTACAGCTATTTTATACTTGACTTTTTCTAGATAGTTCTGGAAACGAGAAAATGTTTTCAGGTGGCTTGTTATTCTTGGTCAATGTGGTGAAATTATTTTTATGAGTCACTTATTTATTTGGCGTAGTAGTTAGAGTTACCTAGCAAGTAAGTTGAAAGACAGACAAAGCAATTTGTGTTAGTGTGGTAAACAAACCATACATTTATTTTTGTGACATACGTTATGAAATATGAATAATGTTATAAAAATAGTAACCTTTGTTCGCACAAACTGATCTATCCCTGACTTAAAGCATTAGTTAGGTACTTAGGGAACAATCAACTTTATGGAACCTTCCTAAAAATATAAAGTAAAGAAAGGAAGATAACACGTCAAAATAAGCTCTGTGGCACAGAATAAGTACTAGTACTTCGTACAGAAGTATGACTTTGCAATGAAATTCAAAGAAATATCTACTCAATGTTGTTAACAATATGGTGTAATTCAGTTCGCCTCTGACTCAAGCACATTTTCGTGTAGACACCTACAGAAATACATTGCAAGATAATTTCATTCTTATAACTCTGGAACATGATTCATAATACACTAAACCTATTCAGTGACGTACTATCACGCAACGCGATAGGGTTGACTGCCACAAGAAGCTACTTACGCCATCTAGCGCATCTTTCTAGGACTTTATTCACGCTCGTCCAACCAGCAACCTAGTGTCGCGCACTGCCGGTGAATAAAACGCGGGAGCGTGTCGCTGCCGGCTAGCGACACCCAACTTGTTTAGTCCCTTACGTAGGGGTCGCCGCGCGTAGGTACGTTTTTGCTACCTACGCGGGAAGATACACAGGCCTGTCTGTGGTTCATCTTATTCTGTTGTAATAGAGGCAGTTTTGCAATAAAAATGTCTAGTCGGCAGCACGTCACGTCACCCCATGTGAACTACGACAACAGCTTTTATTACGTAGGGAATAGAGGCGGTCTCAATGTCACAGTGGGTTAGTCTGATGGCGGTCGGAAGTAAGTAAGTAAGTAATATTTATTGCCAAGAATACAGTGCATAGGTTCTTAAATATATAATACTCCAGTGCATTCGACCAATAAGATGGTATGCAAATTATAACTAAACTCTTATCATTCAACTAGTTACAAAAGCAGTAGGTATACCGAATTCTTTACATGTATTGTGTATGACTTTACTTCCGAATAATAAAATCACTCTCAAATCACAAGTTCAGATGCTGCGGATACTGCATCGGTCAATGACGTCACAATTTCATAGTTGCGTAATCATTTGAAATCAAATCGAGAATTTAGACCTTAAACAAATGAAGGTCGACTGAAACGACGCAAAAAGGTGAACTCTGGAAGGTTGGGCGAGGGTACACACACACACCTAGATTTGAGGGACAGAGATGCAAGATGACAGACAGTAAGTGACCTTCTGTCGCCTACTCAATTTCTTTCAAATGACAATACTTATAGCTTACAGAAAAGCAATAGTGACTCTCAATCTAACAACATCAGGAATAGTATGGAACTTATAAAAAAAATTACAAGTGCCAATTGCAATTAAAAGATTTAATGCATTGTCAATTCGTACGTCTTTGCTTTGGTAATCTAATCGCATCGTGATAGCTTTCAATTCAAGAATTCCGTTGGCCAAATTGCATTAGCATCGTAATTAAATAGCTAGATTTTGACAGTTCTAGTATGGGCCAAATGTCAAAATCAAGTGATTAAGAAGTTTGAGTTAAGTTAGCAGACTTGGGTACCTCATTTTTCTAATCCTTTTAACCTTATATTAATACAAAAGAGTTTCGTATAGGATATTTTAACAATTTTGGGCAGGTCGATATGTTGGCAATGATTACTCTCGATGCTCTGGTTTTCTTTTGTGCATAAATATTTCTTTGCGATGTTAATAATGCAAGCATGCTTTCTTTTTGACCCAATTTTGACAACCCTTTCAAATTGGCTTTTAACACGCCACTCGTTTATACAAAACCATGTCCTTATATATTACTAAATGGAATCTAACCTTCCGTGACATTTATACAAATTAGTATCGATTTGTTTATTGCATAAGTTACCGTGATAGTATGCAAATTGGTAACATATAAGTTTGTCTGTCTGAATATCGAAGACTCAACAGTAACAACTATTGTTGTGATTTGAGATTTCTGTATAAAACACATATATTCAAATCCCTAAAATACTATTTGTCACATTCTAGATATAAAATGGAACGCTTTAAATATTTTAGTCTATTGTTTTCGACGAATTATAAGCAAAATATAAAGTTTTCTTCGTCCTAAAAATCTCCTATTGATTGATCTGTCTCCTTGACCTTAATTATAAGCACTTTGTCATGTCTCCGCGACCCATTAACATCATGCATGTCTCGATTGCAAACGCTAAATACAATTAAAAATTTTTGAGATTTACTCCTACGTTTCTGCAAAAATCACAATGGCTTACAATTGTACGATTTCCATTTAATTTGACAAAAATTCAACGGCAATAAACGGATGCTGATCTCGAAACCGATTCTTACCATTTTTCAAACACGATCCCGTTTGCTATTACAAAATTCCCAAAATGCTGTTAGTCATGAAAACAAAACGCACACCCCTAAACTTTGCATGTGTGCGCACTGCGCACGCACACACGCGCGCGCCCCTATGCGCGTGTAAACGCGCAGACACGGCAGCTGCAGAACCCGAATCAGGAACCAGTGTGTCTCAAACTTTTTGGGGAGACGTTATGAAAAAAATTAATAAATTTTGCCTAAAAATATAAAAACTTCTAGCTACATTGGAAAAAGAAAAAGGAATGGGTTTTTATTTTTTGTAAAATGCACTGATCAAAAATAAATAGATACTCATTCAAGATTTCTAAATACATTTCTTAATTTTGATTTTGTATGGTTTTGAAGCCAGTTTGATAAAAAAATAAATTTAACGGACAAAATATTACAAATATAAGCATCTGAAAAAGGTTTACGCCCAAAACAACTTTTTTGTTGGTATTATTATAAAAACTATTTTTTAAATATTCTCAAAAACAAAGTTTAATAAATTATTGTTTTTAAGTCATAAGCATTCACTTACGCGGGAATCGAACCCGCGTTCTTCGCGTACCGTATCCGAATGGCTAGACAATCATTTAGTATGCGAGGAACACAGGTTATAATGCCACCTCAGGAGGTAATTTTTTCAAGTGCAATAATGAAACTTTAACTGGACTGAACAGCTTCTCTGGCTCTTTAAAATAAATCTACACGTACCAACATGATTTTAATGGCATTAATGTTACAAACATGAGACACAAAAATCATATTCATTAAAATAAAGCTAAGTGGAAGATTAATAAACTATTTAGAGTTCAATGCCCATTTAAGACTCCAGTTCATTGACTACTGAGTGTGTCCTTATGAAAACGTGATATTTTCCATTACGAACGCGACGTTATTGAGTTTTTATTTGTAAAAGTTACTTTGACGTTTACGAATTAATTATCTACTTTTTTGTTGTTCTGTCATGATCTCTGTTATTTTACAAGCAATTTATTTACATGTACATTATTTTGGGGTTAAGTAACCCAAATATATATATCACATTGCTTCTTATTTCGCCGGTCACCAGATTGGGTGTCGGATGCAGTAAATTATTAGCAAATTGGCAATCTCGAACGAATTTTAATTGTGATTGTTACCTCTACTTATCAGATCGAATGCATATAACATCGCAAGTTCTCAACTTGGTCTGGGTATTGCCTTTGTCTAAGTTTCGGTCTAGACAGCCGTCGCCTGCTGTAATGGCATTTATAACTACGCTATTTGATTGACGACTACCTACTGTTTTTATTGAAATATCAAATGTCTACAGTCGGCTATGAATTTAAATTTTCTTCGTAATCCATACCCCGCTACTGGTGAATTAAGCGTACCTTGGATCGATTGTTACATTTCTATGCATATTATAAAGAGAAAAGATATGTATTTTTATATGTTTGTATCTATTAATTAATTTATTTTAGTTATTTTAGGAAAACCAGATTTGAGAGATTTGAAACTACAGTGATTCCCAAAATTCTTTCGCCGTTAAAATGCTGCATTACTCTTGAGTGGCGTGTGCCGCTATATCTTGTTTTTTTTTATTTGCACCCGTGTGAAGGTAGTCAAATATAAATTTAGGAATTTTCAAATTGTTCCAAATTCAATACCGATCTTATCATACTGTTAATAACAAGGCTGTCACAAACCGCCATTGCTCGAATTCGTATTAACTATTTCGCTTTATTTCCTTACGAGTTTGACTACAAAAATAGAAAAATGAGTCATATTTCACTATCAAACGAGTCATCGCTCATTCGCTACGAATGTCGAATAAAAATGGCATCATTAACGTCCATAGATACAGACTTGTTTCGTCTAGTACCTAATTTAATTTTTATGCCGTTGAAGTTATAAAATTCGAGTACAACGAACGGAGCCCGATCGCCTTGAAAACTTGTACGATCGATACGAAAACAAAAAAAACAACAGACGTTTCCAGTAAGTTATTACAATGAGATCATGTTATAAATATACTTATGCGCATTTCTCCGAATCCGTGATAGAAAATCGCTTTGATCGCATGGAAAGTTTGAGAAACGTGTTCGGCGATAATATTTAGGGTTCTTTTTTGTTAGTCATCTCATCCGTAACGTATGGGCCATGGGCGCCTTTGCCTGCTACAACTTTTTTCGAAAACCTGACCCCCAGTTATGATTCGACCGTTGACGGGAACGGTTGTTCACTCGTGCTCGATTTGAATTCTAGTCATTGTGTCCAAATTGTTTAAGTTAGTAGTGCTCCGACGTAGAATAAGCGTGTTCCTAGTTTAAATTTTTGTAGTGTGTTCTAAGTTTAAAAATTCGTTAGAATAGTTCTGAATAGAAGACTGACTTTTAATGAAAGGATTGGGTTTGCTTTGGTGAGTACCTACAAACTTTATTGTTGTTTCGTTTTAAGCTGCACCCCGGTGTTGACAATGGTTGAATAAAATTCAGTGCTGAGTATTTTCGAATGAATTCATTTTATTCCGGCTCTTTATTTCGTCATTTTTGTAACGTTGAAATATATTTTATCTAGTGTTTTAAAATTCCGTTGAGATTTCGTATTAAAGAATAGTCGTTGGTGATCAGATGTATAAATGAACTATATTTTAATTTTCTAAGAATATAATATAATATTAAGAATGTTTTACGTATTCTTTCAAAAAAATCGGGATTGTAGGTAATGGATTTATGTTCTCATAATTTTGCAAATGCAAAATATATAGTCTATAAAGAACAATAACGTAATATAATACAATAATATATTCGGGATCGGACGATACCTATTTAGAACCGATTTTGTGTACCTTAATTTAAAAAAGTGTATTTTTTGTAATAATTATTAAATTTCTTTTTTTTTCAATTGTTTAATTCAGAAAACGAAAAAAAAACCAACACGGTCCTCCATTCCGTAAGCTCGTCGCTAAGGCAGTGTCACATGTCAATGCCTCGAATTTACTGCGGAGGTCAGGGAGGTCGACTTGGCACCTCCTCGGACGTATATCGGCCATTTTTCTTATCTCTTCTTTTGGCTCTATTGATTAAGATTTTTAGATATCGTTCGAGTTAAACGTATGTTAGCAACTTGTAAGCAGGTAAAGAACTTAGTTTTTATTTTCGCCTGGCTTGTGTAACATATTTTTTTTTTATATACAGGGCCCAATAGTATGTGAGGCACAATACTTTAATGTTATTTTAGTTGATATTTCATTCGTTTTCCTGATAGTTAATAAGAGTAATTTTTAACCGTGAATAAAAACAATTGATTGCATGAATGGATTCCATCTATATATTTGAAACAGTTTTAAACAACAGGATTTACATTTACAAATACGTCGTAATTTTGCTAGTGGACATAACTGTAGTAATTCCAAATGAAAAATATGTTATGTGTATGTTTTTTAACAAAAACGCAGTAAACGTAATACTGCCTTTATGTCCCCACTCCACTGATTGGACGTTTTTAATTTAGCAAAGGGCTAGCGATTTTATAATAACCGTCTAATGTGAAAAGGCATGCCAGACCAAATAACATTAATAAGTGCATGTTTATTTTCACGACCGTATTTGTGTGGTGGTGCGCGCTCCGAGCCTCCGAACTCCGTCACCAGCGGTTGCGGATTCGAATGCCGCAAGGGGCAAATGTACCTATATGTAAGATCACGAGCACTTGCACATGTATTATGTAACGTATGTATGTATATCCGTTATGTATGTATATAGTAGTGTGTTTGTTGAAACAATTTTTATAATTATTGTTATGTAAATAAAACAATTTCGCTGTTAAAACAAAAAAAAATGACCAGGTTTAAAATAGGTCTAAATATTAGACGACAACAGAGGAATGAATGACACATTCGTGACTTACACCCGTATGTTAAGACGTTTCCTCCAAACTACCTCGACTCAAACTCAACTGAGGAATCCTCAAGGAAAGTTTCGAGGATACCTCGAAATCGGTATTCTTAGTCAGTAACGAACGACCATTTTGAGGCTACTCCAGTGAGGTTGAGTGGAGGAAGAATCGAGGAAAAATGGCACAGATTCTGTCAAAACTAGCTGATTTTTTTACTAGACTTTGTAGTCTATGGTCGATCGTGTTCCTCGGTCGAGATTGATTAAAAAAATAGTCAACGATAACGAGTTCCGTTTTTCGTTCTTGGAATAATTACTAGCACATAAATGTTGTCAAAAAAAATAATAATCAATTTTTATAACACACTAGAGATGGTTTGTAGCACTGGAGAATACAAAATAGGATATGACAACTAAATATTCCCTCAAGGTAGGTCGCGAGGTACCTTGAGTTTGACACTTGCTTACTCAAATCTTCCTCACCTCGACAGAGCAAATATTTGGAGTGGAGGATTTCTTAGCCGTTTATGCATACAAATTAGACGAGTTAAGGTGGAGGTGAGCATGAGTGGAGTCGAGGAAACGTCTTAACATACGGGTGATAACCTAATAGAGAAGCGCTTTTCTAACTGGCTAGCTAATAGCTTAGTCTCGTCTTAAACCCGGTACTAAGTTTTTTGAATAACGGGGTTAAATTTTACCATGTACCCTAAAATATTAGGTACTAAGTAAGCTTACCTAGTATAAATTCACAAACGTATTTTACAACAAGACAAGCTAAATCTAGAGGTAATTTCTCTAAAAGCTGTTCCGAACAAAGTACTTACAGTTGCGAACAAAACTAACAATTTGGACTTTATTGAAGTAATGTAAGGGGAATTCTGGTAAGCAGGTTTCGCCGACTACCGTACAAATCTGGACTAAAACAGCCAATACGTTTTGTATGATTTTTAATGAATAGCCAAGTAATAAATAACAGATGATCTCCATAGACTATTATACCTATTACAATTATTAAATTAGAGAGGAATTTTATTGCGAAAAAATAGATATAAAGAGAATAGTAAAAAAATAAATCTGTCCTATGGCGGTACGACAGCTAATATTATAGTAAAAATTATATATGAATCCGACAGTGTGTCTGTCTGTTATCTTTTCACGCTTCAACCGTTGAACGGATTTAGATGAAATTTATTATTTTACATAGTTTTTTACTTTCAGATCCTGGGAAGGACATGTATTGTCGCCCTTGTTGCTTCGCTTTAGATGTTAGATATTTATTTAAAACGTATTATACTGTATTGGACCTAGGTTGACCCACGTCATCAATTTTGTCATATGTCACGAACACAAATACATTTATGTCGCGACTATTTCCTAACTTGTACACGAAGATAACGCTAATTTTTTCTTTTCTTAGCTTAAATAACTTGATAAATATACTTAGTTGTTGTTTTTAATTTGCAAAAATAAAAATTTAAAAAAAAATCTTAAAAGACTTGAACCGAATATATCCAAAAGGTCGACAGTCAACTGAACGAATCAACCGTTGTTACTGGGCTGTCGTCGGGATAAGATGACAAATAGAAGTACACAGTAACCACCACATAATACTATGTGTTGTTGTAGCAAAATCACCTCTATGTCAAAAGCATTAGATGCCACAGTGTTTACCGTGACGTACCTACAATATACAATTGTGTCAGGCCGGTTAGGAGAGCTGAATAAACGCACTTTAAGTAAAAATTTGTTGGCGGTACTCGCGGCCGCACGCCAAACCACCCCACTTTGACCTTGAGGCCGCCTCTATTCCCTATGTAATAAAAGCTGTTTTCGTGGGTCAAATGGGTAACCTTACGTGCTGTACAAACAGTGGTGTTGGGAAATAAGATCGTGTCAAGTATTTGCCGAGTGATTGTGGGGTTAAATGATAAATCCGAGATCTGTCTAGACGTGTAATTAATATGAATGAGCCCCTATTTATTTATATAAGCTTGAATAAGAAACCAAAAATTCGCACACGGGCAGGATTTGAACCCACGACCTTTGGCTAACCGGGCCGGCGCTCTTAACAACTAAGCTACCGTGCAGTCCATCCACCCGCACCTATTTATTCTTCATAAACTTTCCGACAGAACTGATAATTATTCGTTGCGAAAATCCTAGGCTGATTGGAAACGAGCGCGGTTTTACCAACCAGAATAAAGATATTATTATAAATCGATCTTACTTACCTTATCGAATCAATGTTATTAAGATTTTCCAATAATCAATAGGTACGCTAAGATTTTTTTGATGATTTCTATTACTGTAACTCATCTGAATTTTCGTCTTATAATAATCCTATGATCTGATTACTTGCAATTGCCATATATTCCTATAAACCGATTGCTTAATTGACATATTTCATTTAAAAAAAAAAACGAACAAAATTTTCTGATATGAGCTGCTTTTTTATGAGATACTAGGATAAATGTTTCACTCTAAGTAATATGCTCTTTTGTTCATATTCCATTAAAATTGAATAGTCAAAGATAATAAAATTATGTTACGAGGGTCAAACTGAAAGTTCTTAGAACTGGCCACTTATAAACAATATAATAAAAAAAATATTCTAAAATTTGAAAATAGAACTCTTTGCCAATATTACTGAGTATATATTTCATTCATTTGTCATTTGTTTTACGACTTGGCGGCAAATTGAAAATTGTCTGTGTCACGTCAAAATGAATTTAACACGAGAAAATTTTCGTGCAATGATTTTTTATGACTTTCGATGTCATTTAAGTCAACAAGAAAGTTATGATAGACTACGATTGGCCTTTCACGATGAAGCCCCATCTCGTGCGACTGTTTACAACTGGTTTAATGAGTTTAAACGTGGTCGCACTAATCTCACTGATGATGTACGTGAGGGACGGCCTTCTACGGCGACGACTGAAAATAACATCTGCGTTGTGCGGCGTATGATAGAGACTGACAAAAGAGTGACCTATCAGCAGATTCGGACAAGCTTAGGCATCGGTATGAGTCAAGTGCACAAAATCCTCCACGAACATTTAGCGGTCAGGAAGCTTTGCGCCCGGTGGATACCTCATAATTTGACTAAGGCTCAAAAACTCCATCGTGTGGATTGGTGCCGTAAAATGATTGAAAGATTTAACGGAGGTGACTCAAATGCTGTGTTCGACATACTAACAGGTGACGAAAGCTGGATTTACTGTTATGATCCTGAAACCAAAAGACAATCTGCTCAGTGGGTGTTTCCTTTCGAGGAGTTGCCAACTAAAGTGAAGAGAGATCGAAGTGCGGGAAAAAAAATGGTGGCCTCGTTCTTTGGAAGGATAGGTCATTTCGCAACAATTGTGTTAGAGGATCAAAAAACAGTTTCTGCAGAATGGTACACTACCAATTGTTTGCCACTTGTCTTGGAAAAAGTTCGAGAGAAACGACCTCGCAGTAGGATCCTCCTTCACCACGACAACGCCTCGTCGCACACCGCCAAGCGAACGATCGACTATTTGGCGACATCAAACGTTGAATTACTGGGTCACCCGCCGTATAGCCCCGACCTCGCGCCTTGTGATTTTTATTTATTTCCAAAAATTAAAGAAAAACTTAAAGGAAAGCGGTTTATGAATGCTGAAGAAGCGGTGGCTGCGTATCGCGATGCCATTGAAGAGACCCCTAAGGACGAGTGGGCAAAGTGCTTTTCCCAGTGGTTCCATCGCATGCAGCGGTGTATTGACGTCAATGGACAATATTTTGAAAAGATATAATAAAAGTAATAACTGGCTAATGTAATCAGTTTTTGATTTTCTAAGAACTTTCAGTTTGACCCTCGTATGAGTGTGCAGTAGCTTGATATAATCCTAAATGAATTCCTATATCCGTACACTAGATGCGAGAAGCGTCTACCGCTTGATTGTTCAAAGTTCAAATAGTTATTAGTCCTAGTTCTATTACCAAACCCAGCATATATTGCTTGGGCTAGCGATTTCTAGCCCGAGCTATATTCAAGCAAAAAAAATAGATTTTAGGGTTTTAGTAAGTTAGGTTTTACATTCACGCTCGAATGTACACTAAAATTTTGTTACTATCATTTTATTGTACCTACTGTTGGTGTTAGTAGTCTACTGATATAAGTTGACATTTCAAGAAGGGACTTGTCATGCATTTTATTTGACAATTATTGCAACAGCAAACTAAATTTTCAAAATAAATTAAAATATTGTTTTAACTTTACTTTTTTATTTAATTTTATTATTTATTTGACTTATATTAATACAATGCTAATTAAACAAAACTTATAGTTGCGATCAGACTGAAAGTTTTGTGTATGATAAAACTAAAAGCACTACTATTTTCTAAAGAATATTCGCAACTTGTAAGCTTCGAAGCTTAGCTAGATTTACTTTATCAATTTATCCAAATGTCTTGAGTTTTCGTTGCGGTGCGAGAATTACCTACTGCTAACGCTACGCGCCACTGCCCGCTAATCGCTCCGCTTGAGACAATGTTCTGAGCGTAACTTCGACTGGATTTGCTATTCAGATTTCAGTTAGGAGTTCGGTATGATTTGATTAATGACTTCAGCAAATGTCGTTCGTGTCGCCGTGAACTCGCGATTTCAGACTTTAGCTTGAATAGTTTTAAAAATGTCAACTTGTGAATGACAAATGTATTGTGTGCTTTTACATCCTGAAGGATTTTTCTACTTTTCATTCTGCGAAAGGGAACTTGAGATTTATGAGGTGGTACTAGTCAATCGACAATACCACCACCTACCGATAGTAGATTATGTCAGCAGACTAGTGATGCTATTGCCATTCTGGTTGCCAGCTTGTATAGCAATGTAGTTAACTTCGTTCAACTACTTATCTCCATCGCCCATGAAATTGTCAACTTAACACGCCAGAGTTGCCTGTAGAAACCTTTCTACAGCTTGAAACTGTGGCGTGTTAAGTTCTACCTAGAAAGGGTTTGATCCAAAACACATTCTTGTTCCTATAGTGATAGAACGTAATAAGCGCACACTACGGAACTGCTCGAATACCTACCCTAAAGTCAATATCGGACCTAAAACAACGCAAGACAACCCCTAACTATTCCCACGAAAATTTTGATTTAATTTCAATTGTTACCTACCCCTACAATCTCGACAAAGTTAACTTTACAGCCAAGAAAGTGATCTTCCATCGGGATCGCTATGCAGTGGCTGTTAAGCGACCGCAAATACAAGTTTGTTATTGAAAATACGGTGGAATCTTACCTGTTAAGGGTTGAACCAAGTTCTATTGTATTCTAAAAGCTCGTCTTTAGCAGGTAAGTCGCTGTAAATAATCTGTTAATAACAATAACGTCTGGAGATATCGTGTTATCTCGTTTAAGTTGATAAGAGTCGAGTTTCTCAGAAACATAAATTAGGTGTGTGGTATTTTCGGGAGTTTAGTTACAGACATGCTTTAAGAACTAGTCTGGTATAATTTTATAACGAGTTTTATCAGCACGCTGGCTACGAGGTCACGGATTCGAATCCAGGGGGCCGAGAGTGTTTGGGTTTTTCTGTCTAGAAATTACTCAGACACAGCTCCGGAGTCAGGAAGTTGGTGGTGTTAACACCCCGTGCCTCGGAAAGCACGTTAAGCCGTTGGTCCTGCGCCTGATCTCTCTACGGTCATGTCGGATTGCCGTCTCACCGAATTATGAGAGAGAAGGAACAGAGAGTGCACCTGTGTATTGCGCACACACTTGTGCACTATAATATGTCCCGCGCAGATGGCTAATCTCTGTTGAGATAGGCCGCCGTAGTCGAAATTCGGCTAGGAGGACATTATTATTATTATTATAACGAGTTTTAGGCTGTTAAGACTGTGTATTCCAATTGATATGATCATTAAAGTTTAAGTCATAATCACAATAGCGGATGTCTAAGGTAAACGTACCAAATATGTTCCCACTTTTATAACCACACCCTTTTTACAAATCCTCTAAATTACTATTTACTTTTTTTATTTATATGCTGTAAATATGAGTGCTGCCTTGCTCTTTAAATGAATAAATAGCCCAATGCCGACTTAATGCAGAGGATATCATACTCAACTGCTTGCCCGACTTTCCTTGCGGAGCAAAAAAAGAGTAGCACAGCTAAATGCATTTACCTGGAGAGGCAGAAAGAAGCAGAGCTGAATACCTCCATTAGTCATCGGGGGAACGCTCGAAGATGCCACTTGCGATTAATCTAATTAATTACGTTCATTTCCTAGCGAAGAGGCAAAAGGTTTGGTCCAAGGTGCGCGAGGTAGCGGGGCTAGCGTTACGTCGTACAGTCACAAGCAATGAAATGTATTTAATCAAAATAAGTTTTTATGCTATTGTAATAAGGTCTCAAATCGAATGCAGATGTGACTGTACAAAACGTTAGTCGGACATCCTGTATGGATGGAAGTAGAATACATACTTAAATTTCCAAAAAGAGATAATTTTAAAATCCCTTTTTAAATGAAATTGTCGACGACGACTATAGTGGCACTATTTTTGGTAATCGTAATAATTCAGCGAAACTTTTATTGAGAGCATATTCTTAAGAGTAGAGCTGTTTTTTTATAGTTGTGTTGATAACAATGACAACACAAGTTTCATTTTTAAACAGCCGGTATTATATTATTTGACATATTTTATATGGGAACAAAGATAAACGAAATCCTTATTATTTTGTTTACTTCGTTTTCCGTCCGTCTGTCTGTTTGTCAAACCCTCAGTGCGCTAGTCCTGTTATCATTTGCAAACTTGCAATCACAGACGTCAACAGCAAGATTGCCTACTTACGCCCCCGTCACTGCCTCGACACAAAAAAGTTTTATTTAATGTAATTTTTTTGTGTCGAATGTGAAACCGCTCTGATTCTGTGCCTTGTCCCACAGCCCGAATATAAAAGCCTACGTATCGCACGGAAATGCCATTTCGGCAAGTTGCTTTCGGCACAAGTTTCGCCACCTATTGATAATGGAAAAGCTTATACGTGTAATTTCAGAAGGTACCTATGCAATTTATGTATTAAATTACGTTCGCGTTTTGTAGCATGTGGTAAAATTGTGCGCTCAACAAATTTTGGAATTGAATTTAGATTTTAGTTACTTTTAATAAAGAGTTTTGATTATAAAAGCAACGGTGATCATCTAATAGATAACTTAGTTTTTGCATGTCCTTTGTAACTTAAACACCTAGATATTTGCCTCTCTGGTTCGCGTAGCCTTATTTCCCTGAGCGCGTAGGGTTGACAAACGCGACTCCAAACGCGCGCGTGAGTCTTTGATCTTACGTGCAATCAGGCTGGTGTTTGACAACCCTTACCGATCGGTCGACTCGAGCATGTACTTGTAGCTTCATACCTAAATTGTAAAGTGAGCCAGTGTAATAGGGCCTCTAGTAAGTTGATTAACTCAACTTCGTTACACCGCCGATCGCTGTACTAAACGAATTACGCCACTCAATAATATAGCTCTCTATCGGGTCAATTTTCAATCAAATTAAACTGGAATTCCTATCACAGCGTTGTTACACCAATAGCACTAATTGAAACGCGAAGTTTACAAATAACCTGGGTCTCGTAGACAAGGTGCAATCTATTCTAAAGCAAATTTCGCCATCGCAAAGAAAAGGTATGAAACTGACATAGGCCATCGAAGCATCAAGTGATATTCGCAAACATATTTTGACATTTAGTTGGCGATAGCGCAGATCCCTGTAGAAATATTACATCATGTCTAAGGACCTTTATTATTGTTGTTATTATTACCGATGTTATTTTAATCTTCATTCCTATAGAATAATTTGAACTTTAAAATCTTCTACCGAAACATAAATATTTGTATTCTACAACAAAATGCCCAAAATAAATACGGAATGAAAATTTAATATTTAAAGCAATTCTGCGAACGTTCATGTGTATAATTGGCGTTCATTCAGTATTTATCTTAATATATTAAATAAAATATTCATGTAATTTACGTAAATCGCTTCAGTTTGTGGTGAAGAAAATATGTTCTGAGGGACGGAAGTTTTAGTGTCATCTTTCAAGAAGTTCTTATTTTGTAGGTGACATTATTGCCAAACGGTTTTATTCATTAGCGAATTCATTGCCTTAAAAAACATGTCTCATTCACGGTCTGTACAGCGATATTTATCAAAGCACGTTCAAAGCGCGTTACAATAGTTTCTCTGAGAAATCAGAAACGTCTTAAATTCTCACAGTGCAGTCGAATAAAAAGCAAACAAATTAAATTAAACAACAAAAGAAGCTCAACGCGTTGACATGTAAAAAAAGTTAATAGTATCCATGACCGGGACCGTTAGCACTTAAACTATTCCTCTTTAGTCTACGGTAACCCCAAGACTTTGTATTTCGAACCCTTATTTGTCTATGATTTCCCACGATCAGGTGAATCTATTTTGAAATTCGAACAATTGTAAGGGTCCGACTTGTCCGAATTGTAAGGGACTTTCTTCAAGTCAAAATGGCCGATTCTAAGATGGCGCATTGAACCGTTGAGGTCTATTGTTGGGGGTTATATAACCTTTTATTGTTATTGTTGGCATGTTAATTCAGTGGCTCATTAAATGGGACCCTTACTTTTTAAAATTCTAACGTTTCGTCTAACAAAGTCTAAGGCGCTTATAATATTTTTAAAACGAGGGACATTCTCCGAAAACAAAAGCTTTTTATGTAGAAAATATAATTTATCCCGAGAAATCGTACAAATACCGAAGGTTCGATTTTGATGAAATAGCTGTTAAGTTAAATGATCAAAGCTGTTATTGTTTGGGGGTGCATTTAGTATTTCTTTGTGATAATATCGAATATTATTCCTTTGTTAATAAATTAATAAACTACCATTCTTTCCAATGCCACTTTGTGTGTTTTTGTTTCTTCTGACAATAACAATGAATAATTAATTATTGATACTTCAGTTATTTATTTTCAAAAACATGAACCGCCGATTTAACTAAAAATAGGAGGATGACAAACAGCGCGTGTACCTTACGTCGCCATTTCTGTCTGAACGCCTACAGCGCCGAGTCGTTATTTATGAAATATGTCACATGTAAACCTCAAACAGGGTGATTCTGGAAAGCTTTTAGGATTCGCTTCTGTGCGATGTGTTGGCCCATTCGTAACCCGATGAGCGATTGTTCGACATAAGCCTTTTACATAGGAGTGCCTTTGCGGCTGATATAAAAAAAAGAAATAAAAATTCTGCAGAGCAGCACTTTATTTGTTATTTGGTGTTCACTTCTGGTTCATTTGTATGGGATAAAAAGAGACTGTCAGCTTTTGGGGAAGGCCGGGGTATATTTGAGTAGAAATCAACTGACTTTTTCTAATGTCAATGCCTTACCTACTAACAGTACTATCTATGTAGTCGTCACCCGAAATTAGTTTGTGTCAGTTGTTACTTAGGTACTATTTGTTGTTAAGCAGTAATAATTGCTTTTTATTTGCAGACTATAAATATAGCATACTAGTGGTTCCCCGCGACTTCGCCCGCAAGAGTTTGATTTTCCATATAATTTTTCATTCCCCATTTCACCCCCTTAATGTTTTTATGTCACAACAAAATGTAGCCCTATGTCCTTTCCAGGGTCTCGAACTGTCTCCATGCCAAATTTCATCTTAATCGGTTCAGTGGTTTAAGCGCCAAGAGGTAACAGACAGACAGACACACTTTCGCATTTATAATATTAGTATGGATACAGTCCAGTTAACTACTCGTATATAATATGTTTTATCTTAATAGGATACGTACAGTCGACAGCACGTCAGGTTACCCATTTGAACTACGAAAACAGCTTTTATTACGTAGGGAATAAAGGCGGTCTCAAGGTCAAAGGGGGTAGTTTGTCGTGTCTTGTCTGTGTACCATACATTTAGTGATACAAGGTGACCTCTACGAGTCTACGACATAGTACGAATAAAAGGTCATTGTAACTGGACGGCGATGAGAATATGAGATTTAAAAAAATATATATTTAGTAGGCATACATTTGACCGCAATCTCACCTGATAGTAAGCGACGATGCGGTCAATGATAAGATATGTCTGTCTAGAAGCAGCCTATTCACTCTTTTCTTAAAGGTATCCAAATCGTAAAAAGTATAGAATATAATAATAATAATATTTTTTTTCAACAAACACACCAATTACCTAGCCCCAAACTAAGCGTGAGCTTGTGCTATGGTGACTAGGATAACGGATAGAAATACTCAAATACATATAAACATCCATGACTTAGGTACAAATGCTCGTGCTCATCACACAAAAATTTACCCCCTGCGGGATTCGAACCTGCAACCGCCTGGTGTAGAAGTCCGGTGCGCGAACGACTACACCAAGACGGTCGTCATATGTTGTAACACAGTTATCAAAAAGTTTTCAAAGCTGAAAGTTGCAACAGTTTGTCATTTATCAGGCCATAAATGAGTTTCTGACTGGCACCCAAAACGCCTTTCCGTAAATGCGGCAAATTTTAACAATATCGCTATTACGTGATTTAGGGCTGTAAACTCAATTTGATTAAGGTTCCGTGGTTCGAGGGAGGCAATGAAAGAAAATGTGTTTTTGAAATAATTTACTTTATACGGCATGCACTTGGAACTGTGTCATGACTATGGGTTTTAGTTAGGTTATTTAGGATTGTACTGTGATGTGACTGACTACTCGTATGAGTGGTGGTTTCGAAATATGAACCGATCCCAAGATTTTCAAATCGTAGGGCCACACTATCACACTGTTTTTCTGTTACCTATAACTGTAATTTAGACATAACACAAAAACACATCATTTTTGCATGTTATGATGTATAACTTTGCTCAAACTATGTACCTTTATATTGTAAAAAAAGAGCGGGGTCTCCCGCCACAGGTACGACGAGTACTTACTGGGTAGATCCCAGTCTCAATATTGTTAACGTTTTTGTGTTTTAACGAAAAAAACAATTTTTATTTATTTTTATGGGTTAAGTAAATATACCCAGTTTTTGTTAACCGAACAGTCTTATCTGAATATTTTATTTTTTTTAAAACTAATTTCAGACTAAATTTTTACCATCCCTTTTAATGTTACCCTAGTTATTTTTACTGTTTGTCTTGATACTCATTTTCATAACCATAATGAGAATCTCCCAACCGTAATAGGCGCAGGGATTTCTTCATCGTTTTCCGTATAGGGTAATTGAGTCGAAAATTCCCTTAAAATTTTGCCAGGATCACAAGCCATGCTCTTGGTTAAACGCTTCGTAATTTGAAATAAAATGTCATTAAACTCTGTTTGACATGTGGCTCGTGAATTTTGATTAACCTTTGGGTTATTCTGGCATCTACAAAATTTCACCTCTGCAAATAATTTTACGAACACTCTAGTTTTTACATATACTTACTCTGATCATAATTTTTGGGGTTCAAATAAATAACACCGGAAAGCAGTAACTAAATGTAGTAATCGTAAACAAAAATTAAGCAGAGTTCCCAAAAATAATCTACTGTTATACACTCTAAATGTAAATTTCACACAAAAGTAGACCTTATTTTGTTGGCGTTTTGGTGTATTTTTCTTAACCTCAAACATTGTTGTTAGGTAGGTTGATTGTATTTTAAATTCTTAGTAACAACGTCCCCTCCGAACATTTTTTAATTAATATATTTTAGGGGTTATGGCATGAGCTATAAAGCCAGATAAGACGCCGTAAATAACAAGCTTATACGTACTTAAGGTTAATGCAGAATAATGTAAAGGAGCACGCACACTCTTGCCTAGATAGCTATAAATAAATACTCTTAAGCTTTTAAAAACCCAAAAGGGCTACAAAAATATTTGATAATCCATCAGAACATTTTCGACTGTTTTTGTGCAATCTTTTTGATTCATTGTTTGTCTTTGTTGTGAATTAAAGACGATACCTATCCTCTTTGAGTTTAAAAAAGTTACAACTACGCAAAGGCGTATGTTTAGCAGTGGACGTCCAAAGGTTGATAACGGTGACGTAAATAATTAATTTCAGAAAGATATATGATATGATAGCCCATACCCGTTCACTAAAATCAGTACGCTTAATCTTTAAAAAAATCCTTTTGACTACAATACGCCTTTGACGTCTCAAGTGCAGACGATAGCATATCAAGGTAAACCCTGTGGTATCTTATGCTGTTGCAATAGGGGCGATTTTGCAACAAACTTGTAAAGTCTGATGTGCTGGCCACTGTACAGTCGGCAGCACGTCAGATTATCCATTTGAACTACGAAAACAGCTTTTATTACGTAGGAAATAAAGGCGGTCTCAAGGTCAAAGTGGGGCAGTCTAACTTGCGGCTGTGTGTACCAATAGCCGTAAACATGCTTTCAATTCCGAAGTTTGTTTCCAATTCAAACCCCATTGAACCAATTCAGTACAGATTAACCAAACTTCGTCATACATTGTAATTCACGACCCCGTTTCGGATATGGGGACTTCCATTGACTGTGAAAATGGTTATAATTTCCCCGGAACTCGTTCATGTTGCCCTTAACGTTCTGATAAAGAGTAAAAAATGAACACGTTTCGTGAGCTGTTACATTTAACAGCGATATTGTATCGCGTTACGTTGTCGTTTGTCACCGTTTGAGTAAGGCTCCGTTTAGTGAATAGGTGTGTTTGAGAATGGCCCGCCCTTTTCTATTTTGTAGTTTTTGAACACGCACTTGTTTGAGTGAGTTTTGTTTGTTAATTGGAGCAAACTTTTTTAGAAGAGTACATACTACAAAGCCATGAATGAAGTAAAATAAATTCGTTCTCATTAATCTAGATAATGATTCGTTCGTCGAAAGAATAGTATAAGGGCGCAAAACACTTGGACAGAGGTTCTACTCTGGAAGAAATTGGCTGTATTTACGACTCCTGTCGTCCTGCTCCCTCATGCGGGGATGCCAGCGAGAGTGTAGAAGACATCTTGTGCAGTAAATACAGACAGTATACTACAGAGGAAGGTCTCAAAAACGTTATAATCGAGTTGAATCGTAAACGAGATTGTCATCAGATCGCGTAAATACCCAGGGTTGGCACGTTGCTTTTTATTTTATTGTTATAAAGCTATTACTTTTTCCCATCTCTTTTGGACTTAATTTTGTTTTCTATTAATGTGAACTCCTTAAGTGAAATTTTCTTTCGCTACTTGAAATCTACATCTCATTTTTAAATGACGGTAGAGGCGCTTATGTCAAGCTAATCAGTTGTAAAGATATATATTTTTTTTTTCAGGTAAGTACCTACCTACTACCAGTACTACTAACCATGACTTGGTCGTATAGTGAGTATGCACGAGCTTTTAAGTTTAAGTATACTAAAATGAAATTACTGTTGTGCGCGATTTCGTCTACGTATATGTTGGTATTTTATTCAAGTTTTATTTTTGAGTAGGGATTTAGTCCCTTCAAACTAATTCGAGAAAAATCATAATAATGCTAATATGAATATTTTTTTGTTATAAAAAACGTACTAGGTAAAAGAACTTACGTACGCTTATGCCAAGCTAATCAGTTAAAGCAATAAACACAACGCTAGTGTTCTCAAAACTTTCTTATCTCACAAAGGAAGCGATAAAAAGCCTATACAACTCCGTAAATAATTTTGGACAAACCTAGCGCGATTTACGTCAAAACGGGCGTGCCTACTCGCTCCGTCACGTCGCAGATGGCAGATAAGTATGGCGGGAAAAGCAGTATTTAAATCATGCCCGTAAACCACAAACGCCACCCTAACCAACCAAACTTGAACTCTCACTGACTGTGGCGCCACTGTACATACAAAAATCACATCCCTACCTAGTTTTATTTTAGTTCCAAATTCACCCGCAGGTCTTGTATATCTGGTCGGTAATGTACGACACGTTTGTTGGAGTTCATTAATTACTTTTTCAAGTTCCGAAGGAAACGCGGTGATACGGTTGAAGGGAATACCTGTGTGTTTAAACTGAAAAGAATTCTGTTTTTTTTTGGTAAAAAATATTACTGTGAAAAAAACCCCGCCTTAAAAAATTTGTTTATCTCACGCCTACTAATACTCATCGACGTGAAGAAAAATATGGACTCCGTGTCGCCTAAAACTGAAGCACCAAAGTAAGCCAGTCATCGTCGTAAATACACGATCTTCTCAAGCACACACTCACACCAAAGTAAACCGATCGGCCGCCATTGTAACCCTATGATCTCACACACACAGGCTTGAACCCTGCTTCACTCTTTAGTATCGCGGTACGGAGTCCATATTTTTTTCAAGTCGATGCTAATACTATACTATACATCAAACTGGTCAGTAACAGCAATAAATAACTTATCGTAGTAATTCCCTTTTCTAATTCAAATAGTGGATATTCCATTTTCAATTAAAACTTTACGGTAGGATATCAAAGGCAGTTCATAACGTTATTTTATAGGAAGTACCGGGTAATGTGCGCGTTATTGTTATAACGTTATCGTCGGGTTAACAGCTACCGTTTTAATCAAAAGTCCTAAACGTTCGTTTCGTGAATTGTGCTCTGTTTTCGTTACGTAATTAAACACCAGTCGTTGTTTCCTTGTTTTTATACGAGTCGTTTCACAACATGATTCAGGATTGGGGGTAATTTTCGTTTTAACTTGATTACTGTTGAGCTAACTCAATAACCGCGTTAACAAATTAGTTTCTATCACTTTAATATTTTGAATTAAACATTTAAGAATTAACTTTTTCACGAAGTTCAATTACAGGTGAGAATATACAATTATTTTTAGTTCTAGTTACCCTATCTGAGAGTACGACGTTTTTATAGTAATTTCATTGGGATCATTTAAATTAATGTAATGGAAAATTAAGCGCCCATAACTTAATGCTGTAAAGATAATTTCACTGGGATTATTCTAGAATTTATATTCGAATTTCCAATATAAGTTTTTCAATCCCCACCGGTTTTCGAGATAACCGAACTGAAAACCGATATATTCTCGAGTTGGGCCGTTTTCTGCGCCATTTAATCGACTCGCTCTCGACTTAACATCGATTTTAATTCGTACCTACGCGTACTATCGATTGGTGCAGATACAGAATCGCAGGGGTAGGTCTCGAGGCGAAGGGAATACACCTGTCGATACTCGATTTACTAGAGGTAAATCGATTGTATACTTACAATATTATCGATCGGAATACAATTTCTTACTTTGTGCGGTTTGTGAAATAAAAATGGCCAAAATTTTATAATCCTTACCTAAGACACCGTGCATTTGTAAAAAACAAATTTGCATTCAACCGAACCAAAAAAAAACATTGATATTTCATCATCACTACAGCCGTAGGACGTCCACTGCTGAACATAGGCCTCCCCCACGGTTTTCCACAGTGACAGCAAGCGGTCTGCGTCCAGTCTGATCCTGCGATCTTTACAAGGTCGCCTGCCCATCTTGTCGGTGGACGTCCCACGCTGTGCCTTTAATCAAATGCAGGACCAATCCAGGACCTTTCTAGCCCAACGGCTCTGCCCATTTATATTACATAAATTTTCAATTTAGTTGATTTTAGACCGCCCTAATTTGGGCCACTAAAACCCATCTCATAACCAATTCATTATCTGACAAGAATACGAAACGCCCACGCTTCGTCTGTCCTTCAAACCCACTTGTACTGGATCTGTTAGTAATGTATCCTTAATACCTTCCCAGACAGTTGTATCTTGACAGTTAATAAGACATCTTTTTATTGAACCAAGAAATAACATACTCGTGATACTGATCGGTTCAGTTAAGCGAATTAAATATAAACATTGTTAAAAGCGACTTGCTTTGAAAAGAAACTAGCATTTTAAAGACTTCGATTTATGTAATGAGGCGAACTCAAACATTAAATCCATTAAAATATCTTACTGAATTTTATAAGTTACTCGTTCGGAAAATATTGGACGTGTATTATACCTACCTCTTAATGTCCTCCTAGCCGAATTTCGGCTACGGCGGCGTATCTCAACAGACATTAGCCAACTGCGCGTGACATATTATAGTGCACAAGTGTGTGCGCAATACACAGGTGCACTCTCTGTTCCTTCACTCTCATAATTCGGTGAGACGGCAGTCCGACATGACCGTAGAGAGATCAGGCGCAGGACCAACGGCTTAACGTGCTTTCCGAGGTACGGGGGTGTTAACACCACCAACTTCCTGACTCCGGAGCCGTGTCTGAGTAATTTCAAGACAGAAAAACCCGAACACTCTCGGCCCGACCCGGGATTCGAACCCGGGACCCCTTGGATAGTACCCAGCGTGCTGACCACTAGACCAACGAGGCATTCAACCTACCTACCACTTAAAAAATTGTGTTAATATTGACCATCGAGGACATGATATTGGCCTTGTCCAGTGCAATAACATATCTATATTTTGTGTTTCTTTTTTCATATTTTCAAAAACTTTTAACCACCTTCAAAAGAGGGCGAGGTTTGTTTGGCTCTCGACTATTGTAAGGATGTAATGCGTTTCTTTTTTAGCTATGAGTTGTTTTTGTGTTTGAAATCAATCAACGATCTAACTTTCGGCTTACCGGTACTATCCAATACCGGAAACACTATCGTTTTCCGTTGTATGCATTTACACGTCACGACGAAGCTTTAATCTCTAAAAGCATTCATTTGTCTCAATGAAAGGAGTCAATTAGTGATAACTGGTTATATCAATCTGGTTTGTTTTATGCAAGTATGAACCATAATTGCTTGAGAATACTGTCCACAATCGGCTTGACTAGAGAAGCTAAGTCAAAATTATACCAGTAGTTATTATTTACAAAAAATATATAGGCATGATGTTTTAAATATATATATATATGTGTGTGTGTGTGTGTGTGTATGATGTTTTAATACAGCTAAATTCATAGTCAAAGAAATAATCTTAAACAAGCAATAATATGTTTTCTGATCTTTTTGTTATACTTACTTACAGTTAAAGATGATGGAATAGCAGCAAATGTAAGGATTATGAGAATAATAAACACTGTCAGGTATAAAATGCCGATATCACGAACGATGCTTATTACAATTAATTCGTTTCCAGCATCTTCGTTCGCGAAAATGTTCAATATCTCATACCAACTTTCACTCATTATTGTCCTAAAGCCTTCAATTATTAGTATTGTTAAGATGTAAAACGTTAATTAACACACCGAACTGTATTTGCGTTATCATATTGCCAAGACTAATTAATCTTTCACTCTGATTTCACTAAACCAGATTTTCATTGAAAGCGATATTGTAATATACGAAGCATCAAACATGTATAGCTCAGCCTTATCGCGTACCTAAATGGGACGGTCCAAAAATACCTGCAGGCAACAAGTGTTGTTTTCCGCCAACGCCCTGTTTGGCGGCAAAGCCGTATTTGGCTCTTCGTCATTAAAATTTGACATTCGCCGTGGAAAAATAGGTGTAAAGCATGTGTCTTTTAATCACATTTAGGCATTAATTTACGTATTATATTTTTATAACTTAAGCAATTATTTTGCAAGTTTTTACGGAATTAAATCAAATTTCACTTACAAAAATTACTGTGTCATCCGGTGGGACTCGAACCCACGTCCCTTCGCTATCCGGGCGAGTGCTCTTACCAACTAAGCTACGGAGGACATTAGTCAGTCGACGAATTTTTGCAAGTGCTTGCAAAAATTAATTTACTTGATTAATTTGGTATTCCACGCACGGGTTTGCGTCATTAGCAACCTATTCCAAGAAGATTGTTCATTCGAATCTAGAAAATCTGAGTAGTAGATACTCGGTCATTAGGCCCATTTATTGCTTCATTTATCTTTTTTTCTGCTTAACAAGGACAATAAAATGGAAATAAATAATTTCGTCTTACTATAATATCTTACTTGATTCTTTAAGACTTAACGAACCGTCTTTCTTATGGCCCAGTATACTTAATTACTGCTCAAAACAAGTTTTCCTGATTTATACTAATTCACATTTTATCAACACATTCTATCAATCAGGATTAGATCATTTTTGGCCTATGAAGTCATCCACATTTTAGATCCATACGGTATGGAACATACCTATCCGTATCATTTTGTAATTAACTCCGGCTGTTACATAGCGAAAATGTATCAGTACATAATGTTAATTTCGAATAATCATTAACGATAGGTCAATAACCGAACAAAAAAAAACGTTGGGAACACCCGTTCAATGTCACACAAAATTAGCAAACATTACGATAACATATGTAGTAACTAAAATAACATAACATACAACATTTATTATGATAATAAGTTAGGCAACTCATTAAAAATCTCCGTTTTTGGGATATAGGAACCAGATGTTCTTAATAAATTATAATAAATTGTTTCAACAAACACACCAACTACCTAGCCCCAAACTAAGCGTGATCTTGTGCTATGGTGACTAGATAACAGATAGACATACTTATATAAATGTATAAACATCCATGACTTAGGTACAAATGCTCGTGCTCCACACACAAACATTTGCCCCTTGCGGGATTCGAACCCGCAACCGCCTGGTTTAGAAATCCGGGGCTCGAAGCACTACACCAAGACGGTCGTCAAAATGGACAAGTTCTGCTACAAACAACAGTTACAAATTATAGGTTACTAGCAGTTCCCCGCGACTTCGCCCGCGCCAAAAGTCGGATTTTGTATACAAACTTTCATCCCCTATTTTATCCCCTTGGGGGTAGAATTGATCAAAATCATTTCTTAGCGAATGCCTACTATGCCTATATTTACCTGCATGCCAAATTTCAGCCCGATCCGTCCAGTGGTTTGAGCTGTGCGTTGATAGATCACTATGTCAGTCAGTCAGTCAGTCACCTTTGAATTATATATATTTCGATTTAGTAATTTCAATTACGATTTTTATAAAGTGGCGCCCGAGAGATGTAACCATCTTCAAACGAAAAACTCATCCGAACGAAAGCGAAGAATCAGCGATATTAGTTATAACAAATTTTTCGTGTGAACGAATTTTCCATCCAATGATTAGATTCCATACGATCGGAATGAAAGGATCCCGTGCCTTAGCTTTCTAACGCAATATTTCATCTTTTATGTGTAAGCTTATGAAAAGATACCGCGGGAATAGAATGTACCTTAGGTTATATATCTTAGTCTGAGTCTCAGGCGACGTCACATATAAAAGGAACAAGGCAAGTCTTGGTGTAGTGGTTCGCGCTCCGGACTACTAAACCAGCGGTTGCGGGTTTGAATCCCACAAGGGGCAAATGTTTGTGTGATGAGCACGAGCATTTGTACCTAAGTCATAGATGTTTATAAACGTATATAAGTATGTTAATAAACCGTAATCGTAAATTGTTAAATATCACAAAAATTCACCTCTTGTTCTTATTGGCGTATGTGACAAAAACAGAACGTCAAAAACTAAAATGAAAAGGTTCCCAAGTGCACTGAAAAAGAAGGATCAACCAAACTAGTTTTGTTAGTTGAAGGTTTCGTTGTAGGGAAGTCAATATTTGTTAAATATAAACAATCTTCTGATTATCAGTAACAAAACTAGTTTGTTACTAATAACCAGTCGCAAGTCCCTAGATTACGGCCTACTAGAAGCCAAATTTTGGTTACTGTTAACCAATCATTCTTTTTTCAGTGTGTCTGGTGCTTACAAATAAATGAGTTATATCCCGCTATAACTTTGTCTGTCGTTTTACCTTTTACACAAATTCATGTGTCATCATTCCCCACACTCTTTCCTAGAAATGTTTACACAAGCGACTAGCTCGCTTCATTTGAAAAATTTACTCAAGTTATATCTACCTGAGCGCTCTTCGCCCTTCGGAAGGGTTCTTATTAGGAGCTGAGTTCGCTCGTTATAATACCCAACTTGTCAGACTCAGTGTCACGGAGATGTGGTCTAGAAAATTTGCTGCGTAAACCCGAATATAAGTAATAAATAAACGTAGTGTGACATGTTACTGAAATGGTCGCAAAATAGTAATTCCATTTCTCTGTAACAAGTAATTAGCAATTCAGGCATCCATCATTGTTAACGTGCTAACTGTAAGTTCTATAACAGAATTTTGTGCGACTCTTACGTCAAAATGTATGCATCTGTCGTTAATGCAATTATTTTTACAATTCAATTGTGGGTGTTGAGTGCCGTCTTAATGGAATATGAATTTTCTATGAATTTTTAGTGCAATATTTAGTGCCTTAACGTGTTAAGGAGTTCTATAAAAGCGCCCTAATCGACGTATTTTACACGTGTTTTGTGATGTGTCACGCTTTCTTATTAATCTTCACGTCCTCTTTAGGAGTAAGTTTACCTACTGCCTTACCTCTATGTATACGACATAAGGTTGTATATTTAGGTCGTATGCATCAACAGGTGCGGCCGCGATGTCACGTACTAGCTGTTTGCATTGTCTCCTTACTTCTTTTAGCCAATTCCACTATAGTTCAGCTTGTTCAACCCGTTTCTGTCTATTTAGGGACGTAACACTATTAGGGCGCACCTGGAGTGTCTTTCAGCTAAGTTGTTTTAGTCCGCTGTGTTGAATTTTAAAGTAGTTAATTGAGGTTAATGGTAGGTAAGTGCGAATATTATTGTGATTTTGATCACCCTTTTAAGTACAGTTTAACACGTTTCCTTTCATAAATAAACAAAGGGCATGCCTCTCTCTCATGAACAGTGTTTAAACTTCAAATTTTTAACAAATAATAATGAAAACCATTGTATTGTATGCAGTGTAATCCGTTAGCACTGCAGACTCAGCCACAAAAAGTGTCCAGCACTTTAGGCTTTTGGTTGCAAAATAAACCCTATTAGAACTATATAAGATGCCACAGTGTTTTTCTTCACCTGTAAACTAGACTGCTATTGGGTCAAGGAATGACGTACTATTGAATGGCGACGTTTTATTGATCAAGACGGGCTAGAAATTGTATTTGATTTTTTCGATTCCTTTGAGGTCGGAACTAGTTAACAGGATTCCCTAGCAATACACACCTAAATAAAACGACGTTGGATTTAAAAAAATAATGAAACCCAATCGAGTTACGTTTGTGGTGCCGTCCTTGGCAGTGTTTGAACCAATATTGGATCAGAGTGCCAACAAAGGCAGCCGAAAGCCGGCAAACAGTTGGAATGTGACGCCAAATAATCCCCAATTGGATAGTTCGAAAAAAGGGATTGCCAAGGCTGAACCATGTAGGGGGGCGGGGCGTCGGTATAGGTGTCGATTTTCCACCCGGTTCGTTTATATCGACACCCGATTTTTTTTACTTACTCAGATGGCTCAGCGACCCAAATGTGTTATGCTTTACTACCTTTCACTAAGTTGACAATACACAACCCGTGTACAGCTATCCGTTTCGTTAAAAAAAGTTAAAGTAAAGTTAGCCTATATAGATCCCACTGCTGGGCAAAGGCCTCACCTCAACTATGAGGAGGTACGAGCCATATCCACCACGCGGGCTCAGTGCGGATTGGTGGAGGTTGTCTGTAAGGCAAGTGACAAACCTTAATGTCAGATGTTATCCAGCCGCCCTAAGGCATTTGACTAGGCTTAACGACTAATATCAATAGATATTAGCCGGGACCAACTGGTTACCGTGCCTCCCGAAGCACGGAGATGTTTGTCATAGACGTCACTTAAATGATTGAAATGAAAATTGAAAATTAGTTTTATCTAAGTAGGCATTTTTATTTCGCTTACCTACAGTCCCCTATACTAAACTTAAACGAAGGCGCCTACTCTAAGCGTTTCGATATCGATAAGCTTACGCACCACCCTTCTGAAGGTACGTAATTGCGACGTCGCGATCGCCTGTTCGAATGGAGCTTGAATTTTGATGCGAAAATAACCGTAGCTTGACACCGGCTTCGAAACAGAATTAGGCTTGATTAAATTACGCATGCGACATGGCCAGCCGATATTTAATAGCCCCGGGTAAGACCCACCTACGGGTAGTATGTCAGGCTTTTAACATACTTACTCGTTGTAATGTAATAAGTTAAAAGCAGATCAACTAGTGGAAATTCTGGGAAATTCACCTGGAATGCGTAATTCTCTGTTTCATCACCTCTTAGTATGTATACCTAACTTAATTAGAAGTTACGTGTCATATTAAATTGTCAAGTAAGATAGCGAAAACTCATGATTATATAGTATACCTCAAGCAGAATTTAATGAAGTATTCATGCTTCATTACCAACAAAGTTAATGATCCTGAAAATGATTTTGTATCTTACTAAAAATCTTTTTGATTTTAGCTACCTAAAATCAAAAAGATTTCTAGTAAGAAGAATAATACCTACGTATTTTCTTCAAAAAACATTGTTTTACATTAAATTACTTCAATATCACCTAAATCAGTTTACGGAAACGTAAAAAATCTTATCAAATTACAAACGTGTAAAAACAAGATTGTCTTAATTTATTGGAACATTTCTGAATTCCAAGAAGTGGGTAACCGCAAAAACCTGTAGCCAAAAAACTTTCCTAAACACCTTCCTGGAACCGACAGCTCTTAAAAAACTCCAGCAGCAGTATTAATTCGATCGGGAAACGAATTCACAAAGCGATGGCCACCCAGAGCTGGGCCAATGGAAAATACCCACGAACTTATTTTACCTTTTCTTTTAGCAAAGGAGCTCTAGTCTGGCAGTCTGCCAGTGGCAGGCTGTTTAATGCCAATTTTCCAGAAAAACCAGCCATCTGAAACTATTCTAGGGATCAGTAATGAATCGAATTGGCTTCCTAGAGGTGGATGAATGGATCACTTCGCGAATGAGGTTTTGTTAGTCAATTGAAGCGAGCTCATTAAAATGTGGCTTCTTGTCACAGATATTTTTAGGGTACGCGTGTTAGAGTGATACAAAAAAAACACTTATGTATCGGACTTTTTTTAAGTATTTAGTATTGAGAATACTTGATCAGAAATACCATGATTAGACCCTTTGATCAAAGGCAAAGCGTGGGACATCTACCGGTAAGATAGACAGACGACCTTGTTAAGATCGCAGGATCACTCTGGACGCATGCCGCTTGCAACTGTTCGCTGTGGAAAACCGTAGGAGAGGCTTATGTTCAACAGTGGACGTCCTACGGCTGATAATGATGATGATAACCATGATTAAACTTCCGCAGACTTTTCCAATGTACTTATAAAGATTCTTCGTCCATTTACTATAAGACATGCGCAAAATCGTTCACTGAATTGAAGTGAGTGATATAGTTCAATGGGAGCTAAAAATATGTATCACTCATCTAGTTCAATTAGTTCATTTAGTTCAGCAGATCTACTATCAAAATCTCACTCACTACTTCATTTAGTTTTAATGTATCGTGTACGAAGAGAATTCTAATGACTAAAAAATAACATTTATAATATTTAGGCAGTCTAGAATTACGAATTAAAAACATTTTCATTAATTTCGAAGACATTGTTACACGCATTAACAAGGGATGTAAAGTGTTATTTATGTACGTACGTTACGTATTAAAAACGTATTAATTAATACCGACAATTTTACATAGAAAACTGCAGTGCAGTAGCAGAATACTGCAGTCTCGCTCTTGCAGTATTAACAAATATATCCGTACGTTTTACTCTCATATCACTGAGTTACTGAACTAAATGAACTGCTTTGGACTTTAGTGAGTGAGTGATACATATGAACTAGATAGGTGAAGTAGTTTAATTGTATCATTCATTCAGGAACTACACATGTCTATTTACTATCATTTTTGTCTAAGTCGTCTGTTTAACGGACATGAAATTAGGTTTGCTAATTTGTAGACTGCTCCAGTCAGAACTTGTCTTCTTCATCGGCCATATGTACCGAAGCCATCACTGCCTTGCCAATTCAAGTATTAACTTAAACTTTCTAAAGATATTAGGATTGGACAACGTCATAATTATTACTGAACCCTGTGTACTTGTCAATGATTCACACTATCCTTCTGATAATGACGCAAGCCGAGTTTTGAAATTCTCCGCTCATATCGGGCAACGGTAATGGAAATTCTTTGGAAAGTAATTAATTTTTCCCACAAATAATTCGCGTCGAGGCGAAATGCTTTATTAATTTTCTATTTGTCTTGGTATTGGAATTATTGAGTATTCTAAAAGCTTATCGGGGTACTGGGATCATATTAAATAGTAATTTCATTTGGCATTGAGAGTTTAAGCTTGTCCGGAATGACAATATTGTCAATTCCTCACGTTGTATCTCATGCTGTCTGCTTGAATAATTTGAAGACTGGATTTGAAAACTCTTAATACAGGGCGATGTGTTATCTAGTTGTACATCAAACATCAAATCATAAATATTGGATCCGTTAATGCCGTAAAAACAATGAAACACATTTTGAGAATTCAGCACATACAAAATGTACAACATGTCGAATTTCTGTTACTGTGACAAAAATATGCACCAACGGGTGTGATTAAGAACGCTGTAATTATCGTTTGGAAAACTGCTGACATATTGAAAAAAGGAGAATTTTAAGTCTCATTATTATCATTAAGCTTTTCGATAGCTAAGTTGAAACATCTAACAATCTTGTTTTTTTTTAGGTAAGTTTCCGTTTTCTTCAATCTTCGTACGTAAGTAACGGTTAAATCATTCGTCTACAATAAATTGGAAGTACTCTGGTACTTCGCCTCGGGCGGGTCCAATTATGAGACGGATTCGAAAAACGTTTCTTCAAATAGTCGATCAGTTTCAATTTAACAATAACAGGTATTGTTAATTGCGAATCTTACTGATTTAAATTTTAGCACCAATTAATTCAGATGAAACCAATTGAATTCGTTTTAGGGTGTTAATTGTCTAGTGTTTTCTATTCATTTTAACAGCCGCTGTTATTTTATTCACATTATTTTTCGGTTATGTTTTTAGTACTTGCAACTTTTCAAATTATACTCATAGGTTTAGTAGTTTCTTATTTTTTAGAATATAATGATCAACTTCAGCAAACAATTTCGTTGCAGAATCGCCCCTATTACAGCTACATAAATACCGCGGTGACGCCATTGCTTTCCAATTACATAGTTATAACATTCAGGCTCATTAATAGCTTTCAAACTTTCATCAGAAAAGCAATAATTACTTTCAAAGTAATGTAAGTTCTTAAGAAAAAAAATTGATTTGGAATTGCCATCGTGATAGCGACAGCTATGAAAGCTGTTAGACGGTCTGCTGAATAAATACAGGGTAACGCCGTAAAATGATTCTGAATCTTGGCGATATCTGTCATATTGTAAGCGCTAAAGGTTGGCAAAGCGAAAGGGCCGAGCCAGAGTCCATGACAGGTGGCGGAAGAGCACCCCGGGCGGTTGGCTCAAGTAAAGCAATATGGCGGTTAGTAAAAAAAAAACATTTTTGCCATTCACCGTAGACCGGTCCTACTACGGGGCGCCTGTCATGAAATATAGGAGAGATAGAATAAGTTGGATGTTAATGGATACTTATAAAGTTTTTAGTGACCGAATATACCACAACCAGGCCTGTGTATCTCCCCGCGGAGGTAGCAAAAACGTACCTACGCGCGGCGCACCTATGTAGGTGCTAAAACAAGTTGCGTGTCGCTACCGGCCAGAGCCACGCTCGCGCGTTTTATTCACCGGCGGCCGCGCGGCTACGTTGCTGGCTGGACGAGAATGAATAAAGTACTAGAAAGAGGCGCTAGATGGCGTTAGAAACTTCTCGTAGCAGTCAACCCTATCGCGTCGCGTGATATTACGTCACTGAATAGGTTTAGTGTATAATGAATCATATTCCAGAGCAATAAGTATGAAATTATCTTGCAATGGATTTTTGTAGGTGTCTACACGAAAATGTGCTTGACTCTAAGGCGAACTAAATTACGCCATATTGTTGACGACATTGAGTAGACATTTCTTTGAATACAATTGCTAAGTCATACTTCTGTACGAAGTACTAGTATTCTGTGCCACAACCTAAAATACAGGCAGTCTTGTAAATGAAGACCTTTTTACATTTTTATAAGAAGAAAAATTGTCATATACTACCTCCTACTTAACCCTGTATGTTTTTATTTATATTTTAGTACAAACCTTTCTCTTGATCTTATTTTGATTCTTTTGATGTTATTTAATTACAAAAGAAAAACATTAGTATCAAAATTGCTTATTCCGCTTTCTTGCCTGTCATGTCAAATCCAAGTAACTATTTTATACTTGGACCCCCAGTGCAATTTAAGTAGGCAGAAAATTAATGTCCCTTCCGATACGTAACAGAGTGGAATCTATTTTATCCTCTACTCTCATGCCGAAGGCACTTAATTTATATCCCGAGAGCTTACATGTAATTCTATTAGAGACTAACTCCTGACACAGAATACTAGTACTTCGTACAGAAGTATGACTTAGCAATTGTATTCAAAGAAATGTCTACTCAATGTTGTCAACAATATGGCGTAATTTAGTTCGCCTCAGAGTCAAGCACATTTTCGTGTAGACACCTACAAAAATCCATTGCAAGATAATTTCATACTTATTGCTCTGGAATATGATTCATAATACACTAAACCTATTCAGTGACGTAATATCACGCGACGCGATAGGGTTGACTGCTACGAGAAGCTTCTAACGCCATCTAGCGCCTCTTTCTAGTACTTTATTCATTCTCGTCCAGCCAGAAACGTAGCCGCGCGGCCGCCGGTGAATAAAACGCGCGAGCGTGGCTCTGGCCGGTAGCGACACGCAACTTGTTTTAGCACCTACGAAGGTGCGCCGCGCGTAGGTACGTTTTTGCTACCTCCGCGGGAAATACACAGGCCTGCTCCTGAACTATGTCAACTGTGGACTTGATTTAGTACGAAGAATATGGATTACTTTTGAATAAATTGTTTTTGTCCAGTGTGTGTGACATATGTTACAAACTTCTTTAGATTGTAAAAAAGGGCTTTTTTAATGAAAATATGCGGTGTCTACTTCTACGACTTCAGAATAAAAACGCGAAAGTATTTTTAGGATTTCGAATTTTCCAGTTATGTCTGTTAATAAAAGCTTTTGTAAATTCGCTCTTAAATATTGCAAAGATGTGATATATACATCTAATTATAATAATATTACGTTGTTCAAAATAAGGTGGAACTGACATTGCATCAAAGTCTAAATTCATAACTAATTGCAGCAAAATTATACTCTTAACGTTAATCCTTGTCGGCTGTATGTGCCTTAGTTTTAAATTATTTACCTCCGCCCTAAACAACAAACCGTCACAACTTACGTACTGACATATATCTTCCAAAACTGCTTTTAAGCAGTGAAGTATATTACCAAATTGTAGATAAAACACTCCCACACAACTGCCCAATTTCCCATAAACTCATGTGTGTTGTACAGCTTCCAAAATTTGTTGACTGCAATATTAGTCTTTATATCTTAGCGTTAAAGGTTAAAACTACAATGTTTATGTGTATCCTTGGGTAAACTACCTAACCCCCAACCTTCGGCCCTCGTCACAGCCGTGCGTGACCTGTCCTTGATTAAACGTCATGATTACCAGAAATATGTTACATATCTTCACGGTAAGTAGCGTTTTGCGACATCTGTTATGTATCCGCTGAACTTACTTGAAACTAATAATGCCATCTGTCTGAAAATTGATAATCTTGTATAAGAAAAAATATACAGTCTCGTATCCAAACATCAACCTGGTCTCTTAAAATTTGAATCAATCAACTTAGCACTCGATCAACTTAGCCGGTTGGTTTTTAAAAATTGCTATCTTTTTAGTTATTGCAACAAAAGTCTGCCATGTCCTCTTCATTCTAAACATCAGGAAACAGGAAGCGATATAGTAAAAAATCTTTTTAGCAAGAACATACTATTTTGACAATGCTAGTCGAAAATGCCGTTTTAGGATGTTTCCTACATCTGTCGTATTTATCTGTCTCGAATTGATTTGAATTATGTATCGAAATAAATCCGTTGAATTGACGCCATCTGTCGAAATCGCACTGAACTATTATTATAGGAATGGGCGCGGTCGCCGTAAAAACACTTTTGTCGCCTTTTTTGTTGAATGATACATTATAGGCTTAGTGTGACTGACGTTTATATTTAAAGTTAATAGTTTTGTCGAGCTGCTTGCTATACAATAATCATTTTACTAAAAAAATCATAAAATTCATTTATTTCTGTATATAGGCTCGCAAGGAGCACTTATACACGTCCCAACATAAAATAGAACCCTACCACTGCTTCGGGACAATTGTGGGCTAGTGCTGAGAAGAAGCAACAAAGAAACTCAGTCACAATTGTCATAGCCTCTTTTCAAAGCTTTACAAGATTTGTGTTCCTTAAAACTATTCCATACATCTATTTTGTAATAGCCTTTAGTCATTAAAATACATTTAACAGTTGTTTTAAATTTATGTTTATCTAATTCAGCAATATTATCGGGTAGCTTATTGAACTTACTATATTTACTATGCATATACTCTTTTATCACACTGTCTGTACTTAATATTTGTGTACAAATTTTGACTAGGTATATTGTTTATAAATTTAATAACTAAAAAATCTTTTGTATTTATTGGTAAACTCTCGATAGATCCAGTATAAACCCCAGTGGTTTTTTATGTGCTATCATTATGTGATTTTCTGTAATGTTTTTTGTGCATATGGTAAATAAATTAAAAAAAATGTTATGTAAATTGTTCGGTGTTATTCGGAAAACAGGATCAAGACTGTTGACGGTCCGTTAAATCTATCGATTAATTATTATTCCACTAAGCGACACGGTAGCACCCCTCTGCAACTGACTCATTTCATTGTAGATTGACCCTAAAGACACGTGCCGTATAAAGCCGCTGCAATTTTAAAGGGTGCGCAACCAATTTGCCCACTCTCCCTTATATACAGCTATATACACCCCTCTCGCTTGCACTCACCTCTGTAGACAACGTGCTGAACATGACGATAAATAAAAAAATTCGGTATAAAAGCGAGGGTAGGAACAGAAATTGAGTAATAAAATAATCCGTTCTGCTGTAGATGATAAATATAATACGTCGGGAAAGCAATAAAGACCTTTGTTTTTGTGAGATCCTTCGTATATAACGCTCGGATACTCGCCATTGTTGGTAGAAAAATGTGATTGCGTGGTAACTCCGTACCTAATTATATCATGAAATGTGTTTAGAAAACCTTATTTCGTGATACACAAACAATAAAACAACACCAATTTAAGTATTCTCAATCATTTCCTGTTAATTGAACGCCAAAAAAGGCGCTAAAACTGACAGTGACAATTCGTATTCAAAATGGCGGATGCGGGAAGAGAATCACACAATTTAATTCGCGCCGCTTCTCCCTTCCGGGGCACAAATTAAGGGATTAATTGATGGGTACAATCGAAGCGTAATTTCTTTTGGCAACCCTTTATAAAAGGCACAACACGTTGATGCAAATTCGAGGTGGTTGGTTTTTCATTACTTTTGCTTACGTATATCGCCTTTAACAAAGCCTTTTGAATAGTAGGCTGGTTGGCGTCAAGAGAATTCGCAAGCTGTAAATGCTTTTTCCTTTTAAATGGATGAACAGATTTCTATTTTTGGACATACAGGGCGTAACGTGCAAGGATAATGTATTATTGAAAAATAACAGAATAAACTACTTGATATAAGGCATACTTATTGGCAAAACGCTTTTCTAAAGTGCCTGACGGAATAACTGAAAATGAATCAATAATGTATTTTTTTTAAAGTTACAATTTAAATATGGGTAACGTTATATTTAGACTTTATGCTACTATCGTTTACCTTTACAGTTTATCTTCGTTTTAACGAAAGACAATAGCGAAGCATTAATAAGCGCAATACCGAATCACGAAAATAAGATTTAATAGTAAATTATTTTCACTTAAAAACTAAAAAAATATATAAAGCAAACAAAGCAGAGCCCTTTAAATGAATTTCAAAGCTTCCAACCAAAGCTTTTTCATTGCTCTGATTTTTTTAAATACAAAATCTTTCCATCAGCAGCAAGTAGCGTATTATGAAATCCTATACTTACCTTAAACCTTTTCGTAGTCATTTTTGGAGCTTATCGATTGAAATATGATCATTAGGCCGGCACGGTGTGCCAAGCCGCACCTTGTTGGCACACTGTCACATTAATTTGTTATACATTATGGTGGTAACCCTGTATAGTTTTTCAGTTATGATTGATCGCCAATATCGGAGGCGCGAAACTGTCGCGCCGTGATATTTATTATGTCAATGGAACATATTTATTATAATATATCTTAGCTACGACAAAATATACTCGCTTCTGTGCTGTGAAGTTAAATACTCGTACCATGATTTATTTCGTTTTTTTTTCGATATATGCGTACACTTTCATTTATTTATTAAGAATTATGTGTTAAGAAGAAAGGAAATGAGTCGTAAACAAACCAATTACCATCGTTACCAAAGAAATAAACGTATATAAGTATTTCTTTCTATTCGTTGTCCCAGTCGCCATAACTAGACGCCATATATATAGCTAACGCTTTGTTTGGGACTAAGTAATTTGTGTGAGAGTTGTAAAAATGTATTATTTATTTAATGTAAAAAGAGAAATATTATTTATAAAACACATCTCTCCCAAGTCTCCGCTAAGTTTCCACTTAAGATTTTCCATATTTTTTCCATGTTCCATTTTGTTTCCAAATAATGCTAAGTTGGTTTTGATATATAATTTCTTTGGATAACGGATAAAGACAACTTAGTTTTACTGTTCTTTCTGTTCGTCTTATTCAACACAATATAACTCACAACACAAAGAAAAGATTATCTTCATAATCTTCATCCGTAGTGATGTTCCAAATATCTAAGTTAGGACAAGGAAAAGTCAAGAATCATTTTACTCTATTTTGCTTCGTTAGGCACACCCTGTATACGTTGCGTGACGCGAATAAGAATGGATAGAAGTTTTTATTAAGTTTGAAGGGCCCTTCGAACGATCTACCCTTGTTAACTGGCCCAGTCATCAACCCTTATAGTGATGTTCTCATCGTCAATTTAGGAACAAACAGAGTTTTGTCCAATGTCCAAAAACAATTCGTTTCTGACTATTAAAACTATTTCATATATATTTTTACATGACATCGTAAAAATATCATGTTAGCTAGGTCCTAACTAAATGTAATTGTAAAATCTGTATTTATTTATTTCATTTACGAGTGCTCTTGCTACTCTACTTCTACATATCATAAACAGTAAGTAGTACTAAAGTTGTACTAGTTGTAGTAAGTATTTTCTTTGATTAATGATTTTTTTTAAAGTTTCGAGTCCTTTTGCTCCTACCTTAAGACGAACAGCAAGTGCTGAAGTTGTAGTACTTGTAGCTAGTATTTTCTGACGCTAGTAAAAATGAAAATTTACTGAAAATGAAGTACATCACTACACCCGTCTCGGGAACTTTCCATGCAATCCTAGTTCCCAACTTTTCAATGTCCGTTGAATGGGGGTAAATTATGAATTGCCTGATCCTTTGTTTACATTTAACTGAAATACCCAAAGCTCGGATCGAGTCGGATTTAGTTAATTAGTCATTGAATTTTTAATCGCGCTTTCGTTTCTGTGTCTATTTATGTGAAGGACAAAGATTCGAGAGTACTGTGTAAGACAATGTTCGTATTATCGATCTAGCCATCCCTTACACTGATGTCAGCATATAGTACGAGCAGGCGTGACGGCTCGAGACGTAAATACTAAGTAAGTAGTCTCGTCGTGTTTCGTTGACTAGATTAAAGCGTTAAATGATACCTTTGGTAGAAAATGTAAAAAAGCCGTGCTTAATACTGCTGGCTCAAAAATATATACGACTCATCTATTAACCAAAAGCATCGATTTTATCAAGTAAAAATGTTATACGAGTAATAGCGCACACTGGCGTGGCAACCCTAAAGTCAACACATTGAATCAGTAATCATTATAGGCAACTGTACCTGAATCGTTTTACATTCATGTAAACATCTATTGATCATCATCTTAGCGTTATCTTGGTTGGCGAATTGCACGCAAGGGCCCAGGGTCCGTTTTGGTCCTCTTTCCAGTGGAGCGGCTGCCACATGACCTCTGTGACCTTGTTAACACCAGTTTGATCATGGTTAAACATTCAGTCGTCGCCTGAATGTCAGGTTTCCTCATGTATTTTTTTCTCACCGCAAGAGCATCGACTTGTGAAACAACTATGTATATGTACGTAATTCAGAAGAACCTGTTAATAATCCGGGTATTTTTTTATATTTTTTTAGAAATCAAATTGAATTTCGCTTACAAAAATTAATCGACTGTGTCATCCGGTGGGACTCGAACCCACGTCCCTTCGCTATCCGGGCGAGTGCTCTAACCAACTAAGCTACGGAGGACGTTAGTCAGCCGACGAATTTTTGCAAGTGCTTGCTACGCCAGTGAGCCGGCGCGTTCGATTTCATCAATACTTGGGGAATGTACCCGCATGTATCCGATGGAAATATTTTTACAAATATTTAACCATCAGTTAAGATGAAATCAGTTTAACTTATAATTATTTTTATAACTTAAGCAATTATGTTGAAAGATTTTACGATTTTTTTTAGATTTTCCTGTACAGTTGTCAAACGCCTAAAAATACTTTTACATTAGGCTAACATCAAATCAATACCAGTAATTATAGTCCTAAAGTTAAAACACTCATTAGACAGGCGTCAATGCGATATACATTAAAAATGTATGAGTTCAGCTAACGAGGCTTGTTCGACCCAATAGCTTAATGGCTTGTTTGACAATGAAAGCATGTTTCAGTCAGTCAGTGAACGCATATGTTTCAGTACATTTCCGTACGATTTTCGTACACATATTTTTAGATCAAATTATTTTTTTGCTTGTGTGTTAGAGGTTAGACTTGTGCGTTTTAATGCTGTGTTCCTGTATTTGAAATATTATAATTAACAACAGGTTAATGTCAGACGACGAAAGAATTCATTCAAACTCATAAAATCACAATTTTACGGATTACTTCGCGATTTATTTACATTTTATTTAAAACCTGACGTTTAGAACACTTTACAGCGTTCGTGGTCACAGGGAGACTAAGGTATTATTTGTCATTACAAAGCTTTGAAATATTAAACTACCGTCTCACCGTAAGAAACAAATATAGGACGAAAGAATTAAAATCATTTTCGGAAACGAAAAATATATATAGGTACTTTTATAATTTTCCGTTAGCAACTTCTTGAAATCTTAGAAGCCATAATTGAGACCCCAAAAAGTTATTTCGTCTTATAAATTTGTTGGTTTTAAAAGAAAGCGATTATTTGTAACTATCTAGGTACTTAAAAGAGACACTGAAAAAGCTACAACTATTTATCACGTAATCACACTATTATTTTTGGGCCTATTATTCCTAAGAAGTAACAATACCAACGATATATCGCTACACGTTAACGCACTCGCACGAATATTATGTTATTTCTCTGTCTGCCTCCATAAAATAACATATATTCTCGTAAGACCGGCAGCCGAGTCATTTTTCAATGCTTGTTTGTGGAAATAGACTTCGGGGGCTTTCCGACGTTAATTTTGGACAGAGATAGACATATGTGAGAGAGGAACACGCACGCCGAGTAGTACATTAACTAAATTTATATTGGGGTTCGGGCCACTTGTATTTACGGTCATATTTCTGGGGTTAAATGTACCTTGCTAAATAACTTGCAGGGTCAAGTTATAAGAGCGCTAATATTATCAATCAGAAAAGATTGAAATAACCTTAAAATATTTACGTGCAAAAGTGGCAATATTCGCGTCAACATCAAAAAAGTTTTTACTGCAGCAAATAAACACAGGCGGCGTATGACACGCATCGGGGCGCCTGAACACAAAGCAGTCTGCATCCGAAACAAAAATTACAATCCTGTAATAATAAGCTCGAAAAAGCGGTCGTAATAATAATGCATAATTACGTGAAAGCACAGCGCGTGCCGTATTATATTTACAGCTCAAGGGGAAGCCGGCAGCTGCGTGCGAACGTCGCATCTGCTAGCCCTGGCGCACACACGCACGCGACCCTCCCACCGACACGCACACACACGCGCCCGCGCACCTTGCCAACACAAGGGTGCTTCCCCATTGTGAACGACACTCGGCCAGGGCTGCGCGATAACAGTTTTGTTTTTACTTGTTGAATGCGTTTGATGGATGATCGCTGATGATTGATTGAGTTTTTTCGGGCTATACAACCGCGTAATGGATTCAACAAAAGAATCCATCGTATTTTTGTACTATTCGATTCCTTTATACACAAAATCGCTTACCCGATTCCCTGATTGATTCTTCCTTTCCTACGCTGCAACTGGATACAATCAATTCTTGTGAACCGTCGAATTTGCGTTATATATCGAGCATTTTGTTTTGCACTTAATTGCTGACGAATCAGAACATTTATCAGATTGTAAGCCGTGGATTAGGGGCGAAATGACATTGACGAATTTTTTTACAGTCCATATATCTCGGTGTCAGTGTTCCCTAGAAAATAATCTGTTAATGTATCTACACTCTGTTTACAGCTGGAATAGTACGGTTTTAAAAGGCTGTCAAGACCTAACTACAATTTATGGACGTGCGAACGTGTATAGTTGAGTAGTTTAGGGGAATTGCCTAGTGGGCCATTTGCTTGTACATTGCCGAATTTGTGTGTTTTTTAATTAAAACGCACTATTTCTAAAATTAAACATTGAAAACTTAACTTGCAAATTTGATAATCTGTGTAACTTAACTTTTCTTGCAAATTTGATAATCTGTGTAACTTCTTTACTGTTCATCCTACAGCATTGTCATTTGACGCAAACAGTTCAGAAGAGGTTCTCAAAAATTACAGTTTCAAGTATCACGTTACTTGAAATCACGAGTAAAAGTAATAGCCTGTAAAGAGCAATTCTGTAAGTGGCATTGTGCGGGTTTCATCCTAACAATTTTATTAGCTTTTTGTCGTATAAAACTTGGGCCAAAGGAATTTCGTAACAATCGGAATCCTTCGGATGGATATTATACTTGATTCTTTGTATTCTATCGCTGGTGATATTTTGTATAGATTCAATCGGTCGTGCTTTGAACGTAGAGGCTTTTGGTCAAGTCTATTCTTGGTAAGGGTTTAAGTAATCTTTAGTCATTCGTGGACCAAAATAACGCATTATTGATAATCTGGTTTATTTTTGGTAAATTAGATTCTATTTCATGTTGTCGGTTATTTGTGAAATAACGATTACTGTTATTTACTGACTCTATTTAATTTTGTTAGTTCTCTGTAAAATAACGGTTACTATTAATCATCTTTAATAACGTTTAACGTTAATTTCTCATAACTATTCCACGTTAGATCGAGATGTGACTAATTTACGTACAAAATTAAGATTATACTATTTTTTTGCATATATGTCTGTCGTCAATGGAGCAAGACTAGTCTAAACTCTAAACTCTAGTCTAAACTAAGAAAAAATGTAAGCCGAAGACATAATGCAGCCAGCAGGAGCCATACAACCGAACAAATCATCAGAAAGTTACAACGACCAGCCGCAAATATTTCTAGAAACTTCTGAGCGCATCTGCGACTCACCACATGTGTCTGCGGCTTAAGCTGAATTCGGTGAAGTTGGGAGTACATAAGGGCGAGATTCCAGTACGAATTTAGATGCATGATGTATATAGTAGATAAGTAAGAGATGGTCTTTATGCACACCGCTCAATAAATATTTACAATTTAGGATAAACATGTACTTTCTTGGTATAATCTAATCAAATCAGCGGCCCTACTCCTGTTGACGATGTCCGTAATTTCGAGTCTAGCCATCACGCTCGTTCGCGTTGTCATTCTGTCGTGAGTGAAAGGGACGGCTACATTCGAAAATACGGGCATCGTCAACCGGAGTAAGACCTCAGTTTGATTTCATTGTTAGGCCTACTGGCTGGCCTACTGGCTACTTCTGCTTAATTCTTTAACATGTCGAGGTTGACTGCTGTGCATGTATTATTGACCGTTAAAAGACGGTCTAATCAAAAGTACATTAATACCGACAGAGGTAGACCCTGCGGCACCTTATGTAATTTTAGTAGAAGTGATATTGTAACAGAAATTCACAGTCTGATGTACGTGCTAATACTGTAGGCACAGTGCGTCGCGCATCAATTTACCCAATTTTGTCAAAATGTCTCAAATGACATGGAACGCTTTGTGATCACCATAAGGTTGAATTATGGTTGCATAAAATTGTGTAGGTTGATGTTGAGACATGCTACATATAGTGCTAATAGAAGATCTTTAAATACAGCCAGTTAATGATTAAATACAATAGGGTGACGAGCTACCGCCAGCTGCCGAAATCAAACTCACCAAGTATGAATGAGGTACATAATATAAATTCAGTACATAACAACTTATCTATATTTATGTTATGCACCCCTTTGTCACAGAATGTCCCGATGGAAAGTCCATTATCAGATAAACTGGTTTAATCGTTCAACTTCAAACTTGGGCGCTAATCTGTTGTTTAAGTATGCCCGAACACGTTTCAATCGGCTTTTGTTTAACAAAATGGTAATTCTGAACAACAATGACCATTTTAATGGTATCTTTCAATTTACCGTGTTAAATAATTAAACGAAACGTATTGCGTAATTTAACACATTAAATAAGTCTTGGAAATGCTGGTAACATATACGTATATATAACGTATAGTTTTACACACGCTATGGCAGAATTTATTTTATTATATTTCAGTAACAGAATTAAGTTTATTTTAATACAGAAACGCGTCCGCTTATTGGATGAATCTACAAAGTGTATAAACCTGTTTAGATGGGATTAAAGTGCAGCCGTTTACGATTTGTTGATTTCATAGCAGATCTAGTACATGTATGTATTTTTCTTAACTGTGATGATTCATATATATACTAAACTTACATTATAGCTACATAAACATAGATAAAATAAAAAAATAAACTCAGTTTACTGTAAAGATCTAAAACCAATTCTTAGTATACTTAATTGCAAACTAACTCAAAACTTCGTTGATTCAAACCTTTAAGGTGCTCATTCGACCCTTAATTAATTCACTAAACTTAAGTTTTGTTTAATTTACTTAAACAAAAACAAATTTCACCTTTATGGTTGAAGCAATAAGACTTCAATAAACCACAACAAACTCCACGATAAAAACAAATAGTGTTGTATTTACACGTTTTAACGAGTCAGCAGTAACGTTAACATGTTATTTTATATCGTTACTTAAAGATAACATCGGGGATCTAGATTCGTGTTTTGTAAAATGCATTTAGAATTAAAGTTGAAAATTAATGAGATCGTTCCATTTGATACGAATTGATTTGTGACCTTAATACATTTGAAGATATAAAAGCCGAAATTTGGGGAAACAATTATTGTGGATTTAATTTTAAGTAATATGCGTATTTAGTGTATTTTGCGCGTAAAAATTTCGGTAGTACAGTTTAGTGTTTGTGATTTTATATTATGTGTTGGTGGAAGTATAAAATGTCACAAGACGTCAAGTTTCCTACGTTTTAAATAAAATGTAAATAGATCGTGAAGTAATCCGATAAAGTATGTTTTATCAGTTCGTCATAATTAAGTTTTTGTTTGCTTTTAAATGTAATTTGGTTACTTTTTAAATATCTGACATTCTGTCTTCTATCTCACTATAGTGTATGTTTTAACTATGTAGTTGGTCCAGAGAAATCCCAAAGAAATTTTAATTTAAAAAAGCTTTTTTAGGTAAGTGCTGACCAAAATAACGTAAACGTTTTAACAAGAACATTAACGAAGTTTCTGTTGTTTTGTTGTTAGAAAAATACACTGAAAATCTTATTTCAAATGAAAATTAGGTCACTAGGAATAACAATCGCATCGTTATTACAAAGTCATCTTCCAATGCCCATATCGAATACTCGTAATGTCTCTGCTATCCATAGGGAATCGAGATCTCGGTTTAATCGCAATATTCGAGTCTGAACGATACATCAGGCATTATCGCGATAATTCCCGCTGGGGGTCTTAATAGCATTCACAAATGTTGACCTCATGGCCTATTGGATCACATTCGCAAATTAATGTGAGCGTCATGTTAACATTTGGTCACAATGAAGTGGCACAACCCCATGGTTGTTAAGTCATATGGTTTTACATGTGGTGGATTTTACCTTTTAGGTTTTTGACATATGAGGTGTATGTCGTTAAATTTGTGATAGTGACATTGGCTACATACATTTTTTTCTTACCATAGCTTGGACGTTAAATGAAGGTTAGACAATAGATCATTTTAAAAATTTTAATATAACTTTTTAAATTCAAAATACCATTTCACTTTGTTTTTCTTTAACAAACTTTTTTTAGTACCTACCACTTGCAGTTGTAAAAAAAAAAATCCCGATGTTACTGCATTGCAGGCGAGAGATTAAAGTAAATCGCACTGTGCACGCAACGCAGTCGCATCGCACTTCCTTCGCGACGATGGAACTTAAGGAAATTACATTGCGTTCGCTCGGTATCTGTTGGAGTGATCTAGTAATAAACTTTTTCTATTTGCATTACGAGTTTCAAGACTGGCATAATTTTACCGTATTTTTTTTCATTTCTAGAATTCCTAGATCGTTAAGTCTTGCTTTTTAACCGCGCCGATCTTTTTAATAATAATAATAAATTGTTTTAACAAACACACCAATTACCTAGACCCAAATTAAGCGTGAGCTTGTGATATGGTGACTAGGATAACGGATATACATACTTATATACATTTATAAACATCCAGGACTTAGGTACAATTGCGGGATTCGAACTCGCAACCGCCTGGTTCAGAAGTCCGGGACGCGAGCCACTACACCAAGACGGTCGTCAAGATCTGTTTTTTTAAAATATTTTTTCTAAAACTAGGCCTAATTGAATATATGTTTTTTTTCTTTGTAATCATCCATAGTCTGTGTAACTTTTTCGTATTTTCCTCGATTTATACGCAACTCTTTGTATGTAAGGCGAAATATCGCGGATCGCCATAAAAATCTTTTGTCATATGAGATTCTTCTTATGAAACGACATTACACTATTATTAACAGCAATTTAGTGTACACGTACACGCGGCCCCACATCAACATCCAGATCTGTCAAATTTCCGCAACTATATTTCAACCTTATGTTGATCACATAGAGTTCCATATCATTTTAGATATTTTGACAGATTAGTTGATGCGGAACCCACTTTACAAGAGAGTATATTGATGCAAAAGTCAGTGTGTCGTTTGCAATGCTTAGAAATGTGCACCCACCACACGAGACTGTCGCAACGTGAAGAAATAATAGCGTCTTACACACTATACGATTTCGTTTCGACTGTCCGACAAAGAAAGATTATTTCCTAGTTAATCGTTTTGAGAGAGTGATTTACCGTAACTTGAGTTATAGTTCAGTCGGCAGCTCGTCAGGTTATGCATTTGAAATAACGAAAACAGCTTTATTATGTAGGGAATAGAAGCGATCTCAAGGGCAAAGTAGAGTAGTATGACGTGCTGCTGTGTGTAACGATTTCAGAAGTCCAGCAGATTAATATCATTTCATTCAGACTAAACAGCTGATAGTTGCTAAGAAAATTACAGAATCCATAGACAATCTGCATTGATTTCGTGTAACTTTAGTCGTCATCGATTCAGCGATCATTCGAAAAACTAAAGTTTCACGAATTCAATTTTCACAAAAATTTGTGTAGATACGTAAGTAATCGTATGACTGCATTTGTCGTTTCTAAATTATTGTAGGCGATCTAACTTTTAATTATTAGAAAATAGGAACCTGTAAATTTACATTACGTGTCCTGTTCCGTAGCAAAATCAATAAAATTATTGACAAAACTGATACTGAACCTAATAATCATAAGGACAACGTATTTCGCTTCTTACTGCACACCTGCAGCGTCGATATTGAAATATGATAACGCTTTCAACACTAGATCGTCTCGGCAATATACACATTTATGCTGTACTCGTATTATATTAATCACCATATTATCAATGACTTCCTCTTTATTTTTAAAAGAACTGACGTACCTATAATGTTCTCCTAGCCGAATTTTGACTACGGTGGCTTATCACAAGAGAGGATAGCCAACTGCGCGGGACATATTGTAGTGCACAAGTGTGTGCGCAATACAAAGGTGCACTCACTATTCCATCACTCTTATAATTCGGTGAGACGGCAGTTCGACATGACCGTAGAGAGATCAGGCGCAGAACCAACGGCTTAACGTGCTTTCCGAGGCACGCGGGTGTTAACACCACCAACTTCCTGACTCCGAAACTATGTCTGAGTAATTTTAAGACAGAAAAACCCAAACACTCTCGGCCCGACCCGGGATTCGAACCCGGGACCTCGTGGATAGTACCCAGCGTGCTGACCACTAGACCAACGAGGCAGTCACGTACATATATCCAGTTACTATTAAAACTAAAAAATCAATAACGTAAGCGCCTGATTTTAAAATATTTTATTTTAACTTATATTGGCCAGTTCGGATTTGCCCTTCGTGAAATCCCTTGAAGCAAATTCCAGTTCCTATTTCTAATAAGTTGCCCTAAAATAATGAATAAATTTCTGTTCAATCTAATATTTTCGCCTGGATTCCGAAATAAAAAAATGCAGAGTCGAACTTCCAAAAAAGCTGATCTGATCTTTTTAAACAATCTGCTGTTGATTGCTGTTGACTTAAATTGGAAAGAGCTTCACTAATTAATTGACAAACAAACCCTTTATCGTATTTAACCAGGCTTAATATAATTAATCGGCGATTCCTTCTTATTGCCACTTAAATTACATTATGGTTGAGTAACTCAAGTTGAAATTCATTTCGCATCTATGTCGTTACAATATTGCAACACATTTTATTGCAACTCGTGGGAACTCCGTAATTTCAAAGTAAGATATGGCATGACACGCCATCGCAACACTAATAATCCCTATTACTTATGTACGAAGAACTACATTTGCATAACGACTGTTGACGTTTTAGTTTTTCTATTAGGTATTTTTACATGTCCTGTTTCCGCGAAACAGTTAGGTCATTAAACATGTAATTTCTCGTTCTCCAACGATAACGTAACGTTGCTACGTTTTATATAGAATTCCTTAACTAAGTGTATTGTTATTAATGATTTTCTTTTATATGCCTTTTCTTTTTCGTAAGACACGAAGTAGTCAGTGGGTTGTTTGACTTTTTGTCAACGACAACACAATTACAACTCTTCAATATACTAGAGTAAAACTCCCAACAAAACTCTTAATTAGTTTATACGATGTTTCCGAATTTATCATGAATTGTATAGACAATTCATGATAATGCTCCATAGGGAGCGGGCCTTTACACCAAACTTGACTTATTTCTCTTTGTTTGAATATCCGAAATATACATCAATTCATTACTGAAAACATTTTGTTGTCCATTAAATATTAAAACTTCTTAACTTCACAAACAGCAGCCTGTAACCGCTGTCAAAACTTCCCACTTAAAATCCCAGTGTTCCGGGTTTGTACAACTCACTGTGTGCCATATTAGTTCTTATTGCTGAAGTGTAAAGCTCAAAGTTGTCTGATAATACGCGACCTGTGCACAATAACGCTAACTAACTTCAAAACAGAACTAATGAAATGTTATTTTGTACCGGCTTCGATTAATCCCGACGATAGTGTTCTGGCACGCCGCCCCATAATATTTTACTAATATTATGCAGCCAGTTTTAAAATTTCAAAATTCGAACACCGCATTTAAATCGCGTGCCAGCCAGTTACTTTTTCAAACACGAGATCTACGGCACGGGAACTGTATTATTCAGCCTACAACACTTCGAGTTAGCCATCACGCGAACGGAAGAGCGAAAATTATTCGTAATAATCAAGTTTGATATTTTAATTTGCCTTTTTCTTTCTGATTTCGAAATTGAAACGATCTGTTGGAAGCTCGCTCATTAGGAGGCCGAAGAGTGAAAAATTAAAAGCCGCAAGAGTAGCTGCGTGTGAAAGAGATAGTCGTCGTCTCTCTAACAGCCAATATCCGGTCGATCAGCTGTGCCGACGGAAACAGCTGGGCGGCTCCGTCATTCAGTGAGGCGATTTTTTCGATTGACTAACGACTTTTTCGTGGTAGAGGCAATTTATTTTTTTCAAATGTTACAAATGCTTGCTCTCAACTAGGGTAAACAAACGATAGATATTTGTATTAGTTCCGCGATCGTTATTTTATAATTAAACTTGCCACACCTGGGTTACTCTTAAACTAGTACAGTAATCGGTAGCACGTTTTACTTATGAAGTCAAAGTTCCTCAATCTACTTTCGACTTAAATGCTACATGATAGGGCTGAATATGAAACAATATATTTGAAATTTTAAAGTATGTTTTTGAGCTACTGACTACAGTAGGGGTGGTGTTCTCGGATTAGGGTTGTCTCACACTTTACACCTTCCCACTAATGTTAAGCATTTTAAACTATAGATGTTTGATATGATTGTATTTTTGTATGATTTTACCAAATGTTTTAAAGTACTATTGCAAGTAAAAGTTTCATTTGGTTTAGCCTTGCGTATTTAAAAATTACATAATACCTAGTACCTACTTCTATAATAGTAATAAAGAAATAAATAAATCAATTAAATAAATTGTTCCAACAATCACACCAATTACCTAGTCCCAAACTAAGCGTGAGCTTGTGCTATTGCGACTAGGATAACGGATAGACATACTTATGTACATTTATAAACATCCATGACTTAGGTACAAATGCTCGTGCTCATCACACAAACATTTGCCCCCTGCGGGATTTGAACCCGCAACCGCTGGTGTTGTAGTCCGGGATGCGAACCACTAGGTACACCAAGACGGTCGTCTAATAATAAATAGCACAACAATAATGAGTTTGTGATGCCTTTTTAACGCGGTATCGATTTTGCTATAGCAAAACTTAAGTTATGAAAGTGTGACAACCCTATTTTACAATATCTTGTAAAGGTATCCTTGGCGCTCGCTTTCAGAATTAACCTTCACAAAGTTACTGGGTAAGGTTGGCCCAAGTTGGTCACATTTGTTTTGCTTTATTTATTTAGGCGACCCTACTACTAAATAGGTTTCTCAAGAATGCCAAAAGCCAAATATTTAATTCCCAGTCTAGAACAAGGTTCTTACACTCGAATATATAAACTTTAAGATCAAACGACTAAGGTTAGGACAGCTTAGTATATTTTGCCGTATACAGTAAAACGTATTCAGATGCTTTACTATGAAACACGACCGTTATATATGCACTATAATACTTTAACTATTACAAACTTTAAATATCTGTGAAACCCCATACGAAAACCACCGGTTATTGTAATAATTACGGTTAAAATAAGGTGGTGCTGCAACTCAACCTTATGGCCTTACACTTACACCGGTTTCCTACGCGTTGCTCTATTATTCGTTACCATAGTAACATATTCGCGCCAAAATTTGAATGCAGACAGCGTTGATTCCATCTGCAGTTATTACTGTAATGAAAACTGCCAGTACGTGGGATCGTTAACGAGTTTCCGTAGACTCATAACGGATTATACATATCGTTCATACAATAAGCTATATTTCTAGTGTCAAAAATCATAACTTTAAAATCCGATAGATGGCGTTGAACAATATAAGCCTGGTAGATTTAAAAAGGTTTTGTTCTATTAAATGTTATTTTTAACTGCAATATTTGAAACTTGCTATTTTTTAACGTAAGTACTTCCACTACATATCTGTACACATAATATTACAATAATTTGTTTTCGTTTTATGGTCAATGATTTCAATAATACAATACAAAAATTCGTCGACTGACAAACGTCCTCCGTAGCTTAGTTGGTAAGAGCACTCGCCCGGATAGCGAAGGGACGTGGGTTCGAGTCCCACCGGATGACACAGTAGATTAATTTTCATCATCAAATTTAAGAGCTAGGCTCTTGTCGGTGGAGTTTTTTCCATTCCTCTCTGCTTTCCGCCCTTCTCTTAACCTCCTGATACGAACCGACATTTATCTATTCTTTTATTTGCTGCATGTAGCTTATTCTTGGTCTTTCTCGCTTCCTTTTTCCTTCTATTCTTCCTTCTATTATCGTTTTAATAAAATTGTCGTGTCGAATCAGGTGGCCTAACATTCGTCCCCTCCTACACTCTATTGTTTCCATCAATCTCCTTTTTTCCCTAACCATAGACAAAACTTCTTCATTTGTTTTCTTCTCCGTCCAACTTATACGCTCCATTCTCCTCCAGCGCCACATCTCGAAGGCTTCCAGTCTCTCTCTGTCCCTCTTTCTCAATGTCCACGCTTCACACCCATAGAGTGCTATACTCCAAATGTACACTTTAACAAGTTTTTGTGCGAACTTTGCTTGATATTCTGGCCTTGAGCAGGTGCTTTTTTGCATTATAAGCTTGTCTCGCCATCGCTATCCTTGCTTTTAAATCTGGAGTCACTAGTTATCAAGCTACCTAGATATTTGAAGGTTTTAACCTGTTCTATTTTTGTGTTATTTATTGAGATAGGGCTATATTTTTCCTTTTTAGAAGCAATTAGTGTTTTTGTTTTATTTATGTTAATTTTGAGACCAAATTCTTTAAAAATAGTGTCCATTTCTGTAACCAGTTCTTCCAACTCCAATCTGTTTTCTGCAATGGCTGCAATATCGTCGGCAAAACGAATGAATTGAAATACGTCCCCATTAATTTTGACGCCCCCCTTTTTTGATTCCGTTATTCTGCATATCGCACATTCTATGAATAAATTAAAAATTAGCGGTGAAAGTGGACATCCCTGCCTAACTCCCTGTATTATTTTTGCCTTTCCGTTTTCCTCTCCTACTTCTATTACCGTTTCTTGGTTTTTATATAATTCATAAATAATCCTTCTGTCTCTATAATCCAATCCAGCTTCTTTGAGTACTTCCATCATTATTTTCCAATTGACCTTATCGAACGCCTTTTCTAAGTCGATAAAAGCTATATGTGTGTCCATGTCAAAATCCAGTCTCCTGTCTATTACCAATCTCAAAGCTTGTATCGCTTCTCTGGTTCCCTTCTCTTGCCGAAACCCATATTGATCCGGTCCCAAAAAGCACTCTGTTAACGGTCTTATTCTGTTCTGAATTATTTTTATTAAAATTTTACTTGCCTGTGAAATAATACTTAGTGTTCTATGTTCTTCGCATTTGAGTGTGTTTGCTTTTTTCGGTAGTGTTACAGTCTTGCTTAAATTAAAATCTTGAGGTAATTTGCCTGTTTTATACATTTCTTGAATTAAATTAAAAAATTTCTTTTTCAACTGATTGCAAGCTGCATATTTAACCATCTCAATATAAATATTATCAACTCCTGCTGTTTTCCCGTTTTGAATACATTTCAAAGCTATTTCGAATTCTTCTTTCAATATCAGAGGTCCCAGTTCTAAAGTATCTACATCTTCTTCTTTTTCCATATAGCTTTCTGACATCCCTTCTCCTGAATAAAGCTCTTCTATATACTCTATCCATCTTTTAACAATTTTTTTAGATAATTATTGTTTTTAAGTGATAAGCATTCACCATGCAATCTAAATATATTATTGCACTTGAAAAAAACGACCACCAGAGGCGGGAATCGAACCCGCGTTCCTCGCATACCGGGCGATTGCCTAACCTCTCGGCCACACTGGCGTTGGCAGAGCCTGTCGAAATTTTCAAGTGCTTCTTAACGCTGTAATGCCGCGTTGCTTTCATCAATGTTATTGGGATTATACCCTCAACACTCGAAAGAAATACTATTGCAAGTATTTAACAATCGAAAGATGAAGCTTGCAAATAAGATAATTATTGTTTTTTAAGTGATAAGCATTCACTATGCAATCTAAATATATTATTGCACTTGAAAAAAAAACGACCACCAGAGGCGGGAATCGAACCCGCGTTCCTCGCATACCGGGCGATTGCCTAACCTCTCGGCCACCCTGGCGTTGGCGGAGCCAAGTTTTTTTCAAGTGCAATAATATTTTTTTTAAGAGTCCATTAGTATTTTCCCTTCTTTATCTAATATAGCTATACTTCGTCTCTTATGTTTCTTGTCCATTTGTTTAATTATATTGTAGGCTTTTTCCATTTTCCCCCGTTTCATCATAAACTCTATTTTATTGCATTTCTCTTCCGTATGTTTTTCTTTCGCTTCCCTGCACAGTCGTGTTATTTTGTGTGTTAATATTCTGTACTCCTTTGCCTTGACATCATCCGTCTTGTTTCTTAATTCTCTTCTCTCAAGCATTAGCGCTATAATTTCTGGCTAAGCCAGTTTTTCCTCGGAATCAGCTTCTCTTTCTTTATCGTCTCTTCTGCGCTTTTGACCATTATGTTTTTGATTTCATTCCACCTTTCTTCAATATTAATATTTTGAATGTTATTCTTACATCTATCAATAAATTGCTCTAACTTATGACCTACTTTATTACTATATTGCACTTTACTATCACTATTTATATCCTTAAGTTTATTGAGATCCAAGTTCTTTGGTTTGTGTTTTCTTTTTAGTTGCTTAGTTTTAAAATTGTGTAGACTTATAAGAAGGTTGTGATCAGAATTTAAATCGGCCCCAGGTAAAGTCTTACACAAACTTATCTGTTTTAGAAATTTAATTTTAATTATTATGTAGTCTATCTGGTATCTAGCAATATCTCCCGGCATTTTCCACGTATAGAGTCTTCTTTTTGGTTGCTTAAACATTGTATTTGTAATAATCAAATCATTTTCTTTACAAAATTGTACCAGTCTGTCCCCTCTCTCATTTCTCTTTCCCAACCCAAAACTTCCTACTGAGTTTTCTTCCTTTCCTTCACCGACCACCGCATTTAAGTCACCCATAATAATCAAACTATCTGTATCTTTAACTGAATCTAAAATTGAATCTATGCTGTCATATATCTCTTCTATCTCTTCATCTGGGTTGCCACTCGTGGGCATATAAACTTGCAATAAAGTAATATCAAATGGTTTAGCTTTTATCTTAACTGCTGTTAATCGGTCACTAAGGTGTATGGTATTTTCTATGTTTAAACCCCATTTTTTATTTAATATTATAGCGGTGCCATTAGATCCTTGTTTCTCTCCCGTATATATAACTCTATATTCACCACTCCAAAAATCTCCACTTCCTCCCCATCTTACTTCAGCTAATCCCAGTATATCAATTTTGAGTCTGTCCATTTCCATCTTTACTTCTTCTAATTTCCCCGGCTCTAGCATCGTCCTCACATTCCATGTGCCAACTTTACAAGGATTTCGCTGGATGACGACCGAATCAGCCTTGCTCCTGACCCTGCCGGACTCGGACCGCCACGGCATATTACATCGTGGAAGCCCGTTGTCAAGAACTACTTTATTATTGTTGTCCATATTCCTAAAACTCCAAATTAGGAAAGATAGTGTGGTGGTTTCCCTCTTGCCTTCCACACCGCAGTTTAAGAACCGGTTTATCCCGCATCTTAATATCCAGTCAAAAGCCCTTCTTGATACTATATCTTCGGCCTTTTGCCAGTACTGATATTGCTGCTGCACAACACCAGGGGAACGCTTATTTGATGGCGGCGTTGACTCGCCATGGCACAGGATCGTCAATGAATATTGTAGCTTTTTGTAGAGAAGTTCATCCCACTGAACTCCCCACTACATTCTGGTATCCTGCCGCTGTGTGGTCGGGGACTGCTTATTCTACATATTCGCAGCTAACCACCATATCTGGTGGCCGTTCACTATCCGCCACCTGTGACCCCGTTAGTAGCCTACAGCTCAGCCCTAACCGATTAATTTTAGTAAGTGAAATTTGATTTCATTTCAATGATTTCAACGCAATATTTATATAACTTAGATAAATAGCGGCATCTAGCAACAAATAATTAAACAAATATTTAGAGCTGTCAGAAAATCCCTCATTGTTTTAGAATACGAATGTAGATCAATATTTACTACTAATAACTTAAAGTAATTGCATTTAGTTTCTTTAACGAATTAAATAGTATTAATGTTAAGCTGCAGCATAATAATAATACCTATAACACGTTTAGGGGTGACGAGTGATATGATTGTATGGAAGAGAAAAACATGGCGCTAAACCACAGAATAAGTACTAGTACTCCGTACAGAAGTATGACTTTGCAATGAAATTCAAAGAAATATCTACTCAATGTTGTTAACGATATGGTGTAATTCAGTTCGCCTCTGATTCAAGCACATTTTCGTGTAGACACCTACAGAAATACATTGCAAGATAATTTCATTTTTATAACTCTGGAACATGATTTATAATACACTAAACCTATTCAGTGACGTACTATCACGCAACGCGATAGGGTTGACTGCCACAAGAAGCTACTTACGCCATCTAGCGCATCTTTCTAGGACTTTATTCACGCTCGTCCAACCAGAAACCTAGTGTCGCGCACCGCCGGTGAATAAAACGCGGGAGCGTGTCGCTGCCGGCTAGCGACACCCAACTTGTTTAGTCCCTTACCAAGGGGTCGCCGCGCGTAGGTACGTTTTTGCTACCTACGCGGGAAGATACACAGGCCTGGCTAAACTGAGAAACCGGGCAAGAAAAGATATAAGAATTGGTTTTAATCACATTTTTTTACACAATGTTGTACTGCCTAATTTGTAACACATAAATAAACTTCTCTTTCGATGTTCCAAAAATACAACTAACTGTACCGATAACTCATTTTCCCAAAGTTCGCCACCCCTATCCTTTGGGACGTCGGGAGACTGGCATTACCGGCCATCGACACACTGAGTTTGTTTTGTACAGTCAGCACGTCAGGTAACCTATTTGAAGTAAGAAACTGCTTTTATCACGCAGAGAATAGATGCGGTTTTATGTGGGGTAATCTGACGTGCGTACATACCAGCATTTTTGTTGCAAAAATGCCTCTTATTACCACTGCATACCTTATATTCTAGAGAATTGTACCCCATCACCTGCGATTTAGTTCTGAATTTCCTAATTTATACGTAGTTATGTCGATAGCACATCCACCTGCCTGAATTAAATTTAAAACTTTGTGTGATCAACGTCAGGCTGAAATAATTTTTTGCAACTTTAATTAAAAAAAAAACTATACTTACAAACTTCCTGTTTTAACCCCGACAAATAATAGTAGGTATACGTAATTCGAAAGTAGCTTAGAGGAAGGAAGGAAGGTAGGAAGTGGTGTTAGCTGTTAACACCACCGTAAAGTAATTCGGAAACATCGCGGAGTCGGGGAGTTGGTGGTGTTAACACCACAGTGCCTGGGAACGCACGTTAAGCCGTTAGTCGTTGGTCTTGCGCCTTGCCGGTCATGTCGAACAATTTGAACTATAAGACTGTTGGAAATAATAATAATAATAATAAATTGTTTCAACAAACACACCAATTACCTAGCCCCAAACTAAGCGTGAGCTTGTGCTATGGTACTAGGATAACGGATAGAAATACTTAAATACGTATAAACAGCGAGTGCACTGTGTATTGCGCACATACTTACACTTCAATATCTCCTGCGCAGTTGGTTGTTGAGATTGGTCAGCATTCAGCTAGGAGAACATCGTCACACATAAATTCGAAATGCACAATAGATTTTGAAGAATGATCTACTTTAGCTAATAACATAATAAGTTATCAGCTAACAATCTGCAGATCATTCTATATCGTTATAAACGCCTCTCATTACACTCCAGATTATTACAGACATAATAAAAAAATCTAATTACCAAAAATCATTTCATATTCTCGAACGAATCTCCCGAAAATATCCCCCTAATTAGGCTATTTAGCTTAATTAAGCACGAATTTATTTTCAACGCTCACGGAATTTTAATTTTGAACAAAACAAACCCCGTCTTGCTTTTAAAGTTCAAAAATTCGTTGCCTCCGAACTTTACGGGCGACTATAAAAGATTATTACACAGTGAAAACAGAGGCAGTAGGTTTAGTGTTAGCTTTTTCATTTAAAAACTAATATCTTATCGTATTTTAAAACTGGAACAAACTCATAAAAGCATCTATATGCTATGTATTTCTCTTGGCTGTCTCACCGAACTATGAGGGTGAAGGAACAGGGTCTGCGAAATTGTAATAGAATCTAAATTAAATAGCGATTCTGTTACGATTTTGCTGATGTTAATTTAGCAGACTTTGGCCCCAGAGATTGCACCTGTGTATTTAATTGCACACACAATTTTGCACTTATCACCATCTCTGGTTGTTTGATCTGTTTAAAATAGACACCATAGCCGTAGCCTAACAAACTAGAAATTTTGCGCAATTCTTCCTTTCATAGTTTAAAGAGAGAAGCACTAAGGTTTTTGGAAATTCGTCTCTTAGGCTTGATATTAAAGTTTGAATTGGATTGGGTCGACGTTTGCGCGGACGAATTCGCTAGAATCGGCTAGTTTATTATATTAAATTATAAAATTTCAATACGGATAAATGTTTTTTATTATTAGTGATTAAAATATTCTGATTTAAGAAAGTCCTTCTGAAAGTGTCTCCACTGTCACGTCACGATGTTCTACAAAAGCTAACAAACCTAATATACTCGTACCTACTGATGAATATAACATTAAAAAGGTTTATTCTTGTTTTAAGGGTCCTTTGTCAAGGGTTCTCATGTCAACGAAGCTTAAGCCATCTTTTCGAAGGGATTTTAACGGTTTCAAGATGCCAGCCCTGATTCGGCACAACAAGTGCAATTTTATAATTGTTTTGGTAACATTTGCTTTGCAGAATTAACGCTTTTATTTGAACGTTTACGTATCATTATTCAAAAGCAACCTCAGTTTGTAATACGCGCTACTATTATACACATATCAACACTGTCTAGGGATATACGAAACATAGTATAATATATAACACATTCCATTCTTCAGCAGTTGCCCTAGGGTGCTAGGTATACCTGCCTAAGGTCTGAGTGATTTTTTCTATGTAGTGATTAAATAAGTGTATATTTCCCTCCCAATTAATACAGGAATACTACTGTTTTATTTACACAAAATATACACAATACATGTTAGTTTTAATGATAAGTAATGACCATCTTTTTCCACTTGAATCTTTGTAAAAAATATCAGCGATAAAATTTAAAATTTAAAGTAATTTTAAATATCTTTAATTTAGTACGGAACCATTTTACTAATCTAACTCACGCGTAACCATGTTCTAATGACTCCTCAGTACCATTTTAGTGCCAGCTTGAAACGCCTTAAAAATGCTGTAAAACAAAAATGTCTTATAAAACCTTTTAGACGACGTCTTTCATCGTATTTTATGTTTTATTCCTATTTGATATTTATGGTAATTTCTTTTTGTTCTCAGGTAAGTTCCTTGGAAGTGCTACGTACAAAAGAATCTATTCCGGCAAAGGTAAATTATAGTACTTACCTACCTACTTTTTTATTTCTTATGTTATTTTAGGGCTTATTATCAAAGAAAGAATATGTATTAAGTCCTACTTTGGAGATGAGAATCTTAAAGAAAATCTGTATACATTTTTAATTAGATAAATAATAAAACCGGGAAAGGAGGCTTACGTACAAACTGTAACAAGTAGGTTATAGTATAGAGTATAGGTTTTGATTCCCCTGTTAAGTGTTAGAAAATTAAACACTAACGGATCTTTCGATTTTATTGACTTAGAAGCTTGAAAATTAACAGCTTCGAAAGACTAAGTATTGTTACTTAGTCAGGCCTGTGTATCTCCCCGCGTAGGTAGCAAAAACGAACCTACGCGCGGCGACCCTTTGTAAGGGGCTAAAATCTGTTGCGTGTCGCTACCGGCCAGCGACACGCTCGCGCGTTTTATTCACCGGCGGCCGCACGGCTACGTTGCTGGCTGGACGAGCATGAATAAAGTCCTAGAAGGAGGCGCTAGATGGCGTTAGTAGCTACTTTTAGCAGTCAACCCTATCGCGTCGCGTGATATTACGAATAGGTTTAGTGTATTATGAATCATATTCCAGGGTTATAAGAATGAAATTATCTTGCAATCTATGTCTGTAGGTGTCTACACGAAAATGTGCTCGAGTCTAAGGCGTACTAAATTACACCATATCGTCGACAACATTGAGTAGACATTTCTTTGAATTCATTGCAAAGTCAAACTTCTGTACGGAGTACTAGTAGTTATTCTGTGACTTAGTCTAGTATTTTGATTAGAATTTGATACCATCACGCGTTCCTTCCGTTTTGACAGACAGACAGACGGACAACAAAGTGATCCTATTAGGTTTCAGTTTTCCTTGTGAGGTACGGAACCTTAAAAATCGATTCATCCCTAAACATAATAATTCCTCTATTTACTTAGAATTGGAATCGTAAATCCTTGAAATATTTGTCTCACAAATTGAGAGGAGCTCATTTACACGAATATCTTATCTATCATCAAAGAGTACATTCCTTAGTTTCAAGGTATTTATTTGCGTTCAAAGCAGAGCTGGTAATTGTATTATAAACACTCGGAATTCCGTCTCGTTTTAGAAATTATAGAGAAGCTTGTTGACGAAGACTGTACTTAATTACTAATAACATAGGCGATGTTGACATTTCGCCTTAACTGTGTATCAAACTTGAGACGTCATTATCTTCTTGGAATCTGTTTCTGTAAACCACCTTTTAGTGAGTTATACATTTTTCATATGAGATGGAATAATCGACATTAGACACATCCCTAATTCGACTCGAGTTTTTGGCAGTACTAACCGTCAAACAGACTAAAAAACGGTTACGCGCGTTGATCAGTCGATTGAAAATTATTTGTATCTGATTAGATATGAAGTAAATGCAATTTAAACAACTACAATATTTATCACATACCTATCGAGTACTTATTTAAAGGTCTAACGTCATAAATTCGAATATAAATGTATTAAAGGGTCACCCTACGACTTCCTTGGCAATACATTGGGCTTTATTTTGCTTCCCTTGTCAATTTTAGCACGCCCTAAATTATTACCCTATTATGCTCTCATATCTTCCATACAATTAAATTTCAACTCGTGTTTTAAGTCTTGATTACTTGCCTTGATTGCGTATACCACTGTTTCTCAAAATGAGGTTCGTGGATCCCCAGTAGCATTCGTCCAATAATCTTAAGGGGTTTGCGAACGAAAGGTTGTATTTATGACAGCAATTTGTTAAAGACTACAAGTAGGTAAAGAAAATTTCAGTTAGTAATATCTTTGTTTACCAAATAGTCTCAAATTAACGTTGTATTGTAATACTTCTTTACAGCGATTATAAAGGTGTACGAGTATTTGCGAATCGCAAATGTATGGTACCTTTATGCAAAGGAGTACGGTGGCTGATTCAACAAACTCTAATTAGTTGACTGGCAAACTATATGTCTTCAACTGTTTAATCGGCCAACGCTACCGCTGAATCAATCGCTAGTATATTTTTTATCATGTGATTTAGAAAAAACGTATGTAGATACTAGAAACTAGGATTTTTTAAGTCCGTAAGTAAGAAAGGGTACACAGAAAAGTATATCCTGTACCTGACAGGGGCTTATGACTGTAAGATTGAGAACCTCTGGTGTAGATCTTAAATACAACTTCTCCACCAATTTGATTTGGAGACGAAGGATTCTTTGCCATTGCTTGAACACGAGTTTATAATGGCGTCAATTTATGGTACCGTGTGACTTAATCGCATTGAGAAATAATTGTTTTGGAGCAGTGGTTCTTTACCTTTTAGCGTTGAGGGAGCATTTGTCTTTCTGTCTATCCATCGGCCACCAACTGTTTGGAGGTAATAGGTATAGTAAAAGTAAAATTGAAAATGTATAAATTTAATGTTTTTATTTTGGATGGCTTCACGGACCACGTCGGGTGCTTTCCAGGACCACCAGTGGTCTGTTGACCACCAGTTAAGAACCAGTGTTTTAGAGACTATTAGTATCTTACTGAAACATAAATTCCTTCACCGGTAAGCAATTTCTATATAAAATAACCGTTTTTTTTAAAGATTACCGAGTGGGTCTACTTGCTATGAAAATTCCTTTAGTAACATTTTTGTTTCAAAAATCTAACCGTTCCAAAGAAATGACATCAAAGAAACAATGCGCGTTATATCCGTATTGCATCTCATTTTCACATTCGACAGTGTATCCCTCGAACTCCAAGCTAAAATACCGTAAAATTCGGGATTTTATGTAACGAAGTCAGAGAAAGGGTTTTCCAGAATTTAACCCCTTGGAGGCGAAACACGATTTCATACGGTGCCTCGGGCGTTCCGCTAGTTAAGACTATCCGTATTTTATTCGTTCTGTTTTCAATCCATAGTTTCTTATTCCTTAAGGATACCCTTTTTATTTGAACTTCTTTTCTGGTTTATTTTTGTTAAATGTTTTTACATAATTTTTTTTTGCTTTTCCAAGCCGGATCAATGTAAAACATCAGGCTTCATTTACGATTTGACCAGACCAATCTTCATTTAAAAAGTATAAAAACCGACAAATCAAAAATTGGAATATTCCTACACGACAACTGAATTATTAAGTTTCATAGAATTTCTAGTAACATATTAATCCCGAACCGCTAACAGTAATGAAACTGCTCAGGATTGTCACTCATGGCCTGTAATCTTGAGGTTTTGCGTTCCGAGTTGAGTATAAACGACGCCACCCGTCGAATCCTGGTTGTAGTTCAAACAGAACAAGCTGTATGACCCTAAAATTGAAACGCATTACTTTACAAATTACATTAAAAAAGAGTAGTGAACTTTGTCAGGGAATACAGAACCTGTATTACTACATCTTGGTTTTATTTAATTAAATAGTACGACACGCCTTGCCATTCTTGCTATATTCAAAAAATCAAACAATTATCGCTCTCCGTCCATTAGTTATACGGATGATCTTTAAAGGCTCACACACATTATTATTATTATTTCATTTAAAAGTGATGCGGTAGCGAAGTACTAACTTTCAGTAAGGAGGGTCTAAGTATTTAAACCAGAAACTTCAATTAATTCGGGAATTAATAAATGATTTCCAATTCAATCGGGTGGACCGTTCTCTTTGGCCTGTGGCTTGATTGAAGCTGCTAGTTATGAAGTCGACCTGGAGTGTTTAATTTGCATAGTAAAGGCACATTAATTATGTATATCAAACATAAGTACATAATTGAGATCACGTCAAAGTGTTAATTTTGCTAGCTTTCATGTTGTAGCTTAAGGGATTTGAATATTCCTGTATTATGGATTTAACTCACGTACCAGTTTCAATTTTGCGAAGTTTCATTAGCAATTGTGCTAAAATCTTCCTGAAGTTAATATTAATCGTTTGAGTATTATGCTAGAGGAAATACCATACTATATTCGATAGAATTATATAAAACAAATCCCCTTAACAAGCAGTATTATAATAGATGACCAAAAACGTGAGAAAACTTGAAATTTTGATTGCATCATTCAAGAAACAATCAACGCCATCTATTCGCTGGACATAAAAACTCGCAACATCCCATTTCATACGCCGCCAGCATTTCCCGGGTTAAAATTCACACTGACTTGGCTGCTGTTTATTTCAGAAGCCGCTTTTTAGTGTCAAATAGATCCACTGTAGCGCTTGTAGCTGTATAACACCCCGCTTCGATGCCGTCGCCTCCATACATTATTTATTTATAAAGAACGCAGGATTTGCATTTCTCGGGTTTATTGAACAAGTTTTATATCTTGTCATCCAATATTAAAGATTAAGCTGTGTCTGAAGAATACATTTCGGCGTGAGGTGTTAGGGGAAGTTCGCAAAATTAGGGCTCCCCGTATCGGGTAACTTTTTATTTTAATAAAGGCTATGTACTTGGAGAAAATATGCTGTTCGGGGAAATATGGATACTTGGTGAAATTTACTACGTTAGCTTCACAAAGTAGATTAAAGCTGATTAGTATGAGTACTTTAGACAGGAAATAAAGTAAGTACCTACATAATATGGTTTAGATAATTTTATTTCACTTTCATACATATTAGGAAAACTAACTATCTCAAATTTGATTCTGTCGTCATGAATTGTTGACAAAATGGCAACATTTAGCTGTAAAAAATACACATCTGTACGAAGTACAAGAACACTTGTAAAACCCATTCCTTACAAATGTAATAAAACACAACTCGAGTACCATATTCGAGAAGAGAATCCAATTAAATAAGCCTTTCTCCAGAAAACGCGGGAGAAAATATTGTTTCTGTATCTTGTACGTTTTGTTATAATATGAAATTCTCAAGCCTTGCTCCAACTAAATTGCCTGGTCGCTGACATTGTGACCTTTAATATAAAATTTATTTAGTTTTGTATGGTAGTATCGGTACATGTTACATTTGAACATAATATCTGATCTATTTGAAATAGAGGCCCTACTCTTGTTGACGATGCCCGTATTTTCGAATGTAACCGTCCTTTTCACTCCCGACCGAATGACAACGTGAACGAGCGTGATGGCTAGACTCGAAAATACGGACATCGATAACAGGAGTAGGGCCTCAGTATAGAGACCGTTGGAAAGACAGTATCTTGTTGAGATAGTTAAGAACGAATTCCTTTCGTTCAGTTTTGGTTGTTACTCGTAAGTGGTGTTATTTATTAATTTCTTACCTACTACTTTTATTATTTAATTTAAACGTCGACTCAGGTCGTGTCAATACAAACCTCAGTGGTTTCAGAATGCGACTTTCATAAATATGTCTGTAATGTCTTTCTTATATGGTAAATAAATAAAAAAAAAGAAAATATCCTCGTACACACATAAAATGCACTTTCTGGAATCGGACGAACTCTCTCAAGCCTTTTACCACAACATTTGAACATTGATTACAAACCAATGCTTAAATTTATTGCTTTTATGTAATAATCACTTTTGCAATCTACATAAATTGGAACGCGGCCGATTCCCGTCTCTTGTGGTAATTTTTTCAAGTGCAATAATATCTTATATTTTTTAAAACATTGAGAATTATTTTAAACCCTCAAATTATGATTTTCAAAGGGTGATTAACGTATTTACAAACATGCTAAAAGAAATTAGGTAATTTAAGTTTTTCTCCACTTTGAACTTTTTCGACCGTCTGATGCCCTAAAGCATCCAATTTGTCTACAGTCTAACGCCTAAGAATCAAATAAATGGCTTATACTATTTTCAAATATGAAAAAAGCGCAACCTGGCGCGTTCATAAGTTGTATGTAACATACATCAACAGTTAGATGGCGTTACTTCGGGTTCGTCAACCACCGCATAAATTTCCCCCGAAATGAGAAAACCTTTCTGAATTTGTAACCAGCTCCCCAGAATACTAAAAATTAACCAAAAAAGGGGAACGCCGCCATTTTTTTGTTTACATTAAAATCGTACTCCCACGGTGCATTAGCTTAATACGTGACGTCATAAAACTGGAGATGTTGCCAGCCCTGAAAAATATGTGCTCAGTGTTCTACATGTCCTCATGAATTTTAACTTTACAAGAGATGTAGCAGAGTGATAACAGCCCGCACGTAGGAAACGTTGCGAAAATTATAGACCTGAATGAAATAATAATACTTTTGCAAGTTTTTCGTAAAGAAAATATTTCTCTAAAATTTCGTCGAGGTACTTACGTCCTCGGTAGCTCAGTTGGGATAGCGTATAGCGGATAGCGAAAGTTCGTGGATTCGAGGCCCATTTGAAGAAAGTAAATAAATTTATACTTGCATATCGGCAGCTTGTTATTGGAGTGATCTAGCTATTGACGTATTTTTAACACATACTTCATTAAAAAAATATAACATGTATTTTTGTACAGCACGTCAGGTTACCCATGTGAACTACGAAAACAGTTTTTATTACGTAGGGAATAGAGGTGGTGTCAAGGTCAAAGTGGGGTAGTCTGATTTGTGGCCGTATGTACAAACCACAGTACAGCTGTTATTTCTTAGCTATGTAGAAGCCGGCCTGTTTTGAATAATGCCCGGATGGCAACACCGACGATCACACACCAATAGTCTTCCATTTCACCAGTACATAAAAATGGAAAGGCGTGAATATATAACACTTATTTTTTGAACAAAACAAATTGGAGTCCTAGTAACGTCTCTGTTTTTTTAAATGAACCTTTACGTATTTTAATATTTTTGTCTGCTATATGATAATGTTATAGCACCTTTTAGGCGTGTACGTACACGAATTTGTACTTTACCTAACATGGACATTACCACGAACTTTAGTTAGAGAAAAAGATAACAAACGTATTAGTCCCAATGTGAATTTCAAGGCAGCCCTGTTTTAAATATTATTCTACACGAAATCATCGCGTTTTTAAAACAATAAGCCATTACGACTTTATCTACCGTCGAAATAGTCTATGGTTTGTTTAATCTGCAACATTGCACAGATTAAAAAGATTAAAAATCCCGCGCTTTTGCGCGGCAAAAATGTTAAAAACAGATAATGTCTTAACTGCCAGTAGCACCGGCCTTATCTGCTAAAAAAGAAATGATTATTACTGGATTAGGAAGGCAAAGGGGAGCGCCTCCTACCGACCGGTTGTTATGGTCGGGGACCAAGGTCCAATGGTCACCGTCTTGGTTTATCTATATGTAGTCAAGCTCGTGCTAAATCTTACATATCGCGGTTTGTGTTGTATGGAGCGGGCTATCAGCGCCATCTAGCCTGTAGGAGCCGAGTCAGAGCGTCGCGTCTTGAAGTTGCTTGCTAGTGTGGGCGACAGTGGTAAGATGTCGTTACATTTGCGTTAAAACAACAAGGAGCCTAATGTATCAATAGGAGCTATTTCTACAAATAATATTTTTTAACAAACAAAATCTTTTTTTTATTTAAAAAGTCATAAATATTGCCGACACCGAAAACATTACCTATTTTCACTTGAATAAATGTTCATAAAGCTCCCAAAATAACAAAAACATTAAAACAAAATTTCAACAAACTAAATACTTTCACTTGACAAGAATTGCATAGGACCATGTACACCATTTTTTAAACAGCTGGCAAACCTCATATGACGGTTAATTTGTCAGAATTTCAATACAAAATATGTCAAAAAATGCTAAAACGGTTGATTAAAAATTATACATATACTTAGGTGAACTGCAGACTAGGTATAGTAGGAAATAGTGTGTCTAATCTGTTGTAATCGATTATCCGTCATTTATCGGACATCCTGTATAAACTTTTATCCGATTCATACCATTATCTACAGGGACAGAACATTCCGAAGTATGTAAATAGTCGTCATCCAACTAGAACGTATCTTGGGATAATGTACGCCCTTGCCCTTTGGGCCAGATGTATTTGATTGCTCGTGTCGCGAAGGAATAGAAATACTTGAAGAATATTAAGGGGGCGCTGCTCGAGTGTATTGATATTTTTTTTCTAATTGTAAATTAAAATCTTTTCTTTTTCAATTTACTTAGATCATATTTGTTTCTTACGTTTACGTGAATTGTTGAACACATAAAAACACAATTTTGCGGATTACTTTGCGATTTATTTACATTTTATTTAAAACCTGACGTTTCGAACACTTTACAGCGTTCGTGGTCACAGGGAGAATATACCACCAGGTTTTAAATAAAATGTAAATAAATCGCAAAGTAATCCTTAAAATTGTGTTTTAATTAGTTACTTAGATCATTTGTTAGTTAGTATAGTAGAAAACCTCAGCCTAATGATAATAATGTGGCCTTGTGTTATGTAACTTTTTTTTTACTGAAATAGGATTGCTCTTGACTAAGCCAGAAGTGGCGTAGAGTCGACGGTGGAGCGAGCTCACTCAGAAGGTTCTAGCACTTTCACAACGTGTCTGGTAGCTGTCTATCAAACAGACGTCATGACTATCAAGTGATTAAACTGCCCTTTAAAGTAAAGAAGAAAAAAACAGTTTTGTCTTTGTTGTTAAGACTGCACCACAACTACTTACACGATGTTATAGACATGCTGTTCATAAATCACAACCTTATTTTTACCGTTGCAGCAATTGGTTAAAAAAGGAAAGTGTTTTTTCCCCAGATTGACGAACGACGCCTTAAGTAACTCCACCCTGTTCGTATACATTCAGAAATTCGCGCGAACCCTTTGTTCTTCTCCGGGTTAACAGAGATGCCGTTTTCTGTGTCACTGCCTTTTTGGTAATTAATATTGCAAATATTTCTTCAGCTTTAGTTCTGTAGCTCTTGTTTCTTTATTCAAAGGCTCCGCGCAGATGATCCGCCGACCACAGGCACCGGTGGCTAGCGACAAGCGGTTTACATTGTTTTAATACGTTTTGTATGGAGTCGCCACACACGTGAAGCGTCACTGTGTTGCTTGACTGTGTTAAGTGGCGTCAACTCGCGACTCAGTGTTCGCGAAACGCCACCGGTAGCGGCCACTCGCCATTTTGACAAAACGACAATGTGACAAACGATAAAGCCGGTGTGTGTCAAATTGTAGCCGTCACCGACCACCTTCGTTTGCGCAAGACCAAAAAGCGTGGCGCGCGACAGCCACCGGCGGCGGTTATCGGTGGCCCATCTGCGCGGAGCCAAAGGGCGTTTTTCGACTCACCGGCCCGGCACCGGCACGGCACCGGCATGGCCGTGCACAGGCTCCGTTGCCGGGGCTTCGTTTTTCCACTGTGCTGGTGTCGATGCCGCATATTGCTACAATTCATATACAGTACACATGCAGTGACACGGCGCCGGCGCCTGCGTCGGTACCGGTGCCGGGCCGGTGAGTCGAAAACGCCCAAAGTCCAAAGTCGATTTCGCGACTGATACCGGACCAGAAGTCTAAGTGCGAGTTATCTTTTGTTAGTCACTCGCGCTCACGATCGACCAGGTATCGGAATTTTGGTTACTGAAAAAAAAACTGGTTTCGCAAACGTGCCGCTAGGAGCGTTGACCAAATTTCCATACAAATTTTCGTCACTCGGACGAAGGTGAGAGCACGAAAAAATTTGACTAAGCCTTTAGTATACTGTATCGTTTTGGTACCGCGATTGTAGGGATTGTAGATTGTACGTATCACTGCAGCAATTTTATGTTTATCTGTGTTTACCTTGTATTTACGTCTGTAATTGATACCCGCTTTTTAATAAATGGTTTTTTTTCTTACTTTAAAAAGATTTGGTCCAGTTGAGGACGTCCTCCTTATTTTGTATGGAATAAAATAATAATAAGTAAAAACAATATTACACATTACTTACTCAGGATTGGATCGCGCTTTTCCCTTCAAGTTTACTGGAACGTTCGCTTTGTAATCTTCCATTTGGGAATAGGAAACGCATCTTCCCATTCCGATCCCGGAAGGTGAACGTTCCTTCCCGGTAAACGCTAGGGATGACCAATTTCCTATAGAATATGTCGATAAACGTCTTAGAATTTGAATAAAAAATAAATTGAGCTTAGCTCACTAAAAAGTAACTATTTTACACACTGTTTCTTAAAAAGTATAATTTTTCTTAACTATATCGATAATCGACGTTTAAAAATAACTATATACATTTTACTACATTCTTTTTTCTTATTAATTGTATTACCGAATTTCAATTACGCCATTTTTTACAGAAATGGGCCAAGCACCTTAGTATGCAGGTGATTATAGTGCTTAAGTGTGTGCACTTTCTGTTCTTTAACTAAAAGTTGATGTTGATATTAATTAATGTTTTCCAGATTATATATAGATAAATAAATAACTCTGTGCAATAAGCTCACCATAAAAGTAACAACACTACAATTTACACATATAGATGTACACATTAGGCGATATTATTTTTGTAACAGACATACTATTTTTCGGATCAGTCACCAAATTACAAAAAAATACGAATAAAAAACGAAAAAAATACGGAGCTCGATTAATGTTTAACGAAATCAAATGAGAACATCACGTAACATCGATACAATATGTATCGATAATATATGTGTTTGGGTTTTTCTGTCTTGAAATTACTCAGACACAGCTCCGGAGTCGGCAGTTGGTGGTGTTAACACCCCCTTGCCTCGGAAAGCACGTTAAGCCGTTGGTCCTGCGCCTGATCTCTCTACGGTCGTGTCGGACTTCCGTCTCACCGAATTATGAGAGTGAAGGAACAGATAGTGCACCTGTGTATTGCGCACACACTTGTGCACTATAGTATGTCCCGCGCAGTCGGCTAATCTCTGTTGAGATAGGCCGCCGTAGTCGAAATTCGGCTTGGAGGACATTATTATTATTATATCGATACATCGGTCATCTCTAGTAAACGTCCGAATCGTTTCCACGTGTGTGTTGATATATTAGGGCCGCCATTTTCCTTGCGCGTGACGCGTTTTCGTCTCAACAATTCAACCTAAATACTTGAAGAGTTTATTACACTGTAGAAAACGAAACATCTTTATTGTATACTCTGTGCGGCAAAAAGAGTAATAGAAAAAACATAAAGGAGTCGGGGTTGGAGGGAAAACAACAGAATTACTTGTCAATAAGTACGATTGCGTATTTACTGCCGCACTCAGAGACGTCAACTAAATTTAATCTTTCATTATGCCTCGTTATGTCACTTTCTTTGTCAATGAAATAGTAAAGAACCGCATGAGCCTTATTGAAGGATTAACTTGAATTGACGTCTATGGTTAAGGCAGTTAGAAAATTGCTACTAAAATCACACTCGGCTCTTCTTCGTCGTACCGCCATTTCCAGACCAAACAATCGAAATCCTCACACGTTCCAAACAAATTAAAATCATCCGTCTCATTCGGACATGTTTTATGATGTCATCACTCGTTCAAAAACCATCCCACGAATATATCAGCTAAGTGTCTTGTGTGCGAGTAAACTGATTAAGAAAGGAAGTTTTAAATGACTAAGACAAAACTGTCTTCAGTCGAATTCAAAACGTCCTGAACTGCGGCTCTACTCAATAATTGCCAAGATTCGTCCACAGAGGCACCACAGTGAACTAAAATGACTTCCATGTAAGTTTCTCAAAAATAAAATAATTACTATCTAGATGAAAACAAAACCATTTCAATACATCGTCTATCCAATTCCTTTCTATCGTATTCATTAATATCCCAGGGAGCTGCAAAGATCGCCACATTACTGGTCAGCCATGAATTATTTCGCTTACCAATGAGAAATGTACAGAATTAGTTACACACAGCACCCCAACAGTCTTAGCTTCACCTTGTCACAGCATGAATAAAAACGCCTGTACAATCCAACTGGGTGACTTATGTTTTTGAGTAGTTTTAGCTTGTTTAAAAAAACGACGACTAAAAATTCATCTTTTCTGGAAGCAAGACGTGTGAATTTTAGTTCTGTATATTGTCTTTTTTTAATATTTTCGTATTACATATATTAAATTAAACTAAATAAAATTTCACGGCGCTATTTGATACGTCTGTGCTGCAATCATTTTCCAACTTTAAACAGATTTTATAGAGTTGAACTCATTGATTCACATGCCACTCGGAAAAGACTATTCTGTCGTAATACTCTTAAGACAACAATATCCTAGTTTCGTTCCAATGGAACTGGCTGGCTTTAACGCGCTATGTATCCACCTTCCTGCGTAGCAAAGGACCGCAAGGCCTTTACATTTCAATTGTCCTGACAGCGGGCGGACAAATGTGCACTTTATCCCTCTATGTTTAGGGTACATTTCCGTTAAGAGGTCAAGCTGATTTAGTACAGTTCGGAAAACCTTTCGGGGTTCCGTAATCTGGTTCGACCCAATCGCAATTAATGGGGTCCGAACGCGAAGCGAGCCTAGGTTGGAGATTTAGCTAAACTAGAAGCGACTTTGCCACTTACAATGCTGAAAATAGTATCCGATATTGCACAAGAAAATCATTTATAAAGTAATGAGAATGAATTTCCATGCTTCTGTCTATGCATGCATTATGCATTCATGTACTCACGTAATGTAAAGTTTTTTGCCGTGGTAAGTTTAACTAACAGCAACATTATGTTCTCTTAACTAAAACACGCAGTTAAAAAGAATCGGACGACCTCCGCGGCCTTCTAGTGGCACGCACACCGGTTTTCAAGGTGTCGCCATCTCTGAGGTCCCTGGTTCGATTTTCAGTCGAACCCGGTCCCATTGCGCGAAGAACTGATAGTTCCGTTGGGGCAGAAAGGTCCTTGATTGGAGACCATTGGGTCAAAAGCGTAGCGTAGGGAGTCCACCAGCAGGATGGGCAGACGACCTTATAAAGATCGTAGGATAACAATGGATGTAGGTAACAGGTCACTTTGGCAATATAAGGTTACACTTAAGGTTACTTACATTTTAGTAACGGATGAAACTGAAAGGAAAAGGGCAACATCAATAGTAAATAATGTTTGTAAAAAAACTTTTATTTTTATACGCTAGGTTTCGAAAAAAAAACGCCAAAAAACATTTTGATTTCTATGTAAAAAGTGTTGTGATTACTCTCTTGCTTACGTTTGGTACACGGTGTATTGGTCAATCAAAATGAGATAGACAGGCAAAAGCGTAGTTTTTAAGACTAAATAGAATGATTTAAAAAATAAAAATTCCTCTTTTCTTTGGAAAATAATGTTCAGGTCGTATTTCTCTGATACAATAAGAGGCTCTGTTAAATTATCTTTATCTTTACTTCCTAAAATGTCACCTTGTATATGAGGGAGGTCTATGTTCAGAAATAGACTTCCTGGGGCCGATAATCGCCATTTCACTTCTTGCTTTAAACAAGCCTCATCTAGTTTAACTAGATCGTTTCGCAGCCAAGGGACCACCTTCCCAAGAGATTTGTCGGCACAATACCATACAATTTTCAACTATAGTGCCGAGCCACTCTACAAATGCGTAACTTAAATTGGGTTTCCCTTGTAAAATTACCAATAGTCATTACTTAGGGGTCCAAATTTGTATTTGCTTCCGAACTTTCGGCTTTTATTTCTAAACAAGAGACTTTTATCGGAGTCTATTGATCGCAAAGTTGTTTTAGGGAACAATGGATTCTTGATCTTCAAATACAAGAATACTATCTACGTTCAATGTTTCTTTATTATTAATGTAGGTAGTTCAGAAAGCCAGGTTATCGACTTACGTTTAGGTCTTACAGTTTTTACCTCTTTGATTTATACAGCGGTTGCATTGCATCGTTATATGAAAACCTAAGCCGATTCAGTAATGTGTTGCGATGTACACATTTGTATTTTTTCTAAAATCCGCAGTTGCATCGTTGTATGAAAACCTAAGCTCATTCATTAACATGCTGCGTTGCAATGTACCTGTTTGTATGTATCTAATACTGCCAGCTCAGCAATGAATGCGTGGTGCATCCAAATTAAGTCTGACGTTGCGAATAATCCAGTGACCAGTCAATACTGACTCCCATACATCACCTTGCGAAAATGCTGACTCGAACTCACATATTGATGCGGTAAATCCTGCAGCGCACTGAAAGCGATAACACAGAATAAAAATTAGTTCAAAAGGAGCACTTCGCTAAATTATTTGAATAAATGCGACCTCTCTACGACACAAGAACTTGTCGGACTATATCATCGGAATCGTCAAATTCATCATGATTCCTCTCAGCTTTTAAGTAGTACAGTAGTAGAACTCGTAACCAAATATTATGCTATTAATAGCACCGATTCATCGTAAGCTGTAGCACTTGCCTTTAGTGTATCACAAGCTTTAAAAGCAAATGTAAACGCATTGATGCAAATGCGTCATGCTCCAGATCGCTTCGTCACTGGTAACATAACGTCGGTAGGGAATACCAAAGCTATCCCTACATCAGAATGGAATTACGGAAGTAATTGTATTATCAATTTATCACAAAACTGTAAAGTTGCCGAACGAAATTCCTATCGTTTAATAAAACGTCGTGCGCCAAATAGTTACAAATAAAAAAATATCATGCAAAAAGAATATCATACATAATACTCAAGGCATAAATTAAATAAAGTATTTGAATTTTAATTAGAGCAGTAGTTAATTTTAAACATTTCTGTTCAGCAAAATAATTTAGAATGGCTCCCGGATACACAAAAAGCTAGTTTTCCAAAAGAATAAACGCATTCAAAGCGGAAAACTAATTAACTAAACTAAAAGGCAAAAGCTTTTAGCTGCAAACCTGGTTAACCATTCACTTCTGGGATATTAGAATTTTGATCAGTGGGTGCATTACAGTGCGGACCAAAAAACATCAAAGAATCTTTTAGCAAGCTCGCATAATCGTGGATCCCAATTTTCATCCGAACAATTGGAACTACCCTTACAAATAGCTGGATAGCTTGGTGAATGTCTCGTAGAAGCATCAATCACCAGATCGCATTCCCTGTAAAAGTCGGGCACTGTCAGCTGATATCTGGCATCTTTTAGCGTATTCGTGATGTCTTGGACTTGTTCATTCCGTTATAAAAAACCTCACTGTACATAATTTTATTATGCAGTACTTCTCGCCAACGCTTCTATGTTGCCGAATTAAATGTAACCGCACATGTTGGTACAAATCTCGTATCTTCATTAGCCGAGATATCCTGCGTACCAAATCCACAATATGGTCCTTATGCATATTTCGTTTTAACATTTCACGGAATAATCGCTTATTTTTACATTTTTAAGTATGTATAGTACTATTTATTCAATTTAGGACACATATCTCATTTACATAAAAATAATCAATTAATTAAATATGTACACTTAACAAAACTTAAAAATTTACTTATTCAAAAATGTAACCGTGTCCATGAGGCAAGGAAGCGAGAATGCTAGCTGCATTTCCGCGTTGAATAGCTAAACTTAGCCTCTGAGCGAGAAACGAGCCAGCTTTTTTGTTTTCCAGAATTGTATTTAATTTAGGGGCTATTTTTCTAAAAGTAATTTGGCGTTAGGTCCCCATGGTCCAAAAGTTTAAACGCCAAACGGTACAAACACATAATCACCTGCAAGAGACTCGTATTTGCGCCGCTTGGCGTTTTCTGCCGACTCAGCGGCAGACCCAGCTTTAAGAGCTGATTCCCTGAGATGAGAAGGGGCCAAAGTATCAACACAAGTTGCGTCCCATACCAAGGCCCGTCCCCGCTCCCAGGGAATGAGCGTGAGGCCATCAGGTCTCTTGCCATCATCACGGACCAACCCACGAGGTTCTAATGTGGAAGGAACGTTAATGCTGGCAAGAGCTCTTCTGATAGCGTCATTAAGTGCTGCATGGCGGGCCGCACTTTGCTGGCAACAAAGACTATGAAGACCTAATTTGTCGACCTCCTTGCTACAGGGACACGTAAATGGTTCACAAACCGGGGCCCCGATTCGCAAACCCACACACACCCGGAATGTCTCGCTGTCAAAAAGTGTACCTATATTTTTGGAATTGAGGGCGTGAAGCCAGTGACCTGATTCCTTGCAGGAAACTGCCAAGAGCCTTGCACGATGACAATCACTGACTGAATTTTGAAGCAGGGTATTGAAAGTCTCTCTTGCTAGAGGGACATCTCAGAGTTTTTGGTTGTGTGTTTCCTTTGGGATGTCTTCACTAGTACAGAGACTTTTCCAACATTCCTCCGCCTCTCTTAACTCAGTTAGCTGGCGAGGGTGCTTAAAGATTTTGTCTACAAGACCAGCAGTGCTATGAAGAGAGGAGAGAAATGCGGGAAGGGCAATACTAGAAATTTTGCGAACGCCGATACCACCAAACCGAATAGGGAGCGTTGCTTGTAACCAAGAGTCGTTTTTTAGCTGCAAATTCAGATTTTTTTCAAGATATGTTCTAAGAGTGGAATCGATAAGTTCTACAAGTTGTAGTTTTTTCCAGATTGGACTTGCGCGAAGGTAATATGTAAATTTTGGAACGAAAAGGCAGGATTTTAGAATGGTGTAGGCAATATGAGAGTTTAGATGTTCCAATCTGAGGGCTAACAGGGTGAAATGATTTAATTTTTTATCGAGAAAAGGTTGGATGCTGGCATCTAGAAGAGGAGCTCCTAAAAGGCAAAGTGATTCAGAATTTAGAATTTTGATGTTAGGAGCGAGGACGATAAATCTTTCAATTATATTTTGACGGGATTCCGCAGAAACATTGTCTTTAATATAAAGTTCGCACTTTGAAAGATTGAGCTCCAAACCAATTTTTTTAAATTCTTGAATTATCCGAACGAGGTCTTGGTACACAATATCAGCTTTGCCTCAGAGAGACCCATCATCAAGATACCAGATGTTAAATTTTGAATTTAAAGACGAAATGACGGGGTGAATGCCTAAACTAAAAAGTGCTGGACCTAATGGGTCACCTTGCTGAACGCCGACGGCAGAATTAATGCAATGGTCAATATATAATAATTTGGATGGGCAATTGTAGCATTGGAACACAAAAGGATAAATTTGGGAGGTATGGGCATGAACTTCATTTAGCAAGGCGGATCTATCAATAGAGTTAAAAGCATTCCTCACGTCAACATTCAGAAATACCTCTGATTCGTTACAGGCGAGAAAATTTCGGGCTGCATGAACTGCAGCTTCGCAGCCTCCTCTACTGCCAAAGCCAAGTTGTATGGGCTGAAAAATTTCTTTGAGCGGAGAAAAAATATTTCGGCAAGCTAATTTCGCCGCTAGGCGTCGAAACGTAGAGCCAATTGCGATTGGGCGGATACCGCCATCTTTTTTTACAAAAGCACAAAGTCTTGCGCCATACAATAAAGGAAGAAAGCTATCAAGCACTTTACCTGACAGGAGGAGGTTGCAAAGCTTCGTGATGTTAGAAAGTAAGGTTCTGCCGGCGTCAGCGGCGGATGCACTAACCAAATCCTTAAGATGTTGAGGAGTGATGCCGTCGATGCCCCCGGCAGAACCAGACGGGAATGACATAATCGCAGCAAGCGTATCGCTGTCATCAAAAACCTGTAATGGATGAATGTTGTGAGGTGGTGGAATAGGAAAGGTAGGAAAGTCTGGACGTGAGGGATGCTTATTTTGAAGGCTGTTAAGAGTTTCCTGATTACGAAGAGCGAGTGTATCATCAGAGAAAAGGATACGAGCCGCATTCTTCAGATCACCGTCCATCACTTTATTTTCTACTGTGCGGAATAAGTTGTAGGATTTATTATTATAACGAGGATTAAAAGTGGGAGGGGTTGAATTTTGAATAGTGTTGTCAATAAGAGCGCGAGTTAGAGACTTAGAAGAAGTACTGACATGAAGGTAGGTATAGGAAAAAGTAAAAAGATTTTGCCAATTTGATTCAGTGTTCAGAAGACATTTTTCGATGGACAATGAAAGAGATTTAGCAATAGATATTCTCGCTCCCCTAGGAATCCTTTTGACCACTGGAGTTGATTGGTGGAGGTGAGAGATATGCGATTCGAAAGAAGGGTTGGATGTAGATGGAGAATTTGGAAGAGAGGGTAGAGGAAGAGATGTCTGTAACCTAGGATTGCTGTGACATCTTGATATATGAATATTCAGGCCCCTTTTACCTTTAAAATTTCTGTTTGAGTTACAGATGTGACAGCGATAAAACTCCGGCTCTGAGTGGAAACCGGGAGTTATAAAAGCACTCATAAAATTAAATTTAAAACTACGTAAACAAACAAATAAATTTTGTAGACTAAAAATCTGCCAAAATAAACAATAAAAAAATTATATGCAAAAAGAATGAATGAATTACCTTACGTTATTAACAATCTTATCAACTAACTTAATTTTGTTTCTAATACCACTAATACACCAAAACACACAAAAAAAACAAAAATTGTTCAAACACGAAACGATTTGATGTGGCGCTGACACACGCAAGACATTCCATTTTCATCTCGATAGATAGAAGCGATTCCATTGGTAGACGAAGTATGGTGTAAAGCGCATATTGGTCAAGATTCCAAGTAACTCCGGGCAACGGCGGGGGCTTGAAATGGCTTCCTTGGCAACGGTGGCCTTGTAGTAAAAATGACGTTGACAGGCAACAATCAGCTGATATTGTAAATAAAATTGAATACGATGTCGCAGTAAGCTCCGAAAGCTGCGCACATGCGGAGAGTGGCAATCTGCACTTAAATTTAAAAAAGAAAACTCAATAGCGCCATATTAATCAGAAAATGATATTAAACCAAATAAATAAAAAATTCAGCGAAGTCGCCTTCCTTTTTTTTTAGTATGTATGGACCAAAATCTAGTTAAGTCTAGTTCTGGCTTGGCTCAGGCTCTAGGTTTCCAAATTATTTTTTTGCAAAGCTAATACGATTTACTTTACACTATTGAGTTGTAATTGTAATTTGATTGTTTCATCTATATCATTATGTCTCTTTAGAATAGTTATTTACGGGATTGCTACCATGTACCTTTTTATTTTCGAGTTTCCGATATTTCGGCGCTGTTGCAAGCGCTATGATCACGGAATAACTGAAGATCTTGCGGGTGAGATGTTATGGGCAAACGTAACATCCTTTGCGTCCGATTGCGAGTCAAATAGATTCATCAACGTATGACTTGGCTAAGCACATAGCAAAAGTACTGCAGCCATTGGTGGGTCGTTCGTCATCTTTTGTCAAAGATTCTCGTCACTTTATCGAAATCCTGCACCAAAACAAGGTTGATGTGAATGAGTTGATGGTCAGTTTTGACGTAGAATCACTCTTTACAAATGTACCAGTAGCAGATTGTCTGGAAGTGGTTAAGGTAAAGTTGCATGACAACAACATCCCGATGGAATATGCCGGACTTCTACATCATTGTTTGTCTACGAATTTTTTCATATACAGGGGTCAGTACTACCTCCAAATAGACGGAGTCGCCATGGGTAGTCCCGTAGCTCCAGTGGTTGCAAATATTTGGATGGAGTTTTTTGAAGAAAAAGCCCTTGTCACTGCACCCACTGAGATTAAACTATGGAAGAGGTATGTAGACGACGTTTTCTGTATATTGAGGGGAAACAATCAAGACGTAGAATCTCACTTGGAAAATTTAAATGGCATCCATCAGAACATAAACTTTACCTACGAGGTAGAAGAAGACAGAAGTATTGCATTTTTGGACGTGCAGATTCGTGTGCGGAGTGACGGTTCATTGAGTCACTCTGTCTACAGAAAATCTACTCACACTTACCGCTATCTTAACGCCGCCTCGCATCATCACCCTCATCATCTTAATTCTGTAGTGACCTCATTGACAAACCGAGCCTATGATCTGTGTGATGGAGAACATCTAAACCAAGAGCTAGAACATGTTCGGCGGGTCTTACAGAACAATGGATACAAAGGGAAGCTTCCACCTAGACACAGAGAAAGACAACAGGAAGATACAGTAGACAGACAGCCGGTATACTTGCCATATTTAAAAGGAGTGACAGACAAGATCTCAAATGTACTTAATAAATATTCACTAAATACTGTCTTCACTCCATTAAGAAAAGTGACACAATGTCTACGTTCGCCTAAAGACTGTTTCCCCTTAGATAAACCTGGTGTCTACAAGGTTGACTGCAGCTGTGGTAGTTCATATATCGGCCAAACTAAACGTACCATAGCGTGCCGAATGAAGGAACACATTAAGGCGGTCAAGAACAATGACATACAAAAATCGGCGATCGCGGAACATTTGTTGGAATCAGGTCCAAATCATTGGATTGAGTTTCATCACCCTCAGATCATTTTGACAGAATGCCATTACATACCAAGATTGGTCAGAGAAGCAATTGAAATCACCAAATACAAAAATTTCAATCGCGAGGACGGGTTTAAATTGTCAAGTGTCTGGAATCCAGTGATTCGAATGTGCAAAAACGGAAAAAACCAACCAAGTGTAGTTTCGCGGTCGGATACTGTTAGTGTTGTGTGTCGAGAACAGACGCGAGAAAATAGTGAGTTTGCAAACAGTGGTACCGGAGGTGAACGCAATAAAAGACTTAGAAGGAGGGTAGACCGATATGTTTGCCCATAACATCCCACCTGCAAGATCTTCAGTTATTCCGTGATCATGGCGCTTGCAACAGCGCCGAAATATCGGAAACTCGAAAATAAAAAGGTACATGGTAGCAATCCCGTAAATAACTATTCTAATGATAATGACCATGAAAGTTTAAAACAGTACATTATGTCTCTTTTGCATTTATAATAATTTGATCTCCTCTATTTTTAACTGCATTGAATGTACTTTCTTTCCGTTTGGTTGGATCAAACGGAACTATTGCATAATCTGTCGCACCAACTTTTCGGATCTGCATTCAATTCCAGCTCCACAACCGTCCTTGTTTCAGCAGAATTAAATGTTACCGCAGCTCTGGTACAAATCCCATCCCGATCTTCATTAGGCACGCTAGTCTCCCAATGTGGTGATTTCGTATGCACCAACGCATCGAATGCTACCGACCCGTCACATGGGGCAGCCTGTAATGTATTGCACGCGTTTGCATTGATCACAGGGATTCTATGGCTTTAAATCCCTCCCTCATGGGACTGAACAGCCAACACGCTTAGCAGATTGTCCCTTTGTGCCTCTTGTGCAACAGCATTGGTTATTCGGTCCAGGGGAATTTCAATTATTTTCCGTGATGTATTCCCGTTTTCATAAAGTCGTTTTGATAATGTTTAAGATCGCCATGGTGTAGTTATCCGCGCTCCAGACTTTAGTGCCAGCGGTTGCGAGTTCGAATTCCTCAAGCTTGTGTGTCAAAGCACGAGCGTTTGTATCTAAGTCATGGATGTTTATAAAAAGTATAAGAGAAAGCATATCTATAATATGTAATATAATACGACTTTGGAACAAGGTGATTAGTGCGATTATTAAATAACAAAATGAAATAGCTTTTGTTAGATATCAGCAAATGTATGTTTTCATTACCCTTACATTTTTGTTATTTTTGAAAAGTCCATTTGTTTCTTTTTCTGAATTGCACAGAAATGAAACAATGTAAAGTCATAGGTATGTACATTTTGCACGATGTTGTTGAGGTTTATTAACATCCGAGAAGGCCTGTCTCAGGATGATAATGGGATTTAGGGAAAAAAGAATAAAATATATCTGCAGAGAGGGTGAACGACGGTCGACGGAGAATAATCGCGTCCATTTTATCCACCTCTGGAAATCCTATTTCAGACAATAGTGGTCTCAAAGTGAGTTGGCTTTTGTTTTCTGTCTGTGAGTCACACGGCGAAACTAGATTCAGCTCTCGAATTAGACAGATACGCTTTTCGTGATGCATTGTACAGGATTTAACCAAATTGCAAACGTTTCAAACGGACAAAATGAAATACCAAGTTGCAAAGTTTTTGTCAGACCCTTCCGTTATTGAGAGCGCAGTCAGATTATTCGGAACTTTCCAAATTTTATTTCTGACGGTATTAAAGTCAGAATACAAAGTTGTTTCGTCTCATTAAAATTCAGGAGATAGAACCGTTTTTCGAGATTGCTATGGGTCCTTTTGTAATAAAATTTCGCCTGCATTTCTTTTTTTAATAGTAGTTCTCACCCGGGCTTTGTTTGGATTCCGATGAATATAATAATCCTAGTGAGGATACTTTTATCAGCAGGATCTCCAACCTGTATTAAAAATTTTAAAAGTCAGGTGGGACAAAAACTAACTCGGTTATAAGACTGTACAAGACAAGTAAAATAAAAGATGATAATAATAAATTATTTTACTAACCATGCTCCAACTGCCAATTTAACTGTGACAAGGGTCTCAAGTGTATTTTATTGTTTGCCTCTTTAAAGTTTGAGGTACGCCGCTGCCCATCCAATTATATTTACCTTTTTGCCAAAAGTAATTCTAAACTACCATAGAACAAGGGCATTCACCTCGCAAATATCTCCCCTTAGGTAGCATTAGTAAACACGGGGGAGTCAAAATATATTTCCACCCTCACCCTAATTCGAATACGAAGTATCCCCTTACGATTCACCCTATGCGTTGCTATAGCAACCGTGCCCTTGGCTGGAACTGCATCACGAAATAAACATTCCAGTGACGCTCGTGGCGTGCAGTTCCCGACCCGCCTAACGTCCATTATTGATATTTTCTGTGTTTACCGATGTAATGCTCCGTCGCTCGCAAATTCCCCGAAAATATTGAGCAAAGCGTGTCTATTTATCACGTTTATAGCAAACTCAGCGCTATGTAAGGTCAGGGGTGCGAAAAATGGGAAAATGCTGACGTATTACAAATGTTACGTTACATTCATACTAATGCAAACATATTTATTTATAGGTCTGTTTTCCTCTTACCTTATACTAACAGGTTCTTTTCTTTGTTTCAGGGATGCCGGTTTCCTGAAGATGGCCTCACGCACCCCGTCGCTTGAGTCGCTGCCCGGTGCTAACTCTATAGGTTCGCTGGAGCGTGGCTCCTTATCGCCCTTGACCCTTAGCGGCTCCTCGCCACCTGCGAGCGATTCCGCCGTATGTGACCTTCGCGAATTCGACGGCCTCGACACCACCTGCGCGATCTGCCGAGAGACATTCGTTGACCCCAAAGTACTAAATTGCTTCCACACGTTCTGCCGGGGCTGCCTGGAGAGGGAACAAACACACCCCGACAAAGTTACCTGTGTCACGTGCCGCGTGGACAGCCAGCTGCCACCCGCAGGCGTACACGGACTACTACCCAACCTTGTGATAGCAGCGGCCGTTGAGCAGGACGCAGATCTCCTGCCCACCGCTCGCCAAACAAACTCGCCCTCCGCCCGCTGCACGGGCTGCAAATCGAAGGAATCGGACGCTGTAGCTCGCTGCGTCGATTGCGCCAACTTCCTCTGCCCCAACTGCGTCATGGCACACCAATTCATGCATTGTTTCGAGGGCCACCGTGTACTCGCGTTCACGGACCTCAAAGATGACAAGGGTATGCTCGGATCTACCCTCACGACGAGCGGTGACAAAACCGCCTTCTGCCCGAGACACAAAAATGACATCTTGAAATACTTCTGCCGCACGTGCTCTGTGCCAGTTTGCAAAGAATGCACGATTATCGAACATCCAGCCGCTTTGCACGACTGCGAGCATTTATCCGATGCTGGTCCTAAACAAATGGAGCTCATGCAACAAGCTGTTACCGAGGCCAAGACACGTGCAACTGAGATCAGGCACGTAGTCAAGACTGTTGAACATGCCGCTGGAAAGTTACAAGTACAGTACCACAAAGCTCAAAATGAAATCAATGACACGTTCCAATTCTATCGCTCTATGCTCGAAGAGCGCAAACAAGAATTACTTAAAGAACTAGAAAGTGTTTTCTCAACCAAACAGATCGCACTGACAGTTGTCGGGCAAAAAGCTCAGGAAACGGTAGATAAGATTTACCAAACATGCGATTTTGTAGAGCGACTAACTAAATGCGCCAACATCGCTGAAATTTTAATGTTCAGGAAATTGTTAGACTCCAAACTACAATCACTAATGAGTTCCAACCCAGAGCAGAGCATGCAAACCGCTTGCGAATTAGAATTTGTCTCAAACTACCAAGCGATACAAGTTGGCGTGCGAAACACTTTTGGGTATGTACGTTCGAGCTCAGAAGCGAATGTTGGCCCAACGAAGCAGCCTCCGATTGCCCGTCCCACGAATGGCTCTCTCCTGAATGGTGGCTCATCATCTAGCAGCAGTAGCGTCAATGGCAGTTCTGGCAGCCTCAATGGCGGAATCCACCTCCCTGCCAGTCTTAACGGAGTATTAGACCGCCCATACACCAATGGCCTTCTTGGTCCTACCAGCCAATCCACCTCACCATTCGAGTCAAATATCATCTCGAAAAGGTTCAACAGTGCCAACAGTCTAGGACCATTCTCCACTGCTATTGGAGACATCAATTTGAATGGAATTAATCCCTACGAAAAGTGGTCTAATGGTGGCTGCGACTCTTTGTTCCCTACTGCACCCACCGATCCTTACTCGCTTACGGCTGCCACTCACACAGATCCTATATTAGATTTGACGAATAAACTAATTTCTACTGCCATATTCCCGCCAAAATCGCAGATTAAACGCCAAAAGATGATCTACCACTGCAAATTTGGCGAATTCGGAGTCATGGAAGGTCAGTTCACTGAACCGAGCGGTGTCGCAGTTAATGCTCAAAATGATATAATTGTGGCCGATACCAACAATCATCGCATTCAGATATTCGACAAAGAGGGTCGATTCAAATTCCAGTTCGGCGAATGCGGTAAACGCGACGGGCAGCTTTTATACCCGAACCGAGTTGCCGTCGTGCGTACATCTGGCGACATCATCGTCACCGAGCGGTCACCGACCCACCAGATTCAAATTTACAACCAATATGGACAATTCGTGCGTAAATTCGGAGCCAACATCCTGCAACACCCACGAGGCGTTACGGTCGACAACAAAGGTCGTATCGTCGTCGTCGAATGCAAAGTAATGCGCGTTATCATTTTCGATCAAGTTGGCAACGTTTTGCAGAAATTCGGATGCTCTAAACACTTGGAATTCCCGAACGGCGTAGTCGTTAATGACAAGCAGGAAATCTTCATTAGCGACAACCGCGCGCACTGCGTTAAGGTGTTCAATTACGAAGGCATTTACCTGCGCCAGATTGGCGGTGAGGGAGTTACAAATTACCCGATCGGTGTGGGCATTAACGCCGCGGGAGAGATCCTTATCGCGGACAACCATAACAACTTTAATTTGACGATATTCACGCAGGACGGACAGTTGGTGTCTGCTTTGGAAAGCAAGGTGAAGCACGCGCAGTGCTTCGACGTGGCGCTGATGGACGACGGATCAGTCGTGCTCGCCAGCAAAGACTACCGGCTCTACATCTACCGCTACGTGCAAGTACCGCCTATAGGTATGTGAGCCGCCCGTTCTGATCACAGGAGATCGGAATGACCGATGAACTATAAGCCAAAAATCGACACTTTGAAGCGCAAGTAAAGTGAAGTGGACAAACGATTCTGGCCATGTGTGTCAATTTTTGAGTAGTTCAAGTGACGATTCCGATGGTGGAGACTCGAAATTTTTGTAAGTGAACGTGTTAATTGATTGTGGCTGTCTCGATGTGATCAATTTGACTAACGATGGGAATTCTTTACATATTTTTCGGCATGAGATCTCTGTATGCATTACTTTTAAATGAAACTGTAATGAGATTAGTTGATAGTATTGACATTGTTATTCGAGTACCTATTTAAAGGATAGAGATTATTCCGTTGGATCGATCGAAACATACGAACGGTGTTCTCAACCCTTATCATTTTTTAATCTATTGAATAATATTTTTTCATATCCCACATCGTTAAATTAGGGATGCATATTAAGGGCATTTGTATTATTTAGCCCATTTGTTGGACCAATATTTTAACTATTACTTAAAAAATTGTTAGGCGTTAAGCGTGTGATTTTATTGTAATAAGAGAGCATCGAGCGGTATTGTTGTTAGTTCTAAGATTATTCTTCGGCACAATGGCACTTCCTGTTTTTAATTAGCACTTATTCTGTGTCGATTGAAATATGATTATGAAATTAAGTAAGAAGTTGTTACATTATTATTAGGTAAGTGTTAAATTGATTGAGCTGATAATGGACAATCTTTAGTTACTACCCCTCTTAATGTAGTTACAAAATTTTAGGGAAATGTGATGTTAGGGGTTTTATCAATGACAAAGTTGACTGCGGCGCTCCTTACAGTAGCTTCACTAGCCTGGGGACCTGTCGGAACATCACAACGCGGCGAGTGATCGAAAATGTTTTATAGACCTCAATTTATTTTGACCCGAACCGCCATTCTTCGAAATACACTCCGCAACTTGAGTATTATAAAGCATTTTAGATGATGTACCTTACTGTTTATTAGAAATGGTTGTAGTTATGTTAATTGTATTGGAAGACAGTTTTCTATTTTTTTTATGGATGTCATTACCGCCTAGTCACTGAGAGCCCACGGACCTTAGTTTCCAAGTTGTTTTAACGATTAGTAACATTTGGTTGATAATAATATTATTAGTTTTTATACAAATCTAGTATTTGAATGTTTTTAGTAATTGGACACGGTAGTAACTAGTAGAGCACTTTAGGGAATCGTCGTCTCGCTAGACTTTTTTAATTAATTATGTTTCTGAGATTTTTTAGAATGAGATATTGAGAGCACTGCAACTGAACGCGTTTCACTACTTACGGGAGTATTATGAGCTCGCTTGGTATACAAAATAATTTACATTTTACAATTTGTTATTCTGGTAAGATATTTTTATATGGAAACATATTTCTGTAGTGGTAGTAGTAATACGGTGCATGTTTATTATTAATTTTTATTTCGTATTCTATGAATATTATGCTACTTTTTTTACTTCAGTCCCGTGTGTTTGAGTGTGTTAGCAGAATTATTTTAGTTCGAGTTTCATTAGTTTTTGGTTTTCTTAGTGAATAATGATTTTTAGTATTTTTTGCTGAATCTATGACAATAAAGAGATCTGATGCGACGCAACGGGTCGCGGGTCGTTTCTTAATTTTTGATCTGCATTAGTTTAAGTTAAGTTTCGATTTGATGATAATCCTATGCTCTTAAATAAATTATCTCGTTGAATATTGAAGGCTCGTCGGGCGCGAGTACAATGCACTGTGACTTGATGCAATACCTGCGTTGCAAGTGCCATACAATCATGTTGTGATTTAATAAGTGATATTTAGTATTGTTTGTAAATATGTACCATACTCTGATTAATCGACTCTAATCATAAGTCTGATGTCTTAGATGGTTTCAATTGTTGTGTCGGTGCAAGGCCGTCGTCACGGAATAAAATTTTAATGAAATCAATGAGTTATTGCCTTGCACCGGTTCCAGAGCATTTGAGAACAACCGACCTTCACATATTTTCTGTTCTTTGCATATCACAGTGCACTCACCGCTTGCTGCCGTGACGCGCCTTCGATCAAATAGTTAAATATCGATACGCCCACTGGATTAAGCGAATCACAACTTAGCAGTGTCTTAGAGTCCAAATTTCAGTGATTTATCACCAATGATTTTTAATATAGGCCACCCTGTTCCTAGTAAATTAGAAAATATCCAAGACTCATGCGAATGTTGTGTTTCCCCTAATCCACTGGTACTGGATTTGATTGATCGTAAGTTAATTCAAATTGCCGTATTAAAATTTGCTTTCTCTCAGTTTTTTTCTTCCAATCGCCTTGTCCTAATGCATGTGCCCGAGTGCCAATGAGTTCACCTACAATATACCTACCTACTTTATTTTACACATACGTATTGTAATGAGCTTACAGCGCGCGATTCGTCGCAAAAAACTGAGATTACGCTAGACATGGGTAAACATTTATTTAGTTTTAAACATTGAGGACTTCATCTTAAAAAATACATCACAAATTTAAATCGTCACCAGTACAGTACTTATAAATTTTTCGATGTATTTTTTCCCGATGAAGTAATCCTGGTAAAAAACATACGCTTTTACTTAATTGATCATTTCGTCGTATTATATTTAAACTAAGAATAGTGGTAGTTCATCAAAATTACTATAATAAGATGTGCAAATTATGACAACACAATTCACGCCTATGTAATGCTGTGTATCTATTTTATTTTGAATTTTGACAGTTAGCTATTTTTATTTTAACCCGAATTAAGGTTCAATTATAATGATTAGTATTACAATCTAATTTTTCGTTCACAATTAATTATTTTTGTGTTTTTGCATAATATGTAAGTGAAAAAATGATTTTCATATCGAAAACATTTCATTCTTAAAATTGCATTTCTAAAGCTTGACTGATAAATTGAAACATGTTTTGTCTTTAAATATATTTTGTCGATGTTTGTTGTTATAATTATTATATTTTTTTAATTATTTGTATAAACAATTGTTCTTTAAATTAATGTACATCGTTTTGTTTTGAATTATTTTTGTTGTATAATTGCTTTTTTATAATAATACCAGTTCATTACAGTTTTACTGTGTGTTTTATTTTGATTTTCTTTTTTTTGCCCGCATAGTGCTTTGTAGATTTCCTTAGTCATCATTATTTTAGTTTTGCTATGTTAATGATGACTGATAGCATACTTTATCAAACTTCGTTTGTGGTAATGAATCTTGATTTAATATATAAAGACACTGTTTTCCATATTTTTATTAAGGTTACACTTTTTTCGCTTTTTTACTTGAAGTACCTAGCAAAAGCCTAAAACATTGCCAAATTGCTAGTATAAAACGATTTCCAATTCTTATTGAGAGTACTTACGAGAAATTAATATTCATTACCATGAACCTTACAGCAAACGACGCTTTGGTTTTAGCGCCATGACAGTGATATACCTCGGGGCTTACTGTCAATTTCACCACTTCCTGATTAATTCCTTAAAGTTTATCTGACAGATAAGTTGACATACTTTTCTTATGAAATACGTCTGATTATCCGTCAAGTAAGTCTAAGCTTTCAGGAACTAAGGAAGTGGTGAAATGGGCATGTAGTCTCGACAAATCATCATCAACCTTAGCGCCGTTTATTGTGCCAATACAGCACGTTTATTCAAAAACGTCGTGTACTATTGAGAAGAATGATGCGTTCCGAGATCGATATCTCAAAACTCATCATTTTTATATCAATTACGGTGTTTGAGGTAAACGGCTGAATATGCAGTTTGGTGTAGGACCATTAGTGTGTTTTGCGTGTGAGTGCATCATAGTATAACTTACAACAGTTGGTGTTGGGAACAAATGTTGGCATGACGTAAGTATTGCTTTAGATTTAAGTATTACACGAAACTCGACTATGACAATTTCGATAGGTCTTAAATATCTGTAAAAATAAACATTAAGGCTGATTCTTTAAATAAAATATATACCAATACCAACCTTTACAGCTTTCAAGGTAATTCACCACCGTAAATATACTGCTTTCACAATATTCGCATTAAATAATTGGAAACCTAGAAAAAAAATCATATACAATATATTTGAACCATATCTGTAACACCAACAGTGTCATACTTATCTGCGCTTCATCGACAAAATTGATATATTACATTTTTACAGATATTAAAGACTAACTTTTCATAGTCAACACACACCCCAGTAATATTTTACAGCACCATTTTAAAATTCACCATAGTTATAATATCTCTACATTATCTGCCTAAAATTTACTCTATAAAAATCAAGGTGCTAAACGGTCTCAATTTATCAACTTTTACAATATTACGGCTGAACTAATAAACTAAATTTAAATTACGAATCATATTACTAGTTTGTCTGTAGTCTGAATTATCAAATTCAAATAGTTTATTCAACCTCTACATTAGTTTTCTATTCGACGAAGCATAAACTTTAAATGATTTAGTTAACCGAATCGCTTCAGTAACATCCATTCAGATACTAGATTGAGTATAAAAGAAACATTCAACTAAAGATTCAAAAACATGAGCTCTAGTCATTAAATTAATCAAGGTTAAAGATTCTAAGTGTTCGTTCTCAGTGATATGGCGACGAGTTATTTTATTTTTATATTTCAACCACATCGCATAATAATATCTACATAAAATACATATTCTTATGAATGTAGGCTATAAAACTTCGTATTAAGAACTATTTGTATTCTAAAGTAAGTAACTTAATATCCCAATAAGCTTTACTTTTCTACGAGAATGTAGCTGTTAAAAGCTATTTTAAGATTCTTTAGATACCGTCTCCCTTCCTTACAGCAGCAGCACTGCTTCCAAGGACTTATAAAAATGCGCTAACCAAACCACTATTTCCAAGTCAATTACTATAGGGAACATTTTACTACTAACTCTAGCACCTACTAGTAATGTAAGCAGAAGCTAGGCTTACAAATTGTTTATAATTTTATACTCAGCAGTTCTCTTAAGACTACAATTAAGATTCAACACTACCAATTAATTTAATCCAGTTACAATTTCTTTAATATCATCAGACTTTTCTTAATTGCAAGTTGCGCATGGATCATACATCAAAACCATATTAACGTTATCTGCTGCTGTTTTCCTTAACGCCTTAATATTTATAATCTTTGTCTATGTATCTAATATTTCCAAGTGTCATTGTCAAACAAAATTGTAGTCTAAACTCTTCATTGATGAAATTTCAGCTTACGCCTCGTCCCATCATTCCCGTTCGAAATTCTCTAGATTTTCTTTTGGACATCGGTTGTCAGGAAGTGTATAGAAAAATAATGTAAATAGAATTTAGAATAACGATGTTGGTAGCATTACTATCTAGGTTAAGGGACGCCGGGGATTGCAGTGCGAGAAGGTAGACGCGAGTGAGTGTAGAGTGAAATGTGTGTATTTTTATAATGAAATTACGAATCAACGATAGGTTATTTGTAAGATGTTATTTAGAACGAGCCTATGTTGTTAGGGCGAGCATTGAACGTAAGGCAAGGTTAGGAATTGTTGTTAAAGAACATTCGAACGGACCGATATCCGAATTCGTCTGGGTTAGATTCGAATTACAGTACAGTTAGGTTTTACAGTAACCATATCGATAGCTGTATGTCTACTTTTAACATTGTTTGAAATCGGTAATTTTGTGACAGTTAATAAATTCACCTGTTAATGTATTCATCAAGGTAGAATATAATGTATCAATGTTAGCTTGTCAGATTGTATGTGGTTACCAGTTTGGTCACTTATTATATTCGTAGTAGAGCGTCGTTGAATTTTATAGAACTTACGTTGAAGATACGTTGATCCGTGCGGCGCGTGAGTAGCTTCATGCCGCATGCTAGAGGCCGCGTATCTGACATTTGCGCATACGCGTCAATTTGCTCAGGAATTGTATTGATTTTCACATTGATCTATCATATTTTGATAATCATAACCTTTTTTACCATCGCTTTTATGATATCGTATTTTAGCGGCGATGTTGTGTCATTGTTGAATTTAATTGATTCGCTAACTGAATATTTTAGTGAATTGCACAGAACGTTGGTATTTCACTTAATTTTTGATGTATTTTTTCTTGAAAGAGATGTATTCAATGATTTTACTGTAACAATGACTGAAGTTGAGTTTGAAAATGAATGAAAGCTAAAATTCGTTGATGTCGTGGAAGATGGAACGGGAGCCAAGGGAGTGGCACTGGCAGCTCTGTTAGTGGCAAGTCGTTCCTCTCTTCTCACGGGTTTTAAAATTGTGATTGTTGTAAATTTAGGTGAAAGTAACAAAGCACATATGAGCACAAACCATCCATCCTCAAATAATACTACGCTGAATGTTTAAATTTAACTCACGTTTGAATTTATGATACATTTTATTGTAAAAAATATTTTACTATCGCTTAAGTTAGTTGAAACGTTTGCAAATAATAGTATTTATTTTCACAATGATGATATTTTTTTTAGCGAATGGCGAACGTTTTAGAGTTCGTGAAGTGTTTTATATGATATGATGAATTATGCAAAATTAATATTTGTGTGCGTGTCGACAGTTCAGATCCATGTCTTGAAAACGTTGTCATATTTTTGAGGAAAATGTCTGAGAAATTCTTAACAAAATGAAAAGTATTAGTATCTATTGTGTAGTTGATACATCGAAAATTAATTGCAATCATATACTACGTAATTTTGATTGCCTATTTTGTCATGGGTCTTTACACGAAACACGCAATGTAATATTGACTATATTTATGATCTGTAATCATTCTGTGCGTTTCTTTGTCTTCTTGTACCATAGCAATCGATGTTCATTGTTTGTACTTGACATTTATATTCTTGCTTCGATTAACTTTGTATGAACACTCATCGAAACTATGCATCCCGCTCTGCCAAATCGGTACTTGAGGGCAACAGAAAAAGATGAACAGTTTTCGCAGACTTGATCGGTCTTTCATTTGTGTGTTAGGTATTATTGTATACTAAGGTGTGATTTTAGTTATTAATCATGATTTTACACAAGGAAAGATTCCAAATGTAACTGCATAGAATAAACGATGGTGTAGCTAATGACATATCAAGTAAGGCTTATTATTAAATGATTGCTGAGGGGAAAGATAGGAATGGTTAGTGATGTTTATACGATGGAACCGAAGTGAACTATTTGGCTCTAACTGACAATATTGAAGACAGTTTGAAATATTCTCATGTTGAAGGATAAAAGGTTTAATAGGAAATTGTTTTGTGGTTGATACGCGACATATCGTCCACATAGTGGGGAGGAGTAGACGAAATTAATAGACCAATACTCGGTAGATGGCTCTGGTGGACCATTGGTGGAGGAACGAGAAACGACGATTTGGAATCTTTCTAAATGAAGCTAGTCGCCAAAGAATTGCTTTTAGATAATTAAATGTTATTGTAATATGTGTACGCACGTAAGATTAAACCTAAATTAGTTATACGATGCTTAAATTGTCCACACAGAAATCGATTTTACACACTTAACGCCATCCTGCCAGATATAAGGAGAACACAATGCTTATGATGAGTAAATTTAAATTATATCCTACTTAGCATACGGAGTAGGTAGTGTGTATTTTTAGATATGCCATTGTCTATGTTAGTTTAGTGGTTAAGGCACATCTTGAGCTTTGAACAGTGTGAATCTGTCACCAATATTTTTTACATACGAACGTAGTTGTAAATGTATATCAATTTCAAGCAGTGCTTTCATTGAGAGTAGTTTAGTCGTAGGTTAAGACCACTAGAGACCCTCGGATCCCGCGTAGGGCTCTGCCGACAAACATAACTCTATGCGGCTTCTACCTAAATCTGGTTTAGACTCGAACACTTATTCGCAGCTAGCACAATCGCTTCTGCACTCTAATTAAGGCCCGTTTAGGATTTAATGGCACCTAAAAACATAATTGTATTCAGTAATCTAACTGTATAATCTACTGAAACACCATTTTGCGCCGTGGCCTTAAAATTGAAGGAATGTGTTAATCCTTTTTAAAGAAACGTAAGTTCATTTGAATTTTGTACAGACGTAAGGATTCCTCGTGTGTTACACGTTCATATGAATCATTATCATACTGTTTTAAAGTAAGTGCTAATAATCTCACTATTGTATCGTAACTAGGTTAGATGTTGCTGTAGTCATTTGTGTAGGTATCGCTTAACTCGTCCTAAATAATGATAAATTGTTGATTTCAATATTTCGATTCGTGCATATCCCCATTTTAACACGTTTGATAATTGTTACCTACTCATTAGTTACTTTGAGACTGTTCAAAATGTACTCTATCGAGTTTTTCTCTAAGGGAAAGGGCTGTTTTAGCAGATATTTTTGATACTTTGAGGAAAATCGAAGGGAAACAATCATGATATGTAGATAAAGAGTGTTGGATTCCTCGAGAGGAGCCTAGCGAGGCATTAGAGGCGGAGGACCTGCGGCGTCGGTGATGCCTCTTCCCATCATTACTTCGTAAGAGTGGATACAATTAATGTTACTGTAACGAAAAAAACAATGTTGTTCTTATATGAAATGCGATGGTTTTCGCTGATAACTTGTTGTTTTTCATATATTCATAATATTTCCTTTATTTTTTGTACTCTTTAGTATTAAGATTAATATTAAAATGAAAAACTATTCAATGTTGATTACTCTAAAACCAATAACGTATGCATTAAGGATGGTGTAAAATAGTTTCCCCGAGAGCCTTACTAGTGGAGAAGCCTTTTCCTTAGACAGTTAAAAGTTCCCTTTTCCATTTTATTGTAATACTCTAATGTGAGTTCTGATGACGAAATTGTAAACAAGGAAAAAACAATTATTAGAACAACAGAATGCTAAACCTAAACATTACTTTATCAACTAAACCGAATCGATGACTTTGACAAAGCTTCACGAGTTCCAGTTGGTACTGATATGTTTAAAGACGGATTGAAAATCGTCTCCTACACTTACTATAACTTTTTATATCTCCTTAAATAGTTTATAATTCCACTGTCTAAATACAGTTCAAATGACTCCTCACCGCAGATTCGTGTTAGTTGTGGCCTAGCAATGATTTAAAGTAATAATAAGGGTTCATCATTTCTTAGTTAGATGGTATGACTCAATTTTAAGACTGATCACAGTAAAAGAAAAATGTTTAAAAAAATCCTGGATAAATTGTTTATAATTTTATGAAGACTATCAGTTTGCCTTTGACATAATAATCTTCAAATCGATATTGGTGGTAGTGTTTTAGTAAATCAATTTGATAGCCAAATTTGTGAGACGGAATATCGATCTGACGATATTTGTCGAGAGATCACGTCATTAATGTCATCTTCTGTCGATACTTTTCTATGTCTTCTATCTATAAAGACGACGATAAAATGAAATCGATAAAAGATTGGGTGAAAAATCAAGGTAATGTCAACTTAATTAACGTTGACGTTACTGTTGAAATTGACGGAGAAAATCATAAAGAAAATGCTATTTGTTGCCAAAGTGTTGTTAGGGATACACATGTAGTTATAAAAATCGGTTGTCACATGCATAATTAAGTTGTTCTTGGGAGGTTTGAAATTAAGGAGAGAAGTTGAAAAATATTTCCAATGATATATTTTTTCATAATGATCTTGAATGCTAATCGATATTTAAGGTTTATATCTGTGTAGGAATTTAACTTAAACGTGTGGTCATAATGTCTTTGCCACGATTCAGCTTGCAGTTAATGATAAAAGATTTGAAGTTAGAATTTCCATTAATTTGAATTCGTCATATAGTGAATGAATTCCGCACGAAGCGGGCATAACGCGATTTCTCGATCAAAACGCATTGTGAATCGTGGTAAATGATTTAGTTGTTTAGTGTTCATGTTACATTAGATTGTATTCGACAGCTCTGATGATCTTTTGATAAACTGATACATCTGTTTCGGCCTTCAATGCACACTCATTAAATCAACCCACTTATCATTTACATCAATCATTTCAGTTTCTCTTTTGTCATTAGCATTAAATCTTCTGTATAGCTGTCGATCTTCTACTCCAGTGCTCGAATCATCTAGACCTTATCCTTATCCTTTCCTTTTTTCGTTGTTACTTCTAATTTATTACTATTTATTTCTTAGTAATTTATTGTGTGTTTGTGAAGCTAGTCAGCCAAGTTTCAATTAGGTTAGCTACTAAGTTTCTTTGTAGTTACATGAGTTAAGTTAGTAACTATTTCGTGATTCTTATATTAGGGATTTTTTTTTTTGTTTTTTCGGGTTGCTAAGACCATATCTCTTTTCTAGTCAGAACGTTCGACATTTTATATGTCATTATTTTCCCTTTAGCTTAAGTACTCTCGTTTACGTTCTTCGAAAACCTTACCTATCCCGTTTTGGGCGTTTTCTCGATATATAAAGTAATAATATATGGAAATAAGTAGAATCTCTGTTAGTTGATGGTTGTCGAAGTAATAATATTGACCGTGTACCTATTGTTTTATTTAAAAATATATTATATGAAACGTCAGATGCGTCAATTTTTTTGTTAATGGACAAAAATCAGGGTAATTTAACAATTTGCTCTCTGACAGCTAATTCTATTAAACGAATTGTGACTGGCCTACATTTAAATGTTTGGCTCATTTGCCCGTTTTTTTGTAAGTAAAACGAGTGAGTGTAACAGAACATAAATGATTTGAATTCGAACGGTAACAGGGAATAATTTCTGAACCACCATAAAAGAAGATAGACAGATAAAGGCTATTTCCGATTCGTTCATTGTTAAACATTAATTAATCAGCCAGTGATTTAAACCTGATATTATTTGGATAAAGATCATTTTTTAATCAAAACAAAAAAGTTGGGGTGTCTGCACCTATTTTGCAGTTAATAAAAATTCGATGTTACCGTCATTTTGTCTTTGAGATAAAAGCGCGCGTTTCGCCGTATCTGTTTTCAGGAAATGGCTAAAATGTTGAGAGATTAACTTTCTTCCATTGTGTCGGTTAAGTTTACCGTGTGATTTTGTGTTTTTCGGTTCTTTTATGTCAATTTGCGTTACGGTTTAATTGCTTTTGTCACTTGACGAATTTTTTTCTTTGTCAGAACATTCCATTATCTTTACGGTTTTGCAAGATTTTGTTAGGTTGTTTTTTAAGCATGTGTGGGTTGGATTACATTAACTAACGTACACGATTCTCGATACTAATTGTATAACGAATCGATCTGACGCATTGATAAATACTCATACATACATACCTACTTGTTATTCAGGTCTTATTTAAGTTAGCTCGTAAGAATTGATAAATATCTGATGATAAATTTACTTGTATGTTGTATTAAAATGATGAACACGAAATAAAGAAACTGGTTTGATATGTGCGTTTTATTTCTAACTTTTACCGACAACTGATTCCCTGATAAGTCAAATGTTAAGCAGTAATTGAGGAATTGAAAAGCTCTATTAAAGAAGAAGAAATGTTAACTAAAGTTTTGCTTTCTTAAATATTATGCATTGATTTTCATACAAACCTTTAGTAGTCCAGTTTAAATATCGTATAGATAGAATAACTTACAGAATCACCTTCAAGAATGAACTAATAACTTCAAAGTTAACCTATCCAGTTCCATATCTCATGCTGAACCGATTTTTTAACCATAAGATCATCAAAATCCTTAATAAGGATGAATGAGCTCTAGACATAAGTATTATTTACAGTCTCGAAGAAGGGCGTAAAAGTCACAGGGAATCATAGCTTGTTAGATATTTCCCGCCATAATCGATATCCCTTACAATGGAAGTACAGTCGAGTTTATTAATATATGGGCATTTCAATGGCTTTAAATTTAAAAGTACATAGAAGGGTACATAAATATCTGATCAGATTCATCAATCAAACATAAAACAATCTGATCGGATACATACGTAGTACCCTTCCATGTACACACAGCCGCATGTCAATCTAACCCACTTTGACCTTGAGACCACCTCTATTCCCGACGCAAAAGCTGTTTTCGTAGTTTACATGGGTGACCTGACGTGCTGCCGACCGTACATTTATATTTGAAACCTTGGAATCGGTTATTTGAACTCGATTTTGTTATCAGTAGCCAGCTCAAATCTTACATAACACTCGAAAGCAAAGGTACCTATCATATCAGAACTCCACTGCACGCAGCAGTGCTGCCTCAGCACTACTGTTCCCCGTATATTCTCTCTTCAATAGAGGAGATGACATTCCGAGCTACGCAGCAATGTCGCTGCAGCAATGCAATACTTTGCATCTCAGTAGCAGCACTGCTGCGTGCAGCGGAGATTGAAATCATACCTTAAGGCAGTTGTCCGACCGGCAACGATGAGCGAGAAACCAATTGGCGAGCAACGGGAAGCGAGTGAGTAGTTCCGATTGTTTTGTCGCTATGCTGCTATTAACAATTGTTCTTGGGCTAACGATTTAAATTTGGGATAGAATTTGACCGCTAGTAGGTCTCTCAGCGTGAGATTTGGGCCCGTAGCCAAATGGCAATCGTTTTGAAGCGAACTTCGCTATCGCCTATGAAATGTCAAAATATGTATGCAAAAGCCACGTGATGTTTCGATGGCTTATGTCAGTTTCATACATTTTGTTAGCGATGACGAACTTCGCTTGACAATGAATTGCCACTTGGCTACGGGCCCTGATCGTCAAGCAAGTATCGCTTAGCTAGTGTTATCTCTGATGGCTCTTGTCAAACTTGACAAACCACTAAAACGAGTTCTCGGCAGTGACAACAGTCAGCAGCGATCAACTATTATGTATACATCTCTTTTGTTTACACACGAAATGTATATCTAATGTACGTTTAGCGAGAAATTACTTAATTACCCGTTTATTCGTCAGTAGAACAACTGCCTTTCGCCTGTGCGCATGATAGCCATGCTGTCGTGAGTGACAGGGATAGCTACCAAAATACGGACAGTCATCTCATCCGAAGTAAGGCCTCTAATTACATATTTCGTTGCAAACTCGCTCCTATTACTTGGAGTTGGAGATGCTACAGTTCGTGATGTGCTGGCGACTTTACTTCTATCTCCAAATAAATCTTTGGAATGACGCACGTGGTGCTTACGACCATGCGAAAAATGCAACGATGTCGTCATGACGAGGGAAAAAGAAACGTAAGTTTTGGTTAGCAATTAACGTCGATCTCATATTTTCATTTAGCTATTTGTTCAATTTGCTAATTCATCAACCTACCTTAATCTGTCAAATTTCCGCAGCCAAACTTCAGCCAAATGTTTATCAAGCGATGCGCCCATTGTACAGAAGTCATTTATTTTTTTAAACAACAAAGTTAAGGAAGAGTTATAAAACTGGCCTCTTGGAATAAAATGACAATACATTTTTGACTGAGTTGAAATAATTTACATGCAATAAACGGTACCGATTTCGATTCCCGGTCCCAGTCGATATTAGGAACCTGGTAAAAATTTGCACGAACGCACGTCTACGTCCTACAAAAACGTATTTTGTCAGTAAAACTAACTATCAACAAAAGGAATCAGATGATTATCACAGCAATAATCAATGACTATACCGCAAGTCTGGTCACAAACATAGGATAGGGAATGTCATAATTACTTAAAATAAAGATATTCAAGTCTGAGGCCTTACTCCGGTTGACAAAGTCCGTAATTTCGAATGTAGCCGTCCCTTTCACTCACCACAGAATGACAACGCGAACGAGCGTGATGACTAGACTCGAAAATACGGACATCGTCTACGGTAGGGCCTCTGTTTGTCGAGAAATTGTGTATTTACCCGACTGCGGAAGGAGGTTTTTTTTTAATAACACAATTGTGCTCTGACTTAGCTGTAGAGCTCAATGTTGACAGATTAAATAATAATAGACAAACATAAGACTTAAAAATATTTAATCTTCTCAAAACGTTTCTTCTCCACACAATTTTACACGACGAGTGAGATCCTGAATTTCGTAGCACAGTATCTGATGTAGTAGGTATCTGAAATATGTATAATACGAGGGTCAAACTGAAAGTTCTTAGAAAATCAAAAACTGATTACATTAGCCAGTTATTAGTTTTATTATATCTTTTCAAAATATTGTCCATTGACGTCAATACACCGCTGCATGCGATGGAACCACTGGGAAAAGCACTTTGCCCACTCGTCCTTAGGGGTCTCTTCAATGGCATCGCGATACGCAGCCACCGCTTCTTCAGCATTCATAAACCGCTTTCCTTTAAGTTTTTCTTTAATTTTTGGAAATAAATAAAAATCACAAGGCGCGAGGTCGGGGCTATACGGCGGGTGACCCAGTAATTCAACGTTTGATGTCGCCAAATAGTCGATCGTTCGCTTGGCGGTGTGCGACGAGGCGTTGTCGTGGTGAAGGAGGATCCTACTGCGAGGTCGTTTCTCTCGAACTTTTTCCAAGACAAGTGGCAAACAATTGGTAGTGTACCATTCTGCAGAAACTGTTTTTTGATCCTCTAACACAATTGTTGCGAAATGACCTATCCTTCCAAAGAACGAGGCCACCATTTTTTTTCCCGCACTTCGATCTCTCTTCACTTTAGTTGGCAACTCCTCGAAAGGAAACACCCACTGAGCAGATTGTCTTTTGGTTTCAGGATCATAACAGTAAATCCAGCTTTCGTCACCTGTTAGTATGTCGAACACAGCATTTGAGTCACCTCCGTTAAATCTTTCAATCATTTTACGGCACCAATCCACACGATGGAGTTTTTGAGCCTTAGTCAAATTATGAGGTATCCACCGGGCGCAAAGCTTCCTGACCGCTAAATGTTCGTGGAGGATTTTGTGCACTTGACTCATACCGATGCCTAAGCTTGTCCGAATCTGCTGATAGGTCACTCTTTTGTCAGTCTCTATCATACGCCGCACAACACAGATGTTATTTTCAGTCGTCGCCGTAGAAGGCCGTCCCTCACGTACATCATCAGTGAGATTAGTGCGACCACGTTTAAACTCATTAAACCAGTTGTAAACAGTCGCACAAGATGGGGCTTCATCGTGAAAGGCCAATCGTAGTCTATCATAACTTTCTTGTTGACTTAAATGACATCGAAAGTCATAAAAAATCATTGCACGAAAATTTTCTCGTGTTAAATTCATTTTGACGTGACACAGACAATTTTCAATTTGCCGCCAAGTCGTAAAACAAATGACAAATGAATGAAATATATACTCAGTAATATTGGCAAAGAGTTCTATTTTCAAATTTTAGAATATTTTTTTTATTATATTGTTTATAAGTGGCCAGTTCTAAGAACTTTCAGTTTGACCCTCGTAAACAATAAAGATCCTATTTCAAAGCGATAAAGTTGAGATAACTCTTGGAAGATTTGCTACGAACGGCGATGCTACGACGCTACGGACTACGCCGTAGTGTGACTACGGAAGTTGATTTTATGGTCTTCAAGATACCTCTGTCGTAGGTTTCGAGAGTAAGTATATCGGTATTTTGAACTAAGAGAGCATTTTACGATGGCTGATAGGTGTTGTGTAATTTGGAATAAATAATGTACTTTACATTACAGAAAATTTTTGAGTATTAACTCCTTCTCAATCTTAATACTTAGCAAAATCATATTATTATACCTAGGTACTTATTCCAGATACTGGAATATTACGTTTAATTACGAATATATTACGTATAACTGCTTAATTCTAACCATAACGTTATTAGTTTTAAATAGCATAACACAAAATTTAATAGACAAATATATTTCTTTACGACAGTAGGTCCTATATTAAGTAATCTTAGGTATTTATTATTAAATGGATCATTTTCGTAGAAAAAAAAATATTTTACCCAAAGTACAAAATTGTTGTTTGATGTTCAAATCGAATTATTAATTCTAACTCAACTCAACTTACTTTTGTCCAAAATGCTAGCAAAGCTACTTGAATAAATGAATTTTATTTAATGCTAATAATATTTGAATCTACCAGAGTTTCACTACATTTCTTATTAATTACACATCGAAACAATACCAGAAAAACCTGTATCTACCTACCCACCGGTGGCACCTCCATGGTCAGGTAAAAAAAAATTGAGGCCACAAGAGAAATACTCTATTTCTTGTTCGAGGGCTTCCTGCGTTTGTCAGCTGTTGGGCTTAAGTTATCTCGAAGTATTAGTCGACAACTTTAGCTTTTAATGGTATGAACTGTTAGTACATGCATGCATAGTTATGTGTTGTGCCTGTAATTCAGTTTAGGAATAACTAAAAGTAGGGTATGGAGGTTAGCGGGAACCTAAGCAATATTTTCAGAAACTTATTTAGGGTACTCAAGGAGAAAAATTTCAACTTTGTGTTTTTTGCTAATAACTATAGAATAGTGCGTCGTAAAGAAAAAAAATATGCTACGTTTTGAAGGCTCTTTAAATTTTCCCTTGTTTCGAACTCCTAACCTTTTCTGAAGTAGACGTTCCGGAAATGTGAAACGTTTATCTATATTGTAAAGATTTATTTTATTTTTACAATTAAAGAAACAAAGAGCAGCAAACAACTCAAAATTGAGACGTTTGCCTCCGAGAAACCAGGACTTAGTATTTTTACTCCTAAAGCAACATAAACAACCGTCTACAGAAATCACTTTGGTTCCCGCTCACGCACTATACTTCTTTATTCATTGAACTACTGTTGTCATCATTCTCTTCCTCTGCTTATAAAACGGTAAGAGCAGGACAACAATTATGGTAACACTATTTCTATTTTAATGATCATTGTAATATTGTTGCACCCGTAGCTTCTGCAAATTTAAAATACTCTAATACCATATCAATAAATAAATAATAAATAAATTGTTTCAACAAACACACCTAGGCCCAATCTAAGCGTGATCTTGTGCTATGGTGACTAGGATAAAGGATAGACATACTTATACTTAGATACATTATGTATATTATTAGGTATACTATATGCTTAGGTACAAACAAATGCTTGTGCTCATCACGCAAGCATTTGCCCCTTGCAGGATTCGAACCCGCAACCGACTGGATTAGAAGTCCGCGGCGCGAACCACTACACCAAGATGGTCGTTATTATGTCATATGATTAGACTATGTGATATGTAATGAATCTTCTTAACTCAAACTATAACTCCATACACTGCACCGTTTCGTTTTTTGTATACGAACGTTAAAAACTGCAATGATATCGAAAGTTGACGTGCACTGAAAGATAAATTTAGAAAGAAGCATTTATTAATGCTGTTGGTACATAATACACTAGATTTCAGCTCAAACTGAAAAATAAATCAACCTATTTCTATTAGCACTCATTCATATTTTTTTTTTTGCAAATATAATAACTATAAAAAATCGCTCAACATACATGGGGGTTACGCCGTTGCGTGGTGATAGGTGATCACCATAGGGGTATAATAATGCTATAGATAATAACATATATATTTAAATAACATAAAAGCTAAGGTCAAAGCAATATAAAGGAGGAATGTGTGTGTGTAATGTGCAGTCATAATAAAAAAAAATAGATAACCTATGTAATTAATTAGATGACTATTTCTGCCTCGCCCAATGTTTGACTGGTAGAGAATGCCTTATGACATTAAGTCCGCCATTTATACTTCTTTGTTTGTGCGATAAAGTATAATCAAATATATAACCCCAAGCGACGGTTTTAAAGTGCCCTCTCTATACAGAAAGACATTTATCCCGATCGTCAGTAACGGGAGCCTCTAACGCGTAAAAAATACCTCCCTCTACCCTCTTCGGCTGTACTTATTGATAACTGCGCTACCAGTTACAGATTTCACGTATTTATATTCGTTTCCACGCGAAACGGTTTTTGACATTTCGGTAATAACGACTTTGATAGCGGTACCGTTAAATATTTATTGGTATCTAAATATATAAAATGGAACACTGACTTAATGACTGACTGACTGACAGCACAGCACAGCCCAAACTACTGGGATTAGAAACTTATGTATAGTCGTTGTCATTGTAATAAGGTCACAAATCGAATATGGTGAAATAAAGGAATGTACATACATTAATGAACCCTGAAAACATTATACTTCTAACCAAATAGCTTAATACCAATTTTTAATTTATTTTGCTTCAATACTGAAGGAGATTCTAAAAAGCATAACCTTGTTCTTTTTCCCTTAACGGGTGAATTTCTAAAATTTCTTAGTGCTCACTTACACTAAAGAAGCATGGTGTCACGCACGAGCATCAATATGTATTCTATTGATGCTCGTGCGTGAATAGGACTTTTGACTATGTTTTTTTTTCATTCACCTATGTACATGTATGTGTATCCATGCAAATATACAGTTTTTACTGGTACAATAAGTTGTCAGTACATGTTTATTTTATTTCTACCTATACCATTTTACATCTCACTCGCTCCCTCCTCTCTCTCTCTCAGTCAATAATCTAAGTAGGTAAGCATGGTTTTTTGCTAGCAGTCGTGTTATTTAATCTTTGAATTATTACCTTTTGGTATAATAAAAGTGCCTCATCTTCATTATTAGCCGCAAGACGTCCTCTGCTTAACATAAGGCTCCCCCATAGATTTCTAAAGTAATTAAGAGTGAAATTAGTCGAAAGTGTTAAAACATACGGATCCGAAACATGGTCTCTACCCATGGGCCTTATAAGGAAGCTCAAGGTCATGCAGCGAGCTATGCAGAAGGCTATGCTCGGTGTTTCTCTACGGGATCAAATCACGAGATACGTAGAAGAACTAACGTAACAGACATAGCCTTACGGATCAGCAAGATTAAGTGGCAGTGGGCAGGGCAATGGCGCGAAGAACTGATGGCCCTTGGGGCAGAAAGGTTCTTGATTGGAGAACATTTTCTTTGAGCAAAAGCGTGGCGTAGGGCGTCCACCAGCAAGATAGATAGACGACCTAAAAATGGTCGAAGGAACGCACTGGATGCAGGCCGCTTGAAATAAAAGTGCCTAATTTTGAGTAATCATTTCATAATTTAACCATGATGCAAGTACATAGCCGTAAGTAAGTACTTAGAGGTTTGGAGCTACGCGTAAAACCTCTATGTCTTGCTCGTTCGACTCTTCGATGTATAAAGAAAAAGAAAGTTTCTTTCTAAGTAAATTTTGAAATAACGTCAGAGAGAAAAAGTTATGTCATGAAGAAGTCATGCTGAAAAAGTGATACGATGATATTTACGAAAACTAAACATGTAAAAAGTGAAATAATATAGTAAAACGAAAAATGAATTAAAAGATTGGTATAATTTCTTCTTTAAAATCACCATTTCATAAGTAGATAAGAATTTTATAGGATAAAGAAGACTTCGCATCCAGCGAAAGTCTTCAGAGTACCTAAGTAAGTACACCCTTTTTTACAAAAGTCCCCCAAACCGACACTTTCCGTACGATATCTTCCTAAAAGTCCCCTCTATATTTTTCCATCCATTGGTTGACTCTAACCTAATATCGATCCCGGGCCTTGGTTCCCGAGGGAAAACTATCGATCGGGACGCCCCCTGTCTGTTGGTAATGCGATGTGAACTCGCCCTGTGTGTGTGTCAATGTACAGCCGGTCTCGAAAATGTGTATTAAAAAACGCACACACTTGTGGACTATAATACATCCCGCGCAGCCTGCTAATCTGTGTTGAGATTGGCCACTGTAGTCGAAATACGGCTAGGAGGACATTATGGAAAAATATTTTTACTAACAGCTTATCGAAACTTTCAACGATGAATGAAGACTCGAAATGAATACAGATCAATTATTTTGACGACCCTCTTGGTGTAGTAGTTCGCGCTACGTACTACAAAACGCGCAGTTGCGGGCTTAAATCCTGCAACGGGCTAGTGATTATGTTATAAGCACGAGCATTTGATCCTAAGTCATGGACGTATATAAGTATCTAGTTATCCTAGCGTCATAGACAAGTTCACGCTTAGTTAGGGGCTAGGTGATTGGTGTATGTGTTTGTTGACACATATTTTTATATAAAATCTTTGTTTATCTAAAAGAGTAGGAAACAATGATTAACTTTTAATTAGTATTATTAGTGTAACTCTAAAAGCTTGCCTGCTATAATAAGATAATACATAGTTATTTAGGCCGCTAAATCCAAAAGTATTAACACTTTTTACAGGCTGACTGTACCTTGGCGATTCAATGACTGTACATGTGTTTGAAAAATGATTTCGCGTGGGAGAGTGTGTGCATTATAGTATGTCACCGGGATGACATAAACGAATTACATTTCGCTTTATGACAGTGCAAAAAATATTGAATAATGATTTTGAGAGAAATACAGTGTTTTTACACTCGTTTTAAATCAGATATTGAAAAAGGATGAATGATACCGCATAAATACCAAGATTTGATTGAAATAAAATACCGGAACAGCGCCCTGGCTTTTACAGGCTATCCATCCATATGTTGAGGAAGTACTACTGTGTAGGATACGTATAGAATGTTCCAACAGACTAATTAATAGCTTGGAGCCATCGCTTTTGATCTCCAAGCCTTCGACCCCTCTGGAAAGGTCTACTTTGATATTTTCTTATGGCACTTAAATGTACCTACCATTTTATAGCATAAACCGATGGTGTTTTGTTGATTGGTGCTCTGCTGTGCGCATTCAAAAACTCCAGTTGCTCCTACGGAAAGCGTTTGGATTCTAAGAGGGGTGATTTGGCGACAAAATAAAGTCTGATATGTTGACTACCTAAAGTACCTAGCTAGAAGAAAATATCCTAGAAATTAGTAAAACAAGGTACAGTCGCCAACGAATTAGAACTTAAGTTGAACATTTAAAATGTAGGTGTCACAAAAATTAATTGACTGTGTAATCCGGTGGGATTCGAACCCACGAGCCTTTGCTATTCGTTTATCCTACATTTTGTTATAAATAGCCCTTGTATGAATGCATTTGACCCGCAGTATAGCTCGGTGTGCTTGTCCAAACATACTGCAGCTTTATAATTAAACAGTTGTCAGATGAAAAAGCCATACAAAACTGCACAAACGAATAGGCCGACAGTACATACTCCATCGGGTTTTTTCAGTCAAAAAATCCACTAACCTTTCGCGTGCCTACTAACTATAGGTATCATATAGACAAATATTAACTTTCAAAACCAGACATTCCCTAACAGTGGCACCTACTCCGTTATACGTTGTCCGCCTTTTCGAGTATACCCATCATGCTCTTTCCACTGTCATACTTGCATGAGTGACAGGGAAATTTTAATCTAGCCCCTGAGAAAGTGAGGATTGATCAGCTGATTCATTTTCTTTTGTGATTTCTATGTTGGTCCCGCAATAAAAGTTATCGTATTAGAGCATGAGAATCATCCCCTGAATGGAATTGTATACCTAATTGTATGTCAAAAACGCTGGTCTGACACAGTAGGGCCGGGCCAGACGTACTAATCGTAGTTAGCGTAGCCAGGCGTCCGGATAAAGCCGGACTTAGGTAGACTTTTAGATTGCGTGTCCGACCAAAATAAACGAAGTCCAGCTTGTCCGACTTTTTATATTTCGCAAACAAGCGAGGGCCTAGCGTGGCAATTTTTTTGTCGTACGTATTAATCCGAGGGCCCAGACCTAGAGGGCGACCAAAAACAAGATGGGCAGATGTGGTCAAGAAAGACCTGAGACCCTGCAATGTCTCCGTAGACGATGCGTCCGATCGAGCAAAGTGGAAGAGGAAAATTGAGAAGGCAGACCTCACCATCAGATGGGATTTATAATGCCCAGGAGAGAGAGAGAGAGACCTATTTATACTGAGACAAAATTCCTAATAATGTAGGGTGTACCTACCTTTCTACCCAAATGTCCGGCCAAACTGGCTGGTCTGTTCTAGCGATAGGCGATTGTTCGATAAAAAATAATCGAATGAATCGACAATCGACCATTCGAACTATCGAATGTCGATTCAGTAATTCGGAAAAAATAATCGAATAATAATCGACAATCGAATGATAATCTATACTCGACCCTTCGATGCATTCGATTGAATTGCCGCGACAGGACAGGCAGCGAACGAATGAATAATCGACGCGACGAATGACGATTCATTCGTTAGTAGTTAGTAGTACGGCCTGCGCACCGCACGCTCCGGTTTTGCTCGCCGCATAATCGAAGGATAATCGAATGACTGCGGTTGCTACGAATACATTCGATTACAGGTACCATTCGAATAATTCGATTAATTTAGTAATAATCGCCCATCGCTAGTCTGTCCGGCCATTAGGTTTGGCGACCTGGCAACCCTAATCGTAGTTAGTACAGGACAGTTGGGGATATTCCATGGGGTTCGTCTGACACTATTGATTTTCGGGGTTCACGTGCAGGCGTCAAACATCGAGGGGAGTGATAGTGGCACGCCGGGAATATGAATAGGAAAGCTATAAAGAGATAGCTCACGTCTGTGTTCAGATGCAGGCAAACTGGTGTAAAGAAACATATATGAAGCACACATTTCTTCTTCAATACCATACACTTGTTTCAAAATAACTGAAAACACGCATTACTTTTTACCCGACTGCGGAAGGAGGGTTATGTTTTTCGAGAGTATGTATGTATGTAAGTATATATGTATGTATGTATAATTGTTTGGCACGGCTACAGCCCAAACGGCTGGACAGTTTTTGACGTATGAGGTGTCGTTGAATTTGTCAAAATTGTGAGAGTGACATAGGCTATATAAATTTTAAAATGGCACCCGCAAATGGAAATAAGGGGGGAGGGGGGATTTATTTTTTCCTTAGCATAGCAATATGGGTATCAAATGAAAGCCCGTAAAGAGACCATTTCAAATATATAATAATTTTTGCAGTCTGGTGTTTCGTTTTGAATAATAAACCTAAAAATAATAAAATAAAAAACGGTAATTTAAAAAACTAAAAAACCCGACTACGTTTCTGTGTAATTGGAAATGAAAAAACCTTGAAACAAGAAAGAGGTCATACCCGGGTTAAATTGGTAACCATATTAAAAATTGTAGCAGTCGGGACCCATGTTAGAAAGTCAGCCGTCTCGTCAGTAATCTGCAATGTAATATAGAGGTATGTATGTGCTCTAAATTCACTAAGCCTCCATTTCTAGAATGGATCCCGACTGCTATACAATTTTTAATATGGGTACCAATTTAACCCGGGTATGACCTCTTTCTTGTTTCAAGGTTTTTTCATTTCCAATTACACAGAAACGCAGTCGGGTTTTTTAGTTTTTTAAATTACCGTTTTTCAAGACCAACTCATAAAAAAGCGTTATGAGTCTTGTGGATAAAAAACAAAAAAAAGCTTTAAACCTGAATAAATAAAAAGTAACAAAAAGGAAAAAAATTCGTCACCGAGCGAGATTCGGACCCACGTTTTATTCTGCATCGAACAATAATAATCATAATAAATAAATTGTTTCAACAAACACACCAATTACCTAGCCCCAAACTAAGCGTGAGCTTGTGCTTTGGTGACTAGGATAACGGATAGACATACTTATATACATTTATAAGCATCCATGACCTTAGATACAAATGCTCGTGCTCATCACACAAACATTTGCCCCTTGCGGGATTCGAACCCGCAACCGATGGTTTAGAAGTCCGGGGCGCGAACCACTACACCAAGACGGTCGTCAAATATCCGTACAATGTCAAAGAAAAACGCATGAAAACTTGAAAGCACGCATTTTTCCAAAGAAAAGACTAAATAGATCAATTTTTACCCCCGATAACCCCCACATACTAAATTTCAGCGAACTCGTTAGACCCGTTTCCAAGATCACAATATAAATTAATAAATAAATGTACAAAAATTGCTCGTTTTAAGGTATACAATTCCATTCAGGGGATGATTCTCATGCTCTAATACGATAACTTTTACTGCGGGACCAACATAGAAATCACAAAAGAAAATGAATCAGCTGATCAATCCTCACTTTCTCAGGGGCTAGATTAAAATTAACAGTCTCTCGACGTTGAACATATTATAAATGGTGCATGGACCCGCGGGCGGGTTGATAACAATTAAATTTCTATTGTGTCTGGAAACATGATATGTGAAGGTTCATGATATGAGTACAAGTACTCAAACACAAAATCAGCGAACAATACACCTTTTTACTCTTCACCACTGATCAGTTACAGTTTTATACAAAAATCATATTTTCTTGGGATTTCATCGTTAGTCCCATGGTAAACGTTGTTGTATTAGAGCAACAGAATCTTCCCCTAAAATGAATACATTTAGACCTCATATATAATATATGGTATATCATAATAATCCTTTGATGCACATACGGGGATCATAATAATGCATCGGCAGAGGAAATGTTATCACATTTTCTATTGAATACTTATCAGCTCCACTATTGGCGTATCTCTCGAGCATAAGCATATAAATTCATGTTCCTAACTTTTTCTAGAAAAAACATGTAAATATTTCAGATCGATTTTATAATGACTTACCTAACGTAGTAGTTATGCTTTGAATATTATTTTCATGTTGACAACTCTGAACCGAATCGAAGTGATTCCCTTCGTAAGCTCAATCAATCTAATTCCAGCTTGCACGGTTCATTAAACCAAAATGCTTAATATTAATGCTAAGGCTCCGCGCAGATGGGCCACTGACCACCAACATCGGTGGCTGTCGCACGCCACGCCTTCGCAAACGAAAAGGTGGTCGGTGGTCGCTACAATTGACACTCATCTGCTAGATTCTTTGACAGATGTTTGGTAAAAATGGCGAGTGGCCGCCACCGGTGGCGTGTCGCTTACACTGAGTCGCAAGTGGCCGCCACTCGCTTCACGTGTGCGGCGACTCTATACAAAAATGTATTAAAATAATCTTCTTCTTTTCGTGTCCACACTGGCGTTATATTTTCGAGGACCAATACTTGGCGACTAACAAGGCATTATCAGTAGCATTATTAAATCAAATTTCACTTACAAAAATTAATCGACTGTGTCATCCGGTGGGACTCGAACCCACGTCCCTTCGCTATCCGGGCGAGTGCTCTTACCAACTAAGCTACGGAGGACTTTAGTCAGTCGACGAACTTTTGCAAGTGCTTGCTACGCCAGTGAGCCGGCGTTCGATTTCATCAATACTTGGGGAATGTACCCGCATGTATCCAAAGGAAATATTTTTTTACAAATATTTAACCATCAGTTAAGATGAAATCAGCTTTACTTATTATATTTTTATAACTTAAGCAATTATTTTGCAAGTTTTTGTAAGTGAAATTTGATTTAATTTCGTAAAAACTTGCAAAATAATTGCTCAAGTTATAAAAATATAATCAGTAACGTTGTTCAGGTCCTCACGTGTGCAGATGTAGGGGCATGTAGGGCAGGACAATAGGTGTGCCATTGTCTGAGGAGATGCACCACACATACGTTCGCTGTCCGCAGGGTAACCATGGGGTTTTATCCTGCGGTGCAAGTCTTCCTTGCTTCGGCCGACTTTAAAACAATGTGAACAGCTTGTCGCTAGCCATCGGTGGCTGTGGTTGGTGGCCCATCTGCGCGGAGCCTTAGGATTGTGTATTTGTGACCTTGTCGGTTTCGATATAATATCGAGAGTTAGTTTTGAGAGATTTTGGGACTTATGTTGATTCATCTTAGGGGAGATTTTTTTTAATAATCAGATAAAAAATTACTGGCCAACTTCATCATCATGATTCATCTAAGTTACTACCTACCTGATTCCCGCGATTTCGTCCACGCAACAAATTTCCCATACCATCCACTTAGAGATTTAATGTTCAAAAATCCTGAACCGAATTTTTAAATAATAGCTAAATATATATTTTATCGATTAAACTTCGAAACTGAAGGAGTTTTATACAACCTAGTACTTAGTGCTTAGTAGTAGTTTATTTACAATTAGTTTATAGTATGAGAATTTTACGTCTTCATTCCTAAACCCACAAAATCGATTAATTGTAAATTATACTACATTTGTGTACACAGCTCGAACGAGATGCCAATTTCCACGAATATCGACTAATTTGCACTTAACACACCTTGCGTCTCTGTCACACAAATGTGTGACAGAGACGCAAGGCTAAAGCTCAGTTCACACTAGTACGCAGTTGCCATTGTGATAGTTTTAGTGGCTCGTACGCCGTTTTTTATGATATCGACATCTCTGAGGTCCCGGGTTCGATTCCCGGTCGGGTCTACAAAGGACCTACTACATTTGTAGTTACTACAGTTACTTTTGGTATCTATCACATAAGTGCTTTAGCTACTAGGTGTCAAAACAATGTTTTGTTTAAAGCTGAACGCACTAGCGAGCCAGCCCTCCGTTGGCTTTGGCTCTATAAGTAAAGCTCGCTGCAATAGTTTTAACAGTATTACTAAAATGTCACTCTTTCTGCTCTTATCTCATCTACGCATGAATCATTATCATACAAATATTGAAATTGTTTTTTTATTGATACTTTGTATAAGACTTCGCCGCGTCTAGTGTCACAGTGCCAACCGAACTGACAAGTTGGCACAGATACCTATTATATTTGGCACTTTATTGAACAAGACTGTATAGAATAGAGATGTTTTGCTATACGTAATTTGTATTTCATATGTACTCATTGATAAAAAAAACTCATTCAATATAAATTATTGTTTTCAAGTGATAAGCATTCACTTTTGCAATCGAAATATTAGATATTTTTACACATGAAAAAATTACCACCAAAGGCGGGAGTCGAACCCGCGTTCCTCACATACCCGGCGATTGCCAAACCTCTCGGCCACCCTGGTGTGAAAGGGAAGCTGCCGAAATTTTCAAGTGCTTCTTAACGCTGTAATATGTTGCTCATTGGTGTGACCTCACCTTAACTACACACTTCACACTAATGGAATCCGATATCGGAATTTAAGAGCATTACCATATTCGGAAGTTTCCCTCAGTTTAGTTAAATAATGTATACAAATACCAAAATTAATTTTGAAAATATCGAGTACTTGTGCAATTAAAGATAGATGTAGGAATAAAAAATAAGTACTAAATATATCCTTTTTTTTGCATCAATACACAAACAAGGTACAGCCGGTGACTGACAAAACATGGAAATTATACTTATGAAACTAGACTATAACCAATAAATAGTGTACACAAAATTACATAACATTACAGAAATTATTTACGATCGAAACAATATTAAACAACAATTAGTAAATTTTGACAAAATAATAAAAACTAGTGAACAGATGCAAAATCAATTAAACAATTCTGCGGGCAGATATCGAGAGCACCGTCAAAGCTCTTGGGAAACGAGTGCGAATTCGACTGAAAAATGTCTAGGTCCGGATGGGACACAACCAACTCATCATAAATTCGACGCATCCGTACAAGAGGATTATAAAACGAGGTATTATTCCTGTAGACCTCAAGGGCAAACAATTTAGATCGACGGCATCTATGCTGGGTGTTAAAAGATAACTGAGCTACTAAATAGGGGCTGTCAATGAGCAAGTGTATGATTTTGTGCAAAAATATATATATGATGTCATACTTCATTCGACGGACATGTAATGAAGCCACCCCAAACCTTATGAAACGTGCATTGTAACCGCTGACAGCTCGACCGATCGATTTTTAAAAAATAGGAGATAAATAATTATAATTTATCTCCAATTTTTTCAAATCCTAGATTCCTTTGCCTCTTTGTAAACATGATTAGCACCTTCACAGTTTACGGTGTTAGATAGGATTCCAGAATAACTTATATTCATTATTTATTTACTAATTTGTATTTATATTCTGCCATTGTCTGAGAACTCTTCAGAACACAAAACTTTTACAGCCTTGATCAATATTTATTGTTATTTACGAACGTGACTAGCTTCCGAACGGCTATTTTGCAGCTTTGTCCGTAAATTACATGTAGTTACTAACTATTCTTATTACATCTGATAATTTTTATTTCTTCTTTCTTTGATACTATACTGCGGCCACTGCACTCTAAACATTAGAGTCATTATTGAATTACTATCTACCTAATAATTAAGCTATACATTGCGTAATGTAATTTTAATCTAATTAGTAAACTTGTGACTTAAATCGGTATATTATCACTAAGACATTGTGATGATATTATTATAATTCGTAGTTAACAATTTGATAAGATTGTTAAATATTTGCATGCTATTTCTGATAGCTGGAAAAGCTGAACCGTAATATCTATAACACCTTCAAAAATGTACCCTTTTTCAAAGGCAAATAAATATTCATTTCATTTCATTTCATTGTTGTACTGTTACTTATTTTCAAGAATGATATTAATAAATTATTTCTACAATTACCTTTCTACCTAATCACACAGTAATCTGTGTCCTAAATTAGTGTTAGCTTTTGCTTTGGTGACTAGTAATACTTTTTATAAGCATCCACGACTTAGATACACCAAGCAACCATTTGCAACCACTTGCGACGAAAACCTGAGCGAACAACTACTGATATAAGTACACCAAGACGTCGTCAATGATATGGTTAAAGATTTTTTAAGTCTTGACTAAGTATCATGTCAATTTCAGTACACATTTCTTTGTGATCGCTGCCTTATTATGCCTCACTAACATATTTACAAAAGGATCTGCCCCAACAAAGAATTGCATTTATACCATCTTTTGTGCCTGCATTCAAATGCAGATGATTTGGTGCAGGCGGAGGGCTGAGGGATTTAGAGCCCTCCCAGACAGACTTATCGATTTTTGTACACCCTATGGGGTTGTTATACATAATGGCGACGAAGTGTCGATACGAGGGAGCCAAATTTGCGGTGGATGATGTACCGCTGGTTTGTTATGACGGGAATTTCAATAAACTAACTATGATATAGGTACTCATTCTAAGAATTGCATGAAAGTAGAAGAAATAGGCACTACTTGACCAAACTCACTAGACAAATGTGAACCGACTTACGACGACGAATACAACAAAATTACCGAAGGCAAATAAAAAGCAATATTGTTACAACGAAATTACTAAAGGGAATTAAAAAGCAATATTATTACAACGAATTCTTACAACGAAATTACTAAGGGGAAATAAAAAGCAATATTGTTACAACGAATTCTTACAACGAAATTACTAAAGGCAAATAAAAAGCAATATTGTTACAACGAATTCTTACAACGAAATTACTAAAGGCAAATGAAAAGCAATATTGTTACATCGAATTCTTACAACGAAATTACTAAAGATAATAAAAAGCAATATTGTTACAACGAATTCTTACAACAAAATTACTAAAGGCAAAAAAAAGCAATATTGTTAGTTACAATTTTCATGAAATGCTTAAGTTTATTTTACCACCATTGCTTTTTTATTTACATCGATATTTTCATTGTATTTGTCTTCGAAAGTCGTTTGGCATTCGTTTAGTTGGCTTGGTCGGGTAGATAAGTACTGTCGAGGTTTATTGCGATGAGAAAAACCGCTATGGCTAACTCGTTCGAAGCTCTTCAGTACTACCAAATGAACTGTGTTTAAGAATAATACTGATAATGAACTTCTTGCTTTATGATTAAGTAATTTAGTATAAACACTTCTCTGTATAATACACTAGTGGTTCCCCGCGACTTCGCCCGCAAGAGTTGGATTTTTCATATAAACTTCATCCCCCATTTCATCCCCTTTATGTTTTTATATCGCGACAAAATGTAGCCTATGTCATTTCTAGGGTCTCGAACTGTCTCCATACCAAATTTCATCTCAATCGGTTCAGTGGTTTAAGCGTCAAGAGGTAACAGATAGACAGACAGACACACTATCGCATTTATAATATCAGTATAGATTAAGAGGGTGAAATGGGGATGAACATTTATATGGAAAATCCAACTCTTGTGGATGAAGTCGCGGGGAACTACTAGTACTTATATATATTTATAAACATCCATGACTTTTAGGTACAAATGCTCGTGCTCATCACACGAACATTTGCCCCTTGCGGGATTCGAACCCGCAACCGCCTGGTTTAGAAGTCCGGGGACGAACCACTACACCAAGGCGGTTGTCATTAAGTAAATGAATATTGGTGCAATTGTCCCCGTTCCGGTTTTTAAACTCGGCGTTTGATTGCAAATGTTTGTGTGATTACCACGAGCGTTTGTACCTAGGTCCTGAATGCTTATGAAAGATGTAATTAATTTCTTGATATAATTTCCAAAATTGTTGTTAACTTTAAAAGTTTATTCGGTAAGTCTTCCACCTTACTCGGCGGCAAGGCAGCCTTGCCAAAAAGAGAGGAAAAATAAACATTAGGTTAGGCATTTCACATCTACAAGTACAAGACAAGGTATTTGTTACTGAAACACGATGTATTCTTTTAATATAATATTTTGTTTGAATGATTTATTACTAGTGGTTTCCCGCGACTTCGCCCGCAAGAGTTGGATTTTCGATATAAACTTTTATCCCCCTTTTCACCCCCTTAATGTTTTTATATCGCAACAAAAAGTAGCCTATGTCCTTTCCAGGGTCTCGAGCTGTCTCCACACCAAATTTCATCTCAATCGGTTTAGTGGTTTAAGCGTCACGAGGTAACAGACAGACACACTTTCGCATATATAATATTAGTATGGATAGATAGATAACTCTTTATTGCACACCATAACAGAAAATACAGTAAGTACAGCGATTTACACAGAAAAATGTACAATGTAGGCGGTCTTATCGCTATAAGCGATCTCTTCCAGACAACCTTTAGGTAAAGGAACATACTCATTCACAGGAAGGGGGAGTTTGGTGCAAAATCATAGAATAGGTGTAATTACCAAATAGATAATAAATAAAATACATAAAAATAAGTAAATATACCTACATATAAATCAAACATATTCATGCATACATACAAAAAAATACATTATATACCAATACCAATATGAGAAGTATTTGACCAACGTCAGTAAATAAAAGTATTTATTATTGGAGAAAATTATCTTTAAGTCTATTTTTGAAAATAGCGATGGACTCTGACTGTCTGATAGTCAAAGGTAAGGAGTTCCACAAGCGTACTGATTGGACAGTAAAAGAATCAGGATACATGGATATTTAAAAAAAACAATTTAAACAAAACAATATTTTTTGAAGATAACGATAAGTTTTTCTTATCAGTTGCTTGTTGAAGGCCTTAAATTTAAAATAGAACCCATTGCTCAATACAAACCACCAATCGCTGCTAAGTCAATCATACCGAAATGTTTATGATTGTGCAAGGAGTCACATGGCAAAGAACGTTATTATTTCTTAAATTAGAAAATTATTTTCGTTCTAGAAAATTCGAGTTCTAACAAACACTCCTATGTTTTCGGTAAGAAGAACAATGCGAACAAAATTTTATGAACCGAAGTTACTGCTTCAAACACGTAAACGGGTCTTACATAATGTCTTGTTTTCCCAAAAAGTTTGACGTCACGTCCGTCCTGACCTGTTTGTTCAGGGAGTGAGAAAGGTAAGCTTAGGTAGTGATAATTATGTCCTTCTAGCCGAATTTAACTTCGCAGTCAATATCAACAGATTAGCCAACTGAGCGGGAGGTATTATAGTGTACAAGTGGGTGCACAATACACAAGTGCATTCTCTGTTCCTTAACTTTCATAGTTCGGGGAGACGGCAATCTGACCGGGGAGAGATCGGGCACCGGACCAACGGCTTAACGTGTTTTCCGAGGCACGGGGGTGTTAACACCACCAACTTCCCGACTCCTGAGCTGTGTCTGAGTTATTTCAAGACTGAAAAACCCAACACTTTTCGGCTCGACCCGGGATTCGAACCCGGGACCTCGTGGATAGTACCCGGCGTGCTGGCCACTAGACCAACGAGGCAGTAAGCTCAAGTAATGCATGGTGATAGGTAGGTCGGATCGACAGCACGAGAAAGAAAAACATTATCATCACACTACTACACGGAAAAAAAAGTATTAGTATAATTTATGATTCATGACGACCGTCTTGGTGTAGTGGTTCGCGCCACGGACTTCTAAACCAGGCGGTTGCGGGTTCGAATCCCGCAAGGGGCAAATGTTTGTGTGATGAGCACGAGCGTTTGTACCTAAGTCATGGATGTTTATAAATGTATATAAGTATGTCTATCCGTTATCCTAGTCACCATAGCACAAGCTCACCCTTAGTTTGGGGCTAGGTAATTGGTGTTTTCGTTAAAAAAAATTGTAGTAAGATCTACAAGCGTTTGAGAGTAACAAAGGACGTACCACAAAAACAATAATAGTAAAATTGTAAGTAATCCCAATTTTGTATCTATCTCTCGTGCTAAAACGTAGTGTAATTTTTGAGATAAAGGAGCAATATTAGCATAATGCTCGGAAGTCCATCTGTCTAATTGCACTGGCAGGGCATGAATATTTATGAGGTGGGATTTGCATTAAAATATTAATATGTAGCACCAATTCCATAAATGAGAATCAAGATTCTTTGTCTCTTCGTTTCCGCGGAGTGGACTAAGTTATTTACGTTCTTGGAAATAGGTACTCTACTACACTCGAAAGAAATGTTACTGAATAATGTTGAAAACTTGTGGAAAAGCAGTGGTGGTACTATCAACCAGGGCCATGTCACAGAATAAGTACTAGTACTCCGTACAGAAGAATGACTTTGCAATGAAATTCAAAGAAATATCTACTTAATGTTGTTAACGATATGGTGTAATTCAGTTCGCCTCTGACTCAAGCACATTTTCTTGTAGACACCTACAGAAACACATTGCAAGATAATTTCATTCTTATAACTCTGGAATATGATTCATAATACACTAAACCTATTCTGTGACGTACTATAACGCAACGCGATAGGGTTGACTGCCACAAGAAGCTACTTACGCCATCTAGCGCATCTTTCTAGGACTTTATTCACGCTCGTCCAACCAGCAACCTAGTGTCGCGCACCGCCGGTGAATAAAACGCGGGAGCGTGTCGCTGCCGGCTAGCGACACCCAACTTGTTTAGTCCCTTACCTAGGGGTCGCCGCGCGTAGGTACGTTTTTGCTACCTACGCGGGAAGATACACAGGCCTGGCCATTTTTAGAAAGGTTACAAGTCTTCTAATAACAATTTTAACCATCGTAATACATAGCAACACATGGTAGGAATTGGCGTCACACACTCGTATTACAAGACTTGTACGGTTTGTGAAATAAGGCCCTGTTCTGCCAAAATCAACTATAACTTGTTTTATAATCTGGAATCATCCAGGATTTTGTTTTCTGCGGTCTCTATGGACACATCTTTCAAGCTTTAGGTATAGGTATAGGTATACTATTGCTTTTCATTAATTGCGATCTGTGAATGATGATGAATGTGTAAATATTGGTTGAAACTAAGATCGACCAGACAGGTTTTTATGTATGTTATTAATGCATACATATTGTACGCCACGTATTCAATAATGTAATGAATGAGTATATATTCCCAAAAGTAAAAAAGGCTACATACAAAATTAACACACAAAAAAAACGAAAGATGTGTCAACGTCTCTGCATTAATCATGGCAGAAAAAAGTATGCCACCCACCATCACTACACAGATGATTAACACCAATTTGTCAAAATAAATTTGGGAAAACAATTATTTTTTATATTTATTTAGGTGTACCAACCGCACATATTTTACAGCGTAATAAATTGTACGAAATACGTTTTAAAACTTTGGCTATCACAACCAAACTTGGCGGTTGCAATCTAAACTTTTTTATTGCAAACTTTAATCGAAAGTAGCATCGCGAAACTAAATTAGTTTGGAATTGAGACTATTTAACTTAATTGCGAATTCTGTAAATATAGCACTAATCTGAGAAACTTAAGGACAATATTTGTATCTTAACGGGATAGTAGATAATTGACTAAGTTTGCGACTTCTCAACGCATTTCTACACACTTCGGTGTACTGTGGCTCTGTCTCTGTTACACTGGTTTGGCATGACTCTTATCAAAATACATAAATCAAGAAAACTTAGTCAAAGAAGCCACTGATTCCGTAATTACCATGTAAGATATTGCGATCGCGATTGCAAATCCTAGCCCAATGACATTCATTTTTATATTTTTCATTAGTTGAAAGCTATTATTTCTTTTTTAAAAGCTACATTTATTGCACTTTGAAAGCAATAGTGCTTGACGGTGGACCTGCCGGGAAGTATGCATTTGTTTTAAATCAAATCAAATCATTTATTGTTCATAGTCACATTACATTTTAAGGTGGTACATTATAATAAAGGTAGGTATATATGTGACGCCCAGCAAGGGCATGACAACAATGAGCGCTAGTCACTTAGAATTACTATCATATTAAAAATAAATTAAACCATCAAATTATACATTTATTTATCTGTACTGTCATCAAATAATTCTTTTAAATTGTAATAACATTTATCTATTAGCATTTTCTTTAGTTTATTGTTAAATAGCGTAGACGTTTCTGAGTTTTTAATCACATTAGGCAAGTGGTTATAGATTTTAATTAACATACTGTGAGGACCAGATGAAAATAGTTTTAATTTGAAACGATTATATGCTAGCTAATTGAAGGCTTTATTAGTTAAACTGTTCTTTGATGCATCTTACCAATTATCGTTTGAGAGGAATTAAGTGACGAAGTGTTTACTTGGCACACTGTCAACAAGGCCACTTGTCACAAGGTGTCTTTTTATTTATTACAATGGGTTTGCTCTTGACTCCAGACTAAGACGTGGCGTAAATATCGATAGAAACCACCCTCGAACTACTTATCTTTAAAACCAACAGGTTTCCTCCCCGTCACCTCTCACCATCTCACCGATATCGTTTCACATAACTCCATTCCATATAAAATAGACTCGCTCAAGAATCGACGAAGAGCGATTACAAGGCAGCAAATTCACAACTCAGTTCTGTAAAATTTCGCAACTAAATTTCAACCTAATGCTGATCCAACAAAGCTCAATATTATTCGGGATATTTTAACAGATTCGGGTAGTTCGATGTGCCTGTACCTTTATATGATACCTCGATAGATTCTATCGTGCCTCCCGAACAAATTTGTCTTGATAAGCCCTAATAAATCAGGCGCCGACTTTTGAACGAAATTAACTGAACTCCCACACCATGTTAGAGGCACCTGTGGGACGCCTGATTGCTATTATATTCAATTTGCAGGAAATTATGTTTTAAAGAAGGGCGAAGGAGCTAGAGATTTTGAGCTAGATGAAGCTAATAAAGCTCAGAAACATAGATAAATACTGTCTATCGTTAGCACACTGTAATTTTCAAATTTAAGCCTCTTATTAAATCTTGTTATATTTTTTACCTACCTTTTTAGGATTCCGTAGTCCGACAAGGAACCCTTATAAGATCGTTCAGTCCGTCCATCCTAGTCTGTCACAGCAGAATATCTTCTACGTTTATGGACTGATTTGCATGTAACTTGGTTCGAGGATACTGCACATATAGATCTCATTTAAAAAAAAAAATTAAATTACCCCTTTTTAAGGGTTACCGCCCCATACATGTAAAGGGGGGGTTAATTATTTTTTTGAGTGCACCCCCTTGTGTGGGGTGCTGTGAAAAAGACTATGAAAATAAGGTAGGGTTTCCATACAACACTTTTTTATCAGCTTTACCATTTGCGAGATATAGCCCGCCAAAGTCGTTTACACGGTTCCCCCCCCCCCCCCCCCCTGTAATTTCTAAAGTCTTGCTTATTTACCTATAAACTTCAAATCACTCACGTAAAGAAACCGGCGCGAAAACTCTTATTTAAAATTGTTTCGGGTATCCTGTGATTAATACTTTTGAAATTATAAATGAAAGAAAAATGTTTTTTTTTTTCAAAAGAACAGTATAAACTTAAAAAGTTTTTTTTGTCTATACAGTCTAATGTTGTAAGTTAATGGTACGGAACCCTTCTTGCTCGAGTCCGACTCGCACTTGGCCAGTTTTTCATTGTAAGTGAACTGGAATAAGTTTTATGAGAATGAAATCTTTGGACCGTAAATATTGAGAATTTCCTCAAGCTAGTAGACGTTGTTTTAACTCGTACAAAATCGAAATTTCAATACGTTTTAATGAATCACCATTCAATATTGATTATTCGCCTTAATTGTTACAACTATTAAATGCTTATAAACATATAATATGATGTCAAATGAAACTTGTATCGCAGATAGTTATTGACTAAAACTTGGAACAAGATATCGCTTGCAAAATAGATAGCCACAAATAAACAAATTATTTATACATTAAAAACTAAATCAACTACAAAATTATAAGCCAGTATCTACTATCATTATACTTACTAACTTTGGTAGACCATAATGTATAGAAGTAATAAAATTGCAATAATTAAACCTTAAAATCCTTCAACTTCCAACCAAATTGTTACAATTTTAATTCGAGTCGGCATTTAATCGGTCTCCGTGTGAGTGGGGAGGTGGGAGGGGGGCTCCTATTGCTTCAGGTTGGAATTAGCATATAAATAGCTTTCAGGAGAACATTGAAATAAGACGAGTAATGAAGAAAAATGATAGGATAGCCGTCAAATTTTAATACGCTAGATACAAAGGGTCTCTAGACAAAATGAAATTTTTGTACAGCGAACTTCGCTATTGCGAATTGTCAATAATTTATGTCAGTTTCATACATTTTGTAAGCGATAGCGAACTTCGCTTTAGAGTAGATTGCATCTTGTCTACGGGCCCATGGATGTGGTAGCGAGCGATATCGCAGTAGAGACATAATTATCCCCCTTAGTAATGTGTTCAAGTATTATTTATACAATTTATTCAAGTGATATTTTTTATTTAATTCTTTATTTCAGACTACATCCATAATTTGTTAGTAATACATAAATGACTGATAAACTATGTTAGTGCATTCTTAATTAAATTATATAATATAATTATAGTTGTAGCAATGACAAAATCATTATAAGTAAGGGGGATCGAGTTCAGATCCGTGCAGTAATTCTGACGGCAAAGAAACTCTGGAACGAACCTTCTAGAAACGCAGCATCAGACCCGCTGACTTAAACTTAATTTGAAACCTTTCGCAATATTAAAATCTCATTATTTGCTCAGTATTAAAACTTCGCCCGAGTGAATAGACTGCACGATAGTTCAGTTGGTAAAATTGTTGAACCGGTTAGCCAAAGGTCGTGGATATTTGTTTCTTACGTTTACGCGAATTGTTGAACTCATTAAAACACAATTTTACGGATTAATTCGCGATTTATTTACATTTTATTTTAAACCTGACGTTTCGAACACTTTACAGCGATCGTGGTCACAGGGAGGCTGTAAAGTGTTCGAAACGTCAGGTTTAAAATAAAATGTAAATAAATCGCGAAGTAATCCGTAAAATTGTGTTTCAAAGGTCGTGGGTTCAAATCCTGCCCGTGTACGAATTTTTGATTTTTGATTTAAACTTATAAGTAGTATGTTATATGATAGATTCACCATGAAATATCAAAGGAAGTTAATTCCTTGCGAAAGGTAAGTTTGTGTCTTGAGTCTGGTTCAATAAGATAATATTTTCTTCTTATCACGGAGGCATAAGCTTAAAGTTTCTATAATGAAAGAAAATACAACATGTTGGCAACACAAGAATGGGGAGGTGTCACAACAATTACTTCCGGCGGACTGTACGTACAGTCACAAGCAATGAAATGTATACAAATAAGTTTTTATTTCCTTTGGAATAAGGTCTCAAATCGAATGCAGATGTATACATATTGATGCTCGTGACTGTACATCTATAAGGCCCGTATTCAAACCACGAGCCTAAACTTGATACTGGATGACAAGGAAAAATTAGACCACACATTTACTTAGTCATTTGTTGGTAAGTCGTGCCCATAAATGGGTACTTTCAGGTCAATGTCCATACACTAGCACAACTACTTTACACATAAAGCAACAAATTGTGTTTACTGACCAGGTTTTCCAACCGACATACTGATTATGATAGCTAGTAAAAAAGAATCCGGAAAAGATATAAATCAGAAGAGTTTGTTTAGTAGGACGCACTAATCTTTAGTCCGAATTGAAAAACTATTTTAGTGTTTCATAGCGAGTAGTCCATTCATAGAGAAAGGTTAGGTTAGGTTCAATAAGTGGGCAGCATCAATGAAAAATGAATACACGTCAGAAAATATTCCTTTTGGAAATACAGTCCGAATCGATCGCGGGAGAAAGCTAGTGTTTAGATACAAGGCAAGAATTCTCTTCGGCGTAGATAATTGTGCCCTCCTAGCCGAATCTACAGTGGTCAATTTCAACAGAGTTTAGCCGATTGCGCGGGAGATATTATAGTGCACAAGTGTGTGCGCAGTACACAGGTGCACTCTCTGTTGCTTCACTCTCATAATTCGGTGAGACAGCAGTCCGACATGACCGTAGAGAGATCAGGCGCAGGACCAACGGCTTATTACGTAGTAACTATTATATAATCTGTAGCTTAACGTGCTTTCCCAGGCACGGGACAACACTACCAACTAGCGATGGGCAATTATTACTAAATTAATCGAATTATTCGAATGGTCTCTGTAATCGAATGTATTCGATAAGCAACCGCAGTCATTCGATTATTCTTCGATTATGCGGCGAGCAATACCGGAGCGCGCGGTGCGCAGGTCGTACTACTAACGTATGAAACGTCATTCGTCGCGTCAATTGATCATTCGGTCGCTGCCTGTCCTGTGCGCACAGTCGCGGCAATTCAGTCGAATACATCGAAGGGCCCAGTATAGATTATCATTCGATTGTCGATTATTATTCGATTATTTTTTTTACGAATTACTATATCGACATTCGATAGCTCGAATGGTCGATAATCGATTCATTCGATTATTTTTTTTCGAACAATCGCCCATCGCTACTACCAACTTCCTGACTCCGGTGCTGTGTCTGAGTAATTTCAAGACAGAAAAACCCAACACTTTTCGGCCCGATCCGGGGTTCGAACCCGGGATCTCGTGGATAGTACCCAGCGTGCTGACCACTAGACCAACGAGGCAGTCATATAGATAATATAGTATGTTAAATACTCGTAATTAAGGTAAGGCTTATTAATACGTCTGTATAAGATGAGCTTTATACTTTGCAACAAGGCATCACCCCTACTTTTGGAGTGTACAGAGTAGTTAGAACCCCTCTTTTGTGTGGATAAAATCAATTAGAAAGTTTAGGTCAGTGATGCATGGGATGGATTGTGATATGTTGTCACTTTGGATAATTCATTTTACGGAAGACTAATACGTACTTATACGCACTTTAAAATAATTTGAAACATTTCTATACCCACGCGACATTGGCGAAACAGTGAGCCCATGACGGTGAAACTAACCTTACATAAAAAAAAGAAGAAGAAGGACCATTTCTTCACCTTTTATTTAGTACTTAGTTAATGTTTTTTATCACTTCCTTTTCAATCCACGTTGTCCTACTTTTGCCGCTAAATATCTTTATATCTTTAATGTGCCTAGTTTCTGACTACCTGTTACTTACCTACTCGTACTTATTGGTTGTCACAGCATAACGAACAATAGAAATCATAAGAAAATATCTTCTACAAAATGCAGTTTCCAGCGATAAAAAGGAGCGCAACTTCAGAGGAAAAGGCGGTCGAGTCGAGACTGACAAAGAAAATTATTATAAGAGCGCTAACTGAGGAAATCGTTGCCTTAGCCGGTTCATTTCAGTTGAGTTGAGACAAAAATGTACCGTTGTTATTTTAATTCAAATTTAGTAAAGTCTATCTATTTAAGAACTATGTTCTTGTTGATGGGATTCTTCTCCAGTCCTCTCTATTCCATGCCATCTTCTTGACTTCTCGGTACGAGACGACACCTTTATGTGGTCCATGTAGGACCTTCTTGGGCTTTCTCTTTTACTATTACCTTCTACTTTTCCTTCTATAATCATTCTGATAATGTTATCGTGTCGCACTAAGTGTCCCGGCATCTTTCCCCTCCTATTTTCAATGGTTTGCCGTATTTGTCTCTTCTCGCCAACAATCTTCAAAGTACTTTACCACAAACGTTACTGCCTCGTATAGTGGTCAGCTCGCTGGATTTAATTCAAGAGTTCAAATTTCGGGTTGAAAAATGTCGAGTTCTTCGGTATTGAAATAACTCAGCTCGGAGTCGGGTCGGGCGGGGCTTGGTGGTGTTGACGCCACCGTGCCTCAGAAAGCGCGTTGGTCCTGCACCTCATTTCTCTCCGGTCATCAAGGATTACCGTCTCACCAAACTATGAGTGAGATGACTGAGAGTGCACTTGTGTATTGTACACTCACTTGCGCACTATAAATACTTAATGTCCCCCGGGCTATACGCTAACCCCTGTTGAGATTTGTCGGTGAGTGGGAGTTCCAGAACCTTCTAAGTGAGCTCGCTCCACAGTCGACTCTGTCTACGCCACATCTGGCTTAGTCTAGAGTCTGGAGCAAACCCATGACAAATAAAAATGCCGCCATAGGTAAAATCGTTTGGGAGGACATTATTGTTATTACCAGAAACGCCTCAAGTCGACTTTTAAGAGCCTGCCTGTTAGGTACTATTCGCCATCTAAATTGGTTCAGTGGCTTAGGCTTGACTAACTATCAGACCGAGTTTCAGAGAGAGAGAGAGAGTAAGTAAACCAGTTTCTTTCGGATTTATAACTAAGGAAGTGAGGAAGGATGATAATGTACGAATATACGAGTATTGTGCCCGAGTGTCGGTCGTTAAGCATTCAGCTTTTCAACTCCTTTTCCATCTTAACTCAAGAATCGAGCAAAGCAGTACAAGTAAGTAACTAATAAATCACCGAGCCATTATTGAATCCAGACATTATCGAGTTGCAGCCAGTGGCACCGATCGTCTTTCTGTCTCCCAACGCTGGCAATACTCCAAATCGTCTGGAGCTATCTATGGAAACTGTACATAACTCATAAAAGTAAATACGCATTAAACTTCGCCGAAATATATCGAAATTCAACAGAGGCTATAAACGCAAAACGATTATTTGAGGAGCCTCCAACCGCTAGTTAAGGGTAGTGATATGTTAATTAGAATTTGGCGTGAAAACCATGGGTTCTATGGATAGGGTCTTTGTGCCCGTATTTTTTTAAAGATCTCAGCAAAAGCTTGACTTAAGGGCTCATCACACGGATCCATCATTGACGATTCATCATAAAATACGGTTATGTCATTAAGGACGGTTGTTCACATTGCATTCGGAATCATGATTTTTCACATTCGTTTTGTGATTGAGTTCAGTCTTGGATGAACTTCCCAATACAAACAAGCGGATCCGTCACCAAAATTTCACGATTCGTGTTTTTTGGTGGGAATGATTTTTATAAGTATCGCCTTTTCCGTCATTATTCACGAGTCGTAATGCATGAACACGTGTGTTTAAAATGTATTTCCGCCGCCAAAAAAGAAACGGATCGTAATAAAGACGATACTTCAAAACACGAATCGTAGTCGTGTGAGCAAAAGGCTAGTGACTATCTAGGGAAAAAGATTAGCCTTGCTATGGGCAATGCAGTATCTTATGCTGTTGTGATAGAGCCGGTTTTGCAAAACATGTTTAGTCTGGAGTCTCGACGCGCTGGTTACTCTACACAAATAAAAGCTAAAATCGCTTAAGCTTATGAACATAACCAAGGTTCAACAAAGCGATCGCGATTCCAATTAACGAGCGGATTTGTCAAACTAAACACAGCTCTGTTTATAGGTATATACTCGCAAACAATTAAATGCTGAGAATTTGTGAATTTCCTACCTTCTGAAACGGGACGTAATGGAGGAAGAAAGAACGGTATAGCCTTTTATCCTAAGCTATAACAATTAATAATAAATGATAGATGGAGCTGACACTTCGGTGGCTTAGTGGCTAGCGGGTTTGCTTTGCAAGCGGGAGGTACAGACTTCGATCCTAGGAGCCGCTATGTACCAATGATTTTTTCTGAGTTATGTTCATTAGTTGTTGTCGCAGAGGTCAGATGGCAGTCGCTCCACTGTAATTACCTGATCTGCCACATCCTGGATCACGGTGTAAAGGGTCGGCATAGCCGGGATAACGCTTAAAAGAAGAAGAAATGGAGCTGACGCTCTCTAGCTTCAAGCTAAGAGTTGTTTCTGAGTTATTTCAAGACAAAACCCAAAACAGATTTCGGGTCAATTTAGGATTTAAACCCAGAACCTCTTGGAGAAAAGCAAGCGTGCTGAAAAATTGCAAAATTAACAATAAATTATTTCAACAAACACACAGTTACTCGTATCTAGCCCCAAACAAAGCGTTTCCTCATGTCATGCGTGTAAGCATGTACCCGTTCAAGCAGTTGACGACCTTCGTGGCCGAGTGGCTCGCACACCGGTTTTCAAGGTGTTGCCATCAGCCATTGATGTCCCGGATTCGACCTCCGGTTGGGTCAATATAGAAATCCATATTTCCTATATTGTCTCGTTTCTGGGTGTTGTGGTACTATCGTTATTTCTGATTTTTATATCACAAGTGCTTCAGTTCTTTACTTTGGGATCATAGCAATGTATGTGATATTGTTCAATATTTACTTTATAATTAGGGATCGGGTTCATACATATGTGGGAGAATAAGTATTGCACTGCTAAAAAAGTTGCGTATCACATTGTTTTTGATAAGTTGTTTTGCTTTTCTGACTATAAATAAATAAAGTTAATACTCTAGAACATTGATCCCTTTTTATAATGTAGTAACTGTTATCACTACTTACTGTGTATTCCTATATTATGTGCGGAGCGTTCGGTAACTAATGACGTAATGTTGTTATTGAAAAGCTTAAGCCTTCGCTTCGCTTATAATTAGGGTATGCTGGAAGCTTAGCTTGCTTAGTTTTCATTTTATTTATTTATTTGAACTTATTGCACACAGTTTATTGGCAAGTGGCGGACTTAACGGTAAAAGCATTCTCTACTCGTCAACCATAGGTCCAAACAGATTTTTATAGTATTCTTTTAAGAGGATTTTTTCAGTTATTTTATCATTATGCAATTCAATGAACTGTATTAAAAACTGAACGTAAGCTTCCTCCAGCACCGCATAACGCTTCAGCGAGTAAAACGCACTTTTGAGAAACACGTTACTGTACTAAAAGGAAAAATCATAAAGTAAAACAGTCATAAGAGGACCGGGCATATGCAGCAAAATCATAACAACGTGATAACATAGCAATTCAGGCAATAGGAATATATGAAATATTGGAGAGACAGAACCTGGAATAGACTAACACATAACAAAGAAGGGAGGAGAAAACTGGAGGCCTTTGCCCGAAGGCACACAGATGCTCTAAACTTAATTACTTTCTCTGGAGCTTGATCCAATGTAAAATCTATCATCTTATCTAAATAAAGGCTATTATTATTGTTAAAAGAATACCTACGTAAAACATAATATAAATTACTAATTAAATATGCCTAAGTTACCTAAGCTATAACAAAACGCGAATACATGCACACGTAATAATTATGCCATACTAATAATAATAATGTCCTCCTAGCCGAATGTCGACTACGGCAGCCTATCTCAAGAGAGATTAGCCAACTGCGCGGGACATATTATAGTGCACAACAATACACAGATGCACTCTCTGTTCCTTCACTCTCATAATTCGGTGAGACGGCCAGTCCGACATTGACCGTAGAGAGATCAGGCGCAGGACCAACGGCTTAACGTGCTTTCCGAGGCACGGGGGTGTTAACAACACCAACTTCCTGACTCCGGAGCTGTGTCAGAGTAATTTCAAGACAGAAAAACCCAAACACTCTCGGCCCGACCCAGTATTCGAACCCGGGACCTCGTGGATAGTACCCAGCGTGCTGACCACTAGACCAACGAGGCAGTCAGGCTATAAAAAACGCGAATACATACACACGTAATAATATGCTATACTACTACGCTTCGTTAGAAAATTAATTGATCAGTTTCTCAGCTACGTACCTCGCGTCGTAGCAAGCTTCTACTACATCGTAGTCTGTCCGTAGTGCTAATGACCGTAGTTTCGTAGCAGCGTAGATATTTCGTAGCATTGTACGTAGATGCAGTTAGAGAATTGGTTCTTAATAATAATAATGTATTTATACAGATTTCCAGATCCATTTATGTTAGGAACAACTTTTTTACATCTATTGTTAGGAGAAAAGTTCAAAACCAAACCTTTCTTAGACCTAGACTAGACTAGACTTAGATTAGACTTAAACTACCTATTTCCGTTGCAAAATTACCCTTAAAATACAACTGCATAAGATAAGATGTGCTGTAGTCTACGTCTATTTAGTCATATTTTGTAGTTCACGAGAATCGTGCCCCAGGTGTCTGGAACAAGACAGCAATTGAACATTGGTATGTGAAAAGAATGGCATTACAAGATGAGGCAAAAGTAATCATCCGATGTTCTTTGGCTGTATTTTTTTTACAAATGAAAAACTTTGATTCTATTTGTGGATTATTATTTACTAATTCTTTGATTTCTTCCCTTAAATGCGAGAAGATGATAGGTGGCCGCCACCAGCATTTCAAGTCGAAAAGATGATATCGCACAAGTGGTCGCCGCCAGCATAATGACCATACGGGTCCTTTTTATGGCATTTTTCATCTTTTCAGAACTTCAGGTGTTAGTTACGCGCATTCGTGTCGGATGTTGTCCTTATGAGCTTTCTGAGTCTGTGACTTGTTAACATAAACACGAGACTTGAAAAACCCTTACAATAAGAAGTCTGGTACGGTCAAATCGGGCGATCTTGGCGGCCAGTGCAATTCGCCAATACGAGAGATTAAAACAATTATTCTGCGTTCTTGAGGAGTATAACGATTCATGGCTTGTCGACATTTATTTTGCATCTGTTTACTTCACATAGGTAGGTATGTCAAAACCGATTTGACACCAGTTGCAAAAATTATAGCGTCTTCAACTTTTATTTATTTTGTTTATTTATATTAGGAAGGCCAAGGCAATCTAAAGGTAACTGTAAACAATAGCAATGAAAAAAACACTTTTGCCTCACCTTGTAGTATGGCATGTTGTTACTGATCTGTAGCACAAAATAAGTACTAGTACTCCGTACAGACTATATGACTTTGCAATTAAATTAAAATAAATATCTACTCAATGTTATCAACGTTAAGGTGTAATTGAATTCGCCTCAGACTCAAGCACTTTTCCGTGTAGACACCTACAGAAATACGTTTCAAGAAAATTTCATTATTATAACTCTGGAATATGATTCATAATACACTAAACCTACTCAGTGACGTACTATCACGCAACGCGACAGGGTTGACTGCTACAAGAAGCTACTTACGCCATCTAGCGCATCTTTCTAGGTCTTTATTCATGCTCGTCCAACCAGCAACCTACTGCCGCGCACCGCCGGTGAATAAAACGCGCGAGCGTGTCGCTGCCGGCTAGACACTCAACTTGTTTAGCCCCTTACAACGGGTCGCCGCGCGTGGGTACGTTTTTGCTACCTACGCGGGGAGTTACACAGTCCTGTCTGTAGTTAAATGATTTATTTTATAGATAACCCCTGTATGAACTTGAAAGATTACCTGACCGTTGTACCAAAGGACTACACGTGAATACTCGATATAATAAAATTCAAGGACCTTATAGATACACCTGGGGGATACATTTAATGTTAGCACTACCTGACTGGGCAATAGACCCAACTATTTGTCCAAAAGAAATGGCCTATAATGTCGGGCCACAGTGTTGGCTATTTACTTTCTTGTATTTTATGTAAAGGAATATCTATTTGAGGGTTTTACTGGTTACTTCTTGCCGGTGGATGCCCTACGCCACGCTTTGATCTAATGGTCTCTAATCAAGAACCTTTTTGCCCCAACGGCCATCAGTTCTTAACGCAATGTGCCCTGGCCAGTTGCCTACTGCCACTTGAGCTTACTGATCTGCAGGGCTATGCCGGCAAGATGGACAGACGACCTAATACTTGAAGATTAAAAAGAAAGGTACTATCCACGAGGTCTCGGGTTCGAATCCCGGGTCGGGCCAAAAGTGTTGGGTTTTTCTGCCTTGAAATATCTCAGACACAGCTCCGAAGACAAGAAGTTGGTGGTGTTAACACCCCCGTGCCTCGGAAAGCACTTTAAGCCGTTGGTCCCCTTCACCTGATCACTCTCTCACACTGCGAGTGACGGAACAGAGGCACTCTCTGTTGGGATTGGCCGCTGTAATCTAGTTTCGGCTAGGAGGACATTATTATTAATATTATCACTCATAAATCTCGCTCGTATACAAAAACTTTATTTCACGTAACTTACAAGTAAGATTCAAAATTTGACTTCATTGAAATTTAATATTATAATTTATATGTGTTTCAGTAAGCCCTCTGATTGACGATCCAAGTGAAAACCCTCCTCGCGCACTAAGGCCCAAGTTCACCATCACCAACTTTTAAACAGTCTGTGAACATCGATTGACGTTTAATTTGACAGAGTTCCCATCCATACAAAATTTGTCAAATAATGCTAAATCGGCTGATTAAAAATTGAAAATGTGTTAGTGAACTCTAGGCTTAGTGGCCACACATCTGTTTCTGTACTGCCAAGGCATCCGGTGCTTCGAGGCTTGAACTTAATCACTAGGATCGTGGCGTAGCGTGTTTTTATTTCCATCCCCTAAGGCATTGCAGCCAAGGTTTATTTGAGCTTTTCATGACAACCTCAAGCCCTTCTGCCCCTAAATGTTGAGTCGTTATCATTATAATATGTATAAACTAAAGTAATATGACAATGACAAAGTACCTAAGCATCAAAAAAGTAATGAATTTGGCGACCGTCTTGGTGTAGTGGTTCGCGTCACGGACTATTAAACCAGGCGGTTGCGGGTTCGAATCCCGCAAGGGGCAAATGTTTGTGTGATGAGCACGAGCATTTGTACCTAAGTCATGGATGTTTAAAAATGTATATAAGTATGTCTATCCGTTATCCTAGTCACCATAGCACAAGCTCACGCTTAGTTCGGGGCTAGGTAATTGGTGTGTTTGTTGAAACAATTTATTATTTATTTATTTATACTCCGACTGAATTTTTAGGCCATAGCGGCCAATTGAAAGTGGGCGAACTTTATGATACAAAATGATCCGTACTCCCATCGGCGACCAGTACTAATGACCCCTTAGTTAGTATACATACAGTGGGTCTAACCACGAAATTAAAATTAGTATTTGATACCTACTCAATGATCGACGTCTGGCTGGATTGCATCTGTCGTGGTCACGAGCGGACTGGCAAATTGCGGCATCGTCTGCACGGGCGACCTGAAGCGTAACTACTTCCCAGCTATTGTCTCAATTTACTAATGAAGTAAACTGTCATCTAAATGGAAAAAAACACGTACTTGTTGTATTTATTGATTTCAGTAAAGCATTCGATTCCCTTAGATATAACATATTATTTAAGAAACTTGAAGACGCTGGAATTCGTGGGCCATTATTAGAATGGTTTAAAAATTACCACACTAATAGGAAAACAGCTGTTAAAATTGACGGCAAGTTAAGTGACATGATACCTACAAATGAAGGCACAGCTCAAGGATCGATAATTGGGCCTATTGAGTACCTTTTATATGTAAATGACATGTGTAATATAATTAAAGAAGGTTCAATATACGAGGGTCAAACTGAAAGTTCTTAGAACTGGCCACTTATAAACAATATAATAAAAAAAATATTCTAAAATTTGAAAATAGAACTCTTTGCCAATATTACTGAGTATATATTTCATTCATTTGTCATTTGTTTTACGACTTGGCGGCAAATTGAAAATTGTCTGTGTCACGTCAAAATGAATTTAACACGAGAAAATTTTCGTGCAATGATTTTTTATGACTTTCGATGTCATTTAAGTCAACAAGAAAGTTATGATAGACTACGATTGGCCTTTCACGATGAAGCCCCATCTCGTGCGACTGTTTACAACTGGTTTAATGAGTTTAAACGTTGTCGCACTAATCTCACTGATGATGTACGTGAGGGACGGCCTTCTACGGCGACGACTGAAAATAACATCTGTGTTGTGCGGCGTATGATAGAGACTGACAAAAGAGTGACCTATCAGCAGATTCGGACAAGCTTAGGCATCGGTATGAGTCAAGTGCACAAAATCCTCCACGAACATTTAGCGGTCAGGAAGCTTTGCGCCCGGTGGATACCTCATAATTTGACTAAGGCTCAAAAACTCCATCGTGTGGATTGGTGCCGTAAAATGATTGAAAGATTTAACGGAGGTGACTCAAATGCTGTGTTCGACATACTAACAGGTGACGAAAGCTGGATTTACTGTTATGATCCTGAAACCAAAAGACAATCTGCTCAGTGGGTGTTTCCTTTCGAGGAGTTGCCAACTAAAGTGAAGAGAGATCGAAGTGCGGGAAAAAAAATGGTGGCCTCGTTCTTTGGAAGGATAGGTCATTTCGCAACAATTGTGTTAGAGGATCAAAAAACAGTTTCTGCAGAATGGTACACTACCAATTGTTTGGCACTTGTCTTGGAAAAAGTTCGAGAGAAACGACCTCGCAGTAGGATCCTCCTTCACCACGACAACGCCTCGTCGCACACCGCCAAGCGAACGATCGACTATTTGGCGACATCAAACGTTGAATTACTGGGTCACCCGCCATATAGCCCCGACCTCGCGCCTTGTGATTTTTATTTATTTCCAAAAATTAAAGAAAAACTTAAAGGAAAGCGGTTTATGAATGCTGAAGAAGCGGTGGCTGCGTATCGCGATGCCATTGAAGAGACCCCTAAGGACGAGTGGGCAAAGTGCTTTTCCCAGTGGTTCCATCGCATGCAGCGGTGTATTGACGTCAATGGACAATATTTTGAAAAGATATAATAAAACTAATAACTGGCTAATGTAATCAGTTTTTGATTTTCTAAGAACTTTCAGTTTGACCCTCGTATCAGTTCGCTGACGATACCTGCCTTGTAGTTGCTCACAGACACTTGCAGACCGCGCAACATATCATGCAAAGAAACTTTGATCTTTTATGCCAATGGGCGCATGATGCCGGTTTAATAATAAATGCTCAAAAAACTAAATTATTACATATTCACACACCTTATTTGAAATCGCCCATAGAACCAACAATAATTGCCCACGAACACAAATGCCTACATTCATCCAAAAATCAGTGTAAATGTAAAGACATAGAATTAGTAAATGAACATACCTATCTGGGACTTACAATTGATACTAACTTTTGCTGGAAACCCCACATAAATAACTTATGTAATAAACTTAGAGCAGTTTTATCTAAGCTATCAATATTAAAATATAAGTTACCCTATCATACTTTACGCATGTTGTATATGTCTTACTCAAAACTATTACACCGAATAAAATAAAAAATAAATATATACTAAATGATGTGGACCTATATAAATATTGTAAAGTAATAAACATATATGATAAAGTAAAAATTCAAATTGTGTGTGAAAACCTTTTTTTTTTTTTTTTTTTTTTTTTTTTTTTTTTTTTTTTTTTTTAGCGTCAGGAAAATGCGGTGCATACCCCCCCGCCAGCGGGGATGGTAGTAGAATATGACAGGGCCCCGCCCGGCTTCGAGGAGGGGAGAGCAGCCCCCTCCTCGGTACAAGCAACGACGCGCGGGAACACACACGCGCCGCTGCGACCCCGTGTGGGCGTATCGGTGTGTGTGAAAACCTAGATCAAATTAAACAATTACAAGTAAAAACTAGAAGCATCAGATTGCGTAACTTATTGTACCTACCCAGATATATAATACCTTCATGCAACAATGTTCATGGTAAAAGAATGTGGGAGTATTTCCTGCCATCTACTTTAAATGAATATCCTAGCAATATTATTGAACAAATAAGTAATTTAGAAAATAGTGCTAAATGTATAAAAATACTTAAGAACTACATATTGTCTTAAATTGTAACGAGTAGTGTAGTGGCTCTCATTACCACGTATAAATCTAAATAGGTTTTTGTTGGTATTGAAATATGTTTCTTTAATGTAAATTGTTTAACATAAATAAAGAAATAAAGAAAGAAAGAAAGAACTATAATATAACTTTTCCTGAAGTTTCGTCTGCCACATCTTCACTTAATCAATTGTCAATAAAGTCACCTCCACTTGCGGCTTACACTTGTTAATAATACTGGTTCCATAATTCAAATTCAAAATAATTTATTTCGGACAACAAAAATCCATGGGTTAGTAATAGGTATTAATAAACTAGGTGTTAGTACTTACATACATATAAAATTATATCAAATTATATTTAAATAAAAAACAAAAACAAATAAATCAAAAAACAATCTTAGAACAAATTAAATTAGATTAAACAAATCAAAAATAAAAAATACAAACGAATTAATTTATCATGTACCTAACAGGCACTCCGTGCGGCTGACACCTAGAAGAATTATTATCCACTGTATGAGTCATCAGCCGCACGAAATGCCTCACAATAGGCGCATGCGTATCATCTGCCTCCGTTCTCAGGATGCTGTTGTCACTCCTCCGGATTCTTTCCATCAGCGACGCTACTTTTTTCCGAACTAAGGCATTAAAGCCGTCAGTTCGGGTCTATGCAAACAATGATGACAATTTATATCCATCATCCCGATTGAAAGTGTTTACCTAGACGCGGCATTTCTAATACTTATTTAATATAAATAAAATAATAAAAAATTTAAAAACCCCTGACACAAAATAATAGATGCACGTAAAAATCCTAAATCAAGGTTTTATAACTATGGAATTATAGCTAAATACAATACAGTTGGTTAAAAAGGAAATCCTATAAAAAGCAAAAAATAAAACTGAAATTTTGACCCAACGTAAAGTACGTAGGTATACAATTTTTAATACTAATGTTGTCGCGTCGGGGGACCGCACTAATTTCATTCAAACAAAAAAAACTAAATCAAAATCGGTTCATCCGTTCGGGAGCTACGATGCCACAGACAGACACACACACTTGTAACACCCCGTCGTTTTTGCGTCGGGGGTTAAAAATGATCATCATGTCAGCCTATTGCAGTCCACTGCTGGACATAGGCCTCTCCAAGACGGCGCCAACTTTCACGGTCCTCCGCTTCTCGCATCCAGCCACCACCGGCCACCTTCCTCAGGTCGTCGGTCCACCTAGCAGGGGGGCGTCCAATACTACGTTTCCCGAGACGTGGTCTCCATTCGAGAACCTTCCTACTCCAACGCCCATCGGTTCTGCGATAGACATGACCAGCCCACTGCCACTTCAGCTTACTGCACCTCTGAACGATATCTATGACTTTCGTCTTTTGGCGGATGATCTCGTTCCGGATTCTGTCCCTTAGCGAGATCCCCAGCATAGACCGTTCCATAGCTGACTGGCCAGCTTGACTGTCAAGTTCCACGTCTCGGCCTCAAAAATGATCAGCTGATCACAACTTTATGGTTTTGTAGATAAGCTATCAGGATTTCGATGTTAAACTTATTATAAAAATTGTTTAACACCTTTAAATACAAAATCAGCGAAAATCACACCTTTTTATTCTAGACTACTGATCAGCTGTTACAGTCTTTATGCGAAAATCAAGTTTTTTTTTCTTCAGATTTTGATGTAGGTCCCATAGAAAAGTTGTTGAATTATATTAAAAGCACCTCCAAAAAAGAACACAGCTGATAAAGTAGACCTTAATATAGTGTTTATACATTTCTGTTAATACACACTCCAGTCGACCGGTCCCACTTACCCGCTAACTAGAATTTCCAAGACTCATCTCAAAGTCTGTCTGCTAGTTTCCTCAAAGGCAGACTGAATTAAGATTAACATAAAACGATCTATCTGAGTCTGAATTCTGTCTGATTCCGAAACGAGTTCTCGTTGCATAGCATTATGAGTTCTATTATAAGGTATCAATGTTAATAGTTCTGTTGGGTTTGTATTGGCAATTACCCCGAAGTGGTTGATGGTTTGGATTCTTGTAATTGCTTTGTAACGTTTTACGTAGTTTTAAGATTGTGTACCAATTAGACATAATTGGTACACAATCTCAAAAACAACAACAACAGACTAACAGCTACTTAGCATGTATGACAATACATGATAAGTAGCTACTTAGCATGTATGACAATACATGATCAGTAGTTGTTAGTCTGTTGTTGTTGTTTTTTTGATTATTAAGGTCTTGGAGAAACTCCATCTTAATTTTTTTTCTTTTATAAGCTATTGGGGACTCTACCCAATAGCTTATAAAAGAGAAAAACTTTTAATATTTTAATACTTACAGTGTTATCTTAATTCTAAAAGTTTAAATAAGAAACCAAAAATTCGCACACTTGTAAACGATTCGAACCTACTACCGTTGGCTAACCAGGGCCCGAAGCCAAAATGCAATTTGATCTTAAGAGAAGTTCGTTATCGCTAACAAAATGTATGAAACTGACATAAGCCATCGAAACATCACGTGACTTTAGCATACATATTTGGCATTTCGTTGGCGATAGCGAAGTTCGCTCCTGAAAGATTGCTGTTTGTCTACGGGCTCAGGCTACCTAGCAGTTACGTAATTTAGTTTAGTTAGTTAGAAATCTAAGCCAAAGGTCGTGGATTCAAATCCTTCTTGTGTGCATATTTTGGGTTTCTTATTTAAACTTATAGAGAAAATACTGAATTTCAGAACGTATTCAGTTTGATGAAACAGATCTTTAATGATATTTTTACGGAAAAAATAAATCCTCCTACATAAATCATAAATAAAATCCATCAACACGATTCCTGTCTTCATCCTTTACTTATGTAAATAGGTACAAGATTAACTTAGTCATTACACTATCTTATTACAGGGTGTCAGTCCAGTAACTGAAGGGTTAGCTTTTAGTACAAGAGTGACTATTATATAATCTGTGGTACAAGGCTTAGACAATATGACCAAATTTCGAAATATGAATGCAATAGCCACGTGAGGTTTCGATGGTTGTCAGTTTCATACATTTTGTAAACGATAGCGAACTTCGCTTTAGAATAGATTGCATCTTGTCTACGGGCCCAGATTAGTTACATATGCAAACAAATTATTCAAGTAAATATTTTTGTGATGGTGATTTTAAGTTTTTGTTATTCACCGAAGCTTTATTATCCTTCCAATTACTTGTCACCCTGTATATTCTCAAATTTGCTTCATATTTCTCAAACTAAAGGCTCCGTAAAATGTTGACTGTTCTGAAAGGGTTAACTTTGTCTAGACTCACCTTTTCTTAAAGTCAACAAATCCTTGAATAAAACAGGCTTCAGGCCACCGTCTATCCAGTCTATCGCTCTCCTGGGCCCTAATCTGGGTTCCGCCGATCTTATAAGTGCACACCACGCACTTAGGGTTGCCAACAAAACAATACTTCCTAGTTTACAAAAAAAAAACGTTTTTGAACTTGAAAGAATTTTCTGAGCCCCTACAAAAAATGTAAAAATGTACATGTAATGTAAGTATGTGATGACGATGTATGTGTGTGATGTGTCGATAACTGTAAAAATATGTACTTACGCAAAAGTTACATGATGTTTCGATGGCTTATTATGACAGTTTCATACATTTGATTATAATTTTAGCGAACTTCAGTAAAAAATAGATTGCATCTCGTCTAGGGGACTTATCTCTCGGTTAACGCTTAACTGAATCTGTTTTTAAGTAGTCTTATATAGATACTCTTACAAAGTATTGACTTCTTTGCAAGAATTGCCTATTTGTTTTACATTCTTTGTACCTAGTTTAGGTCTTCCCAAACTGCGCGCCTTGGCGCCCTAGGGCGCTGTGGAAAGTAACCAAGGGCGCCGCAGAGAGTGCCGTTCTGTTATTAGTATTTTTCTGTATAAAAAAAACAATAATTAGAGCGCCGAAAACAGATAACATTTGGGATCCCCTGCTAGTTATGTTCACCACTTTTCAAAGAGTTCCTAAGAGTTTACCTAAAAGTATAAAAATATAGGTGTTTTAGAATAAAAATAAACGTATCTTAAACAGCTGACCAGCATCGTGGAGAATGGGAAAAGAGTAGGAACACCACAAGCACTTAATATTAGTAATTTTTAACCCCCGACGCAAAAACGACGGGGTGGATTAAGTTTGACTTGTCTGTGTGTGTGTGTGTGTGCGTGTGTGTGTGTGTGTGTGTGTGTGTGTCTGTCTGTGGCATCGTAGCTCCCGAACGGATGAACCTATTTTGATTTAGTTTTTTTTTTGAATGATTAATTAGTCGGGAGTGTTCTTAGCTATGTTTTATATTGACAACCGTCTTGGTGTAGTGGTTCGCGCCACGGACTTCTAAACCAGGCGGTTGCGGGTTCGAATCCCGCAAGGGGCAAATGTTTGTGTGATGAGCACGAGCATTTGTACCTTAGTCATGGATGTTTATAAAAGTATTTAAGTATGTCTATCCGTTATCCTAGTCACCATAGCACAAGCCCACGCTTAGTATGAGGCTAGGTAATTGGTGTGTTTGTTGGAACAATTTATTTATTTATTTATATATACAAAAGTACTACTCTTGTTTAGAAACGGTGAAACTGGGTATTTTACTTTATTTATTTATTTTTGGTACACAGAAAGGTTACAGTCATAACATATTAAACTAAAAATATCATGTAAAACTTGAACCACTGACAACTGACATACAAAAAATGCGTATTTTATTGTCAGTGATACTGCAATACGTTCCACTTCTAGTCTAGACTATTTTGGTCAAAAATATTAAAATTACGCGCATGTACTTACTTGTCTTCATACCTAAACTGCGGAGTGAGCCAGGTCTGGCATAAGGGCGTTTTAGAGTCGTGCGGATTTGCTCACGCACGCTTGAGACAATTGAGCTACATAATCTGTGATGCGTAGGACTCGCAAACTTATTTGCGGCAGGCCATGTTTCGACCGGTCGACCATTGTACAATTAACGTGTGCAGAAAGTTTAAATAAAAATAAATCTATATGTCGTCGGTGGCTTGTGAGGAATCTTTGTCAGGTGGCAAATACAAGGCGGCATACTCGAAATAATAGTCCGGTAAGTTAATACAGACGCCTATTTTCAGTATCAGAAACAAATCGACACAAAATAAGTAAATATTACACGGATGGCTTCAGATTACAATCGAGAAACGCAGCAAGTTTGATACAGCGACGCAGCAACCGTTCGTGTCGGCGCTTAGTGATAGACTGCCCAGTGCACTGATCATGTAATCTTTTAAGATTATTAACTCCCATAGACTAAGAATCGGCAAAAAAATACTGACAAAAAATTGACGCATATCAAAAACTAAAGTGCTCGACTTTTTTTTTAAATAAAGAGTGAGCAAACTCTAGTGATGTACGTGTATCTGATGTCGGAACGAATATAACCAATCCTTTTATCGAGTAATTTTTGATCGGTTCCGAACAATCGATACTATTTAATCGATACCAGTTAATCGATATTCACTATCCGGTATAGATTGTATTTTATTGTGGTAAATAAATAAAAGATTGCTGTTTGTTGCAATAATACTTTATTATACTGCTTTACGTAAAAGTATAAACTTATATATCATATAATATAGTAACATAAAAGATCCATACCTATTACTTAAATACCGTAGGGTACCTACTCCGTAATATAATATAGTATGTCCCTAGTAAGTAATATTCTGCACTCATATTTAGCCGTGCTATAGCGCCAAGCAAGATACAGTTCAAACGATCTATGTATTTTAAATGATGCAAGCCTGTCTAATCACCTCATTGCCCGCGTACCTAACTCATATCTTGGTGCTCTGGCAAAGCTATAATATCGGCGGGTCCTCTAGGCCTAAAGTACTCCGACCTAACGGAAATATTATGTTTACATGTTGCAGCTCTATATAAGGAAAAAAATTAAAGAGATGTTGGGGCCCTATATGGGCTAATATTCGATACACAGAGGCTTTTCTCAGCTCTACAGGCATACAGCAGATCCGATCCCCTGCTGGTAACCTGCAATGCAACATACTCAGTTTAGTTGATTAAATTTTACATTGGCTGCACAAACCAATTGCTCAGCTCCACACGAAAGAACGTGTGTGTGTTTCAAGCTTCCTCATATAAATTCAAAGCATGCTATATCTTTAAGCATAATAAGAGGAATTAACTTTATTGTGTATTAAGTACGAATCAAAATTCTCAGTCGAATTGCAGCAGAAGGCTCGAAAATATGAAACATTTTGCTGGTTTTATGTACTCCGAATGACATACCTAGGATTTCTCATTGCTTGTCTATGAGGAAGCTAGGGACACGCACATCACGAAAGTGGTTTTTAGATTTAAATTTCAGTACTTACCGTGATAATGTGAAACAAGAGGATGAATGAGAGAAAACCAGGAAATCTTCCTGGCGGCACATTTAAGCTTAGCAGAAGCAGACAAGATTTCCTTTCCAGGCTTTACAAGGCGTCTCAGTCCACTCACATAGCCACTTCTCATGCAATTATTTATAAAGCAAATGTTCGTGTTACTTATGCAATCGCACAAAACGCTAAAACATTGTTTCGATCTTACTTAATGTAGAAAACTAATAAATTTTATTACAATTTTAAATTAATGTCACTTTTTATTGACATTTTGACATTCGACTATGGGTTGTCAGGCAGACCTGTTGAAATATTCGTTCTTTTATGACACGTGTTAATCATATTTGAACTGGCGATGCATAAATAAAGAAAAAAGCTAATGACATTTAAAAAAGAAAATGTCTAGGCCCCTAAAAAATGTGTCAGTCGTCGAATCCTACAACTTACGTCAGGCTGGCCCAGTGTTTTTACTTTCCCGTCAAAGGAAACGTTAAGATGACAGAAACAAGTGCTGCGATCGTTGTATCGCCCATGCTAAGCAATCTACTTAGCGTTTTCCGACTAAACTCAATTGATGGCGCTAGATTGACGTAATCGTATGATACGATTTCCGAACGAAGCTCTTTGGTTAAACGACAAATTCGAATGACATCTGTCATCGCGTTCTGACAGCTCGAAACTTCATAATAAACAACGCCAACCGCCTCATTCTTCGACATACATAAGTCACGCGCACGTTTGTCGCCGCGTTTGTCGACCCTACGCTGTCAGGTGAGATGAGGTTACGCGAGATAAAGCAAGGCAAATGTAGGTGCTTATAGCGGTAGGCTATTGGCGTGCCGCGATCTCAATTTGCACTTTATTATGTCGTAGCAAGAGTCGCTATTTACAAAAATAGCTTTGGGGTGTGGTCTTTCTATAGTTGTACTTTTATTTAGTCTACCTACTAAGCATCACAGATTATGTGTCACAAATCCCTACGACTCTAAAACGCCCTTACTAACCCATTCATAAAGTGGCAACCCTGCACGCATCGATCGCACACACACGCGGACACGCAGACAGGGACAAATAGAACAAAATGCATCCCTCACGAGACAACAAAGAGTCTGCGAACTAACACAACTGTATCACCTGATATACAATTATCACCTCTATTACTGTGACCGTTAGGACACAATTACAGACACAGGAAGAGACGTGTTAACTGAAGTTTAGACTTAATTGCGTTTACGGATTTCACGGCAGACTTGTTGGGGTTTGTTTAGTTTTTAATATAGCTGGATGTTTATTATAAAACTAACGATAATTTTCTTACAAAAGTTCGCAATCTTCTAACCGTTGTTGTTACGTGGTAGGACTCTGTTATTTTAGATACCTAAAAATGCTAACAATTCACATAAGTGTGGGAGATGATGTTAATACTACTATAAAGTTCAATAGGGTCTTTCTAAAAAATAATGTCTATAAGTAATAAAATAATGACTTTGTATCTTTGTATCCTCTATTTGAACCTTAGATTTCATTACTACCTATACATTAATAGCAGATTAAAATATCATTGTAGGGTGTAGTTTTAAGTTAGGCTATAACTTTTATTTAATCTCTGATTAGGCGGAATCGGGCCGACTTTTTTGCGATTTAAGGTTTAGTAAGTTTACTGGGGAGTCGGACTGTTCATAGAAAGTCTTTTTAACGAAATCCATTTCATAACTGCCATGTTATCGAAGAGCCATTTGACCGACGGGCTATTTAACCTATTGGCCACTTTACTGAAAAGCCAAATGTACGCAATTCCATTTCGGCGACAGTACATTTGTTTGAACGCCATATATTCCAAAAGCAAATAAAATCACTTATTTAAATCAACAAGTTTTATTTGAGACAATTTACCACACGTAAATAATTTTCTTTTTAATTAAAGTATTGGCAAAGTGATTGTTACATCTGAATCTTTATACATCTGGCTAATTAGGGTCACTAAGCTTTTAAGGGAAAGCGTTGTTTTCAAAAGCGATATTTTATTTATAGTTAAAATCTTGTAAGAAAGGAGCTGGTTAATATCTGTCATGACAATGTTTGTGCATAGCTTTATAAATCCGGCTCTGATTTTATATGAATGCGACGAAGTAGGTAATGGAATAAAAGAGTGCCCAAAGAACTCGTCTGTTCGAAATGAAAGATCAACTTTCCTTTGCAATTGTAAAAATCTTCAAACAAAGTACCACGGTGTATCCAGAGCACGGAATAGATGAAGAAGGATGTAAGGGCAATCGGTCAGCGCGACAGGCACGCGCCACAGTTATGATATAACAGTCACAATGGAATCATGAACGAACACAACTTTTGAACACAGCGCCTTTATCAACATACTTTGATATTTCTGGATTGCCTGTGTTTGATTATTTAAAATTACACAACAGACTACCTACTTATACAGTTCTAGAGCAGAAGCATCATTCCGCAAAATCATTTAAAATAGTGACCCTAATCATTACACAATAAAGTGGAACTCAGGTCTAGCAGCACCAAACGCCTATTGTTATACTTGCACGCCTACCGCCAAACTCGGTGACTTTCAAACTGATACCTAAGAAAGAAATTAGATGTCGGTTTGATAACCGATGGGTTTGCTCTTGACTCTAGACTAAGCCAGACGTGCCGTAGACATAAGTCGACGGTGGAGCAAGCTTCTGGCACTCCTACTCAACGACGGAACACAGCAAGCTGCTTGGCGCCGGGCTCAAGTTAGGCGTAAGGCGTGCTGCTGGAGTGCGGCCCACCTAATCGACCGAATCTACGCGTTTTTGTACTTGTGCCCTTACACACCTAAACTACGGAGTGAGCTAGGTCTGTTTACGCTTTGGACAGTATTGTGGTGTTTCACATATTAATATAAACGGAGTATGATGGCCCTTCTAACCTTTTTTCTCTAATCTCTAACCCAGAGTTTGTAATTAAAAATCTTTGAAGCCAATTAACCTTGCTCCGGCCCCGATCCTGTAATGAATCGTGGAAAATCAAACTTCAGCGCTGTAAAGATTTGTCTTTTTTTTTAGTCAACTTTATTATACTTAGACTCACTTGCGCAAGTCCGAATTAGCGAATTCGGACTTATTCAAGGCCTATGATCTGACTTAGAAGTCCATTTACGCAATTCTGGATCAGCTAATCCGGATGTATTCTATGCCGATTATCTGAGTTGAAAGCCCACTTGCGCTAGTCCGCATTAGCTAACGCGGACTGGCGCAAGTGGATCTTCTGGATTAGCTAATCCAGATTATGCAAGTGGGCTTTCACCTCAGGTAATAGGCCTTGAACAAGTCCGGAATAGCTAATCCGGACGTGTGCAACTGGGCCTTATAGAAATACAATACTGTCCATTGTGGTGTTCCACATTTCGATATAAACGTATTATGGTGGCCTTTCTAACCTTTTTTCTCTGATCTGTGTTCCAGAGTTTGTAATTAAAAATCTTTGAAGCCAATTAAACTTGCTCCGGCCCCGATCCTGTAATTAATCGTGGAAAATCAAACTTCTGTGCTGTAAAGATTTGTCTTTTTTTTGAGTCAACTTTATTACACTTAGACTCACTTGCGCAAGTCCGAATTATATAACTCGGACTTATTCAAGGCCTATGATCTGACTTAAAAGTCCATTTACGCAATTCTGGATCAGCTAATCCGGATGTATTCTATGCCTAATATCTAAGTTGAAAGCCTACTTGCGCAAGTCCGCATTAGCTAACCCGGACTGGCGCAAGTGGATCTTCTGGATTAGCTAATCCAGATTGTGCAAGTGGGCTTTCACCTCAGGTAATAGGCCTTGAACAAGTCCGGAATAGCTAATCCGGACGTGTGCAACTGGGCCTTATAGAAATGATAAGTAAATACTCGTATATCTACTTATTTATCATTTTTAGTCGTAGATAGAGTCAAAGTTGGGCAATAATTGGCTACAGTCTTACTACAAAGAGAAGGTTCAAACCTTGTCTAATTGAGACGAGAAAATTACATCAATTTTGCCGTCTCAATTAGACAAGGACAAACCATATTATCCATGATATTATGAAGACATCTTCATAATATCATGGATAATATGGTTTGTCACCAATCAGTGTTTTAATTAAAAATGGAAATTAGAAAAAAATTGGGTACGCGCGATATTTTAGTTTTTTTCGTTTTATACTAAACTAGTTGTTCCCCGCGACTTCGCCCGCAAGAGTTGGATTTTTCATATAAACTTTCATCCCCCATTTCACCCCCTTACTGTTTTAATATCACGACAAAATGTAGCTAATGTCCTTTCCAGGGTCTCGAACTGTCTCCATACCAAATTTCATCTCAATCGGTTCAGTTGTTTAAGCGCCAAGAGCTAACAGACAGACAGACAGACACACTTTTGCATTTATAATATTAGTATGAATTTATTTACTGTCGCCGAAATTGAAAATCTGGTAACATGATAATTGATATTGTTGTCCGTCCCAAAATCGGTTTTAGTACCGTAAATTAATTTGTTTGAACAATGCTCGTGTACAAAACTGTCAATTTAATTAATCATAGCGAAACACGGCGCCAATTAGGCGAGATGTACTTAGGCTCAGGTTAATTAAGCTTCAGGCTAGATCGATGTGTAAAATTGTGTTTAAATATAAGCGCGCGTTTCCATTGACGATCGCACCATACCTCCAGTTTTTCGAACAGTCAAATAATGCAAAATATTTTTGTGACCCATCTTAGGGCGAATATCGCACAGCAAACTGGCATCATAAGAGCTATCACTTGCGCATGTGTGTGTAGCTATGACGACGTTGCACCGTAACTAGGCAACTAATTAACTACGCTAGCCCCATGAAATGGGTGTAAGGGCTTGTTTCCACGAACGCGTTTTTTCGCCGTTGTGCTGCCTTTGTATTTGGGTCTGAAATTAAATTCCTTGACTGCACGATGCAAACCTGTGTAATTCTTTGTAATATGAACTAAAATTATTTGATTACAAAGATGCATAAATGTTGCACATGGCACGTAGCCTTAGTAAATAATAATAACTAAATAATGCCGAGCCAAGATAACTAGTAGAAGTAGCAAATGATTTAAGGGTAAATGTCCCAGAGACATGAAATCGGGTCCAGTGCCATAAATTGGGATAATCCTGGGCATTCTTCTAAATCATCGTTTTTGCCCTAAGCGAAGGAACCTAACCTTTATTGCCATTTCAGAATTTGAATTGACATAATGTACTACAAACGAAATTGACTTGCATTGCCTTAGCTTAAGTGACCGTTGAAGTACCTCGGAAATAAGGCTTTAGACTACCTAGCAAAGCAAAAAGATGGCAGCTTGTAGGACAGGACTTGTAAGGACACTTTTTTGGGTGTCAGAAGTGACAGGAATTTTCTGCCACGTGTCATAAAAGTTCAATGGTTCGAACCGGGCAGGTATAGCAAAATATAGATTTTCATAGCCGCAATATAGGCTATCGTGTCACTAAATATAAGATATTGTTACACTTGAAAAAATTACCACCAGAGGCGGGAAAAGTGATTGCTTATCACTTAACTATAATTTATCAATACGTCACACGATAGGTACGTCGTTTCACTATTTTTGAGCTACTGATAAAGCAATGGAAACGCACTCCATCAGTCCGGTGCAACAAAGGCCATGCATGTCGCGGTCCGAACATGACATACACAGGCCGTATCCGCAATAACAATGCGAAATAGTCACAGAATGACATTTCACTACATATCTTCTTCTATTAACTGCCTCGTTGTGTGGTTCGGCACGCTGGCTTCTTTCCACGAGGTCCCGGGTGCGACTCCCGAGTCGGACCAGTTTCGGGGATTCTTCAGTCTTGAAATAACTTAGAAACAGCTCCGGAGTCAGGAAGTCGGTAGTGTTTACACTTTACACTTCCGTGTCTCGGATAGCACGTTTAGCCATTGGCCTGATCACCCTCTGAGCATGTCTGATTGCCAGGCTAAGCTATATTCAGTGTCAGTCTGGCACGCTTTTTTGAGACACCCTGTATACAGTTTTAAAACAACCCTGCCTGCTTCGCAAGCGATTCTAGTGCTTATAGACGAACTTCAAAATCTCAAAAAGTTAAAGTTACACAAACCAACACTTGTTAAAGTTACATAAACCCACACTTGACTAATGTTGAGCAGATGCCTTTTCGGTAGATCGCTCATAGAATGCGCCATGCCATTGTATCTTAAACCTTAACTTTGATCGACGAATAAGTATGTCTTCTTTCTTTCTTTCTTTACATAGGCCGAGTTGCACAACATTAATTTAACCGGAACTATAGCAATAACGGGTTATTTTTATTTGAAATTTGAAAAAAACTTGACGTTTGAAATTGTTAAATCCAGATGGTGCAACCCATCCTTACACCCGGGTACACCAGTTTTTAAACATCGCATAAAAAATATCCATACTAATATTATAAATGCGAAAGTGTGTCTGTCTGTCTGTTACCTCTTGACGCTTAAACCGATTGAGATGAAATTTGGTATGGAGACAGTTCGGGATCCTGGAAAGGACATAGGCTACATTTTGTCGCGATATAAAAACATTAAGGGGGTGAAATGGGGGATGGAAGTTTATATGAAAAATCCAACTCTTGCGGGCGAAGTCCCGAGAAACCACTAATGTCAAATAATGCTGTACCGGCTGTTTTTAAAAATGAAACATGTGTTCTTGAACTCCAGGCTTAATTAAATAATAATAATGTCCTCCTAGCCGAATTTCGACCACGGCGGCCTATCTCAACAGAGATTAGCCAACTGCGCGGGACATATTATAGTGCACAAGTGTGTGCGCAATGCACAGGTGCACTCTCTGTTCCTTCACTCTCATAATTGGTTGAGACGGCAGTCCGACATGACCGTAGAGAGATCAGGCGCAGGACCAAAGGCTTAACGTGCTTTCCGTGGCACGGGGGTGTTAACACCACCAACTTCCTGACTCCGGAGCTGTGTCTGAGTAATTTCAAGACAGAAAAACTTAAACACTCTCGGCCCGACCCGGGATTCGAACCCGGGACCTCGTGGATAGTACCCAGCGGGCTGACCGCTAGACCAACGAGGCAGTCATAATAAAATATTGTGTTATTAGTCTTAATCAAATATTGTGCATTCGAACGCCTCGCCTAGATAGGCGTATCTTTAGATAAAGATAGGATGTACTATGTAGGTTGTATGTAGTTATTTAGTTTGCCTAAAAGTTTTACTTGTTTACTAATTCGAGCACCTCAAACTCACCGTAAACTTCATTACTTCTACTAAAAGCGTTTCAAGTAGCGGAGTTGGCAAGTAATTTATGTGTCTGAGAAATTTCTCCCCATCCCCACATCGGAAACATTTGGTTTGAGGCATCGGTAATGCAATAAAATGCAGACAGATCGCCATAGCGCGTAAACTGGTGCGGTATGAGGTTATGTTACCCGACTACGGTGAGACAAAAAGAGGGTTATTATTTCGACCGGTTTCGGTTTAAAAAAACGGAACGATAGACATGTGTCTATTTTTATAAAATTATGCAGAAAATATATTGTTTATCCTGCGAAGAGAAATGGTCTATGTAGCAGCGACATAGTGCAACAGCGCTTTTGTAATAATTGCGAAAGACACGGCGAGAACAAAGTTAAAATTGTATTTTAGGTAGCTTACAATTACTTTAATTCAATATATGTATTTCAGGCAGAGGCCTAATGCTAGTAACAATTTAATAAATAAAGACACACTACCTTCACATGATTTAAGCTCAATTACAGAATAAATAATAGTACCAATCGGCATCAAGTCAAGGTACCTATCGTCGGCATCATCGGAAATGTATTCCTCAACGAAAACAGCTTTTATTGCGTAGGGAATAGAGGCGGTTTCAATGTCTGACTTGCGGCCATGTGGACAAGCCTAACTCTACCTCTTTCAAATTAGACTGGGTTTTTTTATTATTCTGACGATAATCTTATTGGTGGAACAAACGTACGTGAATCTTTGTTAGTAGGTAACTTCAAAAAACATCTGTTTGCTTAGGTATTTTAAATTGGATGGAATAAATCGGATTTGCATTCGTTTTTAGCTCTATCTATCTATACATAGAATGATTCAAGAGGAAGGTTTATATGTATGATACATTCATATTGCACCCGTGCGATACCGGGGCGGGTAGTACAAAATAAACCAAATAAATATATTTTTTAAATATATTAAACAAATCCCGAACGCACACGGTTACGTCTGAACAGGGAAGTCGCCGCCACAAGCCCGCCACAGGTGTCGATCGATGCGACGCGACGGCTCCACCACACCGCGCCACGCACCTACCCACAGCAAAGAAGGTGCTACTACCGCAGAAGAAGCCAAGAGAAATAGGCAGAAAAGAAGATGAAATAAACAATTATCTGCCACACTGAACCTCGCACCACTTACACACCACAAAGAAGATGCCTAAGCAAAGAGATAAAAGCAGAAAAAAAAGACAATGACATGACAACTCCGCTCATCCCCCACCTACCAACCACAAAGAAGATATTCTAGCGCAGTAGAAGCAAAGAAAGGCAGAAAAAGAATATACACGATAACCCCCGGTACCTATTCAGTGCCACGCATAACCAACAAAGATGACATTCTACCACAGAAGGAGCAAAGAGAAAAAGGCAGCAAAAGAAGATAACCCCGGTCTGCCACACCGCGCCACGCACCCTTTATGCACCACAAAGAAGATACCGACACCAGAAAGAGTATAGAGCAGGAGTGGCCAAGTTGGTTAGACCCAAGATCTACTGTTCACTGACGATAGCCTGTGCGATCTACCAATTACATATTTGATTAGGTACGTTGCACTGTATGTTCTACATATTTTTTCCTTGCTAATATCAATCAGTCGATCGCGCTTGGGATGCCCGCCTATGGGGCTGTGGTATGACGCAAAAATTGCCCCGCCAGCGTGGCATTTCTACTTTTATGCCAACACCTGCGCATAAACATCTGTTCAGCCCTGCAGGCTTGCACAAAGGGATGACAGCATCAGACGCATGCAGACCGACAGACTTGTTTGATTAATTAATTCACGGCCTGGTGGTCCAGGTCCAGACAGCTTGATGACGCCATAGCAACGGTAGAATAAAAAGAGTTCGGGTCCGTGAATTCCAAAAATAGACTTCATATCCAATACTTTGATGGTGATTGGAGACGAATGTCGATGCCGAAGTTGGCCATAGCATTTTGTAACAGACATCAAATAAGACATGACTTAATCTAGGAGATGATTAAAAAAATAACGCTATTCTTTTTAAGGAAATTGTGATTCAGAAACAAGAAACTTCACTATTTTTGCGTTAATACTTAGCATGTGTTACATTATGTACCTACAGGTAAGTTTGACTGCCTCGTTGGTCATGCTGGGCACTATCCACGAGGTCCCGGGTTCGAATCCCGGGTCGGGCCGAAAAGTGTTGGGTTTTTCTATCTTGAAATTACTCAGACATAGCTCCGGAGTCAGGAAGTTGGGGTGTTAACACCCCCGTGCCTCGGAAAGCACGTTAAGCCGGTGGTCATGCGCCTGATCTCTCCACGGTCATGTCGGACTGCCGTCTCACCGAATTATGAGAGTGAAGGAATAGAGAGTGCACCTGTGTATTGCGCACACACTTGTGCACTATAATATCTCCCGTGTGGTTGACTAATCTCTGTTGAGATTGGCTGCTGTAGTCGAAATTTGGCTAGGAGGACATTATAACTATAAAAGTTTTAGTATCCTTGTAAAATGCTTTCCACAAAAAAATATTGATTAGATACAAATACCTACATTTTAAGTTCTCCAATCCGACTTCGCCCTGAATCTGTGTTCAAAACACGATCTTCCCCGTTTCATTTGATAGAAATACGAATAAATATTGATCGTTAAAACCCCAGTGATTGTATGTAAACAATTCCGAGCTTAGGTCCCTACTCCGTAAACGTGCGGTCAGACCAAACGAGCGCATGCTTATTCTATCTATTTTCTTTGTTCTTCTTTTCATGTCGAAGCTGGCGTTATGTTTTTGAGGACCAATACTCAGCGACAAAAAGACCATTATTATTACCGCGGCCGCAGAACTAAACATGTCGAAATCAAATTGAATTTCGCTCACAAAAATTATTCGACTGTGTCATCCGGTGGGACTCGAACCCACGACCCTTCGCTATCCGGGCGAATGCTCTTACCAACTGAACTACGGAGGACGTCAGTCGAAGAATTTTTGTAAGTGCTTGCTACGCCAGTGAGCCGGTGTTCGATTTCATCAATACTTGGGGAATGTATCCGATGGAAATATTTTCTCAAATATTTGACCATCAGTTCTAAATATCTCTTAAGCATTTGCGAGAATTCTAATTCCATGCCTTGGACACGATTCTCATGCAGTGGAAAAAGTTAACATTCGTAAAAATGTATGCGTTTTTGTGGGTGTGAACTTATTTTCTCTGCATGAAAATCGTGTCCCTGCTCGTTGGCATTCTTTTGCCATTTATTGAATGTCAAATACGAGCTTTAACTTTCAACAAAAGGTCAAAAACAAATGATCTTGTGTCTTGTGCTAGAAGACGTTCTAGTAGTTCTGTCACTTTATCCGGTCTTACCGCAACTTTAGACGATTTCTGTATCTTCATTTGAATGTAATTATGACAAACCAATCATACATACATCATATCATCGCGAATTTAATATCTTGTCGTCTGACCTCGATCTTTTCAATCAGAGTTCTTGTGCGTTCAAAAATATTCTTAATAAGTTATAAATACTGTTTTTCTTTCTTTTAAATTATAACCATAGTCTTTCTTGTAGATTGAATGTATATTTGTAATGTTGTGCATAGTTTTTTTAGGTCATTCAACCCGCAATGTTTTTATTTAGAAACGTTACCACATAAGTGTATTTGGTTGCTTGATTGTTACTCTACCTATATTAAATAAATAAATACCTGCGCCTGTCGTTCTAAGCCTGGAGTTCACCAACACATGTTTATTTTTTAATCAGCCGGTTTAGGATTATTTGATATATTTTGTATAGGAGTTCTGTTAAATTAACCGTCAATCGACGTTTACCGGTACCGTTACCATGAGTTTACGGCGGTTTTACTCGCCGCGCGGTCTTCCGATCCTCAAGGGGTTAAGGATTGGAGACGCGGGTCTAAATCTATTCTGCGGTACAGAGTAGGGGTTCTGATCTGGAAAAATTGAGTTCGAATTCGATCCCCATTCCAAGACGTAGCGTGATTCGCTGATGAGATTCACTGTGTCAACAAAGTACAACGTAAGAAAGCCCAGACTCATTTTCGCTGGGAAATTGGTCAAATAATTGAAATTATATAGTATAGCTAGCGATAAAAGTAAAGAAATATTACATAAATTAAACTAAAAACTGAAAGAACCTTATATTAAAATACTAACAAATCGTTAATGTTGGTACTTATATTGTCTATTAAATTACTACTGAAAAGGTGTATCTAACTAAGCTAGCGATTCCATAATAGTGGTTCTGTGGAAGGATCACAGAGGGGGTTAGAAGTTCCATCCGAAAGTTAAATAAAGACACTTTGGTCGTAGATAAAGTAGTTTTTACTAAAAACATGAAAATATTCAAATTACACGGTAATTACTTTTGCAAAAATGGGGTCCCTAAAATAACTGAAAATTTAAAAACGCTATGATGAGGGAACACAGAAATTAGGGAGTCTATTTTTTAATGAAATTGACATAAAATTAAAGAAAATTTAATTTCAGAAAATCCATCGGTGTGTAGAACTTTTGCCCCCTATTTTTGGGAAATTTTGGAGTCAAGTGGCGGGCGGAATTTCGCGGATTTTCGCGGTTTTCGTGATCTACACACAGGCTTATAATAAGCAGTAAGAGCTAAGACGCGTGGAAAGTGAGTCAAACTCACATTACCCACAGAACTATGACTTAACCAAAAATAAAATAATTTTAGCAATCCCTAACTTTGGTTGACGAACTTTGAGAAAACTGCGATAAGCGCCTTTCTGTTTTCGTAGGTCTCGAGGTGTCGAAATGTAAATAAAAATTACATCATGCGTGTAAGTCTGTTAAAAAATAAAACCCCAAAAACACTTCGCATTCATATCGCCTTAGACGATCATTTCATTTTCTGTCTGCCTGTATGTCTGTATGTCAATCCACTTTTCTCAGGAAAGCGTGGACGTATCAATAAAGTGAAGATAACATCCAGTACTTAGGGAATCCCTTGAGAATGTAAATAAATTCAAGTCCATCAAAAAATACGACTGTGCTCTGAATATTTCTTATCAAAACCAAAAGCAAAGTCCCATAGCACAAATTCAAGAAAAATTTAAAGCAAAATAATTGTATTTTATTTTTCCCATCTAATAATGGATTTACGCAAAGTAACGCCTGATTCTATTAATTCAAGAAAAATGCCTTGCAAATGCAAAGTGGTTATAAAAATTATTTATAATTTACACAAGTTTGTGCTGTACTCAGTGCTGGAGTCCGACTCGCACTTGCCCGGTTTTTAAAACTAACTTAGCGCTTTAAAAAAGATTAGAGTTGATTTGAATTTCCTGGCATCCAAAATATGCTGCGGGCCTCCTTCTTCCTCGGTATTTTGAAAATAGTTATCTGCTCTATTCCAAATTCTAGCGCCTTCGATATAATACTTATCACATACAATATTTATCGAAAAAACATGGCGGATATCACAACATGTGATAAATATCCAATTAATACTTCGAGAATATGTAACATCTAAATTTGGTGATATTCGCCATGTTTTTTCAATAAATATCGTAAGCATGTGACATAATAGTGATTAGACCCTAAGGGCGCGATTCACGCGCCTTCGCTATTATATCACATACGATATTTATCGAAAAAAACATGGCGGATATCACAACATTTCGATGTTGCGTCTTCTCAAAGTAAGAAAATGTCCAATATTTATCACATTTTGTGATATCTGCCATGTTTTTTCGAGAAATACCTATTGTATGTGATATAATATTGAAGGTGCGAGAATTGGACCCTAGGTTAGATACCAACAAAAATACTAATTTGATCATAGAGCATAGTTTTTTTCTATCCAAGTTAGAGGGTTTGTAAATAAAAAAGAAAGGTCAGGGCAGATTGCTCGAGACATCCGCCAGTTTTACTGACTATAAAACCAAAGTGGTTTGAGCCGATAAACAAGTGCGTAGTCTTTGGGCGGTTTATAACCTTAGATACAAGTAGTGAGGCCAAGATAGGTATTATGTTCTGTTAGGTAATCTAAAAAAGCATAACTTTTTTCTTTTAGGCATGGATGGAACAACTTATATCTACTACGGAATACCAAGTTCGAAAACTCTAAAAAAATTCGTTTGTTCTGTAGTCCCCGTAGATTCCGACTCCTGTCGGAACTTCAAGCCTATATTCTGACTTGATGTCGCTGGTTGATCGTGGTAGAAGTCACTCGATGCTCACTTTCGTTCTAAGAACTTTACTCACGATTTTCTCTTCTCGAAGGACCATTACATGTACCTGCAGTCCTCGGCGTGGCCTTTGCAGTGGAAGTACAGGTCAAGATGAAGCACGCAATCCGCTCAGATGGTAGAGGTAAAACTCCGTTGACCGTGAAAGTAATAAAACGTATATTGTAGATGTTGTTACAATAAGTAGGACAATGTCCGACGGTACAGTGTGGTTATGCGATACTTAATTAAAATAAACAAATTCACAAGTTTTATTTGGCGACGGCCGTGACGCACGCGCCTAAAGATGCAAGTTAGCTAAAACTTTAATATGTTACGGTGAAACCGTACATATGTAATGATTCCCGAAAAAACAACGTAACAGCTCATCAATGTTTTTAAACTAAGCGCGAGTCGGTCTCACTCGGCATCTTAGTCACTTTAAAGAATGTATTCTAAAGATTTTGTATTTGGTACCTACAAAATTATGCAACACCCAAGTTTAGCAACTATTACTGCTAAAACAATAAAGTTAACTGCTATAGTTTTCCTTTACAGTTTATGAAATGCACTATCATCATGATTTCCTTTCTGATTTTTTAATCCCGCAGTTAAGCTTTTAGAAGAACCCCTCTGGACCCTCTGGACCTCTGGCCCCCCCTACTAGACCAAAAAATACCGCCCCGAGTTGCCACAAGGCATTCGTTCGCAGTCTCGGTTGCTAGGGGAAATCCCTTGTGCTCCTGCAATGGCTTGCGGGACACGTGTAACGCCACACTAGGCCTCCTTCTGCTTCTTTTTTGAGGAATTTTGAGGACCAATACTCGGCAACTAACAAAGCATTATCAGTAGCGTTGTACAGGTCCTCACGTATGCAGGTGTAGGGGCACCAAAAAGGGGCATGTGTAGAAGGTGGTATTGCCTCCTACGGCGCCCAGTGAACGGGCGTGAACCGAAGCCACTCGCTTATTTTATGGTGGTCGGAATGCATTTACGCATCGTCACCAGCCGCGGGGGGCAGCCGGGGGTTGCGTGGGACTCGTCCGATAGTACCATACCTACTAAACCTTTCCACCGTACCCTTCTTATGCCATATGCAGGTGTCATGGGTGCCCATAAGGATTCTTCCGTGTCACCGCCGGCGACGGCCAATTAAGGCTCCCTCTGCAATACGGAGCATTAATAATCTGCAATCCCCTTGCTGAGGTTCCCACGCAGATGTTCTTGCGCGCGTCATCTTTGTCCCGTTTGTTGGGGTGATGGCGCCACACCCGAGCCATCACTCCTGGACCGCTTTGTAGTATGCTGGGTGGCCCTGGACACTCCACATCCCCCCTCAAGTTACTCTGGTCTACTCCTCCGAGAAGGAGCGTGGCTGAGTGACGGCAGTCCCGACCCCGCAGAGCACGGGCAAATGCCCCGGCGGCGTGGGATTCCGGACCTACCAATGCCAAACCTTTTGCCGGTAGCCAACAACGGCCCGTTATGGCGGTTGCGAACCCCTGTTGCCAGGGTTAACGAGGACAGACTGCTGACAATTCACGGAGCTTGAGGTCCAAAGGATTATAACAGTCCAGTCTCAAGCGGAAGTAGCTCGGCATGTAACCCCAAGCCTCTACCCACCTAGAGAAACTAAAAATCGCTCGTATCTTGAAAACGTGCGTACGGCTCGAAAGCGGTATAAGTAATACCGCTGTCAGTCAAAATAAATAGCTATACAGTGGCCAGCACATACATACTTATATCTTCGTCGTGGGTTCAAATCCTGCCCGTGGGCGAACTTTTGGTCTTTTATTTAAACTTTTAAAAATACAATACTCACAACTGTGTGCTCAAAAATCTGTGTTTGACCTATGGTTGACTGGTAGAGAATGCTTTTGGCAAATCCACATTTTGTACATCTTTTTAATTTGTGAAGAAAGTATAATTCAATAAACAAACAACAGAAAAGGTATAGGTAGGTATGCGTCGTTAGTTATACTCGATAGGTGGACCAATCCTTGCTGGTTCATCGATATTATTGTATCCAAACAAGTCACAACACTAGATACAACTTTATTTTGCCAAATTGGCGATACCTCAAAGACCACGTCACCTCGCCAACCGTCGTAAAAAGCGCGAGCGAGTTGCAAATTTAAAACGGACTCGCGTATTTTTGTGAGAGAACTTTATCAGCCCTGAATATTTACCAATGGACACACACTACAATACGCTTCAGGGGCGTAGCTACCGCCGTATCTGCCGTATTAATTATACGGGGCCCCCGCGCCACGGGGGCCTCCAACGTGCGTAAGCAAAAATTATTAAAAACTTTTCACCCAATTTTTTTTTTCAGAAATGACAAGTCACAAAAAGCGATTTCTTTTTTCCCGCGTAAAGCGTGCGTTCAAAAGTTGGCACCGCCCTACATCAGTTATCGCGGGCTGCGGGATTCCCCGTTCAAGTCATTTACGATGTACATACGATACGATGATGGTGTTTATTGATGCGTTTTATTTAATTACAAAAAAAACAATGATTGGAAGGAAAAGAGATTATCTTAGCGGAGCTATGAAAGGAAAAAGTAAACAGGAAAGGGAGGAGGTTATAAAAAAAATGCCCAAAATTTCTTCATTTTTTCAGACACCAGCTCTTGTGAGTGATTTAGATTGCAAAGGTAAGTACCTACTACCCAACCCATTTATCTTATCTACATGTAGCGAAGAGTGAATTTTGTTTTTAGGGATCCGTACCTCAAAACGAAAAAAAACGGAACTATTACTTACTTATACGATCAATTTGTTGTCTGTGTCTATCAGTCCGTATCGTAAATTGGGTGTTCAGACGTACGTACGCGAACTCGGGTTCTGTTTGTTTGGGATGGCCACACGCCACGTTCGGATCGCACGCGGGTGTAACGCATGGGCTGTGCGCAGGTGATTTTGTATTAACACTGTTTTGCTTGTTAACATTTTAGAAAAAGTGACAATAATGAATAAATATATCTTTAAAATTTTTCCAAAAATTTTTTTTATTTTGTGAGAAATCTTTACCCTTCCTTTACCTTCTTTACCCTTCCTTTGTTTGGGGGCCCTTAGCCCCCAAACAAAGGAAGGGAAATGTTTATACAGGGCCCCGCCAAAGCACGCTACGCTTCTGATACGCTTCCCGTATTTTTAGCCCTTTTGCCCTTCTCATACTAACGAAAGATATATTTCAATCAATTTCAATTGAGGCTTGGCAAAATGGCAAACAAAGAATATACATATAATATGTAGCAGGTCAAAATGGTTCCTTAAGAAACTATGGTAAAGCGATATTTGAGATGAAATATAATATCTTTCGTAGTCAAAACGCGGCTTTATGATTGACCACCAATTGCATTGAAACCAAATTGTGATAACTTCACCCTAGGGCTCTGCGCAATGTGCCACCGACCATAGCCACCAGTGGCTAGCGACAAGCTGTTTAGGTGTGGCGGCCACTCATGACTTAGTGTCCGCGACATGCCAACGGTGGCGACCCCTCGCCATTTGGCATTTTCGCAATACGTCTCAAAGGATAATGCCTACCACCTGTTACCACTACCACCGCTCCACTCGTGGCCACAGACCATTGGTGGCGGCTACCGCCTTCTAGTGGCGGCCACAGACCACCTTCGTTTGCGCGGAACTAAAGGACGTGGTGCGTGACAGCCAATTGAGTTCCTATCTGGCCTGAGTCTGATTCATGTAAAACCTCACCAAATTTATTTAAAGCAAAATGGGTAACCAAGCCTTACGATAAATGGTTTTTTTTAAATAATTATGTCACTGAAATCAAAATACAACTAATCGAGAATTTATTAATTGAGTTTTATATTTAATTAACTGATGAAATCAGATCAGTCAGACACCAAACCAAACTAACATACAAAATAGAGTTTATATTTGATTTATGAAACGTACCTACTTAAGCATTTAAGTATAGGTGCAATTGACTATTTCAGTGGATTTTGTGATTGAACATTCAGGACGCATATTCCCTGTAAAGAGACGGTTGAACTGTTCATCTGGTAGCAATGCCGGTGGCCGTTCGATGCACCCCACTTTCTTCGGATAAACAAACATCTTCCAAATTATGCCCACGTTCGCTGGTGTTGTCTTGAACAAAATCCTACACGAATTCATCAAACTGCCTCCGTTGCAAAGATGATTCATGTTTAGATACCGGAAAATCTCTAAAAATATTGATTGAAGTGTAAATTAATGTCATCGAACGAACGTCACTAGAAATAATCACTCAAAAAATAATACCAAAATAACGGTTTCCTTATTTTTTCTTTATTTCCGAACGAAACGTGTTGCTTTTTTTTAAAGTCAAGCAAGAAATGTCTGCCAGTGCCAACTGCCAGCCAACTTTGTTGTCTTTCTTTCTTGTCAAAAGTCGCGAATTTCATCTCAAATTAATTCTGAATGAAAGTGATTTTGTAAATAAGACCAGTAAAGTAACGAAAAAAAACAATGTCCTTTTCGTTTGGGGCATCGACAAGTGCCCCAGCTACTGGGCTTGGGGGAGGAAGTTTTAGTTTTGGCGCGGCCAAGTAAGTGATCATTGTTTTTTTCATCGTTTTTACAAAGAAGTCTGATTAAGGTAGCCTGGCCTTTTTGGTTACTATAGCATGCTAAAGAAAACTAAAAAAAGGAAAATAAAAAAAATGCCATTTTCATTTCCCAAACATAACCTCAAACTTGTCGTTGGCTTGATTTTATAACGTTTAATAGTTGAACTAGCGTTCTTGGGTGTGTTTGGTTATATAAATAAAGTGAATTCAAAGCCAGTTTATTTCTGCAGACCTGCGACTCCTGGTTTTGGCTTAACCGCGACCTCGCAGCCATCCACTGGCCTATTTGGTACCCCAGCCACCGCCGCCCCAACGTTTGGGAGTGCTGCTCCCACTTTTGGGACTACCACCACGCCAGCGTTTGGTGCTGCGGGCACTGGCTTTGGTGCCACGTCTAGTGCCCCTACTTTTGGGGCAACTACTACGCCGAGTTTTGGGTCAACCCCGGCTTTCGGAGGAGCCCCTACCTTTGGGGCGGCTTCAGCTGCACCTACTTTTGGGGCTACGTCAGCCCCCGCCTTCGGTGAGTGGACATTTGTGTTTTTTAAATAATACCTATGTAAAGAAGGAAATTAGTATTTTAATTTTAATGAAAGAGAGAGAAGATTCTTAAGTGATATTCTGCATAAGCATTGTTATGCAATATACACCACACAAAGTAGACATTAACAAAATTTTCATAGTGTAATAATTGAGTCTTTTATTTTAGGCAGTCTTCTTGCTTAATGCCTCAAGGATCATAGACCGCCTGCAGTCTGATAACAATTGATTATCTATTGTGTCTGGAAACATATTACCTGAAGGATTAATGATAGACAAATATTGTTGGCTCGGTATATCTTCTAAGTTGAGCATATGCTCATCATCATCATGTTTGAGTAATGTTTTTTAACAGGATCAACCACAACACCTGCATTTGGTGCGACCACCACTCCAGCATTTGGTACAACAGGCACCCCTGCATTCGGAGCCACTGGTCTGGGCACTGGTGGCCTTAATTTCGGCGGTGCCACAAGTTCTACTGCTGCTGGTAAATAAATAAATTATTTTGTGAATGCTGTGACTGTAGAAATAAATCCATTAGATTCATCATCACACATCTGTCATGAATTCATTTGTAGTTGCAACAGCTCTGACTAACTTTTATTACACATCTTGCAACTAAGACTTACTGGGTCATTTCCAAACATGTCCCCCGGTATGTTCTCTCCAAAATGACATTTGTCTTTGAACAAATGAAATTTGTGAAGCAGCATAGTGCATTAATAGCAGTAACACTGAGGCAATCCATCTTTTTATTTACCTGTGAAACTCAATTTTGTATTTTAACTGTCATTTAAAAAATCCTTACACATTTGTTTTTATCTAGTTCCTACATTAGGAGCAGCGATCACAACAGCAACCAGCACCAGCCTCGGTGGCCTGGGTGGCTTCAGTTTTGGTGGGAACACATCTGGTGGCCTTTTTGGTTCAACGAGCACCGCTTCGACATCTGCCAGCTTATTTGGTAAGTTCTTAGATCAACCTAACCTGTATATCAGGAATTCCTAAAATGGCCTTTATTATAGGCAAGCCATACAGTCTGGCGTTTGCTCATCGGACTCGATTCTGAGGTGCTTTGTCTCAGACTAAATTTACGTTCATTCTCTCTCTTTCTCTGGTGAGAAAAAGGGACAGACTAAAATAATTTAGAATTTTCTCTCTTTTATTTTAGCTCTTAACTCTGTTATTTTCTTATCTACTGACAGCTGTTTACTTTGACATTCTAAATTAATGCAATCTGTTTTCATTTCTTTGCCAAAGAAGGTAGAGAATGAACTTAAACCTACTAAAGTGTTAGACGGGCAGCTTGTCTCTCCTTAAATTAGAAAGCTTTTAAACATTCTCAGATGAGGCTAGTGAAGTCTGTTTAATGCTAAGACTGGCAAAAATTTATGCTATAGGCTACAATCAGAGTCCTAACATAGTAACCTCTCCTTTCCAGTACCATGTATCCTCACCAAAGCTCCCCGTACAATAGTCCGTTCGTCCCGATCACTCAGACCTTCCAAATGTTACCACCAGTCCATCTTGAAAGCAGTCTCAAGGAACTGAGTCCAATAGTCTGTGAGCCCTGTGGTTATGTGACCAGAAGTCCTAAGCGAGACTATTATAGAACTATTTCCCCATCGCCTTGTTGTGGTGAGGTGCACAATATGAACTTGTAGATTGATAGTAGTTTACTATACTTAGAATTAGTACTAATACTGCCTTTCTTTAAGAAGATTAACCTATGTTTACTTTTATTATATTCATTTGATGATTCGGTTTTCACTTTACAATCATAATTTCATAGTACTGTAGAAAACACCTTATTGATCATTGGCTTGGCTTATAAATTCTATTTCCTGCTAAAAAAATCTTTTGTTATTGTTTTATTTAGTTATTTTTTTTTTATTTAATTGGCTTTTAGGTGCAAAATTTGGAACAACTACTGCGACCAGTACACAACCATCGACATTGGGTAATTTTCTATTGGTTTTAATTTCTTTTATTTCCTAAATTTTATCTGACCGCAAAATTTTATAAGTGTACAGAATTATCTATGTTTTTAACTCGCCAATTATTAATTATCACCATCGTCCTGTTTTTGACTTGACTGAAACTACGATAATTAAGCCAAAATTTGATTAAAAATTAAGATAGAACAATGAACTACTTTTTTATGTCTTTTAAACCTGATACTCCAAATTTTAGTTCCAAATTAATATGAAGCAGTGTGTTAAAAATAGTCATCCAGAAACATAATAAGACAACATTGGCTCAATGCATTTTTTATTTGACCGCTCACACGCTGTGACATCACAGAACTGAAGGCAATACATTAACTGACTTTTACTGAGTTTATGTGTTGTACGTGTTTAATAATATTTTTAATTTTGCAGGCACCTCAAGTCTTGGATTGGGTGGCGTGGCACCTGCCGCTGGAACTGGAAATGCAGCTGATGTTAAAAGTAAGTTGTTCATAATAAAATTATAAAAGTTTTGAGCCCTAGTAAGAACATACTAGGGAGAACACATTAGGAAGAACATTGAACAGCCAGCTCAACGCACACAATACATGCCGCCTTTCGAATATTGGGTTGGCCGTTACTCCGTGACCTGACATAGGCGTTGTTATTTCGCCTCTCGCACCAAGACAAGACAGGCATATGGCTTCCATCGTCTTGGCACCAATTCCAGAAGAGTGTCATCCGAAACATTGTACAAAAATATCTGTTTCTACAAAAGGCATTAAAAGCCAAATAAAGGCAAGTTCTGTCTGATTAATTACTATATAATATCATTGGCATGTCTTAATAATTCTCCTAAGTAATTTATTTTAAAAATTTCGACTCCCAATCCCAAATTCCCAGCAGAGACGAATCAGTTTTAGCAGGAGATATTGATGATGATGATGTCCTCCTAGCCGATTTCGACTACGGCGGCCTATCTCAACAGAGATTAGCCAACTGCGCAGGACATATTATAGTGCACAAGTGTGTGCGCAATACACAGGTCCACTCTCTGTTCCTTCACTCCCATAATTCGGTGAGACGGCAGACCGACATGACCGTAGAGAGATCAGGCGCAGGACCAACGGCTTAACGTGCTTTCCGAGGCACGGGGGTGTTAACACCACCAACTTCCTGACTCCGGAGCTGTGTCTGAGTAATTTCAAGACAGACAAACCCAAACACTCTCGGCCCGACCCGGGATTCGAACCCGGGACCTCGTGGATAGTACCCAGCGTGCTGACCACTAGACCAACGAGGCAGTCAGCAGGAGATATTATAGTGTATAATACACAGGTGCACTCTCTGTTCCGTCACTGTCATAGTTCGGTAAGACGGCAATCCAACGTGGCCAGAGGAAGATTAGGCCCAGGGCCAATTTTGAATTCAGATTACTACAATATTTTTGTAGGGAGGTGCTTGTGGCGCAGTGGCGGCAGCGCTTTGGTAGTGATACCAAAAGTTAAGCAACCCACGGCGCGGTCGTGATTGGATGGGTGACCATTCCGACCATTTTAAGTGACGTCCATGACAAGCATCTCCGTGCTTCGGAAGGCACGTTAAGCAGTTGGTCCCGGCTAATATCTGTGGTATTAGTCGTTAAGCCTAGTCAGAGGCCCTAGGGCGGCTTGATAACTTCTGACAGTAAGGTTTGTCACTTGCCTTACATACACCTCTCCACCAATCCGCACTGAGCCCGCGTGGTGAAGTATGGCTCGTTCCTCCTCATAGTTGAGGTGAGGCCTTTTCCCAGCAGTGGGATCTAATAGGCTGACTTATATACAATATTTTTAGTATTCAATTTTTTTTAATTCCATATTAATGAATGTTATTTATTTACAGGTGAACCGCCTAAACTTCATAAGCTGCCAAATGAAATATCCACAACCATAGACACATTCAAGGAGTTTGTCAAGAAACAGAAGTCTTTGAGCTCAGACGTTATGAGGGTCTCCATCAAGCCACTGCACAAAGTGAGTCAACTTAATTATCTTTTCCACTCTTTTCGTTTAGTTAAGTCAGCCTATTAGATCCCACTGCTGGGAAAAGGCCTCACCTCAACTATGAGGAGGAACGAGCCATACTCCACCACGCGGGCTCAGTGCGGATTGGTGGAGGGGTGTCTGTAAGGCAAGTGACAAACCTTACTGTCAGATGTTATCAAGCCGCCCTAGGGCCTCTGACTAGGCTTAACGACTAATACCAAGAGATATTAGCCGGGACCAACTGCTTAACGTGCCTTCCGAAGCACGGAGATGCTTGTCATGGTCGTCACTTTAATGGTCGGAATGGTCACCCATCCAATCACGACCGCGCCGTGGTTGCTTAACTTTTGGTATCACTACCAAAGCGCTGCCGCCACTGCGCCACAAGCACCTCAACCTCTTTTCGTTTATGGATTTAAAAAATAAAGTCTATACCAATGCGATAAATTATTGTTTTTAAGTGATAAGCATTCACTTTGCAATCTGAATATATTATTGCACTTGTTCAAGTGAATGCTTATCACTTAAAAACAATAATTTATCGTATTTGCAAGCTTCATCTTTCGATTGTTAAATACTTGCAATAGTATTTCTTTCGAGTGTTGAGGGTGTAATCCTAATAACATTGATGAAAGCAACGCGGCATTACAGCGTTAAGAAGCACTAGAAAATTTCGACAGGCTCTGCCAACGCCAGGGTGACCGAGAGGTTAGGCAATCGCCCGGCATGCGAGGAACGCGGGTTCGATTCCCGCCTCTGGCGGTCATTTTTTCAAGTGCAATAATATATCTATACCAATGCGTTGCCAGAAAACACCAAAAGGTTGCGCTGAGAGTCTTGGGTTTTGTACTCTTAAAGCGACGGTAATGAGTACATATTTCTTGTCTTAATTCTATAATTCACAATTTCACATAAATGTTAATCAAAAATCCAGTCTTTTAAGTATAAAGTAATGTTCTTTTAACTATAAATATTTATTGGATGCTTAGCAAAAATATATGAATACTTAGGTATACATAATTCAATACCATTTTTGTTAGCAATATTACTAGTATCACACTTATAAGTTATGAACTGTATAATAATATTCCATTGTCTCATTCATTAATCATTGGTTAATAATACTTCCACATTCCCAAAGTCTTCTAGCAAGAGAGATCTCAAAATTAACATTTTGATTCTGTAATGTGACATCTGAATTAATAAATGTCATTGTGTTTTCACCTATATTGTTAACTAGCGTTTAAAAAATACAAAAAAGTGTTATTATTTTCCAAACCAAGAGACTTACTAGATATGTTATCAAGTCATGGTAATTTTTTCAAGTGCAATAATATATCTAGATTGCAAAGTGAATGCTTATCACTTAAAAACAATAATTTATAGACTTACTAGAGTTAAGTTTATCTTTATAAACTTTTATGGTCGCTAACATTATGATAGTTATTTACGGAATACGGGATTTACTATGCTAATAGAGGTGCTTGTGGCGCAGTGGCGGCAGCGCTTTGGTAGTGATACCAAAAGTTAAGCAACCCACGGCGCGGTCGTGATTGGATGGGTGACCATTCCGACCATTTAAGTGACGTCCATGACAAGCATCTCCGTGCTTCGGAAGGCACGTTAAGCAGTTGGTCCCGGCTAATATCTGTGGTATTAGTCGTTAAGCCTAGTCAGAGGCCCTAGGGCGGCTTGATAACTTCTGACAGTAAGGTTTGCCACTTGCCTTACATACACCCCTCCACCAATCCGCACTGAGCCCGCGTGGTGAAGTATGGCTCGTTGCTCCTCATAGTTGAGGTGAGGCCTTTTCCCAGCAGTGGGATCTAATAGGCTGACTTACTATGCTAATAGAGTCTCGCCTAGGTCTACAGGGCCCTATTTCACGAAAATATTAGTTTACTGGTATATTAGCTATTAGTTACTGGTGTAAAAATTACAAGTCCTAATATTTTCTGTTTCTCAAAAACAGCTACTAGACTAATAACTAATAGTAGCAGACTAATAGAAAATATTAGGCTGGCTTAGATGTTCATTATTGTTCATACACATATTCTTTATCCATGATTTAAAAAAACCGGGCAAGTGCAAGTTCGACTCGCAATAGTGCTATTGCAACAATCTTGCGTTATTGCAACAAATGTTTTTTTTTCAACGAATGTAACCTCAAAATTTCGTTTTTTTTCCTATACTCGTGCTCACCGCCATTCTTGCTGTGTTTTATATATTTTGTTGTTTGGTAAAATTAAAAGTGGAATGCCTTATTTAAAGTAAATTATTAATTGACATATTTTTAAATGTTTCTGGTTAAAATACCATATTTTATTTAAAAAAAAACTGTTAAATTTAACTCAATAGTTTAAGCTAATATATTTTACAAGCCTTTTGAGACTAATAGCTTTATCAGTGTAATTTACAAGAGTGTTTAAAAACACGTGTTTTCGAGAAACCAAATTGAATTTACTCTTGTAAGTTTTGCTAATATTTATTAGCTGGCAACTAGTAAGTAATATTTTACTGCCGTAGCTTCGAGAACCACACAAAAATATTAGTTCATGGACTCATATTATTAGTCTAATAAGTTTCGTGAAATAGGGCCCAGCTAAGCTATCGACAAAAGTGAATAGTCTGTTACTAGTTAGATATGATACATCCTCAGCCGCATCCTTACCGTCAGGTGAGATTGCGTTCAAATGTTTGCCTTTTAATAGAAATAAAACCTACAGTGGGCTCGATTCCAATATACCCAGTCTAAGATTAAATTTAAGGTTAGTCTATCTCTTTCTCTGCTAAACAAACGAAAAAAAACGGACTATAATAATTAAGAAACGTCAGACTAAAAAGCTGTCTGTTGCTAGGGAAATTACGTAATCCATAAACAGGGATGTCATTCGTTGTCGAATAAAGTTTAACGAAAACACGCAAAAACTTGTAAAAATTTCGCATCAAATAATGTTACTTTTCTAAATTATTGTACTGTCTCTTCGTTTGTTTAGCAGGAAAATGGAGTGACTGATTTTAAATTTAATCTTAGACAGGGACATTGGAATCGCAATTTGGGTCTACTGTCAGTTTGGCGTGCCATTTTTGAACGTGTAAAAAACATCGCTCTTCCTCAGGTGGCCCGTGAAGCAGAATCAACGTTGCGTCTCGCTCTATCCCTAAGCGGCGAAGTGAGTAGAGCGAGAGCGCAGTCGCGGCGCCTGCGCGCGTGCGCCGCCGCCGCGCTCGCCGCCGCCGAGAGCGCCGCGAGGGAAGCCGCCGCGCCCGGTATGTGCCAGTTCTTATGCCATTGTAATAAGGTGTCAATTAGAATGCAGATGTATACATATCGATGCTCGTGACTGTACTTGAACAAAGAACAAACCACCCACTAGCCATTTGTATTCTAGGATCCATAGAGGTCTATCAGTGACCAGGTATGTACAGGTTCTGTTATGATTTACTTTTCCACAAGTCATTTCTAGGGTCATTGATGCATAGGAATCATTAGTGTCTTAGATTAATCCTTCCAAGTATCGTGATTTTAGACACAATGGTCAATCAATTATTATCGGAACGCCGGCGTTCTTGTAATACTCGAAGCGTAATATTTTACTACCTACCTAATCAGCTAATGTTATGCGACAGTTTGTGACGATAGATGATTTAAGACACATATGGACTCCCTACAACTAGATGCCGCTGTTAGCAACTGCGCTGAAGAATACCTCAACCGTGATATTAAAGATTAAATCCGGACTAGACTGTCATACGTAATGGTACCAATAGGACCTGGGTTTCACATCATACAGGATGTAGGTCAAAAAGTAATAGTTCATCTAAATGGTTTATTTAAGGACTAAGACACTAGATAGTAGGACGTAGATAGAAAGAAGAACTAAGATATTAGAAAGTAGGACGTAGTTATTAAAGAAGTACCAGGGTACTAGAAAGCAGGAGGAAGGTAGTCGAGCGGAGTCGACGTTGCGTCTCGCTCTGTCCCTAAGCAGCGAGGTGAGCAGAGCGAGAGCGCAGTCGCGGCGCCTGCCCGGTATGTGCCAGTCTTTATGACATTGTAATAAGGTGTCAAATCGAATTCAGATGTATACATATCGATGCTCGTTACTGTACTTGAACAAACCACTGGCCATTTGTATTCTTCCTTTTCTTAGAGCTCTATCAGTGACCAGGTATGTACAGATTCTGTTATGATTTACTTTTTCACAAGTCGTTTCTAGGGCCTGTAAGAAGCTTTGGAGTTCCGGCATTGATGCAAATGAGTTATCAGAGTATAGAGAACCATAATAACCTTAGAGGCTATTAAGTGTACGTAGATGAAATCATACTTCCTTCTATTAGTGTGCATAGCGTAAATCATGCTTCCTACTCATGATAAGCAAAAGTTTGTAACGATAAATGTTTTAGACACTTATGAACTCCGTGCAACTAGATGGCGCTGTTAGCTATCGCACCGAAGATTACCTGAACCGTGGTATTAAAAATATAATCCAGAATGAGTTGTCATACATAATAAGACCAAGTCATACACCCACGCACGCCACCTAAGAATAAATCATCTTAATGGATTTTTGTAGAACTATCACACTAGAAAATAGGAGGTAGGAACATAAGCAGAGTCAACCATATTATGCATATAACTAACTAACCTACCGTACTTTCAGGTCTAGAGCTGGAGCGGTCTGCGCCTCCAGCGTACGTGAAGGAGCTGATAGCGGAGTTGGAGCAACAGCTGATCACCTTCCGTCGGCAGATGGAGGTAGCCGACAAGCAGATGCAGGCGTCGCCTAAGCTGCTCACTGAACAAGGTACTTTTCGTCCTATTATTGTTTCCCTTAGTTGCCTATGTATGTATCAACGGCGAAGTGCCAATTCTCGATCTTTCTTTCATAGACAAAAAATTCAAAAGAAAAAAATCTTAAGTTTCTTCTTAGCGCCCGTATAACATGTAGGTATCTATTGCACCTATTTCCACACCAAATTTTGGCACTTGCCCTTAAAATTTCGGATACGTGGCTTTTTCGCAGAAATCTTCTTCAAACGCATAGATCTATGTAATCGAATTCTCGAAAAATAGCAAATAGAAGGTATCTCACCGTAAATCATACAAGTCTAGTCTAGTGTCTATGCAAAATTATATGACTTCGGTTAAAATTATCTGAACTGAACTGAGTCTGCACTTATTTTCTATGAATGAAAATGAAAATATTTATTAGGAAAATGAGATAGATAACAATAACAGAGGCTGACCTGTCCCTTTTAAATGTAAAAACACTTGTGCCAGGAAAGACCGCTCCCCCATAGCACGGTTGCATAGGTCTATAAAGTAAAATGTTTGTTTACCTGTAGGTGCTGTTAAAAATGTGTCCGTCTTCTATACTGCATAATTGACAACATTTCAATTTTTTTAAGTACATAAAAAGAGAAGACACACATTTTTTCTTTTTCATTTCTTTTCATTATTTCCCCGTGAATTTAATTATTTAAAAACTTTACATTCCAAAAAAGGGTAAGTACTAGAGTAAGGATGTGCGACTGCACGCCTTTGCCATATTTTAAAAATAAAAAAAAACTTATGTCTATTGGGTTGTATTTGGTAGCAGTAAGATATTGATTTCGACAGTAAGCACGTATTTCAAAATACACAAGTATAAGTAAAGAAGTAGACGAATAATCTTAGCAATATACAGCACATTGTGGTACTTCCCCATGAGGCAGACATCACCGTTGCTAGATTTGCAGGTGTTGTGGTAGCGAAGAGCTGATTGTACGAAGTTCTTGCATGTCGCGTCATCGGTTTTGTTTTGCCCTGTAAAATTAGTTGACGTAATTTTAGTTTATTTTCAAGTCGTAAGACTTTTTCTAGTGTTATTAATTTAAAAGTAGTAAGGATTAATTTATTCTGTAAAGAATAACCACTTGTCCCGCTGCTATTGTAATGCAGCTTCTAATTTTTATACAAACACAATCTTGTTAACAAAAGCTTATGTTACAATTTTCCTTACTAATTTTTTATGGATTCTAAAGCCATGACATCAAAACCAAAAACATTAATAATATAATTTAAGGAATTTTTATGATTTTGTCACCAAATCAGATAATGCATGTATTTTTAGCAATCCTAAAATTACTGTACTGAAACTATCCATAACTAGATGCACTTCCTATTGAACTGGGACAACACTACCATTATCTATCCTCTCACTCACTTATCATAGTGTCAGTGTCAAGTGTCAATGTCATAATGACAGCTTACTTGAATGTATGGTTTTTTTTTTCGTAAGGCCAGACAACCAGGCAAAGGCATGTACTCTTATAATGCCAGTATCATAGTACCTTTCAGTTTTTTTCAAATATGTCTGAAATTATAGGTTAAAAAAAATATTGAAATATTTTTAACGTATTAAGCATCGCCAAATCACGAAATGGTTTTCGAATTTTAACACCTTTATAAAAATGAAATGATGTCAATTAAGGCAGTTAAAATAGAGGCGATTTTGCATCGGAAAAGGGTAGTATAATGTGATGGCCAGCATGTCAGGTTACCCAAGTAAACAGCGACAACAGATTTTATTACTAATGGAATAGAGGCGACCTTAAGGTCTGAGTGGGGTATTCTGACGTCCAGCTGCGTGTACTTCACCAATCATCATCATTGGGCTCAATTCCTATGCGCCCTGTCTAAGATTAAATTTAGGTTCAGTCTCTCTCTTTCTCTATCAAACAAACGAACAGAGATAGACTACACTAATTTAGAAACGTCAAATTAAGTGATGCGATTTCTAACGTATTTGTACAAGTTTTTGCGTGTTTTCGTCTAACTTTAGTCGTCATCGAATGACTACTAAATTGTCTATGGGTTCTCTAATTTCCTTAGCAACGGAAAGCTGTTTAGTCTGACGTTTCTAAATTAATATAGTCTGTCTTTTTTCGTTTGTTTGGCAGAGAAAGAGAGAGACTGAACCCAAATTTAATCTTAGACAGGGCGCATTGGAATTGAGACCATTGCCAGACGTAGGACGTCCACATGGTTGTCCACAATGTCTCGTTGGTCTAGTAGTCAGCACGCTGAGTACTGTCCACGAGGTCCCGGGTTCGAATCCTGGGTCGGGCCGAAAGTGTTAGGTTTTTCTGTCTTGAAATAACTCAGGCACAGCTCTGGAGTCAGGAAGTTGGTGGTGTTATAACACCCCCGTGCCTCGGAATGCACGTTAAGCTGTTGGTCCTGCGCCTGATCTCTCTACGGACATGTCGGACTGCCATCTCACCGATTTATGAGAGTGAAGGAACATAGAGTGCACCTGTGTATTGCGCACACACTTGTGCACTATAATATCTCCCGCGTGGTTGACTAATCTCTGTTGAGATTGGCTGCTGTAGTCGAAATTCGGCTAGGTGGACATTATTTCCACAATACTGATACTTACCAATAATAATGTATGTTTTCAGAGCTAACCCTAGGCATCCGTCGCATGCACGAGTCGCTGGTAGCCCTGGCGGGGCGACTACAGGCGGCGCACGCGCAGGTGGAAGCGCAGAAGGAACAGTACCTCAATCTCCGCAAGTACATCCTCAAGGAGACCGGCTGCGTGTTCGATACTCCGTCCGGTCAGTGTACTGTTTATAATAAGATTTATGCGAATTTAAACCATCGATCGTGCTTATCACTCACTTAATTCAAGTCAGACCGCTTTGTTGGTCTAGTGAACTTTGGAAAGTGCGTTAAGCCTTTGGTCCTGCACCTTATCTCTGTCTAGTCATGTCGGATTGCCGAACTATGAGAGTAAAAGAACAGTGTGCACAATTGTGTATTGCGCACAAACTTGGTTGAAGTGAACGAAATCCGGTAGAGGAATATTTTATTATTGAAAATCAGGGTCGATCTGCGCCTTATTGTGTTAAGCATGTTCGCCGACGCATAAATGAGAGGAAAAAAGCATTTTTGACCTTATTTGACATAACATAAGTAAATGTAATTTAGCAGTGTTTTTAGCTAGGTAAATAGGCATTTGGGCTTATTTCACGAATCAGACTGACCCAAAAACATATTGTCTCAAATCTAGTGGTGCTTACTGTGTTATTTAACAGATAGATCTTCAGTTTGTGATCATGAGGCCTGTTAACTGGCGCCTTTATTTTTATTTTGGTCACATACTAATTTTTAAGATGTCCTTCGCGTAGGTTTGATAGACCTAAAAGCGAGTTGAGAATGCATGATTTATTCCATCAAGTGAGAGTCCGTCTTGAACATAACATTATGCTGCAAGTATTCTTGTAATGTCTTTAGCAAATTTTAGCTTTGTTTTCAGCAGACACAAGCTTGGACCAGATTCTGAAGGATGCTGATGGGTCCAGAAAGAAAACCAAGACCGGTGTAAGCGACGTCAGCTACAGCAGTGCTGTTCTGTCCGATCCTAGAGCTGCTTTAGGTAAATAACGTTTCTAAAACTTGAAAAAGAAATTTTTTATTTGTTTCTTAAGTTTTCGCGAATTTTTAAACTTATTTAAACACAATTTTACGGATCACTTCGCGATTTATTTACATTTTATTTAAAACCTGACGTTACAGAATAAGTACTAGTACTTCGTACAGAAGTATGACTTTGCAATGAAATTCAAAGAAATATCTACTCAATGTTGTCAACGATATGGTGTAATTCAGTTCGCCTCAGACTCAAGCACATTTTCGTGTAGACACCTACAAAAATACATTGCAAGATAATTTCATTCTTAAAACTCTGGAATATGATTCATAATACACTAAACCTATTCAGTGACGTCCTATCACGCAACGGAATAGGGTTGACTGCCACAAGAAGCTACTTACGCCATCTAGCGCATCTTTCTAGGACTTTATTCACGCTCGTCCAACCAGCAACCTAGTGTCGCGCACCGCCGGTGAATAAAACGCGGGAGCGTGTCGCTGCCGGCTAGCGACACCTAACTTGTTTAGGCCCTTACCTAGGGGTCGCCGCGCGTAGGTACGTTTTTGCTACCTACGCGGGAAGATACACAGGCCTGCTGACGTTTCGAACACTTTACAGCTTTCGTGGTCACAGGGAGACTAAAGTAGTTAAATTTTTTAAAACTTATAAAAACACAATTTTACGGATTACTTCGCGATTTATTTACATATTTAAAACCAGACGTTTCGAACACTTTACAGCGTTCGTGGTCACAGGGAGACCTTTCGAAACTTTGTAATTGACAAATAATACCTTAGTCTCCCTGTGACCACGAACGCTGTAAAGTGTTCGAATCTTCAGGTTTTAAATAAAATGTTAATAAATCGCAAAGTAATCCGTAAAATTGTGTTTTAATGTTAAAAACATTGCTTAAATTATCAAAATAATAATAAGTGACTAATCAACATTATCAATAATTAGTACTGCAACTGCTACAAAATCTAACTAAAGTGAACAAACAGTTGTCACAATTTTATATGGGAGGCATGTTCTTTACTCGACTGCCAAAAAATAAGACTATTGTTTTTTATTTACATTTAATACAAAAAGTAGTTGTAATTGATCGGACAAGGTTATCTTGTCATAGGTACTGTTGTTTCTTAAACATACTGTATATGTCGTAGGATGATTTGATAATTCGAATGATTGCGAAAATTCTAGGGATTTTGCGAAAACACGGTTAATTAGACAATGGTGGTTATATTTTTCAATCTTGCTAAAAAAAAGTTAGGATTTTTGCAAAAACGCGAGTCGCCTTAGTAAGGTTACGATTAGAATCGTTGGTTATTATGAAAAAACCGGCCAAGTGCGAGTCGGACTCGCGTGCGAAGGGTTCCGTACCATTAACTTAAAACATTAGACAGTAAAGGCAAAAAAGGTATATATTTTTATTTTATTTATAATTTTAAAAGTATTAACCACAGAATACCCGAAACAATTTTAAATAAGAGTTTTCGCGCCTGTTTCTTTACGTGAGTGATTTGAAGTTTATAGATCCAAGACTTTAGAAATTACAGGGGGGGGGGAGGGGACACCGTGTAAACGACTTTAGCGGGCTATGTCTCGCAAATGGTAAAGCTGATAAAAAGTGTTGTATGTAACCCTACCTTATTTTCATAGTCCTTTTCAACGATACCCCACACAAGGGGGTGCACTCAAAAAAATAATTCACCCCTTCTTTTACATGTATGGAGAGATACCCTTAAAAAGGGGTAATTTTAATTTTTCGTATTTTTAAAAATGAGATCTATATGTGAAGTATCCTCGAAACAAGTTACATGCAAATCAGTCCTTAAACGTAGAAGATATTCTGCTGTGACAGACTAGGACGGAAGGACTGGACGGACTGAACGATCTTATAAGGGTTCCTTGTCGGACTACGGAACCCTAAAAAAGAACACTGATTGGCCAGTTTGACCGCCCTACAAATACATCTCTCTGATTGGTTGACTACTTGACGTTTTAAATGTCAATTCATGGTCGCACGTTGTTTTATTTGTAGTTGTGATTTGTAAGCGAGCCAGCAGTTTTAAAAAAATATTTAATGTGTTTGAGGTTGTGTTTAGACATGTGCATTGTGCATTAATTATGTAGAAGTGCATTAATTATGTAGTAGTATGCCTGTAAGTACAAAAAGACAAATACAAGTGAAGTAAGTAATGAAAGTTCAATAGAATCAGAAACCAATTACTATGATAATACATCAAACTACACGGGAAAAGATAAGAACCAATCAGAATAAGAGTTTGCCAGCAAGCAAAAGTCAAGCCAATCAGCGTTAAGAATGTTCAATCTTACTAAGGCGACTCGCGTTTTTGCAAAAATCCTCCCCTTTTTTAGCAAGATTGAAAAATATAACCTCCATTGTCTGATTATCCGTGTTTTTGCAAAACCCCTAGAATTTTCGCGATAATCGAATTATCAAATCATCTTACGAAATATATAAAAAACTTTTAGTATGAACCAATGTTAGAATTTTACTCAATGGCGTTCTTGTGTTTTTAGGTAACATATCGCAGTTAGCTGGACCAACTCCGTTCACATACCTGGGGAACACTTTGTCTCCGTTCCCTGCTTCTGAAAGTGGTAAGTATTTGCACTTACTTATACCTACAATATGTATGTTCGTTCATTTATATCCGATCACTAGTTGTTTCGATGTTCTTACGGTGAGGGAAAACATTCCTGCACATTCAGGCGACTGAATGTGTAACCATGATCCAAAACTGGTCAGGTTCCCCTGTTAACAGGGTCACGGAGGTCAGATGGCAGTCGCTCCACTGTAATTACCTAATCTGCCATATCCTGGATCATAGTCCGCGGACCTTGGGCCTTTCGCGTGCGAGTTCACAACCGGGATAACGCTAGGATGATGATGATGACGATTTCCGATCACTAGTTATGAGATCCTTAGTTATAGCCGATTCGTGGATTAGTAAGCTCAAGTGGCAGTGGGCAGGGCACATAGCGAGAAGAACTGATGGTCATTGGGGTAGAAAAGTTCTAGGTTGGAAATCCTTTGATCAAAAGCGCAACATAGTGCGTCCACCAGAAGTCAATATATTTGTAGTTGTCAGTAAATTGTCGGTTGTTTTGACATGAGATCAGAGCTGTCAGGCTTGCGTTGCATTTGTAGCGTGTTCGATGTATAAACAATGTATTTTTTTGTTCTTTTCTATTCTAATTAAAAAAACGAATAAATCAATTACACATTTGAAACTAGTAATTTTGAAGAAAAACTTAGAAGAAGTAAAACCAGTTTAGAATATATAACAAATGACTATTTATATTTATAACAGATAAAGATATTGCAAAATATATAAATATGAAATAGGTTTAAATAAGAAACAAAAAATTCGCACACAGATAGGATTTTGAACCTACGACATCAAAAGTCATAAGTTCAAATCCTACCCGTGTGTGTGTTATTTTTTGGTTTCTTATTTAAACTTATATAAATAAGAAAGAACACTGTGAGTTTTAAAAATATTAAAAAACTAATATTAAATAGGTTATTGAAAAACTTTATTGTCAACAGTCGTATCTGGGGCCGTAAACAAGATGCAATCGATTCTAAAGCGAAGTTCGCTATCGCTATCAAAATGTAACATACATTTTAATAGCGATAACGAACTTCATTTGAGAATAAATTGCCACTTGGCAACGGGTCCTGTCTCGCTGGGTAGAAGACTAACTGTTCCTCATTTTCCTAAGGCCCGGGCTGGCAGCCGACGCCGCCGGCAGCGCTAGGCTCGTCGCTGACGTCGTCGCTAGCGGTGACGTCACCGCAGAGCTTCCAGCTGCAGAAGCCGCCCGGCAAGCGCGGAAAACAATGATACTGGCGGTAGAGCTCGCACTGAGCTACGGACTATCTGGTGTGGTGGTAGGCTAAGACTGTGCTTACGATTACATATTTTCGTTTCCAATTTTATGTACAGGAGTGCCAAAATTTAAAAGTAAGATCTAGGCAACAATATTAAGAAACCACATCGTAATTTTTCATCATCGTATTGTTAGAATATCGTGTTTACTATTATCTGTGCTTACGATCACATGTTTTGTTTCCTATTTTACGTACAGGGGTGCCAAAATAATATCTAGGGAACAACAAAGAAACCACATTGTAATTATTTTCATCATCGTATTGATATAATAACATCTTTACTATTATCTGTGCTTACGATTACATATTTCGTTTACTATTTTATGTACAGGGTTACGTTTCAAAGGGGTAACAAAATTTAAAATTAAGATCCAGGTAACAATATAAAGAAACCTTATCGTAATTTTTCATCATCGTATTGTTAGAATAACGTCGTATTATATGTGCTTACGATTACATATTTTGTTTTCTATTTTATGTACAGGGGTGCCAATATTTAAAAATAAGATCTAGGGAACAACAAAGAAACCAAACCGTAATTATTTTCATCATCGTGTTGTTTGAATAACATCTTTACTATTATTTGGAATTGGTTTGCTCTTGACTCTTAGACTACGTCAGACCTGGCGTAGACATAGTCGACGGCGGAGCGAGCTCACCCAGAAGGTTCTGGCACTCCCGTTCACCGACGCAACGCAGCAAACTGGTTGGCTTCGATGGGAGGGTGGTAGCTACCAGGCGTTTAGGGCGCAATTTCACTAGTCGATAGGGTCCGCATGCGGCGTGCGGGAGATTTCTGGAACGCATGCCACAGGGCCCGCATTCGGGGAACCGTTTTCATTAGTCGTTAGGGTCCGCATGCAGAGTGCGAGAGATTTCTGGAATGCGTGGCACAGGGCCCGCAATCGGGGAACCGTTTTCATCAGTCGATATTGGTCCGCATGCGGGGAATTGTTATTGGCACATAAAACAAAATACAATGTTCCTTTAAAAAATAATAATGCCTGCCAGTATCACCAAATAGGTCCATTGCGTTGCATAAACAAGTGTCCTTCTAATTCAACAAGCACACGTATGAAATATTTGACTCAAGACCCGCAAGCAAGCTGTATATCGACTGATGAATTTCATTGGTCGATAGCACGGTCGGTATAATGCATGCGGGGAATCCCCGCATGCGTTGTACCGAGCGCGTATCGACTTGCAACTTTCATTGGTCGTTATCTCGCATGCGGGGAGTCCCCAGATGCTGTATACCGAACGAGTTATCGACTAATGAAAATGCGCCAAGGGTAGGAAACAAACTGAAGTTGGTGATGACGTTGCCCGGGATGGACCACTATTATGTGGATCCTTTGCTACCCTAATCTACTTTAAAATATCCGAAAATAAAGTAAATGTGGAGATAACGCAATTATTGCGCACCATAATGGCTAATCAATGCAATCCACTTTTCAGTTTATTGTCGCGCACATATATTGCTTGCGTATTTTTCTATGAATGAGTTAAATTATCCACGCGCACGATTTTTAAAAATTGGTTGGAATAATTAAATGTGTAAAAAAATTTTCTTTGCAATGTTAATAATAATAAATTGTTTCAACAAACACACCAATTACCTAGCCCCAAACTAAGCGCGAGCTTGTGCTATGGTGACTAGGATAACGGATAGAAATACTTAAATACATATAAACATTAGTAACTGGCTGATTCTAAGTCACTCCTGAAAATTTGCCACCCCTTTGCAATGTAACCCTGTATAGCACACATATAACGCGGAAATGGATCGGCACCGTATCGCGTTTCGCCTATAGTTCGACCGCCTAACTGAGTCCTCGCCCGCGGGGTACAGGGGTGCGGGGGTAGACGAGAACGGTGACAGTGACAGAATGGGCGGCGGACGTTTCTATTTGATTGGGTGATTTTGAATTTTGAAAAAAAATGAATTGACAACATTTCAAAATTTTTACATGCGTATTTTTTTCCTTAAAGTACATCAAAAAAGAAGAGACACGTATTCTTTCTTTTTCATTTCATTTTATTAGTTTCCCTAAAATAAATTATAAAAAAAACTATCCATTCTAAAAGAGCGTAAGTACAAGAGTAAGGATTTACAGACTTCGGCGCCTTTGCCATATATTTTATAATTTATAAAATAAAACATGTACTGACGTTTATAGGATTGTCTTTTGTAGCACTGAAATATCGATATCGATAGTAAGTATATCAATTACAATACGGCTAATTGAGTAAGTACATAGATATAATTTTAGTAGGAGTCATGGGGGTCATGACGTCTCCCCTGGGCTTTGGTGTGAGGTGTAAAATTCGACAATTTCCGTACTTGCTGTGCTCGCGTTTTATGACATCATTTGAGGCCTCCCCCATCATACCGTGTGTTACGTCAAAAATTTCTGACCCCTATACCATGTGTAATGCATTAATAGTGAACCTGTTTCGGCCCCCCAAACCATGTCAATTTTTCTTATTTTCGTAGTCGCTTGGCATGCGTTTTGTGTCATTTTTTCTGTCTTCATACGTATGTTACCTGACTGATAAAGAGTTCTGTGCTCGATTCGTTCGACCTGTGGGACACAAGAATTTCCGCGCTCGCTTCTCTCGCGTAAATTGTAAATCTCTAGTAGCGAAATTTCGGCGTAGTGTATGGCAGTTATTACTACGCGGTATTCAGACAGACTTACTGGCCAAATCTGTCCCCCATCTCGCTCTTTCATCCTGTGAAAGAGCGAGATGGAGCATAGACTTAGCCAGCAATAGCTGCCTATATATTAGACTACGTGGTATTCAGACAGACTTACTGGCCAAATCTATCCCCCATCTCGCTCTTTCATCCTGTGAAAGAGCGAGATGGAGCATAGACTTAGCCAGCAATAGCTGCCTATATATTAGACTACGCGGTATTCAGACAGACTTACTGGCTAAATCTATCCCCCATCTCGCTCTTTCATTCTGTGACAGAGCGAGATGGAGCATAGACTTAGCCAGCAATAGCTGCCTATATATTAGACTACGCGGTATTCAGACAGACTTACTGGCTAAATCTATCCCCCATCTCGCTCTTTCATTCTGTGACAGAGCGAGATGGAGCATAGACTTAGCCAGCAATAGCTGCCTATATATTAGACTACGCGGTATTCAGACAGACTTACTGGCTAAATCTATACCCCATCACGCTCTTTCATTCTGTGAAAGAGCGAGATAGAGCATAGACTTAGCCAGCAATAACTGCATATACAGGCAGGCATTAGAATTTTTAATTGGCTAGCTAATAGCTTAGTCCTGGCTTAAACCCGGTACTAAGTTTTTGTAATAACGGGGTTAGAGTTCTCAGCCTTTTTAAAGGCAAATCTTGTATTGGCCCAACTCAATTGATATAAAACGAATCATGCACGTGTTCAATGCATTTTTGATGCATTTGAAATAGAAATAGAGAAACCCAAGTAGCCAATTCAACAATCCCTGACTTGGTCCCAATATAAACAATCTTATACTATAAAGTATCTGATAGGTGCCACCCCGGATGGTTTTATAAACTTAATCTCAGATGGTCACAGTGGACGTATATCTCTAAACACTCTAAAAACCCACTTTATTCAACTAAGTACATATCAGATGTACGGTATATCTGATATGTACTTAGTTGAATTAAGTGGGTTTTTAGAGTGTTCCTGAAAATGCCACTATTTTAGCAGATAGACTATTTAAAAATCTAGAATACCATTTGATAAAAAAATCTGTTAAGATATTACGCCCTCCAAGGGTTACAAAAGACACAAAAATTACGGAGAATTACCTTACTCTCAATAACCTATTGAGAGTAAGGTCATAGCTAGTCCAAGAATGCATATAGAGTAATAAGAAGAGTTAGATTATTTAAATTGTTAAAACCACATTCGGTAGTTAATAATAAATTAGTTAATATACTGGATTACTCAGTAAAAATAGCTTGTGGCTAGATAACCCGCTAAGCCCTATATTGAAATGGTAGAATTAAAAGAGAGGAAATAAAATTTTCTATTTTACCAATTTTTATATTGTTTTATTTATAGTAAAATTTTAACAAGTACCTATTAATAATAATTATTTTACTATATTCAATAACTTTCCAAAATTTCTCCTCTAATTTTAGGAGCTTTTCTACATACAATCTGTCATAATATTGCCAGTAGACTGATATTTTTTTATTTTCTTTAAATTTTGGGTCTGCCACACAAAACAGGCCTTTCTTTTTATGCATTGCATGCATTTGAACTTTAATTTGTGCCTTAAATTTATCTGCTAGGATGCCGTTTTTCACATACATAATTACTTATGGCTTGTTCACTATTCGGGCATTTTATTTCCAAAATTAAGTTTTCATTAATACCATCTGGTGATGCACCTATTAATGGTGTAATCAATTGAAAACCACAAGAACTAATTTTTAGATTCATTTCGTTTACAATTTCTTTTATTACTTGCGCTTCCAAAAGTTTCCCTCTTGTGATGGCTCTTGTCTGTGTTGCACTTTATATCCACCAAGAATATATTCAACCAAAACTCCATCTGTTTGGCATCTACTGGCTTCAAAATTTTTTGAGGCTGACACTGCACTGCATTAGTGTATGCCACAGAATATTAGTTGCTTGACCACGTGTTTCTTTTTTCTATAATTGAAATGGTTTCATGACAAAGAGTTGAACTTGCAAATTCTTTGAAGTTAGGGAGGTTTGTTCCTTGTTCTGAGTGGACGAATTCAAACATAATTTGGTATAGCGTAAACTTATCCAAGCCATCAGTACGAGGGTCAAACTGAAAGTTCTTAGAACTGGCCACTTATAAACAATATAATAAAAAAAATATTCTAAAATTTGAAAATAGAACTCTTTGCCAATATTACTGAGTATATATTTCATTCATTTGTCATTTGTTTTACGACTTGGCGGCAAATTAAAAATTGTCTGTGTCACGTCAAAATGAATTTAACACGAGAAAATTTTCGTGCAATGATTTTTTATGACTTTCGATGTCATTTAAGTCAACAAGAAAGTTATGATAGATTACGATTGGCCTTTCACGATGAAGCCCCATCTCGTGCGACTGTTTACAACTGGTTTAATGAGTTTAAACGTGGTCGCACTAATCTCACTGATGATGTACGTGAGGGACGGCCTTCTACGGCGACGACTGAAAATAACATCTGTGTTGTGCGGCGTATGATAGAGACTGACAAAAGAGTGACCTATCAGCAGATTCGGACAAGCTTAGGCATCGGTATGAGTCAAGTGCACAAAATCCTCCACGAACATTTAGCGGTCAGGAAGCTTTGCGCCCGGTGGATACCTCATAATTTGACTAAGGCTCAAAAACTCCATCGTGTGGATTGGTGCCGTAAAATGATTGAAAGATTTAACGGAGGTGACTCAAATGCTGTGTTCGACATACTAACAGGTGACGAAAGCTGGATTTACTGTTATGATCCTGAAACCAAAAGACAATCTGCTCAGTGGGTGTTTCCTTTCGAGGAGTTGCCAACTAAAGTGAAGAGAGATCGAAGTGCGGGAAAAAAAATGGTGGCCTTGTTCTTTGGAAGGATAGGTCATTTCGCAACAATTGTGTTAGAGGATCAAAAAACAGTTTCTGCAGAATGGTACACTACCAATTGTTTGCCACTTGTCTTGGAAAAAGTTCGAGAGAAACGACCTCGCAGTAGGATCCTCCTTCACCACGACAACGCCTCGTCGCACACCGCCAAGCGAACGATCGACTATTTGGCGACATCAAACGTTGAATTACTGGGTCACCCGCCGTATAGCCCCGACCTCGCGCCTTGTGATTTTTATTTATTTCCAAAAATTAAAGAAAAACTTAAAGGAAAGCGGTTTATGAATGCTGAAGAAGCGGTGGCTGCGTATCGCGATGCCATTGAAGAGACCCCTAAGGACGAGTGGGCAAAGTGCTTTTCCCAGTGGTTCCATCGCATGCAGCGGTGTATTGACGTCAATGGACAATATTTTGAAAAGATATAATAAAACTAATAACTGGCTAATGTAATCAGTTTTTGATTTTCTAAGAACTTTCAGTTTGACCCTCGTATCATTAATTTTATTATAATTTGTTAAAAAAGAATCTTTTATTTTAAGCTTTTTGCATTCTTCTAGAAATACACTGAGTCTCAGTGCTGGTGGTAATACAACGACAGGAAGTTTTATTTTGTCCATTTCTTTCGCCAATAGAAATTTGTTATCAGAAACTGCTTCCGACAATTTGGGTTTGGTCCAGTGGCAGTTTGTTGATGGTGCTTCAGATTGTTTTATAAACCATGCTACAAAACAAATGGAGTGTTTGCAACCACCTTTACTAGCTGCACAATCTTTACAAAGCACTTCTATGATAACATCTTCAACGTCAATGACAGCAGTAACTGTATATAGTTTACACGGACTTTATGCTCTGGAGTAACTGCCTTTAGTGTAACAAAGTGGAGTTTGTCTTTTTACTTCGACATAGCCGACTGAAGTTTTTCCACATAAGAATCTCTTGACGACTTCATCACCTTAGCCCCTCGAATTTCTGCAACATTGAAACTGTCGTTTTCTCGCATATATTCCAGTAGCATCATGAGGTCCACTTTAGGCACGTTGCGACTATCGGCCATAAAAATCCCTCTGAAACCTTCATTATGAAGCTATCCAAGTTCTTGCAGCAGCTGCAGCGTAGTTTATTTATACTTCAAGATAGGAGTCTGCTTATATAATTGAAGAAAATGATTACTCATTTTCTTATCAAACAATGCGAAATTTCAATATAACAAACATTACTCATTTTCTAAACAAACAAAGCGAAATTCAATATAACAAAGGACAAACAACATCAGCACCGTGCACGTACGACATACGCAAGGTGATATGTCAAAATGACAGCTGGGGCCTTACTCCGGATGATTATGTCCGTATTTTCGACTGTAGCTGTCCCTGTCACTTATGCCAGCATGTCAACGCAAACAAAAGTGATGGCTAGATTCGAAAAATACGGACATTGTGAAACGGAGTACGGCCTCTGACAGCTATCTTGTTTTTTAGCTATTTTTTTTTCGATGGACGTTAAAGCAAAGGTATGAAACCTTAGATAGCCTGCATCCTAGAAGATTTCAGATTTTTTTATTTCATCATCATCAAATTTAAGAGCTAGGCTCTTGTCGGTGGAGTTTTTTCATTTATAATTGAAAAAATATTGAACGAGTTTAAAATCGCTAAATCTCGAAATGGTTTTCGAATTTTCATACCTTTATAAAAATGAAATGTTGTGAATTCCAGAATTAAAAAATTCAAATGACAAACGCCCGCACCCCTGTACCCCGCGGGCCAGGACTTAGTTAGGCGGTTCCTCCTAGGGTTGAAAATCAAATGTGTATTTTTATACGGTCCTAGCACGGGCATTAGGGGGTCTTTTCAATGTATGAGAAAACATTTTTGGAGAGGTGTCAAAATTTGCAAAATTACACACATACTACAAAAAGGGTAATAAAAGCGAAATTACGCGGATTCTTGAGGGCTCTATCAGTCTTTAAAGTTTCATAAATTTTAATTTTCTATGGACTCATTTAACTTCAAAGGGTGGTAGAACCCTAAAGAATCCGCGCAATTTCAGTTTTATTACCGTTTTTGTAATCTGTGAGTAATTACATACATTTGACACCTCTTGCAATATGATAGCTCAAAAAAATTCCCATAAATTGACGAGACACCCTAACGGGCATGGTATGGTACTGTGTAGTGAGCTTAGACCTTAAGTCGCAAGTAAATGAGCAACATTATAACAGATTTCCTTCCGGCCGCTGCTAGCCACATCAACAACTCGGTTTTCTGTAATAGTGTGCCATGTCGGTAACAAAAGAGTGTCTACGTTTGCGCGGCCTATTACTTATATCCAGAGATCGGAGTAGGGAGATTGATTTGATGTACTTAGACAGTGCTGGAATAATATGGATATGCCTTTTTTGAAGAACCAATAACGCAAAATTCTGGTTTATGTCACAATAATATGTTACTCATTTCATGACACCTGAAATTGCTTGATTTGACACTTTACGCACCTTTGTTCTTTTTAATTTTACGACTAGAATTATCAATTACCATTTTAAGTCGTAATACTTTTGAGATTACGGAATACCGGAGGCATGTCAATATATAAATGTTTTCAGTCATTGACCCCAAATCAATCTACCTTAATCTTGATCTCTGCTTATATCTCGTGTCGGCTGATACGATGCCAATAGTATTTACAAATGTGTCATTTTACCCGCACTCAAGCTACCGAAATCCCTGTTCTATTGACACTGTCTTGGCAGAATAAGGGGTTTGGTTTTACATTCGATCGTGGAAATGAGAAATAACAAGCGAGGAAAAATATATGTCATACAGTAATACCCAACTGATATGGCTTACCGATGTTTCTGCGCAGAATTTTGAAGCGCGGGAAATACTGTTGTCAAATCAGTACGCCCGCGCGTCATTTTCCTGTTCCGCTATTGGTCATTAGCTGCCGCCATGCTAGCGCTCGCGAGAGTGAGATGGAACTAAAACCTGCAGTGTATCGTACACTATATAGACCTTAAAGTAGTGCAATCTAAGGTTTATTTTAGCTTCTTCCTTAATCTTTGGAGCCATACTTTATTTTCTGCGTGAACGAAGATTCACGACGCGCCTTATTAAGTGGGTACTACTGTAACACTAGGCTGGCTCCTATTGAAATCTGCCATTAAAAGCGACTATCCTGTGTACAATCCAACGGTTAATGATGTAATACTTGCTAATATCATTTAATCTGCAAGAATATGAGACTATGGACACAACAGTAAAAAAAAGGTTACGAGCGAAAAGAAAAAGACATTCAAAATATGTCTCTTCTAATTTTATCAGTTACGAGATACAAGGAAGGTATAACGTCTGCATGTAAAGAAGAGGGTATACCGCCTTTTTATACTAAATATTATTTGGTGTTGCCATGTTAATAATATTACCAATGTGTATGTATAATTAAAAAAAAAAGATATCTTTAATGTTTGATACTAAAAAAAATCCTTGTTAGATAGAATGTATTAGTTGGTTTAATTAATGTACGGACGACAACACGTCATTGTATTCACTAGCATCTTATTCTGTAGTAATAAGGGTGATTATGCCACGAAAATGGGTAGCTCTTATGTGCTGGCTACTGTACAGTGAATTTTCTGACATGTATATAAAATAAGAAACTAGAAATATAAAATACGACCACAAAATTGCTTTTCTGTCATGCTAACTATAGCAAGTTTATTTACGATTTTGATTCAAGAAATTTTGAGAGCGAGATAGATTGCGTGAAATATCAAGTAAAATGCACAGATATTAGATAATTATGTATTGCACTTAAAAAATTACCACCTGATTTAGATTCAAAGTGAAATATTAAATCTTAAAATAATAATTTATGCTCAGGTATTGTAGTGTACGCAACTTTTGAAACTATTGAAGTATTCTTTCTTTTTGTGGTATGTATGTAGAAATAAAATTGTTTTAAATTTGTATATAGGCTTGTTCCACACTTGGAAAGTGTATTTGTTTTGCAAAATAATGTTGAATAGCTTTTCTACTTGAACATGGTAATTATTGTTATTAATTGTATTAGGTTAAAATATAATGAATAAAATATTTTACATGTAAATAAGAATGCCGGACGTAACATTAAATTGTAGATCCTTAATTAATTTACTGTTGTCAGTTATTATTACTGCTTTTAATGGATTAATCTCTTATGCATACTATAATTTTCAACAGTTTAATGTCATGTTTGTGCTATATTTTTTTTCTTAATGAATCCCTTGATTTTTTACTATTTTGTTTTGTTGGTGCATGCTTTTTAGATCAGAAAAACTGAGAAAGGTTTAAATCATGACTAAACATTGCATATTACACGGCCAATTTTAAATGTATGGAGACATACATATCAAATTAATCGTGTAATATTGAGTCATGATTGAAACCTGTCATATTCTTGCAAAAAGGAGGTTGAAGTTGGTATTGAAGTATTTTCTTCTCTGATATTTCGGATTTTGTTTACAAATTTTGTCAATGTTGTCTTGGAAAACTAAAAAAAGTTGGACTAGATTTCAATCGTTATTAAATATTACACGCTCAATTTGAAATGAATGTTGACATACATTTCAAATTAATCGTGTGATTTCATAGTCATGATTTAAATCTAGTTTTTTTTTTTCAATATATAAAGAAACTAAGTATGAGTAGATACCGCTCGTTTTTATTGGTATTGGGGTGTTTTCTATTTCGATAATACGGATTTTTGTTTTACGTATTGTTTGTCTTTAAAAACTAAAAAAGTTAGACTACATTTCAACCGTAATATTTAGACGCTCAATTTGAAATGTATAATGGAGACACACATTTTAAATTAATCGTGTAATTTTATGGTCATGTCACCTAGTCTTTTAAAAAAAGTTTTTTTAGTAATAAGTTAGTTAGTTATTATATAAGGCAAAAGATACATACCACTTGTTGATCACTGGTATTGGGGTATTTTCGCCTTTGATATTCTGGATTTGTTTTTTGTATCGACTATTTGTCTCAAAATTCTAAAAAATTTGACTAGATTTCTATTTTATTCTATAGAATTTTTCTACGATGTCATTGTAAACAAACCATTGCCTTTCAATAAATGAAGATTCTCGTCATCTAAGCTAATTAAATGTTTCCTTGAGACATAAGAACATATTCATCGACACCGACTTTACAATAAATGGGACTAATATTTAGGAACACACGTTTTTACACGTAAAAACGATAAAAATGTGAAATCGATCTCGATTTGAAAAAAGTACTGTAAAGTAGATTTGATTGAATTCATCTTAGTTCAATGCATCATTCATATCTCTCAAGTGGAGGAATGCTTACTTTTTAAAGTCGGAGTCAGAGGTAGACTTACCTAAAAGTGCAATTACCTGTACTAAGCACCTCCCTCTTGCTTACCCTTTATTTTACAAACTTGGTACTATAAGTGTACTTCTTGGAGCTGACGTCATTGGTCGCCTTTTAAGGTTCGAGTTGTTTGTGTCCCCTGATGGCCTTACTGCTATCTCGACGATATTTGGTTATGTCCTGTGCGGTCCTGTTTATGGAGGATTTACTGATTTGGAACCCCCCATGACTGGAGTCTCGCTGTCCCAAATAGTTGAAAAATTCTGGAAAATCGAAGAGGCCCCCCAATCTCCAGTTGCGAACCCCTTGGATATAGAATGTGAAACCTTTTTTAAAGCAAGTACCACTCGTGAAAGCGATGGTCGATTTATGGTTAGACTCCCTTTTCTTCATGATCGTCCACCTCTCGGTGATTCTAAAACCAATGCCTTACGGCGATTCCATAATCTTGAGAAGCGTTTGCAAGCCAATCCTAATTTTCGAGAGAAATATATTTCCTTTATGCGCGAGTACCTTGACCTAAACCATATGTCCCTTTCATTATGTGACTCGACCCGGGAACATTATTTTATCCTTCATCATGGATTTTTTAAGTCCGGATAGTAAAATCGTGTTGTGTTGGTTAAAAACCACTCCTCACCTCCTTCAGACCAGGGATGTTATGGAGCTCCGTAACCGTAACCGAAACTATCGGATATCCGAAATAAAAATCTATCCGTAACCGTAACTGAATCCGATATAAAAGTTTCTAATTATTTCGGATAAGGGCGGAGTCTAAATAAAACATGTATTGCTGCTGTTTCGTACCTGTGACTGGAGCGAGGCTTACCGTTCCGCCCAAGATGGACTGAACCAGGTATCTGCTTGGCTCTCCGCTAACTCCCTAGCCCTTAATGTAGCAAAAACTACGTACTTAACTTTCTCCATTGACGTTCGTGGATAACCGACCGGCTACCGACTAATATCTCATGCAAATACTTGCTCAAATGATCTACATTGCCTATGTCCGGATCTGGCACATTCCAATACCGTTAAGTATTTGGGCGTGATGCTTGACTCACATCTAAGCTTCTGTTCCCATCTTGACCTGATTTCCACTAGAGTACGAAAGACACTCTACATCTTTAAAACCTTGCGACATCTTGCTGCCCACAAGACGATCAAAATGGTCTACCAATCAGTGTGCCAGTCCCTCTTGGGATACTGCATCTCCTCCTGGGGTGGCGCCTGCAAAACTCACCTAAAAAGAGTTGAGAGAGCACAAAGGGCTGTCTTGAAAACTGCTGCTTTCCTTCCCATGATATGCCCCACTACCGAAGTATACAACTACTGGAAAGTACTCACTGTACGACAACTGTTCATACTATCGATAGTGCTGCGTAAACACTCTTTAGTCTCTTTCAATCCAGAGTTGATATCCAACCGACGTAGGAGGGTTCTGGATCGCATAGCGTTACCACCGTTCAGAACAGTGTTTGCCAAGAGATTCTTCTGTTTTTTGGGCGACTACTTATACTCTAAACTCAATACTGTCCTCAACATATATCCTCTACCCAGATATTCCTGCAAGAAGAAAATTACACTGTGGCTGTTGGACCACGATTATGAGACTATCGAAAATTTAATTACGATTATGTCTTAACACACACACCCATGTATGTATGATAGGATTTTTAGTATTTAAGTTCCGAATTTTTCTCATAAAAACATTTTTGATAATTAAAGTACCTACAGCATGTTAACCTTTGACCGTTCGAAGTGGTGAGTCTGGTGACCTGTAACACAGGTATTTTACCTAGCATAGGCACCAGTCTCACACGTACGTCTTGTTCTTAACTTTAAGTAACTAATTGCCATTATTTATCCATAAGATTGTATGTGTTGAGCAATAAAGATTATTATTATTATTAATATGTTGTTGCTTTTCCTATCTCGGGACCATTGGGTCCCGGACCGTTGGAAGGCGTACATGGGGCCGAAGCCAACACGCAGAGGCCCGTTTGACAACATTAATCTAAAAGCTTTGTAACACCAGCCGGCGATTATACCTGTATGTACCTAATACAGGGTGGCGCAATAGAACGTGCATTTTTAAAATAATTTTTAAAAAATAAATACAAAAGGTATAGTTAAAATAAAACTAAGCAATTATTAAGTGATAACTGAAGTTTATTTTTTAAAAATAACATCATCTAAATGATGACCCTCTCTACGTTGGCACTCCTCTAACCGCAAACGGAAATTACCGAAAACTTTTTTAAGTAGTGCTGGTGTGATTGCTGCCATTTCACCACGAATATTCTCCTTGAGCTGACTGATGTTTCTCGGATTATTGGTGTAGACTTTGTGTTTGAGGTATCCCCACAAAAAAAAGTCAGGAGGCGTCAAGTCTGGACTGCGCGGAGGCCATGGGATATCACCTCTTTTCGAAATCAGTTTGCCAGGGAACATCTGCTTCACAACCGCCATGGAGTCATTTGATGTGTGACTGGTAGCTCCGTCTTGTTGGAACCAAGTCCTAGAGTTCTTTATTCTTGAATTTTCAAGTTCTGGGGCCAAAAAACCTTCCAACATCGCAACATAGCGTTCGGTATTAACAGTGATGTTTTGCCCCCGTGCGTTTTCAAAAAAATAAGGACCAATTATTCCTTTGGCAGATATTGCGGCCCAAACTGTCACTTTAGGGCTATGTAACGGTTTTTGATGTTTGAGTCTGGGATTTTCACTATTCCAATAACGACAATTTTGGCGGTTTACGAACCCATTCACATGAAAATGTGCCTCATCAGAGAAAAGGATGTTTTCAAAATTTGAAAACCGATTGAGCATTTCATTAGCAAATGTGAGCCGTGCTATGAAGTCAGAGTCTTTCAATTCTTGAGTTAATTGCAGCTTGTATGGATGCAATTTAAGATCCAAGTTTAAAATTCGTTGCAAACTTCGTCGCGATATGTTTAGGACAGACGATCTCTTGCGAGTAGACATTTGTGGATCTTCTCGTACCGACTGCTTAACACTCTCAATATTGTCTTCGGTCCTAGATGTGCGTGGACGACCTTTCGCGTGTGGTTTAAACGTCGATCCAGTCTCTTCAAAACGCTTTATCCAGATTTTAATTAAATTAGCACTCGGAGCCTCCCTAATTTGCCGTACACCATACTCAGAACAAAATAGTCGCCTGACAACTACGTACGAACGAGATTTTTCGTAAAATGCGCGCACGCAAAATGCGCGATGCTTCCCGTCGAAGTGACTCATCGTGACTAAAACTTTATGAACCGCGCTACCCAACGATATCGGTCTCCCCCCGCCCACGCCCCTTCTACCCCGCAAAAAAAGATGATGCAATATGCACGTTCTATTGCGCCACCCTGTATAAAAGTACACCCAAGGACAATCACCGGCTTGTGTAGGACTATTGCAGAATACGGATGGAAACAAGTCTGGGTTATGGGTTTAAGTGCTAGGTGGACCGGGTAATTGGGACTATGGAGGGAAAGACTACGGGACACCTGCCTACATGCCTCATGCTGAATAAATTGGCAGGCGGTGACTCGCCAGCAACTGAATGGGCCCCCCCTGGCGTCGTGGGTCGTATAGACCGGACTGAGGGGCAACATTGGCGTTTCCGGCTAAGGGTGGAGAGGTGACCCTGGACTTTAAACGACGATCACGCGCTCCCTGAGGGTCCAGCAGCACGTGCCCACTTACGCAACCACATCCACCCTTCGAGCATCACGCTCTCGCGACTTCACTCTGACCGGCCGGTAAAGGCAAGCCAGAGGTGAGAGTCCTACAGACCCCCTTGGGTTACACTTCGGCAAGCCGAAGACGAGGGCCTAGACCGACTCTCAGGAGCACTCGGATTAACGACTAACCCCGTGGTGTCGCTACTCACCACAGCTCGCCACAAAGCTGCCCTGCGGGGTTTATTATTATTGACAGGTTTTTGTTTTTCCCGGCCGAACCGACACACCGCCCGAGAGACGCGAGTATTGCAAAGTTTGCTTACATAGACAGTCATAAACTCGAAAAAGTGAAAGAAAAGTGTTGTGTTGTATCGTTTTACCTACCTAGTACCCTACCAAATTGACTTTTCAAAACAAAATGCGCCCTAAGTCGAGTTCAATTTGGACATTTTTTGTTGATGAAGTGAATGCAGATTCTGCAAAATGTTAACAATGCGATAAATACTTCTCGTGGAAAGGAGGAGGTACTACGTCGCTGAAACTACATCAAAAATCAAAACACAGTGTTAAGTACGAAGAACTTTTGTTACTGGAAAAAAATAATCCGTAACCGAAATTATCCGAAACTAACGGATAATCCGAAATAATTGCATATCCGTAACCGTATCCAAAACCGAAATAATATTATTCTGACATCCATATCCGTATCCAGATCCGAAATTTCATATCCATAACCATAGGCGTAGGTATAACTTTTCGATGGGGGGGACTAGACTGAAGACACACTAATACAAAATTACAAACTGAATGAAATACAAAAAGGATTATTTAAAAAAAAAAAACATTTTTAATAGGTTATTACTTTATTTTGAAAAAGTAAGGCAGATACGTACTACCAAATGCTAACAAATGTAATTAGACTAATTAACTTATTAGTGATTAACTTTATTTAGTACCAACTAAATATAGTTTACTCTTATTATAAAGAAATTTAATATAAATTAAATAATCAAATTGAACCTTTTTCTCTTTGCAACCAAGTCATTCACGACCAGGTCAGTAGAAATTTTAATATCTCTGTGGATATTAAGGAGCGCGAGGCCTGTCAGACGACATTCATTCATTGAATTTCTTAGGTAGGTTTTTAGGCGTTTTAGCGTGGAAAAAGACCTCTCTGCTTCACAAGTAGTAACAGGCAAAGTACCTTATATCACCAATAATTTGCGAATGTTGGGATAAAATAGTTCAGGACACATGTCAATAACTTCCAGCAAAGATTTTTTTGAATGATCCGATATGGTCTTCCTCCATAAAACCAATTCTGTTTTTATTTCTTTACTGGCGGGAAGACCAATAAATTTTTCAGCCGCTTCACAAATTTTCTTTTTATCTTCTTCAATATCGTTTGTTTGGAACTGAGGCAAGAGGAACTGAATTTTAGCGACTGTCTCCTGATGCGACGAAAACCGGCTATCAAGTTCGGTTAGTACGTGGTCAATTAACGGGTAGAATACAGATCTGCGGTAATAAATTTCAGCTGTCTCAGCAGGAACATTAATGCGGTGTCGCTGTCTGGAGATTACTCTTGGAGCACTTAGTTCTTTACATGCGGCGTCTTCAGCCTTCTTGAAAATTGTTTTAAAGTAGGTTTCATTCCTCATTTCCATAATTGTTTCTTTTACCGATTTAGCATGAGCAAGTGCATCCAATAAGTTTATAGATCTTTTCTGCAGCGCCACGGCCAGATTTTTTGTTACATCGAACACTTCATTGAGAACTTGGAGAGATATTATAAATCCATCATCCTCGATTGCTTTAAGAAGTTGCCACGCTTGTGTCGAAAAATCCTTTTTCATCTGATGCAATACGCCAAGAGTGCGCACCACGGTTTCGTACATTTGTACGAACCTTGACACTGCAGAATGCTTTTCCACAAACCTGGTTTCGCAAAGGGAAATCAAATTTTCATGGTTTGTTTTCAGTTGCTCGGCAATGTTCTTCAGTATACCGTCTCTTAAGGACGATAAGTGAAAAAAATTCACGACACTTTTCACTGTGCGTATTTGTGGTTCTTCGCAGGAATGGGCCAAAACTAGATTCAAGCAGTGAGATGCACAGTGTACGTAGTGCGCTTTGGGATATTTCTCACTAATTTTTGTTCTCACGCCCCCAAAACGTCCGCTCATCACTGCCGCCCCATCATAGCCTTGTCCCACTAGGTTATTTAAATTGAGATTCAGGTACGGTAGTCTGTCAAGTATACTTGAAGCGATGCCCTCTGCTGTGACATCTTTCAATTCAAAAAAATCTAAAAAAAAATCACAAATTGTGGCCCTTCCCGAAGAACAGTCTATGTATCGAATACAAATTGAAAGTTGCTCATGTCTAGAAATATCCTGAGTTTCATCCGCCAATATAGAGAAATAGCACTCTGACATACTTTCTGTTATTTTCCGTTGGATTTGATGGCAGCATATTTCAATAATTTCATTTTGAATAGATGGCGACGTGAACATGCCCCGTCCGTCTTCTCTCTGGCTCTCCAAATGCTCCTTCAAGAGTTCATCTCCTGAAACAGCCCTGAAACGTAGCAATGCTCGGAAATTACCGTCATTTATAGAAGGTTCAGTAATTCCTATCAGTTCCTTTTCACTGTGCCCTCGCAGAGCTATATTCTGTCGGCCACAGAAAACAATCGTTTCAATTATCGATTGCAGCTTTCGGCGGTTTTCTTCCGCAGTTTTTTTATAGTTAGACTGTAATGCTTCACTGACATCCTGAGAACGACCCTCGAAGATTATTAAGAAATTTTGAGCCTTTTCCTTTGCAAACTGGTGATATTTTGACTTTTCATGGTTTCTGAAGTTTTCTAGGGCGTTCTTCCAATTATTGAATGGCTTTTTTACAAAATATCCTAGTTTTTGGCTTCCGCGGCCTGCTTCCGGCCCACTAAATAGTACACAAAACTTACAGAGTGCACCTACTTTTTCTTGGCTGTACAAAAGCCAGGAAAATTGTGCCATCTATTTCAATTGAAAGGAAAGGTTCTTTTTCGTTTTTCCTACTGCAGTACATGGAAACTGATAGCTAGGGTCTGGCTTCCATGGACGTTGCAGTAGCTGCAACTTTTCGTCGTCACGCGGAAGGGCATCCAAGTACCGCCCAATGTCATACTCGTCGCAGGATTTGATAGAAACTTCAACGTTTCTGGATGTCGATGGAAGTGATGGAGACGGAAGATTGGAACCTTAAACATAAAAAGCATACAAATCCTTGTAGATGTTAGCCCTGTGGCTTCGCTAGTATGGGTATCATTAATATGACGGTAAAAGCGTCAGTGAAAACATCACGCTCTTTTTTGGGCTTCGCCACAGTCGGTTATCGGTTAAAAATAGCCTAAAATAGCCAAGGAAGCCGTCAAAATCGGATGAATAATTTCACTTTTAATAATTCGTCGGTATGTAAAAATATATCTAAGCGTAGGTAGGTGTTTAACTAAAAATAAACCTTGTTTATCTATCTCAGTACATTTTCATACAATACTAGGGCCAAATAAGACCGCATATTTTTTAAATTAAGACATATTATTTTATTTTGAGTAGTTTATTATGCATGTAGTTACATTGGTAGTAGGTATGTTATGTCTAACTGCTTGTTATTTACTTATTTATTAGATAGGTTAGGTACCTGTTTGTTGTAGTTGAAAAGCTTCGTCACTCGCTACTGCTTTCTTTTTCGTTACAGGTTGAAAAAAATCATTTATTCGCTTCATGGTCGTCTTCAAAGATTTCTTTAAATGTTTACAAACTGAAGTGAAAGTGATGCACGTAAACATTCACACAAACCAAACCAGATACGAGACGCGTGCACTCGTACAGCCCGATACCTATAAACTGAGCAGTGAGACGATATTGGGTACCTGCGGGACGAAGGAGGCGGGGGCGGGGGCTAGGCCCGCGAGTGTGCTCGCACTCGCAGCCACATCAGTCAGAACACTGATGGCGCGCCAATTTCCGTATATTTCAAATTTTAAAATTTGTTGTAGCGTTTTTTATTTTTAAATATTTTTTCCTTTTTTTACTTATTTTGGTTATCATATTTTTATTTCAATTAAAACTTCATTCTATCCAGTATACGTTGATTTTACAATGGGGGGGGTCCAGACCCCTATGTCCACCCCTTACCTACGCCATTGTCCATAACATCCCTGCTTCAGACTTTTGAGGCTAATCGTGTCTCCCAGATTAATAATAGTCCTACATCTAGTGAATGGAGGCACGTCCCAGGCTACATGAACCCTAGTGACTGTGCATCGAGAGGTATGTCAGTCACCCGACTGATCGACCACTCCCTTTGGTTTTCACCTTTGTGGTTGACGCAGTCTCCTGACAACTGGCCCGGTATTTCGGAACCTAACCCAAGTAGTGATCTCCCTGGACTACGTTGTTTAGTAGTCTCTGCCGATGTTCCTACCCCGGATCCCTCATTCTTATTAGAGCGGTATAGTTCTTTCAACAAGCTAATAAACGTGACTTGTTACCTAAGGCGGTTTTTATTTCCTAAATCTTACTCGTCCTACCTGAGCCCTGAGGAACGGAGAGATTCCCTTTTGTTTTTAGTGAAAATTGTTCAATTTACCTCCTTTTCTGATGAACTTGATCGCTTACGGCGTGGCGATCCTATCACTAACTCCATGAGAAAATTAAATTTATTTCTGGATGACGGAGACCTAATTCGAGTTGGAGGCCAATTACGAAACTCCGATCTATCCTTTGATGCGCGCCATCCCCTTCTTCTACCTAAGAATGGTAATTTCGTGAACATCCTTATTTCACATTACCATCGCGAGAATGCTCATGCAGGTGTTAATGCAATTCTTGCCACGTTAAATAGAGAGTTTTGGATCTTGTCGGCCCGCAGAGCTATTCAGCATGTGATTTTTAAATGCCTTCCCTGTTATCGTCTCAAGGCGGCTGTATCTCAACCCTTCATGGGTGACCTACCTAAAGACCGCGTCACGGCTGCTAGACCGTTTGACGGTGTAGGTACCGATTTTGCAGGACCCTTTTTTACCAAAGTCCAGGCCTATAGGAACAAAAGGTTAGTGAAAAGTTACCTGTGTGTATTTGTCTGCCTTTCGACTAAAGCCGTTAACCTTGAGGTTGTGTCAGACCTAACTACTGAAGCCTTCATTGCGGCCTTTTCCCGATTCGTGTCGCGTCGTGGTGTACCTCGCCTAATCCGATCCAATTGCGGTCGAAATTATATCGGTGCTAACATTACCCTGAAAAAGTTAGAGTGTTTCCTGTCTCAAAACCAGGCGGCTATTGGTTCTGAGCTTTCAAAGCGGAACATATCCTCGGTTTTCGATCCTCCTGTTTGCCCTCATTGGGGAGGTCTTTTTGAAGCTGCGGTTAAATCTGTGAAATCGCACCTAAAACGAGTAGTAGGCGATACCCCCCTTACGTTTGAAAAGCTGTCCACTGTTTTTGCTAAAATTGAAGCAGTTTTAAATTCACGCCCATTGTGCCTACTTTCTCCGGACCCTAATGATGTCGAAGTGTTAACTCCCGGCCATTTCTTAATTGGACAACCCTTAACTGCACTTCCGGAGTACCCTTATAAAGACGTAAAATTGCATCGTCTTACACGGTTTCAGCTAATCCAACAAATTACCCAGCACTTTTGGTCTCCTTGGCATTTAGAATACTTAAATACATTACAAATTAGAAATAAATGGACCTCTCCTTGTTATCCTCCTAAAGTGGGTGAGCTAGTACTCATAAAAGATGACAACCTTCCCCCTTTGCAGTGGCGTCGTTGACGCATTAATAATTTATACCCTGGCCAAGTCCAAGTTGTTCGTGTGGTAGATGTTAAAACTCCTACCGGTAGCCTAAAGAGATCTTTGACGAAATAAGTTCGTCTTCCTGTCCAGTGAACTTCCTTTCCCTTGGCTTCCTAACCATCTCGTAAACACTTGACGTGTTTAGGGCGGGCGATATGTTTACTACAATATTTTGATTTGTTTGTGTACCCTCTTGATACTACGCCGCGCACACTCACACGCATACCTGCCTTATTTTTATTTGTTTAAAACGTACCGTGAGAACCCCGAAGATCGAGTCGACATCGAGACGTTCCCTATGACACATGTACTAGACTGACCAGTGCTTTCGCCGCGTGTGTATCCTGTGAAGCTCCTTACAGACATTTCGAGTAATTGTGGCCTTTGAAGTGATACCTGAACCCTCACAAGCTGTTCCGGCAAGTACCTAGCTATAAGTGCTCAGACCTGACTGATTTTCCAATCATTGTCGCCCTCCACGTGTAATCCACTGCCTAAACTCTCAAACATTGTGTTTCAATTTTTGAGAAGTCGGTGTCGTTGAGCAAGAATGTGTGACCTGACTCTAGATACTTTAGTGTTATTGTTTGTAATGACTGGTGTTGGGTGTGCACTCTCGTCTGAACCCGCATGTATGCCATAATTATAAAGCCAGAGTTGGCGTTTATAAAAAACTATGCTGGTGGGGATACGAGGCAGTGGTAGTGTCTTTTCTAAATCAAATGTTAGACATTAACAATTTTCGTCTGTTTTTGCCTTCAACAAATCTTTTTTCATATTCTCTCTTAAATCTTCAGCTCTATTTAAGTGTTTTAATCTTTCTTCTTTCAGTTTTTCTTGTCCTTCATCAGTACAGTTCTTAATCTTATTATTAAATGCATCACACCTACTGCAAGTATCTTTTTTCAGGCTCTTGCGCCGTAATTTAAAGTTAGTAAAAAAAATATTTTTATTGTGTGTTAAATGAAAAGGGGGGCTTTTGCAGCTTCATAAACTTCTTTATGTTTTTCTAAATACAGCTCATAAAGTTTTTGGTTATTCATTCCTAACTTCAGATACTGACACTGTTTTGGTCCCTCCTGTAATGAGACTCGTATTTTTTGCAATGAGTCAATAAAGTCTTTAACAAATTTAACGTCTTCTTCTTGAGTTTTATTCCAACCACCTACAGACTGTCCCCTTTCATCATTGATGCATTTGTCGTTGCGAAATTTTCTTACTACTTAACTTATATCTACTTTTTTAGGCGTGATTCCATTCATTTCATCTATTGTCATAATGATTCATAATTTTAGAGTCAATAGCAAACCCATTTGAATAAAAAAAAAATGATTAGTGTCAAAGTGGACGCGTAATCAAATTTTCGACCAAGTTAATATTTTGTGTGATAAAAATGTCGAGAACTATTCGTTTTCGTAAAAGAAGAGTGGTTAACCATGTGCTGTAGTATTTTTCGACTAGAAAGTCTATGTGATCACGACGGTTTCTTTCAATTAATTACTGATGCAGTTGTCATCATGAGTTTTTGGTACGTCATATAGTGCAAATAGTAAAAATTCGCTACTGATGGCTACGGAGAATATTTCAATAACGATTTTGCAAAAAGATTATAATAAATACTTGTGTTGAGTTTTATTTTTCTTTATTAAACCCTACTTGGATTCACAACTAAAATAGGTCATAGAGTTTTCCAATATTTTCTCTACATTATTTACAATTATGATAACATTATAAATAATAATAATATTATTTAGGAAAACAATGGAGTAATGTTTTTTTTACCCGTTAGAGGTTTTGCAAAAATAATTGTCTTTCGGCCCAAAATTCAAGTCCAATTTACAAAGAGCTACTTAATTTAATAAGTACTTAATTTGCGTGTTTCCTGTCGTGTTATTTTATCGTAGAATCTGTTATCATCAGGCAGCAGGCTTAAAGCCCACAAGATGATCGACGATGGAAAGTGGCTCGTTGTCAACAGCGATCATTTTACCAATCATGTGATATAATTTTGCTCGGCTATCGTTGATGTCCCAGAGCTTTTTTTTTTTCAAGTAGTTGTTGCAGTGACTGTTGCACCGAAAGCTGACTGGGCAACTGGATTGATGAGGAGGTACTTGAAGATGATTCTGCGGGAGCATTATGTTAAGACTTGACTACTTGAGCTTCTATTATTTTTAACCCCCGACGCAAAAACGACGGGGTGTTATAAGTTTGACGTGTCTGTGTGTGTGTATCTGTCTGTGGCATCTTTCCTCCCGAACGGATGAACCGATTTTGATTTAGTTTATTTTGTTTGAATGATTAATTAGTCGGGAGTGTTCTTAGCTATGTTTGATGAAAATCGGTCCAAGATTTCCGCCGTAACAAAATGGCGGATTACATTTTTTTTTAAACTCCTTCAATATGGGTATCCAATGAAAGGGCTGACTTGTAGAATACTATAATACACTATGCTGAATTTCAAATCCAAGATGGTCGCTATCACAAAATTGCGAATTGCATTATATTTCAAAGTTTAACTACTTACTTTTTCTTAACTATTTTATCTTACTAATTATAATTATTTATTATTGATAAAAAAAAACCTAATGAAACACCAAATTACTTAGAATCTTAAAACGCAAGTAAATAATTGAAATGAAATAAAAAAAATTAGGTCCCCTACAAAAAGCATGAAATAAAAAAAAATAATTAAAAATTTAAAAACCCCCGACACAAAATAATAGATGCACATAAAAATCCTAAAACAAGGTTTTATAACTATGGAATTATAGCTGGAATGGAAATGGAATCCCCATAAACAGCAAAAAATAAAACTGAAATTTTGACCCTTAGTAAGTAAAAAAGCATGAAACTTGGCACGATTGTAGCTTTCGTATGTGTACTTCATTTCCGATATGGAAACACGCTGGGAAATGATTGCTTCTCCCCCCCCCCCCCTTTTATCTCCTCCGTTCTGGTTTTCTGCAATTCAGGTAAGACCTAGGGGTCTTACCGTTTTTGCAGGAAGAGTTTTTGAAGATATTGCAGACTTGATTTTCTACAGATTTTCTACCGGATGGGACCATAAAATCGAATTATGTTAGGACAAGGAACCGTACTACCTACCTAAGTACTGTAAAGCGCCCTACTCACACATCTGCCGCAGGGGCAATCTAGGGTGCATGGCGGTTGTGGCGATATCGGGAGTATCTCTAAACACTTGCCTGCCGTGCAGTGTTTCCGAGTAAGCCGAACTGAGCACACGTATTGAGAATGGCACCCGTATTATCGACCAATCAAAAGATTGGAGTAGCCTTGGCGCTTTCTGTGGTGCTGCCTCAAAAAAAAAGGAAAAGGAGATACTGGGTAAAGAAATGGCTACTGAAAAGAAGTGAGTTATGCCACATGAATATTATAAAAGAACTGGAAGTAGATGACTTCAATAACTTTTTACGGATGGATTTTGACTCTTTTGAAGAGCTTCTTGCAATGGTGGCACCATTTATAGAAAAAAAAAATACATTGATGCGGAATGCCATAAGCGCTAGAGAACGATTAATTGCTACGCTTCGGTTTTTGGCCAGTGGACAAACGTACGAGGATTTGAAATTTAGTTGTATCATATCACCACAATTGATGTCAACAATGATTCCTGAGACTTGTTGGGCGATTTACAATTGTCTGAAACATTATATAAAGGTAAGTTTATATAAAGTATAATTATAAAAAGTAAACCTACATGTTAGAAATTTAATTTCCCGAAATTCTAGATAAACTGTTTTTTCTTGTAAGTACTCAACCAAGATTCAACCACAAAGAAAACAATCACAGTCGGTGAAATATTTTTTATTAATACGGTAACAAGTTATAGGTACCCAGTTTCCAAATATTTAGTTAATTGAGAAATTTAAAGGATAGGACATTATCATTTTAATTACTTTTTGTGTTTAAATATAAGAAAATCTTTAACTTTAGTGAAACTACCTTCCACTAAATTATTATTATTACTAAAAGTAGTGTTAGGGAAATCAATGGTAATATCATCATATTGAACCTCAGAAAGTTGTGAGGATTCTGTAGGAGTAGGAACAGATGCATAGGCTTGATGTTGTGGGGATGGAGTAGGAGCAGATGAGTATGATTGATGTTGTGGGGATGGAGTAGGAGCAGATGCGTAGGATTGATGTTGTGGGGATGGAGTAGGAGCAGATGCGTAGGATTGATGTTGTGGGGATGGTGTAGGAGCAGATGCGTAGGATTGATGTTGTGGGGATGGAGTAGGAGCAGATGCGTAGGATTGATGTTGTGGGGATGGAGTAGGAGCAGACACGTAGGATTGATATTGAGGGGATGGTGTAAGAGTATTAATAGGTACTGAATGAATGTACGGATTATGATATTGGTTTTTCAAAGTGATTGACGATTCTTCTGTTAGTTTTCCAAGTTGGCCATAGAAAATGACTTCAGATATTAATTTTTTTGCAACAACTTGCTGGTGTTTACTTAAATTTTTCAATTGAATACCATAGCCCATTCCTATGACTTCCCATTCATCTGTAGTGGTAAGAAGTTTTTGAGCAGTATCAAATAGTTTCTCTTGTTTTTTTTGTAAGTTTAATCGCGGTTTTCTTGGGGCAGGTTCTTCTTCTGTTTTGTCTAGCTTACTTGGACGTTTTAGGTTGAGTGATTGACTACCAGATGGTTCATCCAATTCCAAGTTCTGTGAAACCTGAAATATTAAATTTCTCAGTTACTGTTTGTTTCAGATGCCCACATCGGAAACTGAATGGAAGAACACAGCAAAAATGTTTGAAGAAAAATGGAATTTCAGTCACTGTGTTGGAGCAATGGACGGAAAACACGTAGCTATAGAAAAGCCCCCTGGTAGTGGCTCGTGTTTTTTTAATTACAAACAGTTTTTTAGTGTAGTACTTTTTGCCATTGTTAATGCAAATTATGAGTTTATGTATGTACACACTGGCATAAATGGAAGTCTCTCTGATGGTGGTGTAATACAACATACAAAATTTCATGAAAAACTAATGAAAAGCCAGTTAAACCTACCACCAGCTTCAACATTACCAAATAGTAATATTACAGTGCCATATGTATTTGTAGGAGACAGTGCATTTTCTCTCAACAGACACGTGATGAAGCCCTATCCATTCAAGAATATAAACCATGAACAAAGAATATTTAATTATGCTTTCGGGATACTGGCAACACGTTTTAGGATATTTCGCCGAAAAATAAGTGTAAATGTTGAGAACGTCGATGCTATTGTTCTAGCATGTTGCGCTCAAGGATTTTAAATAATAAACAGGATTGCGCACTTGCCAAAAAAAGCGAGCCGAGAGAGAGGTGAGTTATCGGTAGCATTGTCTCTTTCTAGTAGGGTAACCATAATAGTTGTTTAGTTAGGAAAATCCTGTTAATAATATTACATGTCTGTGGGAAAATCCAGGTAAACTTTGATAGGGGTAAGTAAACGTGGTGTATTACTCAATAATGCAAGCCTCACTTTTTTCAATAGAGGCTTAGTGGTTGCTGGGCTTCGCAGTCACCGTAATGACATGACTGAAAAAGTAATAAAACTACTAACTATACCAAAATTTCGCCGGCCTGGATTTCGTTTACATTCTGCTTTCTAGGTAGTCGGTACAAAAAGTAGGTAAGTATCATATCTAAAAAAAAATTTAAATAAATAATATAAGAAGAAAGATTAGTCCGCGAGCGGGATTTGAACCCACGAGCTGCGACGATCCGTAAAATAAAAAGATAAGTTGAAAGAGAGGAGAAATTTCGCAGCGGGCCGATGAACTACGATGGCTCAGTTGGTAAGACCAGCGACACGCAGGTTCAGGGGAGCTACCGGCTATGATGTCGACGGCCGTCGATATCATTTTCAACCTCGATTTTCACGGTAATCTTAAAGGATTTTTAAGAATTTTTCATTATAATCGCCGTCGAGATCGATAATCGATGGCGTTTCCGAAAAAATTCTTTCAAAATCATTTAAGATTACCGTGAAAATCGAGGTTGAAAATGATATCGACGGCCGTCGACATCATAGCCGGTAGGGGGGCAGATTCCGCTCGCAGACAAATTTTTCTTCTCATATTATTTATTTAAATACATTGAGACCGCTGAAGATTTGAGCAAAATGCTTGATGATCTTAACAGAGCTTCCAATTGAGTAAGTCTTAAAATGAACATGGGCAATACCAAAATAATGGTGAACTCTCATGTAGCACCTACTTCTATTAAAGTTGGAGGCTCTGATCTAGAGGTTGTCGACCAATATGTTTACTTAGGACAAACAGTTCAGTTAGGTAAGTCCAACTTCGAGAAAGAGATCACTCGTCGAATCCAATTAGGCTGGGCGGTGTTCGGGAAACTGCGACATATTTTTGGTTCCAAAATACCTCAGTGTCTGAAGACAAAGGTTTTTAACCAGTGTGTGTTGCCAGTGATGACATATGGAAGCGAGACCTGGTCCCTGACTATGGGCCTCATAAGAAGGCTCAAGATCACTCAATGAGCGATGGAGCGAGCTATGTTAGGAGTTTCACTGCGCGATCGAATTCGAAACTATGAGATCCGCAGAAGAACCCGAGTAACAGGCATTGCTCACAGAATAGCTCGGTTGAAGTGGACTTAGGTGGGGCACATAGTGAGAAGAGCCGATGGCCGATGGGGCGAAAGGTTCTTCGTTGGCGACCGTGCACTGGCCTACGCTGCGTGGGCAGGCCCCCCACAAGGTGGAGCGGCGATTTGGTTAAGGTCGCTGGAAACCGGTGGATGCGGGCAGCAATGGATCGGATGCTTTGGAGAGCCATGGGAGAGGCCTATGCCCAGCAGTGGACGTCAATTGGCTGATGATGATGATGAGTGTTTATTTAAACAATTTATAAGTAGCCTTCAAAACATGGGATTAATGTAAAATAAAAAATATTTAGGTATCATATCTTCTTCGAGATAAGGTTTATTAGAGAATAATTAGGTCGGAAGTTGGGTACTTAATCAATAAAATAAAAATACTCTATACTAAAACATAACGAAACGTTTTATTCACAATTTAAACATTACTAAATAATATAGTTTTCCGGAGCTTTTGTCTCATAGTGACACGTGAACCCATAATTTCAAGAGTTTTATTTTTGCCATGACTTCTTAACCTTAAATCTATGTATTTCTTGGCTATACACTTAATTATTTCCATTTCATGTCTATTTTCACATTGCTGCGAAGAAATTGGGTGCGACGGATTGAATAATTGAGTTAACTTTGAATAGAAATGTTGATTTATTATAATTAACAATCTGTCTCTGTACAAATTTTCCCATGTCTTTTCTAATGACGCCATGATGAGTGTCTCAGCAAATTTCACTATTTCATACACAAGTTTTGACGCATGCTTCAACTTGCCTCTATCAACAAATGTAGTAAATGATGAAAATTCGCAAACATCTATGACGTAATTGTGATCTTTATGTTGCCGCTTTACTAGCAAAGCAGATCGGCAATTTTCACATGTAGTTTTATCCAGCATTTTGTTAACAATGTAGCCAGATATATAATACAAAATATTGTTTTTGTAATATGACAAATGAATGCCTTCTGCTTGTTCCAACAATGTTTTTACTTGATTTTCTCCATCTTGATCCTCATCGCCTGCATTGCCCCTTTGAAAATCCGATTTTTGCAACCTTTTATTACTTCTGAATTCCAAGATTGGCGAAATTTCGAAATCAGTGTCACTGCAGTTCGCATTAATGCTAGGTCTTACACTGTTTCGGAATAATAGTTTTCTCATAATATACATAAAATTAAGGGCGTTCGGGTTATCGTTTGCACCTCCCCTTGCTCTCACACAGGAAAAAAACATCTCTAGATGATCTTGAGAGCATTTGTATGTTAACAAATAATTCAAGGCGTTTTCTTCAAAAAGATCCTCCGCTAGATGAGCAAAACTAAAAGTATCTGCAATTAGACCTAAAATTGGCGTTTTACGTCTATGAGTTAATACGTCTTGTCCATCAACTTTTAGGTGACTCAAATACTCTCGAGTGTCTTTGAATATATCTAGCCAATAATGCTTATTCTCTCTTCGTAAAGGAGATTCATATCCCGTGCCAAAAGGATTTTTACAATTAAACATATCGAAAATGCGATCTAAGTACCTCAAGTATTCAACAGTTGCTTCAGAACCATGAAAATCAGGATTTCCAGAACTAGACAAAAATTCTATAGCATTTGCAACAGAACTGCTCAATACTTGGACAGCCAATCTGACATTCATTTTTTTGCCATAAAAATTGACATGCGTTTTTGTTATTTTGTTCGCCAGTTTAAGACTTTCTTTTTCTTGAAGTTCGTGTAATAATTTTATAAATTTAAAGTCTACACGTCCTTTGTCCGAGGTCACACAAGTTTCAGCAAACAAGTTTCTTGCTAGTTTAATCATGTGTACTGGATCTAATAAACAATGAATTCTTATGCCCTTAGTTGGGTGTTTGAACCAAGTTTTATTTCTGGAAATTCAAAACTACAACCCAAAATTTGAAAAGTAGTTTTGTTTACATTGGCCCCATCTGCTGTCAAACACCTAACATTAACATTAATGTCCGCTAACATACGAATCGCTGTTAAAATCAATTGCGCTTGCAAATGAGCCGAAATTTTATCAATAAAAAAATACGCTACTGGGCACTTAAACTTTTCTTTTAAAGAAATTATTTAAAATACTAATACTTCAGTTGCCAATTTTTCTGCATCATCTGTAAGTACACCACCATAATCAATCCTACCCCAATATCTACCTTTTGAAGCTTCATAGACTTTTTCTGATTTAATGTGCATGGAATCAAACACTAAGCAAACATTAGCTAGTGTTTCCCGATGAAGCTTTTTCTTTGAGAAAATTCATAACTTCTGACATAAATCCAACATTGCAATTATGTGTTGCTAATATTCTACGCAAAGTAGCTGGATGAGGCAGACACATACGTTCCCTTAAACACTGGTAAGCCTTTCCTGAATAATAATAAATAGACAAGGCAAAAGATTTTACGTCGTCACTGTATCTTCTACCATGACTTGACTGTTTGGTACTAAGTTTGTCTGGAATATTTTTAAAATTAAGTTGTACGATATGTCTTACTTCATCAAAGTTGTCGCATTTCTTTTTATCATATTAAGTATGGACTGCAAATTACATATTTTAGTCTCACGTCTTTTTAATCTTTGAGATTTTTTTTTTCCGTGGTGTATCACAGGTCATTTTCTCAGATGTTTGTGTAGATGTGCTCGTTTCTTTTTCAGTTTTGAATTTCTTGAGTGGGGGTGCGTAATTATCAGTTGATGTCGATGGCTGAGGTTCTACTAATGTTATATTACTCAGTATAACAAGTTTATCCTTGGGAACTACCTGTAAAAAAAAACTAGTTTAGTAAACTCGCTGACAAAAGATCTAGAAATACTTTTTTCAAGAAATCATGGATATTTAAAATATAAAAAAGGTTTTCTGTCACCAATTCACTCGTCAAAGTATATAGCAACCTAACTATAAAAGAATGTAAAGAAACCAAAAACATTCTCCTAATTTCTTTTCACTTAATTACTTCCATCCCAAGAATAATAGCGGCAGTATGGTGATCATTCACACTTAAATAAATTTTCTTACGAAGCATTCATATAATGTCACTCTTACTCTACTCTAAAAAACACATATTACGCAAAAAAAACACATAAAGACAAAGACAAACAAAACTACAAATTATATACAAAGTTATTTAAAAAATGTACACTTTATGCAAAAAAGGCACAAAACAATAAATTTGTAATAAACAGTGACAACAAATGTAGAGCTACATGGGCAGTTGTTAAGGGGGAAATATGTCAGTTAGACACAAATCGCTTCTTAAATAGAATTGCTATTGACGGTAATGAGATAATGGACCCATTGACTATTGCAAATAAAATTAATAACTACTTCATTGACATCAATAATACTAATCCTGACATAAAAATTTTAGATAATATAATTAAATTAAATAATTCTATATTTTTAACACCCATAAATCAAAATGACTTAAATAAAATTATCATGTCTCTAAAGAGCACAAACAGTGAAGGTTTTGATGGCATAAATACAAAAATAATAAAAAAGTGCAGAGAGCCAATTCTAAGGGTTTTGGTCTTTCTAATAAACCTATCGTTAAAAACCGGTGTATTCCCATCGAGGCTTAAACATGCTATCGTAAAACCTCTCCATAAAAAGGGCAACAAAACGGACATTGGAAACTACCGCCCGATAACGTTATTATCAGTGTTTTCAAAAATTTATGAGAAGGTTATTCATATGAAACTTACATCATTTTTTGATACTTATAAAGTTATCTATAAAGACCAGTTTGGCTTTCAGAAAAAAAAGTCCACTAATCTAGCTGCCTTCACTCTTGTAAACGATATACTTCAACACTTAAACGATAATTATTTCACAACAGCACTCTTTCTCGACATGAAAAAGGCATTCGAGCTTGTTCCGCATAAAGGCTTGCTGAAAAAATTTGAAACATATGGGGTCCGAGGAAACGGACTCAAGTTAATTGGTTCATACCTGGACAATAGGACGCAATGCGTAGAAATAGAGCAACTTAACTCTAAAAAAAATGTAGAGACATTTAAATCAGAATGCAGACATTTAGATAAAGGCATACCACAGGGAAGTGTATTAGGACCTTTGCTATTTCTTATCTATATAAATGATCTCCCACTTGCTGTGAAAAATAAGACTGTTCTGTTCGCAGACGACGTAACAATAATAGTTAAGACTGAAAAAAATAAATTAGTAGGCGAACATAAGAATGAAATCTCAAATGAGTTAAAATCAATATTGACATGGCTAAATGATAATAATCTACAAGTAAATCTAAATAAAACTAATTACATTAACTTCAATAGACATGACGAATTATTAAGTATTAATCACAATGGACAATTTCTTTACAATCAAAATAATGTTACATTCTTAGGATTAGTTCTGGACGATCAGTTAAACTGGAAAGCGCATATTGAAAAAATAACTAAAAAAATGAACAGTTTCACATACGCACTGTACAAATTAACAAAAACCGCTTCACGGCACGCTGCTCGTGTAAGTTATTTTGCTTATGTAGAATCGGCTCTTCGCTACGGTATCATCATTTGGGGAAACAGCACAGACAGGAACAGAGCATTCATAGCCCAAAAAAAATGTATTCGAGCTATATGTGGTGTGGCTCCGGATGAATCATGCAGACCTTTATTCAAACTTCTAAAAATTCTACCGTTGCCATGTCTGTATGTTTTAGAAGTAGCCATTTTTGTAAAAGAGAATCAGCACCTCTTTGAGAAAGTAAGAGACCATACACAAAGAGATCTTAGATACCCCAACAGGCTAGTAGTAGGTACTGTTCCTAAAACTACTCGATTCCTGAATAACTGTTACGTTATGTCAGTAAAAATATTTAATAAAACCCCAGATAAATTTAAAACCTTACCTATAAGAAAATTTAAAAAGTGTCTAAAAACTTGGTTACTTGACAAAAGCTTTTATACCGTCAAAGAATTCTTAGATAGCAAGAAATGATACGATCCCTTAAACACAATACACAGATTCTTCTTTATATTTAGTACAATTTGACAATTAACTTATTTTACCTACCTATGTGTAAATATTATGCATGCCTTGAATTAGGCAAACCATGTAGAACATTAATGTAACTTTTTGTAATAACTGTACATACCATGTGTTCATGCAAATAAAGTTCTATCTATCTATCTATCTCTTTGAGACGAGTGACGACTACATCTCTAGTGAACAGTTTTGGGTTTGTTTACATTCTTTCCAGAGTTACCTATTTGGTACATATATAGTTTATGAAAATAGTTTTTTGACATAAAACATCTTTTATGCTTTAAATAGATAGCAAATAATTTGTCACTTACAAGTGGAAAAATAGACGGTATAGCATCTGGTTTTAGTTTTCTTCTCAATAAGCCACCTGTAGTGAAATCATCAGATTTAAAGTGTTGGCTGCAAACAACAGCAGTTTTAGTTACTTTTCCAGGCACAACTTCCAACCATTTCCTTCTTAATTCCGAGTTTCCTACAAACTCGGAATTAAGAAGGAAATATCTAAAATAGCTATGTTTAAATCTGTAATTTAAACATAGCTATTTTAGATATTTCGTAAATTAATTCTAGGCGGGGTTCTAAGAAAATTGGGGTCATTGCCTAGAATCAACTAGGCAATGATCTCAATTTTCCTTAATTTTATAAGCAAGGATCTACCCACCGGTACTGCAACGGCAACCACACAGTAATTTGACCACCACAAAGAATGTCACCCTACATAATATTTTAGTATATTTTACATACCTGTGCGTAGATACTCCGCTACCAGGCCCCACTTCACATTTACAGCCTTTGACACAGCAAACATTTACCATTTTTCTCAGTAATATCAAGCAAAATAGGGTGAAAACAACAATTTCGTCAAAAAACGCGTTCACAAATCACAAATATGTCCACCATATTAAAAATTCGGTGTTGTCATCAAAAAAGTAAAACTATTACTATAGGTAGTATTATATAATTACATATAACTAAATAGTGGTTATGTTATGACGTTTCATCAATGTTTCATATATAACGAAATTCTTATTTGCTTGTACTATGATGAAACACGATATTACTGAATAAAATAAAAACATAACAAAAATTTATAATTTAGGTTATAAACTACCAATCTATTTTATTTATTCACCCTAGCAACATTAGAAAGAGAAAACGCTACCGCTAAGCACCTCTCGCCTAGCTCGTACAGTGAATGATAGGGAAAAACGACTTAATATCTGGGTTACAAGATATATTTTGATTTGCTTTCAATTATAAAGTGCACAATCCTCGTTTATGGAACATATATAATATCCTTGGTTGCGCTTTACACAATTTTTTAAGAACAAAATCAAAAATCTATTTGACAAATTCATGTACAGATTATGACAATACAAACGATCGAACTTATCGACCAGGTGATTGGCGGGCAGAATCATTCGAATTAGTATCACTTGCGCAAAGAAATGAAAAACAGCGCAACGATGAAGGAAACTACGTTAGAAATCAATTTAAGTCGTATTTTAACGGACAAGGCAGTGTTGATTTTCAAGAAGACATGTTACGAGTAATATAAGAGCATTAAAATAGTTTTAATGTTGATGAAATACTTAAGTACTTATACCTAAAATTTAGAAGTAATTCTAATAAATATATATATATATATATAATTGTGCCAAGTGATTTTATTCTTGTTTTATTTTAAGTATTACCTCGTCAGAGTCCATGGTATCTACTCCCGTGCGAGATTGTTCAGTAGTCTCTTCAATAAAAGTAAAGAGATTGTAATACCAAAGAGATGGTTTGTACACATCATCGCTGCCAGATCCTGTTTGTTTTGAAGAATTAACCTAAAAAAGATAACACATTGAAATGAAATACAAATACCTACTAAAAAAAATTTCAAAACACAATTTTGAATAATCATTACTTAATTAAATATACGTACCTTTTTTAACTCCCGAAAAAAGGATGTCCGCATGTTTTCAAATTTTTTTTTGAAAGCCGGCAGATCCATGTTGGTTTTGAGTTCCCCAAAAATTTCAAACATTAGTGTGAATGTTTGCTGCCTCATGTCGCGGTTAAAATAATGTTTATGATTTTTATCCCACATGTGAGGTCGGTCTTGATAAACTTCTATAATTCGCGTCCAAACTTCGCGTTCGTTGTCGGCCGCCATTTTGATTGTTCGCTATGTATACGTGCACTCCGTGTAACAGATACTGACAAACTGACTGAGAAATTGCCTCAATCGCGCTACACACATAGCGACGGCAGGGACGACGGATCAAGGATGGTCTCGCGCCCCTGCCGCCCTGCCGCAGGGGCAATCCTCCAAATTGCCCCTGCATGCCTACACACATCACAATTAAGGATGCAATTAAGGGTCATCCCCACTCCTAAATCCTAGATTGCCCCTGCGGCAGATGTGTGAGTAGGGCGCTTAAGGGATTTCCGAACGCTATCCATTGCTGCTTTGCGCGCGCGTTCCCGCCAAATGTTTGACATTGACATGTATCTTCGCTCTCTCTCGCACGATTCTTTCTGTACGCGGCGTCATATTTCTTGTGAATTAATGTGACTTTATTAATTAAAATTTGTTTTAACTGAGCTCCCTTACAACTCAGAAGTGCGATTAGTGTATCTAACGCTCACACAAATGTTATCTCGGTGAAATAAAACGTATTATTCCTTATTTTCGTCATTGGCAAAACTCGACCGCGCGCAGGACGCGTTACCTACAGCAAAATCCGGTTTGCACTTGTTTGAATGTTTACGGGAGACTCAGTTGCTATTTTTCGTACACAAAAACATCACTTGTTGTGTTGTTTTCATGAATATAATTCAATATGAATCAGTGTTCGTTTGATTGTAATGTAGATGTAGTATTTGTGATGATGTTGCGTCGTAAACTAATTGATGGTCATTATCGGCGGCGTTCTTCATCACGTCTACCTCCTAAACGTACGCGAAGTCATGCTTGGAGCGTCGGTGATGCCGGCGGCAGTTTCGCCGTTGGTTTTGATGCTGGTGGTGGCGTCGGTTGCAGTGGGAGAGTAGTATATATTTATGGCTGTGGTCCCGAGCGAAGTTCGCTGGGCTGCCTGGGGTACCGGTCAATGTTTGGTTGGAAAGATGCAACAATCCTGAGTGGAGGTTGCAGCAGATCCATATTGAGAGCGCCCCACGTCAAGTGCGCGGCGGCGGCTCGCGGCTCATGCGATGGCGCTCGGGCACTTCGGGCAGCCGCGGCTGGGCGCGCCCAGCCGCTGCTGCCTCGACCCCGGGTCTGTGGCGCTGTATGCCGAGTACGTGCAATGCCGCCTGCTGTGGGCGGCTACAGCTGACTACAGACTACCTACAGGGAGTACATGCATGAGCTACCAGGTCTGGTAGCTACAGTGGTATGTTTGCTTTTCATAATATTGTAATGCAAAGTTGCTTGTATTGTACGAGTACACCGAGTACCTATGTACTCACAACTTTACTCAGTAGTATCTACAGTCTGGTACCTAGTACACGTGTGATTTGTGTTACTGTATGTAACCCACAACGATTATGATGATTTAAGATCGTGATTTTAATTCTCCACCACAGTATTGAGCTGTGGATAAGAAAAATACAAGTTGTGATTTATTATGTGTTAAGCTAAATCTTATGATCAGAATCAGGTATGTTCTGGTTATGGGAGGTGATGTCATGACTGTAGCCAGTTACTGAATTCGTCAGTTCTGTCTTCTTCAATGATTAGCATTTCTTATTTGTCACAGAACAACAAATCGGTGACAGGTATTACCTACAATCTATTTTTAATGATTTTATTGCATTATCTTTCACGAAATAACAACACTGTCATTTATTTCATGGATCAACTATACTATACTACACGTTGCTATGTATGTGACTTAACGATCATGTTTACCTATTTTGCGATAGTCAACACTTTCAAGTCATAAGCAGTGAAAGAGCTATGTGAAGTTTAATACATGCACTTAAATTTCATTTCAATTAAGTCTCAATTTGAATGCTTCTGAATACAGATAAATGCTCATGACAGTATGTATGATGTTCTGATCAGGATTATCTAAGTACTACTTACAATGAGTTAAACACTCAGAATGCATTTGTAACGAAAGCTCTAAATAAAAAATAGTAATTTACAATCTAATCAAAGTTTGATCTATTTTTGCTAGAAGCTGGGAGAGCTTCTAGGTATTGGTCATGATACCCATCATCCATGTCGATTGAAATAAATCATCGTGTCGTTGTCGTCATTGTAAACGATGTGTGGTCATAAATAGATAAATAACTTCTTATTACACGTCATAAAATTAACAACAATACAATTTACACAATTCTCAAGGTCTTATTGCTGAGAGCAATCTCTTCCAACCTTTGGGCGTAATATTTCAGCAAAGTGAACAATAAAATATGATAATAATGATATTAACCTGTTCACTGTCATATAATTATATTAACCTGTTCACAGTAAGATTTATTTTGAGTTTAATAAATCACAACTGTTGCATTTCTATGATGATGATAATTTAACCATGTAAAATTTACTTTGTTACTACGGGTTTGTCAGTTGATGTTAAGTATGCGAGGCCGCAGCTTACTGTATTATTGGTTAAACTTTAACTGATTATGTGAACATGTATGGTACACATAATAACAGGGTTGGCTATTATCAAGATAATTATTTTCTCTGATAATTATCCGATAATTATCTGATAATTATCCAACTATCAAATCAAACAAGGTATATATATATATGAGTTTTTTTTCTATATTTAGATATTACTCTTAGTTTTACCTGTGACTACTTTTGTTAAAAAAAAACTATTAATTTTGATATGTGTATGACTAAATTATTGTTATTTTTGAGTGCTATTTACTAATGTTTTAATTAAATATGATGCAATTTTAAATTTATTAATATATATTTTTTGTAACGCTAGAAATAAAAGGCATTTTTTACATTATTATTTATTTAAGATAATTAATCATCTATAATATTTTCATTATTTTCAAACAAAAAATGTTCTTGTTCTTATACTCATTATTATTATTAATAAAATCACATTTAAATCACATATATGATTATTTTTATTTCTATTTTTTAGCTAATAAATTCAATGGGATATCATCCTCATCATCTAAAACTGTATTTACATTTTCTGTGTCACCTGGTTCTAGTTGTGTGGTTTCTGTTTCAGTCACTTCATCGCCACCTGCAACCCAGCTCAAATCTTCACTCCTTTTTTCGCTATCTTGATTGAAGTATTTAAACATAAATACTAGCTTTGCAGCCTTTTCATTCCCTAATCGGTTCCTTAGTTTTGATTGTACTAATCCAAATGAAGAGAACTGCCTTTCTAATGCTGCTGTTGATGCACTGCCCGTTAGGAGTTGTTCACAGAACGCAAGAAATTTTTCTTTTTGTGGCCAGAGACTTTCATTTTCTAATGTTACTGAAGCCCACCACAGCAAAGGAGAGGTGTTTTTGAAATGAGACCCGAAAATATATTCTGGAAAAGGCTCTGATTTCGTTAATAACGCCATAACAAAGGGTACAAAGCTTTTGTCATTTCGATTTATGTACTCAAAGCCTTCTTTTTTTCCGTATTGCTTAGATTCTTGCCAAGAAATCTGTGGTCAATCATATTTGCAGCGTAGTGAGCTCCATATAAAGCCATAGCTTTGCGATTTTCGAAGCATTTTTTGACATTTAGCGGCTGGTCATCGAGATCCAATCGTAATTTGTGCCATATTTCTACTGCTACGGCAATTGTACTGGAGTTCCTTTGCATTCTGTCTGAAGCTATACTAATAGGAGACAATCGCTCTAGAAAATCGACTGCATTCATAGTAACTTGGCTGTCATTTACAATTTTTATTATGTGACCTTCAATTTCTGACTTATGATCTTGGCAGATTTGGACAAGAATTCCTCGGTTATCTAAATAGGATCTAATTGTATCGTTCATTGTGTTCCATCTCACTTCTTGAGGAATAACAAGCATTTTCCCTCCTGCTTGTTTATACAAAGCCGATGGAATATGTTTATTACGAAAATACTTGATCACTTGTATTATAGAGGATTGAACAGAAGGGATTTCCAAGTCTTGTGCCAGCAGATTTAAGAGATGTGCGGAACATCCGTAATATAGAATATCGACTTCTTGGGATAACTCTCTTCTCATTTTTGCAACGTTTGCAGCATTGTCAGTGACATAGCTTCTTATACGCACTTGAAAATTTTTCTCTGTTTGTTTTATTGCATTCAGGGCAACGTCTTTTAAATTTGTACCTGTGTGTTTATTTACACCAGTGTCAATAGTATCTATTAAAAATGAATCTCCTTTTGGAGTCATTATACTACTGCACACTAATGGCTCATTGTGGATGTTACTCCAGCCATCTAAAGCCATGCAAACTGTTTTGTCTTTGATTTTTTCTTTGCATTCTTCTAATGTTTCTGTGTACACTTTCTCTAATATACTATTTCCAATTTCTTTTCTTGATGGAGCTTTATATCCTGGCCGCAATACAGAGCATAAACGTTTAAATTGAGGATGTTCTACATGTCTAAATGGCGTATTAGTAGCGTAAAAATATCTGCCCATTTGCATATCTATCTTTTCAGAATATTCTTTCGTAGTAGTAATTACATCAGTATCTTTATTTATTAGTAGTTTCATTTTCGTCTGTTTTGTCTGAGGTTGGTCGTCATTGGTTGCTTCAAATCCCGAGTCTGAAATAAAGCAAAATATTAGAAGTTTATAATTAGCTTCTTTCTAAATTTGATTCTATTAAATTTGATTATATCTATTTACGTAGTAGATAATGTAACATATAATTGATTGGCAAGTCAAAAAGTAACAAGCATACCGACAGTCCCACACTAGGAAGATTCTGTATCGTGGGTGACACACACAAAGACAGACACTACACACCCAGGCCTAGAAACCAGTAACAGACATTCGAACTCTTCATTCTTATGTCTGCCCTGACAGGGAATCGAACCTGGGACCTGCAGCTGCAGAATAGCGAGTAGTAACACTATTACTACGCCACGGCAGTCGCACAGTGGATTTTGGAAACCGAAAAAATGACATCATCGAGTTGATTCTAAAATCTGATAGATCTAGTCAATTGTAATCCACGACGAGAACTCCCGTGTGCCAAATACGTCTAGATTTTTTTAGAGAGCAATTTCAAAATTGCTTGATATGGCGGTAAAAAAAATGGGAAAATCCTTTGATACTCAGAAGTGTTACCAGTGATTGTTGCCTCGATAGTTTATTATTGTGGGCTAGATAAACACTTGCATTTCAAAAGTTGATTGGCAGTTCTACCCGTGGTAGTTTAGGAGAAATGTAAATATTTTCGTTTTTTTTTTATAATATATTTTTTTACTCTGAGATTCCGCCGTATTTGGATTAGTTGTTTACATGAAAATGTAGATATAATTTTGTTTTACATGTCTACATTTTTTTATTTCCAAAAGAGGCGGAACACCAGAGTTAAAGAGTTTTCCATTTTTTGAAAATATTTCCGCGGTTAGGGTTGTCACTCATGAGAAGTAGGAAATATTTTTTTAAGTAATATTGCAGGAAAAGTGTTACCTACGTTTAAATGTTTTGTTAAACTAAAAAAAAACCGGTCAAGTACGAGTCTGAATCGCAACCCAAGGGTTCCGGAACATATGGCACAAGCAAAGGAAAACCACAAAACCTTTAATTTATAGTTACATATCAAAATATAATGTTTTTATTACATCGATGTATGGAACCAACTACGAAATTAAGTTTGTAATCATTTTTAGCTTTGCAACCCTAACCGCGGAAATATTTTCAAAAAATGGAAAACTCTTTAACTCTGGTGTTCCGCCTCTTATGGAAATAAAAAAAATTTAGACATGTAAAACAAAATTATATCTACATTTTCATGTAAATAACTAATCCAAATACGGCGGAATCTCAGAGTAAAAAAATATTTTATAAAAAAAAAACCAAAATATTTACATTTCTCCTAAACTATCACGGGTAGAACTGCCAATCAACTTTTGAAATGCAAGTGTTTATCTAGCCCACAATAATAAACTATCGAGGTAACAATCACTGGTAACACTTCTGAGTATCAAAGGATTTTCCCATTTTTTTACCGCCATATCAAGCAATTTTGAAATTGCTCTATAAAAAGATCTAGACATATTTGGCACACGGGAGTTCTCGTCGTGGATACAATTGACTAGATCTATCAGATTTTAGAATCAACTCGATGATTTCACTTTTTCGGTATCCAAAATCCACTGTGAGTCGTCAACAATTAAGGAATAAAAAATTAACTCACCTTTGCTGGTACGGTGGTGGCTGCAAGATTGTTGTGGTTGTGGTGCAACTTGGAAGGATGATGATGGCATAGATACTGAATGTTCTGAACTTTGGGTTTCACTTTCACAGGAAGAAGGTTCATTACAAATCTTGTAATGTTTTTCCATTCTAGGCAAGATTCCCTGCATTTCTTTTTTACATTTCCTGCATCTAGCCCATAAACCACTATTTTTAGTTTTGATGCAGTCAAACTTTGACCATATTGGGTTAAGTTTTCTAGGCATAATGTTTTTATTTATTTAATTTCGCAGCGCACAAACTACAGTTCACGAAAACAAATTATCAACGATAATTATCATGATAATTATCCAGGCCAACCCTGCATAATAATGATACGCAACACCACATCACTGCGCATATAGAATGTGAATGTGTTAACACTGTTGAAAAGGTTTGTACCTATTCTGAATCAAGTTTGTGATATCTCCATCCCATTCATAATGAAAGCGTATTATTATTTGACCTTTACAGTCATTTGATATTGAAAGTGTTAAATAATTATTGGTATTACTTAACAAAATATTAGAAATAGTTTCATGTTTTTGAAGGTTCCAATAAGTGTGCTACATATTTTGCAAAAAAAAGATGCACTTTAATAAAGTGCTTGATATGTTATTATCTATGGTATGAAATTTTTATCACTAACATTAATTTAATCTTGCATTAAATAAAAAAGGGTAACAGTAGCAATTACATAGTAATATTTAGATACTATTGTCTGTGATGTATGGACTGTGTAACTTATGTTCGCATCTGGTGACAAATATCCACCAGTATTGTCAATAAGTTTAAGTAGATCAGAGGTACGTAGTACGTAGTACTGTTCTGGTTTTGCAGCTTATGCATGAATCATCACTATTTATGCTAGTAAGGTAAAGTAAGGCCTAGGGCCTGATCGAAAATGCTAGCAACAAATGCACATTAAGTTTAATATATCAGCATCTTAATATATTTGTGATAAGGGCGATTTTGCCATGAATGAGTCTAGCTAGTTTGATTAGTTGATGCTAGTAGCTGTACCAAATTTAACCTAATGGTGATCACATAGAGTTCAATATCATTTGGAATTTTTTTGGGTAGATCGGTAAGCTGCCGACTGTACTTATTTGATAAAATAATTCTGTTTTGATTAATCTATTTTAAACTTAATAATTTTGCAACAAAATAATCTTGTTTGATTGGTTAACTTGTTATTGGCTGTACCAAATTTAACCCAATGTTGATTACATAGAATTTTAATGTCATTTGGGATATTTTGATGATTCAGATTCGAATGGAAATGAAATGAAATGAATAATGAAATGAAATGAAATGAATATTTATTTGCCTTTGGAAAAGGGTACGTTTTAGAAGGTGTTATAAATATTACGGTTCAGCTTTTCCAGCTATCATAAATAGCATGCAAATATTTTACAATCTTATCAAAATGTTAACTACGAATTATTAATATTATCATCACAAAGCCTTAGTCATAATATTCCAATTTAAGTCACAAGTTTACTAATTAGATTAAAATTACATTACGATTACATTACAATTAAATTAATAAAGTTTTAATAAAAATGTAAATTGAAATTTATACTAGGGTTACCTATGTCAAATTTAAAAATTCATCCACCTTATAAAAGCATCGTACTTGTAGCCACTTATAAAGCTCACATTTAAATCTATTTAAGGGCAAGTCTTTTAAGTTCTGAGGTATTTTGTTATATATAAGGGTGCGCATCCAATAACATTTTTTTTCAAATCTTGCACTTTTGGTATGGCATCTGCAACAAGTATATTGCCGTTTCTGGTATTTCGCAAGTAAACCTCTTTTGCTTGCTTAAAATAATACATATTTTGTTTGACAAACTTGGCAATTTCAAAAATGTACAAACTTGGAAGGGTAAGAATATTTAGAGACAGGAATAACGGCCGGCATGGCTCGTCAGGTGCAGTACTACATATCGCCCTAATGCATTTTTTTTGAGCCAGAAAAGCTTTATGAGCATCAGGGCTATGACCCCATATAATGAGTCCATAGCGCAAGACGGATTCAACATAGGCAAAGTATGCAGTAAGCGCGGTATTTTTAGTGGCAACTTTACCAAATTTGTATAGTGCGTATGAAAATTGATTAAATTTTTTGCAGACATTTTCTACTTGATTTTTCCAGTTTAGTTTTTCGTCTATCAATACCCCTAAGAATTTTGTCATGTTTGTACCCTTAAGTTTTTGTCCATCAAAATTAATGTTCAATGATTCATATAATATATTATTAAAATTGATGAAATAAGTTTTATCAAGATTTATTAATAAATTATTATTTTGCAGCCATAAAATTATTGTTTTTACAGTATTATTTATGTCTTTAATGTGGTCTTCAAGTGTTAGCTTGCTATCTGTTTTGACTATCACACATATGTCGTCCGCGAACAAAATACATTTGTGTTTAATTACACTTGGAAGATTGTTTATATATATCAAAAACAGGAGTGGGCCCAGGACATTACCCTGTGGGACTCCGTATTTGTTTTCTCTAGCTAGGGTCTGATTGATATTTTTGTATCACATTTTTAAAGTCCGGTTTACTGAATTCCACAGCTTGTTTTCTATTTCGCAAGTAAGTTTTTATCCAGCTCAAGGCGTTGCCTCTAATACCGCAGTTTTCCAATTTATCCAGAAGCGAATTATGTGAAACATAGTCGAAAGCTTTCGACATGTCAAAGAAAAGGGCACTTGTGTAGTTATTTTCATTTAAGCATGTGAGAGTCTCATGAACCATGTTAAAGATGGCATGAGCAGTTGATTTGCCCTTCTGAAAGCCATACTGGTTTTGCTTCAGGACATGATACTTATCAAAGAATGAAATGAGTTGAGTTTGCATAACCTTTTCATATACTTTCGATAAAATTGGAATCAAAGCGATTGGACGGTAATTGTTTAAAATTGATTTTTCGTCTCTTTTGAATAAAAAGGTTTAATTAAAGAAAATTTAAGTTTGTCAGGGAAAGTGCCAGAGACAATGACAAATTTATCAAGAATGCCAAGACATGGCATATTTCCTTACTGCATGCCTTAATGACTTTGGTACAGACACCGTCATATCCCTCAGACTTGCTATTGCTCAAGGACATAATTAATTTATTTATATCACAATCGTCAATAGGGTTCAAAAAAATAGAATTATTTAAAATCATATTTAATTTGTCATTTAGATTATTACATTTGTTATTTTCTTTATTCGTCAGATCAATGAAATAATTATTAAATGAATTTGCAATCTGAATAGGGCTAGTGGTAAGATTACTGTCATGTTGAATGATGTCAATGAAGTTATAATGTTGCGGCCTGTTGTCTATTTCCTCCTGTATCACCTTCCAGGTGGCTTTGCATGTATTTTTACTTTTTAGTACGTATTTATTATTAGTATTCTTATTGGCACGTATTATACATTTTTTGAGCAGCTTAGAGTAAGTTTTAAATTTTTGTTTATTATTGTAAGTTTTATTTTTGTAGTAATTTTGCCTAAGAACTCTATTTTTAACACAGCTTTTTCTGATTCCACTGGTTATCCACTATAAATTAAATTTAGTTTGTAATTTAACTTTTACAAATGGGAAACAGAGTTTGTAGAGAAGGCAAAACCAATCATGAAATCGGTTAAATGCGGAATTAGATTCCGTTTCGGTTAAGATATCAGAAAAAGAAAGGCTCGCCAAATACTTTTTAAACTCTTTTATAAATATATAATATATTCGGGAGGGAACGCTTAAATTTACAACTAAATCTAAGGACTTGAGCAGTATCATGATCCGACAAACAGAGTGGTGTGGTAATAGCAGTTGCACCTTTAATATTGCTGAAAATATGGTCGATGCATGATTTGCCTCTGGTGGGTAGCGTAATATGCTGAGTCAATTTATAGTTTCGGAGAATATTGATAAGGTTCTCTGTCACATTATTCTTTTTTAAAGTATTAATGTTAATATCATGGATCAGTATGCTACTGAATGAATTACTTATTGATGAAATTAGTCTGTTTTGTTAATCGATTTTAATCTTAAAATATCAAACGCAAGTTCAATCCTTTGCTTCGAAGTTTTAGAGCTGAATGTTTTATAGCCAATGTAGGTGGCATGATGACTTATCGACTTACTTAGTTTTGATTTGACTTAATTCGTAATTGTGATATTTTCACAAAACTTATTGATGACTAAGAAAGGGTCATCGTGATTCACTTAAGGTTTGTGGTACCTAATGTTTGATGATGGTCTTGCGTAAGATTGTGCTTAACGGTTTCTGTTTTGACTTTAAACTGAATGTTTAAAAACATTAAATTAAGGAATTCAGTTTGTTGGAAAATAGTATTTATGTATTATTTGAGTTGAGTTGCCAATTGCCAACTGTAAATCAAAGATGACTCAGCTGCCATTAAGAAGGTTATGCTGTGAGATTTAATTCTGTAACTACGGTAATTTAATATTGCCTAAGCTGCCATTGAGAAGGCTATGATGTGAGGTTTAATTCTGTAGCAACTGTAACATTATGATTACTCAGCTGCCATTAAGAAAGTTATGCTGTGATATTCTATGTAGTAACTACTGTAAGTTACTGTTTAATTCATCTGCCATAGAGAAGGTTATGCTGTGAGGTCAATTCTGTAACTACTGTAACTTTATGATTACTTAGATGCCATTGAGAAGGTTATGCTTCGGAGTCCATACTGTAAGAAGTTGGTCGTAAGAATTGATAATGTAACAAAAGTTTGTAACCATTAAGAAGGTGACGTTGGTTTTGTAAACACTGGTTGTAACCATTAAGAACGTGATGTTGAATTTGTAACTACATTTTGTAACCATTATGTCGCCACCTGACATAAATTATTGAAACGATTAAGAATGTTTCAATTTGCAAAATCCAGTCGACTGGAAAGGAAAGTGCACTTCCTTGCAGTGACATTAAGAAGTCACTGGCTATCGACATATAGAAGTTGATAGTTTAGGCTAGCCTTAAGAGGTGTTATAGCCTGCAGATCGGCATTAAGAAGTCGATGGTTTATTTTTTGGCTAGCCTTAAGAGGTGTTATAGCCTGCAGATCGGCATTAAGAAGTCGATGGTTTATTTTTTGGCTAGCCTTAAGAGGTGTTATAGCTTGCAGATCGGCATTAAGAAGCTGATGGTAGTTAGTTGTGGCTAGCCTTAAGAGGTGTTATAGCCCGCAGATCGGCATTAAGAAGCTGATGGTAGTTAATTGTAGCTAGTCTTAAGAGGCGTTATAGCCCGCAGATCGGCATTAAGAAGCTGATAGTACTTAGTTGTGGCTAGCCTTAAGAGGTATTATAGCATTAAGAAGCTGATGGTTGTTAGTTGTGGCTAGCCTTAAGAGGTGTTATAGCCCGCAGATCGGCATTAAGAAGTCGATGGTAATCAGTTGTAAATAGTCTTAAGAGGTGACATAGTCTAAGTTAATAAGTAAATCTGCTTGAGGCGAGCAGTAGATCAGGATGGCCGACTGTAAGGGATTTCCGAACGCAATCCATTGCTGCAGTGCGCGCGCGTTTCCGCCAAATGTTTGACATGTATCTTCGCTCTCTCTCGCACGATTCTCTCTGTACGCGGCGTCATATTTCTTGTGAATTAATGTGATTTTATTAATTAAAATGTGTTTTAATACAGTACGTAGGTATACAATTTTTAATAATAATGTTGTCGCGTCGGGGGACCGCACTTCAGTGTGCATACTATGTCTGCTTGTCGACGTTGAGCAATTCTTAATTTTAAAGCCTGAAGGAGTCGACTACTAATAACCCCATTGTCCTCTTGTAGTTTAGTAACCATAAATTGGAGAGCTGTTTCCGCAGTTAATAAATTGGCGTTTTCTTGGCAAAAAGCTTCTACAGTTGTTTTTACGAGAGTGAGAGTCGTAGATAAATCCTGCAATAGATCAATCTCATAGGTGCTAAACGTAGTATTGTCTTTCAAATTAATCAGTGCTTTTAATATTGCATCCTTTAATAGCAAATATCTTGAAACCGCCATGCTGCTCCATTGTGTTTTGCAATCTAAAACCTGGCCCGATCTTTTGTTTTCTTCAAAACATATTTATTTAAAACTTCTGTGCTAGTTGGCGAGTTCTTGAAAAATTTCACTACCTTTCGTACTTTCAATCAAATCCTTGTATTCGGCATTGAGTGTAGATTCACTTCTGGTTTCTGCATTACGAACTACGAAACCGTCGTTTTCATCCATTTCTTCGTCTTCTAATTCATCTGCCTCTGAATCTAATGTTGCAGTGGCCGTCTCCTCTGTGTTTATTCTTCTCTTCTGAATTATCGACAGTTTCTACACTCTGACTATATAAGTTCTTATGACATCAACCACTGCACACTGAATACCATGTGCGAGGCATGATTGGTGAAATGAAGGTATTTGACGACCCATGGCAGTCATAACGCTAGCACCGTCTGTCACCAGACCTACTACGTCATCTTCTATGGATAAATCGTAGGACCCTAATTTGGCCCGCAAAATATTACTACATCTTTTTGCTGTTCCTCTACCTGTAATTCTTGCCAATCCCAAGCTTCTAAAAGTTTTGTCAGTGAAATTAGGGCAATGAATATTAATATTCATATAACGCCGGTTGCTAGCTGATGTCCACTCATCAAGAGAGACGGTAAATTTGTGTCCCTTTGCCTTTAAAACAGACAAATCTTTTCTCGGTTCTTGTTTTAAGTGATCACTTTTTTTCTATAACAATCTTCTTTATTGTGTTTAGAGATTTCGGCAAAGCTCTGTATCCAGTCTTATAAAAAAGCCTAACGTATAGATTCTGATGTGCAAAACACACTGAATGGTCCAAGACCATCACACACAGTCATTTTGGAAATTTCAGTTTCCATATTATCTTCTTTGGCATCCTGATAGTAATCGTCAATTCTGGCTTTTTTTGTCTTGGACTTAGTCTGCTGATCTTTCTCTTGCACTTCCTCATTTGTGGAAGTGGTAGGCGTAGAAGTCGTAGCACTCGTTGTCCATGCTGTCTCTGGAATGTTTCGTGTATTTCTTCTTGGATCTAATAGACCAAACAATTTAAAATTCTTAAAAGCGTTAATAACTTTTGGTCCAAAATAAAGTAAATGAACAAGTAGTTGATAAAAGTCAAAATAAGTAAAGTGAATGAATAACCAGGCACACTTGGATGTTGCTTCTTCATATGATTGTGTAAACACATGGTGGTATTTGAGCATTCGAGAAATCTTTGGCATAATTTGCATTTTGCGTGACTTCCATCCTCAGTCCGTAAGAAAGAGTTCCATAGTGAAGATTTGTCAAACTTGCGTTTTGTGTACTCTTTAAAAACCAATTTATTTTTATCCATCGCCAACTGCTCTGAAATATAATTAAATTTCATATCATACCTATAAATACATTAACGTAGGTATTTCATTATTTTCAGGTAAAACTTCGTCAGAGAAACGAATTTCTTCCTCTTCCCTGGAAACTTCAGAAGTTTGAGCAGATTCTGTGGCTTTTTCAGTTACAAAAAAATCTAATGTTTGTAAACGTTTATTTAGGTCTTCCTCACAGTTTGCGCGGTTCGAATAGGGCGAGTTATAATTATTTAAAAGCAAAGCTTTAAATGCTCTCTCAAATGCTGAAGTATTCGGAGCATTGTTCCTCGCCCCATAACTTCTTATGTTTCTAAATAAGTTTTCTATAGGATCCTGATTTAAGTTTCTTGTCAGAAATGCATTAAGCCCATATTTTTCGGACAACACTTTCCAAAAGGCTTCCCTACCCTGCATAGTTTTTATTAAATTTGTTACAGATGGTATTGTTGATCCAGTCATTCGAGTTTTATTGCCTTTATGTATAACCTTATGAAATTTCAGTCTTTAATAATTTTTTTTGCGTTTTTTTGGTGATGGGGAGAGCGCTTTTTAATAGGCCCTTTATAGACTTTCCCATTTGGCACATGTAAAGAATTTACATTTAAGGAATCAGATACATTATCTAAGAGCAATGTAATGTCAATTATGTCCCTACATTCAGGTGGTAGGTCACCTCTCGCTGTTAAATTCTCAGTGGCAACTGCCACACTGTGACTAAAAATTTGTGTGGCAGACTTGACTCTCATTTTTTTTTTCAGGGTTAACATGCTCTTCTGTGGCTTTATGCAAGAGTCTAAGTTCACCCAATGATTTATCTGCGGCATAAACCTGCTGAAAATATGCCCACTTCACAAGTTTTTCTTTATTATTTATTGTATAATATTTCATGTCTTTAGGTTATTTCTTATTCCCTTTATCAAGTGAGGTGCATCGAAAATAGGGACTATATTTTGACCATTGACGCGAATAACATCATGGTGCCATTCTTTTCTATTTCGGAAATAAATGGCTTTTGAGTCATTTATCAGATCATTTATAGCACAAACATTTACCGTGCTTTGGTCACAAACAGTGTTAATAATAATAAGACCAGCTTGTTGGGCGTGTTTTATAACAGTTTTGATTAATTCCTTTAATTCCATTTTTGTTAACCCATTCGTAAAGTAATAGGCAATAGGTTGTTTAAAATTCTTTTTTATGCCTTTTACCATAAATACAAGAACGTGATCTGCAAACTTTTTCTCGTTGTTTGTTGTAAATCCTTCAATCACATCTCTGTGAATATTGTAAGATACTTGGGGACTCAAAGACATCTCATCGAATATCAGACTGCTCAATCTATCAGAAACTGGTTGCTCAGCAACAGTTTTCTTATTTTTTTCAAAAATTATCGAGTTGATGCCTGGAGATATTTTAATTTGACCCAATAATCTATTCATCGCTTTTGCCGATGGTAAAGTAAAATACTTACTCAAAAGTACATAGCTTTTAGGTCTTTTTTATATAATGAGTGAAAGTACCTTTTCCTCCAGCTTAAACCGTCGACCTTTTGGTTTTCTTGAAGATTGCAGTTGCATGTGAACAAAAAGTTGGTCCGGTTTTGTTATATTTCTGACAACATCTTGAAAAGCAGCACTCTCGGAATAAATTTCTGCACTTCTTAGACTGGCCTTGAAAGACTGGTTTTTCTTTCTCGACCGCGATATTTCAGATCGAAGACGCTTGACCTTCGTGTACAGGGGTTGTACCATAGAGGCTGCCAACAGAGTATATCGAACAAAATTCTCATATTTACGGCATCCCCCTTAAATTACGTGAAGTAATTTGTGGACGACCCCCAGCATGAATAAGTAGCATGTTCGACAAAGAAAAATTACCTCTTGTTTTGTTTTTTGAAGGTTGCTGTTTACAGCATAATTATGTTCCAAGTTCACCTGTTTCACAGCAGTAGACGTATCTGAACGAAAACATATATTTTTTGATTGAACAGTACAGACAGACACTTTAGTGCGCGAGGTTGTTTTTAACAATCAATTTTTCTTGTCAAACTTTTAGTGAACATATTGTACTTGGGGTTCAACATTAAAAACCTAGATTTTTGGTAATATTGATATTTTAAATAGCACTCTTATTGCTAGTTAGACTTGTGAACCAAAGGTGCTGTAACACCATAATTTATTACATTCAATTCAGGATCCTTTCCGCAACACAGACCACAAAATTTAAAACTTTATCTCTATTGTTTTCAGAGTGGGTTTCCTCCACACGTAAACCTCAGATAAAAAGAGTAAAAGCATTAAAAAGTGTGTAGATATTATTTACCTGTGAAAGTAGGTTGTTGTGACGTAGTGTTCTTTAATGCGTGATAGTCGTTTTGGGTTGAGGGTCATTTGCATAGAATTGCTATTGCTCTAATACGACTGGACTTTCAATTTGACCTGTAAAAAGAAAAAATTGTTACATTTACATCATTATTGATGATCGATAAGTGTACATCTTATCATAAAATTTCAAGTTCATTACCTGAGCTGCAAGGCTGTGATATGGTAGTTTGCTGCTGTACTGAGGTTGACGGTTGTTCTTGTTCCAATATTACTGAACTCTCAAACTGGACTGTAAATAGAGAAAGAATACATAATGTTTAATTATAACCCAGAACAGAATAAAAAGAAGAAAGATTAACTACTGTCAAAAATTAAAAACCCTCCAGAAAAAAGGTATGTTTCAAAGATTTAGTACAGTGTACCTTCAAAGACGTCTGGATCGCAAAAATTACATTTGAAAGGTGTACTGCTAGGTATATGACAATACTATTTCGCAAGGATACCAATTAAAATATATATTTCTATATGACATAGCTTATTTTTAGCATTATAAGCCTCAGTTTTAGCAGTAAAGATATTTATCATCATCCTTGTAATACTGCTCAGGTATTGCTGTGCTATATTAAGTTTGTATACATAAACGTACATAAGTGTACTATAGTAAATTGTGACACAATGAAATCAATTCTTTACTTTAAAACCACATGCACCACAACAGTAAATGGTGTGTTGTCTGGTACAAATATTGATTTTAAAAGTAAATTACAATTATTATACATAGTTACTAAAAGCATAATTACCTGGTAAATAAAGAGAGGGAACTGCTTCTGCTTTCAACCGGTTATTTTGATTTTTATCTCTTTCAGTAAAATTAATGTCACAAAGCATCTTCTTTTTTTTTGTAATAGTCATAGTCAGATTGTGAATCCAGTTTTCCACCAACAAGAGTAACCCAAGTTATAAATCGCTTAGGAAATTTGTTGCGGTTTGAAAATCTGTGCATTGACACCCCTAAAAATGTTACAGAGATGAAAATTAGTACTTTCATAAAAGCAAGTTTATATTTTACTGTTGATGATTAAGTGATGAATCCAAACTATATTTAGCACTTGAAATAAGATAACATATGCTTAGTACATGTGTATTTATTTATTCTTATTAATATTTCAAAAAGTTACCCTTTTCCTAAGAGAACAATCAGTAATGTAAGTAATAATAAAATATACTATTAAGTTTATGATCCTTACTGGCAAACTTATAAAATAAAAAAAGAGGTAATGTGGGTGTTAGAGACAAATCTCTGGATGACATTTAATTCATCATAAAAACTTGAAGGTTACTTGAAGACTATGAAAATAACAGTCACTTTTAAACGCATCACACACGGTTAAGATACGATAATATATATTAGTCTTTAACACCCTACAATAAGGACCTTGCGATATATTTCATATCTTAAGATGCCATATGAAATATATCGCTCAGTATCTTAAAATAATTAATATACTAGTCAAAACAAAATAGGGGCCACCACGTTTTTTTTTTGTTTTCCAATAAATGTATTATATTTAGGGGTTGATAAATTATTCGACTTTATTTATTGATTAATTTTTAATGTTTTAACATTAAAATTATCGAAGATAAATTTAAAAATTTTCAAATGTTAAATTTTTGTGAAAAAAAGGACGTTTGGCTAAAAATCCACTACATGTAAAAAAAAAATTTGAAACAATCTTATTTTTTTCTCATTTTTTCACTTTTTTAGTACCGTGTATACCCTCCTCTTTTGTAAATGCATTCTCGAAGCCTAGAGGGCATATTCTCTACCAAGTGGCGAACTGTTTCTTGTGCAATTTGTTCCCAGCTTGTTTTCAGCACATTAATGAGCTGTCTTTCGTTATGCACAGGTTGGTTTGTGTTCCGGACACTTCGTTTTAATAAATCCCACATGTGCTCTATTGGGTTAAGGTCCGGACTGTTGGCGGGCCAAGGTAAAACCTGTATACCAGCTTCCTCTAGGGCTTCTCGGGTGGCTCTTGCTGTATGAGTGCGAGCATTGTCGTGCATTAATTTAAATCCTGCACCAATTCTTTGTGCAAATGGCACCACATGGGGTTTTATGACCTGTTTAATGTATCGTTGAGCCGTTACCGTACCTTCATTGAGAACTGCGAGCTCGGTTCGACCGGACATCGATATTCCGCCCCACACCATTACATTGGGACCCCCAAATCTGTCACTTTTATGGATGCAGGCATCCGAAAATCGCTCACCCTCTCATCTCCAAACTCTAATGCGACAATCACTAAAAAAAAATTACTTTTCACTCATCAGTGAACAATACTGTGCTCCAATCATTTGTGACCCAGTCCTGCAGGGCTACGATGACCAACATCGATAAATTGTCGTTAGGCATGAGAAAATTTGTTATCGTTTCTTATTTTATCATTTTTCCTAACATGGCAACCACTCACGATAGAAATCCTTCCCACGAGAAGCCTTTGTCCACACGACCACAGATTATATAGACACGATAACGGGATATAGCCATATTACAAAATTAAATCATTATTAGGGGTGGCAACATTTCGTTGATGTTCAATCATTCATTATATTTTATTACCGATTTGGCTTAAACACTTAATCCCAAGCACGACTATTAATTTAAAACTAAATGACTTACATCTGTTTTTGACATGACATTGACAGTTTTGACAGCCATTGATGGCCGAGTCCCTACTCCGGTTGACGATGTCCGTTAGCCATCTCGCTCAGTTGCGTTGTCATTCCGTCGTGAGTGTCAGGGACGTCTACAGTCGACAATACGGACATCGTCAATCGGAGTAAAGCCTCTGTTTTTTAATCAAAGTCAAAGGTGTACCTATAAATATTTTTCAACAAATTGTATTATCAAACTAACAACAAATAGAAAAGAAACTAATATCATCATTTACTTTTAGAAAACTGTGATGTAATATAGGTACAGATTACTTATCATACACGAAAGCGCACCTGGGTTTTGCTACGTTCCTTACTCCTTACTCCTCAAGTAGCTGCTAAAGTGGAGCAACCAGTAGGAGTCCATATCGCTCAGTAGAGCAGTGAAAAACAGTAAGTATTAAAGCATTTAAGCAGACATGCAACATTTTGTCGTAGAGTGTTTTCTTTGGTATTTGAATATTTTGGTAGTAACTAAACCAACTATACCTACTTAACTACATACTTAGACGTCTAAGTATGCACAGAAAGAAAATACATATTAGTAAATTAAATAATAATATGTGTTTACATTTTATTTCAGGATTTAATTTTGGGAGGTACGCTGGAACAGAACAAAATTGAATTCAAAAGTAAGGAAAAGTTTATTTCACGGAATACTTGTAGTAGTACCAACATGCATCCCTTTGAAACTAATTGTAAATAATTTTTGATCCCTTCAAGCTTGTGATATTTTAGTAAATATGCAGGTTCTATTGACATGTTCATTCGATTGCTCATAATTATTATGATTTTATTGCTTTCAACATTTTCCACCTCTAATGGATACCTTAAGTCACCCTGTAACAAAATCGAAAGATATAATGAAAAACATAGTATTAAAGAGTATGTATTATTTTTCAGAAAAGGTCATCGCAGTCAACATTGACTTGTAAGAAGCTAAGACTTATATGTGATAAGACTTATAATATTATTTTTTTAAGAAAAGGTTTATCGTTTGTATACAACTTATTTTTATTCTGTAAAATTACATATGTACATTAAAAAATATTATTATGACAAATGATTTTTCTACTCAAATTCATTTTACTTTTATCCACCTTTATGTATAATAAAGTATATAGTAGGTAGGTAATAGGCTTCCCATAAGTTATTCAAAAGCAAGCTTGGCACTGATATTGACTGGAATACTTTTTAGTGCACAAAGCTACATTAAGGAAGTTTACATATTAAAGATATTTTAGTGTGCAAGTTTTCACAATTTATTTCACTGATTTACATACTTTTAATATATGCTTCCTACCACTGGTCCTAGACTCAAGAAAACAATGCTTACAGTAGTTTGGGCTTAGCACAGAAATTGGTGTAGTCCAATTGGCTGTTGGTCTCCATGGGTCAAAGTTGGAGGCAACATAGGTAGACCCTAAGAAACAAATATCATGGTTACCTAACCTAACCTACCTATGTAAAATAGCATACATTATAAAAGGTTAGGTTCTGTTTTCTATACAGCATTTTGTAAGTTTTTAAAACACAACAATAACAGCTATTCTTTGCTTCTGTTAGGTGAAAGAGCTCTTTGTGATGGATGATTTACGTAAGTGTTTATTTTGGAGATCTCACCTTCAAATAGGCTAGAAGGGTTAAAGACTCTAGCTGGGGCCAAGCTAAGCCTGTCTATGATGTGAAATATCAGTATCCATGGGCTTAAATATTCGCCAAAGCGACTGAAATACACTCTTTGAAATCGACTTGTTCGCAAATATCACCGATGCGTTCCTGTCGTCTTTCTTACACTGGTCGTTCGTCATATGCGTTTAACACAAAATATATAACGGTACGGACATATTTTTCGCGTTTAACATAGTTTTTCACCGACTTTAATCAAGTTTTTTCCTTTATCGTTAGCACCAAGTGACCGCGATAATATGTCATGCGAAAATGTCAAAAATCGATTAAAATAGACGAATAAAAGAGGCTCATGTTAGAGTATGTAGACAATTTTATCGTTTTTAATCGTATTTCGTATTTTGACAGTTAGACATGACATAAATGGCTTGACATGTTAGCAGCGGTAGACAAATGATATAACGCTGTCAAAATACGTTAAAAGGCCGCGATAATGATATGTTGTTTAGCTCATGCTAGCCCAACTGGTGTTGTCTTGCGAAAGATAATTGGATCGCACGATGCGCACTTGTCAACGGAATTCGCACTACACGTCTCCTAGAGAATTGTTGGTCCTCGTGTAACCGATTCCTAATCGTTTGGTCGCTAACACGAGTACCCGTCGCCTGGCGCAAGCGATTTTGTATGGAGCGAGAGGTGACAAATCGCTCTCTGCGCGCAGTTAAGCGTATGTAGCGATCTTCTTGTGTTTTGGTTGCTCGAATTTTTCCAGATCCCCGTCTTCTGGTTGGAATCGATTCCAAGCATTCTGAATGGCTCTTCGTGAAAATCCCAGCTTCAGAGCTACAGAACGCTGCGAATGCCCTTCTTGTAGAGAAGCCTTGGAAATCGAGAATGATTTCATGATTACTGCAAGTCTTCTGTAAAACTTCTTGTGAAAAACTTAAAACTAAACAATTAACTATTGCAAATATCTTACCGTTGTTTTTCTCTTCATATGTACATTTTTGATAAAACTGTGCATTTCCTGAAACCAATGCAGCTTCGACTTATATTCTTCTTAAGAACCTCCTCCAGACCGGGTTGATTTATCAATTTTTGTGAGTTCTTGAGAATACATTGCTCTTAAATTTTTAATTTTACTGTTTACCTCTTTGGTAGTCATATTAATACCCATCGTCTTTAATTCGTCACACATTTTTGTAGCACTGAATCACGTTTAGACTTCTCTTTATAACTTGGAAAGGTGGCGTTCCACAGACATTCATGGTCACGGTACAGTTGTACGAACTTTAAATTAATCTCCGTACTTAGTTTGGGCATCTTAAAATCTCAAAAATACGTCACGGAGAAAAACAAACAAAATGCGTGGTTACTTTACGAGTCAACTTTAAACTAGCTTCGCCGGCCACATGAAGCTAGTACACAAGCCAGGATAGTAAAATCAGTGGTGGGGGGCGCTACTAGCCTAAAAAATAGAACCCCATCCTATTAAAAACTGTCCTTGCTTGTCAACTACCTTACTAGCTTAGAAATGAAGCTAGTTTTGTTAACACGAAGCCAGAAGTACTAGCTTGCTAGCTTACTGACATTAGCTTGCCTTCCTGGCTTGAAAAACTAGCCTCGTGGAGCCCGGGCATTAGACTGCTAACCAATGGGCTAGGCGCATCAATAAAGCCAAAATCTATGTTGTCAGGCACATCGTCCAGGCTCAGCAAAATTATAAGCCACACACATATTGTGTAATACTTAATAGGCATTAATTATTTTCGTGGCCTTGATAGGGGGAGTTCTGAAGAACCCCATCTTTTAGTAAACATCTAAACCGTCCCTTCAATATTATAAATGAGCAAGTCTTCTTCAAGGCTTACTTATATAAAAATGCTGGAGATCCTTCCACTGTATCTAGTATTGTTGTCAAACACCATGGTTTTAGTGGATAACCACTGTCACCAGAAAATAATACAGAAATATGTAAGGAACTATATTGGAGTAATATTCAAGTAAATTATTTTTAAATATCTACATAGTACATGATATTATAGTCTAAGTAGCTTTTATTGAATTGTTGTAGCTGGATACAAATCCAGCTACAACAATCCAATAATTTCCACGAAAAAATTAAAAATCAACTCCACCATATTTACCGTAATTTCGCCGATATTTGACGTTTCGTTCGTTTCTCGTAGTCGAAATTAAGTTTCGACCACTGCCGACCACTCGAAGCAATTCGAGCGGCTGTCTTTCGGCAAATGTCGAGTTCGAGATGTCCAGAATAATAAAAGTGGATTAGCACTCGAAAAAAAATCTGATGTTGTTTTAATAGAGTATTTATTTAAAAGATATTCTTTGGGCGACATTCAATACAAATAAAGAACTATCTTAACAAGAAATATAAATTGAAAGATATAAAAATCAACAATTCGATTCAACAAGTTTTTCTTATTTTAAACTTATAATAGTTTTAATCAACCACAAAATTATCAGAAAGAAAACGTAACTTTTGAGTTCCTTCATAGGTAATGATATGATATGAGAAACTAGAAAAAAAATAGGTAAACCTAATGAAATATAATTAGTCCTGACTGCACCGAGTGCGAACAAATTTATGTCTGTATGTATTTAGTGTCTTCTTTTCTTAAGCCAACACAGTCTTCATGGACGTACGTTTGACATAGAAAGCATAGTCTCATGTCTGCTACTCTATCCTCATCGGAAACGTAACAATACCAACAGTTTTATATATTTGTAGAATGTCCTTTACCTTCTTGTTAAGAAACCTTAGATGTGACTGCTTCAGTCTTATTCATTTTAGCAGAATATTGTTTCCTTTTTTTGGAAGAAACTGTAGATGGACCTGGCTTATTTTTCATTTTTTGTTTACGAGCATTGGATGGTCCTGGCTTATTATTTTTCTCTGTAAACATTGATTTTGTTAGCTCCTGTGCCAGACTATTATTAGATTTTGCTCTAGGTGTAGTTTTTGGACTTAAAGTTTTCTCCGGGGTTTTTAAATTTTGATGACATCAATAGCGGCGCTGTCATTGGGCTCTTTATTTACTTGAAGTAGGAAGGACCAGATTTTTACTAGCATTAGTAGCATTACTGTCACTAGGATCTTTATTTCATTGAGGAGGAATCAACAGATTTTCGCTAGCATCAGTATCGTCGCTATCAATGAAATCTTCATTTCCTTGAGGAGGAATTAACAGATTATCGCTAACATTAGAAGCGTCACTGTTGATAGCATCTTCAAATGAAGATCTGTTAATTCCTCCTCAAGGAATTTCCTTGAGGAGGAATTAACAGGTTTTTACTAGCATTAGTAGCGGCGCTATCATTGGGGTCATTATTTTCTTTATTTTGAGAAGGTCCAGGTATTGCGGAATTAAAGGTCGGTATGCTGGGAGCGTATGCCTCTTCTGGTATCCTTTCTGGATTAAATGGGAAAATTCCAGTCGCTTCAAATCCAGATTTAATATTAGCAGGTGTCCGATTTATCCCACGCTTTAGAAAATAATATCCCAAATCGTTGTTTTGTTATTTTCCTGTCTTCGTGTACTGACCAATACTTTAAAACTTCCTCGTCCCAGTAATACTCAAAGGATCGAAATGCCGATTAGTCCATCGGCTGTAATTCATGAGTGGTGTTACTAGGAAGGCAGAAAAGCTTGATGTCGAATTTTTAATAGTTTTCAATCAAGGTCTTCAATTGACCGTGCCAATCTAAGCAAACTGCATCACCAACACATCTACTTTCCCAACAACAATTTTTTTTAAAAACAACAAATTCTCTTTAAATTCGTAAGCCACAGTTTTTGATGCTTAGAGTAGACGCGAATTCTTATGCTTTTACCTTCAACAAGTTTCTGCTAATAAACACTTTTTGTCCTCTACACTGTCTTAGCCAAATGACTAGGCTTTCTTCCAGACGAGGAAATTCTCCTCCGGAAAAGAACTACCTTTTCCGTACTCCAGCAGTTTGAGCAGCATTAATTTTCTCCTTGTGCTTTATTATGGTTAAGAGAGTACTCAGAGGAATCTTAAATTCTTTTGCAATATCACTTTTCTTCCCACCTTCCCCTACTTTTTTTATTAACTTCTTCTTTTCAGCAAAATTTATACTTTCTATGGCTCGTAACTAACATACACATTTAATCTGTATGCCAGCGAAAGAGTAACAGTAACTGAATGATAACTAAACAAACTCATTCGTAAGACGTGTGTCTCAAATAGTCAAACTAATCATCAGTTTGAACTTGTCGCAGTTGCAGCACTTGGACAGGGTTTGATACCCAGTGTTAACAATCATATCATATTATCTAAGTTTAAGTTATCAACTCCCCAATAGTAACAACTTAAAAGACCAACGATTTAAAAGATCAACACTTCATAACATCAATAGTTCATTTAATCAACAGTTGAAATGACAAGAATTTACAATATCAAAGTTGTTTTGTTCAACACATTATTTTACTAAGTACTTATCACAGTAGTCACCCACCTAACAAAGAAGAAAAAAAAGCCGTAGGTTCTCCGATCAATTTATTTTCGTATGGATTTTTAGTGGTTAAAATACAATTTTATCATGATTCGACGACTAACTTCACTTGAATTAAACTATTTATTACAATATGGCTGAAATCTATTAAATGATAATGTCTTGAGACACGGAACGCCCACATGGACTTCCAGTAAGCAGAGCGCGCCATCTCCCAGTTCTGTGTGCGCGATTGACATGAACGCGGCATGTATGCTTAAAGTTCGGGAATGATCAACTTTCTCAATTGTAGGGTACAGGGACAAAACAAGTAAGGTCACAAAAACAAATAGTTATTTAGGTTATTATTGGCATTTTAACATTTAAAAGGTAACAGATTTTCTTAGGTTAGTATCACTTAAACATATAAACTGATAATAGGAACTACGAGTAAAGTTTATCTTTTAAAGTCTAAATTTTAGTAAAAAAAATACGTTCTGGCATTTCTTAATTGATTAAAAAATTCAATTAGTTTACTTTTTAGACATTCCTAGTTTTACACATGTACCCTTCAATTGTATAGTTACAATTTTAATAGGTAGGGTAGGGGTCCCCAAGATTGCTCGCTTAATATTAGATTGGCTATAAATCATCACAAATTGTCATAATCAACTTTATTAAGTTTAATGACCACGTTATTGAGGTTACTTAATGTTATGCTTAATCAAAATTTTGCCACCATTTTTTTGTTTATAAAAGAAAAAATGGGAAATGCGCAGTCTTACAGTCACATGAAGGTAAAATTGCGCACTAAGGTTGGTAAGATTGCGCATATCCATAAAAGGCATTTATTATTTTGACAAACAAATATCACATTTGAAAGCACCAATGCCAATTTACGCTGAACAATCGTCATGCCACCATTCTCCACAATCAGTACAACCAATCCAGTCCTCAGTAATTGGTTCCTTGTATAATGCATTGCAACCGACACATGACCAATTTTTTTTTTGGGCTGGTTTGCTGGTTTTTTTGCAGGTTTTTTTTATAGTCAACTATATTCCTTCTTCATCTTTATTTTTTTGGTATATTTTTGTAAATTTTTGTTGGTCATTCTCCTTTTCAAGTTGTAGTTTATAGGGTGAACTACTCAGTATTTCCGACTTTTTGTGCTTCCTCTTAGTATTTCCACTTGTCTTATGTCTGATTTAGGAAATGGAGATATATCTGTTATTTTATTGATATTTGGATCATGTTGCATATAGCTACAGGATGGAATAAGTGAAGCAGCTATATGAGTTTTATTACGACTTACTTCTGGAGGTGACACGAGCTGCATTTCATGAAGAACATGACTTCCAGATTCAGTTTCCTTGAGCACTGAAGAATCTTCAAGTCCGGCTTCTGTTTCATTAGTTTGATAACTTTTTAGACCTGGAGACACTTCTTGATAATTTTGTACAGTAGGCATTTCCTCTTGAACCTCTGTTGCATTAGATGAAGAAGGGTTACCATCCATTTCTTTTTCAGTGACAGAGCAAGGCAGAAAATCCGCTTAAGTAAAGATATCTGGATTATATGGGTATATCCCAGAGACTTTAAAACATTCAGTAGCGCAGGCAACTGTCGCCGATTTATTAAATGCTGGGGTTAAAAAAGAAGTGACTTGAAATGTTGTTATAGCTCCGCCAGGATGGTTTCTCATTCACTTCTCATATTCATTCGAAAAATATATTTTGAATGCACTATGAAAACCTTTGTCCAAGGGCTGCATTTTGTGGCTTCTGTTAGGTGCTAATGTCAGCGCTACTATGTTGTTCTGCCGATAAAAATCTACAGCTTTGATTGTGCAATGCAAGACATGATTATGAAGCACCAGTAAAATTGGATTTTCTTTCGTTGGCCTTGTATGATTTCTGAAATGTACCAACCACCCCAAAAATAGGTCACTAGTAATAAAACTGGAGTCGGATACCATCCTAATGGACGCTGGTGGAGCACCATCAAGCAATTCAGCTTTCAATCCTTTTCGACCGAATATAAACGCCGGTGGAATGAAATGGCCAGTTGCGCTCATTGCAGTAATGACTGTAACGTTAGTGCCCCGTTCAGCACTGGATATTTTATCAACGGCGCGCTTACCTTTCATGGAAACGACTCTTGGAGGATTGTTAGGCACAGTAGACATACCTGTTTTGTCCATGTTTTAAATGGATGTAGGAGAAAACTTATGCTTGTCTATTAACTCGGCAAGGTTTTTGTAGAATCTGTCGAACTGGGGCTTGTTAAAACCCATTGCTCTTGCAATGCTTGTAGAGGTAGGGCGTCTCAATGAAAGATCTGGATGTCTATTGAGGAAACCACGGAGCCAATGTTTACCTGCCATCTTCATTTCATTGTTGAAACGGTGGGGAATTTAGTTTTTTTCTGCAAACTGCAAGCTACAGTTCTTAAATCTTTTGCAGTCATTCCTTGAAACATATTATCCAGTTTTAATAAATACTCACAAAATTGATCTTATGTAATTGGCGAGAAAGTTGTATCATATCTTCCTAGTTTTGTTGCAGCTTCTGATCTTTTCAAACGATATCTTAATGTACTTTCTTACATACCGTATGATGACGCTACCTTCCTCTTACTTTCACCGCTTTCTATTCGTCTTCTTGCTTCACCTAAAGTACTTTGAGGACACAGAGAACGCTCCGTGGTTCTTGTTTTGTGCTTCGGCATCCTAAAAAGAAAATAATTATACAATTGTAATACAACTTTTATAATAAACCTAAAATAATGCTTTTTACAAATACAAGGAAGGTAAGACTGCGCGCGCAATGTTACCTGCCCTAGCTCCGCGCAGTCTTACCACTTTTCTCTTAGTTCACTGACATGCTATTTAACGCCATCTATTAACAGCCAGCGGAAAAAATGCCAGACAGACGATTTTTAGGTTAGATAAGCCGACAAAATCCGTGGTTAGGTTATAAAAAGTACATGATTATTTCGAAGAAACATAGTTTCTAAAAGACAAAAAATTACATCAAATTAATATTAAAGAACAATCTTACCTGGCACTTCCGTTTATAAGCTGTTTTTAAATTTTTTCTTTAGGTATTTAGGACTTTGTTGAAGCTGTCGAAGTGGCAGTACACTACTTTAAGAGATTATGCAAAGGAAGAAGGAATCCCACTGTATCCCTCATACACAACTGTCCTAGAAGCGAAAAAGGACTGGACTCACCTAAGGATAGCATAGACATTTCTGAAAATGGGGTACGAGTTAAACTTCAAGCACTTTTGGATAAAACTGTATCAAGACTTGGAAAATATCTACGTTTGCCTTCTTCTCCAGATGGCAAAGAGCTAACACTTATGTGTAAGTGGGGCTTTGATGGTACTTCAAGGCAGAGTTTGTACAAGCAAAGCATAGTGGAGGAAGATGATTCCAGCGTCTTCATGTGTTCTATTGTACCTATAAGACTAGACTGTGATGAAGAAAGGGTATGGAAGAATCCAAAACCAACTTCGAAAATGTTTTGCAGATCTCTTTTTTTAAAGCTTGCAAGTGAAAACAAATTGGACAACAGAAGAGCCACGATTAAAGCTGAAATTGCTGCACTGGTGCCTTCAATAAAATCCGAGAACATCATTAGCGGAAGTTTTGTCGTAGAGCAACATATGAAGATATCTTAATGGACGCCTTGTATCGTCAGATCCGTACCTATCCATATTTAAATAATAAAATGTATGGACTCCTTAGTTTCTTGCGCCGCTTCTTCTCGGCACTAGCCCAAATAGTCCCGAAACGGCGGTAGGGTTCAGATATGTATTGGATGCCGTCAACGACTACCGATGTAAATCACAATAAGACTGCATCGCGCCTCATGGGTACGTACGCTATGGCTAATTGGTTGAAATGAAACGCCAAAGGAACATCAAATGAAGAAAGAAATGCTTCTGAAGGTTCATCAAATAAAGTAAGATAATATAATAATCAACACTGTCTAGGGATATTTTGGATATAATAATTAGACCAATCGTTGTAACTAACTCCAAGAAATGTTCTTACATAAAAAAGGTGGAATTCCCGCTAGTACGTTCATCTAGAATAAGCTTCTTTATTTGACCTTCTGTACAACCGGCTTATCTTTGTTCACTAACGTTGAGGATATTGAGCGGGAGCGTAGAGGCTTGTCAGTTAGATGCAATATGGTAATTAGAAGGTTTGCTGGATGTTCTAAAGAAGTCAAATTAACTCACAAACTTATTGCCAAACGCTATACACCAGCAGCTTTTGGACTAATTACACTAAACAAGCTTTCAATGCTCTGCGTATCCAGTACAATAAAAGTTTTAGAGGGCTGATGGGGCTACCGAGGTTCTGCAGAATGTCTGCAGCGCATTAGGAATGTTTGCGGAGGCTAAAGTTGATTGTTTTTATGCAATCGTACGCAAAAGAGTAGCCTCTCTGATGCGCCGCGTGCGAGAGAGCTCCAACAGTCTTCTGAGCACATAATTGGAAAGGCTAGACTGTCCTATAATTAAGCATTGGAATAGCTTGTCGCTGGCATTGACACTGCGTTTTATAAACTTTATAATTTCGCGAACTTTACCTATAATATGAGATGCGGTCTCAGATCTCGTCAATGGATTATCTATAGTTAGATTAGTTAGTATGAGCAAAGCACGGTATTTTTTTTTTCTCGGAACCGAACATGTCTCTCTTTACCTTCATAACAGTACTGTCGTTATCAGTAACAATGGCAGTAACTTTATCAATTGAAACACACCATTCGGTTAGGATCTCTGTAAGCCTTAGTTGTACATACTCTGCGGTATGTCTTTCGAATAAGTCGAAAACTTCCAAAGTACCACTTGTAAGTTTCGTTTCTTCTAAAAAGTGAATGTTGACCCCGACAAAAGATTTATTTTGCATTGTCTCTGTCCATAATAATATATCGTATGTGAGACAATATTGTGCTGATTGTATATAATTTTTGAAAATATTTGACATGACTTCATACTTATCGTCTACCCGTTTTTTGAATGTTTCTCTAGAAGGAACTTTATATAAGGGAAAGATACCTCGATGTTTTAAAACATCGATGTATCGTTTGTGTTTACTACAATATTTTGATTTGTTTGTGTACCCTATTGATACTACGCCGCGCACACTCACACGCATACCTGCCTTATTTTTATTTGATTAAAACGTACCGTGAGAACCCTGAAGATCGAGTCGACATCGAGACGTTCCCTATGACACATGTACTAGACTGACCAGAGTGCTTCCGCCGCGTGTGTATCCTTTGAAGCTCCTTACAGACATTTCGAGTGATTGTGGCCTGTGAAGTGATACCTGAACCCTGAAAGCTGATGCGGCAAGTACCTAGCTATAAGTGCTCAAACCTGACTGATTTTCCACCTATCATTGTCGCCCTCCACGTGTAATCCACTGCCTAAACTCTCAAACAATTTTGGTAGAAGAGCGTAGTTTTTTATTAGGACCCCTTATGAGTAACGTAATTTGTTTAATTGAGAGTTATTTATTTGCTACTTCCCTTTGTAATTTGAACAAAACGTCTCGTCATATACCTAACCTATTTACAGTAAATTCCTTAATAACATTCGAGTACAACCCCTTTTACATAAGTGTCGATTAAATCGATTAGCGCGTTAATTACCTACCCTTTGAGTGCAAGTGAGGTGCGCGAGCGCTTTGTTTCCCTATTGATCACGCCATTACCGCGTGACCGCGTGCGAGTTGTTTACGAGTTACGTTTGCTATACCCGGTGCATCTGTGCCGTCCCTTACTATTTGTTCCTTTACGCATCCTATTGTAATCTTTTGTGAGTTTAATTTACCTACCTTGTTTCTTGCGATTTAAAGTAAATAAAATGTCGGATACCGAAACCGGCAACGAGACCGTAAGGGCCGTACTTTACACGGATACAGCTGAATACCGTGAAGCTATAGGTGAACTCCGTTATATTAGTGACTGGGTTGATGATTCCCACCGAGTTCTTGAGACCTTTTCCTCCAATCGTATGGCGAGCGCGTCTTTCCGACCTGCCACTTATGTGCGATAAGTTTTCTGCCGCTTGTTCCAAGCTGTTAGGTAATCTCGATCCTGCGATTTATGAACAAGAATATGTGCAAGTTAAGAACGAGATACGCGTAGTAAGGGACAAAGTAGACGACTTAAAAATTAAGTTAGACGAAATACGACCTCACCAATTTGAGACGTCCCGTACTAGCACCCCCTTCAAGGAGAATAAATCCCTGGCTATTGATAACCCGGCTAGTAAATTGCCTGACCTACCTATACCTAAGTTTGATGGCCGTCCCGATAGTTGGATCAGTTTTATAGACCAGTTTGATAGCGTGGTGGACAACCAGCCTAGCCTTACCCCGACATTGAAGCTACACTATTTAGTAGGAGCCTTATCGGATGAACCTCGTCGATTGATACAACACCTCAAGATTGAGGCGGGCAATTACACCGTGGCCCGTGACCTCCTAAAACGTAGGTACCATAACCTTCGTGTTTTAGCGGATACCCACATAGCTCAAATAATGATGCTCCCTATTATAACGACTAAACTTTCCGGGTTACGTGTATCGTTCCTGAACCCGCTGCTTTCGACTTACCGATGCTTAGAGAGATTGGAACTTCCTGTTAAGCATTGGTCATACCTATTAGTTCACTTATGCCTTGCTAAACTGCCTTCAGATTTAAAATCGAGATTTGAATGTCGTAATGGCGATAATCCTAATCACCTCCCTACTTTTGATCATCTTATTACCTTTCTTGAGGATGAATGTAGGCACCACGACAATGTAGGTAGTGCTTCTGTCGTTGACACTACTACCCCTACTGTGAGCTCCTCTCGTTTGCCTAAACCTAACGCGCGTTCCCCACCTCCTCCAAGAGCCTTTGTTACTTTTGCGACGACATGTCACCTTTGTAATAGTACTTCGCATTACTTACGTCAACGTGTTACCTTTGTAAAAGAAGCCCGACTGTGCTATCGATGCCTGGATAAACACTCCATATCCCAATGCAAGTGAAATTATCGCTGCCGCACGTGCCGCCGTTCCAGTCATCACACGTCACTGTGTTATGATGACTCCTCTCCTGTGAATTACGATCGCGAGCGCTCATACCGAGACGTCGCGGCCTTAGCTTCTAACCAACCGCGGCAATCTCCACAAAGTCACTTAACGGACTTAACCGATAAGTGTACTTCTTGGAGCTGACGTTATTGGTCGCCTTTTAAGGCCCGAGTTGTTTGTGTCCCCTAATGGCCTTACTGCTATCTCGACGATATTTGGTTATGTCCTGTGTCGTCCTGTTTATGGAGGATTTACTGATTTGGAACCCCCCATGACTGGAGTCTCGCTGTCCCAAATAGTTGAAAAATTCTGGAAAATCGAAGAGGCCCCCCAATCTCCAGTTGCGAACCCCTTGGATATAGAGTGTGAAACCTTTTTTAAAGCTACTACCACTCGTGAAAGCGATGGTAGATTTATGGTTAGACTCCCTTTTCTTCATGATCGTCCACCTCTCGGTGATTCTAAAACCAATGCCTTACGGCGATTCCACAATCTTGAGAAGCGTTTGGTAGCCAATCCTAATTTTCGAGAGAAATATATTTCCTTTATGCGTGAGTACCTTGACCTAAACCATATGTCCCTTTCTTCATATGACTCGACCCGGAAACATTATTTTATCCCTCATCATGGAATTTTTAAGTCCGTTGGTGACAAAATACGTGTTGTGTTCGATGGTAGTAGTCCTACGTCCGCTAAAGTGTCCCTGAATCAATGTTTGTGTTTATGATATTTCTCACATCCTCCTAAATTTCCGCAGGCACGAGGTAGTGTTTGTAACAGATATTCGTATGATGTTTCGTATGACTTGGGTACATCCTGATGATAGAAGGTATCAACTTGTGCTTTGGCGTGAGGATTCCTCTCAGCCACTTCTTGCCTATGAACTTAATACCAATACCTATGGTCTTCGTTCCAGTCCATTCATTGCAATTCGTGCCCTTCTTGAGCTCGCTGAACAAGAGAGACTTACCTTCCCTCGAGCTGCTGAAGTCCTTGAGAGAGATGCTATGCCCCCGGATCATTTGCAACTTCCTCATTCATTCTCAGACCCAGATAATCCTCAGACTGTCCCTATTTTAGGTGTGCAATACAGCAGCAGATGTAGTTGTACAAAGCAGAGAGGAAACGACTGAAATGTGTCGCTGGCGAACAGGTCTTTTATACCGTTCCCCACTAATGAGCTGACGTAATCGTTACGTTAACGCGATCGTAAAGTAAACGCAAACAAAAAGTTAAACCGTTGGTGACTGATGGTTATTATTAATAATATTTTGTTGATTTGAAAATAGATTCAAAAGTGGGGAGGTAGTATAACTGACCTGGGCCTCAATTCTGCTAAATGTAATGTAGTTCAATTGCACGTTGCCAGCATGGCAATAGCATAAAATGACACTTATGGTATTCTGTTCTTGTTAAAAAAGTTGAATAGGGACATTTCGGAATTCTACTAACTAATGGCGTCACAATAGCGTCAGCACGGCAACTTAAATATGTATTCTACTCTTATTTCACGTTTGAGTCGATAGCGCTGGCATCGTCGACATCTGTCAAAATTGGCCAGCGATAAGCAATTGTGCAGCCATACGTTTTCTTCCGCCTTTTACGCTCCGCCGATTCACGTGTGCGACGAAGAGACAAAAAAGGACACACGAAACGACTCGACAATAACAATGCCTCATCCTCCATCGCAGTATGCTGCGATGGAGGTACTTAGCATTGGCCAGCAGGGAGGAACGGCGTTGGGATCAGCGGCGACAACGCCGTCGAGCGCGAGGTAAAATATCAGTAGTTAATAATTGGGGCACCTGGATCACTCCGCGATCCAGGTGGCCCCAATTCGAACAGTTTTTTCTACTATTCATCTAAAAAAAAGTATTAGGTACTATTCAATCCTGAATGCTAAAACTCTATTAAAAATAATTTGTAAGTATGTAATTAACTACTTGAATGATTCTTTGAACGTAGATAAATTCTCAAACATTTTGTTGTTTTAATGTCGTTTAATGAGGTACTCATACCAAATTATGGTCGGATCGGAAATAAAACACGTTACATAATTCATTCATACATTTATTTTAAAAATTTAAAACTAAATTTTCTTTACACCACTTATTTAAATAGAATACATTTTTTAAAGCACATATCTTTTCATGATATATACAGCTTAAAATATCAAATGAAGTTGAATATTTACATTGCAAGCGTTCTAAACTTGGACAATGTTTATCTTCTAAATTATGTACATTATAGTTATTAAACATTTCTTTTATCCACAATACTTTTTCGCAGCCTTTAGTAAAAATATATTTATTTTTCAGAAAATCACCAACTACGTTTTTATAACTAAAGTAGGAGACGAATCCTTGATTCCAATAAATTCCTCTATTTCTTTCTATCGAAGATGCTTGTATGCGTTCTTTTTTGTTAAGTTATAAAATGGGAATGGTGGTTTTATCAGAAGAACAAAAATCTTATCATTGCATATGATAGCTATTTCTTTAGGAATGAACTCGTTTTTCTCGCTTTTGAATCCTTGTACATCTACGATCGCGTGCTTAATATTATTCATGATAATTTTCTCACGATATTGTTTAGAGGTTGGTATTCAAAAATACGATCATTAATAATCAGACAGTAAGCAGTTGTGTTTTCTGGTATTAAATCAGAACATTCAATTTCTATCCGAACATCAACTGGACCGGTTTTAAGCGTATCGTTTTGTCTCGAGCAGTCGATTACAAAAAGTGGAGCCTTTTCTTAAAATTGAACCAAATTAAGCAATGGATCAATACTAGCGTTGTAATAAGACTGACGAAAGTTAGCATACATTTCATATAATATATTGTATTTATCCTCATCGAATTTCAGATTAAGTGAGTCATACGGAAAATATTGTGAATTCAAAAAAAGCTTAACGTTAGATACTTTACAATGATCAAACACTGACAAACTTTTACTTTTATTTGTTTTTCTATCAGTTTGTAGGGCTAAGATTACAAATCTTGGTTTCTCTAATTGAGAGGCGGTTTTGACTGACCATGAATGTTTAGTAGTTTTTGGTAATAATGGGTATTCGTACAAATCCCAATTTCTAAACGCAAGCTGTACAGCGCGATTCTTTTTCAAATGTTTGAGTAGCATCAATTTATTGCGATCGGAAACCTTAACATGAGGAACACGCCACTGAATTTTTTGAATGCTTATTTCAATGTTATCATCGTTTTGTAAATTTACACAGTTTGTAACAGAGCAACTTCTTTGCAGTATAAGTTCATGTCTACAGTTAATAATTATTTTGTTATAGTCTTCCGAAAATCCTAATACTTTATTTAATGGAATAATGGCGCTAAACTGACCATTTTTTAATTTTGTGCCCTGTAAATTCCACCCCCACACAGCGGCAGCTTTATTTTAACCCTCATTCATAGAAATGTATGATTTAATTGTTGTAGTAATTCCTACATTTTTAATACGATCAATTTCAACACCATTCAATTCATATCGTACATCTTGAAATAAATACAACATTGGGTTGTTAATAAAATTAACATCCTTTTTAACGACTTTTCCTGTTGAATCTTTAGACGTAGCATTAGCATAGCCTTCTATGTAAATAGAACTTGCAGAAGGTAACACATATATGTCTTGTTGGTGAATAGGTATTCTAATTTCATCATTATCTTTGAAACTAGTACTATAAAGATTGTAACTATGGATTTCATAGCTTTCAATCGAGTTGTCATGTTGTGGTAGATCTGTGATTTGCAACATTTTGTAATTTAAATCCAAGATATTGTAGAAACTTTTTGTTTTCTTTAGTAATTTTTTTCTTCTTAATCACACTGGCACGTCTGATCCCTTTCGGAAAAGAAGGTGAAATATTAACTTTATCCTTAATGATAGGATTTTTATTATATATAATCATGATTCTCTTCGGATGATTTTAAATCTTAAATAATGTATTTAAATACAACCGATTAAATTATAAATCAATTACTATCAAATAAGTAAAGCAGTTTCTATCACGGGTGACGATTGAATGTGCATATAATAGTATTGTTAACATTATTTATGAGTAATTGGCTGATACAAGAAATGCAAAAAAAAAAAAAAAAACTTATTTATTTTATATTTCTCTCCCAGAATGATTTTAAAAATTTCAAACATAAATGTCCACAATTAAAGGAATGATTCTTTTGTACATTTTCATAATTGTAATTTATATTTTCTCCTAAATATTTAAGTAATTCTTTTGGAGGTTTCAGATAACCATAGCTATCAAAGTATTCAATGTAGTTATTTAATTTTCCATAGGCTACCCAATGCGTGCCAGAGTTTTTGATTGTATCGAGGTTTATGACACCACATTCAATTGAAAAAGGTTTATTTGGTAATTCATCTCTTATAAATACCCCCCGAAAAAAGGGAATATCACATGAATGTTTCATTATATCAATATTTGTTAATGCTCTTTTGGGTAGCCTAGAATTCAGTTTTTTTTTAGTGACGTATATTCCGAGTCCATTTTTGTGTGGCTTTAGGTGTAATCCTTTTCCGATGCATACGGCTTCTATTTGCTTGTTGTGTCTTTCAAGTTCTGATAACTGTTTTCTGGCTGCTTTGATCGCATTTATAGCTTTCGCAACGCCAGCAACACCTCCCACTAAAGTACCAGCAGCAGATAAGCCAGCAAATATCGGTATCAAAGGGAGAAATCCACCAGTTTTTGGAACAGGTATAATTCTTGGCACTTTAATAGACAAATCTGAAGCTAACTCTTGCGCTGTTGCACAAGCTAATTTAATCAAAGCTTTTTTACATTTAGGTTTTATGTTATTTATTTGTTTTTTAGTATGTGTGTGCGATGGTTTTAAATGTTTTCTTTAAACTTCTACCTGTACGCTTTTTGGATTGTTCATTACACTCAACTTGTTTTTCTGAAGCTAATGCAGCTCGCTTTCTTTTCATTTTAGTAAATTTTAAAGTTATAATTGTAAATTAAATAAAATGGGAGGTAGACTTAATTGTCGTAAAAACGAATATATAATAAGGAACGCTTAACCAAAAATCTCTTTTTAAATAAGCACACAATTAAGTGTTGTCAAGGAAAAACTATGGACCTACTTACAATACATTATTTTTATTTATCCAACTGTTTTCGCTACTCGGGAGGCCAAGCCATTTCACATACACAAGATCACCTTTCCTTTTTAAAACTTTTTCAACTAAATATACGTCATGGTGTTTAGTTTTTTGAAGTTCTTGTGAATAAAATGCTCCAAGTATTGGACAGGACTTTGAATCTTCTATTAAGTATGTTGTAGGATTTGTTTCTTGCACTTTATATATCTTGAATATTTCTGTAGACCAGTTAGGTGTATAACTCTTATCAAAACAAGCTTTATGTTTGCTAATTCTTACATAGTCACCGATCCGTATTTTTTTATGTTTTTTTATTTTCCTATCAGCAGCCAGTTGCATGTATCTCCGCAAAATATTTACTTTATTCATATGAGATATTGTCAGCGGTGGTTGACCAATAGTTCTATGCACATCATTATTGTACTCGCGTACTTTTCTACTAAGTAATCCATTATTCCATTTATAATTCCCATTTAGGTTAAATTCTTTGTACAATTTATTCTTTAGCGTTCTAATAAATCATTCAACTATTGAAGCTTTTTTAGTAGAATACGTGGAATAATGATTAATATTGTACTGGTCCATATTTTTTTTAAATTTGTCGTTATTAAATTCTTTTCCATGGTCAGTTTGCAAATTTTTAGGGATCCGACCATTTAGCAATAACTTTTTAAATGCTTTTGACACAAGCTCTTTGTTTTTTTGCTGTAATGCGATGCGAATTTTGAAAAACAGTCTATAACCACTAATATAAATTTATAACCAGCATTGACATGTGACATTGTTTGCATATCAATCAAATCTGCTTGCCACAAATCGTCAATATCTTTTATAACCACGCTTCTTCTCGGATAATTAATTCTTGCATTTTTACAGATTTCGTTTACAACGTCTGCTTTGCTCATAATGTTTGTTTAAATTACTTGCGATATCTCTAATAACAGAACTTTTTTCGATCTTTAGTATTTTATCAGATAAAATTTCGATACTTTTATCGATATTTGCAATTTTTCTCAATAGTTCAACTTTAAATTGATCATTGGTTCTGTCAACGCAAGAAGAATTTTTAAATTCACTCAAAGTTTTCAAAATATCTAAATATTGTTCATATTTGTGGTTGTATTTATTTGGGTAAGTATTAATATGTTGTTTGTCCTTGTTACCGACATTCATTGTCAATGTAATTTTCGGGACTGATTATTGACTTCGTTGTCACAAGCCTTTTACTATAGTATAATACCTGATTCTTTTAGTTCTTTGATTATTGATACAATTTCATTATCATGGTTAGTGTTGCCAGCACTTTGAGAAGCAATCAATAGTTTTAATCTTTCTATCAATTCATTAGGATCATCCCAAGAATCCGTATTATTTTTATACTTTTTGCATATTGGTATGTAGCCACCGCTTTTTGTTTCATTTGGTACATACGGATTTTCTATTTTGGCATCGGCTTCATCATGAGCAAACCAAGGTTTGATGATTTTACGATATTTCGCGCCTTTATCACCCTTTATTTGACCATGTGGACTAAACCCTCGTTTATGCGCGTTTGTTTGATTAAGTATATTTTTATATGTAATTTTATCTCTTTCGTTAATGGCTTTCAGGTTAGGTTTGCTGCGAATCAGAAGTTCTTTTAAGCCCGGAGTTAATTCATAGTCTTGACCATCTATGCTTATTACATACACGTTTTCCAACTGTGATGCATTATTCTTACTTGAAATTGAGACTTTGCAGTTTCCCATCATCAATTGTTTGTTTGTACTACGTATTCAAAATGGCACATTGATGTTGGTATCATAAATATCAATTAATTCATTCTTATTTAGTGAGATTAACGTGGCATCAATATCTTTATCAGAAGTTTTACTATCATCATCAAATTCAAAATATTTTGAACTTTCTAGCGAGTCTGCATGTAGGTTTTGACTAAATTGGCTATAATCTAAAGATGAGTTTGAGTCCTCATCTCTGCTCTTTCTACTCAAATCTATAGAAACATTTAGTGCAGGTTTATCTTTATCGTTTCCTTTGATTATTGTCTCTAAATTATCTGTAATTGGCTTAAATGCCTTCTTAAATCTTAAGTTTTCATCATCTTCTTCGTCTTTAATCTGTTTTATTTTATTTTTGATATTATTAACTGATTTAATCAGCTGTTCTTTAATTTCGGCTTCCATGACTGTTGCACGCAACCGTTGTTTACTGATTTTTTTCTCAATTAACATTATTTTATATTTAAAGGTTTATTTATATATTTCTACAAAATCTAGAAACAAATAAACGTATCAAAGCCTTGTCTATATCTGCCTTTATTCAAGGTGCAATCTTTATTTATCAGTAAAAAGTTTAATCGATCACTCCATATGCTCGAGCAAAGCTTGCTGAACTCTTTCCAAGTCATATCTGTATTGACATGCTCGTTGTATGTATGTTTTAAGTTAGTGTTATCTTGTCTAAAGATTATCAATAGATTAACATTGTCTCTTATTAGTTGCTTAGGTATTTTTGATTACGTTTGAGATAAGTAAAAACAATCGATTTGTTTATGTCTTGCCATAGAAAAATAATTGCGAATATTAATTTGCTTTTCACATACGACATCATCGAAAATTATAATGGATTTTTCCAAAGCATCGTTAGGATGAATCACTTCTTCGTTGTCATTAAATACATTAAATTGAGCACTAGGGACCATTTTCATGACTTCATTTAAAAAGCGATATTTTGGTTGGTACGCTGTTTTTGAATAGAGATAAATGTGTTTAAATTTTAAACCATTTTCATGTAACAATAAATTTATCATAACATTAGTTTTGCCGCAGTTAGAAGGACCACATATTATACAGCGGATAGTATTAGGAAAAAGTATACTGTGTTTAATTAGCTGATTCCGAGTTTCTACTTTAATGTTCCTTACTTTTAAGGTTTGGGTTTGCTCAACAAACTTCATTATGACTGAAAAGGAACTGAATAATGGCACTCTTTTTATACTTATTAATTTAGTTGAATACATGCCAGTGTGCGTATTATTTCCACATATACAAGGAAAAAGAAATAAAGAGAGAGAGAGATAGAGAGACGCATATTATTTACTTTTTCTGATTATTATTAAAAATAAAATACTTGATACTTTTGTAAATAAAATTTTATTATACATATTTTACATTGATCTAAAAAAATACACAATTATATTGAGGATATCTAAACTATCTTAACTTAAACTCACAGGTAATATAGGTATACAATGTTAATTTACTTAAAGATCTAGTTAATATATCCTTTACATTGTACCATAATGACCCCATGGCAATGTCTCTATTTTATTAGGTAATATTTGTCTTTTATCATCATTGCTATTCAAAACTACTTCATTGACTTCCTGGGAGTAAAGTACATGTTTAATAGATCTAATCATATTCATTTTATGTTTGACTACTTCATCTGAATGAAGTGCATTTCTATAGTCAGAAATTTGTAATTGATTCGTTATGGGCTTTGATACACCTTTTGCTTTTTTTATACTAGTTTTAACACTTTTTAAACAGTAAAGCTTCGCTCTTAAGCCAACAAACTCAGTTATCACAGATCCACCAAGTTCATCTTTAAACAATCCCGGCACTCTAGCGTTCATTATAGGCATGCCATATGGATTATCATTATCATAATTACTCGTATCAAATTTTGATATATTATTTTTAAGATCCTTATAAAAGTCGTCTGTATAAATTTGATATAGAAGACTATCAGTGTCTGTATAACATAGTTTAGCATCGGTGTTATATTTTTTTTTTATAAAATCGTAATGAAATCCGTATAAGTGTTGCTTTGCTAAGTCTAAAACTGTAAAGCCAATATATATTGGTCTGTCTAATAAATTTTTTTCTGGACTTAAATGAACTGCCACAAAATTTTCAGAAAATACAGATACTGTTTTTACATTTGGTTTTAATAGTATTTTTTCAGCACCAATTTGCTTATTTGTTTTATTTAAAGAATCGTTCCATGTTGTGACTAATTTAACATTTACTTGCTTACGTTTATTTTCAATAGTTTTTCCAAAAACTGCATTATTTAATAATTTGAAAAAATCCTTTTCAAAGGTAGTAGTAGCACTTTGTCGTAAACGAGTATTTAAATCAATATATTTTCGTAAAAAATTATCCTGTCTAAAGCGAAGGATACGGTGAATTTTCTTCAAAATTAGTCCATTTCTCAAACAATCTTTTAAATGAACAAAATGAATTACATATTGGTATTTATCGTACAAAGAAGCAATAAGTTTTTTTTGGTTTTCCACTTGGCGGCGTAAATTTTTCAGGTGCAAAGGGCAAATCGCTATGGTTATCATGTAAATATTCTGGATATATTATATCTACTTCTAGAATATATCCAAATTCACCATCATTCGGTATTGATAATACATTAAAGCTCTTAAGTTCATCTTCAGATAAAAAAAACAAAATCAGATACTGGCATTTGTTGTCTCATTGCATAACCGTAAAGATTGTTACAATCAAGATAAACTAAATAAGAAGTTGGTTTTGATTCGTCAAATTCTGGAGTATATTTATTGTTCGCTTTTGCATTCCTTAGGGAACATTGAGCCAATCCTCCACGTATACCTTTCTCTAGCATTTGATACATATTTACATCATTTATTAGTTCTAATCTAATGCCAGTGTATAAGAGCATTGCATCCCAACTTAAATTAGGTGCAGACACATAATACGCTGGGTCTAGCTTGTAATGTCGTAAACTTGTTTTTCTAAAATGTTCAAATATATCGCATAAAAATAAGACATCGCATTTCAAATATAAATCAGTATATTCACCAAGTGTTAGAATATTAAACGCTGACCACACAGTTTGAGCATGTGCGTAATCATCATCAGTAATGTGCTCAGATTTTAAACTATTATAAAAATGCTCTTTCGAAGGCAATTCATTTTCTTCATATTTAGACCATGAATCGATGTAATCATATGGATAAATTCCTTTATGTCTTAGCATATGTGTTTTTTTGTTACCATTAAATTCTTTTGTCAAATTGTGGAATTCATCAGGAGTCAAACTTTTACTAAGATTGTCTAAGCTAGAGCTCAAGAATTGGAAAGAATCTATTAACTTTATTTGCACAGTCTGATGCTTGTCCTCTATTGTTTTTGTAATAGATGTATATTTTTCCTTTGATTTAGGAATAATATGTATAGCTCCTTTATATTTTAAAAGTTCTTTTATGAATAAGTGGCAGTCATATCCTGCTAAGTTATGAAAAACAACAGGTATAAATGAACAAACTCTATACCTTAAATTGCAATGGGAGTGTGCTGCGTCTCTATACTCTGATGTAACATGATCATGATCTTGAACTTTGTCCCCAAATAAAAATTGATTACAAATATGACATTTTGTTGCATTGTCAAAATCATTTTTTTGTTCCAATGTCATAGGTTTCATTTCATTGTTTTGAGACAATATCCTATTTAAGTTTTGTATATCTTTGATTAAACATTTAATAAATATTTCAACACAATCAGTCCCTCTATAAGTGACATATTTGTTTAAGTTAGAATCGTATGAACAGCACACATAATACGCAAAACATGTTGGAACATGTAATTTTAAATTATTCGTATTTTTCTTATCGTCTGTTTCACAATTAATCAGCATACTTTCAAAATCAGCATATATTATAAAATTAATTTTTTGTTTGCGTTCAAAATGTCTGAACTGAATGCAAGTATTTTTTTCAGGCATAATTGTCAATACTTAGGAAAAATAGTGTGAGTTAAATTTATCTTTATTTGAGAAAAATTGCAAGCAAGAATCACAAAAGTAAGCCATGCCCTTGTGATGACTTATTTGCTTTCGAACAAGTCGCACAAGATTTTTTATTAAACAATAATGCGCTTTGTTTTGCTGTTCAATGTATAATAGATTAATGTGTTTTTTCTTCTTTGTTTTTGTCACATACAGAGGTCCTGTTACAATACATTTATTCAAACCATAAACATTTATACTAATATTCTGATTATTTTTTTCAAATAACTTAATAACATCAACTGTGGGTGGAAATGACATTCCCTCTACATTTAAAACTTTTGAATAATGTGGATCGAATTTACTCGACACACATTATTTTTTGATGGAAATAAAGCTGCAATAATGCTCCATACAAAGCAATGATTATCATTATTCTGAATATTAAGACAACTTTTAGTATGTTTTATTTTATCGGGCAAAGGTATGTAACTTCCACCTCTCATTGGACAATATTTATTTATATTCGTTTCTAAATGACTTACACAATAAAAAGACCAACCAGATTTGCAATGTTGGAATTCTATGATTTTCCCTTTTAATTTCTCAAATGCATCAACATAAAGTTCATTCAAATCTGTACTTCTATAAACAACTTTGTACTTCGTGTTAAATGACTTGAGCTGCTGCTCATTCGTTTCTGGTAATGTAAAATAAACAAAAAGTTCAAAGTTCATTTTAATACAGTTATATTTCAATAATAATATTTCGACTATTTTCAATATATCACTTTGTATATCACACAAGAACGCCTCAGGAGTGAGGTACTCGACTTCTTGTGTTGGATTTAAACGATATGTAACAATTCTATTTTTAAATGCCGTGGCAATTATTTCAATATTTTTAAATTCTGTATTCAATAAACAGTTAGATTTATGTATGTTTGTTCTCAAATGATATCTGTATTTATGTTTAGGAAAATTAATTTGACATGTCTGACAATATATAATTGAACTGGTTTGCTCGAAGTTGGTGGTTTGAACTGTAAATAATAAAAACAATAATATTGACGTTACATTTTATTAAGTATTTATTAATGTGTGCATTGGTTAACATAATTTTAGATAAACTATAAAATAACAGTACTCTTATTAAAAGTAGAGTAAACAAGGTAAATTATAATTTGTCTTATTATTAGAATACATTTATGATTATATAAAGGTTACAAAAGTGTACATTAATAATAGTTGCTCATGAACGTTGGTGGGCAGGTTCTAAACTCTTTTCGAGTAGCTGTAATAAAGTTTGCGAGATGCATCCAAGCGTCTGAGTTATCATCAGTGCGATTTTTGATGGTAATTATGGCTTGTCTCCACCTATTTACCGGTGAGACCCTTTCTATGTCATCACACTTATAAACTTTGAGCTCAACATAGTGCGAACCTGACTTCATAGGATTCGATTGTCTTGCGATTCCATTCGCAAGTCTTCTTGATATATAAGACAATAATTTACCCGGTACAGGTACTGAGGTTGACGCAGCAACTTCTTCATCCTCAGTATCGCTCCCGAATAACTGAGCAGCAGTAATGCGTTCCGTCTTCGTTTTCTTTGAGCATGACGTAGACGGCGTCGACTTGCTACGCTTTTTTTTTCGCCTTCTCACATGGGTCAGGCTGTGTTGGTGTCTCGTCTTCTGATGAAAACAGTTCTTCAGCATTAGATGAATACTTCGACCTGAAACGAATATCGAAATTAATGAGCATAATATTTTTTTATCATGTCGAAAAGTTCGGTAAAATTTACTAAAAATAAAATCAATTTTTGTCATTTAGCTTTATTATTGCTAAAATTAAACTTGTAATATTAAATAAATAAAATTTCTGTAAATAGTGAATGTTACAAATATCAATGAAGTAAAAAAAATGAGTTGATAATTTGTTAAACCATTTTAATCGATAACGTATTTAAAGTGATACGTTCAATGAAATGCATTATTTATAAATTCATTTGTTTTAAACTGAATGAATCACACATTAAATGCATCACTTTTTGATTGTATGACATATTTGAATAGATTACTTTTAAAAATCTAATAACGATTAAATTCAAAGTGGTGTATTCAAATCGAGTAAGTATTTGAATTTTACTTAGTTTTTAAAGTATAATAAGTAATACACTTACATTTTAGAACAGATGGATCTTCCCCTTGACCGCAAGCTGGATATCTGGAGACTGTGTTTCTGGTTCATGCTAGATAGTTTATGTACCCAATTTTCACGTGTGTTCTTACCATAAAAGGAAAGCCTCCGCGTGATCAATAAACTTCATTTGGCGCTGATGCCGAATCAGCATGTAAGCAATGTTGCATTTAGATCGCTAAGAAGAAATCGATATAGTGGAATACCCTGGTTTTACTTTCACAATTAATTTTACATACTAATATTAGACTCCACCTTCGGTTTACGTCCTGAATTTGGTTTTACCTATAAAACTGGAATCGTTAGTTACAAAACATACCTTATACCCTTTTCCATACCATTTATAATTGCCAGACCATCATGTAAGACTTAGTAGGTAACAAATTTTAGTAAAGTCCGGTTAGTCATCAATGTGTAATTCAATAATAAACAAACATACAAAATTTTACTAAGCAGTAATTTGGTTTGTAGTATCATACAACTTGACTCGTAGCAAACAAAGACAGATCAAGTAACTTAAGACGGCAATGCGTATTTAGAAACAACTAAATATAGACTGAATATTAATTTTTCGTTTACATTTTGAACTTTATAAAACCAATTATGATTCCTATATAAAGCACAAAATTATGAGGTACATCGTTTAGTACTTGTCGTGATACAGTCACAGAGAGCTATTCTAATATGTCGGTGAGTTTTACTGTTTATAAATTTTTCTCTTATTTTTTTATTTTAAAATAATTAAAAATTTCAAATTAATATTTTTTTTTTATATATTGTTTTAGGATAGTGAAGATCCCTTCAACTTCATACCTATGGAATCCATAGCTATTCAAAAAAAACCTGAGCAGAAAACTCTCGGTTTAGAAACAACATCTCGCAAAAGAAAAGGAACAGAACAAACAATCTATTCATTCATTAAAAAACCGCACAAGCGCGGTTTGAAAATAGTTAAAATAGAAATTTACGATTCGGATAACATTCCTAAATCTGAAGATACAATATGCAGTTGCGAAGCGGAAGTTTGCGTTCAACATGTTGTGCAAAGTATAATGTTTGATGATGTATATAACGCTGTCAAAAACGTTATTAATAAAATCCAAGACGAGCTATTTTTACAATCCAGTTCATAGTCAATGTATTGTCCACTTCATAGTTAATGTAACAGATTAGTTATCAAAGCAATGTATTTAAAAAGCTGAAAATGTAATATATTAAGTTAAAGGAAATAAACAGGAACAATAAAACATTACTTACTTGGTTTTATTTGATCCGACACTCATTTGAATTTATGTAGGAAGGTAATTTTTTAGTATTTATCATCTTAGTGAGTATTTAAAAAAAAACAACATGCAGTAACATTGCCATAAAGCGCTTGCTATACCCAAAGATATTATCTACTAAGTAAATTTTGTTTAGCGCAGTTATTAATGTAGCTTATGGTAATAGAATCATTATAAGAAAAGTCTGCGATCATTTTCAAATAAATAAACGGAAATAGATGTTTTCGATGTAACGTAAACAATATTATATTGATGGAACTATGTTTTAATACTTAAGTCCACAATGGATTAATTTTTCAAGCGCAAGGCTGTCTAAGTAAGTATGAATTATAAAAAATAATTCAAAAATACTTACTCATGGTTTCGAAATACATTAAAATAGCATTAGCATTGTAAAGTATCGCTAGCATGAGGTGCAAGTTCGCTATGTTAATAATAACATAGCGACCGACGGTGAGTACTTATACACGCGCTTGCGCAGCCAGATCAGATTCGACTTAACGAAATTGACACAGTGAATCGAATTACGAATTATGAATAAAAACCTACCTACTGAATCACCTTCAACGTTAAAACAGTACATTAGTATTTTTAAAGTATTTTTAAGTTATATGAATAGTGAATCCTTTTATTCAATTAACCGATTTATCTCGGATCGATTTTTTATATATTTCATAATAATATAAATCAGTCTTCTCAAATAATTTGAATAATACCTAATCCTTTTTGCATGGATAGCAGAAAAACTAATAAAAACCTACCTACGTTCAAAGAATCATTCAAGTAGTTAATACAAAATATTTTTAATAGTTTTAGCATTCAGGATTGAATAGTACCTAAACCTTTTTTGGATGAATAGTAGAAAAAACTGTTCGAATTGGGGCACCTGGATCACTCCGCGATCCAGGTGCCCCAATTATTAACTACTAATATCGACCCTATGGTTGTTTTACTGGACACAGAATTTATCAAAACTTTCCGCTTCAGTAAAAACGTGGTAAGGGATATTGTCGCCATGGTATGTCCATTTATTTTCGAAGAGCGAAGACGTGATGGCATTCCGGTTTTGACGAAGGCAAGTTCCTGATTCTTTTAAATAATAACCTACCATAATGATTAAGACCTTCCATGACTGTAAAATGTAGGTACTTTATGGATGTAAATATTTATTTATGCAAAATATCATAATAGACTTGGAATTTGCAGGTCCTGATAGCCCTAGCATTTTATGCAACAGGGTGCTTTTGTGGGACAGTTTGCCGAAACACTATTCATGATACTGGCGCATTCCACCCACAGTCGTATCGACAAACTGCGCCCCTCTTTTGTACGGCTGAATCTGCCCAGCGCCAGCTCTTTGTGTCGCTCCATGAACTCTATTAGAGCCTCCTGCTGCTCCAGCGTAACTTCCGCAGACATCCTCAAAATCTTTTTAACCGCAACAAGTACGCAAACAATTTTCAAACTTTACGTTTCAAAAGATGACAATGACAGATGAGAAACGTCAACATTCCGCGTGTTTTTTTTATACTGGCAAAGAAATTCGGTCAATTTTGGCTATTTGATGTTTTTACACAGATTAAATATTCACTAGTACAATATACTCTATGGTATAAATCCTGGCCAGTGCGAGGTTGTCGACGGGCCAATTACATGCTGACGACGTTCTTCTTAAAATTAGTAGAATACCGTTTTTAGACCAATGGCGCTGGCATATCAATAGCATGATAACACTGGATTTGTTTCATTACTATTGAGACATAATCTTCTTTTGGAAGACCACTCTCTGTTTTCGTGGGCGTATGCGTCAGTAAAAAGCGTTTATAACAGTCGACGTGATATATACCTCCAGCTGCCACAATATCGCGGGCATTTATTATTCTTTTAGAAACTTCGTCGCCCCATTTATCATTCCGTTTTTTTACAGCGTCCAATATTGTATCAGAAAAACTTATGCTGCGGACAGGATATACCTCACGACGTCTTTCTTTAGGTTTTTTTCTCTTGAACATAGAATTCATCATCTATTAGTTCAGTGCAAAACAATCATTTTGTTTCAAAATCGAATTTTGAGATAAGCGTGATTGGGATGTTGAAGCGGAAGGAGTAGATGATGTTGCTTCTCTAAGATCTGCGAGGATTGTAGAACTCCGTGTGTATCTCTTTCTGCAACTGCCATAGACGACAACACTTTCGACTCTGCTAAGAACAATATGTTTTCCATCATTCCTACTTTTACTGGCCTTTATCAGTCCTTGAATTCCTTTTTGTGATACTTTTATACTCATTATCACTAGTCACGTAGTAGGGATCAGGATCGTAGGGACAGGTGTATGGATTCTGTTGGGGGATTGATAAACTACTTCTTGTGTGTCATTATTAACTGTAGTCATTATTAAGAGCTAGTGTTACAGCACGAAAACCTTTGGACACAGTGACTTGGTGCATCTTGTGGTGTGCACTAGCTCCTATGAATCTTTGATAAATCCCAGATGCATTAAAACTTAGGGCAGTTAAAACCTAAAAACCAAATAGTATTTAAGTATGTACTGTCGGCTAATGTGGTATGTTACCATGAAACCAATAACCATATTTTATGTACCCATTTACGTACTTACTTTTGACTCTGCTGATAAGCCTTCTTTCCTTGATATATAGGGCTTTAATTCCTCTATAAGGTTAAGAACTAAACTCTTATTCAATAAATACAGTCCCACAAACTCGGAGTCAGGCATTTCAAAAGCTAAATCCATGTGTCTGAGCTCTGCGTTGAGTCTCTATACATAAGAGCTTCTTCCAACCGTGCATGCTCTAAAAAGTTTTCGTACAGTCCTAAGTCCGCCATTTTCCCAAAAACGCACAATATTTACAGTTAAAACAATTTTAATGGATGTTACTGTGTGTTTAGTACACACAGTAACATCCATTAAAATTGAGAATATAAAGGTAAAATGTTGGTCATCTATTAACTTCTAAAAAGTCCCACCGGATGACACAGTCGATTAATTTTTGTGAGCGAAATTTGATTTAATTTCGTAAAAACTTGCAAAATAATTAATTGCTTAAGTTATAAAAATAATTCTAACAATTCTCCAATTTGACCTTAAATATGAATTCTCCAATTAGTTTAATGTGCGCACGCATTCCCATACAAAACTGTCAAATTAGATAAAAAATAAATTGAATAAAATAGTTTCAACCGACACACACCAATTACCTAGCCCCAAACTAAGCGTGAGCTTGTGCTATGGTGACTAGGATAACGGATAAAAATACTTAAATACATATAAACATCCATGACTTAGGTACAAATGCTCGTGCTCATCACACAAACATTTGCCCCTTGCGGGATTCGAACCCGCAACCGCCTGGTTTAGAAGTCCGGTGCGCGAACGACTACACCAAGACGGTCGTCGATGCACCATGATGAACCGCAAATATCAATTGTTTTAGGTTCATTTTATGATTCATCAAATAACTTGCCATTTTAAGATTTTAAAAATGAAACATATTGTGAATGAAATATGAAACATCAAATGCGGCCGTTTTAGACCCACAGCTTGAGCATATAACAGGGAAAGCACTGATCAGCGCTTCCGCGTCTGAAAGGTTAAGTATACAATATGACCTGTTTCACAATCGAAAAGTAGGCACTACTCAATGAATAAATGTAAATAATCCAATAGATCCAATTTTGTATGAAGTTATTAGCAATTAAACTACTCTAGATTTTACTTAGCGATTGTGAAACAAGACTTGTATCTAGAACACAATTAGCCAAAAAAAAAATTATGAAATGAAATACCACTGCTTCAAAATTTTTTTTTTCTGTTTTTATAATTTTTATGTTCGTCATCTCTACTATAAGTCAATTTTCCCGACAAAATCCGGTTGACGTTTTGACACCAATTATAAATTATAACATTCATTGATGTATTAATAAAATAATTGTTTAATTTATTTTTATGTGTCACACATTTAAATGGGTGCATGTCGGTAAACGCAATCATTGTTGATTTTAAACCAATTTTTGGGCACGTCTTTAGAAAGCCATGTTTTGTATGTCTTAAATAATTTTCCATTTCTTTACTGGGATAACATAGCCATTTCTTATTCTGGTATTCTTTTGCTTATTATATGCATTATTTATGTTAGTAGTTTTCTCTTTAAGTGAGGATTTACATCCTTTTACAATATTTGTATAACACTTTCTCAGTACCCACCTACAAACATAATTGCTTTGACCAGCGTCGCTTTCATGCGTCTGATCAAAACAGATTTTACTATTAAAATTAATAATTTCACTTTCTATAGAAACATTAGGAGTTTATTCTTAAAAAAAAAGAAATCCAAGTTCTGAAGGCATTCATTTACGTCTTCTTCACAATTAGCTCTCCTTGAATGGGGAGAACTAGCATTATAAATGTTGATAAGAAGCGCTTAGTTCGTATCGTTGGAATATCAACGCGATATGGGTGGTATCCCGCGGTGTGTATAAAAGTGCGGTGGTAGAACGGGGCCGGTGGAATGAGTTCATGGAGCTCTTGAGCACACTCTCCGAAATATAGCCTGTAAAAGACCGACAAGCAGGCAACTTTGCGGCGACGAGCCAGGCTGTGGAGTCTGGCGCATAGATCTTCGTCACCGATAAGCCTCCTTGCTCTGCGCTCCACCGCGTCAAGTGCAGCTAGTTGGTTAGCTGATCCATCCCAGAGGTGACTGCAATACTCCATGCAGGATCGGACTTGCGCTTTATAAAGTGACAAAAGCTGTCCTGGCGTAAAGTATCGCTTCACTCTGTTCAGGATACCCAGTTTTTTTGCCGCAGTTCGAGCTTTGTGCTCAATGCTGGCACCAAAATTAAGACTAGCTGTCAATTCCATGCCCAGAAGCTCAAGATGGTCGGTAACAGCAACAGACGCACCCCGAAAAGTTGGAGGCTGGAGGAAAGGGCTTCTCTTGGTGGTAAATAGGCACGCTTGTATTTTTTTGGCGTTGAAGCCGACAAGATTGTCTTCACCCCATTGGGAGACATGACTTAAAGTCAAGTTTGTTCGCTCCACCATGGCATCCCTGAAGAGTTGAATTTCGTCCCCACTGGTCCCTGCGCCGGATAAGTATCTCTCTGTAACCGTGCTGTCATCCGCGTAACCAACGATATCTGGTTGGAGCAGGTCGTTAATGTGTAGCAGGAAAAGAGTTGCAGAGAAAACCGACCCCTGAGGAACTCCGGCATTAATAGCCCAAAGGTCAGAGGAGCAGCCGTCTATGACTACTCTGATCGACCGCTCACTCAGGAAGTCTGAAACCCAGCTACAGAAGTCAGCAGGGATGCCAAGAGGCCCGCTAGCCTTGTTCGTGTCTAGACTGCTCAATACTCTTCGGACCTCTTTAATATGCACAGTGATCTCGGACATCGAGGAATCACAGCGAGGTACAGTAGGTGGTTGTTTTGAGCCAGAGTCTAATCTCGAATTGCCAGCAAAGAGAGAGGCAAATAGATTTGCCTTCTCTAATGCTGAGTGGGCTAACGACCCATCAGATTTAAGCATCGGTGGAAAAGAAGGACGACAGAAATTCGATTCGACCGCCTTGGACAGGGACCAGAACTGTTTGCTACCCGGAGGGTGTGACGAGAGTTTAGCCCCTATGCGTCCAACATGGTCAAATTGCGGCTTACGCTGGACCTGCTTGGCAAGTTTGGCAGCAGAATTAAAGGCACTCTTTGCCGTGCGGACCTTTCGCGCTCCAGCCTTGCGGTCGCGGACGGTTTCCCAGGCTTGATATGCAGTCTGCATATCAAGCCTGGGTAACCGTCCACTTAATGGCCTCAGCTTGGGCACACTTTGCGTTGTACCAGGGCCGGGTTTTAAAACGGAGCGAGATGTCGGAGAATGGAATGAAATACTCCATTCCCTGTCGTATAACGTCTACAACCGCGTCAGCACTGCGCGATGGGTCACCCAAAGAGAAGCACACTTCCCGCCATGGGTAAGACTCAAAAAAGTGTCGCATCTCGTCCCAGTCTGCAGACTCATATCTCCAAACTCTCCTCGTGCCTCTTGGGCTATTATCCGGAGGAGAAGAGAGAGATACGGATTTTACTAGACAGTGGTCAGACGATCCCAAAGGGGCCGAGACTGAAACAGAGTGACTGTCCGGATCTGTTGTCAGCAGGAGGTCCAGGCAATTAGGTGTATGGTCGGCGACATCTGGTACCCGCGTTGCTTCTTTCACCAGTTGGGTTAGATCTAGCGATATCGCAAACTTGCGCGCCTCTAATCCGGCATGGTCAGTTTTCAGGTATGGGAACAACCATTCCTTATGATGAGCATTAAAGTCCCCAAGAAAACTAACTTGTAATTTTACAAACTTGTAATTTTATTTAACCCCTTCCGTGTAAATTTTTTTTTAGGCTTTTGCACTGTTGTGTGCCTGTTTCATCTAATGCAAAAACACGCGTGCCATTTCCAAATTAGAGAAAAAAGAATTCATCACATCCTCTAAGTTATCGTAAAACTTCATCACGTTGTGCCTATTGAACGAGGTGGCACAAGATAGGCTACATGGTTCTGGTTTTCTTAATGATAAATCCGGATACCGTTTTCGAAAGCCATAGAGCCAATCTATACCTGCTATTTTACGGTCTTTCCATGACTAAGGAGTCTCAAGGTTATAATGTTTAGCTAGTTCGTACGCCAATTTTCTTGCCTATATGGTGTCCAGTCTATGTGACATTTTGGCGCACGTTATCAAATACTAATTGTGTACGTGAACAATGAATGAACATGTATTCCTTTTTGGACTCGCACACCTCGTTAGTCTTTACGAATATCTACATAAGAATAAATTTAATTGCACCTGCCCAAGCTTAGAGAATGTGAACAGCTATAAATATCTGGGAGTGACTGTTTAGAGTCATTTTAACTGGAATGCCCACATCAACTCAGTATGTAATAAGTTGCGTTCAGTTCTTGGTAAACTTCAACATCTGAAATACATTACTACTAGAGGCGTCATGTATGTACTTCACTATGCATTGGCAGACGCAGTCATTTCATATGTACTGGGTGCGTATGGTCCCATTTTTTCTACAAATCTAAATAAAATTAAAAGTTTACGAATAAGAATGCATAAATGATTAGTTGACAACAAAGTTGAACAATCATTTAAAAATAAATATGTAAGTGTACTGTGTTACTTGTAAAAAATAAAAAATAAATTAAAAAACTCCAATGGATGCGGTTTTGTTGGAAATAAATCGCGGCTTTGGGTAAACAAGGTTCTAAGTGATAAGATGATAGGTTTTCAGGAGAGCTAAAACAAAATTGTTGCTGCTGTAACTTTGTTACTCCTTCGACTAGGATAAAAAATGCGGTGTTAAGTTTCATTTCTAAGCCTACCAGTAAAAATAAAACTTGCCTAGAAAAAATATCTCAATATTTTAAAGCGAAAAAATAAAAATAGTAATTTTTGATTCTTTCTGGCAGGAACAAACCATAAAAATATTTATAGGTAAACAAGGCTCTAAATGACATAGAACCTTGTTCATTAATATTTGAATGAAATAAGTTGTACAAAGGGTTTATCTGAAAAAACATTTTATGAATATTAAAACTACATACTATGGCGGCATGACAGAAAAAAATATTTTACTGTAACCTCTCGCAGTAATTTTCAAAATACTCTTTGTCAAGAAGAAGCATAAACTTAAACATTTTCTTTAAGCATTGGACTTTGTGTGCAGGCAGTTTTTTTACCACATCAATATTTTGGGGTATTGGCAGGTCCCTGGGGAATTATACCACTCGAGAACCAGAACGTTGTGGTTGGTTAGATTTCTTCAAGATATTGACCACTTCATAATTATTACTCGCCCCATGACTTGTCTTGTACATTATGGTAAAATAGCATTGGGTGAATTTTAGTGATGTCACTTGTGAGAAAGGTATTTTCGCAAAGTCCAGTGATTTAGTACATGTGGCAAAATCAGCTATATATTTACATTGATTATGTTGAATACTTTGGTAATAAGACAGGTCTTTTCATCTAGGCAAGATAATTTTAAGCATAATTTTTGAGTGGCACCCATAGAAATAATAATGGAGGAGAAGTCGCATCGTACGTAATTTCGAAGAGAACCGGTGACGCCAAATTTTTCCTACCATAGCTCTCACACACACATTAACTGCGTAAACACAAAACAACAGGAGGAGCCTGAGAGTCTAAGATAATACGCCTACGGGTGTTGTGATTGGCCCTTAGGAACCTCACGCACACTTAAAAAAAGCAATTTATTTTTCACTTACGATAGTTAGTTGACACAAATATAATAGGGTCGATAAGAAAGATATCGATATCAAAACTCGTGGAATTAAGAAGTATATCATTTAACAGTGAGGTTTTGGAGAAAATAAAATGCCGGGTGGCTTTCTATAGACGTTTATTTGTATTTTCCCAGTACTTAAACACAAAAAGACTATGATGAAAAATGATTTAAATATCTTAGCAAAAATCGTCGTAACGTGTTTATAATGGCCGTCCTCTTTCTCCCAGATTTTATCACACCATCCCCATTCATTCAACCCTTCGTTCATACCTTGCACTCACTCATCTGCGTTCCGTTCTACCAAGCAAACACTTACATTCCCACAATCGGCCATCCTGCAGTCAGACTGTCCTCAGTCTGCCATAAGCATTAATAAAAACAAAACATCAACAAAGTTATAGAGACTCTCGAGTTTATACAAATAAAAATATGATACTTAACACTAAGACATCTTACATAAAATTTACTTAAAGAAAAAAAAACTTAACAGTTGTTGCCTTATTTAAACAAACCCCTATCATACCTTAACAAAAACCCAATCAAAATCCATTCATTCGTCATCTATCTATAACTTACCTACTGGCCATGCTTTCATATGGTCAGCCGAACTTGATGTTCGATATGGACCCTCTGAACTATAGTCGACCTTTTCCACATCATATCAGTCGTTAAGCTTGACTTTCTTCACCTCATAAGGGCCTAGGAACTTCGGTTTCAACTTCAAACACCCTCCAAACTGTGTGCGTTTTATAGCCACTAAATCACCCACTTTGTACTTTTCTTTCTCTTTTTGTTATAGCTGCATTGGTTTTCTTCCTGTATTTTTAATATGAATTCTTTTGCAGATTTTATTAGATCATCTCTTTCCAGTATGAAGCAATTCCGTTCCTCTTTGGATATTAGATCATACAGCTCTAAGTCTTCCTTAGTCTTCATTTTCGTTCCAATCATTAACTCAAACGGGGTAGTACCAATACTGCGCTGATAGGTACTATTGAGTGCTCTTTGTACCTTACTAACGTGCTTGTACCATGCCATAGGTTCTGAAACACAAAGTTTAGTCAGTACAGATATAAGAATTCTGTGTATTCTTTCCACCTGCCCATGCATTCCCTCGTGGCACACCCGTAGTAATCGTGACATGTTGAATGTTTTCTTCTTCACAATGATTCTTGAAGTCTCCACTTGTAAAAGCTGTACCTTTATCTGTTATGTATCGCGTAGGATTTCCAAATGTCTGCTGTAACATTGAAAGCTTATCAATTGTCTTCTTGCTAGTAGTGCTTTTTGTTGGAAACAGCCAAACAAACTTCGTAAATGCATCTACTACTGTCAGTATGTAGTTGTAAGCCTTTTTTGTTTCACACAGTGGTCCTATATGGTCACAATGCAATGTATGAAGTGGTATACTTTCTTTCTTAATTGAATTCAACCAACCTTCCTGTTTTCCTGACTTTCTAGTAGCTAGCAGACTAGGAATACAACCCAGTATAAATTGCTCAATCTTTTTATCTAAGTTAGGAATAAAATAATCCACACCTATTAATTCTGACATCTTCTTCTTTAAGAAATGACCTTTGCTATGTGCTCTGTTCAAAATATCACTCTCCATAGTTTTTGGTATAACCAAACACCTCTGCTGTCCCTTATATAACATACCAGTATCCAATATGTAATCTTCATACGACTTTTCCTTCAAAATATCCATAATGGCTCTCAGTCCATCATCACTTAGTTGTGCCCTTCTTATTTGATCATTGAAATCACTTATCACAGCCACTGTACAAGGATTGCGACTAAGTGCGTCGGGATGCCGCATTCTTTGACCAGATCGGTGTTCCACTTCATAATCATATTCATCCAACAGTAGTACCCACCTTGCCACTCTAGTTGTCAGATCTTTCTTTTTTAGTGTTGACTCATAAGCCTTGCAATCAGTAACGATCTTAAATCCGATACCATACAGATAGTGTCTGAACTTTTTCACTCCTTGCACTATAGCTAGTGCCTCTAACTCATAACTTGTGTACTTACTTTCAGCACTGGTTGTTCGTTTACTCATATAATGAACTGGATGTAGTCCATCAGGGTGTTTCTGCATTAATATAGCTGCATAAGCTGCACTCGAAGCATCTGTATGTAATTCTGTAGGTAGTCTTGGATCAAAAATCTTCAAAATTGGCGGACCTGCCAACCTTTTTTTCAAAATAGTGAATGCATTTATTTGCTCTTCACCAAACACAAAGTCACTATCTTTTCTCAATAAATCGGTGAGCGGTTTTGCTATTACTGCATAGCCTTCTATATATTTTCTGAAATACGATGTCAGTGCTATGAAACTGTGAACTTGTTTAAGTTATATAGGTTCAGGGTACCTCAAGACCGCATCCACCTTGTCTGGAGTCGGGCTAACTCCACCATCCTTGATCATGTGTCCGAGGTATTCTACTTCACGGCACATCAAACGAGCCTTTTTCCAGTTGAAGCGTAGTCCATACTCAGAGGCAACGGCAAGCACCTCTTTTAGTCTCTCGTAGGCCTGAGCACAGTTCTGGGCTGAAATCAAAATGTCATCGATGAATATGACAACTATACCTCCGATTATCAGCTCTCTAAAGATCATATTCACAAATCTCATGAAATATTTAGGACAATTCATCAAACCAAATGGAGCACGCAAAAACTCAAACTGTCCATGATGTGTCACAAAGGATGTGTACTTTCTAGACTCTTCAGACACCTTCAAATGAAAAAAAACGTTTTTTAAATCGAGAACGCTTAACACTTTAGCAGTCTGCAATTTATCAATCAAGTCTTCTACTATTGGTAAGGGATACTCGTCTTTAACCATCTTTTTATTAATTAGTCTATAGTCAACACATACCCGAGTGCTGCCATCTTTCTTCTTAACAAGCACCAACGGACTAGCATATTCGGAATGACTCACTTGAATGATATTGTCGCTCAGCCACTCATCGACTTGTTGTTCCACTACCTTTTGTTCCTTTGTTCCTGCAAGGACAACCGTCTTGGTCGCTGCGCAACAGGGATATCGTCTTTAAGCACTATCTTGAGTTCAATTGGGGATTCCTTGACCTGTTTGGGCAGGTAATTTTCTATTAAATCCGTCAAACTTTCCTGGTAAGTACTGTCCCCAACATAACCTGCAACATCACACGTAAAAACATTAACTTGTGTCATTCATCATCTTTCGCAATTAATTTCACGCATCCGTCTTTCATTACCAACGTCACTCTTCTCAAAAACTCTCTTCCAATGATTACATCGTAAGGCAAACAACTTCTATTTACAACATAAAACAACACATTGTTAAAAATATCACTATCTATCTTTAAGGTTAGAGTCACTTTTCCTAATGGATTCACTTGTAACTGTCCAAGTCCACTCAAAGAAACGCAGATCCCGCCGTCGTATTTAGGTGATCCGAGCTTCTTGTATACGTCGTCCGTCATTAAATTCACCTCGCTGCCCGTGTCAATAAGGCCTGCAGTCGTAAATCCGCCATTTTCTATAAATTGGATGTTTTTCTCCGGCTTCGTGTTGTTGTTTATGTTTTCCAACTTCAAGTCATTTAACATGACGTTTGGTCTGACGTTGACAGTGACATTTGGTTTGATGTTGACAGCTGTGTCACTAGTGAACGACTCGTCATCATTCGGTCGCGTTCGTTGAAGTGTCATTTCTCGGCACTGTTCGGTTGATTCCGTAAACATCGTTCGTCTCGGCTAGGGATGATGATGTCTTATGTTTTCATTCCGCCATTTCGAATAATTGCCGTTATCACCGTTTGCTTTGTAATTCGACGTGTAGTTTTGATGATTTTCAGGTTTCGTCTTCGAACACTCGTATGATCTATGGCCGTATTCGTTGCAACGGAAACACCTCAAACCTCTTTCTTAGTAGGGACACTGGCTGGACAGATGCTCACTTTCACCACAGTTGTAGCATTTTCTTGTAGGTATATTGTTGCTATTATGTACTGCACTACTGAGCCGCGGTTTTCTTATACTGGACATCTTTGATTTCACAGTCTCGTAGATCTTAAGCTTCTCTTTCAGATCACTATAGTTTGTAGCCCCATACAACATGATCTTGTTAGTTTCCACGTCTTCTATTCCGTCGATGATGTACTTTATGGCAACGTAGTCTGGCATCTTACCACGTTTACCCAACTCCTTCATGACCAATAGATAATCTATACAGCTTTCACTCGATTTCTTTTTCCTAGCAGTCATCATTTCGTGTATAGTCTTGATATCAACAGAGTCAGGGAATTCTTTAAGTAGGGCTGTTTTCAGATCTTCCCACGTCTTGAAAGGTTTCTCTGACCTCAGCCATAGTGCCGCTGTCGAGACAGCGGATCAGTGATCGCCGTCTCACGATCAGCTGCTGAAGTGGCGTCCAACCGAATATTTCAGCATTTTCTTCGAGTTCTTGTGTCCAGCGTAGCGAAGAGAAGGTTTTATCTTGCCCGCTGAACTTTGGGATCAACTCCTCTGAGTAGATGGTCGAATTGATCTGGTTCTGGCGTCCTGATGTTGAGGCTGCTCCCTCGTACGCGTCCTCAAAATCCTGTCAGCTGGCTCGGCGATCTTTTCCCATTTTCGTAGTTTCAAAGGTCGTCTTCTAAGCGTGATCCGTCGTTGTCCAAAATGAATAGCCGTGTCGTCGTGGTGAAAGGTGATAATCGTCTTCTTTTTGTGCTTAATCCCGGACGAGCCCCCAAAATCTATAGAAATAAAATGCCCGGTGGCTTTCTATAGACGTTTTATTTATTTAGCTTGCCAATAAAAGCGAGATAAAAGTATTTCGACGAACAAAAGCTGTTACAAGGTAAAAATATTAGGCGCGCGAGTTGAATACCAAGCATGGAAATGTTAGGAAGAAGTAAGCATACGATAGACGATAAGATCAAGATGAGAGGCGAGGCGTGTGGCTGGCGCGAGGATATGCTTCAGTTCAGTCCATCATATCAGGCCCCTTGTAACTTAAATTATATCTACATAAATATTCGATCGTGCTATTAATAATAAAAATATAATGTTATACATTTTAACTTCCTTTCGTAAAAGATGTTAACAGTGTATATTTTACTCTCGAAATAAAAGAATTGGTGAATATGAATAACATTTTTATTGCCCTGTAAAATGTAGATATTTGTTTAATACTACCTGCCGTTTCGATAATCTAGGAGTTATGTTTTTTATGAGGTAATGCAATCGTATATTTAAATATTTTTCCATCACCGTCTTAATTAGTAAAATTAAGTGGTTTGTTAGTGGTGATTGCTCATACTGGTGAAATTGTATGTCTTCAAATAAGTCCAAACCAATAAAATGGGGTAAAGCTTTAGATATCAGCTGTTCTTTAATATTTTTAGTGGTTACTGTCAGCTTCTTACTATCTGTAAGAACCGCTGATTTAATTATCACTTCCATTCGTTTGCAGATAGTAATGACGTCATTAGATGGGTACATAAGTCCACCTTTATCTTTCAACGTTATGAACCCGTGATGAGCGTCTTCAATTTTATTTTTTACTAAAGCCCCAATACAGGTTTCGCATTTCAGGACCTTAATCAAAGCATGAACTACGAAACCTGCAATGTACGATATAGCCTGCGAGCCAAACTCTGATATGTCTCCAACGAGTACGTTTACTTCCTCGTCAAAAACAGCCTGTTCAAACAATTGGCTAATATCATCCTCAGTGCTGTTATTGAGGTACCGCGCTTCTATGGTCATATTTATTTGTTGCGAAGCTGACGAGCATGTTAGAATCCCGATATCTTCTAGAGACTGACAGTTACCAGTATCTATATCCCTGAGCTCCGTTTTTACCGTTAGTTTTTTATAAATCGCCTGAAGTTGCCGGGCCGTGGGGTTGGTATTACACCCACCGTGTGCACGTATGTTCCCAAACATAAGTTCAAGATGGTCTTACTTAATTTGTATGCCGGAATTTATCGAAGCTTTTCCTCTTGTTCCACGTTAGAGATGGTGAATATATCTAATATCATTTAAAATTAACTAATAAAAAAAAATATCACTTTTATTCAATAAATATTATTAACCATATCGAATAAAATAAGACCAAGAATAAGCTACATGCAGCAAATAAAAGAAAAGATAAATGTCGGGTCGTATCAGGATGTTAAGAGAAGGGCGGAAAGCAGAGAGGAATGGAAAAAACTCCACCGACAAGAGCCTAGCTCTTAAATTTGATGATGATGATGATCGAATAAAAATATTTATTCAAGTCGTTGATAATTAAACGCAACTAAAAGTTTTATTCATATAGATAAATCTTACCGATTGATAAAATTACCTAATGAATATTTTTAACGTATGTCCGCAAAGAATAAAAATATCGTATTCAATCTTTCCGATAAATTAATAAGTTTATAGAGTAAGTTAACTTAAGCCTTAGCTAAACGGATTAGAGCCTAAATTTGAATGCATTTTTTAGGACGCGAGTGGCGTCGCCAGGTCGCCCCAGTGAGACGAGGTGTAATGCGATAAAATGCGCGAGTCAAACAAATAGAAACAGTTGCATTGAAATTAAACTCTATTACGTTAGCTTAAGGAAGAATAATGTTATTTAGCGTATGGAACAGCTTTCTTTTCGATATATTTAATTGAGTCTGATATTTATGCGGATACAATTTTTCGACTTTAGGCTCTGACGCGTGCAAAATAAGGCACATATTATTAAATTTACCGATGAACGTTGGATTCGCTTGCAATGTTTTGTTTACTTAATTTGTGTAGTACACTAAGTATACTTACTCGAAAGTATCCATTGTGTTTTATGCTAGACAGTCCTAAGCCTGTTAAAGTTTGAAGGGAAAGTTCATTGAGTATAAAAAACGTGTAAGTAATTACTTTATTCAACTACGGTGAAAAATATTAAAAAATGTATCTGCATAAATATATTGACTAATATTTTCAATCATATTCAACTACAGTTAAAAATATCAAAATAATGTATCGGCATAAAAATATTAACTGATATTTTCAACCATTAAAAATATCGATATTTTTATTCAACCATTAACTTTTAACGAATATTTTCTTTCAACCAATAACGCCACCGCTATTCCACGTGCTCATTGTATAGAGCTTTAAGGCTTTTAATGCAGGCTAAAAATCCTATAAATCCGGTTTTTCTATCCGATTTGACTAATAGTGTGTTTTCATCATTGTTGAGCTTTAGCGATAGTATGTATGCCTCCATTCGGTCAAAAAACTCGAAAATTTGTACTTTGTTTCCGGAAAACAGGGGTTTCTTAAAGTCAAATTGGGCCATATTTCTGGAGTTGAGGCAATCGAATAAATTATTCATATTTCGAAATAAAGTCAATTGTACCATCTAGGCCTTGAACGTCAGTTATTAAGTTACGCTGAACACAAAACTTTAGGGCGTCCGCTACGTTGTTACTAAATAATTGAGACGCCAAACGAACTTTCATTTTTTGATTTTAAAAAAATATATGTCCTTTCCTTAGTTTATTTGCTAAATGCAAGTTTTATTTTTCTTGAATGTCATTAAGGTTTTTTATATGAACCCACTTTAAAACTCTGTTTGAGCTGTCGTGCCATATGCTTCAAAAGCATTTCTTAACAATTTTAACATATGACATGGATCAGGCATTATATAGACAAGTTTATGCGTGGCTGGGTGCTCAAATCCCGTTTTAAGGCTGTTGATGTCAAATGAACATCCGAGATGCTTGGCCATGCTTTATTTGCCGGACAACCGTCAAATGTTAATGATGTTATTTGAATACCAGTTTCTTCAAGTAGCTCTAAGCATTGTAGCACAAGATTTGCGCGCTGTTCTGAATTTACACCAGCCACAAAGAAATACCCAACGGGTATTTTCCATGGTGCGTTGATGGCAGTCACCAAAAACACTAAAACCTCTTTGGCTTCAGGCAAAAAATCTCCCGATTTAGTAGCATTGAACATGTCAACATAGCTATTCATTTTTCTCCCATCCCATTCCACACGCTGCCTGATTGCCATCTCGTCCATTACTAAATTGCAAAGCAATTTGTATTCTGAGGCTTCAGATTTCTGTTTCAGTGCTATAAAGGATTCATGGGTAAAACCAGGCTCTGCATCCACTGTTTGATACCACTTTTTTATAGTTATTATATATTAATATAGTTAATATAGAATAGAATAGAAACATTTATTTGGCACTGTTGTGCCAAATAAATGACAAAGTAAAGAAAAAACAAATAAACAACTGACGAAAATAATAACAAAAATAAAATAAAGAACTTATGAATTTAGGATAGTGTACCAAAAAGGTCCCCGCTCAGTATAAGTCGTGACAAAACCTGTTTTTGTCACGACACTGATTTTCAGCGGGAACCTTCGGGCATAGTGTAACAAGACAAATACACACACACATTCGCACATAGAAAAAATTACGGTGACACAAACTTAAACAAGAGATAATCACATACAGTACACATCACAACACATAGATGGCGTCATTCGTATTTGATTGAACATACTAAACATAAACATTATAACACATTAACAAAAACCTTAGTAAACTACCTGACCAACAACCAAGATTGGGGTACACCATCTAGCGCAATTCTAAGTACTAATTTTTGACAAAAATCCCTCATTACAAAGCGCCGGTGTAACGACGGTGGGCTTAAACAAAGACCAGAGCCGTATTTTTTTTTCTTTAAGTTAGTTATCTATCTGGCAACTCGACCGACACTGACAGTACTGACTGACACCAATCCGATTTTCGTCCGATTAACCTGATTACCTACATAATACAATTTTGTGAGAAATTGAAATTGACATGGAGACCGCATGGAAGGACCCCATTGCCATGCCACGTAAAGGCCTGCGTGGCCGAGAAGATTTTGAAATTTTTTCCTTACATACTCGTACGCCTTTGGCGAATAGAAATGAAGTGTGCATGCAAAAACTTTTAAAGCTGGTGAATATTTAGTTTTTATGCTTTGGACCGATTTTTGTGTGTGACTAAAACGTTGTATTAAATCATTAACACCCAAATCTTCTAAATGTGCGGTTTGCTCTGCATTGACCAAATTTTTTTCTTCAAGTTCTTTTAGTATGTCTTCTAGTTTTGATATTTTTTTCTGGTAGCGGCTGTTTTTTCTCTGAAGTGTCTTAATTTTGGCCTTCTGTTTATTATAAGCATGCTTTCGCATTTGTCTATTTTTTGTCACATTAAAAATTTTCGGGGTGTCTCAAATATATCGTTAGAGTCTTTCGGTAGCTGAAACAAAATAACATTAAATAATATATTTTCTAGTTTTAACTTCTGCCGTTAATGATATACATGTACATAGTTTAATTATCGTGCTTAATGAACAAAATTTATTTAAAAAAAAAACAAAAACCGACTTCAAAACTGCCTACAGTGCTAATTAAAACTTAAAATTTACATAAACAAATTTAAACTAAAAAGTACAAAATAATATTTAAATTACCTAACTGTTCTACGAAATTATACAAGAAACCTATTTCCAATTTATTACCTATCTGTTATTTTTTGGAGTCGGTGCCAACCAAGCTAGATATTTTATCTACTCCAAGCAGCCAAGAGATGGTTTAATCCTGTCCTTACTTGCAAAGAAACATTAGAATTAGAATTTCTGGCACCGACTCCAAAAAATAACAGATAATAAATTGGAAATAGGTTTCTTGTATAATTTCGTAGAACAGTTAGGTAATTTAAATATTATTTTGTAATTTTTAGTTTAAATTTGTTTATGTAAATTTTAAGTTTTAATTGGCACTGTAGGCAGTTTTGAAGTCGGTTTTATTTTTTAATACATTTATTTTTCTATTTTTAGTTGAAATTTAGTGTAAGGTGCAACATGGGAAGACCTACTAAACGCGCTGTTCAAATGCGACAGCGTCATTTGGAAGAAAGTAGTAACAAGAAGGAAGACCGTTTAAAGAAGAACAGGAAAAGATTTGCCAATAGCATTTTAAGAGGGAGGAGGCGGGGGGGGGGGGGGGTGGAGGGAAAGAGGAGGGAGCTGCGCCTTTGACTTTGTTTTGTTAGCATCCTATACAGTACCTGACAAAACATCAGCAGGCTTACTCTTGAACGCAATGTCAATCTCAATTTAATTCTAATGCAATTCCAATCGTGCGGCAATTCGGTACTCTTGAAATCAATCTCGGCAGGATTGTATTGCCCTTGAGATTGCGGCGGGATTGTGAGTTCGGCATGAAGTTAGTTACATCTTTCACTCTGGATCAAAACACCACAGACTATGAAAGAACGAATGAATGAATAGAAAATGTAAGAAAATGTTGATTAAAACAATGTTTTGTCTAAAATTATTTATAATTTATAATAAAAAACACAATTTAAAACTATTTTTGATTGAAAACTTAATAAATAAGTATATTTTAGGCAGGAATGGAAGTTTCTGCATTACTTCGTTTGCCAGCTGTGTCTATTAAAAAAACAAATGCCAGTGTTAAGTGTATTTTGGTGGTAAACTATGAAAGTTGTTTGTAATAAAATGCAAAGGTATTTCAAGTGGTTTTTAAGTGCAAGCTGGTAAGTAATGTGAGAAAAAAACGGTTGCAAGATTAAAGTTTTGAGTCACAACCCGTGAGGACCCTCTGGCATTCGTATTTACTGTAAAAGCGGATTTTGTTTATCAAGGTAAATCTATTAGTTTTTTTAGTTTAATGTTGCATGCTTTTTGTGTTTGTTTAAAACATGTTATTATTGTTGTAGACATGCAATGGCAAGCCGACCCTCCCAACGACAAATGGAAGCCTTGGTAGAGTTTCTGGAGCGTAATCCAGGCATAGCCAAAGGCCTCTTGCGAACCCAGCAGGCCAAGGTAGAGACGCGCAGGAAGTGGCAGGAATTTGCCATTGCTGCCAATGCAATGGGTGGCGTCTCAAAAGATGGGCCCGCTTGGTCCAAGGTAAGATAGCAATGAAACCTTATTACAATGTTTTTACCTAATATATTTATGGATAAAATACCTAATAATTATACTATTTTAAACTATTAATTTATTTTATGGTTTAGTACTGGGCTGAAAAAAAATGCACCCTAAAGAGGCAGTGCCAGCAACGGGCTCAACCCATTAGACGCACTGGAGGAGGAGTCGACATGCTGCCTGAGCCCTCTCAACTCGAGCTACGTTTGGTGGCAGTCATGGGTGGCAACTCCTTTGCCACAGGAGACAGGGGGCTGGCTGTAGACCCTTTCTCACACAGTAGTGTGAGTATAAAATTAATATATCAAACAAAATGCATATTGATTTTAAACATAGTTTTGATTTTTACTTGTTATTGGCAGTCACAGCAGAGCTTGTCGTTACTGGAGCAACCATCCACATCACAGGCTGCTATCGCTCAAGAGGAAGTAATGAATTTTGAACTTGCCGTGGAAGTAGAACAGCAAGTTCAAAATCCACCACAATCCCCTACTGAGCGAGTGGAAGGAAGCCAGCAGGCAGAAGGAGGGGCAAACCAGCAAGGCGTACCAACTCATGTGCAGTCTGGTAAGTAATTTTTTACAGAATATATTCATATGAAAGCTTAGTGTAACTTTCACATAAATATATATTTAGATAATCAGGATGTTTTAAATTTTTGCAATAATGTATTATTTTTTCTTTTTAGCAACTCGCCGAGCTCAAAGACATCAACAAGGGCGTCAGGGCCGAAGAGCATCCTTCTTGGACACACAATTTGCCCGATTTGAAGAAATTGAGTCGAGGCGAGTTGAATCAGAGAGACAGACTGCACAAGCTTTGGAAAAAATTGCCACTGCAATTTCAGATATTGCCCAGCTTCTGTCAGGTTATTTAGAAATAAGACGAAGGGAGGAGTAATAATGAATATTGTGATTTACTCCTCCCTTTGCATTATTTTTAAGTAAACTGACAGTTGAAAAAAAGCATGTTAAAAAGTATGTTATAGTATTATTTAATTTTTATAAACATATTGTCATATAATTTGTTATGTATTTATATAGTTAAAGGTTTAAAATAACTACTTAAGTGATTAATTTACCAAAGATAAAAAGACTGTTAAAATTACATCTTTTTTTATTTCACTATATTTATTTAATTATGTAATTTGGTACACAAAACAAATAATGTTTTAAAATTTCTTGTAACTCCAGTGGCGAGTGTACACAGCATCTAGTTAATAAAAATACATAAATAAGATGGAAAAATAATACTTATTGACTATAAATTACAAAAAAAGATAAGTTAAAATGACAAAAAATAATTAAAACAATGGCATTTAGAAAATTAGTGTACACAGCATGCAAATTTAGTTAAAAAAATATTAACTTAAATTTAAAGGAAACATAATACTTATTGACTGATGATAACACAGTAATAAATTTAGTTACAAAAGATTTGTCGTGACAAAAATAGAGTAAAACAATGATATTAAGAAATTTAATATAAAGATGCTTAGAGCCTGCTACGTGCTGCCCATAACTGTCTTACAAGACTTGTACGAGCCTCAATACCTCTTTGGAGCTCTACAGATGACCTACCTCGATTGATCTGTATAATTTCAGGGTCGAATACAGCTTCAGCTCCATCGGGGTATCCAACATCCTCATCAATACACATTCGTGCCCTGTTACACATGTTATGGAGCACGCAGCAGGCATTTATAATTTTTGCTGCAACATCAGGGTGATAATGCAACACTCTATGACCTAATAAGCATCTCCACCGATTTTTTAATACACCAATAGTGCGCTCTACAGTATTCCTAGCTGTGACTTGCATCTTAGTGTAATGTTCTTCTGGTGAGCCAGGTACAGCATCCACAATAGGCGTCATCATATACTCTCGTTGAGCATATCCTGAGTCTCCTGAAATTATGCGATTAGAATGAAAAAGGTTTCACCTTAATGTAGAATGTGATAAAGAAAAATATAAAAGAAATACCTAATAAAATGGCAGGTTCACCCGAGTTAATCAACTCTATCAGATGGTTTTTAATTGGATGCTGATTCCATATAAAACTATCGTGAGAAGCTCCACCAAAAGATGCATCTACACTTAAAATGTTCAAGTCAGAGTCACAAATCTGTAAATAAAATATGAAATAGGTTAAACAAGCATTTAAAGAACAGAAAATATTTTAAAATAGGGATTTACATTGTACATACAAATTAACAGTAAAAATTTAATAAACTTATTGTACATACAATCAACACATTCCTTGAGTGAAAATGTTTCCTATTAAAATATCTCTCCTCATTTTCACTGGGACGCACTATTGCCACATGTGTCCCATCTATGCATCCTATAACTGCAGGAATGCCGAATTTTTCATAAAATCTGGAAATAATTATTAGTTGGTCAGCAATAGATTTCCTTAATAAGTGAAATAGGTAGGTATGTGCTTCCGATTGCAAAAATTCAAAGAATCTTTAAGATAGCTTTACCTTCTTTTGACATTATCCCGTTCTTCTTGGTTTTGTGGGAATTTTATATATTTGTGCAGTATCTCCGGGCTATTTAATGCTGCAGTCACATCTTTTAGCGCTCGAGACACTGACTGCTGTGACATAGGAGCTCCTAACGAACTCCCCACGAGACGCTGATAGCTACCAGTAGCGAAGAAAGATAGAGCTACTAATATCTGTAAACAAAAATTACACAAAAGTTTGGCAAACTTGTAAATTTATTACAAAAAATATTTGAGGTTACGAAATTATTTACCTTGTATTTTGTGCTAATATCACTTTTTCTTTTTGGCACTGGCATCAAGGGCTCTAATTCGTGGCACAATTCTAGGAAAAGAGCCTTGGTGAGCCGATAGTTAGCTTGAAACTCATTGTCGCTCATAGCTAGAGCTTTATCGGCATAACGAGCAATTCTCAGTAAATTACGCCTTTGTCGTAAGTCCATCTTATGGGCTTCACGAAGAATACAATATTGTAATACTAAGCGAGCCATTTTATGCACTTTTTCACTGATTAAAAATGTATTCAATTTCAATAAAGTTACACTTTGGTTGTTGTGTCAATTCACAATAAAAACACAAGATTGACGCAATAAGCTGCTGTCAAACTAGCGTCAAGAGTATCATTTCGCAATCCCGGGACGCGATCTCAATGTCTTTTAGTTCACTAAATTTCCACGCAACTCAATTCCAATGTGGCGCTAGTGTCGGTTTCAAGAGTGCCATTTGACGTTTTTTCGATTGAAATTGAAATTGGACATTGGAATTGTGTGTCAAGAGTAAGCCTACTGATCAGTGGATATAGTACAGAAAAATTACTACATTGACATGGTACAAAGAACACCAAATACCTAAAAAGTGGAGTTAGTACAAAACAATAATAAAGCAGCGAAATGTGGACGTGCGGTTTCAAGTGGATATATTTTTCGTAACGTTCAATAACGGTTTTATTTGAACAAAATATTTTTTTTCTTTTATGCACATTCATTTAAATTTTATTTTATTTAGATTAAAACGAAATAAATAAATCTGATATATTTTTTCAGATAATCTTTTTAAATATGTTCTCAAGAGATGCCTTGAAGCTTCTGCAAGATGGAAATCTTTCGGACTTGGAGCTGTCTTCAGATGATGAGGATGTGGGCTGTACTAACCAAGCTCAAGATACAAGATATGTCCGCTTGGGTGCCGATGTCATAAGTCAGAATCAGAGAGAGTATGTTCCACTTGACTTATCGGACGGAAATGAAGACGAGAGCGAGGACGAAGAAAGATTGCCTATTGATTTCGAGCCAGTTTTGGAGGAACCAGGAGCAGATATGGATATTGAGGAGGAGGAATCTACATCGAATGGTGAGACATTTGACTATCTTACAACTAAACAGGATATAAAGTGGAGGCACCGAAAAATTGAAAATACAATATCAACTGATTTTTCCCCACCAATAGCTGTTGATCCCGTCGTACAAAGTCCTCTAGATTACTATCACAAGTATGTACCTGAAGGGTTATTTCGTCAAATGGCTGAAATGACAAACATATATGCTGTTCATGCGGGAAAAAACAGGTTTCGACCTACTACCAGCAATGAAATTGAAGTCTTATTTGGCTTACATATGGCAACTGGGGTATTTAACTATCCGGTTTTGAAAATGTACTGGGAAACCAACATAAGCATTCACAGAAAATATGACGAGAGACAGATTTTTCGAACTTTGGAATAACTTACATCTTGTAGATAATATGAAAATGCCTTCAAATTGTAAAGATGCATTCTATAAAGTTCGACCCATCTATGACGCAATGACGGTAAAGAGACAATTAACAATGAAGACGAGTATTCAAAGCATCTTAAGCGACGTGGCGATGCTTTTTTGCGTCGAGATGCTGACAAAGAAGCAGCAAAGACTGACACAAACACATTGGCTTTCAATTTTGACCTGGAAGCGGTCCTTTTAAACACCTAAAGGTGCTTCTGGACCATTTTTTTATGTTCGTAAGCTAGCTGTTTATAATTTAACTTTTTATAAATTTGGAGACCAGGACGTCGATTGCTTTTCTTGGGATGAAACGGAAGGGGAACGTGGAAGTATAGAGATAGCAACTTGTGTGTATAAATATATTTCTGGGAAGGAAAGTATAACACATGTAAGGATGATGTCCGATAACTGTGGAGGCCAGCAGAAAATTTTTATTTCTCTTACATGTTGTTATACTTGGTTACAAACAACCCAACAATACACACAATAGATCACGTTTTTTTTGAGCCTGAGCATAGCCAGGCCTCCGTCACTCGCTCAAGGCCGCGCGCTATTCGCCTACCGATGAGTACGCGCCCGGGCGCGCATCCGACAGAGGGCCGCCGCACGCCCGACCGAGGCGCTCGCACGGAACGTTTCCCGCGCTTAATCGAAAATGTCGAACTCGAGTCATTATTGTGCGGTGGATGCATGTTGCAGTAATACAACAAACAAAAAATTGTCGTTTTTTAAATTGCCATGGGACGCGCAAAAGTGAGTACCTAGTATTACAGATTACTAAATAGTGGTATATTTTAAATGTTATGTTCTTCTTTACCTATAAAATTGTAAGTACCAAACTATGTAAGTATTTATTTCTGGTAGATACCTACTACTATGCAAATTTATTCTTCGTAAAATAAGCAGTTCATTCACGTTTATAAGAGTCGTTTTTATAAAATAGCTATCTTTAACCCACGGTACAGATTACTTAATAGTTACTAACCGCGGCTTCGCCCGCATATGATTCGATTAGCGTGTCACGATTTTATGCGCTGGGATCATGACACCGAGACAAAACTGCTCTATCTGCTATTTCCCGGTTTAAACTACATTTGCACTAAATTTAATCAAAGTCGGTTTAGTAGTTTAGACGTGATAGCAGAACAAATAAACAGAGTTACTTTCGTATTTACACCTATTACAAAGTGGCTTTGACCTGTTAGTGCAGAAGGAAGTGCATCATTACAAACATTTGTGTGACGAACATAAATGTTTGTTCTGTGTCTGGGTGTTATATACTTACCTATTTAACTATTATGTATAACAGTCCCTGATACCCATAGACAGGCTTTGCCCGAATATTTATGTTTAATATTCCGAATATTTATTATTATTAAGTAGCGAAGTGTAGCAAAGATACTTATTAAGATCGTGTTCCGTCCGGCGTCCGTACAATAACTTAAATACCCTTCACCCGATTTACTTCAAATTTAGTATAAAGGTACCTAGGGTACCAAGGATAAACCCTATTGAATTTTAAAAACCGGTCAACCTCCGGGGGGTCAAACTTGAACTTGAATACCCTTCATCCAATTTACTTCAAATTTGGTACAAAGGTACCTAGGGTACCAAGGATAAACCCTATTGAATTTGAGCCAAATCGGCCAACCCCCGGGGGGTGAAACTTAAACTTGAATACCCTTCATCCGATTTACTTCAAATTTGGTAAAAAGTTACCTTGGGTACCAAGGATGAAACCTATTGAATTTGAGCTAAATCGGTCAACCTCCGGGGGGCAGGGGTCATGGAGTCAAACTTTTATTGAATTAACCTAAACATGTGACAAATGACTGACACGTAATTTTAATGCACAATAAACATGCTGAAAGTCTGCTGCGCTACTTAATTACTTACTCCATTTGCATTGTTTATTAATACCTTTTTTTACTCAAATTTATTTATTCCCTGCGAATTTTTTCGCATGAATTCGTTAACATTATGTATTCCCTTCCTCGTCACTCGCCGGCTTATTTTGGTGCAGTTACTTAAAAATTTATGATACCTCCGGGATCTTAATAATTCAAATTCAGAATGTAATGGTAATTATACTGATACCAAAATTTCCTTTTCAGACGCCAGACATGGTTGGAAATAATAGGGAGGCCTGATTTATTAACATCTCAAACAAAGTCATCTATTCATATTATTTGCTTGCTACATTTTGACAAATCTATGATAAGATACATTCCACAGCTGTGCCCTAATGCGGTACCCACAAAATCACCCGAAAATCAACCAAATACTTCCAACAACAATTCAAATGAAAATTGTAAACATGTGTCGACTCAAACGAAAGAATCATACATCAAAATTCTTTCAGCAGTCACCATTAAGGGTGCTGACAAAAAGTCATCAGGTGTACAAACTACGTCAAACAACATCAGCAGCCACACTACACAAACGACACAAACTCTTTCGTCTGATACACCCAGGAAACGGAAACTCCGTGTTGAATATAAAGATTCAAAGAAAAAAAGAAGGAAGCTTTAGCTTGAATTGAATAAAATAAGAAAAGAAGTTCAATCAAAAGAATCAGAATGGTACGAAAATTTCAGTTTTAATTGTGAAGATGAAGTTACTCAAAGATTCCTTAAACTTCTTGAATGGCAAAAGAATTTAAAAAGTAAGTCTAAAGAAATCGCTACGACCCAGAATACAAGCTTTTTGCTTTAAATTTACACTTTTCCAGTCCTCATACATACCGATCTCTGAAAACGTTCTTACATCTTCCGAGTGAATCTACCCTGCAACGATTTAATATGTTTATTCCCCCCAAATTTGAAGACCGTATTTTAAACTCTTTAGCAGCAAAACTGAAATCTTTGCCAAAAAATGCAAAATATTGCACTTTATGTATAGACGAAATGGTCCTCAAACGGCACTTACATTATGATACTAAGAGGGATGAAATAATTGGCTTACACAATATAAACGGTGAAGTTACTAAAGAAGTAGCTTCACATGGTTGTGTCATAATGCTTCGAGGTATAGTTGAAAACTGGAAACAACCTATTGCATATTCTTTTTTGGCTTCACCTAAACATTATAAGGAACTAGAAGCATGGTTAGACGAGGTTATTTTAAAATTATTTAATATTGGAATAGAAATACAGGCAATTGTTTCAGACCAGGGCTCAAATTTTGCTAAATATGCAAAAGAAGTAAGAAATATCACATCCGAAAAGCCGTATTTTATGTTAAAAGATAGGAAAATTTACTATATATTCGACGTTCCGCACCTTATCAAATGTATTAGAAACAATCTACTTGCAAACGATTTCATTTATGACGGCAAACGAATTTCGTGAAAATACATAAAAGAAATGTACGCTAAACAGAAAGAAAAAGATCTAAGATTAATTCCCAAGGTGATCGAGAAGCATATTCATCCCAACAATTTTTAGAAAATGCGCGTAAAGTATGCGGCCCAAATATTTAGCCCATCTGTTTTTGCTGCTATCAGCGTTCTTGTGAGCAATCGTAGTTTACCAGAAGATGCTCAGTTTACAGGAAACTTCATAGACGAATTGAATAACATATTTGATGTCCTGAACTCGAGCAAAGTTTCATGCCCTAATAAATATCAAAAAATATTTTCTATAAAACCGTATTAGATTGAAATTTTAGAAAATGCTGCAGCAATGTTTGTCAAAATTATAGCTATAGACAAAAAGACAGAAAAAAATAAGACCGGCCAAATTCAAACATTTAAAAATATACAAAAAACAATTAAATCTGTAATAATGTTAAGCAAAGATTTACAGGAAAAGGGAATTAAATTCATATATACAGTCAGCCTATTAGATCCCACTGCTGAGAAAAGGCCTCACCTCAACTATGAGGAGGAATCCTATCCAGTTCACAAGAGCTTTTTCGAAACTATTTCTCAAAAATATGTTGCAAAATTCACGTGTAAGTAACTGCCAAGAAGATATTTGTGACTTACTTCAAAGGTTGGACACCTCTATTTTTCTCGAAAGGCCTAAAGCCGGTCCAGAGAACAAGTCAAGAACACCTTCAGCAGTTGCCTTGAAGGGTGACACCGACTACCGATTTGATTTGCCTGAAAAAAATGCTTTAACGTATGTGTCAGGTTACTTATTATATAAGTGCAGTAAAAACACACCTGCACTAGATTTGATGCTATATTACAGGAAAACCCGAATGTTGACGAAACGACACAATATATTAATTATAAAAGACATAACAAAGAATCATCTTTTTATGGTGGGTTGAAAGTCCCACCAGAAACTTTTTATAATTATGTAGAACAATTAGAAACAGCATTCACAAGTAACTTTGACAATGTCCTCATGGATCGGCCGGGTGGCACCATATTAAAAATTTTAGAATCAGTTGATTATCCCCCAGTTTGTGAATGTTTTCCGCAAAATTACTTATTAAAATTATTTACCCGTTTTCGAATTTTTCAACTTCGAAGTTTAATAACAGAGAATTCAGGGCAGGAAAAAAAAAGTACATCATTTTATAAAATTAAGACATATTTAGTTGTCAAATAAAAAAGGAAAATAATATTGGTTCTCAACAAAAAAATAATCTCCAGCAGTCAAAGTTTATATAAGGAAAACCAAAGTTCACCTGGTTTTAGATAAAATTATGGATACGTTCCTACGAACAACAAGACCTAGGTAAAGTAGGAATGACTTCTGTACGCTTAGAGAATTTGTAAGGTCAGCTTCATACGTTTACAATAGTACCTTACGTACACTTTTTACTTTTGCTATAGTAACAAGTGTAGGTAAGGTACAATTTAACAGTCTAACTAACACTTGTATCATATTTTTTACGGTGATAAGGATAAGATACTAAAATTTTCAGCTACTTTTGAGCCATCGTTTAAGTTAAAATAGCAACAGTCTATAAAAGTAAGGTAATTTGTAAATTAATAGAAGACAAGTAAAGAAAATTTTCGGAGCATAGGTTGTCAGTAGAACGTTATTTAAGTTGGTCGATAAGTATTAAACTGGGTGAATTTGTAGTGGTTTTGCAGCCGAAGCGCAGGTGCTCTACTCATCATACTGACCAACTTTTACTATGGGACCAACTCTCTACGGTAAAAAAAAAACGCTGTTCCGTATAAAAGTGCAATGCGTGTGCAATGCCAACCGGATCATATTAGTATAAAAAAGCTGATTTTTTTTTCACCGTAGAGAATTGGTCCCATAGTAAAATTTGTTCAGAATGCTGAGTAGTTCACCAGGGCTTCGGCTGCAAAACCACTACAAATTCAGCGTGTAGAAAAGAAACAGTCATATTTTTTGTCGAAGATTTCAGTAATCTCATTCGATCATTTTGTTATTTTTTTTTCGGACAAAAGTAGTCAGAAATTAAGTAAGTTTAGTATTTTTAATACTTAAGTACAATTTTATTTTGTTGTTGGAGCTTTTCTTACTACCCAATAAAAATATGGTCAGTATTCAGCATTCGTTTTATTACCAAAGTCATAACAGGTACAACCCTAGCACATTCGAGCGAGAGCGCGGTCGCACGTGATTCGGACGGCGGTAAACGCAATCACAAGTCTTTGCGCGCGTATTAAGGTACATTTTGCTTTGCTGCGAATGGTTATAATTATTAATAAAATTTTGTAGGCTAATTATATTTACTATAGAAGTGACGAGTTCTTATATGTAACGACTGATTCTACGCATACCTGTCTGGGTGTGATAGTTTATTATTTTTATGAAAAAACCTTTGGAAATTATGTTTTTGTTTATATACAGTGTCCAGTAAGAGTAGCGAGAGATTGTTTATTGGTTTACGGCGTCAAGTGAAGTAGCAGGGGCGCGGGGAGGGCAACATCGCGCGCGTCGTTTCGTGGAATTTTAGTTGCCATGGAGCCGTATCCCGGAACGCATCGCGCTTTTTGCGTGCGAGCGTATTATCGCAATAAGGATTCCATTGCTCAGCATTTATATCGCAGAGAATATCGCACACGTACAGCGACAATGTCACACGAAAGTGGATTAAAATGTTCGAGAATACCGGGTCAACTGTTAAAATTCAAAATACAGGTCGCCCGCGAAGCGTTAGAGATGCAGAAACAATCGAAGAAGTGAGAGTTTCAGTACGTGAAAATCCGTCGCTATCAATCGCAAACGAGGACAGGAACTAAATATAAAAAAATATTCACTTCAGCAATCTTCATTTTGAAGAAAGATTTGCATCTCACAGCCTACAAAATCTAGTTAGTGCAAGAACTGAAAGATTCCGATTATGAAAGTCGGTTAAATTTTGCTACTGAAATGCTAGAGCGATTCAACAGCTTTGACAATATTCTGTTTAGCGACGAGGCCAATTTCCACCTAAACGGTCATGTTAACAAACAGAATTGTCGCTACTGGTCCAAGGAAAACCCTAAAACAAAACATCAACGGCCACTTCATAGTCCAAAGGTCATCGTTTGGGCCGCCTTTTCTGGTAGAGGCATAATCGGCCCCTTTTTCCAAAAAGACAGACAAGGGCGAGCAGTTACGGTGAATACAGACCGTTATTGTGACATGTTAAGGACTTGTTAAGGACAGAGAAACAAGTAATAATGCATAATAAACAGGAAGAAAGAGAAAAAGTTATATATTTAGTAAGAACTGATGAACAGAAAAAAGATTTAGAAAAAGCCGAAAAACAAGCACAAAATGAAGAAAAGAAAAGTGACAAAAATGTTCCGCTAAAGACTATAATTGAGGCACAAACCAGACATACTATTATTAATCAAACAATCCGAAAACGCAGAGGTCGACACAAAGGGCATGACTTACAGTAGTAGGACTGAAAAGGAAAAAAAGGACAATAAGATAATAAATAAGTGAATAATTAACATAATAATTAAGTATTGTTACATAAAAATTACATATTTTTCTTAAATATTTTTGTTTAATTTATTACCTACTAATATATGCATACGGTCCGTTCAATAAGTCAGTTTACATAGGTATTTTAGCAGAACTCATTAAAACACAATTTTACGGATTACTTCGCGATTTATTTACATTTTATTTTAAACCTGACGTTTCGAACACTTTACAGCGATCGTGGTCACAGGGAGACTAAGGTATTATTTGTCATTACAAAGTTTTGAAAAATTTTTAACTACCGTCACTCAATAATATTTATTTACGTTCCTATTTACGCAGAAAGAGCTAACCGTGTCTTGAGATCTTGCAGTGCTAGGTGTTGCTTTGGTTTTTGCTAGAATAGGATCCCATGCCGGTGGAACTTTCCAACCATCTTCTCTATTGAAATTTGGATGTTTTCTAATTTCAATGGCTTCACGTAGCATTCGAGGAATAAAAAATGCGTTCTTTTGCAAGTATTTTAGGTTGGTCAAAACGAATGAAGTGGTTGGGTTTGTCTAAGGCATGTTTACACACTGCAGATTTCGTGTTCCGTCTATGTTTTACGTCAGCTATGTGTTCTTTTATCCGCACGCCTATACTTCGCTTTGTTTGCCCGATATAGGGGAGGCCACAGTCACACTCCAGCTTGTACACCCCTGCATCTTGAAGAGGTATGTTGCACTTGACAGGTGGTAGGAATTGGTTAATCTTCTTTTGCGGCTTGAAGTAAGTTTTGATTGAAGCACGCTTCAAGATATTCCCAATCTTGTCAGTGACTCCCTTCATGTATGGTAGTACTGCAGGTTGGCGTTCAACTGTCGTAGGCTTGGCACGGGGTCTGCAACGACGTGGTACTGGAAGCTGGTTGTCCCGTAGTACCTTCCTTACATGCTGAAGCTCAGCAGCCAGGTGTCGGTCGTCACAGATGCCCAAAAAAACTTAACTTAACGTTTCAGAGAGCGAGCTCTCTGAAACAAAGTTTTGCCCACGGTAGCTAACTGTAAAGGATGATGGTGAGACGCACCATTGAGATATTTATCGGTATGGGTAGCTTTTCTAAAGACTGTGTGGCTAAGGGTATGATCCGAATTCCTAGTTAGTAAAATATCTAAGAAAGCTAGTTTACTGTCTGCCTCAATTTCCATAGTAAATTTAATTTTTGGATGTATTGAATTAAGATGATTAAGAAAAACAGAAACACTATTGGTGGGTAAAATTGTAAAAGTGTCATCTACGTACCGCTTATAAAACCTTGGTGATATAGGTGATGTGCTCAGAGCTCGATCCTCAAAATCCTCCATGAATGTATCAGCAACAAATGGGGATACCGGAGAGCCCATTGCTACACCATCGGTTTGCAGATAGAACTCATTATCCCACAGTAAATAGCCAGATGTAAGGCAATGTTCCAATAGTTCCGCATATTCTATTGGCATGTCGAGTTGAACCAGCTTCCTTTTAGTAATTTCAATGCAGTCCTGTACTGGTAAGCTTGTGAATAGGGACTGTACATCAAAACTAACCATAGTTTCATCAATTGCTAATTGTAAGTTCTTAATTACGCTGATGAAATGGTAGGAATCCTTCACATACGCCGTTGTTTCTCCCCTTAGCTTTGATAATGTTTTAGCTAAATGCTGAGCCAATCTGTAGGTTGGGGTATCAATTTGACTCACAATGGGACGTAGCGGGATATTAGTCTTATGAATTTTTGGCAACCCATACAATTTCGGTGGTTTTGCACACGTAGATACTAACTGTTGAACATCTAGACTTAAACTGTCACTGTGTTTTCGTACTAAGTCGCTGGTTTTCTTCAGGATTTTGTTTGTTTGATCTACTTTCACGCGTTTGTAGGTAGATTCGTCCGACAGCAACTGCGACATTTTAAGTTTATAATCCGATGTATCCATCACGACCACGACGTAAGAAACAAATATATTTTAGCAGAAATTAAAAATCGCATCACAGGAACTACATATTTTTCAAATATCCTTCAATTACCATGAACCATACCATGAAATATTTTAATAATTTTACAACTTATCCATGTAAACAGACTTATTGAACAGACTAAACTAGTTACTGGAATAATACTGCCTACAATCAGAAAGTAAAACTATTTTGTAGCAGCCTGGAAAGCTGGCTGAATAAAATTCTTTATAGCAGTGGAATACTTTGTTGTACTATATTGCCGCTTGTGGCAGAATATCATTATTTCTTGTTCTACCTATAGCGGTAGAATAACATTATTTCTTAACTTACCACTAGTGGGAGTATATTAATTTATATTAAATGGCCACTGGAGGCAGACTAGACACTTCCTACTTTTAATTCCCTGATAAAAGTATGGGAAAAGTTGAAATCGGAGAGTAAACTTTATCACAACAATTCTAAACAGAATTGTATAAAGACAGGTGGTGGACCATGTGTAATTAAAATACATCCAGTCCTGGAACAAGTATGTGCCATTTTTGGCAGAGGCTCTACTGGCATATTAGCATGAGATTGAGATAGATTTCCCTACAGAGGCTATAATAGATATCCCATCCGAGGAAGTCAAACATGTAAGTATATTGCATTTATTAACTCTATTACTGGTTGCGTGTGTTTTCTTTTTCCCTGCTAGGATTTTTCTTTTAATAAAAAAGTTGTAGGTATTTAACTAAAAACTTTTCCGCACCAACTTCTCAATTTTAGCTTTTTATTAAAGTAAAAAACTTAATAGAAATAATGACAATTTCACTTCCTTATCGGTCGACCACTAACGTCACTTCCTACAGAAAGCCTACTAGAAGAAATACCTAACATACTCGATCGCTACAGGTGTCTGGAAAAAATGCGACAACACTTCTGGGACCGTTGGAGGAACGAGTACCTAAGCGAATTACAAAAATACAAATGGCAACTCAATCAAAGAGGACTACAGAAAGGAGACTTGGTCGTCATAAAGGAGCCCAATGCGCCATCTCTTAAATGACGTATGGCCCGAGTACACGCATTATACCCGGGCTCGGATGGAGTTTCCAGGGTAGCAGACCTTTACACCACAAGGGGCATCATTCGCCGAGCAGTACGAAACCTCTGTCTGCTACCGGATCCAGCGTCAGATCCAGAATTATCAAACTGTCGAAACCCTGACGATTTCGAGGGGGGCAAGATGTTAACGCCGGCAACACTACTGTGACGTCACAACCCAAAGCGAGACGTCATACCGGAGGCGGCGAGCCCGCGATTGCGCTCTGAGAACCCGAAGACGATACATACTATTTTCATCATATTTTTATCTACCAGTTGTTATATTCAAGATCAAGTAAACGATCATTCTACCAGCAGTTTTTGGGTATCATTTAATCATCACCACTTAGGGCGCTATCAGTTAAAGTTAAATAACGTCACATTTCATAAAATGTGTCTTTTCCAGATATCTAATTCCAAATAAAGAAAATCAACCGGAAACATATAATAGTGAAATAAATAAAACACCATTGTGGTCTAGGCGACGTCCAATACTGTCACAAAAAAATGAGAAGACTGAAGCTGTGTTTTCTCTTTGAGCAAGCTTTCAAGAAGAAAATAAAAAGAAAGAAAACAAAGAAGACTTAAAAGTACACCTTCTGAAAAATGAGATCGAATTTAAAAACCAGCTTTATAAATTTACAACTTGAAACAGCAAAAAAGGAGTTGACTGAAGTCTTAGCACAAATAAGAGGTAATTTAATTTATATTAAAACATAAGATATTTTCAAAGTAATTAGTTATTTGGTTTCTTTGAAACCCATATATGGGGTCATTGACTGTCACTGGTATACGGGGAATTGTTCCAGCTTCAATGAGGGCTTCTAAGTTAGAAATAGATCCATCGTTTAAAGGTTCTTGTTCTTTCCGTAGGATGCATACATTGTGCAAAATACAACATGCTATGATGACATTGACAGCAGTGGGTAGTGCTAAGACTGGAAATCTTCGTTTTAAAACTCCATACTGTCGTTCTACCACATTTCTCGTTTAGATTTGAGCTTCATTGTATTTTTGTTGTCCTCGAGTTAATGGGTTTAAATAAGGGGTAAGAAGGTGGCTCTGAAAAATTAATGGGTTATTTTAATTACTCGTACACATAACTTAAAACAACAAATTAATATATTACACAACTGATATAGTTTCCAAAAAAATTATTGATGTAATTAATAAAAAAACTATTATTTTATTTCACAGGTAAAGGTTTAAACTTACAAGGCTTGTTTGGAGTTCCACAGAGGAAAGAATAAATTTGGATGTTTATTCATTAATATTTTTATTAAAATGTTATACACATAATTAATGCTTTAAATTTTTACCTATCTAGGATATCCACTGTCTACTAATAAATATCTGTCTACTCTATATATACCCCTTTCGAATTTCCTGAATATATTGCTAGTCTGATAAATTGTTGAATCGTGCGTTGAACCTGCCCAACGAGCTACAATATCCGTTACCAATAGACCAAAACAGATCATTTAATTTAGTTTCCATTTTGCTGACTAGACCGCGTGATTTACAATAAAACTGTCACTTAGCACTTATGGTGCCGGATATCGGGGAAGGTATATAAAACCTCTCCCTTTTGATACATTGATTTAATTCTTTAGGATCTAAACAAAGTATAACGGACTCGTGTGGCTTTCTATAATTATCAAGTTATTGCACCACGCTGTAGGTTGACTAACTTTATCTATGTATCCTGCTTTCCTATATTTACCTAAAGCACACAGCCTGCTTTCTTATATTTACCAATATTTGTCATAATTATTTTTTACAGTTTAAATGGTTTTAATATTTACTATCACAATAAAACAATTTAGGCTTTAGTGTGCTTCTAGGTATGAGTGAATTTAAGTTTCTGAGTACAATAATTGTGCAGGTGATGGCATGTAAGGTTTAGGTGTACTTCTATAATTTAGCAAACCAAGGTATGGATCTGAGCCATCCTCATTACATTACATTACTCACTATTTTTTTTAAATATTTTTACACCACTTTCACTGAGCTCATTTGATTGAAAATGCTTTGGGGTTGATTTTATGTGTTTAAATTTATAATAGAAAGCAAATTCTTTAAATTTCTCTGACGTAAACTGTGTACCACAATCTGTAACTACAAATGATAGTATGCCATGACTTCCAAAAATAGATTTCCATTTTCTATTACACAATCAGCTGTCAAATTATCTAGTTTGCAAACTTCAATGAATTTGGTATAATAATCCATGAATACCAGATAACCTTTATTATCCAGTGTACACATGTCAATACCAACCTTGTACCAAGGAATCTGCTCTATGTTGTGATAAATTAATGGCTCCTGTTGTAATTGTAAAGTGTTGTGGTACTTCTTACAAGGTGTGCATTGTTTAACAAACAGTTCAAGGTCTTTGTTTAGTTCTGGCCAGAAAATACATGATCGGGCTTTTATTTTACAAGTGTTAAAGCCAGCATGACTTTGGTGAATGTTTTGCAGCATTTCAGTTCTTAAGGATTCTGGTATTACTTTTCAATACTATACCATCTAGCACACCTAACTCACACCTAAAAAGTCCAATTATTTCTTAAATCTGTATTTACATCTTTAAAGTTTTTTGGCCATCCTTGTTTAACATATGTCATTACCATTTTCAGTATTTTATCAGAAGCAGTAGCCATTTGTTTTCTTCTTAGTTGTACATAAGATATAGGTAGATAATCTCTCTGTAGTTTTACATGAGAAATTGTATTTCTGCGCAGTTCTTTCATTTTTGGCTCTACTGTATCAGCGCAACTACGAGACAATGTGTCAGCAAAATATATTAATTTACCCAGTTTGTAATTTACATGCGAGTTATAACCCTGTACAGCTATCATCATTCTCTGTAGTCTTGCTGGTACTTTATACAAAGGTTTTTAAACAATGACTCAGGTCTATGATCTGTTTCAACATGGACTTTGCGGCCGTAAGTATATTGATGCATTTTATGGCAGCCAAAATACATTGCCAGCATCTCCTTTTCAAACTGGCAATAGCGTTGTTTTGTGGATAAAAGTGCTCGGGATGCGTATGCAATTGTAATAGTCTCGCACCAGAGTTAAAAGAAATGAATCTCCAACAAATCAAAATGTTCAAGAGACGTGTACTAAGCCTTATTGATGATATACTGAATCCATCTTTTACTACGCCTAAAAGTGCAGCAACGGGTCAATTTATTACGTTAAGTAATGAAACGTCCCATCAAACAGATATTCTCCAATATCGCAGTGTACAGAACATGGTAGTCCATATGAGCAACCAGTACAAACACCTATTCCCTTGGACTTCAGCGGAATATCTATCAACCAGTACAAACACCTAATCCTCAGGATTTCAGCGGAACATCCTCTACAGAATACACTCTTGTGAACCAAGATGTGAATTTTGGAAACTTCGTATAAAAGCTTTTTTCTTACATACATAAAATGTCTAAGCTCATTTAATTTTTAATTGTAAAATTTAATTTTTAATAATTGGTAAAAATAAATGTTTTAAAATACTTACATAAGTGTTATTATACTCGCACCTCGTCCTCGAGATAAGTATCCTGAAATAAATATTAATTATTCGCACCATGTAGTAACGCATATTAGTGGCCGTCCTTGCACTAGTTGAGAGTTAAAAAAAAAGAATAAAACAAAAAAAAGATGTTTGTGGCAACCCCTGCCTCAGCGGTCAGCCATCTTATATCTCATTCGCATTTTTAGTGCTCAGCCGTTCTACACGATAATTTTCAAAATGCCGAAACGCAAACACGATAACGACTTTGACCACATCAGGGAACAATTAAAAAAGTTAAAGAAGAAATTAAAACGAGCGCGGAAACAAAAAGTGTCGTCGTCGTCCGACAGTGATAATTCGGAATCTAAAAATAGCCCACGAGGTATGTAGCTACTGTTATCTTTTTATCATAATTATCAAATGAACAGTGGTTTTGGTTTGCGACAAAATGCAATCGAGCTGATCATCGGACTGTCTCACTGCATAGAAAAGTAAGCCTAACCTTAAACTACCGGATTGTCTCACTGCATAGAAAAATATGCCTAACCTCAAACGTTTTCAAGCAAATACGAAAATGCATTCGAGCTGATCCTTGGACTGCCTCACCGCATTTAATATGTCGCATTTACCCTCAATAAATAATAAGACTTATTCTTGTCAAAGCTTAAATGCAACTCGAACTGATCTATAGACTGTTTCATTGCATTTAAGCTTGCTTTGCGGATGTAACCGGGCTGCTCTTTGGACTGTTCCACTACATTCTGCAAAGGGGCCGATCTATCATTGGGTTCTTTTAATTAAAGATACTTACTAATGTTTTTCAAGTAATCTTTTCTGACAAATATACAGTCGTTGTTCATGACACCTTACCATATTATATACATTTGGTTTCACATTTTGTAATAACTCGTTTCAGACAATGGGCTTCCAGAAGAACCTATTATAGATCTTGAAACTAATGACGACTGTTTTCAATCCGACCAAAATCTACCAGAAATGCCTAACACAGACACAATGCTGTCAAACACAGACACAGAACCGAGCAACTTAGACCAAATTTCAAATAATATTGTGAATAAGAAGTGCGAAAATACTGAGTTGGACAGAGACATCTTAGAAGTCCTGGGCGATGATCCCTCTAGTTCTACTCAGTATGGCGAAGAAATCCATAAGCAACTTGCTACCCGACTGCAATATATTCCAACCACCGGCTTAACTAAATAAGCTAGGAAAGAAATGCAACAAAATACTTACTCCCATCAAACGCGATTCTTTTGGGTGCACCTGCAATGAATGCCGAAATTAAAGCTACTTTACCTGAAACGCTAGTCAATAGAGATAAAGCCATAGAGACAAAACAAAAACTACTAGCTTCTGCCATTTCATGCGTAGCATCAGCTACGTCATACTTACTGGAACCCCAAAACCAAAACAAGGAGTTATTGAAAAAGCTAATGGATGCAAACCGAATGCTATGTGACATCCAACATTCTGATTCTGTCACCAGAAGAATGTTTAGTACGTCAGTTCTTAAAAAAGATGTTAAACCCCAGATACTTAACTCTAAGATCGATAAATTCCTATTCAGCGAGAGTCTGCCGGACACACTCAGAACTGCTATAGCAGTATCAAAATCTAGCGCTGAAATAAAAAGTGCCAACACTAGGAAAGACGTCAAAAGACCTCTACCATCGACATCGAAAGCCGATAATTTAAACGTAAGAGCTCAGGTGGCTCAGACCCAGAGACCACCTGTGACAGCGAGAAAGACCCAACAACCTGCTTCTCACCAGAGTCGGCCCGCCGGATCATTCAGGACGTCATCGCAGCGGCAGAAGACGACCAACTATCGACGATAGAGGAGGTAAACTATGCAGGACGCTTATCAAAATATTACAACCAATGGTTACGCATAACTAATGACAGGACAATCTTGTCTTGGATACAAGGCTACAAAATTACATTTAGTAGCCCCGTTAAACAGCATTCGTTACCTATACAACCTGTTCTTTCACCTAAAGAGCTTACACAGCTTGACAATGCTATTTCAGAGCTCCTAAACATTGGAGCTGTTTCGAAACGTAAACCCTGTCTAAACCAATTTGTCTTCAGTATATTTTTAAGACCAAAACCAAATGGCAAGGTACGATTGATATTAAACCTAAAAAATCTAAATAAACATATTGAAACATATCACTTCAAATTAGAGGACATACGCACAGTTCTTAAACTTATTTCGAAGAATTCATTTATGGCTACGTTAGACCTGAAGGACGCGTACTTTTTACTGAAAATAGACGAAAAATCAACAATACTCTCTATGAATATAATGCCTTGCCATTTGGTCTAAACACAGCACCCTTTATTTTCACAAAGGTTATGAAACCCGTAGTAAAATTGTTACGATCAGCTGGTTACTTATCGTCTATTTACTTAGACGACTTATGTTTAATATCTGACTCGTATGAAGGCTGCCTGGACAATGTAGAAACAACTAAAAGACTTCTTACTAGCTTGGGGTTCATGATAATATGATAATGTTTAGGTAACAAGAGCGTTTTGACTCCTTCGTCAAGGTGTAAATATCTTGGCTATATTATTGACACGAATGAACTTAACATCCAATTACCCCCGGATAAAAGAATCCGAATAGTTTCTGAAACTAAAAAAAACATGAAACTGCATCAATGCCAGATAAGGTACTTTGCACAATATGTTGGTCTACTGGTATAGAGTACGCCTGCCCTGCTATAGAGTACGGCTGGTTGTACACAAAACAACTAGAGCGTTGTAAATATCTAAACCTTCTAGGACACAATGATTATGACAAAACCATGTTAATTCCCACCTCTCTGCACCAAGATTTACAATGGTGGCTGCAGGCCGTTCATCACTCCGTTAAAGGGATAAGAGACGATTACTTTAAGCTAGAGATTTTTTCTGACGCCTCAACAACGGGGTGGGGAGCTGGCTGTGGCACAGAGACTGCTAGCGGACCGTGGTCCAATAAGGAACGGGAACAACACATTAATCTTCTAGAGCTATTAGCCGCATTCATAGCTCTCAAAATATTTGCCAAAGACTGTACCGACTGCAAAATATTGATGCGTATTGATAACTCCACAGCGATAAGCTACATAAACCGCATGGGCGGCAAACATTCCCCCCACCTGACTGAAGTAACAAAAGCTATATGGCAGTGGTGTGAACAACGTAGTATCTTTATAGTAGCGTCATATATTAAGTCCAGCGATAATGACGTCGCCGACGGGGAGTCACGTCGCTCTCATCCAGACATAGAATGGTAATTAAAAGATTCCGCCTTTAAAACAATAACTGACAACTTCGGTGCTCCCTAAGTTGACTTGTTTTCTAGTCGCATAAATAAAAAATGCGATTTATATATATCTTGGAAAAAAGACCCGGATGCATTCAATATTGACGCCTTTACTGTAAATTGGTCATCTTTTTTTTTCTATGCCTTCCCTCCGTTTTCCATTATTTTGAAAACTCTTCGCAAAATTATAACAGATGGAACCTATGTGGCCTACACAGCCCTGGTACCCAATGTTCAGAAGTCGCCTAGTATCTGAATTAATAATCTTTTTAAGCCTAACGAAAACGTAATTATCTCCCATTCTAGCAAAGGCAAGATCCACACAAACCTTACCCTGGCTGCCGGGATCTTGTGCGGACGGCGATGCTGAGACGAAGCATACCGCCGTCCTCCATAGAAATCATGATAGCATCACTAAGCGAAAACTCCACCAAGCAGTACAATGGTTGCCTAAAGCGTTGGCATAGCTTTTGTCTCCAACATAACCGGGACATCTTCCAGGCCTCAATTCCAACAATAATTTACTTCTTAACGCAACTTTTTCATTCTGGAGCCCAATATGGGACACTAAATAGTTACAGAGGTGCTCTTTCCCTTTTAATTGGTTCACATATATCCACAGACGACAGAATCACAAGATTCTACAAAGGCATATTCAGATTAAGACATCCCAGGCCCAAATACAACGTAACCTGGGACACTTCTAAAGTATTAAATGCTCTAAACGAATGGTACCCTAATGAAAAACTTTCTCTGGAGAAACTCACAAATAAATGTGTTACCTTGCTAGCCCTAACAACGGCCCACAGGGTGCAAACCCTCCATAAAATTGACATACACAACATAGAATCTCACACATCCCAAATTAACATCAAAATACCAGAACTAATTAAATCTTCAAAACCAGGTAACAGTCAACCTATACTTTGCATACAATTCTTTAACGAAAAACCAAACATTTGCCCAGCTGCCACATTACTATGCTACATTAAAAAGACATCTTCAATCCGCCAAAAAGAAAATTTGTTTATAGCTTTTAAAAAAACCTTATAAAACAGTCACCACCCAAACTATTAGTAGGTGGATCAAGAGCACCCTAAATGATTGTGGAATTGACGTCTCCATATTCACGGCACACAGCACCCGGCACGCCTCTACCTCCAGAGCTTACCAAAAAGGAGTCAATATTGATGTCATCCAGAGGACCGCAGGATGGAGCGGTACCTCCATGACATTCGGTAAATTTTATCATAGGATAGTGTAAGCAATGCCGATGATCAGTACCTTAGCCAGAGCAGTCTTTAATCAGGATTAACTACTTTATGTTATATTATGTCATAGGAGTAATGACAGTTTTGTTTTAACCAAACACAATGTGATTTTCTACTGATTATATCAAATTATAATTGTGAGAGAAGTCCTTCTTTCTGTGATAATATTGTTAAATAAAACATCGTACTGATTCCATAAAAATAATTTTATATCTCAAGTACAATAGCCACAGTGACATTACCGAAACACACTCTCAACCTCTACATGGTGCGAATAATTAATATTTATTTCAGGATACTCATCTCGAGGACGAGGTGCGAGTATAATTGATGATTAAACGAACTTACCAAGTGAAGTTCTAGCATAATTATACGAAGCACCTCGTCCGAAGAGATAAGTATCACCCTCCCATAGCCCAACCCAACCTGAGTTTCGGTAATATCACAACGTTACTTTTAACTCAAACTAAATGAGATATAAGATGGCTGACCGCTGAGGCAGGGGTTGCCACAAACATATTTTTTTTTGTTTAATTCTTTTTTTTAACTCTCAACTAGTGCAAGGACGGCCACTAACTAACCTGAGAGACACATATTATACACGCATCGTTAGAGCAATATCTTTGTTTTATTGTCGTGTCCTGGTCCCCACATCACATGGCGACCCTGCCCTGTGCTGCCTTTAGGGCAGCGCTGTGCGATAAATAATACATAATTATGGTGTTTTGTGAAAAAAAATGGACTAACTCTACACAAAAAGTATGTTGGAGTTGCGAGAAAATTCAATAGAATAACTTATAAGTGAAGAAAAGATGATTAAACTGAAGATGAAAAGAGAGATTGTGAAAAAAAGAAGATTAAGAAAATGAACAAATAAAAGAGAAAAGAAAGTGAAGGAAATGCTGGCGGCCGGGCGTAGATGGTGACAGATGGAGGTGTGCTGAAATGCTGGGTGCCGGAAGCTATCGGTGTCAGATGTTGGTTTTATTGCTGGGCGCCGGGAGAAGTTCGTGTCGAATATGGGAGGCCGCCAGGTGGTGAAATTGGATTGAAGAAAGGCAAGGAAAGTAGACTTAACTAATGTTTAAATAAAATACATAGATAAAAAACTTTCAATAGGTTCATATACTTATATATTTTTTAATATTTTGAATTACTAGTACTTATTAGTAGCACGTGGCCACTGCTTTATAATCAATACGTAATCCTTATATTAATCATCAAAATCTACACATAAATGTTCAATGGAATCATATGACATAAATGATTCAGCTGAATCATTGCTATTTTCGTCACCAGATGAATCACTGCTACCAACATTAATGTTAAGCTTTTATATTTCTTTCTCAAAAATGGGTCCTTTGGTTCGGTAATTTTCTTCAATTTTATCGGTGTGGTTGCAAAAGCTCTTCCAGGTTTCTGTAGTGATTTCCTATGGCAAAAGAGTTATATACAAATTATAAACATAATTCATTTCAGATTGGGAATAAATAAAAAATCTGCTATGGATACCTCAAAACAGCTTTGCACAAGATTTAAAAATGTTTTTGTATCGAGGCCAATATTTTTGTCGCTACCTTGCCTTTCACTATGCTTTCATTTCAATCGGATTTAAATCGCAATGATAAGGAGGGAGTCTGAGCACTTTGTAGCCATGATCTCGATCGGATTAATTTTTCTACGGCAACTTTCATTACTGAAATCTTTTTTTCTATACTGTATTTCTTATCATTAACTTTATTTATTTCCTGGATTTTTTCATCAATTCATTTAACAACAGATAAGTCAAATATAACGTTTAGAATTAGGCGAGGTTTATTTAACCCATTAGGGGCTTTAGTTAAATAATTTCTGGTAATTTAGATAACGAAGACGCTATCACATATTTGATATATATATATCACATATTTGATAGCGTCTTCGTTATCTAAATTACCAGAAATTATTTAACTAAAGCCCCTAATGGGTTAAATAAACCTCGCCTAATTCTAAACGTTATATTTGACTTATCTGTTGTTAAATGAATTAAAGAATCTATTTGTACTGTAAATCCTATTAACTCTGTAGTGTTTCTGTTTCACTTAATGCAAAATCTTTCATCTTATTATATTCTTGCGAATTGTTATCTATTTGTTTTTCTACTAAATTTAAATCTAAAGTCTTAATTATGCTCCAGTGGTCAGTCCTCGTCGTCGCTGTCCCAATGCGAATGGGTGCTATTCTTGGATTCGGGTCTAGTTTCTGAATGTTCAGGCTGAGTCCCCGATTTGCTAGTGCTAGCACCATCACGAACCACCTGTAAAGGGCGTTTTATATTCTTAATGGCCACTCTAAATACTTTATCTCCTACTTTAATTCCCGGCGGTTCCTTGCCTCCTTTCTTTTCTCTTACTTGAACCTTATCTGATTCTAACTTTTCTTTGACAAACTCATACAATACTCTCAGACGTTTCCTATGATCCCTTACTAGCTTCTGTAACAAATTCATATCTTTCTCGGTGTCAAAGACGTTTCTTGTTTCTGTACGTCCAAATGCAATTTCGAGTGGGGTGAAGTTAGTGGCTCTGTGAATTGTGTTGTTATAGGCCATAATAGCATAGGTCATGACTGAACAAGCGTCTTGTTCGTTCTTTTCATACTTGGCTAGTCTATATATTTCTATAAAAGTGGAATGGAACCTTTCTACTATAGCCATTGAAGTGGGGTTGTTAGGTGTCCCTATGTGTAACGCAGGGGTGTAAGCTCCTGGTCGGCGGCGGGCAGCAGCGTTGCCGGTAGGCTCGGTCCTGCGCTCACCAACCCGCCTGCCCAGTGTGGTGAGTATAGGCATTACCTCTAAGGATAGAGCCAAAAAGAAAACGGCCCCCAGTTCCTGGCCGCCCTACTATTCCGGGCCACGGCAGCGATTCCGGTCACGGTAGGGCAGGGGGTGCGAAGAATCCCCGGGCTAAAGAAAGCTGCCATAATTTGACCCAAGTAACGTTTAACGGACGCAGTCTACGCCTGGACGAAAGCTTTGTCCAACTCCAGGTAGAACTTAAAAACATTATCAGACGCGCGCCAGATATAAACGTGTGAAAGGGGGCAAATACCGTGAAATGCAATACATGCAATATTGTGACTGTTGGCTTTTGTGCAAAATATAATTGTGACAATGGACGAAATGAGTTTAGTGAACATCTGTATAACAGTTTTATAACCTGAAGAAATTCTAACGGCTAAAAAGCTGTCGTTTGAGTCGGTACAAATTCAAAAAATCAAAGGATGATGCAATTTTTGGTACCCACCTCCAATAGCAATGTGTGATACGTCGTTAGACAGCTCTTAGTAACCTGAATGAAAGTTACTATGGCGCCAAGTTCCGATCGTTAGTCCGTTCAGAGCTGTACGGCATTAAGTCTCAGAAAACGAACTAGCTCCTACTTTTAGAAACAACCACCAACAGCAATGCAAGATACGTCGTTAGGTAGCTCTTAGTATCCTGACTAAAGGTTACTATGGCGCCAAGTTCCGATCGTTAGTCTGTTCTGAGCTATACAGTATTAAACTCTCGGGATAAGTGGTGCTAGTGCATCTACTTTTTGTAACTACCACCAATAGCAATGTCTGATACGTCGTTGGATAGCTCTTAGTATCCTGATTAAAGGTTACTATGGTGCCAATTTTCCATCTTTAGTCCGTTTAGACCTATACGCTATTAAAGTCTCAGAATAAGAACTAGCACCAACTTTTGGTAACCACCACCAATAGCAATGTATGATACGTTGTTGGATAGCTCTTAGTAACCTAAATAAAAGTTACTATTGCGCCGAATTCCGATCGTAAGTCCGTTCTGAGCTAAACGGTGTTAAGGTGCCCATACACGGTACGATTGATCTGTACGATCCGTCGTTGCAGACCGATCGAAACGACGGATCGCCAGTGTATGTTCACATCGTTAACGATTTACTTGATCGCAAACGATATCGGAGGTCGTCACAGAATCCCTTGCGATCAGACCAATCGTAACGATAAATCGACAGTGTATGGCGCCTTGCGATCAACGATTCGATTTTTGTCTCAGTCAACGCCGGCCGCCGCACGCGCTGCATGTCTATTGTCTACGTACCTAGCCTACACTCGACGAACGAAACAACAAAATGACTACATGGAGTAACGACGATTTGATTGAATTTATTGAATTATTCAGAGAACAAGAGCCTTTATGGAAAATAAGACATAAAGATTATCACAACAACGTGAAGAGAACGGTGTGTTATAATGTACTTTTGGAGAAAATTAAAATAATTGACAGAACTGCTGATTTGAATAAAGTTAAAAAGAAAATTAATAACCTAAGGACAGTCTTTCGTAAAGAATTGAAGAAACAGAATGATTCGCTGTTATCCGGAAGCAGTGCTGACGAAGTTTATTCGCCTAAACTGTCATATTTTGAAAATTTAATGTTCTTAAAAGACCAAGAAATGCCACGTGAAGGAGAAAGTTCCACAAAGTCGGTGAGTACAAATCTTTATTTAAATTCCAACTTAAATTAACTTATGTACTTAAGTGCTACACATAATTGTTCTGCCAAGGAACTGCACCGATTCCATTAAAATAATCTACAAACAAATTTCTATTTTCTGTTGCTGAGTGAAAACCGGATCCCCTTCTTCTCTCGAGACCAATCAAGTTACTATGTAGACCTTCTTCAATCTCTCCAACTTCATAGTTTTCTCTATCAAAGCTATCTTGCGGGGAGTAGGTGTCTGGATTTTCACGGCGTAAAAAGTTATGTAGTGCACAACAAGCCATCACCACTGGAGTAATATTATCTAAGTCCAAATTTATTCCATTTTTCAGTATTCCAAACCGAGCAACTAAAATTCCGAATACATTTTCAATTATGCGTCTTGCTCGGGATAAACGGTAATTAAAAATTCTTCTTTTTTCATTGAGCTGTGACTTATTAAATGGTTTCAAAAAATTATTCCTTAGAGCAAAAGCTTCATCTCCAACAAACACATAAGGAAGCGTTATTCCATTCACTGAATCTGGTTGTGGCAACCCCAATGTACCGTTTATAAGTTTTTGATGAAAATCTGTATTTTTTATAACCCCACCGTCAGACACTCGGCCGTTTGTACCAAAGTGAAAATAAATTAACTCATAATTAGCATTAGCAATTGCCATCAGAACCTGACTGTGGAAGTGTTTATAATTAAAGAAATATGAACCAGATTCAGGCGGCGGCTTTATTTTAATATGCTTGCCATCAACAGCGCCAAGACAATTGGGAAAATTCCATCGTTTTTCGAAATCAGCTCCAATTGCTTTCCATTCACTTTCATTCGAAGGTAACTGAAACAAATCAAATTTCTTTTATTACAGACGATTACAGAGGAACAACATGAAGATGCCAACGAAAATCCGTCACCAAGTGGAACTCAAGCTGAAAATGACGATATTTTACCACCTCCACCTACACCAAGTCAATTAAAGCGCAAGAAATCTTCGCAGGTGTCAAATTCAACAATAGATTTAACTCTTGACAATATAAATAAAAAAAAATTGTCTCTTAAACCTGACGATACATGTGACATATTTGGAAAAACTGTAGCTTCTAAATTAAAATCATTACCTAAAGATCAACGGATCTGGGCGGAAAAAAAAATTAATGAAACCTTGTTAGAAGCCGAACTTGGGAACCTGAATAGACAATGTGTAAGTAGAGTAAATAATATTTTAAAAACCTCTTCCCAAGATTGGCAACCAAATACTTCTCCATTCTCTCAACCTCGCACATCTCCATTCTCTCAACCTCGCACATCTCCATACTCTCAACCTAACACTTCCCCATACTCTCAATCTCACACTTCTTCACACTATCAACCACAGACATCTCCCTACTCTCAACCTAACACTTCCCCATACTCTCAATCTCACACTTCTTCACACTATCAACCACAGACATCTCCCTACTCTCAATCTCAGATGTCTCCATACTCTCAACCTCAGGAGTCTCCATTCTCACAGTCTCATTTGTCACAGAACATTCCTTCAAATCAACAAGAAATTCAGACACCACCAGAAGAACAGACTACACTGTTACACATTCCTGAAAATCAGTCCTCCAAACCTCAAACTCCACCTTTACTCCAAGCCAGACAGAGACCTACGGGAGAACAGTTGTCAGGTGCAAAAGAACAAAATTTAATTTATTTTTTTGAAAACTTTCAATCCTAATGTTTAACTATGTACCTACCATGTTTAACTGCCTATATGAATGGAAAATAAATGATTATAACTATTAAGAATGATTTATGTTTTATTGCAGTACATACCTTACAATAGTCGTGACATGCTTCGTAAATGGCGGCGCAGGTTTCTGGGATGATTCTCCCCAGTAACTGTGGTGAAATGGTAGATGAGAACTTTAGATCTTCATAGGATCGTCCAGTGGCTAGGAAACGCAAAGTTGCAATCAGGCGTTCGTGAATACTGACAGCTTGCCTCATGTTTGTATCGTGCTTCTGTATTTTAGGTGATACTAATTTCAATAATTTTAGGTACGTAGGTTCAGTCATTCTCATGTAGTTGTGCCAGTCTTTTGGATGGAACCGTAATTCTTTTAAAATATTTACATGCGAGTACTGATGTCGTTTTAATAGCCATTTCTTAACCCACATTTTTCTAGGTTTGTTTCTTTTTTTCCGTAACCGAATCAAAGTTACTGCCACAAAACTAAGAAAAAGAAGTTCGTTTTCCATTGTAGTCACGTCTTGAATTATTTGAACACGTCGTCGTCGTGACGACCAATCGTTTCATGTGTGAGCGGCAGTTTTGTTGCGATACATCGTCACGATATCGTTTCAGATGATCGTAGCGACGGATCGTACCGTGTATGGGCACCTTTAAAGTCTCAGAATAAGAACAGTACCTACTCATAGTAGCCATCACCAATATTTGATACGCTGTTGGATGACTATTAGTTACCTAAATAAACGTTACTACAGGGCACCAAGTTTCGATCGTTCATCCGGTAATAGCTACACAGTACCTACTAAAATCTGAGAATTAGTAATAGCAACTACATACTTTTGGTACCTACCTCCAAAAGGAATGTGTATTACGTATTTGGATACTAGCTCTTAGTAACCTGAACAAAAGTTACAATGGCATGCTAGGCTATGGCATGTCAGCGGGGATGGGTGGATACTGCGGGGAATGGGGTTTTCTATCAAGTGGTACCTAGTGTGACATCCGAAAAGAGGACGTTGGAAAGTGACTTGACCATTAGGACAGTCATTTCTCAAATATTAGAGTCTTAGAGAGCAAGAAGGCATGACATTCATTTCTCTTCTTCTGGGACACCGTTATCTCGCAGAAAAACGTAAAAACACTATAAGGCTCCTACTTTATGCCCTGCCCTAATAATGTGTTAGTAGATAATAATGTTTCATAAAGCCTACTTCATTTATTTAATTCATTGTTTAATAATTTTGTAATGTAATCTCATATATAATTATGCAATTATTTTTTCTATTTATTACTAAGAATTGTTATATTAATGAACATAACTCAACATACTTACATTAATCGTATTTGATTTCATTTTGTTAATCGAAAATCTACATTACTAGACTTTATTTTGTTGAACTTATTTTAGGCTGGTAATCAAATCGGACAATTAATCTAGACAAGCGCCATACCAAATCTTGTTCTATAAGATGATACCTTTTTAATGATATATCACACATCGTTATTGGAGCGGGTACCAGGTTTTATAGAAACCCTTGCGTCCTCCTTTAGGAAGAAAGACAAGGAGCGAACGGATCTTGAAGATATAGGCGGTGTTTATTTTCAAGTTTCGAGCTGTCAGAACGCGATGACAGACGTCATTCGGTTTTGGCGTTTAAACATCACATCATACAGTTATGACAAACTATGGCCATTTATCGAGCTTTGTCGGAAACGTCAAGTAGTTTACTTGGGCATGGTCGATACGGCGGTGGCAGCACTTATTTCTGTCATTTTGACGTCTTGTTTGACGGAAACGTGAGAACCCTGTGGGTTGTTATGGCCTGAGTGCCGACACGAATGGTTGTGTTCAAAGAGTAAAGTATAGTACTAGAAAAAGAGTGCCCCCTCACGGAAATTTTCGTCACCCAGCATTAAATAGTAGCGCCATCTCTTATTTCCATCTGACACTAATACGCTATATACCTAAAGCTGCCTAGTATAATTATATAGGTTAGTATCTATAGTTATGTATTAACTATAGCTATAGCACGAGTACAGTTGCGTTCTCTATGTTAAAATGTTTAGTTTTTCTTTTAGTTAGAAAAGAAAAACTAAAAAAAATATAACAAAAACACGCAACTGGACCCTTATTACAGTTCAATATTTTAAAATTGGTACACGGCAGGAGATCAGCGTAAGCTGGTGAAATTAAATGCATGTAAAATTTGTTGTTCAAATCACATTTATTACTTTTTATTTTTATAATTGCTATGTCTGAAGTAATAGTTTTGAGCAAACATTTTCGTCTCATCATCGCCTTCATATTAAATTTTTCCAGTTAAAATTCTATTGATGAATCTGCACCAACTGTAAATTATTATATTTGTCGGGAAATGAGGCGGTTAGCACTGTTTATTTTTAAGTTTGGAGCTATCAAAACGCGATGAGAGACGTCATTTGAATTTGTCGTTTAACCATAGAGCTTCGTTTGTAAATCGTATCATACGATTACGTTAATCTAGCGCCGTCGATACGAACTGTTGTGTCTTGGCTATTGCTGGTATATCGCTGTATCGAACTTGCTGCGTTTTTTGATTGTAATCCGAAGCCATTCATGTGATCTTCAGTTATTTTGTGATAAATTGTTTGTGATACAGAAAATAGACGTCTGTATTAACTTACTGGACTATTATTTCGAGAAAACCACCATGTACGAGCCACCTGACAACGATTCCTTTACACGCCAACGACGACATATTTATTCTGGTGTCTATGAAATATTCTTTGAATTTTTCGAAATGTATGCTACAATTGCTTGGAAACAAGTACATTTATAATTTCTTTTATTTCCTTCTTCAAGTTTTTTTTTCACACATTTTTCTGTTTTAAAATTGATGTTATTATGTCTTGGACTCCATAAAAAGTTTTCATATATTCTTCTGAAGGATATACCAGCCATTTTTTCCCTACCAATGTTCTTTTTTTTCGATGTACGCATTATTTTCATTGATATTGTTGGTAGTCAAATTTGATTTGCATGTTTTACATCCTTTAATCACATTTTTAAGCATTTTGTCAGGACCCAGCCGCAGACAAAATATCTTTGTCCTATTTCAGTCTCGTTGCTTTCTATGAGAAAATCTTCGTATATAACAATATTTTTATTAACATTCGTTTCGGGAACGTCTGCCTTAGCGTGTTTATAATTTATGAAAAATTTTAAATTTTGGAGTCATGTATTGTCATCCTTTTCGCAGTTTGCTTTTAGTGAGTGAGGCGAACTGTTATTTAGTAGAAGAGCTTTAAATGCACCCAAAAACAAATAATATTAAATTAATATTTCAAAATACAAATAATATTGTGAATTATTGCGAACACCATAACTCCGAATGTTCCCAAAAAAAATTCCAGTGGGTCCTGATTGAAATTTCTGGTAAACATACAATTCTATCAATACTTTGTTGATAATATTTTCCAAAGCAATTGCATACCTTCAATTGTTTTTATGTTTTTTTTTACTGTTGGCACAGGCATTTCTATTATTTTAATTTTATTACCAGTCTTTTTATATTTAATAAATTTAATTGATTTGAATGTTTTTATGGCATCCTTCCAAAGTTGATGATAAGGCGAATTTTGTCTCACACATCCTTTAAACACTTTACCATTTGATATATGAAAACTATTTGCATTTAAGGAATCAAATAGTTTATCCATCAGCGAAAAAAAAGGGATAAGATGGCGACACTCCTCGTGAATAAATCCTCTAGCAAATAAATGCTCAGTTACAACATTAACACTGCAAAAACTAAATACTTTAGCAGCCGTTTTAACTCTCATTTTTTTTAATTTTGTCTGTAATCAAATGTTCTTCCGTTAATTTATGAAGAAATCTTAGTTCCCCTAAGCATTTATCTGCAGAGTAAACTTGTTGAAAGTACTGCCACTTAAAAAAATCATTAAATTTCAAATCATTGTTTAATGAATTGTTTCGTATGCCCTTTAACAAATGAGGGACATAAAACAAAGGAATAATTTGTTTTTAATTAATTTCAAACATATCATGGCGCCATGCTTGTCCTTTTTTGAAGATTTCTTTGATATTTCTTTATATCAACTAATAATTGATTTATAGCACTTACATTGGCAGTGGCTTGGGCACAAACTGTACAGAACACAATTAGGCCAGTATCTTGATTTTTTTAAATAATATCTACTTAAGTCAATTTTATTAGCACTGTTCTTGAAATAAAAAGCAACTGGCTGTTTGAAGTTAGCTTTGACACCTTTTTTCATAAAAACAAGTACATGATCCGCTATTTTATTTTCATCGAAATCGGAAAATCCTTTTAACTTGTCACTTTTACTGTCATAAATGACACTAGAGGTTTCGTAAAAAAATACGGAGCACAGTTCATCTTCTGGGTTCATACCCTGAACAGTCTCCTTAATTTTTTCAAACACTAAATCATTTATGACAGATTTAATTTTTATTTCTGACAACAGTGCTTTCAAAGTTTTTGCTGATGGCAAAATGAATTTTCTTGCTAGGAAATTATAATACCTACGACTTTTTTAAAATAAATATAAAGACAATATCTTGTCATCTAGGCTAAACCGTCGCTCAGAAGGGGCTTTAGCTTGGCTGCATTGCATTTTCATAAATATCTTAGCTTCCATTGACGCGTTTTTCGTTAATCTTATAAATATGCCGCATCATTAGTCAATTTTTCGACACTTGCCAACCTGGCTTTGAAATTTTGAGTTCTCTGACGTGCTTGACGAAGCTGTGTCTGCAGGTTCTTTATTTATTTTTTGTATAGCTTATGTTTTCGGAGCACCATGACTGGAACCTTTTTCCTTGAAGCTGAAAATAATAAAAAACAAAATAAATTGTATTTTTGGGAGAAGCCTATTGGATTGCCCCATGACTGATGTGAGCTCACGTGAGTTGTGGTTCCATAATTACTAGCCAAGGGATACACTATAGCAATTGTTTAGTATTGTAACCAAATTAGATTATAGATGTCGCCACCTAGGTGCGTTCTGTTCTCCGTTTGACTGCGCACGCAACCGTGCGCTCTGTTCCTTTTATTACGAATTTAATTATTTCCATCAAATGTACAACCTTGTAATAGTGTCATTAAGTGAAATAAACAGTGGTAAAGTGTCAGTAGTGTTTTCTTCAAGCAAGCCCATTCACACAAGCCTCAATCACAAACATTAAATCTGGTCCTTCAGCAGTCAAGACGCCATTTTGCCCTCAATCATTTCATTCGGCCTTATAAAACAGACCAAGCTTAACCAGCGCCATAGTTAGAAGGGTGGGCGCGGGCAGGAAACCGAGCGTAATCACTCGCATTTGGCATACAAACCAGCGCCATCTACGCGCAGACGCCGTAAAAGTCAGCGGAAACAGCACGGAAACAGCATTACTACAGTTAGCAGCACTGCACCTACGCAGATCATGGTCAGCCAATCAGAAGCACGACTGCTTTACCGACACATTCGGAACTAATCACGCGCCCAAAGGCCGTACTACCAACATACAACAGTCAACAGACGCCACTACACACAGGGAAATCAAGACTCTTGTCTCTCCGCCATATTACGCGCAACAAAGACAGACGGGCGTTTTTCAAAGAAGATGTAGACGTGACAAACAGAAACAGATTTTTGTTTTATTTAAATTTAACTGCAAATTCTTATCTCATTTGATTATATAACCTTAAAATGTAGAAAATAAAAAAAAAATACATCAGTATTAAGCATTGATATATTTTACACAAATGTTGCAGCGGTGAGGCAGCTGTTAAGTGAACAATTTTTTAACAAGCCATGATCATTGGACTCAACAGGGCATATCAATAGCAATACTATTTATATTTTCTCTTTTTGGGTAGTATTTAATATTTAAATCAATTGCTTATGTATACCTACTTGTTTTTCAGTGCTCAGTTTGTGCTCGATACGTAGTCTTTTCTTTATCTTAAACAACTGTTATCTGTGAAGACCTATAAGTGGTTAATTTGTTTTTAGACTGTACTTTTATCATCCATATGTAAACCCTGGTTTTCCTAAAATAAATAAATTGAGGATATTCTATGATATTGTCAAAAACCTTTAAATTCAGAACATCATCAACTTTCTAGTTGATTTCCATAACGGAATCAGTCTGATTAGCATTTTGGCTGGGCGAAACAGTGAGGTCAACAATATTTAGGTCACTATGGTCAGTTTTACTATAGGTTGCAATATCAGTAACGGTAGTGATTCCTTCATCAATTTCATCTCTAGGTACATTTTCGAGATCAATGGTCAAGATTGTTTGAACGTCAGGGTTACTCTGATAGTTTTCAGCAATAAAATCAGCGTTTTGACCTGACCACCGTTGTCAGTTTTATCTACGAAGTTGGTTGGAACACTACGGTTTTTATTGTTAAGCGCCACATCGATTCCAACAACAGAGACAGATTGACTGCCACGTAGACTCCAGTCAGAATCAAATGAATGAGTTTCGGGATTGAGACAAGTGTAAAGCCCGCGTTCATCGCCACAATAGCAGCTTAATTGCCGATGCATAGTTTGACCGGCATCGACAGATATGATCTGGTGTACTTTCATGGGTTGCGGAACAGCTTTAAGATCTTTTGGAATGATTTTGTTCATATTCTCGATATCACTATCAGAGACTTTGAAACATTTAACGGATTTCATGCTGGTTGATAAATGTTGATACGCATCATCAGCATCTGTCACATCATGCCCATAAGCCACACGTCTATCTAACTGTCTTTTAACTGCCGCCCCCAATGCCATCTGCGACTCCCTTACCATGTCCACTTTCTGAAAATGACCAGGTGATATATTTCAATTTCAATTTAGTTGTAAATAAGTTAATGAGGAAAAAGTACTTTTTCTGTCTGTACTGAGAGGTGGGGCCGTCGAAAAAAAATGGATAATTTCAATTGTTGGGTCTGATTTCTTTACAAACTGTAAAATGGGCAAGAGATGTGCTCAGATGGCATTGGGTTCGTGACATGTGTTATCAGATATCGTTACAAACGATTGCGACTTACCGATCCAATTAAATCATACCACAATGAAGTGTTCTACTATTTTTTGATGCTCCAAAATGCATCGATTGGATCTCGGCCCCCAGTTTACAATCATAATTCTCGGAAAAGTCAATTAAAATGGCAATTTCTTTAATGCCCAGATTATTAATGCAAAGGATGACGCAAGGGTTTCTATGAAACCTGGTACCCGCTCCAATAACGATGTGTGATATATCATTAGAAAGGTATTATCTTGTAGAACAAGAATTGGTATGGCGCTTGTCTTGATTTATTGTCCGCCTAATACCAGCCTAAAATAAGTTCAACAAAATCAAGTCAAGTAATGTGGATTTTCCGTTAACAAAATTAAATCAAATACGATTAATGTAAGTACGATACCAATCACCCCCTTCCTGTGATTAAGTATTTCCTATACCGAAAGGTTGTCTGGAAGAGATCGCTCTTAGCGATAAGACCGCCTAATTTGTACATCTTTCTATGTAAATTGTATTGTTGTTACTTTTATGGTGTGCAATAAAGAGTTATCTATCTATCTATCTACGTTTAGTGTTGTTCATTAATATATAAATTTTAAGTTATAATTAGAAAAATACATGATGGACGCAGCTTAATATTATATGAGATGACATTACAAAATGATTAAACAAATAATTAAATGAATGAAATAGGCTTTATGAAACATTATTTTCTACTAACAAATCATTAGGGTAGGGCATAAAGCAGGAGCCCCATAGTGTTTCTAGGTTATTTTGCGAGGTAACTGTGTCCCAGAAGAAGAGAAATGCCTGTCATGCGTTCTCGCTCTCTAATATTTCAGATATGACTGCCCTAATGAACAAGTCACTTCCAACGTCCTTTTTTCGGACGTCACGCTCAGTCTAGGTATCACCAGCACCACCATCCACCCATCCCCGCTGACATGCCATAGTCTAGCATGCCATTCTAACTTTTGTTCAGGTTACTAATAGTTAGTAACTAAATACGTAACACACATTGCTATTGGAAGTGGGTACCAAAAGTATGTTAGTTGCTAAAATCTAAATCTCAGAATTAATAATAACTAATTCTGAGATTTTAGTAGGTACTGTGTAGCTATTACCGGATAAACGATCGAAACTTGGTGCCCTGTAGTAAGTTTTATTTAGGTTATTAATAGTCATCCAACGAGGTGTTAAATATTGGTGATGGCTACTATGAGTAGGTACTGTTCTTATATTAACTGTTTACTACAATATTTTGATTTGTTTGTGTACCCTATTGATACTACGCCGCGCACACTCACACGCATACCTGCCTTTTTTTTATTTGTTTAAAACGTACCGTGAGAACCCCGGAGCCCCCAGTCGACACCGAGACGTTACCTATGACACATCTACTAGACCGACCAGAGCGCTTTCGCCGCGTGTGTATCCTGTGAAGCTCCTTACAGACATTTCGAGTGATTGTGGCCTGTGAAGTTATACCCGAAAGCTGATGTGGCAAGTACCTAGCTATAAGCGCCAAGACATAACAATTTTCCACCTATCATTGTCGCCCTCCACGTGTAATCCACTGCCTAAACTCTCAAACATTTTGGTAGCAGAGCGTAGTTTTTTATTAGGACCCCTTATTAGTAACGTAATTTGTTTACTTGAGAGTTATTTATTTGCTACCTTCCTTTGTAATTTGAAGAAAACGTCTCGTCATATACCTAACCTATTTACAGTAAAATCCTTAATAACATTCGAGTACAACCCCTTTTACATAAGTGTCGATTAAATTGATTAGCGCGTTAATTACCTACCCTTTGAGTGCAAGTGAGGTGCGCGAGCGCTTTGTTTCCCTATTGATCACTCCATTAGCGCGTGACAGCGTGCAAGTTGTTTACGAGTTACGTTTGCCATACCCGGTGCCGTCCCTTACTATTTGTTCCTTTACGCATCGTATTGAAATCTTTTGTGAGTTTAATTTACCTACCTTTTTTCTTGCGATTTAAAGTAAATAAAATGTCGGATACCGAAACCGGCAACGAGACCGTAAGGGCCGTACTTTACACGGATACAGCTGAATACCGTGAAGCTATAGGTGAACTCCGTTATATTAGTGACTGGGTTGATGATTCCCACCGAGTTCTTGAGACCTTTTCCTCCAATCGTATGCGAGCGCGTCTTTCCGACCTGCCACTTATGTGCGATAAGTTTTCTGCCGCTTGTTCCAAGCTGTTAGGTAATCTCAATCCTGCGATTTATGAGCAGGATATGTGCAAGTTAAGAACGAGATGCGCGTAGTAAGGGACAAAGTAGACGACTTAAAAATTAAGTTAGACGAAATACGACCTCACCAATTTGAGACGTCCCGTACTAGCATCCCTTCAAGGAGAATAAATCCCTGGCTATTGATAACCCGGCTAGTAAATTGCCTGACCTACCTTTACCTAAGTTTGATGGCCGTCCCGATAGTTGGATCAGTTTTATAGACCAGTTTGATAGCGTGGTGGACAACCAGCCTAGCCTTACCCCGACTTTGAAGCTACACTATTTAGTAGGAGCCTTATCGGATGAACCTCGTCGATAGATACAACACCTCAAGATTGAGGCGGGCAATTACACCGTGGCCCGTGACCTCCTAAAACGTAGGTACCATAACCTTCGTGTTTTAGCGGATACCCACATAGCTCAAATAATGAAGCTCCCTATTATGGCGCCTAAACTTTCCGGGTTACGTGTGTCGTTCCTGAACCCCCTGCTTTCGACTTATCGATGCTTAGAGAGATTGGAACTTCCTGTTAAACATTGGTCATACCTATGTCATATTTATGACAATCTACAAAAGAGTTAGTTTTACTTAGTGGAGTAGCAACTGGTGTCCTTTCTGCTTGCAAATTATTAGACTCTACTTCAATATTAGTTGAAAACGGTTCGCTGAATACTTCTTCTTTTTCTTCTTCAACATCTTTGGAATCAGTTTGATTAATAATTATTCTACTTAATTCTTCGTTTCTTTTCTTACATCGGTATAATTTATTTTTAAGAGCATTATTTTTTCGGTTTAAATCTATGACACTTTTTCGTAGTTCTTCATTTTCAATTTTTAATTTACTTGGGTATAAAGCAGCTCGTGTTTCTCTCCTTTTTTTTTAGTTTTTCTTCCTTTTGTTTTTGAAAAATGTATTGTTTCTTATCTTTTCTTTTTTTGTTTGCTTCACGCCATTTTTTTCTTTGAATGTTTTTCTTCTTCTGTTAAATTTGAAATTTTCTTTTGTCGCTGTTTGACCTTTTCAAGATGTTTCTTTCGCTTTTCTTCGTATTTCTCTGGTTAAATAACGCTTTTGGCGCTCTGCGCCAGTTAACGGCATCTAAAAGTTTAAAAAAATATATTTTTTTTAAAAAATCAAAATAAATCAATAAACTTTTTTTGCTTTACATTTGGAAATGACACTATACAGCTAAAAGAAAAAAAATGAGCAAATTTCTTTAAGTATTTATAGTATTCAACAACATTTTTCGTTTCATTCCATTGTTTACGGATATTTACGTAAGTATTACATAGTTATGTTACTGCCAGTTTTTTTTTTTAATTAGTTCACTTATTTTAGCATTGGCTAAACAACATGGACAAGCTTAAAAAATGGTAGCGCCATCTCTTATTGTAATCAAAATTAAACTGTCAATACCTAAAAGAAAATGCTAATTGACACCAAACAGTATAAATATCTAAATGCATGCTATGTGAACTTGGCCTAACCATGATTTACAATTTACTGACGTCAGGAAGTCAGGAAATCGTATCAAGAAATTGACGTGCCATAACCTAACTTTTCCTATAATTTTTCAGATTGTTCAATTATTAACTTCGGCACTACATTATCTCATGAAATGGTATATTTTGTATGTAATACAAATTGTAACATGTTCCTTACTCACTTTTTTGTCAACTGAACAGCGTCAGTAAATAGGTCAATCTTTTTTTCCACACACACCATACGCACGCGAAAACATGAATGTCACGAAAACAAAAATGACGGCAGTATAGCAACTTGTCTATGATACATGCCAATGTTGCCACATTCAAAACCATAAAACTACCAAGGCACTGTTAAAAACCTAAAGTGGAAATTCGCGTCATTAAATGAGTGTCAGTAAATGGTTCGATTAAACAGGACACACAGTTTTACACGCTTTTTAATATTTAAGTAATGTATCTAATAAATAACATGAAATCAATAGGTTCATTTAGTTTCAATTGGTGTAGCTTGTTTAAATCAGCAGAATATTAGAAAATCATTGGTAATACCGTTTTTAAGAGGTAATAAAACTTTTGGACACGTACTTTTTTCGTAAATTACGCGATTTTGATGTAATAAAAATTTATTTTTGGCTAGAATTTATTTAAAAATTGCTCATTTTATTGCTGAATTGTTTAGATTAGTATATTATTGTACAGTTTGGATGACATTTATTATTATTTTAGCAAAATGATCGCGATAATGTACAAGGCCACTTAATGACAGTACTATAGTAAAATATGTACAACTTTTTTGGAAATGACTCATTTAACTCCTATTTTGGATGAAATAAGGATGAGAACACCTGACGTTAAATTCTTAATTTTCAGTAAACGACATGAAAGTTACCGAATATGCAATGAAAATACCCAACAATCTAAAAACAAACAACGACTTACAAAAATAAGTATTGATGAAATCGAACGCCGGCTCACTGGCGTAGCAAGCACTTGCAAAAATTCGTCGACTGACTAACGTCCTCCGTAGCTTAGTTGGTGGGTTCGAGTCCCACCGGATGACACAGTCGATTAATTTTTGTAAGTGAAATTTGATTTAATTTAATTTAATTTAGGAACCTTAGTTGTTTTTGTGGTGATTCTAACAAAGGGATGTGTTTATGCTATTCACCACAAACCCATACTCTCAACAATGAGTATTCACATCCAGCCTCGACGTCGACATTGGAGTCAGTCAACCCTTTGCTTCATTTGATAGATGCCGTCATTTCAACAAGACTATGATTTAGATGATTTGAACTTAATTCCAATGCATTCTGAAATTCCACCACCACCTCCACTAGATCCACCTCCGCCAAAAAAGATTGGGAAATTGACAGCTAACCAAATTGCCACCCAACTTCTCCTTAACGGCAAACCAACATCGAGACCAGATAAAGTTACTGCTACCAACATCCTAAATGAAACGAACCCCGTAAGCTATCCCTTTGACCTTATCGCACAACTCCGGGACTTGAAGCTTGGCAAAGCGTCTGGTCTGGACAATGTGTCTGTTAAACAGATTAAAAATCTGGGCCCGGGTGCGGTGGCCTGGCTTCTCCGACTTTTTAACAACTGCTTAGAGTCGGTAAAAATACCGTCTCTCTGGCGAAAATCTAAAGTGATAGCAATTCTTAAGCCGGGGAAGCCAGAATCAGACCCTAAAAGCTATCGCCCTATTTCTCTGCTTTGCCATACGTATAAACTGTTTGAAAGGATGTTGCTGGCCCGTCTCGCCCCCTACGAGTATGTAGACCCAAAATTAATACCCGAGCAGGCCGGATTCTGTCCGGGTAAGTCTTGCTGCAACCAGACTCTGAAACTCACCCAGCATATTAAGGATGGTTTTGAGACCCACAAGGTGACAGGCACGGTATTTGTAGACCTATCTGCGGTTAACATCAGACGTCTTTTATGAAAGGTGGATTCCATTACTCAAGATTTTGGTTTTGTCCAGATTGTCAGAGAACTACTCCACAATAGACATTTCCAAGTGCATCTTCTAGATGGGAAGAGTAGGTGGCGAACACAAAAAATCGGCCTCCCCCAGGGAAGTGTACTGGCGCCGTCACATCTACACTAACGACCAAACGGTGTCAAGAGATACAACCTGCTTCCTCTACGCCGATGATTTTGCACTGACCTCACAAGCCGGCAGACTGCCCTGAGAGACCTCGACTACTACTATAAACAAAATGGTCTAAAACCAAATCCGACGAAAACAGAATCTTGTTAAAACACAATTTTACGGATTACTTCGCGATTTATTTACATTTTATTTTAAACCTGACGTTTCGAACACTTTACAGCGATCGTGGTCACAGGGAGACTCGTGAATGAAACCAACCTCGGTTGAAATGCTGTGTCCACTAGCTGGTATCGCACCTCCGGACATCCGCAGACGGATGGCAAGTGGTGTGGAGCGACGGAAGCAGGAGACGAACGCACTTCATCCAATGCACGGTTACTGCACGGTTCCCCAAAGGCTTAAGAGTGGCAGTAGCTTTATGAAGTGCATTCCCCCTCTTGACCGTGATCCCTCTACTGCAAGACGTGTCCTGTGGGAGAACGGTCCCTTACCGCCTGCCCTCTTCGTACCACCCGCTGAACATCCCCCACCAGGACACAGACTGCCATGGCCCACGTGGAAGTCCCTCAACCGACGCAACACCGGACGCAGGTGGGTATATGTTCTGACGGAACCGTCCTATCCTGCATCTGCGGCTACAGCCCGCAGGACATGGCTCACCTTCTATCTTGCCCTGCGTGCCTTAACTTCTGTTCTCTGGAAGACCTCATGTGTGCAAATGCCAGGGCAATCAGTGCCGCCAATTACTGGGCACAACAAATTTAAGTCGTTTACCATCGACACGCTAAGAAGATTCTGAAATTCCTGAAAACCAAAGTCCCAACATAGAATTTATGGATGTCATAGTAACGGAGGAAGAAATAATACCATTTTACAACATTTTTCAAATTTTGCAATCTACTTCTAACCCCTTTATATCCTGTAATATAATCTCGAATGAATGTGTACCGGAAATCGAAAGGGAAGAAATTATAATTGATCAAATAAGAAAAATTTAAACATTGAGACCTTTCAGAAACGATTTTACCTGTCCCAATTAAACGGAAATGCCATTCACAAGCAAAAAATAATAATAAGAAAACTGCAAGAAAATATAACAATAATTGTAATTTATGCCATGAGGCTATTTTTGGTAAAATTATTACATGTAATGTATGCAAATTTAGATATTGCTCTTTTTGTGCAGGAGATGTACTTCAACTAGAGTTTATTTGTGATATTTGTTTAACAGCTGAAAGTGACAGTTCAGACTAACTTATGCATTTAATTAAGGAATAATGATTAGATATTATGTTAATCTGTACATATAATAATATAGTAAAACCAGTGCGTCTGTACAAAAGTATTTCACAAAAAACTAATTGAGGGTGATGTTAAAATAGTAACAGAACAGTAATCTAAAACTTTAAATTTTTTGTCTGTTTGTACACGCTAATCTGCGGAACTACCGAATGGATTTTAATGAAACTATTTTTATTGTGTAGCTATTAAGTCTGGGCAAATACTAGGCTATAATTTATTTTGAAGATCGAAGTACCTGACGTGGAACCTAAGCAGTACACTTAAACTAAGAGAGATATGAATGCAGCGCCTTAAGAAAAGTTGTTAAGTGTAATAAGTATTTTCCATTGACGTACACAAATTGAAGGTCTGGAGCAGCTGATACGAAACCCTAGCAGCTCAGCTCAACTATAAGAGATATGAATAAAGCGCCTTAGGGAACTTTGCTCAGCGTGATGAGCACTTTCTATTGACGTACACAAATTGAAGGTCTGGAGCAACTGATATAGAACCCTAGCAGCTCAGCTCAACTATAAGAGATATGAATAGAGCGCCTTAGGGAACATAGTTCAGTGTGATGAGCATTTTCTATTGACGTACACAAATTAATGGTCTGGAGCAACTGATATAGAACCCTAGCAGCTTAGCTCAACTATAAGAGATATGAATAGAGCGCCTTAGGGAACATTGTTCAGCGTGATGAGCATTTTCTATTGACTTACACTTACAAATCACTTTAGACTGATTTTCACACTCCCAAGGTAATCCTATACTGTCTCCAAGTGTCGATCTGATGACGGAAACCTCGAGAAATCGAGAGAATCTTTCAGATTTTATAGGCATGTATACCATATATGCCAAATCATTAATTTAGGTATTTAAGCGTTTACATTCAGGAGTCATAATTTTATGGTGCTGACCTTAACGCTAAGTAGTTTGTGAATACTTCCACCACAGTTTGTCGAAATTTTGTTGAATTACTGTATTATTAATGAAAGATCAAAGTCAATTGGCACTATTTTTATACTACTTATCACTTACTAACAGAAATTGAACTATAAGAATAGTCTTACTTACTATACGATATAGAAGAAAGGGGACTTTGCCCTGCACTGGGACACGACAGGCTCCTAATAATAATAATAACTTTACGACAGTAGTAACTTACAAACCGACCTTTGAGTAGGCTAGGGACACAATAATTAGATGCTAAACCACATTCATCTATTGCGGTAGGGAGGTTTGAGTCTGACTTTTATCTGAACACTAAATTGAAATGATTGGTTCACAGTTCGGAAAGACAAAAAGTAACAGAATGGTCCTGATGGAAAGGAATGATATACTTGCATGGCGTGCTCGTTACCTGCAGGTATGTATCTGGCATCACTGCACTTTTATGGCCCTAATATATGCACAATTATCACTCAATCTACTTGCACATGATATTTTTTTAACATTGAGCCTTTAATATTTGTTTATTTATGACATAAATAAACTTCTTATGTTACGTACATTGTTTGATATGGCACTAAAATTTTGCTAAGAACAATATTATTCAAAGTCACGCTCATTTTGCAATTATGTATTTTATTTCAGTCTATAAAGCTGAATGAGAAGACAGAAAAACTTCCAGTTGCCTACCTTGATGAAATTTATATTTATGCTGGCCATACAGCTGGGAGATGTTGGCAAAATGATGATGAAACAGGTATTGACTTTGATTTTTAATAAGAATAAGTAATTATTTTAGTCCGTTCAAATATATGGATAGACTATTCTGGTAGAATTATGTAGTATGGGCCATTTTACCTCCTTATTTAAATATTGAATATATTCATTTGCAGGAGTATTGGAACCAATTTCCAAAGGGCAAAGATTTATTATTGTCCATGCAGGTGGTAATGAAGGATTCGTAGAGAATGCCTGTTTGGTTTTTAAATCCCAAACCAAGAGTGGTGATTACCATGATGATATGAATCATACAAATTTTAAAAAATAGGTAATTGATAAGTTGGCTTTTTATTTAAAAGAGCCCAGCTTGATTATTGCCCCTTATCATAATAAAAGTTTAAATAAACCTCCAAAAAGCAACACCAGAAAAGGCGACATAACTGAATGGCTCCAAATGAATCAAATTGATTATTCCGAAGCGTATACAGGACCGCAATTATTAGAAATTGTTGAAAGGCATAAACCTGAACCATGAAACGAAAAGTTACAGAAATAAATATTGGAAATCCTTCAACGCTATTACCGTGCAAGAATGGCGCAAAAATTGTGCCCATGTAAAGAAATTAGAGGAAGAATATAGAAAAAAAGATGGGTATCTTGATGAGGCATTCATCATTGATTTAAATTCTAACACGGTGGAAAGTAGTGACAGCGAAATTCATTTCGAAGATGAAGATTATGACATGATGCCATTAGACCAGGTTTTGGGGGAACATAATTATAATAAACATATTTGAAAATAACTGATGTTTCCTTACATATGATTTATTTTTTCTAATCTGAATACAAACCTGAGTTTACTTATTTCCTCTCACAAAATTGACCTTTTGTTAAGTATAGTAGACATAGTCTATGGATAGTTAATCAGTTCTAAATCTTATTTCAAAACCCATTTTTGTGATAGCTTATGATGCAGATGCATGATGTGTAAAATTTTGTGAACTTTGATAGTTTTGTTCCCCTAAATCTCCATGTCTCAAACAAAATAAACTCCCTCAATCAACGGAGAAATTATTCACTGGCAACCCTTTTTTCACAATCACGCCCCCCTGTCAATGTCATCCAAGTGCCATATGATCCTTGTAGCACTGTATATGTTTGCCCATAACATCCCAACCGCAAGATCTTCAGTTATTCCGTGATCGTGGCGCTTGCAACAGCGCCGAAATATCGGAAAATCGAAAATAAAAAGGTACATATGGTAGCAATCCCGTAAATAACTATTAAAATATTTTTTATGTAAGTAATGTTTCACAAAATGTTGTTACAGATGTAGATTTAAATGACGTTTTTGACTGTGATCAGATCCTTATGGGTCTTGAAAGCAAGAAAAAGAATCCTAAAATGATGGCTCAATTAGAATATGTGGCAGGATATGTCTTACGAAAAACACAAACAAGTATTTTTTTTAATTGTTTATACTATTGTGAACAGTTATTTAGACCAAATAAAAGTAGTTCATCTGGATATTTAGAAAATAAAGAGTATAGAAAAGAAAGACATCTGACATATCCTGCCGAAGATTTCCTAAAATTATTGAGTGACTTACAGGATGTGATCACATATACTATTAGAAATCGTATGACGAACCCTAATTTAAGAAATTATATAAAAACTACTGTACATATTTGTCTGCGATACAAATATAAATTGCTTTGAACACAAAAATGCAATAATAGAGCATGTTTTAGAATTAAGTTGCAGATTATTCTTGTATAGCTGGTGCAAGGACACTAATAAATTACTAAGAGCGTTTACACATTAGGCCATAGCGGCAGCGGCACCGCCGACGCCGCGGCGCCGCAGATTTATATAGAGCTTTACATACGACGCCGCGCCGGCGACGGCGAGTCTTTATGCCGCGGCGGCAGCGGCGAGCAGTGCCGTAGTTTTCAACTAATGTACGAGTTTAGTTATCGCTTACACACGGAGAGGAAGGACGTTGCGCGCGGTGCCTGTCAAAGAGTATTTGAAGAATGGACATACCTGAATTTATCAAGAACATAGACATCGATAATTTAATCTCACTGGTTCGTGAGAGGTCAGTCTTGTGGGATAAATCTTTAGAATAGTTTAAATATAAGAACATTTCGAATGCAGCATGGAAAGATATTTGCATTATATTGTATTCCGAATTCGACGCGCTCAGTGATAAAGACAAGGATATGTTTGGTAAGATTTATTTTTTATCCACTTATTGTTTGTATTACAAGTAGATAGGTTATCATTTAATACAGGTACATAAAAACAGATTTAATAACTTTTAATTGCCAAGATATTGCCCCTTCTTCGCTCATAAAATAATCTGAGAACACATAACGTATTGCATTGGCTGCTGGAACTCTTCTTACAGCTTATGATTGTGTAATGTCTGTGATCACGTCTTCATGATCTACAATCGCCATTGATTCCCTAGAATAACCTCCATCTCTTGTAGGCTTGTTGAAAAAATATCGATACATCGATATATTCGATATTTTTAATTCGATAAATCGATATTTTTTGCCGATATATTGTTAACCGATAAATCGATATATCGATATTAATACGGGTGGGGAACGGTTAGCACCGATTAAGAACACCTTCTTCTAGTTCAATATGAGCGTATAATAGAAAAATCCACAAAACCGTTACAAAATTGACCGGGAGCGACGTGGGTTTAGTCTCGCGGAGCGGTGGGCCGACTGCCTGTGCATTCAAAAAAATGGCCGCAGCGCGTACGTTCCCCGCCCCCGCTCCCCGCAAAAGGGATGTGCACCGCGCGTCGCCTACTCGCCCCACCCCAGTGCTGCTTCACCAGCACTCATCTTCCATAGGTACTGGGGCGACGCGTGCAACCGACCGCCGAAGCACTTTACCAGATTTAATCTTAATATCTAACATTCTTATTCGACCGTCCTTGCCTGGGAAAACCGACTGAACGATGCCCTTCAGCCACATGTTTCTGGGTGAGTCCGGATCTACGATCAAACAAAATTCCCCGGTTCGTAAAGGCCTAGACTCCTGGTTCCACTTCTTGCGTGGAAGTAACGTGGGAAGAACCTCCTTTACCCACCTTCGCCAGAAGATGTCCGCCAACCTCTGAGACTCACGCCACTGATTGCGCAAGAACGGACTGGAGTTGTCAAAAACCCCTAAAGTAGGCAGATTCGAAGTAGTGCCCAAAAGAAAATGATTAGGCGTCAATGATTCCGCACTAACTGGGTCCACGGACACATGCGTAAGCGGTCTACTATTGACTACACATTCGACCTCTGACATCAAGGTGGCGAGCACCTCATCACGCGGGGCTTGCTCCCTGAGGGTGACCTTTAGGGCAGCTTTTACGCTGCGAATGAGCCTTTCCCATGCCCCACCCCAATGAGGACTCGCGGGCGGTATGAAAGTCCAACTGGTCCCGTAATTTAGAGCTGCATCTTTTAAAACATTTTGATCGAGCTGCTTAACTGATTCTCGGAGTTCAGCATCTGCACCTCTCAGGTTGGTGCCATTGTCCGAGTACAAATGCAGGGGCCAACCGATCCTCGCTGCCATTCGGCGTAGTGCCATAATTAAGGAACTTGACGTGAGCGTGCTGACTAATTCTATATGGACTGCTCTTACCGTCAGGCAAGTGAAGAGCACCCCATAACGCTTTTCCCTTCGCCTTCCTAATGTTACATCCATGGGGCCGAAAAGATCTACCCCACAATATGTAAAAGGTCTTTGTCCGTGAGCTACGCGTGCTTTAGGCAAATCACCCATACTAGGTACCAGCGGAGACGCTTTTCTGATGCGGCAGAACATACATTTAGACGCGACATTCTTAACAGTTGGACGCAGCCTTGTGATCCAGTACTTCTGTTTAAGTTCATTAACAACTGTTTCCTGACTAGCGTGATGAAACCTTTTATGGTAATGCATAACGATTAATTTTGATACATGGTGATGTCCATCTAGAATAATTGGTTTCTTAACATCATCTGCAACGCCTATAGCAGCGTCAACGCGGCCGCCGACGCGCATCACACCGTGCTCGTCTACAAATGGTGACAAGGTAAGTAATTTACTTTTTCTATCAACGCACCGGTCAGCTGATATAGCAGTTAATTCGTCACTAAATGATTGCTGCTGCGCTCGACGTATCAACAAAGTTTCTGCTTGTCTCATTAATTCGTCGTCCGTGATTTGGGTAAGTTTTCTACATTTGTTTATAAAGGTAAGTACGTAAAACACTGATTTAATTAAACGCAACCAACTCGAAGAGCGAGACGCATCCGGGACAGGTAAGTCAATAGGGTTTGTCTGAATATGGTTTACTATTTCTAATTTACTTTCATCTGTTTCAGGCGTACATGCATCTGTGGGCCACGCGCATTCCTTCTCGTAAAGAAAGGTGGGCCCGGTTAACCACTCGTTCTGTAACACGGAACAATCATACGACTCCCTAGTACCGTGATCCGCAATGTTTAGGTGTGTAGGTATGTAGTGCCACTCAGACGCGCGCGATAACTCATCTATTTCACCTAAGCGGTGAGCGACAAACACTTTATAGTTTCGCGAATCATTCCGCAACCAGTGTAAGACTGTAGTCGAGTCGCACCAAAAATGACGACTAACAATACGTAACCGGTGTTCCTTAACAATGGTATCTGCTAGTCTGGCGCCGAGCAAGGCCGCCTGTAGTTCTAGTCTAGGTATAGACACATGTTTCACGGGAGCAACACGACTTTTCGCGGCCACGAATGTACAACGCACCCCCGTATCGCTATTCCAGCGCCAATATGCTACGGCACACATCGCCTTAGTTGACGCGTCTGTAAAAACGTGTAATTGCAAATCGTCATAACAGCTGTTTACATTTTCGGACGGCGCCGGCGCCGTAGGGGTGGCGGCCGCGGCCTGTTGCGCGGAGTTTGTACCTATTGCGCCCGCGCACTGATAATGTCGCGCGAAACTAATTTTACTCACATCATTTAACTGAGTTACCCACGCTAACCATTTATTGTGTAACTTATCAGGCAAAAAGTCATCCCATCCCAGACCGAGCGTCCATGTATCCTGTAAAATTAGTTTACCTGTCAATGTAAACGGCGATAGGTATCCGTAAACGTCATAAATGGACATAATAACACGTAACAACTGACGTTTGGTAGGTCGCTGTGACCCGTTCATTATATTCATCGGTAAGTTTTTAAATGATAAATCGAACCTCAATGTATCATCCTTAGGTTCCCACAACAAACCGAGCGTGCGCTGGCTTAGCTGATTTTGATTGAGTTTAAATGCCACCGCAGCTGAACCTAAAGATTCCTTAGGGATAGTATCCAAGACAGACTCACAATTATTGTTCCAATTACAAATGTTAAACCCTCCCTCATTGTGTATAAATCGAATATCTTTTACAAGGTCAATAGCAATATCTTTATCGGGCAAACTATCAATATAATCATCCATATAATGTTGTTCACAAATAGCCTTCACAGCTGACGGCATAGATGACTGAAATAACTGGGCATTCTTATTTTTAACATACTGGGCAATGAATGGCGAACAGTTCGCACCAAATATCAAAGATGTCATACGATAGGTTTTTAACAAACTTTGGCTATCATACCGCCATAAAAATCTAAGCGCGTCTTGATCTTCCGTCCTAATCTGAATACGTAAAAATATATCTTTTATATCACCTGTCACGGCTATGGAGTATTAACGGAACCGTAACATGATGCCAAACAGAGACACAAGGAGATCGGGGCCTGTCAGCAGGCAATCATTTAGTGACACGCCGTTAGATTTCGCCGCAGCATCAAACACTAACCTCAGCTTTATTTTGTTGGGGTTATCGACCCCAAAATGAGGCAAGTACCAAACCTTTGGAGACATGCTCACGCCAAGTACTTCTTTAGCAAAGTCGTTATCAAACAAATGATTAATCCTATCTGTATACCTAAATGCATAATCGAGATTCGCCTTCATTTTTCTCTCAACATTATGAAACCTGTTTAACGCATGCTGATAAGAGTCGGGCATCGAACCCTGCTCATTCTTCCAAGGCAACCCAACAGACCATCGGCCATTGCACAATACAGCGGTCCGCTCTAAAACTTCAAGGGCGCGTACATCTTCTGCGTTCTGTCTAGGCTTCCCACTCACTCCCATCGACTCAAGAGAAAAAAAATTACGTACGTCATCGTGGATTTCCTGAAGCACCGAGCGCTCCGTAGTCTCGCCGCCCGTACTCAACAACAAGGCACTATCACTGCGTTGCGCGCGCGCCGGGAACGAACCCGAGACCCTACCGTGCACGCACCAAACCCAAAGGCGTACGAGTGGCAATCGGTTCATTTGGTTTTCCCACGACAATATCTATAGGTAAAAGCAAGTGATTATTATCTTGGCCGATTAACATTTCGGGTTTACATTTTTCAAAAACAAAACAATTTCGTAATTTTTGTATGTGTGAATATCTAGAACAATCAATAGATGATAAATTCTGTATTGGTAAGTTAAGTTGCTCAACACTTCTAGCATTTATATTAAATATCTCAGTGTTATCATCGGAGGACACATCAATGTTTACAATCTGTGATTCACAAATAACATTATGATTATTCCATGCCCCGCTCACACGCAGGGTCTGTTTCTCGCCAGTTACACCTATTTTTGCCGCCAAGCTAGCGCTTATAAGAGACACAGTTGAGCCATCGTCCAGTAGTGCTGTTGTTCGGACGGCGCCGTGAGGCCCGCGCACAGTTATGGGAATAACTTTTAACAAAACATTATAGGTACTTACGTTTACGTTTGTTACCGTCTCTGATTGCGTGTCACTCCTCGACGATGACTCAAGCTGGCACTGCTCGTTGACGTTAACACACTCGCTGGTGGCGCTACTGTTTTGGGCAGGCTTGGAAACATCGTAATGTAACAGAGCGTGGTGAGGCTGACCGCAAGCGTTCTTATCACACACAGGTGCGGTACACGTATTACGATCGTGCCGCGTAATTAGACACTTAAAACATAAACCCTGACGCTTAACAAATGACCATCTATCTCTACGCAGCGATTTTTTAAACTTCTTACAGTTCGGTAACGAATGATTTGAAACGCGACAATACCTACAACGATCACTTTCACTTTGCGCACTTTGCACTAATGTCGTTTGCGGTTGCACTAAGTTAACACTATTTTCTTGTTTACGTTTGAACACTTCGTTATGCCGTATGTTGAGTAGATTGATGTTAGAGGATGAAATTTTAACTGCTTCTTCGTTCAAGAATCCAGATAGCTTCGTGAGTTTAGGTACTAAACTGTCTCTTGAGGTATGACAGTAATCCGCCCATTTGGACAGCAAAACTGTAGGCATCTTTAAGATAATTGTTTTTGTGATGTTCGTGTCGTGCAGGTATTCGGTGCGGCTAAGGGCACAAACAGCTGCTACGAAGTTTTTGATCTTTATAGAAAATTGCACTAGGTATTTGTGATAATCTAGTTGCAGCGCCTGTAATCTGTTTATTTCCCATTCTATGCGGGATAAAATGACATCCGGGTTACCAAATTGCAATTCTAGCGTGGACATCACTTCCTCGGCAGATGTACTGGTTACCAATAGCGCAGTTACAGCTTCTTTAGCGGCTCCTTTTAGGCATTTTCTCAAACGCCATAAATTCTCTGTGGGGCTGAACTTACATACTGCAGTAGACTCCTCGTAAGTCTGTTTGAAATGCAGCCATTCCATTGGGTCCCCACTGTAAATAGGTAATTCCTTCGGGGTACTCAGGCGACTTAGCAAGTTGGTACTAGGGTCGGCTTCGGCCGTCGATGTGGCAAGATCGCGAAGTGCAGTGGCCAATTGGTGCACAGCATCCTGGTTACCCGAACTGACTTCCGGGTATTGGGGTTTGACAATCTCGTGGATAGCCTGTGCTTTATGCAATTCCTGCTGACTGCGGTCAATCCACTTGCCTACATCATTCATGGAGCACCGTGAACTTGAGCGTGAACTGTATTCTTCGATTTCAGCTAAGTCTGCGGCCAGCCGCTTATCTATGAGCTCCTTTTCAATCCGCGCTTTTTCTTCAGCCGCTCGCAGTTCCAGTTGCAATTTACGAGCGCGAACAGAAGAACTCGACGATTTTTTACTTACTGCGCGCGGGTAAGTCTCGATTTTCATTTTTTCGACACTGCAGGTGGGGCTCTTTTCCTCAGCGGTTTGTTCAATAACATCGCTTTCTGGTTTCAGGTTTTCAGGTTCATTCGATTGGTGTTTCTTGTTACGAGCTGTGCCACGTGTGTTCACCATTTTACTTGGCGGAGTATGAAACATCCGACTTGCGCAGTTCCAACCACAAAATCCGGCTCGAGGGACCACTTAATACGGGTGGGGAACGGTTGGCACCGATTAAGAACACCTTCTTCTAGTTCAATATGAGCGTATAATAGAAAAAGCCACAAAACCGTTACAAAATTGACCGGGAGCGACGTGGGTTTAGTCTCGCGGAGCGGTGGGCCGACTGCCTGTGCATTCAAAAAAATGGCCGCAGCGCGTACGTTCCCCGCCCCCGCTCCCCGCAAAAGGGATGTGCACCGCGCGTCGCCTACAGATATAAAATATCCAATATCGAAAATTGTATCAAAAACTATATTTTTATTTTATTTATGGATCTTGGCTTGGAAGTGCCTCCAAAGCCGACGCCGGCTACCACTCCAATTCTAAAGTCACTAGAATCCAAAGCCGCAAAACAAATGGAAAAATAACTGTATAGTCTATGACTTCTAGGTTGCTTTGCGTCCGTCACTCACTTCACACCACACTTCACTTTAGTTGTTCTTTTTTTTGAAGGTTCGCGTCGCGAGTGATAAAAATAACCTAAATCTCTTATCTCGTGAATTGTTTACTGTTTTCCAAATCAGAATTATGTTTCACGACGTAAATCATGTCATCTTCCAGTAGCAGTGCTGTGTGGAACTTTTTTAAAAAGACCACTAAAGGTAACGTTACCTGCAATCTGTGTGATAAAAACTATAAAACGAGTGGAAACACATCAAATTTAGCGGCACATTTACGAAACAAGCATTACCATGCATTCTCAGAGTTCAAAAATGCTGCTGGTGGCAAGTCGTTCTTGGACTTGGACTTGGACTCGGAACCTGACTCAGAACCTAAAACTAAAAAATCCGCATTGGATCGACAACGAAGGCTGCCATTTACTACTAGTTCTCCTATGCCGTCAACTTCTTCACCTGGTTTATCTCATCATGAAGTCGAAGCTGAAAATGTAGCGGATTCGGATTTGTCTGAAACCAATCCCAAAAATTATGATGTAAGTTTAACTAGACTAAGATAAATATTAAATATCAGTGGTGATGTGAAGTTGCCAAAAAGTATCGATATCGATAAATTCAAAATATCGTGTATATTTTTTTCAGTCTGAATTAAATACTTCCGTTCAAAACCAGCATAAACAAATAAAAAAACAACCTACACTCATGGATATATTGGAAAGAAGTTCAAACTACGAAGGTATTTTTTTAATTTATGTCGCCTTATTCTAATATTTTTTATGGCTCTTTATTCTCTAAATCTATTTTAAATTTGTTCTTATCTGTTATCACAGAAGGGGGTCAAAAAACGAATGAAATAAATCAAGCTTTGATTTACATGATTTGTAAAGACAACATGCCTTTTTCCTGCGTAGAAAAATCTGGATTGCGAAAATTCGTGCGCGTTTTATGTCCACGCTACAAGCTTCCCTCGCGGGCTAAGGTAATTAAACAAAAATATTTTATTTATGTTTTATATTGTCTATATTAACATTATCATATTTGTTAATTATTCATTGTAGGTAACCAGCTTAGCAGATCAGCGATATACTACTACTAAAGCCATCTTAAAAAATAAACTCAGTGAGACTGAAAATATAGCATTGACAAGCGATATATTAACACTCACCAACTCGACAAGGAGTTTCATAGTTATGACAGCGCATTTTTTGAACGCCACAGAAGACTCTGTTCCAGAGCTAGAGTCGGTGACGCTAACAGCTCAAAGAATGTATCAAGTAAGTAAACCAGAATAAACGAAATAAACATTAACACCGTATCCACAAAAATATCGTGTGCTTAGCGCGTGTTTCATTTTTGTGGTGTATAATTTCTTTTTTTTTCTGTAGGCGCACACAGCTGATTACATACGGGAATGTTTTGAAGACATTATCAAAGAGTTTTCAATAGAAAAGACAAGTAGCCATTCGATGACCACTGATGGTGGCAGTAATATCGTATCTGCAGTGAAGAAATTCTTGGGAGACAACAAGAGAATCCCTTGTATGGCGCATCTAATCAATTTAATAGTAGATGCCGCATTGACGAAAGATGCACCCGTTCTGGAAATTGCTAATCAAGTTAAATCTATTGTGACATATTTTAAGCAATCTGTCAACGTCATGGACGAATTAAGAGCAGAGCAACAAAGTCAAAAAAAAGAAGGGGAAGTGCTAACACTCATTCAGTCGGTCAGCACTCGATGGAATTCGTGCCTAGATATGTTAGAAAGATTTAATAATTCAAAAGCAATAACTGAGCTTTCAAATGAAATACGCGCAGAACACAGGCGACGAGGACAGCTTTCGCCTAATCTTAATACTGACACAATGCCTGAAACACAAAATTCTTCAACGTCAGAATCATTATGGTCTCGACACGAAAAGCTCCTAGCTGCTGCAGCTAGCAACAATGCAGCTAATCTAGTCTCTCGAAGTAACAGAATGCCGGACGAGTTGAAGCAATTCCTAGATGCTCCAAATCTATGCCGTAAGGAAAACCCGATAAAGTTTTGGATAGACACGAGACATTATACCCCAGTTCTTTCGAATCTGGCACTTAAATACTTGACACCTACGGCTTCCTCTGTACCTTCAGAGAGAGTGGCGTCTGCCGTAAATCTTGCGGTTCCTAACAATAGAAGCCGGCAGACAGCGGAACATGTGAAGAACAGAGTTTTTCTACTTTCACTATCGGACAAATACTGGTTTGCCTGATTTATTAAAAGTTAGAAGATCGCTTTTTTGTGTCTGATATGCATGTTATTTTGTCTAATAAAAAAGAATAACTATAAAAATACCTTCGTTTCTATTGAGATATTTGTACATTAAAATAATTTACATTTTGCATAAAAATTACTATTGATATTATTGCGCTAGGCTAAGCTAAATACACTGTTATTTTGAAACCACAATATTTTTTTTAAATTTTGCCGATATATCGATATATCGATAATTATTCCGCGATATATCAATGCCAATATTGATTTTTTTTTAAATATCGATGTATCGATATATCGATATTTTTTTTCACTTTCGACATCCCTAATCTCTTGATCTGACGAAATTATGCAAAACGCAGTAACATTTAACAATGTCGATTGATAAGTCAGTTTTCACGTTCAAGGGTTGATGGAAAATTATGCATTTATTTGATAATAAACCAAAGGCACATTCTACGTACCGCCTGGCTCTTGAGAGGCGATAATTAAATACACGTTTTGCTGAAGGCAAGTTCCTTCCACTATAAGGACGCATGATATATGGACTTAAACCAAATGCCTCGTCAGCAACGGTAACATAAGGCATATCTACACTTTGAGTGCTTGATATTGGTTCTGGGTGCGGTAGTTATATTTGGTTTTGTTCTAGATGCTCAAATAGTGAAGAATTTTGAAAAATCGTTGAGTCACACTCTTTTCCATACGCACCTACGTCTATATAAATAAACTTGTAGTCTGCGTCAACTACAGCAAACAATACTATAGAAAAAAACTGTTTGTAGTTGAAAAAAGCGACCCACTATTGTTTGGTTAATTCATTCTGATATGTTTGCCATCCATGGCGCCAATGCAGTAAGGGAAGTTAGCTTTGTACTCGTACTGCTTTGCGATTTCTTTTAATCTCTCTTCTGTTAAATCTGGAATACATTCTTGTGATAGTTCATTCTAAATCACGTTACACGTGCGTCTTACTATTTGAGCTATTGTAGATATTCCAAGCTTAAAATTTTCGTGCAGATCAGCAAATGTATGTCCCTTAGCCTAATATCTGAAAATCAAATATAAAAGTATAATCTGAGTCGTTTTCAAAATATGTGTACTATTACTACAAAATGTTTGTCCTCGTAAATAATAGTCGAAAAAATATGGTTCCGAATAAAATATTCTTTTTTTTTTAATTTTTACAGACTAATCTAAACATATCTGCATATTATTCCTGATAAATAGCATTGAATTGCGATTTAAATTCTAGCATAAGTTGTATGTGAAAATAACGTAACAAAAAAACACCATACATTTTTTATTGTCCCCTATTTGGACGACATTGGAAACATAATTTTTTTATCAGAATTTTTGTTCGAAACTTAAGTTTTTGTTAAAATAATTATAAAGCTATGTTTAAGGGTTATATCGGATAGATAAACTATTTCAATTTACGTTAAATAAACAAAGAATGCACATTTTAAAAATGTCCTCATCAATTGTAACAATTTCGTGACTATGATTTATTTACATGATTAAGCAACTTTTTGTATTATGAAGAGTAGGAATTTAACTTTAATCACTGGCAACACTGGTTATGTTATGAAAAGTAACATCACAATGACGTTCCGCCATTTTTTTTGTCTTTGAGATACGGCAGAAGTTCTGTTGTGAAAAAATTAAATAACCTTTTCCTGACGAGATCTTCTCAACAAAAGTAAGTAGATTTTTAAGAATTTACCTACCGCAATTGTAATTTATTTAAATTTTGATAAGAATAATAGATAAAGCTTTCAATCTATCAGTAAATGTGATTATGTTTTGAGTAAAAATATTTTTAGGTTGTTTTACATGTTTAGTGACGAACAATTTCCTGACATTTACTGACGTCAGTAAATTGTAGACGGTAAAGCTGTGGTCTCATGTGTAAAGTATGAATGTTAGGTTTGAAATTGAGTGTTATGTGTAACGAATAAAAATAAAGAAGAGAAACGATAAATGTTTACAGATTATTTTTATGTAGCTAACTACGTATTCCAGATAATTTAAAAGAAAACTGAATATCTTTATTAAAGGTTACCGCGCGCAAAATTAAATGATGAAAAAAATCTTTTTCGTGGATACAAAACGCTTATTTTTTCACAAAAATTCTAAATATTTATAAATTATAATTTGTTTTGATTTTATTTTCCCTATCATATATCAAAGTTTTCGTGTCTCAAAAAAAACTAACTTTCGTGGCGTTTGTATGCAAAAATTGGCCTTTGTAAAAAAGAAATTTAACGTCAACCTTATTGCATTTAGGCTGGCTTGCACCAAAAAGTAATTATTATAGGCTTAAACATGTATATAATATGATGCTGTCACTGTCATTTGTATGAGTAGTCTGAAAGACAGAACTATCACTAAATACGTTTTAGCCCCAATACTTGTTGGTGCAAGCCAGGCTTAGTGTTGATCGCTTCCCACCCACACTTGTGATACTTGTTACTATACGTGTTATAAAAAAAAAATAGTTTCAGAATGCCGCTGACCGGTGCCGAAAGGCAAAGAAATTACATTGAAAAACTTAAAAAGCAAAACCCTGAAAAATATGAAGAAAAAAGAAAAAAACACCTGGAGAAAGTGAAGCAAAAACAAAGAAAAATATCTGATCTTACTGATAGCGAAAAAGAAGCTCGAAGGAAAAAATGAAAAGAAGCTAATGACAGAAGAAAAGAAAAAAACAAGCAAGCAGAAAAGCTAAAAAAGGAAGAAGATATAAGGCAAAAAAGAGAAACCATTGCAGCTAAACGGGTATTATACTTGAAAGCAGAAAATGCAAAACTTAAGCAGGAAAATAAAAAACTACATGAAAAGGTGAGCAAAATGATGAAACGTATGGTTGTAATGAAAAAACGCATTTACAGAAGCAAAGTATGTATTAAAAATCTCGAAGCTAAAAACCGAAATCTAGTCACAGCCACCGACAACAAGCCTGAACAAAGCAATTTTCCTGAAGAAAAAGAATTAGAAAAATCAACCCCAATGTCAAAAGCAAGCAGTTTTGTCGAAGAAATTGTTGTAAGAGAAGAGGATAAAGAAAAAGTGAAGCGAAAAGTTTTCGAATTAAATGTACTTTCAGAATCTTTAAAACTACAGTATACCAATGCAGACACAAACAATGAAAAAAGGGTACTCAAAAAGGTGGTTAACAACGATCTTGTAAAGAAATATAGTTTAACTACCAAACTAACAACAACTTTAGGATTAAAGGGACGAATTAGAAATGACGATACTGTGAAAGAGGCCAAAGAAAAAGACAATATAAAAAAAATTAAGGAGTTCTTTTTACGCGATGACGTCAGCCGTGCCACTGCAGGCAGAAAAGAATGTAAAACGCTAAAAAAAGATAAACAACAAAAACGATTTCTTTTAGATTCCATGAAAAATCTGCACGCCAAGTATAAATCTGAAGGTGGAAAAGACTCTTACACTACATTTACTCGGTATAGACCATTTTATGTAGTAAATCCTACTCTCAACGATCGCGAAACTTGTGCTTGTGTTAAACACAGCAATTTAATACTGAAGGCCGAAAAGCTTAAAGCTTCAAAAATAATACCGAGTTGTAAAGTCACCGATTTAGTCACGGAAGTATCTTGCAACCCTGAGTGAAAATAATAGTCACTCTAGATCTAGAGTGACTATTATTTTTTCAGGTAAAGCTGTATTAAGTAAATAGAAGAATGTGAAGGACAATTTTTTAAATATTAGGTATTTAAAAAAATGTCCTAAAGATAAAAACAAAGAGATCAGGATCAGCTGCAAGTGCTACCAAAAAATATCATTTCTTTAAACAATTATCTTTCTTGAAAAAAATTGCACCATCTGAGACACAATCGAGTATTGCAACAACTCAAGATCAAGAAGAATCATCTCAACAGCCACCTGAGGAATCTCCTACTCCTACTACTAATGCACAGCAAGCTGAACCGAGTACTTCAAAGACCTCACATCGCAAACGCAAAGCAGATGAGTTCGAAACCGAAGTTTTGAATATTTAAAAAAAAGAATAGGATAATAGACATTTATCTTTTTTTTTTAAAGTATTTTGCCAAGTCTAGAAAAATGTAATGACCGAAAGTAACTGAAATTTACTACCCTACAGCAGTATGGCAAAATACACCTAATTACGGATATCAGACTGGATATACAACGACATACGATAATTATCAGAACACGTCTTCTACGAGTACTCTATCACAGATCGCATCACCAATGTCTCACGAAACGTTAACCGAATTTTATTAATATTAGCCCTACTACTTAAACTTAGTGCCTTAGTGTGAATTATATAAAACTTGATTGTATTTTTGTGGTTTTTTTTAACTTACGTTAATGTAACCATTAACATTTCAGGAGGTGAAATGCATTCCCTCATATTCGTACAATTCTTCTGCAAACCGTTGTGAACGCGTCCTAATAGGTAGTCGAATGTATCAATACTCATACGAAAACTACTGCGGGATTTCTTAGGATTTCTTCTCAAACTCTCATAATCACAATAAAACTTTCCGTTACTTTTTCTGGAAGATATAAAGGGATGTATCCAAATAGTTCTTGTTTTTCTCTTTTTACGACGACGACGAAGAACACAAAGAAACAGCGCAATAACCACGGTACTATTCATTCTGTCCGACGGATCGCGCGTGACTAGTTTATATTTGCGCCGCGTAGCCCGCGTTAGTGTCGCTGGTTCTGCGGTGTAAAGCCGCAGCTCCTTCGGCACCGCGGCGGCCAAAAACGCTGCTGCCGCGGTGTCGTGTGAAAACACCCTAAGGGGAAGCAGAATCGACTTCGAACAAAATGATGAGGTACAATGTTGCCAGGTCACTTCGCGCTCGGCCGCCGTACGGTACGGACATGTGCCGAGGGTGCTCGCGCGCTTACGCAGTGATTTAATTGCTATTAACCGTGGAGCATTGTTTTATTGCTTGTATTACATCATTATGTATTTTGTTTTATTATAAGAAAATTCGTTTTGTGCAATGCATATAAAACAGTTGAGTGATAAGTGAATACTGTGCCATGAAAAGAAACCTGCTCCAGTGTCACGGGAGGCTATTTTAGCCAGATTCCCGGCCCTGGAGGGCTTTTCCGGACAGGTAGTGTTCACTGCCTGCAAGTAAGTGGTGCCTTGTCGCTTGAGCCCGCGGGAACGTGTTTGTTTTAAGCCCGAAAGTCCTAGAGAGGTTATTTCAATACCGCGTGGAAGTAAGGTTAGACACGTGCTCGTTGGGGTTAGGCGACCGCGTGTTCGCTTTGACGTACGTCACTGTCACTCAGTGCGGTGACGTTTCTGACAGATGACACTCGGTGCGTTCTGTTTCGCGCCGCGCGTGTTATCTGTTGGCCGATAGCCGGTAACGGTAATCGGTTATCGTTAGCGCGTTCGGGGCGTCGGGCGCACCGGGCGACCGTAGCGCTATGGACGAAGACGAGGAAGCCGCGAAGACACAGCGAAGGCTGTTTGAAGATGAAGTGGCCCGAAGGGAGGAGGAGCTGGCAGCGCTTTAGGAGATCGCCGCAGAGATTGGCTTTATGCCACGTAAGTCACTGGCTAGAACGCCGCCCAGCGGTTTTACGACGCCGCCGCCCATGGTCCAGCCGCAGCCCAGCGCCAGCTCCGTCGGCGGGCCGAAGCGTCCTCTTGGATCCCCTGAGGAGGTCCAGGAGGCGGTAAGGCGCCGCGTGACGGAGCGTGGCAGGAAGGCGGTGCCGCCCGTGGGCGGCTCCTTACGACGCAGCCCCGGCCCTCGACTTCGTCCATGGCGCAGCAGCAGCAGGCTCCGCCGGCACGCACCGCCTCAGTACCAGTCGCCGAGGTATTACAGGAAAGTTTGTCCATTAAGTCCAAATTGGACTTGCTGGACATGGTACACCAGGCCGTGCGAGGCATCGCGCAGGTCACCAATGCCAGCAATAAGCTGAACATTGGGGACAAAACTGCGGTAGCCGCGCACAGTCAGGATATCCTGGCAGTCGTTGCCGCCCTCGAGCTCCGCTACGCGGAGATGGAACACCAGCTGGCGGCCTGCAAACTCCAAGCGGCTAACGCCGAACTGGAGTTCACGAAGCGGCTGCTAGCTGCGCCCGCAGCCACCGGCTCCCGGATTGCCAGCCGTCCTGAGCTACGCAGGTGCGCTCAAGACCCGCAAAGGTCAGGCTCCCATATTAGTACCACAGCAAGGCCCCGCAGTATAATTCTTCCCTGCCGACGAGAGTATCAAGACCTCGGCCGACACCAAGAAGACGTTGCAAGACGCCATCAAGCCTTCCGACGATGGGATCCGGATCCGGAGCGTACGGATGGTCGGCAATTCGGGTATATTCGTTAGGACAGCGAATGCCGAGGCAGCCCAAAAGCTGAAGGCGAAGGTTCCGCCGAACCTTAAGGTCGCGGAACCTAAGGCCAGACAGCCGAGGGTTGCCCTTAGATACTTAAGGCAGACAATCTCCGACTAGGAACTCTTACGCAGCCTCCACTAGGCAATTCTCGCGGATAGCCAGGACTGGTCGCCGGAAATTCCGCGCCAGTTGTAAGGTTGCCGTGAGGATACAAATTGGTCCGAAGGCGCTCGTAATTTTGGAGTGCTCCATGCCGTTGAGGGACGCGCTGGTGGCTCTGGGCCAGGTGTACATAGATTGGGACGAATTAGAAGTAAGCGACCACGTGAGGGCCACTTGCTGCAACAAGTGCCAGCAAAACGGTCATCCGGAGAAGTACTGCCGGTCGAAGGAAACCGTGTGCGGTAAGTGTGGAGAAAAGGGGCACAAATCTGTGGAGTGCCAATCGGCAACCCAGTGCTGTGCAACATGCAAGCGCTACAAGCGGAAGGACACACACACCCACGCGACCGCAGCGGCAACCTGCCCGGCTCGGCAGTACGCCGAGCAACAGACGGTAAACATATTGCAATATGGGTAGAGTGGCCCTCACGTCACTTCGAGTAGGGCAGCTAGATCTAAACGGTTCCGAAGCAGCCACCGTAGAGCTGCCGGTGGTGGCGAGATCGCTTAGACTGGACTAGACAACTTCATTGTGTACTTAGAGCACAGCGTATCGCCTACAAGCAGGCAATGAAGAAAGCTGAGTTGGATTTTTTCCGCACAATCGCTGAGGTAACGACGATCCATGGGGTAGAGCATACCGTGAAGCGAGTGGACGTTTCCGCCCACCGCCGAACGTCATCAACGGCATGAAACTTGTTGAAGGCTACACCGAGGCTTCTGGCGACACCATGACGTCTCTGCTCTCCTCACTGTACCCAGATGATAGGTTAGAGGCAGATACCGATTACCATCGGAACGTACGTATTGCAGCAGCTTTCGCCCCTCCCGGGGCCGACTCACCGGAACCGACCAAGTCGACTCTCGATTTGATCACCGCCAAAATCGTCAAGTGGGCGTGGAGGGCTGCCTTGGACGAGATGTGGCACATGTATCGACTTTGCATCGCTCAGGGGATCTTTCCGGATATCTGGAAAGTCGAGAGACTGCGCGTCCTGCAGATGCTCAGCACGGTTTCACCCGTGGCCGCTCTACGGTCACGGCGCTCAGGTACCGTAGACTGGGGTTACTTTGATTGGCGGGGTGACATTGACCGAAACTTTATTTTTTCAAATAAATGCGTTTTTGTGCAAAATAGTAGCGCTTTGGTAGGATTTTTTTTTAGTGTTGGCATCACTGATAGTCGGCCATCTTTCCACTCGAAGAAGAAACGTGTACGTTGGTTAATTTCGTGTGTTTTTAGCAAAAAGGTACGTGAGTTATAATTTTTGATTTTTTCAAAGGTGTAAAACTTTCCTTGTAAGTAATTTGCTATTATTACTAACCGATTGTAATGCACAATACGTTGAAAATACTATGATAAGGATGTATGAAAAAAATATTATGGCTTTCTAACCTCAAAATTGACAGCGTAGCTAATAGATATTTTACACGGGGTGTCATTGATCATCCTTCGGGGTGAAATTGATCGGTGATCAAAGTAACCCCACTAAACACGATACAGCGCTGTTTTTACTTATTTATTTACGTGTTTTTTTGTTGCAGCAAGATGCCGCGAGATTACCAACGAAAACTTGGTTCTCGAGACTACAAAAATTACAGTGATAGCTTGTTAAACGAAGCTTTAACACAAATAGTTGACGGGAAAATGTCTATACGCGCTGCTTCACGACATTACAAGATTCCATATGGGACGTTATTTAATAAATACAAAGGAAATTTTGGTAATAATCCGGGTGCCCAAACAGTTTTTTCGACTTCTGAAGAAATGGCGCTGTTGAAGGCTGCAGCCAAATGTGCTGATTGGGGTTATCCTTTGACAACCTTAGACTTAAGGTTTTTGGCTAAAGCTTACTTGGACAAGCAGGGCCGAAGGGTAGCTAAATTTTCTAACAATCTGCCAGGATCCGATTGGGCTTATTCTATTCTAAAAAGGCACAAGAATAACTATTCAAAAAGAGTCGCAGCCAATATCAAAAGAGCGAGGGCTAAAGTATCAAAAGATACCTTGAAAGAATATTTTGATAATTTAAGGCCAATCGTTGCAGACCTTCCGGCTTCCAATATTTTTAACTACGATGAGTCAAATTTGAGCGATGACCCCGGTAAACGACAAGGAATATATAGGCGCGGTGTCAAGTACCCCGAAAAAGTGACTAATTATTCAAAAAGTTCAACCTCTATTATGATTTGTGGATCAGCAGATGGTGTTATGCTTCCGCCATACGTCATTTATAAAAGCATACACTTATATGATACATGGAAGGAGGGAGCGCCAAAAGGTTCGCCTTGTTGTGATAAGCATTGCTGTTCTACTGGAACAAGATTCAACAGAACCACTAGTGGTTGGTTTGATTCTGTAACGTTCAGAGACTGGTTTATTACGTGCTTTCTACCACACGCTAAAAACTTACCTGGTCGTAAAGTGATGATAGGTGATAATCTGTCGTCACACTTAGACGTGGATGTTGTGAGACTCTGCGAAGAAAACGAAATCGACTTCGTCTGCTTGGTACCCCATTCAACTCACCTGTGTCAGCCCCTTGATGTAGGATTTTTTAGACCCATGAAGGCAGCATGGCGAGCTATTCTGACTGAGTGGAAAGCTCGTAACATGAAAATGGCTACCGTTCCAAAGGACGCATTTCCCCGTCTGCTGGATAAGGCTCTACAAAAGATGAACTCGGTTCAATCAAAGCCAAACGCACCATTTTCCAATGAGGTATCTGGCATCAAACGGAACATGCTTAGTGGTTTCAAAGCAACCGGAATTTTCCCATTTAACCCAGAACAGGTGTTTAAGAGATTACCAGGTAACCATGAACCGGAGAACCCATCAGAAGAAGTAGAATCTGTTTTAACAGATTATTTGCGTGAACAGAGATTCGGTAGTTCATCTTCTGCCCCAACGACACGTAGAAGAGCACGTTTAAATGTAGCTCCTGGAGCTAGTGTATCAACTATAGATGCAAATGTTGATGAGACTCTTAATGCACATAATGAAGAAGTCCAGCAATCCGACTCATTTGAACTAGAAATGGAAGCTACTCCAGGTACTTCAACACACGACATAAATACAGAAGTAACACACGCTGAAGTTGAGCAAAGTGTAGGAGATGTCGGTCTTATCAATACACAAGGAAACGATGATGAACAACTTTGTGTTGGTCGATATGTTCTTGCTAAGTTTTTTACTGCTCGAGGGAAAAAAACGTTTAAGTATGTTTGTCGAATAACACAATTATCACCATTCATCGTTGTAGAAGGATTTAAATCAGTCGGAAATAAAAAGATGTTTAAATTGGTAAAGGATGACATTTCATCTATAGAAAAAAATGACATTATTGCTTATCTTCCAGAACCGAAACTGGTTGAAAATGTATCAGACTATAATGTGGAGTTTTCTTTTGACATTGACATTTTAGAGTTTTGAGAATGTTTTTGTACTTACATTTATTTTGCATAAGGCAAGTTGATTAGTTCAATGTAGAGTTTTGTTTTGATATTAACATTTTAGAGTTTAAAGAATGTTCTTGCTACCTACATTTATGTTGCCTAAGGCGAGTTGATTAGTTCGTACAATTAGTGATATTTTTGATTATTTTTATGGATGATACATCTCTCATAGATATAAGTAAACAGTACAATAATTATGACTGATTAATATTTTAGTAAAGACTGATTAAAGACTAAAACTCATTTTTACTCTTTTAATTTACCCTATCAAAGTAACCCCCAAACATTAAAGCCTTCTCATTTTAAAATTCATCGGTGATTTTTTTTTCTTTTTTTTTCTTGTGTTTGTAATTGGGTCTACTTTGATAATCCGTTAAAAAAACATAGGTGATCAATGTAACCCCACTAGCGGTTTAACTTTGATCACGTGGTTTTTATTTTTTATTTCTTAAGTTCTAGTAATTTAAATATTTTTAAAGGGTTTAGGCTAAAGTATAAAAAAAACCGATTATAGTCAATTTTTTTTTGGTTTTTATCTCTTAAACTTGAGGCACAGCAACAATTTAAAATCTAAAATTGATCAAAGTAACCCCAGTTTACGGTACATTAACTCTATTACAGAGAACAGCGCTGCGTCTTACGTGCAGCTGATCTTTTTGGACATCTCTGGTACCTTTGACAACGCGTGGTGGCCAATGATCTTGTTGAAGGCCAAACAGGAGGGTGTCCCGCCTAACATCTACAAAATCTTGGTCAGTTACTTCACGAACAGGCGTGTGGCTCTCTATGTGGGGAGCCAAACGTCCTGGAAACGCAGCACCATAGGATATCCACAGGGATCGGTCCTAGGCCCGACACTTTGGAACCTAATCCTCAATGATCTCCTGCTGCTGCCGAAACCTGATGGAGTCCACTTAGTCGCGTACGCCGATGATGTGACGATTGCGATCGAGGCAAAGTCTCGGGCTGAAATCGAACGCAAAGCCGCTACGATGTTGAGAGCCATATCCGATTGGGGAGCCCGAAATCGACTCGGTTTCTCCCCGGGGAAGTCTCTCACCATGACGCACAAGGGTAAATTCCAGCTGGCACCGATCATCAAACTGGACGATGCCTCGATCGCGAGAGTCTCTCAGGCGAGAGTGTTGGGTGTGACACTGGACGAGGCTAGGTCCTACGCGCCGCATGCGAGACTTATCGGCGAGAGCGCCTCTCGGTGCTTTGGCAAGGTATCGCGGGTTTCCGCGTAGACTTGGGGCGTCAAGTTCCCGGCCCTTAAGATCCTGTACTCAGGGACTTATGTGGCGTCATTAACATACGCTGCGGCCGTATGGTACCGACGCTCGTCGTTATTTATTGTCAGAAGAGCGTTGCTTAGCACGCAGAGGTCGGCGCTTATTTTACTAACGAAAGCTTACAGAACGTGCAGTTCCGCGGCACTTCCGGTGCTTGCGGGAGCTCTACCTGCCGATCTGGAGGTTGTTCGTGCGGGACGAGTTGAAGAAGAGGGAATCCAGCTGGCCCCCAGGGAGCGCCGGACATAGAAACGCCGCATCAGAGAGGAGGTCGTCGCCACTTGGCAGGAGAGGTGTTCTTCGAGCGAGGACGGACGCGAGTTGTTTAGTTTCTTTCCCGATGTTTGCGTGAGGTTGTTTTTAGACTGGGTCGAACCGGATTATGTTGTCTCGCAGATTGTCACAGGTCACGGTTGCTTCAGACAGCGCCTGCACAGGCTGGCGCTGTACGAGTCTGCGCTGTGTCCCTGTGGTGAAGAAGAAGTTGAAGAAAACCGCGATCACGCACTTTGGGACTGTAACCTATACGCGGAGGCCAGGAACAAGATGTTAGATTCGATACAAACGGCTCTACCTGGTCCGATCTATCACCAGGACCTCATTTGCAGCCGCAACAACTGGAAGGCATTGGGCGAGTTCGCGCACTCTTGGCACAAGATTAGACGTACATTCGAAGAGTGAGTTTCAGGTAACACAGCAAGAAGAGCAGCTCGACGCGAAGTCACGTTTAAGGTAAGCGTCCACTTGTCGGTATCGTACGCTTCGGACGCATCGCACGCAACGGATCGTAGTATTATTTGTATAGAAACTCATATAAGTGCGTTCACCTGTCCGCATCGTACGCATCACACATCGGCAATGCCGACACCGTTGCTCCTAGAGGCAACTTTTGCGATGCCTGCCGATGACGTCATACGGAATGCCGATCAGTGGACGCACTCCGCGCGCTCGCTCTGCATCGGCCATTTGCATTTTGGCGTTTGTCGTGTCAACACACGTTGTTTTTGCAGCATGGACGCGTCAAAACTAATCGCAATTGTGCAAGAGTACGAAGAAATATATCATTTGAAAAACCCTTATTATTCTAACCAGCAAAGAAGGGACAATATCTGGGAGGAAATTGGGAACAGATTAAATCAAAACGGTAAGTTCGTGAATTTTTATTTCATTACTTGAACAAAGCGCCTTCCAGCCCGAATCCTCCTCAATTGCCAATCTACCGACCCTGCTTCTGAGTTAAAATAACTTTTGAAGCTATCCCTGACTGCTAAAGCATCTGTGCGTGAATTACCACCTAAATTCTTTAGGTTTCGCAGTCCTCTCATAGATGTGTTTTCGTTTTTCTGTCCAGTGAAATGTGTCATTTCTTAGAAAGTTGTGCAAACAGCAAGCTTGCGACAACTCCAATCAATCCTGAATATCCTGATTCTCCTGATCTTATGGCATCTGGTTTAAATGAAAGAGAGAGAGTGAGAATTCTTTCAAATGTAATTGGTTCCGGCACCTACTCGTTCAAATACAACGATGTTTAATTCGCCTGCTATGAACAAAATAGCAACCATCGCTTCGACACCATCTGTGAATAATACTCTATATGTGATGTCTCCTCCTCCTCCTCCACCTGCCATGAACGAAACTCTGCACAATCTGTCTCCGGCAATGTTTTCTCGTTCATCTACTTCATTTACTGTGGTGTCACGCCCCAGAAGGGGGAGAGGTGAAATTCTAGTGGGACGGATATAGATTTTGTAGGGAGCATCAAGAAGCGCGACCCGGGAAAGAGCCCTGAGCAAGTACCGGGCGCGTCTCCCGAGATTCGGTCTGTGTGCCGCAAGGCGGGTAAGACCATGAGGAGGTGGTGGGATTGGTGCCAGGTTTCATTTCCAGGTAAAATGAAAAGAATAAGAACCTGCTGTATGGTATCCACCCCTACGCATGTAAATACATACACACTGGGCTGAATTCTAATGCGCCTTGTCTAAGATTAAATTTAGGTTCAGTCTCTCTCTTTCACTGCCAAACAAACGAAAAGAGACAAACTATATAACGACGTAGACGTTATCAGAAGGCTCATACATGGTGGCGTACATGAAATATTAGTCCGGTTAGTTATTACAGACGTCTATTTTCAGTATCACAATCAATTTAACACAAAATAACAAACAGTGAACAGGATGGCTTCGGATTACAGTCAAGAAACGCGGCAAGTTCAATACGGCGACGCAAAACTCAACAAGACACAACCGGTTGTGTACCATTTGTGTAGGCACTCCCGCCATAACATTCCCACGGGGTTCTCACGTTCCCGTCAAACGAAACGTCAAAATGACAGAAACAAGTGCTGCCACCGCCGTATCGACCATGCCCAAGTAAACTACTTGACGTTTCTGACTTAACTCGATAAATAGCTACAGTTTGACGTAAGCATATGATGTGATGTTTAAACGTCAAAGTCGAATGACGTTTATTATCGCGTTCTGACAGCTCGAAACTTCAAAATAAACACCGCCAATCGCCTCGCGCTCCGACATATATATATTTAAAAACGTCAGACTAAACAGCTGTCCATTGCTAAGGAAATCTGAGAACCCATAGACAATTTAGGAGGGATGTCATTCGATGACGACTAAAGTCAGAAGAAAACACGCGAAAACTTGTACAGTCGCCGTCAGATATATTGGAGCAGACAAAGTGACTAAATACTTCTAAACAGTGAACAGTTTAAAATGTCAATATGCAATAGATACATTTGACGTTATGACTGTTCAGATATTATTGGTTAGTTGTGTGTATAGAAGTTATTGACTAGCATCTGCTCAGATATTAATGAAGTCATGAATGTTTTGATATTAATGGTAACTTGTAGTGTATGAAACTTATTGACATTTTAAACTGTTCAGAAGTATTTGGTCAATTTGTCGGCTCTAATATATCTGACGGCGACTGTACAAATACTTTAGAAATCACATCACTTAATTTGACGTTTCTAAATTATTGTAGTCTGTCTCTTTTCGTTTGTTTGATAGAGAAAGAGAAAGACTGAACCAAAATTTATTCCTAGACAGGGCGTATTGGAATTGAGGCCACTATTCATAGTTATGATTATTACAAAAATAGTTTGAACACTTATCAACAGATGTCGCATCATTTGCTGAGACTTGAGAGATAACTCTATTTCCGATATTCAACATACTCTATGACTACGATATAAGGATTTAGTGCAGGCCGAATGCACCGCATGAAACATGTAGTAGACGTTCTGGGCAGAAATCATGTGGTAGATACTATGAACATCTACGGGCTCAAAGTAACATATACTAGATATTACTAGATATTGATAGAGAAAGAGAAAGACTGAACCAAAATTTATTCCTAGACAGGGCGCATTGGAATTTAGCCCACTATTCATAGTTATGATTATTACAAAAATAGTTTGAACACTTATCAACAGATGTCGCATCATTTGCTGAGACTTGAGAGATAACTCTATTTCCGATATTCAACATACTCTATGACTACGATATAAGGATTTAGTGCAGGCCGAATGCACCGCATGAAACGTGTAGTAGACGTTCTGGGCAGAAATCATGTGGTAGATACTATGAACATCAACGGGCTCAAAGTAACATATTGTTATATTTTACTGTACAATATTAGGATGATAAACTTAAGTGCGTCATTGAACAACTTAAAGCCGCAGGCTAATTACGTAAAAAAATTGCAACAGCAATAGCAAAGCGACAGGCGAATATCGCGCAATATCTGCTGTCAAAACATGTTTTCGTATTACCTATCGAGCAAAACGACAGCAGATGCCGACAACAGCGCCATCTGCAAAGCGACAGCGTTCAGTGTACTAAAACTGCATTTTCGCTCATACATTCTAAAGATTTGGCATTACGTACGGTGTTTGACAGCGACGCGACGGCAGACGGAGGAGCAGACCAAACGTCAAAAAAGCGATTCAAACGCGACAACTCTTATTGTGTCTGCTTGGTGTCCGCAAAGCGATTGCTAAAGTGCATAAATATATTTTGTCTCAGTTTTTTCAAATTTAAGTAATTCTTATCTCAGTCTACGTTTACTCTCAGTTTTTTTAAAATTATAAGTACCTAAATGGCACGTTCATTGTTATTGTTGGAGGCGATGGAAGTTGAAAGAGAAAGGGAAGATATTTATTTTGCTGGCTTAAGACGACGACGTCTTCGAGAAGAAGCACAAATGTGCTCACTCTCGGAAGCTCAGTTTAAAGCGCATTATAGACTTTTAAAAGAAGTTTTTACTTCCTTGTGCGACGAATGGTCACCCTATTTGCCCAGAGCCCATTTCGAGCTCTTGGGACTTTAGAAGCACAGCGGCAATTTTTGATCCAACATGTTACAAAAGAGAAGAAGAAAAGATCAACGACAAATGGTCCTTCACGCAAGGAATCTACACACCATTATTCTTTTACAATAGGTCATGAAAAGGTTACTGTATGCAGGGAATTCTTTTTAGACACTCTTAACATAAAAGAAGGGTTGGTAAGAGGAGCTCTAAAAAAAGTTTCTTCAGAAGGTGTTCTAATACCAGATAAAAGGGGCAAAAAACCTCCACCCAATAAACTGTCTACTTATAGATACAATTTAATAAAAAAAACATATTTTTTCATTCCCTGCCGTAAAGTCCCACTATTGCCGTCAGAATACAGAGTACTCGTATAGATATTTAGATTCCGAACTGAATATTAATATAATGTATAAAAAATATAAAGAAAAATTTGAAGAAGAAGGATCAATGGCGGCGGGTATAGAAACATATCGAAAAGTGTTCAGATCACATAAATTAAGACTCCACGTACCAAAAAAGGATTTGTGCAAAAAATGCGTAGCTCATACATTTTCAAAAAGTAAAGAGACAATTTAATACGAGTATTCAAAGCATCTTAAGCGACGTGGCGATGCTTTTTTGCGTCGAGATGCTGATAAAGAAACTGCAAATACTGACACAAACACATTGGCTTTCAATTTTGACCTGGAAGCGGTCCTTCAAACACCTAAAGGTGCTTCTGGACAATTTTTAATGTTCGTAAGCTAGCTGTTTATAATTTAACTTTTTATAAATTTGGAGACCAGGACGTCGATTGCTTTACTTGGGATCAAACGGAAGGGAAACGTGGAAGTATAGAGATAACAACTTCTGTGTATAAATATATTTCTGGGAAGGAAGGTATAACACATGTAAGGATGATGTCCGATAACTGTGGAGGCCAGCAGATTTTTTTTAAATTCTCTTGCATGTTGAGGCGATGGAACTTGAAAAAGAAAGGGAAGATATTTATTTTGCTGGCATAAGACGACGACGGCTTCGAGAAGAAGCACAAATGTGCTCACTCTCGGAAGCTCAGTTAAGAGCGCATTATAGACTTTCAAAAGAAGTTTTTACTTCCTTGTGCGACGAATGATTACACTATTTGCCCAGAGCATGACGGCGCACGAGAGTCCGTGTTCAGTGCAAGGTAAAGTATTTGAAAACTTTTCAATTGGTATGGGGGCTGAAGTGTAAAATCGATTAAGTTCCAACTGTGAAAAAAGGTGAACTCTCAGCGCATCCCAATCGTGTTAATTATTGTTATAAGAAGATAAAGCTTGGACCAAATTCTATACAAATGTATTATTTGCAGGTACTAACAGCACTATCATTTTTCGCAACAGGCTCATACCAAAAACCAGTTGGTCTGAGCTATTTACATGGTTTAAGCCAGCCTAGTGTATCGAAGGCAATAAAAGAAGTAACGGCTGCCCTGAACCATAGAGCTTTTGCTTTTTTTTTTCGGCGGTAGTTTGCAAACGCGACAGCATCAGCTCCTATTTTAAAATGGTTGAAAAATAGTATTTCTCAATTTTTTTTTCGAAATTTTTATTAAACCTCAAGTGTTACTAACCCAAGTATCACATCAAGTGTAGGCTCAGGGGACTCTCCGCCAATCATAGCCTAAGCCAGCCAAACCCAGCCAAGCCACCCAAAGCCAACCAAAGCCAGCCATAGCCACCACAGTCAGCCAACACCAAGGCACCGCTTAACACCTTTTTTCGCCACCAATGTGCCTATAATGGAGAGGGAAAAGCGACGGACAGCGTAGTCTAGCCGACTTGTACACAACAGCCACTGAGTAAGCTAAAACTCAGACAGTTTGAGTAACCATAATCATTTTAATTTGTGTGATTCGGCAATTAAATAAGCACAAAGGTGCTTAAGCTATTGTGCGTGTTTTATTTATGCCACTCGTTTACAAAATAGTGTAAACTTTTATAACTGAAACCAGTTGCGATAAACCTTAATGTTATTGCTAGACGAAATTTCGCTGGTAAAGCTTCCCTGAAGTCCGTATCTTGTTTCGAAATCAGAGGAGAAAATTTGTCTAGCAAATACTCAAAATCTGTAAAACTCATGCGGCAGAAGTAATGAAACTCCCCTGATGGTTCGTAAAGAAGCTTATTAAATTTTTCTTCTATAAATTGTTTGAGACGAATAAAAACTTTAAAGTAAAATTAAATACCATGGCAATTTAAAGCCCAAATAATAGGTCTAAAGCAGTACCTTGTACGATTACTAGGTATTTTATTCATCCACCATTGTCTTCGCTTTCTTCTTTTTTCTTTTTCTTGCTTTAATTTATAATAAAAATATGTCAACCCGAAAGTAATAGCTGCCACAAGTTCGTCGTCCGCCATGTTTGCCTATTCGGAATGTTATGGTACGTTTACACGCTTGCCAAGCCTTGGCAAGGATCGACAATCGCAAGCATATAAAAAGGGCGTTTGGCTTGGCTTGCGTGCGCTTGTGCCTGCTTGCTTCCGATCCAGTCGAGTGTCGGTTTTTTTACGCAGATCAAAGGGCGATATCTTTTAACAAACATAATGTTACTTAATAATCACCAATCTCGAGGTGCTTGTGGCGCAGTGGCGGCAGCGCTTTGGTGATACCAAAGTTAAGCAACTTACGGCGCGGCCGTGATTGGATGGGTGACCATTCTGACCATTTAAATGACGTCCATGACAAGCATCTCCGTGTTTCAGGCACGTTAAGCAGTTGGTCCCGGCTAATATCTGTTGGTATTAGTTGTTAAGCCTAGTCAGAGGCCTTAGGGCGGCTTGATAACATCTGACAGTAAGGTTTGTCACTTGCCTTACAGACACCACTCCACCAATCTGGACTGAGCCCGCGTGGTGGAGTATGGCTCATACCTCCTCATAGTTGGGGTGAGGCCTTTTCCCAGCAGTGGGATCTATATAGGCTGACTTTACTAATCACCAATCTCATATTGATATCAATGTGGTGGAAAAAGCGAGATCTAACTCCGTAATAATGTTATTATTCCCGCCTCATTGCACACACCGCGTACAGCCATTGGGTATTGAAGTGAATGCACCTTTTTCGGACGTCACGCTCAGTCTAGGTACCACTTGATAAAAAAAATCCCCTTTCCCGCAATACCCACCCATACTCGCTGACATGCCATAGTCTAGCATGCCATTGAACTTTTGTTTAGGTTACTAAGAGCTGGTATCCAAATACGAAACACACATTGCTATAGAAAGTGGGTACCAAAAGCATGTAGTTGCTATTTCTAATTCTGAGATTATTAGTAGGTACAGATAGATGGATAACACTTTATTGCAAACCATAACAGAAAAATACAGTAAGTACAACGATTTACACCGAAAAATGTACAATGTAGGCGGTCTTATCACTATAAGCGATCTCTTCCAGACAACTTTTAGGTAAAGGAACATACTCATTCACAGGAAGGGGAGTACAGTGTAGCTATTACCGGATTAACGATCGAAACTTGGTGCCCTATAGTAACGTTTATTTAGGTTACTAATATAACTATTGGATAACTCCAACGACGTATTAAACATTGCTATTGGTGAAGGCTACTGTGAGTAGGTGTTGTTCTTATTGTGAGACTTTAATATCATATAGCTCAGAACGGACTAACGATCGGAATTTGGTGCTATAGTAACTTTTGTTTAGGTTAATAAGAGCTATCCAACGACATATCACACATTGCAATTGGTGGTAGTTACCAAAAGTAGATGATAGTTCTTATTCTGAGACTTTAATACCGTATAGCTCTAAACGATTCCCATCGTTAGTCCGTTTAGAGCTAGTTCCTACTTGGCACCATTGTAACCTTTAGTCAGGATACTAAAAGCTATCCAACGACGTATCATACATTGCTATTGGTGGTAGTGTTAAAAGTAGGTGCTAGTTGGTATTCTGCGACTTCAATACTGTACGGCTCTGAACGGACTAACAATCGGAACTTGGCGCCATAGTAACTTTTATTCAGGTTACTAAGAGCTGTCTAACGACGTATCACACATTGCTATTGGAGGTGGGTACCAAAAATTGCATCATCCTTTAAGCTTTGTTTTTTTTCAGGTTAAGTAATTTTTAGCATCCGGATATTAAGTGACAACCCTAAACAAAAATACCAATTCGTTAATAACTCCTGCATAACCCTGAATTAAAACATGATTTAAACACTGGTGATAAAGGGCAATTTACCGTGTCAATTAATGTTTATATCATTTGCTAATACGCGATAAATATGGAACAAAAAAATAAAAACAAAAACGTGAAAACATTAAAAATATTCATTATAAAACATAGGACCAGCACAAAAAAAATTGTAGGGCTATATCCATTCATAAGTAGAATAGTAACGTAACTTCAAAATTCCATTAACTAGATTCCTTTTTTTTTAAACATTATTTTTTTAAATTCATAACCCGGATCTATGCAAACTTTGGCATTCAAATAAAATCAAGAAGTCGTATCAATGCGGGACCTACACTTAGGTGATTGTGATGATAACGGTAATTAGATTTATAAAAAAAAGTGACACAATATCAGGGTTTCTAACACACTGTGCGCAGCATCCGATTAAGCATAGCAAAGTTTCAACAACCAATCAGGGGCAGATATGTACAGTGAAGGACAAGGATGGCCCTGCATAGCGCTTTGTTTAGTTATTCAACTATCTTCGCAATTGAACATTTCGGCTCATTTAATACTTATTTGTTTCGGATTTTACGTCATGGCGACTTTCACGGACGCAAGAGTACGCTGATATAATCCTTTTGTATGGGTTTTTTAATTAAGATGCTGCAGCGAAAAGGGAATACGTGTGTCGTTTCCCTAATCGAGCACCCGATGTACGTGTTTTTTTCAGGGGCATTCTGCCGTCTAAGAGAATCTGGGAGCTTTCGTACAAGACGAAGCGATGCTGGTAGACCTTGCATCTACGATCCTGAAGAAGAAGAAGAAATTCTCGCGCAGTTTGCAGAAGATCCTACTGTGTCTACTACAGTCATAGCCAGGCGGCTGGGATTCACTCAGTGGAAGGTATGGTTTAGTGCATACGACAGTAGGCCGGGTTTCCACTATGCCGGACCGGCAGATCTCTCGGTCCGGTAAAATTGCCGGAAGGCCTAGTGGCTGTACAAATTGTATGAAGCTATTTACATTATTCCGAGTCCGGCTTTTTCGCCGAGCCCGGCATGTGTAATGTGAACCAGTTCCGTGTGTTTCCCGCTCCGCCCGTGCTACCCGCACTTCATTCAGCTCGCATTTTCTGAGTAAACGTGTAGCATGATGAACGACATTCAAATAGAAACTTTAATTACGCTTGTCTTAGAGAGACCTGTTCGGTGGGACAAGACCGAATATATCTATAAAGACAAAAACTTAAAGTTAGCAGCATGGCGCGAAGTATGTTTAATACTGAAACAAACTTCGATGATCTGGATGAAAAAGGAAGAAAACAGTACGGTGAGTTTTAAGTATTTTATTGATAAAAATGCATACACAAATTTTAATTTATAGCTGCTGCCTGCCACGGAACGGAACCAACATCCCATACATAATAATTAGTAAATACTGTCCGTATAGCATTGGCATTAGGGCCACCTCGAGTCGACCCATTTCTATCCACGGGTCTCGTTTCTTGTTCTTATCTATTTTCTATATTTTGGTAACTTTCAAAATTTATACCGTCTTTTTCTCTAACAAGCTTTAATTACTTGAATTGCTGTGTCTACGTTCAGATCTATAGGCCGATGGAGCCGCCACTTATTTGCTAAAATACCAAAAGCACACTCAACGTACCTTCTTGCTCGACTTAATATATAGTTAAAAATATTTTAATCATTATTCAAATGTGTACCTCCATACGGACGTAGGAGATAAGATGTTAAAGCAAAGTCTTCATCGCCAACTAGTATAAATGGTAGTTCCTCGTGCATGTTTTTATGAAGTGGTCTAGGCTTTGGTACATTTCAAGTACCATCATAATTATTTTTCTAAAATGTACTATCCTTTAAAATCGCATTCCTTGCCATACGAAACCACACTAATAAAAACAAATCGATCTAGTAGAGGAGCAAAGTTCGGCGCGAGTTGTCGTCGTGCAATTTTTGTCAGTGTGAACAACGGATGGTTTGCGGTAAGATTTTATTCCTTTCGTACATTTTTACCTACAATTTTGCTTTCACTATTTTAAATACCTATTTGTTAATCCATATTATATAACAAGTTTATTTTTTTGTAACATTTCTTCGAACTGGGAACGACAGGTTATCGCGGTTAAAGCGCTATCGGGCTTTTTTATTCGTATATGCTTTTCATCTACTGCGCCGAGGCAGTGGGGAATGTTGGCTATTGACCGATATTTATGTTATTTTAACAGTATTGTCAAGTAACTTACCTCTTTCTATTGTGTCTGTAGATCCAGAAAAAAATGAAACTTTTTGTAAAGTTCTGGCATATACGAGGTGTGGTCCAAAAGTTTCTGGTTAAAAAAATATGGCAGCTTAAAATATAAAATAAAAATATGTCATCGCGATTGTCATTTATTCCGCTTTTTCGTGTATGATTTTGGTGTTTCTGTTGCTTGTGGTTTTAATTTTACGGCGTTTTAACGATAGGAAGTTGGTAAATTTTCGATATGTTCAAATAGGAATATCGTTCCGTGATCAAATTCCTGACCAAGGAAAGAATCAGTCCGACCGATATAAAAAAAAGGTTAGCACAAAGGTTTTTGCCCGCTACAAGTACATTTTGCCCATCTATCAAATCCATAATGTCTAATTAAAAAAAAAACATTAATTATTATAAGAAAAGTTGTGTTAAATTGTTTTTTTTTTGTTTTTCAACTATAGTTTGATTACTACAGACAAATTTAATAAAAGTGCTGATTGTTATAACTGATTATTAATGGCTTTTTTATCAAAACCTTAGCATAACCTTCTAGCCCGTCCGTCCCCTAGGCGGCTAAAAGTTTTTCATTTGTTAACCCCAGTCACTCCTGTCCCACTAGCTTCTCCTAGACACGGCTTATACTCGTTGACAAGTTAACGATTTTTTCCAAATTAACATAAAAAATACTGGTAAATCCAGCGTTTTGGATTGAAATTATAGGCTATTATTTGCCAATAAAATCGTAAGAACCAAATACACAATGAATAAAAAGATACATGGCCGGACTGAATATTTAGATAAAGTCAAACCAATAACGGTCTCAAGGAAGCCAAAAAATTACATTCCACACCCGCCACAGGCTACTTGATAAAAACTAACATGGACTTAAGACTTAACAATATTATATGGAAACAAAAGTTTTATTATTATTATTAAGTCAGGGCTTTGAGTAAACATTTAACATAGGCATACGATTGATAAAGTCAAACCAAAAATGGTACAAAATTTAATGGGCAGTAATTCACAGCAGAGACAAAACTATTGTTTCCCGAACAAACATAAAAAAACTAGTAGATCCAGTAAATTTTCAGCATTTAGGTATGAAATTATTGACTTTAATTGTTATCAAACTCGCATGAACAAAAAAATGTTAAGCTAGACGGGTTACGACTGAATGAACTAAAGGATACCGGCCTGACTGAATACTTAGATAAAGTCAAACCAGAAACGGTCTTTATCTAAACCGAACAAAATTATGTTCTACACCACACGCTACTCGACTATTCGGATATGAATATTTCTGAATGTAGTTAATAAAGTCAAACTAAAAATGGTACAAAATTAAATTTATTACTCCTTGGAACAAAAGGCTTTAGTACGCGTTCAACACAGTAGTGCTGAAACGACAGTTTACCAAAACACTGTTCGATCCAGTTCAGCGATTTAGTTTTAAACTAGTAACTAATATACAGTGTGGGAATAAAATGAAAACACGTGTTATCTATAATGCCTCTACATCACTGGGGCTAATTAACCCTTCAGCTGCTTTAACACAGATCAGTGTTCTACTATGAAACTGCGGGAACACTGATCAGTGTTCAGGTGACCTGCGACACTTTCAATTCGATTTTGAAATATTTTCACTTGAAATACGGTATATATTGTTTTACTTGCCTATTCCTACGAGGGACGATCCAAAAGTAATGATAATCAATAATAAACACAATGAATATAATAAAAATAAATTTGTTTCTCAACAGTCTCCTAGCAAGTCTATACATTTAGTCCATCTCTTTTCTAAACCTGAAATTCCCTTAGAAAAGAAATCTTTATATTGACTCTCAAAAAAGTCTTCAACCGCGGCCATCACGTCGCTATCATCGTCAAATTTCTTGCCTCGGAGGTGTTTCTTGAGTCGTGGAAAGAGATAGAAGTCAATGGGGGCTAGATCTGGTGAATAGGGGGGTGTTCCATCAGCTCAAAGCTCGCTTCCTGAATGGCAGCCATGACAATTGCAGCTTTGTTAACCGGTGCGTTGTCTTGATGGAACAGCACTCCAGCATGCAGTTTGCCTAGCCTTTTCTTCTTAATAGCCTCCCATAGTAGGAGCCTGTAATAGTTGCCCCCTTTTCCAAGTAGTCCATCACGATTTTTCCTTCAGAATCCCAAAAAACAGACGCCATAACCACCCTGATGAGTTTTGACATTTTGAATTTCTTCGGCGTCGGTTCATCGGATCGTTTCCATGTCATCGATTGTTGTTTTGTTTCAGGATCAAAATGGTGGATCCAGGTCTCGTCCATGGTAACAAAACGTGACAAAAAATTATCCTTGTCTGCCTGGAACTTTTCGAGATTTGCTCTTGAGATGTCGACTCGTTTCTTCTTTTGCTCGTCGTTTAACATAAAAGTCATTTATTTATGTATGTAGGCCCACAGGGGGCACTTATACACGTCCCAACATATTATTTTTTAAGCCCTACCACTGCTTCGGGACAAATTGTGGGCTAGTGCTGAGAAGAAGCAGCGCAAGAAACTCGGTCACTATTGTCAAAGCCTCTTTTAAAAATAATGTTTAAATACAGAAATTGTACTAGTGCGAGCTGGTCCACACTAGGCATGGAAATGATTGCTACTTTAATTCATTTTCATTTCATGAAATGTTTTTTTTTTTCATATGAAATCACATGTGAAATTTCATTGGCAATGATTTTTTTTCGCAGTGTCATAATGTAACACTTTTTGCTATTTGCTACTTATAATGAAATATGAATTATTGTGAACGGTTGCTAATTAGCTACTAATATGAAATGTCATATTTAGGTTGTCATGAAAAATCATGGCAAACGAATCTAAACTTTATGTTCATACGTTTAAAGTTCTTAAAATGCCCTCTCAGTATCGATCGTCACCTATGATCGCATAACTAGTGTGTTTTTTTTTTCTAACACGCACCTAGGGCAAATCATTCCTACTCGCTCGCTCGCGACTCGCTCTGCTACATGCAGTCATCAATGAATGAAATGAAATGAGCATGATCTATGATTTCGCAGAGTGCGATTTGTAGCAGTCTATATGAAAAAAAATAGCAGGTGTGAACAATAAAATTCATTTCATATGATTTTTCATCTGCTATTCATGAAATCTTCCATGCCTAGTCCACACGTTTACATCATTCAAATAATCGTCTACTTTATAATAACCTTTTGTCATTAGGGTATCCTTAATAAATGATCTGAATTTGTTAATTGGTAATTCTACAATATTTTTCGGTAATTTGTTAAAGTAATTGACACATTTTCCCATGAAAAAATGAACAACTTTTTGAAGCCTGAATTGTGGAATAGCAAGTTTATTTTTATTTCTAGTGTTAAAATTATGCGTATCACTTTTCTTTGTAAATAAATGCAAGATTTTACGCACATACATAATATTTTCATAAATATATTGAGAGGCTACTGTTAATATCCTTATTTCTTTAAAAAAATCTTTCAATGAATCTTGAAGTTTGAGGTTGTAAATAGCACGTACGGCCCTTTTTTGTAGTACAAAAATTCATTCTATATCAGCAGCTGAGCCCCATAGTAAAAAACCGTACGACATCAAGCTGTAAAAATAACTAAAATAGACTACTCTGGCCGTTTCAACATCAGTCCATCGCCGTATCTTTTTTTACAGCAAAAGCAGCTGAACTAAGTCTTCCTGACAAGGCCACGATATGAGGACCCCAATGTAGTTTTGAATCTAAAGTAATTCCTAAAAATGTTGTTGAATTTATAGTATTTAGCAGTTTGTCTTTTACCGAAACATCTGTTGAGGCCTGTCTGACATTAGGCATCGTAAACTTAACACATTTAGTCTTATGCCCGCTAAGCAAAAGGTTGTTAACGGTAAACCAATGCAATACTTGTGAAAGAGTATTATTCACATCGTCAAAAGTATCTTTCCCCCTGGGAATTTTGAATATAAGTGAAGTATCATCAGCAAATAATACTATATCACAAAGATCTTCCACAAAGTGTGGAAGGTCATTTATATAAATTAAAAACAATAAAGGTCCCAATATCGATCCCTGGGGTACACCCATGGTCAGAGGTGCTCCAGAAGACTCAACCCCATTAATGCATACTTTTTGTGTTCTACTTGTTAGGTAAGATTCAAGTAGATTTAATGCATTCATTGAAGCCAAATAATGTCTTAATTTTTTCAATAAAGTTTTATGTTCTACACAGTCAAAAGCTTTTGAAAGATCACAGAAAATACCTAAAGCATCTTGTCTATTATCATAGGCATCAAAGATATGTTTTAATAGAGCAACTCCCGCATCAGCAGTACTTCTACCTTTAGTGAAACCAAATTGTTTTTCGTGTAGTAGATGGTTTAAAGAAAGATGTGCTAGTAGTTGATTGAATATTACCTTTTCAAATATTTTACTGAGGACCGGAAGAATCAATATTGGTCTAAAATTAGAGGGGTCACTTTTCTCGCCGGATTTAAATAACGGTATAATTTTACTAAATTTCATTAGGTTTGGAAACTGGCCATCATCAATGCACTAGTTAAAAATTGTTGCTGATTGAGGAGCTATTGTGTTGATAATTGATTTTATAATAAACACAGATAGTCCCCATAAATCCTCAGTCTTCTTCATATTTAAATCTAGAAATGTTTTTGTAATTACTTCGGGACTGACATGCCTAAAGTGCAGTGGAGAATCGCACTGGTCGACATTGGACTTGAGAATCGATTCCGCAAGTTCTAAAGAAGATGCAAGTTCTTTAGTTGTTGAAGGTGCAACATTAGAAAAAAATGACTCAAAGGCATTTGCAACTTCTTGATTGGATTTGATCAATTATCTTTCGACTTTTAGTGAGAATGAGCTACTTTTTGATTTATTTTTACAAGTTTCCTTGTTTATTATGGTTATTATTAACAATTTCGGTACCCAACGCGCGGAGACCTTTCTCATATGCAATTCGTTCGCAAGGATTTTTTGAATGCTGCCGTGTTGTGCGCCGTCGCGCCATGGCGGCGGAGCTGCGCAGGTAGGGTGGTTTGGTACCTATCTTACCTACGTATTATACCTACTTAACCGTGACCTACCCAGTGACCTACCCTACCTATAACTACATACTGACCTCTATATTACAAGTACGCTGGACTGAGACACATACATACATGCCTGATATTCACTCTTCGATCTTACAATACAACTTTTTCAACTTTCTTCACATTTTCTTCAGTGAGGGACGTCGATGGGCGTCCTTCGCGGTGTTCGTCTTCCGTCGATGTTCTTCCCAGCTTAAACTCCTTAGCCCAGCGTGCAACTGTGGAATATGGAGAAGTAGAGTTCCCTAATGTTTCCACCAAGTCTATGTACTTATGTCTTTGGTAGACATTTTTTTTTAAGCAGAGGGATTTAATGACAGCTCTGTTTTCGTGTTTTTCCATTTTGATGTTCACTCCTTGACAGTTCGTATTCAAATGAATGTAGCTCCCGGGAATCGTGGCCTATTTATCTGTTTTTTTTTCCTGAACTCTTGGGTAACTGAGCAAGTGACTGATATTTTTTTTGTATTTTTGTGTGCACTAGAAATAACTGATTATCATTACTTTTGGATCACCCCTCGTACAATATTGAACTACTGATCGAGAACTTCACTCATCATTCAGCTTAGTAAAAAAACGTTACAATTACCAGTTCAAATTTGGATGCCGACCGGTTTTGTGTTAATCAGTGTATTTTTCCAAAGAACGGTAAGTCATTGATACATTTTATTCTTCTTTATGTTATACAGATCATTTATATATACAAATAAATCAATAATTAATCACTAACTTTGAATAATCTATCTTAGTAAGTTCCGAAATATATTGTTTTTCGAGGTATAAAACATTGCGCGTAATGAATGGTGGTATTTATTATACGGGTAATTTGATTGAGACTATAAAATCACAACACATATTAGCCATAAACGACTAAAACGAAATTCTTTTACATGATAGGCACAATCTCACTGTAGTGTGTACGTCACACCTGACCCCTCGTTAGTATATAAGCTTAGGTTATGTGACATTATAGGCTCTTAATAAATCTACAGTGCGCGCTAAACACTCGTTTCATTGCGTCTTCGTCGTCCAACATTACATGGCGACCCTGCCAGTGAAAAAATCGTTTTGAAAATCTTAATTTCGGGAGTATGTAAACAGTGACCATCATTAAAAGACATTTTCGAGATACAACGTGGCAACTTCGTGGCAAATGAAACATTTCCATTTATTGTGGAGTTAAAGTTGCTGGCTGCTGGGCGAAAAAATGGAGTCAGACGGACGTGAAGGTTTGCAGGCTGCCGGGCGATAGAATGGTGTCAGATGGAGTCTAAAGTTCGCTGGCTGCCGGGCTATGATTGTGTCGGAAGTAGTGATTGCTGGCTGCCGGGAGTGTTCGTGACCGTGGAAAAGCATGTTTAACATCTAAAGCTAGGAGAAGATTTCATCAGGAAATGGAAAGACTGCAAATTCGAACCGTAAAGTATGGCGGGATGCAACGGGGCGCAAGTTTTTATTTTATTTTATTTTTTTGTAGTATGATATTTTAATAATTTAGAGGTAATTGCTTAAGTAATTATACATTTCTATTGATAGTGGCCACTACACATAAGGAAAATGTTGTTTATAGTGTAAGTATTACTAGACGGGGTACGGTTTACATATATATATATTTAAATATTGTTTATCCCAATTTACAGGGTGTGGCGTAAATAGTGGTCCAAAGCAAAGGTGTGGATACACTGTACACTGAAGCACCACATACCAGTATTTAAAAAAAAATTATGTACAGGGTTTTCAAAAAAAAAATTTTTTTATTTTTTTAGAAATCGTTACCTTGCCTTACAAATTTGGTTATAATTTCCAAAAATGACGGTTTTTTTTTATCCATTTTTTTTATTATTATTGCTGATCACTTGTACTTAGTACTCCATTCGTTTTTTTTTTTACAAACTGAATTTAATAAAAAAAATTAAGTTTCTTTCAAAATTCAATACTCACTGCTAGCAAATCGTTTGACTTTCAATGCTTTTGGTGCAAAAAAAATGTACCACACTGTCAGTGCCCATTGTTTAAAAAAAATGCCCATCTTTTGCAGATTCTAAAATGGTGCAACAATAAGTGTTACTACTTACAGAAATAAAGTTATTACTTTTCGAAACAAAAAAGAGCCTAGTTAAGAAAAACAATTTTTTTGGTCGTCGATCAGGATACCTTTCTCTGTACAATCGAGCTGCTTCTCTACCATTGCATCCGCATTCGCCGTAAATTAAATACATTTCGGCGTATTCTCGCGGCGTGTACTGCGGCATGGTTGATTCGTTACTGCCACAAACAGGTTCCAAGTCCAAATTGTGTAGCCAAAGTCGTAGGGATCACCAAATCAACAAATCCAAATCACGAAGCAAAACCAATCTGGTTTCAAGTCCAAATAACGTAGCAAAAGTCGTAGAGATCACCAAATTAACAAGTCCAATTCAAGAAGCAAAACAAAGTCCAAAACAGCAATTTAACGGCAGAGATAGAAACCACAGGAAACACAAATGATAAGCGCATGCGACGTACGAAATCGCACTGACTCTGTCATCTATCATAGAGACGTGGTCAAAAATTAAGGAGAGGGAGGGGGTGTAAGCAGCGCCGGCGCACCAATCAATCATCCGGTGGTACACTCGGATAGTAAAATAACTGCTTCACGCGCTCGCATGTCAGCAGTCGTTTTCTATCAACATGACTCATCAATGTGAAGACTCACGGAACAAGAGCAATAAGCGGAAGCGAGACAGAAACACTCGCTATGAATTTATGACCCTAACCCGACTGAGACGACGGTACTGCTTTTATTGTTTGAGTTGCTGTCTCTTTCCTTTTTAAACTCGACCTTGAATTGAACTGTAAGGTCCCGTCGCATTCCTTTTACTTTAAATGAAAGGAAAAATTACCACGCGACGACAAATTACCACAAAAATTTCATAACCTGACACAAGTCGTCGTGGTAATTTTGAAAATGCTTAGAACATTTTTATGGATCCACGTTCTAAAAATTTTAAACGCCGTTTGAATAACCAAAATTAAAGAAAAACTAAATGATTGGTTAGAAAAAAATTACAACCCTTGTAAACCCTTGAACTTCAAATAAATTGTTTTTCTGAATTGGGCTCCTTTTTGTTTCGAAAAGCAATAACTTTTTTCCTGTAAGTCGTAACACTTATTGTTGCACCATTTTAGAATCTGCAAAAGATGGACATTTTTGTAAAATAATGGGCACTAACATTGTGGTACATTTTTTTTTGCACCAAAAGCATTTAAAGTCAAACGATTTGCTAGCAGTGAGTATTGAATTTTGAAAGTAACTTAATTTTTTTTTAATTAAATTCAGTTTGTAAAAAAAAAACGAATGGAATACTAAGTACATGTGATCAGCAATAATAATAAAAAAAACTGCATAAAAAAATACCGTAATTTTTGGAAATTATAACCAAATTTGTAAGGCAAGGTAACGATTTTAAAAAAAAAATTAAAAAAAATTTTTTTTTGAAAACCCTCTACATAACTTTTTTTTAAATACTGGTATGTGGTGCTTCCTTGTACAGTGTATCCACACCTTAGCTTTGGACCACTATTTACGCCACACCCTGTATATTTTTGATGAAAAAACAGATAAAGATCATAAATAATAATTTATATCACTATAGTTAAGGTGAGTGTCCGCACTAAAATACGATGTTTTTATTTATTTTGCTTCTCCAAATTTTAAATACATACGTAGAGATACTTTACATAAACATTGTGCAACATCTACCATGTTGTCTTGATTGATTTTAAAATGAGTACAAACTCAATTTTTTTGAAAGATATTTCATATGAATGTTAATTGAAATAATTAATTTAAGTATGCTTTTGCTTAGAAGGGTATAATTTTTATGTCCTACCTAAATAATTTTTTTGTACATCTTATAACAAATAATTCATGTAAAATGTGCATAGTACGACTTTTAGTATTTTATTTTATTCTCATTCAAAGTCTCAGGTTGACACTTTAGTTCCATGTGCTAAATACCTGTCATAATTATTGTATGTTACTTTAATTTCCTCTTGTAGAAAAATATTTTTTTTCGCACTTACGCGAATTCGTAACTTTGGTTTTCTAATATTTTGGTTACACTCGGTTTTGTTACCCTTATTACTGCTATTGACCTGTGTATTTAAATACATCATATTTACTTAAGTATTAACATTTTAGCAATTATATTTCAGATAACAGAGTATATTTTAAATAACTTTCCAAAACTGCTGATAGAGGTATAAACATAGAAGTTAATTTTTATAACAGTCTTATTGGCTTTATGACTACCACCTTGCAATGATAAGTGTAGTATACGAGTTTATAATAATTAATTGCAAATAATTTGATATAATAAAAGTTTCAGGCTGCTTACAGTCCTCGCATAGATCTTTCTCTTGACGAATCGCTGCTGCTCTGGAAAGGGAGGTTGAGCTGGGTCCAGTGCATCCGCACCAAAGCAGCGCGATTCGGAATAAAGAGCTACGAACTCTGCTAAGCTGTGAGCGGCTACGTGATTAATATTATTATATACACCGGCAAAGGTAGTGCCCAAGCAAAAACTGTTTCCGGATTTAACAGCAGTACAGCCAAGATCGTCCTGAAACCTGCAGAAAAGTATGTAGGGAAAGGCCACGTCCTATACATGGACAATTATTACAATTCTGTAGAATTGGCGCGCTACCTGAAGTACGAGGGTCAAACTGAAAGTTCTTAGAACTGGCCACTTATAAACAATATAATAAAAAAAATATTCTAAAATTTGAAAATAGAACTCTTTGCCAATATTACTGAGTATATATTTCATTCATTTGTCATTTGTTTTACGACTTGGCGGCAAATTGAAAATTGTCTGTGTCACGTCAAAATGAATTTAACACGAGAAAATTTTCGTGCAATGATTTTTTATGACTTTCGATGTCATTTAAGTCAACAAGAAAGTTATGATAGACTACGATTGGCCTTTCACGATGAAGCCCCATCTCGTGCGACTGTTTACAACTGGTTTAATGAGTTTAAACGTGGTCGCACTAATCTCACTGATGATGTACGTGAGGGACGGCCTTCTACGGCGACGACTGAAAATAACATCTGTGTTGTGCGGCGTATGATAGAGACTGACAAAAGAGTGACCTATCAGCAGATTCGGACAAGCTTAGGCATCGGTATGAGTCAAGTGCACAAAATCCTCCACGAACATTTAGCGGTCAGGAAGCTTTGCGCCCGGTGGATACCTCATAATTTGACTAAGGCTCAAAAACTCCATCGTGTGGATTGGTGCCGTAAAATGATTGAAAGATTTAACGGAGGTGACTCAAATGCTGTGTTCGACATACTAACAGGTGACGAAAGCTGGATTTACTGTTATGATCCTGAAACCAAAAGACAATCTGCTCAGTGGGTGTTTCCTTTCGAGGAGTTGCCAACTAAAGTGAAGAGAGATCGAAGTGCGGGAAAAAAAATGGTGGCCTCGTTCTTTGGAAGGATAGGTCATTTCGCAACAATTGTGTTAGAGGATCAAAAAACAGTTTCTGCAGAATGGTACACTACCAATTGTTTGCCACTTGTCTTGGAAAAAGTTCGAGAGAAACGACCTCGCAGTAGGATCCTCCTTCACCACGACAACGCCTCGTCGCACACCGCCAAGCGAACGATCGACTATTTGGCGACATCAAACGTTGAATTACTGGGTCACCCGCCGTATAGCCCCGACCTCGCGCCTTGTGATTTTTATTTATTTCCAAAAATTAAAGAAAAACTTAAAGGAAAGCGGTTTATGAATGCTGAAGAAGCGGTGGCTGCGTATCGCGATGCCATTGAAGAGACCCCTAAGGACGAGTGGGCAAAGTGCTTTTCCCAGTGGTTCCATCGCATGCAGCGGTGTATTGACGTCAATGGACAATATTTTGAAAAGATATAATAAAACTAATAACTGGCTACTGTAATCAGTTTTTGATTTTCTAAGAACTTTCAGTTTGACCCTCGTATGTAACGAAGAATTTGTCACCAGCAGCTAAAACATTTTTTGAAATGCAGATAAAGCAATCTAAAAAACACCCTAAAGGACATCGTTTCACATTGGATGAAAAGATATTGGCTATGTCGCTATATAAACCGAGTCCAAAAGCATATCGTTTGTTGAGCCAAATATGTGTCCTACCCAAGAAAAGCACATTAAATAAGTTAATGACAAAAACATTTTTAATGCCTAGGCGTAATGATATTATTTTTGAAAATTAAAAAAAAAAAGAGTTAATAAAATGCCAAGCAAACATGAATACTGCACTGTTACATTTGATGAAATGGCAATTGCACCTCATTTATCGTATGATAAACATAATGATAAGATAAAAGGATTCGGCGACGATGGTAGCACACGCGTGAAGACTTTTGCGGACCATGTACTGGTTTTAATGGTCGGAGAATTATTTAAAAAATATAAGCAGCCCATAGCATCTAGCTTTTGTACAGGCACCACTAAAACAATGAGCTTAAAAAATCAGTTAAAAATATATTTTTTTAAAGTTTTAGATATAGGTCTAAAAGTGGTTTCAACTACATTTGACCAAGGTTCCACCAACATGGCAGCAATTAATTCATTAATAAGTGAAACACGCCATGAATATTTAAAAAAGGTAAAGAATTTAAACGGGGATTTTTTGAAACAAACAAAACTCAGATTTACCTCATTTATGATCCACCTCATTTGATCAAAGGAATCAGAAATAACCAGATTACAAAAAAAATTGGAATTTATTCAAGATGGAAAAAAGCGCATAGCAAAATGTGCACATTTAGAGGCTCTCTATAAAAAGGGACCAGCAGGCTGATTATGTAACTCCGAATGAAATGCTTTTTGATTGAAAGCATGTTTGATTGCTAACAGAGAAAAATTTATATCGATCAAATGCGATTACGTAAAAATCATTCAGCGAGTTTTGTTTGATTGCTATCGATAAAACACTAGCATGAAGTTGCCCCGAAATGCCAATTATACGATTTATTTCAAAAGTCAGTGTTGCGGTGCAGTTCCATGTATTACCGAACGTTTTTAATTTACCAATGTTTTATATTTTTATAACTTAAGCAATTATTTTGCAAGTTTTTACGAAATTAAATTAAATTTCACTTACAAAAATTAATCGACTGTGTAATCCCACTTACAAAAATTAATCGACTGTGTAATCCCACCGGATGACACAGTCGATTAATTTTTGTAAGTGAAATTTGATTTAATTTCGTAAAAACTTGCAAAATAATTGCTTAAGTTATAAAAATATAAAAGGTTAAGCTGATTTTATCTTAACTGATGGTTAAATATTTGTAAAAATATTTCCATTGGATACATGCGGGTACATTCCCCAAGTATTGATGAAATCGAACGCCGGCTTACTGGCGTAGCAAGCACTTGTAAAAATTCGTCGACTGACCAACGTCCTCCGTAGCTTAGTTGGTAAGAGCACTCGCCCGGATAGCGAAGGGACGTGGGTTCGTATCCCACCGGGTGACACAGTCGATTAATTTTTGTAAGTGAAATTTGATTTAATTACCAATGTTTTACTATCATTTGATGTTTTGATATTTGACTTGTCAGTTAATTACGTTTACATTAAAAAAAAATATTTGAATTGAAGTTACTATAAAAAGTGTTTTGTAAGTATATTTTGTACATTTGTGTGGTTTATTAATTAATCATTCACGTGCACGAGGATTATGGTACCCAACTTGCCTTTTGCGATCTTTCAGATTACGGCACCAGCAAGACAAATTTGCCATCGGCAGTTGGAAATATTGATAGAGTTTGCTGAGGAGAATAGAGCAGTAGTTCTCGGGGGTGTGAGGAAGGGACCCAGCAAGAGACCAACAAGGCTTGGGAGGAGGTGGCCCGCCGACTGAACTCCATTGGCGGGGGGGGGGGGGGGGGTGATCAAAACCCCTGCAAACTGGAAAAGAGTAAAGCCGAATTTACATTACGAAACTAGTGGCTCGAAATTAGTTTTATGACATTAATTTTATCAACAATTTCACGTGTATATTTACAGTTTCATAATGTATGCATCGGTTTTGCGACACTGGATTAATTTCATGCCATGCGCATATTTTTTTGTAAAACTAATGTCACGCAACTACTTTCGCGATGAAAACGCGACACGAAACTAGTGTCGCGAAAGCATCTGCACGGAGCAGACGTGTGCTTTTGAGTGCATCGTGCAGCTAATTACGCGTTAAAATGGCAAACCAACGTTGGCCAGTCGATAAAAACATAAAATTCATTAACGAATACCAGCGTAACGAGTGTCTTTGGGATCCAAAACACCCTCAATATAAAAATAGAGATGCTAGAGAGGCAGCCTACAAAGTTATTATGGAATCCATGGAAATGGGCACTGTGAAAGAAGTTGTAACCAAAATACGGATACTTCGTAATACTTATAACAACGAACTATTGAAAGCAAAAAAAAATAACACGACGGGCATGGGAACTGATGAGGTGTACGTGTCTAAAATACCGTGGTTGACTCATATGGATTTTTTGAAAAATATTGATAGTTACACCAGAGAAAATACAGAAAATATGGTAAGTTATTATTTTTTAATTATTTTTAAATTTAATAAATCATTCTTTCTTGCCATTCTAAACGCCCTTGTCCAACAAAGTAGTCACTATAATGTTCTCTTATTCTGTGGGCATTTCTGGAATGATTTCCACTAAAACTGCTGAGTGGCCTGAATGCTTCTTGTGGTATTTCTCGCCATGAACCTCTCCTTATTTCTCCTGTATTTGGATTTTCTTCATCAATCAACCCTGGTTGAATATAGGACGATGATCTAGTTTTTAACCAATTGTGCAAAACACAACATGCCTTTATAATTTTGTCCACAGTTTCTGGCAGTAAAGGAATAGGTTTTTCAAATATCCGAAATTTACTAACTAATATACCGAAAGTGTTTTCTATAGTTCTCCGAGCTCTGCATAGTCGGTAGTTGAATATTTTTTGTTTTCTTGATAAATTTGTTCGACGACTATATAGTGTCATAAGATATTCAGTCAAAGGGAATGCTTGGTCTCCCAAAAAAACCATTCCTTCAGGACAGTTCAAAGCCTTTTCCTCCAAAGTCTTTTTAAAATTTTATCTAGCAAATATTCCTCCATCAGAAGCTCGGCCATAGTGACCCACATTGATATACCTAAACTTTAAATCACTGTCACAAACTGCTAGGAGGACAATACTAAATGTTCCCTTGTAGTTATAATAATCACTTCTGGAGTGCATCGGACAACGTATTTGAACGTGTTTGCCATCAATAGCACCACCACACAGTGGAAAATTACATTTTTTATGAAATCCATCAATTATATCTCTCCAACTTTCTTCATTGTCTGGTACCTGTAAAAGAAAATGAGTAGTTCAATATATTGTTTCAGACACCAAACGTCGCACGCAACACTCAAGAAGCTTCAGTTTCTGAATCCTACGATGAAGAGTTTACTGCACCACGTACACCTTCAAGAAATAAAAGGAAACTAAAAGATCCGCTCCTTAGAGCAGTTGATGCATTAGAAAAAGTTTCTTCGAAGCAGTTTTCAAACAACTCAGGTGATGATGAATTTGACCTTTTCGGACGCACTATAGCTCAGCAGTTACGCCAGCTTCCATTAGAAGCTGCCCTAGAGACCGAAGAAGTAATATTGGCTACTATAAGACAGCAACGTATGAAGCTATTAAAACAGACAACGTTATCACAAAGAAGTACATCATCATCAGTGTCGGAGTGTATGGAGTCTAACAGAACTATTACCATTAGAATACCAGAGAATCAGCAAGTCGCACAATCCTCATCAGAATTGGAGTCTATTGCTTCTACTAGTACTGCTACGAATAATGATGCAGAAGACGAGTATTACACATACAATGAAGACATACTTTCGCAAGCTGTTGCAAGCATATCAGGTTCTGATTTGGATAGAGAATTACATTTTGATAATTATTAATACGCATATCATAATGCCTCGGTTGTTAATTAAACCAAATAAAAAATATTTTCTTACCTGAATGCAGTATTTTAATTGTTCATAAATTTCTTCCAGCACATCAGGTAAAAATTGCGATATAGTACACGAAGGCACTCTAAAATCGTATGATAATGAAATCAAACTATTTCCTGTCGCAAGAAATCTTAAGGTGATTTGAAGTTTCAATTTTGCAGTCAGTGCTTCTCGACATGTTGTATCCTGTTTAGATATTTTGTATGACACTTTACTTAATAAAGAATTAAAACAATCTACACTCATTCGAAAGTAGTTTGTATAGCTCTCAGGATCTTCATCTGCTAATTCAGAAATTAAACGCGTTGCACCCAAATGCTTTCTTCCTACCCATCCTCGAATCCACCAACGTCTTTTCTTTCGAGATAACCTTTTTTTAATTTTATATATTAGCATCTGCACCACAACGTTTTGCATCGCAAAATGCAGCTTTGATGTTGGCAGAGCCATGTCGTTGGTGATACTGTTGATTTCACGACACTATTATTTTTATGAAAATAGTTTCACACGTGCTGCAAGTACTTTCATGAAACTCATTCCAACATGCACAACACTAATTTCGTTATGTAAATTCGGCTTAAGTAGTTTATGTTTATTTTCTACGTATGTTGTGTGTTACAGCCGTGTGTTAAAACTTACAGCCCGTCATGTAATACCTCAATACCTCATTTAATACCAAAAATGAAGGTAAAATACAGCACTCAAGTCTTTAGCAGAATTGTTAGTGTTGCTATGGGGTTCACTGCAGGTAGATATTTATTGCATCATACTGATTTAAAATTACATAAGTACTCAAATATACATATAAACTTATATAAATATTTTCTATTTTTAGGAACGGGCAGGATTCCACTTTTGTTATTTTTTGACAAATTATTTGATTCGGTCAACGGAAATTTCAATAAAATTAAAAAAAGAAAAGTTTATAGATCAGCAGTCTCGCCAATATCGCCACATCTTAAGATATGGTATAAAAGTCTACCAATTTTAAAAACGATGAGATTTGTTGGTGGATGACGCACAGGGATGGTCCCATCTATTTCAAGCTGGATTAAAACTATAGAAGCATTCCAGAATATAACAAAAAAAAATACACTCTTTGGAACTCCAGTCACTGCTACTGCGCAATTTTAACCAAGACCCACTAGAATTTTTTTTGTTACATAAGGGCTCATGGGCACCGCAATGTAATGCCTACTGTACCGTCATTTGAGGCATCGTACAAGGCTCTATTAGTAAACAATATGGTTTCACCCCAATCAATTGGGGCTAATTGCGAAAGTGATGATAGCTACTGCCTCCAAAATTTAACATACTTTTTTTACAAAAATATGGCCAGGCCCATACCTGAAAATATATGCATAAATTCTGAACATCTCAACAAATATTGATAGGTTAGATCTTATTAATTTTCAGCAGCTGCATATTGCAATCGCTGGATTTTACATACAATTTATAAACAGATTGGAAATTGTCAAAAATGCAAAGAAGATTTAGAAGGGGATAGTGAAGAACATTTTTCAAAGTTTATAAAAATGAAAAAATATACAAACAAAAGTTTTCTTCACTATCCCAGTAAAAACATTCTGGAATGCTTACTAGAGGAGATCACAATAGAAATATTTAAAACGAATTGTGATATGTTGCAAATTTACCAATATATAGAATTAGAAACCACGAAACTTATTCAAATGAATTTCATCAAGTGTGACAATCACAGTAAAAATTTTCGAAAAATAATCCTAAATATATTGCTATATTGTTAATAATGAATGATTGGTGTAGGGAAGTAAATAATCATTTAAATGGAAAAAGCACTGAGTGTGGTGAAAGTGACCCCATAAAACTGTCAGCGAAAAAATATTTTATAACACACAAAACAAAAATTAAGTTTCAAAATAAATTATGTTCTTAAATCTTTACCTCTCTTGTTGTTGTATAAAAAGATGTATGGGGATCGTTTATTGCAACGCACGGAATTCAACTTTCACTGTTTTTCAAATAGCTCCTGGGTCTATCTGAAACTTTATTCGGTTTCTCTATAAAACCAGAAGCTATTTAAAAAAAAAGCGAAAGTTGAATTCTGCGGGTTGCAGTGAACGATCTGCCTTATCGACAAAAATAAGAACCTCGTGGTTCAACAAGCAAACACAGGATTTATTAAGCAGTACTGGGGTTGGGAGCTAGATGGCGCAGCTACGCATTGTAACCTTGAGACGACTATTATACTTTAGTACTTAGGCCTAGCGCGCACCGGTGACTTTTGTCACCGTGACTGTTTCGTCACTCACATCAAGTCTATGAGTATGTATGGAGGTGCGCGCACGTTACGACGTGACAATTGGGTGACATTTTTGTCCGCCGACCAGCGGACAAGCCCGTGACGAAACTGTCACCACGCCGCTAGGTTTTTATAGCAGCGCGCGCACGGGCAACAAAATTGTCACTCAACACGTATAGTTCTTCCGCCATTTGCATTCGGACCGTCGTCTTTAGCGAACGCAAAATGGCGTCAACGTCTACGCAAAACGTGAAAGTGCACGAAGATAATATCGATAATGATTTACTTATTGAAGAAGTTGAAAAAAGAGCATTAATTTACGATAAAAAGCTGAAAGAGTATTCAGATTCTAATTTGAAAATTAAAGCATGGGATGAAATCAGTCGTATAATATTTTCTACAGTTTGTGGTACGTTGTCGTCACAAGAAAAAACTGAAGCTGGTGAGTATCTTTTTATTTTTAGTATTTGTAGCTAAAACAACAGTTGTACAAAAAGGTGAAATTCAGATTTTGTCATATTGCCATGACACAGCCCCTTGTGGTGAAGTAAAGTAATTCGCAAAATAATTACGTATATTTGCTGCTGATATGGTTCTGTCTGATGGATTTGTTGCAATACCTTTTAATGAACAATCGTAAACAGTGTCAGTAAATTAAATGCCATCTCTGCACCGTACAAAATTATGTAAAATACAACATGTTTTTACTATTATATCAGCAAAATCAAGACTGACGTCAATCGGCCTGTGCAAAATTCGCCATTTGTTACAAAGTATACCAAAAGTGCATTCAACCATGCGTCGTGCCCTAGTGTGGCGATAGTTGTAAATTTTTTTCACAGCAGACAATGATTTTCTTGAATATGGTCGCAAAATATGCCTCGACAAGCCAAATGCCTCATCAGCGACCAAACAAAATGGCATTTTTTTTCCATTTTCATCATATGGCAAATTACGATCATCTGGTATGCTCAATTGATTTTGCTGCAATCTTTTGCCCATGCCAGAATTCTGAAATACATTGGAGTCGCTTGCTGCTCCATTAGCACCGACATCTATGTATACAAATTTATAATCTGCATCTACCCATGCCATGAGAACAGTAGAAAAGTACTTTTTGTAATTGAAACACTGCGTACCGGTGTTTTCCGGCTGAATTATTCTCACATGTTTGCCATCAATTGCGCCAATTATGTTCGGAAAATTTGTCCGTTGGTAAAACTGATTTGAAATAGTATACCAATCCTCTTCAGACTTTTCAGGCATGTATAGTGTATGTAAATTCCAGATCGCGGAACATGTAGATTTTACAATTTCTCGTGCAGTGGTGGCACCTATCAAATATTCAAATGATATGCTGTAAAAACTGTTGCCGGTTGCAAGATATCTGAAACAAAAGAAAATTAAATACATAATACAAAATTAAAGTTAAAAATACATAAATTAAATAAATGACTGACTGTTTTATACTAGTTAAATATTTATTTTCAGGTAAACTTGTACAAAAACGATGGAAGAATTTAAGGGCTTGTTTTTCACGTGAGCTACGTGAGCAAAAATGTACTAAGTCTGGCCAGGCCGCTACAAAAAGAAGAAAGTACAAACATTTTGACCAACTTTTATTTCTTATCCCAAGCATGGATACCCGAGAAACCTCAGGAAATGCTGATTCTGTAGAGGAAATTGCTTGCGAAGAAGATAGTCAGGATGCCAGTGTGGAAGCACTACAGCGAGAAGAATATTCCCGAAAGAAAAATAAGAATAAAATATGTTACGAAGAAAGGCTTCTAGAGATTTTAAACAACAAAAGAGTTGATGATAACAGGTTTATCGAGGCTATGAGAAATAACAAAAGTGACTGTAATGACGATGACAAGGAAAAGCATTTTGCGCTGTCTTTGGTGCCGTTGTTAAAAGCAGTCCCGGAGGAGAAAAAACTAGACGTACAGATCAAAATTTTACAAATTTTCTAGGAAATTCAGAAACAAAACACTCAGCGCAATAATTATTCTCCTATGAATAGCCCATCCACAATTTATAGAGGTAGTCCTCAAAATTTCCAAATCAAGCCCAAATATTCTGTCTCTCTACCATCGCAAAGTCCCCAAGGCCCACTCCACTTAGCAAGAAACACTCCACTGATTTTATCTCCTTCTCCTACATATATTCCATCTTCAAGCCCTCAAAATATGCAAATCAAACCCAAATATTCTGTCTCTCTACCATCGCAAAGTCCCGAAGGCCCACTCTACTTAGCAAGAAACACTCCACTGACTTTATCTCCTTCTCCTACATATATTCCATCTTCAAGCCCTCAAAACATGCAAATCAAACCCATATATTCTGTCTCTCTTCCATCGCACATTCCTCAAAATCCGCTCCACTTAGCAAGAAACACACAACTTGTTTTATCTCCTTCTCCTACTCATACATCTACAAGTTCCCAAAATTTGCTACCCTCTGCACACACTCCATCGAATTCATCTTCACAATCATCGCCTCCTAAGCAAGACCCTAAAAACTCCTCAGCCGCCTCATCGTCATCAATTCAAACCTATATTACAGAGTTTGCAGAAGATTCCGAATTGTATGACATCTGCCAGGAGTACAATATTAACCAACAAGAAGAATAATTAAAGAATATTACATTTCAATTACTTTTTTGATTTTTGATTATAGTTAAAAACTACTTACTTTAATTTGTATATCATTTTTGTATTTTCATTAAAATAAACAATTTAAAATTACATAATATTCTAATTACTTATATTTACCTCAAAGTAACAGCGAGTCTTTCTTCAGCCGGAATAGACAATCTCATGTTTGTATTTTCGTATGTCAACGCAGGTCCTAAATTGCGAAGTAATTCATCAAAACTTCTAACACTCATTCGAAAATACCCAAAAAATTACTTTGAATGTTCCCGAAGTTTATGAAACATGGTGTAGAACTTTCCATTTATTAACCTGTCACTCCAAAGGGGGTGTACCCAGTATTCTTTTCGCTTTTTTTCTCTTTTGAGTTTCCTTATAAGCTCACAGATGACGACCGTCTCTTCGAAATCCATTTCGACAAATGAAGCTTTTTAAAAAAAAAAATGTTTCTGTCACCTTTCGTGAGCGCACCTCGCTTTGGAGGCGTGACGTGACAGCGACAAAAACTTTTTTGTCATGCTGACAAAAGTCACCGGTGCGCGCTAGGCCTTATTCTTATCTATGTCGCTGACTGGATTTGTGCGGTTTTACCGCGCCGCGCTCGTGTTGTGTGTGAAGTTAACTGAGGGATGCGATGGCAGGGGATGCGCGGGGAGGATCTTTTCAACCAGCGTTGCCAATGCTACGGCAATTACCGTGTTCTACGGCTTTCAGGTCAGAAAATCACTAAATCTACAGGCTACGGCCTTCACCCTAAGGCCGTAGCAGAATCTACGGCTTTTCGCAAGTTCTACAGTAATTAATTAATTGATCGTACAGTATATCAATTAATTTATTGAGCGTTTACTTTTAGAGTAGGTATAGGTCTACCAGAATCTCATGGCAAAAAAGGAAATTAAATTTTGCAGTGCGCAACACTAGGGAAATAAGAGTGCGCTCCAAAAAGCGAAAATCACTGAAGTGAATGAATCGACAAGAATATATATATATACTAGTCAAAACAAAATAGGGGCCACCACGTTTTTTTAGTTTTCCAATAAATTTATTATATTTAGGGGTTGATAAATTATTCGACTTAATTTATTGATTAATTTTTAATGTTTTAACATAAAAATTAACGAAGATAAATTTGAAAATTTTCAAATGTTCGATTTTTGTGAAAAAAAGTAATTTTGGCTAAAATACACTAGATGAAAAAAACATTTTAAAATTTAAAACAATCTTATTTTTTTCTCATTTTTTCACTTTTTTAGTACCGTGTATGCCCTCCTCTTTTGTGAATGCATTCTCGAAGCCTAGAGGGCATACTCTCTACCAAGTGGCGAACTGTTTCTTGTGCAATTTGTTCCCAGCTTGTTTTCAGCACATTAATTAGCTGTCTTTCGTTATGCACAGGTTGGTTTGCGTTCCGGATACTTCGTTTTAATAAATCCTACATGTGCTCGATTGGGTTAAGGTCCGGACTGTTGGCGGGCCACGGTAAAACCTGTATACCAGCTTCCTCTAGGGCTTCTCGGGTGGCTCTTGCTGTATGAGCGCGAGCATTGTCGTGCATTAATTTGAATCCTACACCAATTCTTTGTGCAAATGGCACTACATGGGGTCTTATGACCTGTTCAATGTATCGTTGAGCCGTTACCGTACCTTCATTGAGAACTGCGAGCTCGGTTCGAACGGACATCGAAATTCCGCCCCACACCATTACATTGGGACCCCCAAATCTGTCACTTTCATGGATGCAGGCATCCGAAAATCGCTCACCCTCTCGTCTCCAAACTCTAATGCGACGATCGTCACTAAAAAAAATTACTTTGCACTCATCAGTGAACAATACTGTGCTCCAATCATTTGTGACCCAGTCCTGGTGTTGTCTTGCGAAAGATAAACGGTTCGCACGATGCGCACTTGTCGTTGAGAATCGTTGGTCCTCGCGTAACCGATTCCTAATCGTTTGGTAGCGATCACACGAGTACTCGTCGCCTGGCGCAAGCGATTTTGTATGGAGCGAGCGGTGACGAATCGCTCTCTGCGTGCAGTTAAGCGTATGTAGCGATCTTCTTGTGTTGTGGTTGCTCGAATTCTTCCAGATCCCCGTCTTCTGGTTACACTTCCAGTCTCTTGGAATCGATTCCAAGCATTCTGGATGGCTCTTCGTGTAAATCCCAGCTGCAGAGCTACAGAACGCTGCGAATGCCCTTCTTGTATCAATGTTATGGCTCTAGTTGCGGTTTGCACGTCCATATGTCTACGATTTCTCGGCATTGCTCTTTGAAAATGTTTATTCACACTATAACTTAGCAAAATTTAACTGCTCGCGCACGAATTCACAGTTGGAATGACCTAAAACTTCGTTTAAAAAGTTGGGTAAATTCAAGTGGTTACAAAAAAAATGACAAACTCTCACCCACTTCAAAAACTATGCAAGCTGTAAACTCTCACGATGTTCGTTAACACTTAAGGTAAAACCACAAAAAAGTTAGGTACTTAACATCAGTTAGAAATAATTAAAATCGCTCCAGACGTCGAAATAAATAAGTGGCCCTTATTTTGTTTTGACTAGTATATATTTCCTTGTCTGTGATTGCTGTTCTAAAAGAGACAGACTGTTGTCAAATTGTTCACTGAGTGATTTTCACGTTCTTTGCAACGCGCTCTCTATAGATAAAATGTGATATGACAGTATTTACAAGTAACATATGAAAGTCATAATTGTTTTACTTTTTTCTGTGCCATGAGATTCTGGTAGACCTATATACGAATTTACAAATCGATGTTTCGACTATATATCCGAATTATTCCGAATGCCAAGATTGCAAAGTCTGTGGACGGGTATTTCCCGAATTCTCACATCAAATGTTGCATCTCTTTTTCGCTTCGCATGCTAGAAGAGAGAAACAAAAAAAAACATGTTTATTCGATATTTTGTTTCATTTATCGCCATTACTCGGAACAATTAACAATTACATCTTTTAAAAACGTAGTTATCGCCTTGATTTTTTGCGTTTATATGTTGTTTGAGTGCGACTGAGTGCGACACAACAGTCTATATCACAAGATGGACTCCGAGAGTAGTGCCGATGGACCATCTACACCAAAAAAGAAAACTGCTGCAAAAAGAAAACATTATGCTCAGAAATATAGGACTGAATGGGAAAGTGAAGACTTATTCAAAAATTGGATCGCACCTGTAACCGGTAATGAATTTAAAGCCTCTTGTAAGGTATGTGACACAATTTTAACTTGCGAAACATCTACTTTACGTCGTCATGTGACGACTGCACAACATATTAAAGTCACAAACATGAAATCTAAAATAAAGAACCTTAAGAGCTATTTCTTGAAAACCTGCAATCCTGATGATGATAAGGCTGTAAGAAGAGCGGAAATAAAGTTTGAAGCTTTTGTGGCAGAACATGATTTATCATTTCTTGCCATTGACCACTTGACTGATTTATTTAAAGAATGTTTCCCGGACTCCAAAAAAGCCGGAGAAATAAAACAGAAGAGGACATAGTATACAGAAATTATAAAGAATGTTATCGGTGAAAGTCAAAAAATAGGGACAGGAGAGAAAATAAAGGCTGAAAAATTCAGCGTACTAGTCGATGAATCTACCGACATTGGCTCAGTAAAATCTATGTATATCCTAGTAAAATTTTACGATTTCAAAGTAGGATTTGTGGTTACGTCGCTTTGGACTTTAACTCCGTTGTTCGGAGATGGCGATGATTTTGAATTCGCAGCATGCGGTGCTACTGGTGAAGTAATATACCAATCAATACTCAAAACGTTTGTTGTTAGAGACATACCACTTGAAAACTGGATTGGTTTCACATCGGACAGGTGCAATGTTATGATGGGCCAGCACAACTCTGTTGCCAGTAGATTATCGGAAAATTTACCTGGGATTACAATTTTGAAATGCATTTGCCATTCTCTGCACCTATGTGCAAGTAAGAGGCTTGTAAAATGTTGCCTAGACGATGTGAAGATCTGGCGCGTAACATTAATGTTTTTTTTAGGAATAGTTGCAAGCGTCAAGCTGAATTGGTGGAATATCAAATATTTGTGAATGCCAAAGTTCATAAAATACTTCACCCAGCACAAACACGCTGGCTATCACTTTTGAGCGTTGTTGAAAGAATTCTAGAACAGTGGAGTAGTCTGAAACTTTTTTTAACAACAAATGGTTTGCCGAAAAGGTAGTTTCCGCAGAAATGATATTTCGAGATTTAAATGATTCATTTATGTACATGTATTACCTGTTTCTACAATGAATATTGCCAAAATTTGTTTAACTTAATGAATATTTTTAAAGCAAAGAAACAAAATAATAGAGTTGGATGATCGCATGCGAATGACTTATAAGATATATTATATTGTTCTATGTTCAGAAATCACGTTAATCAAACGCTACTAAATCAGATCCAACCAGAAAATACTAATTACCACATACCAAGTATGTATTGTTCATTATATAAATCCTTACCGTAAAAAAGCGAGCCGAGGGCCAAACGCAGACTTAAGTATGGTGTATAAGACCAAAAGAAAAAAAAAACCTCGAATGTGACAAATAACCTACTTAGAAAATTGTTCACACCCAGTACTAAAATGGTTATCCGAGACGGTACCAAATTACTTTATATCATTAAAAAACTGTTGTAAGGGTACTTGGACGGTTGAATACTAAAATCTAGTAAAACACTTGAAAATAATTGAATTTAAATGCTAATAAGTAAGAATTAAGTACATTTTAAACCGGAAATCTACCCTCATAAAAAAATAAAAAGTATATAAATTACCTGTAAGGGGTTTTTGAAGGGAATGTAAGGGCAGAAGGGCATCCTGACGGTGCTGATCTCACGCCACACAAGGGTACCAAAACAGTCTTATGCCTCCAGAGGAATAGAAAGCAACTATGAACACATCACCTATCATGGGTCATTGAGACAACAAACCGCTTTAGTGTTTCCAACGGTTTACAACCCAAAGACCTTCAAACTCAGAGTGAACAGGCTTCTTCTGGGTGAGCTCGCTCCATCGTCGACTCTGTCTGCGCCACGTCTGGCTTAGTCTAGAGTCAAGAGCAAACCCATTTCAAATAATAAAAAAAATGATCAACAAGTAAACCCAAAACGGGGAAGAAAAGAATACTCACGATAATAACTTGCGAATAGCTTGCGGATAAATATGTGATGGCCTAAGCAGGAAACTGGGCGAAAAATTCCCTTAGAAAAAAAATCTTTATCTTGACTCTCAAAAAAGTCCTCAACCGCGGCCATGACGTCGCTATCATCGTCAAATTTCTTGCCTCCGAGGTGTAACTTAAGTCGTGGAAAGAGACAGAAGTCACTGGGGGCTAGATCTGGTGAATAAGGGGGGTGTTCGACCAGCTCAACGCCCGCTTCCTGAATGGCAGCCATGGCAATTGCAGCTTTGTGAACCGGTACGTTGTCTTGATTGAACAGCACTCCAGCCCGCAGTTTGCCTCGCCTTTTTTCCTTAATAGCCTCCCGCAATCTTCTTATTTGTTCTGCATAGTAGGAGCCTGTAATAGTGGCCCCCTTTTCCAAGTAGTCCACCATGATTATACCTTCAGCATCCCAAAAAACAGACGCCATAACCTTCCCTGCTGAGCTTGACACTTTGAATTTCTTCGGCGTCGGTTCATCGGATCGTTTCCATGTCATCGATTGTTGTTTTGTTTCAGGTTCAAAATGGTGGATCCAGGTCTTATCCATGGTCATAAAACGTGACAAAAAATTATCCTTGTCTGCCTGGAACTTTTCGAGATTTGCTCTGGAGATGTCGACTCGTTTCTTCTTTTGCTCGTCGTTTAACATTTTCGGTACCCAACGCGCGGTTTGAGAAAGGTTTTTTCTCATATGCAATTCGTTCGCAAGGATTCTTTGAATGCTGCGATATGAGATCCCTGTGACCTCAGCTACATGCCTGATAGTCACTCTTCGATCTTCCAATACAACTTCGTCAACATTTTTCACATTTTCTTCAGTGAGGGACGTCGATGGGCGTCCTTCGCGGTGTTCGTCTTCCGTCGATGTTCTTCCCAGCTTAAACTCCTTAGCCCAGCGTGCAACTGTTGAATATGGAGGAGCAGAGTCCCCTAATGTTTCCACCAAGTCGCTGTGTATGTCTTTGGTAGACATTTTGTTCAAGCAAAGGTATTTAATGACAGCTCTGATTTCGTGTTTTTTTATTTTGATGTTCACTCCTTGACAGTTCGTATTCAAATGAATGTAGCTCCCGGGAATCGTGGCCTATTTATATGATTTTTTTCCTGAACTAGTGGGTAACTATTCAAGTGACTGATATTTTTTTTGTATTTTTGTGTGCACTAGAAATAATAGATTATCATTACTTTTGGATCACCCCTCGTATTTGGAGCCCGGACACACGCAGATGGAGTGTGACTCGGTGCACGCAGTGATCGGAAGGAAATTAAAGAATAGAGAAATTCATATCCCAAGCGACTTCATAACTGTGACTAAAGAGGCACGAAAGAAGCCCACTCCATATGAAGCTATTTACGTAGATCACAATCTCGTGAAGGATTATAGTGACAAATCGGCATGGAGATATAACAGCATAAGACCAGGCCGAAAAGCTGGTGATACAGTTGTAGTTGATTTAAGGGCAATTAAATACAGTCCAGAGGGCATTATCTCCTACAAGATTAATTTCGATGCTGATTGGACAGAGTTGCCGACAAGACCCAAAAATCTATGTATAAGTACCACCAGCGACCAAAGATATCAAGCCTAAAGAAAAAAGACTTGCTTGCTTTATGCGACTCATATGTTATTCCATGAGTATACCGAGATTATTACTCAAGTTTGGAGGCTGGAGACAATTATATTAAACCCGATAAGCATAACGAAAATTAATAAGATTTAACTGATTTATTGTATTATTTTAAATATTAATAAACCATTAAGGTTTCTAAATTGATTGGTTGTTTTATTTCATTACTTGCTAAAAATATTTCAAATAGTTCTTAGATTTTCAGGATCTTTTTAAATTATTATTGGAAAATTTCAAAAAAATACTGATAACTCATTCATTACAAATGATATCCTGAATCTTAGTAATACACAGTAAGCTTCATATAATTTAATGAAAAAAAATATTACTAAATGGTCTCTAGATAAAATAAAATAACAATGGAATATTTTCAAAATCTTTAAACCTTAATTACTCAGAACAGGCCATTTTGAAATGTTCCATTACTGTTCCCGACCGACGATATGTTAGATATGGCTATTATAAACAGCTGGATTCTGTACAAAAAAGTTTCTCTGAAAAAAGGAATAGATACCAAAAATTTATGAAACTTGTGGATTTCCGAACAGAATTAGCTGAAAAGCCAATGCAACCTTTTGGCATCATTTTTTTTCTTTCGCCAGAAACGAAAATTGGGTCACGTAGACATATCCAAGAAGTGCAATGAAATAAAAAATAACACCCTAACCCGTAACCTACCCTCTGGTAGGTTACGGGTTAGGGTGTTATATAAAGCTTTGTTTTTTTTGTTATTATCAGGTAGTTAGGACAGCATTCTTCAACATTAGTCGGGATCAGTTAATAAATAGGATATTAACAATACCTAACCACTTATTTGGAAATCCAGAGTCTCCTCCCGAACAAAGACGTGCTATTACTATTGTTGATGGGACGTATGTCTACCTACAAAAAAGTTCTAACTATGGATTTTAACGCAAGTCATACAGCCTACATAAATTCCGAAACCTTTTAAAAACATTTTTATTGGTGTGTCCCGATGGGCACATTATTGAAGTTTATGGGCCATACGAAGCAACCAAATCGGACGCAGATATTTTAAAAGAAATACTTGAAGACATCAATGACCCTTTTAATCACTTTTTTAACGCAGAAGATGTTTTCATACTGGACAGGGGATTCAGAGATGTTATGGAGGATCTTAGATCTGCAAACTACCGCGCGTACATGCCTCTGTCTAGAAATGCGGGACAGACACAATTGACCACTCGGCAAGCGAATTATTCCAGACGGGTAACATTGTGCAAATGGGTGGTCGAAACTATCAATAGAAGAATAATAAATCAGTTTCGACAACTCAGAGGTCAGTTTTTTAATAGAGCCGCAGGTCATATGTTCGACGAATTTAGAATTGCTGCTGCACTGTTAAATGCATTTGACAAACCTTTAACCGACCATCGATTGACTGACTCCATAATCAATAAAATTAATAATACTCTCGATCATAATGACCTAAGTGATTATGTAGGTCAAAGAAACCTCAACCATATTCGAGTTGATTTCGAGCCAATGGTAGCAAATTTTCCCAGCCTTGATAACTTCCCCACAATCCAAAAGGATGACTTAATTATACATGCACTCGGGACGTATCAATTGAGTCAGGCTAGGAGCTACTATGGCGAACATTTAAGAAATGATGGTTCATACATTATTGAGTTACATAGAGAGAGCAGGTTAAATATAAATACACTTGAGGAATTCAATTTAATAATGGAAAATCCGTGGCTCCTTCGCGGTCGTATCCAGTCTCGGCATAGAAGGCGACAAGTGTACTTTGTTTACATATTATTAGAAGGTAGTTAAGTAATACCCTCTTCTCAAGACCTTGTAAACAGTAGAGCGACCTTAGTCATCTGCAACAATGTTTAGACAAATTCTAAATTATTGCTAGTTATTGCAAATTCCTAGAATTATATTTTTACGATCATATTTTCATTGAACTATTATAATTTATGGTTTCCTTCTTACACTGAATTTGTCACACATTGCAAAAGCAGATAAGGCACGGTCACCAGATTAGTATATAAACCCTGAAGCAGCGACTTCAAGATCATTCTACTCCTCATATTCAATAGTGTCACATCTTACTGTATTGAATTTACTGTATTTCTTTGTCTTGCTAAATTTCGTAATATACAACAGTGTTCAAGTAACAGTCTACGTGTTTTCTTGATTTTCCTCCTAAAATCAAGTGGTGGCAGCAAATCCAACTCCAGCCAGAAACCTAACTGGTGGCAGCGGTGGGATATCCTCTGCAACGATCACAGACTAGTACAGTACGTAATTGAAGCCGCTCAAGTAAGTGATTTTATCTTCAACATCTTGCTCGTTGCATTTCTTTCAAGAATTGAGAGGACGATCCAATAATCAAGCCACGAGATTTTAACATAAAGAAGACGAAGAATAAGGAGTAGGATCGGGAGGATCCGTTGTCCTTCCTTAACAAATTAAACCTTAGATAGACATGTGTGCTCTAGGGTCATTATTATTTTTGTAATTGTATAATTAAATATTTAAAAATTCGGTACCGATAAATTTGAAAAATATATTGTGCAAAAATTGCGAAATTATAAAGCTATGTGCGAATTATTTAGGTCACGTGACTAGTTAATTAACTATTGATTTGTAAAATTGTTGAGTGAATAGGAATTTGGTTTAAGCAAACCTGAAAAACATTGCTTTGTATGAATGTGGTTTTTAGCAAACCTAACCAAAATTGCAGTGTGTAAAATCATTTAAATTGTGTGAATTGTAAAAATAAAAGTGGTTTCAGCAAACCTAACCAAAATTGCTCTGGTTTAAAATAAAACCTATAAACTTAAAATATTTGAAATAAATTAAAAATTTGCTTCGCGAAATTAAAATTGTAAAATCGGAAAAAGTGTAAAAAAGTACTCTTGACTTTAAAATAACATTACTGGGTAAAATAATAAATTTTGATAAAATAAAATAAAAATATAAAATAAAGACATGAATTTCTTATCGGAAGCAGCTCAGTTAGCTCAAAACCAATTGGGTCAGGCAGCACAGCACGCAATGGGACAAATCAGACGGGAAGTTAAACGCGCGGCAGACTAAATAATTGCCGAAAGACTTGCAGCAAGTACTGCACATTCATCTGACTTTCCCAATGCTCAACCATTACCTGAGCCACCACCATCTGAACAGGAACGACCTGAACTTCCACAATATTATCGTAGTTTTGAAACTCGCAGTGATGCTGACGCATCTCCTCCTCCACCCTACAGCGGAATTAGATACTGACTAATGGCTTGATTATTGGATAGAATTTAATAGTTCAGCTACGTCAGAATTATTAGACATAGTGCCAACTTTCGATGGCAATCCAAAAACATTAAACCTTTTTATTAAAAAAGTGGAATATGTTTTGGCTATGGTGGGAACTCATAACCACAATGACACTGAAGTACAATTTGTGATGCAAAAGCTTACAAGTAAATTAGTAGGCAGAGCAGCCGTACTAATAGGCGAGTACGATTATGCTAGTGTCTCATGGCAAACCTTAAAGGAATTACTTATTCAGCATTTCGGAGATCAAAAGTCCGGGGGATGCTTAGTGTTAGAATTGGAACAACTCAAAATAAGAAATAACGAATCGTATCTGGATTTCTTTAATAGAATTCAGTCTGTCAAATGTAATCTTTTTGCAAAAATTATAGCAAAAAATGATGCCGCAACGAGAGATACTAAAATGTCCATATATAATCATACGGCATTACGGGTTTTATCAGACAGAGAGCGGTCACGCGGTCAAGCGTTCAAGCGGTCAGTTTTGCGTTCTTTGTATTATATTACGTTACATAGATATACTCACACAGGAGGCATTCTGACCGCGTCGGTCAAGTGGAACGCACGCGTTCGCGCGTTCACTGCTGTTTCGGCGACCAAATTGGAAAGAAGATGGAGACCGAAAAGCTAATTATGTTAGTACGTGAAAAGCGTTTTTTATACGATGCGAAGGATAACCATTACAAAAACCGAGGAATAGTAGCCGAAGCATGGTTGGAAATTGCCAGAGAAATGGGAAATGAAAATGGTAAGTCATAAAATAGTGTTTTGGGGAACATGTATTTTTTGCCACTCGTTCAGAAACTACATTTTTTAAGGAATATAGAAATGTATTTTTACTAGCTAGGTTATGAAGAATAAAAATAAAACCTCAGTCACAATATATATTTTTATTACATCGTTATTCCAGTCAACAATGAAAGTCGGTCCACAGATTATTAAAGTTATGAATGAAAAAAAATAGCTGCCAACACTGAAGAGACTGTAATGCATATTATACTTCTTGTAATACCATATTTATGATACATACATAAATACCTACAATTTGTGGGTAGGTACATAATGAAGCAGTTTGGCACTTATTATCAGAGATCGGGTATTCCAGTGCATACTTACCTAAACTTCAACTTAGGTACAAATTATATTATTGGAAGAATATTTTATTTTTTTTGAGTTCCGTACTAAAATTATGTCAAATTAAAATGTTTTGTATTAGTTACGTAATATAAAACTAAATTGGATTTGTTTATGTGAATATTAGGTAAAAAGTGGTATGGCCCCTCAATGTTACGCACTTCCTCGAAGTTTACGTAAATATGCACTAGAATATCCGATCTTTACTATATTAATGTTAATTAAAATATGAAATAAAATGTTCACGAACTTCATATGCTGTCATATTACTTCTCTGGGCATTTGGTGCGAAATCATTAAAAGATCGGGCATTAATATAGTAACGACGAATCATATCCTCATCTACCACTTTGTTGTCCCCCTTAATTCTGAGGTAGTTGTGTAAGCAACACGCAGCTTTTATTACTTCGTTTGTTGTTTCTGTGTTTAGTTCAATTTCATTCATAAAAACCCTCCATTTCTGAGCCAATATTCCGAATGCACTCTCTACTATACGCCGTGCACCACAAAGTCTGCGATTGTAATTTGCTTTTCTATGGTCTCTAATTACTATGTCAGTAGGAAATGGTCTCATTAAAAAATTTTCTAACTTGAAACCACCATCTCCAAGAAATATGTGAGGCACAGGTACTTCCATCCCTGGCAATGGCTTTGGTGGTGGTATATTAAGCTCATTGTCAATCAACTTCTTGTAAAAGACAGAATTTTGAAAAATAGTGCTGTCACTGTCTTTGCCATAACTGCCTACGTCAATCATAATAAATTTATAATCAGAGTCAACCACTGCCAGCAATACTGTTGAGAATTTTTGTTTATGACAATAATGCAAAGACCCCGTGTTGGATGGGCATTTTATTGTTACATGTTTGCCATCTATACTGCCTAGACAATTTGGAAATCTCCATCTTTCATGAAATCCGATGACAGACTGCTTCCACATTTCTTCAGACGGGAATGGCATGTATGTTGGCTGTAGATTTTTCCAAATTGCACTACATGTTTCCTTGATTATTGTTGTAACAGTAGATTTTCCCATACAATATGAATTGCCTATTGTGGATGAGTAATCTCCAGTGGCAAGATACCTGAAACAAGTACAAAAAATATTATTAATATATTTTATGAAATATTATTAATAAGTTTGTTATAAATGTGCAAATCCGAATTGATCGTGCATATATTTTTACAGGTAAACAATGGGCTACTAAATGGAAAAGCTTAAGAGATAATTATAAGAAGTTCAAAAAGTCAACAGAAACTGCTTCTGGATCTGCATATAAAAAATACAAAAATTGGCCTTGGGCAGATCAGCTTCGCTTTCTAGATGACACCATTGCTCTGAATGAAACTGATAGTAATATTAACAGTGGAAATAGAGACAGCACTTCACAAGTTTCTGACTCAACCAACCAATCAAGCCCAAGTAACAGTGTTGATTTGCGAAATTCTGTCGACTCAACCAACCAATCAAGCCCAAGTAACAGTGTTGATTTGCGAAATTCTGTCTCTGAAAACCTCTCCCGTCCCGGTTCTAGTAATAGTAGTTACTCTAGAAATTCTGCCAAAAATAAAAACGTAACACAAAAAGCTGATTCAGATCCACAACAACAACTGTTAAAATATTTACACGAGAAGAAACTTAACAAGAGAAAACTTGATGATATTGATTATTTATTTCAAAGTTATGCGACTTCTATGAGAAAAATGCCAGCTCGCATGCAAAGTATGCTCAAATTAGATATGGCAACATTATTTGCAAAATACGAAATGCAACTCCAGGATAATATAAATATAACTCCAGTCAATTCACCATCAACTAACATGTATTTATCCGAAGACAGTATGGTACAAGATGTTGAAAACTTACAAGATCTGCCTGAATTGTCATCACACGAAATGGATGAATTATTACATGACACACAACATGTTCAGTCAAATGAAGTAAATCAAGACCAAAATATATCTGAATTTTCTGAGCTTAGACGGTGTTATGAAGAAGCTGCTGAAGTAATTAATAATGATAATAATGAATATTCTTAAGAATATACAATTATTTGTTTAAGGAATAAAGTAACTTACCTCAAACATACCACCAATCTTTCTTTTGCTGAAATGGCTTTCCTCCAGTTAGTATCTTGTTTATCTAAGTCATGTTTAATTTTGTCATACAGTTCATTGAAGGAATCAAGTGTCATCCGAAAAGAATTATAAAAAATTTCTTCATCATCAACCCATTTAGAAAAAAGTCTATGAAATTCTCCATCATGTTCTATGTCCTTATTTACTGGGCGCACCCAGTATTTTCTTTTCCGTCTTGATGCTGATAATGACCACAAAATCAATAATTCGTCTTCCGATGAACTATCGTCAAAAATCATGGTGATACTAGTGGTACCGCGTCGACCGTTCAACAGCGGGGTTCGTGAGCAATTGGACGCTCGAACGCGGAACGCGAACGCAGACCGCTTGACCGCGTGACCGCTCTCTGTGTGATAGGACCCTACAAGTTTTTCAGTATAACTTACCCCAGCATCTTTTACGACTCGTCAGACTGAAAGACCCTAAAAACTTAGAAGAAGCATTACAAATAGTGACTGAAGAAGTCAACTTTCAAAAGCAGTATATGCTGCAAAACGAATCTAGCTCTAATACAAAGAGGGCGCCGTCTCATAATAAAAGTTATAAACCTCGACCATTTCACGGTCAAAACTTCCGCCTAAATGAAAGGCCTACTCCAAACTCTAACACCAATTTCAGACCTCAAGGTCATTTTCAGAACCAACCACAGGGTCAGTCTCAATTCCCAAGACAGCCTCAACCCTCTACTTCTAGCCAACCTAGGCAACAATGGATGAATCGCAGATTCACTCAGAATCCTTTTCAAGCGTCGACATCGAGGCAAAACTATACAAATTACCATAATGAGCCAGTTACGGAAAATTCACCAAACACTTCTGAGAATCCAGGAGAGAATTTTCATTAACGGCCTCCGAGACGAATCCCCAGTCATAGACAAAAGTAATTTAAACTCATTGCCATACATATTCGTACCAGAAATTAACGCGAGAATTTTATTAGACACAGGAAGTACAAGGTCATTCTTAGGCAACAAAGTATGCGAAAAATTTTATAAAATGTTTAAAGAATATGAGTTATTTGACGTAATTAGCACACACGCTGTGAGTCAACATAACGAAGTCGTAAAATACCGTTATTTAAATTGTTCAAGGTCAACTTATATCATAAATTTTACATTTACGACATAGACCAATGTTATGACGGACTTTTTGGGATAGACTTATTAAGGAAGTTGAATGCGGTCATTGACACAGAAAATGAGTGTTTAGTAACACCAACTGTAAAAATCCCGATAAGTTATAATTCTTTGGAAAATGGTACTGCAAGCTCTATTGTTACAGTCACGTTAGAACCAAGAATGGAAGTCATTAAAATTCCGACGGACTTAGTCAACGGACAAGGCATTGTAGACTTTGTAGAATTTTACGAGGGCGTGCGTATGCCAAGTGCATTAGTACAGTGTATAAAGGGCTTTGCTTATACAATCATTTAAAATTCTACTGATAAATACATAAGTATTGAAAGAAACCATTTAAAGTTACTAAATTTCAAGAACCATGTTACACTAATTACTTGCCTTCAAATTATGATCAACTCCTAGAAGAAAATTAAGGACTGATCATATGAATTCAGAAGAAAAGGAATTAATACATAAAATTTGTTATGAATATAAAGATCTATTTCACCATGATGATATACCATTATCATTCAGTCATGAAGTTAAACATAAAATCCGTACAAAAGATGATAATCCAATATAAATTAAACCTTATCGTCAACCACCTTCCCAAGCAGAAAAAATAAAAAGGCAGGTTGATAAATTATTAAAAGATAACGTAATTAAACCTATTTTTTCACCATGGAGTGCCCCAGTCCATATTGTCCCAAAGAAATTAGATGCAAGCGGCGAACCGAAATATCGAATGGTTGTCGACTATCGCAAATTAAATGATATAACTTTGGATGATAAATATCCACTCCCAAACATTAACGATCTTTTTGATAAGCTTGGGAATAGTACTTATTGCACTACTCTTGACTTAGCATCAGGTTATCATCAGATAGAAGTTGATGAGCCCGATCAACCTACGAGGGGCGTTCAATGTATTCTCGGTATCGGGGTAATTTGCTAATAACGTGGGTAATCTAATTATCTTATTTGTTAATGACACTATCTGAGGGTATAAATAAAAAAAATCATTTAATTACGATCATTACTTTTCTATTTATTGTCAGTGAAAGACGACCAGAATGTCTGACGTCACAATGATAAAGAAAATCGAGCATCGCGCTGTTATAAAATTCCTCACTAAGCAGGGAAAAAGCCAAAAAATCATTCACGAAGAGATGGTCGCTGTTTACCAAGACTCTGCCCCGTCGTTATCAACCGTTCAAAAGTGGTCAAGTGAATTCAAAAGAGGCAGAGAAAGCATTGAAGACGACCCTCGCTCGGGCGGGCCCGTGAGCGTCACCACTGAAGAAAATGTGAAAAAAGTGGAAAAACTTGTACTTGAAGATGCTAGAATAAAAATCAAGATGTTAGCAGAGATAACAAACCTATCCGTGGGTACCATACATGCTATCCTGCATGACCATCTTAACCTCTCAAAGGTCAGTGCAAGATGGGTGCCGCGAATGCTGACCGCACCTCAGAAACAAGTTCGTGTCGAGTGCTGCAAGGAATTTTTAGAGCTCTGTAGAGAAGATTCAACGAGTATTTTCGACCGACTTGTTACTGGAGATGAGACGTGGGTTCATCACTATGACCCTGAGAGTAAACAGGAGTCCATGCAGTGGGTAAAAAAGGGTGCAGAGCCCCCAAAGAAGTTTAAAGTCACCCCATCCGCCGGAAAAATAATGGCTACGGTTTTTTGGGATTCCAAAGGTATTTTATTGATAGAATACACTAAAAAGGGTGTAAGCATCACAGCAGCATCATACGCAATCACACTGCGTAATTTAAAAGGAGCAATCAAAGAAAAAAGGCGAGGAAAACTCACAGCGGGGGTGTTGTTGCTTCACGACAACGCGCCGGTTCACACGGCCCGCGTGGCGAAGGCTGCTGCGCGAGACTGCGGCTTCGAAGAAATTAATCATCCTCCGTACAGTCCAGACTTGGCCCCCAGTGATTATCACCTATTCCCAAATTTGAAAAAAGACCTTCGTGGAAAGCGATTTTCCGACGATGAGGAACTGAAGACAGCAATTAATGCCCATTTTGAGGAGAAGTCAGAAGAATATTTTTTAGAAGGTTTAGAGAAACTTATTTATCGTTCTAATAAGTGTATTGAGGTTCTAGGGGATTACATTGAAAAATAGGTTTTTTTCCAAATTTTCTGAGTTTTCTTTCATGCCCATACCGAGAATACATTGAACGCCCCTCGTAAACAGCATTCAGCACACAATTTGGACATTATGAATTTATGAGAATGCCATTTGGACTAAAAACAGTCCCAGCAACTTTTCAAAGAGCAATGGATAGCATATTACGAGGTTTACAAGGAATTCATTGTCTCATATATTAGGATGACATTTTAAATTTTCAACATCTTTGAAAGAACACCTGGAAAAATTAAAATTAGTATTCGACACTCTACGAACAGCCAACTTAAAAATTCAATTAGATAAATCTGAATTTTTACGAAAGGAAGTATTATACTTAGGTCATACTATTACGAAAGAGGGACTTAGACCAAATAATGATAAAATTCAAGCAGTCTTCAATTTTCCTATTCCTAAAAATGCAAAAGAAATTAAATCTTTCTTAGGATTAGTAGGATATTATAGACGTTTCATAAAAGACTTCTCCAAAATTACTAAACCTATGACGCAATTACTAAAGAAGAATGTTAAATTTGAAATTACAAATGAATTTACCCAATCATTTGAACTATGTAAAAACCTCTTAACAAATGCCCCACTCTTACAATATCCTGACTTTAGTAAACCGTTTATTTTAACAACAGACGCATCCAATGTCGCACTTAGTGCAGTTCTTTCCCAAGGAAATATTGGTAACGATAAACCTGTTGCTTACGCAAGCAGAACTTTGAGTAATACTGAACAAAAATATAGTACTACAGAAAAAGAATTACTAGCCGTTCTATGGGCCGTTAAGCACTTCAGACCATATCTATATGGTACTAAATTCTCAGTCTATACAGACCATAGACCTCTTGCGTGGCTCTATTAAAGAACCAAATAGTAAACTTACTCGCTGGAGATTGAGACTCCAAGAATACAATTTCGATGTTATTTATAAAAAGGGAAATCAAAATTTAAATGCAGATGCATTATCTAGAATTCAATTAAACTGTTGATGAATCACCCTCTACTTCACAACTTAACGATCACATATATGAAAATATGTCTGAACGTACAATGACAGCATCAGAAGTTACAACTCTGGATAACGCTGATGACTTCAATGATGATGATATTAATGTTATTCCAGTCCTAACTGAAGCGATTGATACAAAACCTAATCAAATTATTGTAAATCATTGGTATAGGGATGAAAACAAAATAAATGATTTATCAAAGAATAAAAGAAAAATAACAGAAATATTTATCTCATTGAACCCAATTTTAATTAAAAATTTCCTTAAAGACACAATAAATTTAAACACTAAATATTTTATCTATTTCGCAACAAAAGATTTAAAAATATTATTTTGCGAAATAATATCGGATCTCTTTGATAGTAATTCAATTCAAATAATAGAATGCACTAAACGAATCTCTGTCGTAGACGATGAAAATAGTCAAAAAGAAATAACTTTAAAAACTCACGAAGGAAAAACATGCCATCGTGGTATTATATATATTATATATAAATGTTGATAATTCGAAATAAATGTGTATCAGAAAGATTGTTTTTTATTTAAACTTTCGTGATGATGTAATAGGTTAGGTTAGGTTCGAAACATAAATGCTTATATAAAACTAAAAGTTTAAATAAACTTTCTGTGACATAAACACTAGTGTATATAAAGAACGCCGACGGCGAGCGGAGCGGTGCGCGGCAGCGCACGCCGTCGGCCACCCAGAGTCAAACGTGTTATTTTTCTATTTTTAGACGATGACGTCGCAGCCGACACAACGCGGACATCTAGAACACCTCATGTCTGCGTACGCTGGGAACGCAGTAGGGGGTCCCTCCGATCTATATTTAGATACGTCTCCCGTTGGTGCAGATGTGTGTGGTCCTGCCGATGTCGCGCAGATACCCGTCGCATCTCGTAAGAGAAAGACGTCGGTACGTCCGTCTAATATATTCTTTTTAACTTTAGATCTTAGTATTGAAGATAGTCAGTGTCGTTCTATTGTTATTGATTATTTTGGTGAAGACCTCTTGACTTACGTTATTGCTTTAGAGAAGTCTGCTACTTCCACACGAGTAAGTAAACATTTACATTGTTTTTTAGAATTTAAAGAATCTATTTTATTAGAAGCATTGCGACTTAAAGTTGTTAATTTAGTTAAGGATACTTGTAAGTTTATTGGAGGACCTCATATATTTGAGGGTCGATTTGATTTACAGTCTTGCAAATCTAGACGTTCATGTATTCGTTATGTTTCGAAAGAAGATGCAAGTGTTTTGTATAATTGTAAATTGTCTGAGTTGCATTTGAATATGAGGTTGCGCGTTTGGGCCCGTAATACATCATCATTTCTATATGATGATCCTTTTGTTATTGAGCATCGTAATTGTTATCGTTTTTTGGAAAAGGCTTATCAAGATATTAAGTGTCCTAAGGTAGAGATTGATTATCCGATTGTATATGACTGTTATTTGAATTGGAGTATGGATGTATGTGTTTGGTGGAATAAATTTGTGACTACTTCGGGATGTAAACGTAAACAGTTGTATTTATATGGTTCTACTAATGTTGGGAAGACGTCTTTGATTGAAAAAATATTGGGGCGGGTCATGTTGCGACATGTTTACTATCCAGGGGTGGGCAAGTTTTTTATGCAAGAGTTTAAACCTGACTTTCACAAGGTTATATTGTTTGAGGAGTTTGCGTATCAGTTTTGTGTTCCGAGTATGTTAAAGAGATTACTTGAAGGACGTCTTTATTCTTATCCTGTAAAAGGTTCAGCATCTATGGTATTTAAATTTACGGGCCCAATTATATTTGTATCGAATGACCTTGATGAAAAGATGGACGACGCAATAAAATCTCGTTTATTGTTTGTTAGTGCGTATGAGGAGTACTGGAAGGCGGAGCGTGCGTGTGTTCCGAAAGAAGAAGGCATGGAAACCCCGTCGTCGTCGCAAGCCTCGATATCGTTATTATCGTCGTCCGAAGAGGACTAATCGATATCTGCGCCCTCAACGTCGTGTCGGCTGTTTTATGAGTCCACCGTTAGTTTTAAAATATTGTTATTCAGGTGTTGTTTTTAAAAATGCCTCTTGGACTTTTGGCGGTGGCAAATTTGATTCAGATTTTAAAGATATGAATTTATTTCTTATTAATGGTATTGATAATGCTAATTTTAGATCTTATGTTCAAAATCAGTATGGTATGTTTATTTTGAATAAAGTTGTGTATTCTATTGAGAATGTAGAATTGAATCGTTATTATGATATGGGTAAGGTTGAGAAGGTTGGTGACGAATATTCTGATTTGAGAGTTGATCCTTTGTTTAATCAAGATTCTTTTGAAGTAATGTTTTATATACAAACCAACCATGGATCATTTGGCCGTCCTCAAATTCAAGCTAATTATGAAAATTGTAAGGTTTTGAGATTACGTAATGGATGTAAATTTAAATGGACTTATTATCCTAGATGTAAGAAGCGTATTGAAACTTCAGAATTGAATTCAAAAAAAACTGTTGCCGAAATGGCTATAGCTATGGGTACGCCTGATGTTGTAAATAACACACATTCTGGTGTTTGTATGGTTGGTTTCAATACTTCAAATTTGCCAATTAAAAATAATCCTAATTATGTGTATCAATATGGTATATCGTATTGTGTTAGGTATAAGGTTTATTTTACTTCTTCGTCCATAAATGTTGATAATTCGAAATAAATGTGTATCAGAAAGATTGTTTTTTATTTAAACTTTCGTGATGGTCCAGACGTCATCGTGCGCGTCGAGTATGTAAAAGTGAAAGTGAAAATTTATGACGATTTAAAGACTACCAGGGAAAGTGAATAAAAGACCTGTGAACTTATTAACAGTTACTAATATATTTTAATATTTTTATGTAGACTAACAGTTCTTGATCATTGTTAATTGAGTAAAATTTTCGTTAACCTGCAATTTCACTCTTAAGGAGGGAGGAGTTAAGTAATACGCTCTTCTCAAGACCTTGTAAATAGTAGAGCGACCTTAGTCATCTGCAACAATGTTTAGACAAATTTTAAATTATTGCTAGTTATTGCAAATTCCTAGAATTATATTTTTACGATCATATTTTCATTGAACTATTATAATTTATGGTTTCCTTCTTACACTGAATTTGTCACACATTGCAAAAGCAGATAAGGCACGGTCACCAGATTAGTATAATATAAAGCTGCGAAGCTGCGACTTGAAGCTGCGACTTCAAGATCATTCTACTCCTCATATTCAATAGTGTCACATCTTACTGTATTGAATTTACTGTATTTCTTTGTCTTGCTAAATTTCGTAATATACAACAGTGTTCAAGTAACAGTCTACGTGTTTTCTTGATTTTCCTCCTAAAATCAAGTGGTGGCAGCAAATTTAACTCCAGCCAGAAACCTAACTAGGTACAAATGAAGGCATAAATGCTATCAAAGGGCATTACTGTACATGCATAGTCGGAAAAAGGACACTCGGATGTTGTTGTCATGTGATGTCCATTTTATGGTATATGGGCTGGGGTAGACATCAACAAAACTTGACTCCTCCAGCTTCATTTTTGGATATTATTATAAGAAACGAAATTGAAAATAAAACCGATAATAGCGACAATGAATAATAACGTTGTTTTATTTACCAATAAAGACGTTTTATATAAAATTGCCTTTTTGTTGCCATAATCCCAAATAAATGATACCTCATGCCAATAGGACCCATAAATATCGAAACCTCCTTTGTGTTATTAGTTGAAGAAGTATATACCAGTCATTACGGTCACTCAGATACGGTACGAACCGACCTTGCCAAGAGTAAAATCTGGAAATCCACCTACTTTTAATCAATAGGTACATTGTCGATAATAGTTACCCTAATAATAACTCAGGGGAACATGTATTCCTCCTATAAAAAAGGTTATTCAGAACCCGCTATATCTCCGGTTGGTTACAACCTAAAGCCTTATTTTTTTCTTTAGTGAATTTCTTAGATATTACTCTTAACAATGATCTAAGTTTCGTTACTGGCGAAAGAAAAAAAAATGTGATGCCAGGGGCCCATACTGCAGGTTGCATACCCCTTTATGCAAATATGGCACTGGATCAGAAAATAAACCTTCTGAAGACATTCGTGAACATAAGAGTTGGCCATGAAAAAGGGTATGGTAAAAGAAACCAATGCAAATACGCAAACTGTAAAAAAATTATGTCTGTAATGTGTGCCAAATGTAATGTATCACTCTGTGATAATCGCAAAAACCAGTGTTTTCAAGATTTCCATAAGTAAGATTTGTACATATTACCCTTATTTGCATAGTTTATCAAAAATGATAACATCTGTTTTTAGTAAAAAAAAAAACAATTAAATATGTACCAATGTTTTTTTTAAATCATTATTCCCGTGTTAGATAGGCAATTTTCTACCACATATATATTTTTTATTTGAAAAACAAAAAATCATACATCTAAGGGTTAAGATGATGTCTGATGGTTGTGGAGGACAAGAAAAAAATTATCATTTATGTTGTATGTGCCTCCTAACAGTACAACAACACCCAACTCTTTATAGATAGTTATAGATCATAATTTTTTTGAATCAGGTCACACTGACATGAAGTGCGACTCTATTCATACTAAAATTGAAGCCAAAGCAAAGAATGTACCTGTTTACACACCTGACGGTTGGAAACAAATGATAAGATTAGCCAGAATTAATCCTCGACCTTTTGAAGTCACGCGTATACGGCACAATGAATTCAAAGATTTTGGGTTCCAACCCTACGTTGAAAATAATAAAAAAAACGCCCTTATTGATGCTGTTTGGGTGCAGTATAGAAAAACTGATCCCACAATAATTTTTATAAAAACGACTTACGAACAAGAAGATTTAACGAAAGCCAAGTTCCGAAGGAGTCAGAGACGCACTTCCAGAGCCTGATATTGAGGAGGATTATGAATAAAACACAACACGTAAACTTATACACACAGGGATATGACACAAAAACACCCACACCTCCAAATATATATATTTCAACTTGCTTGCTCTTGTGCAGAAGATTCCTTCAGTATCTTTCACCGCAGATCGAAAAGATGTAGGTACGCTTAAAATGATGTAGGTAGGTAAATAAACTTAAAAAATACACATAAATATGTACACCACGTGTGTGTTGTACGTATTAATGTGTTTTTTTGTGCGTGCTAGTGTGTGCGTGTACACACACGCGCACACATACGCACACACATTCGTAAAAAGAAAGTAAGATTTTAACTTACCGGCAGTCTCCAGTAGAAGATTCCTTAAGGGCCTTCTACTGTGGATCTTAAAACTCAATAAAATTAATGTATGCTGAAGATGGGCAAGCTGTTTTCTTTTAATTATGATAATTATGTACCTAATAATTTTAGTAAATATTTTTTTTAATAATGTTGTTTTATTTTAGTTTTGCTAGTTTACAATGCAACACAATCAATTCTTGCTATTTCCACCATAGTAAACTAACAAAACTACCACATTGGCTAATTAACCTTAGTCTCTTTGAATTATGATTAAAGATCAATGTCTGTGGTAAAGTAATTTATTTTTGTAAATATAAACATTCTGAATGTTTAAAGGACACGGTGGCATAGCACTTCATCCTAAGCAAATATATTTTTTTATTTCAATATCCTAAATTAAACCCCTGATTTGCAGTAGCTAATTGAATGTTTAAACGCGCCTCCTGAAAAGTAAGCACTTTTCAGATTGGCAAGTTGACTATTGGGTCGACGATATGTCAAGTAGGACAAATCACTTCGGCTGAACGTGGCAGTCTTGTGGCCGTTGGTTTCGCCGTGAACGCTCTCAGAAATGTTATTCCACCATTTTTCTTATTCCCTGGGGTTAATACAACGAGTCTTTTTTAGCTAGTGGACCACCAGGCTCACAAGGTGACTCCTCCCCAAATGAATAGATGACAACTAAGAGGTTTCGAAATTCATGGAGCATTTTGTCAAGGCATCTCTTCAAAACCAAGTCCTACTTATCCTGCACATAAGTGCCTTTGGATGTTGCCAACTATTCATCTTTAAAGACCAGATATAACTCAGCCATGAATAAAATTGGATGGTTAGTAACCCAGGACGAACTGCTACGATCTACAATATACCCAAATCGTTAACACAATTATGTCTCAGGCTTTTAGCCAATCCAATATTTTGAGTGGATTTTGAAACTGGAATACACTCCTATAACCCGGACAACTTTAGAGTTTCGAACGTTCGTTTCAGATCGAACTGCCTTCATCATCTACTGTGCAACGTCAATCAGAGCCTTCAACATCAGCATCAGTACGAGGGTCAAACTGAAAGTTCTTAGAACTGGCCACTTATAAACAATATAATAAAAAAAATATTCTAAAATTTGAAAATAGAACTCTTTGCCAATATTACTGAGTATATATTTCATTCATTTGTCATTTGTTTTACGACTTGGCGGCAAATTGAAAATTGTCTGTCACGTCAAAATGAATTTCACACGAGAAAAATTTCGTGCAATGATTTTTTATGACTTTCGATGTCATTTAAGTCAACAAGAAAGTTATGATAGACTACGATTGGCCTTTCACGATGAAGCCCCATCTCGTGCGACTGTTTACAACTGGTTTAATGAGTTTAAACGTGGTCGCACTAATCTCACTGATGATGTACGTGAGGGACGGCCTTCTACGGCGACGACTGAAAATAACATCTGTGTTGTGCGGCGTATGATAGAGACTGACAAAAGAGTGACCTATCAGCAGATTCGGACAAGCTTAGGCATCGGTATGAGTCAAGTGCACAAAATCCTCCACGAACATTTAGCGGTCAGGAAGCTTTGCGCCCGGTGGATACCTCATAATTTGACTAAGGCTCAAAAACTCCATCGTGTGGATTGGTGCCGTAAAATGATTGAAAGATTTAACGGAGGTGACTCAAATGCTGTGTTCGACATACTAACAGGTGACGAAAGCTGGATTTACTGTTATGATCCTGAAACCAAAAGACAATCTGCTCAGTGGGTGTTTCCTTTCGAGGAGTTGCCAACTAAAGTGAAGAGAGATCGAAGTGCGGGAAAAAAAATGGTGGCCTCGTTCTTTGGAAGGATAGGTCATTTCGCAACAATTGTGTTAGAGGATCAAAAAACAGTTTCTGCAGAATGGTACACTACCAATTGTTTGCCACTTGTCTTGGAAAAAGTTCGAGAGAAACGACCTCGCAGTAGGATCCTCCTTCACCACGACAACGCCTCGTCGCACACCGCCAAGCGAACGATCGACTATTTGGCGACATCAAACGTTGAATTACTGGGTCACCCGCCGTATAGCCCCGACCTCGCGCCTTGTGATTTTTATTTATTTCCAAAAATTAAAGAAAAACTTAAAGGAAAGCGGTTTATGAATGCTGAAGAAGCGGTGGCTGCGTATCGCGATGCCATTGAAGAGACCCCTAAGGACGAGTGGGCAAAGTGCTTTTCCCAGTGGTTCCATCGCATGCAGCGGTGTATTGACGTCAATGGACAATATTTTGAAAAGATATAATAAAACTAATAACTGGCTAATGTAATCAGTTTTTGATTTTCTAAGAACTTTCAGTTTGACCCTCGTATGCATGAATGAAATTGAGGCTTCTAAAGCCAATTCACCATCAATTTTGACTGGGGGAGAATCTGAGCAGGCATTTGCAATCTTAAGACAATCTGCAGAGGTAGCTTCTACATCTCAAGATGGAAATGACAACGGTAGATTATGATTTACGACAAAAACCAAAAATAGTTTTACCGCAAATGATCGTCCATTTCCAAAAACTGCTCCTAGAAAAAGTCCTCGTTGTGAGAGTTGTAATAAATATTGTTTATTAGGTAAATATTTTACATAGGCATACAAGTGATAAAGTCAAACCAAATATGGTACAAAATTGAATGGGCAGTATTTCACGGCAGGGTCGAAACGATTTTTTCCCGAACAAACATAAAAATACTAGTACCTAGATCCAGTAAATTTTTAGCATTTTGGTATGAAATTATTGACTTTATTTGTTATCAAACTCGCATAAATAAAAAAATGTTAAGCATGACGGGTTACGACTGAATGAACTAAAGGATACCGGCCTGACTGAATACTTAGATAAAGTCAAACCAGAAACGGTCTTTATCTAAACCGAACAAAATTATGTTCTACACCACAGGCTACTCGACTATTCGGATATGAATATTTCTGAATGTAGTTAATAAAGTCAAACTAAAAATGCTACAAAATTAAATTGATTACTCCTTGGAACAAAAGGCTTTAGTACGCGTTCAACACAGTACTGCTGAAACGACAGTTTACCAAAACACTGTTCAATCCAGTTCAGCGATTTAGTTTTAAACTAGTAACTTATACACAGTGTGGAAATAAAATGAAAACACGTGTTATCTATAATGCCTCTACACCTCCGGAACTAATTAAGAAAAATTTTTTTTTTGTATTTAATACATTGTTACATTTCTTAAAAAAAAATAAGTCATAAGTCCTATAATAACTTATACAGATTACAACAACGATTCCTTTATTTTACGGGAACGCGTAGCGCGGGGTTGGGGGGGGACATGATGAGCCGCGTCGCCTCGTGGAAATTTAGGAGGAAATTTAGTTCCTTGCAAGACGGTTATATCGAGATGAACACGGTTTGCGCGCTTTAAGTGAAGTTCCGAGTGCCAATGTGATACGAAAATGGATCAAGATGTTTAAAACAACCAGGTCGACAGTAAAAATTACGCCTTGTGGTCGCCCGATTTCTGCAAGGACGGTCGATGTTGTGGAGCGAGTTCGTGTTTCCGTTCAGCGAAATCCGCAACAGTCAACGCGAAAGAGAAGTCAGACTTTAGGCATCAAAAGAACGATTTTGCGACGAATTTTAAAAAATGAGTTGCATTTGAAGGCCTTTAAGATCCAGCTAGTCCAAGAATTAAAACCAGATGATGCCAATAACCGCCTCAACTTTGTCAATCTGATGCTCGACCGGTTTAACGAAACGCGAATTTTCATCTTAATGGACATGTCAACAAACAGAATTGTCGGTTCTGGTCCGAGACTAATCCCCGGCGCTTGCATGAACGTCCACTTCACAGTCCTAAGCTCGTTGTGTGGGCTGCAATAACGTCTACTGGTATTGTTGGGCCATACTTCTTTGAAGACGAAAAAGGGCAAGCGGTAACGGTTCGAGCCGACAATTATTGCGATATGATAAGAGAATTCTTGTTACCAGCTTTGCAAGAATTTCAAGGCAATACCTCGACGATGTGGTTTCAACAAGATGGGGCCACATGCCATACGGCTAGGGTGTCCGTAGACCTACTGAAAAATGTTTTCCCCGGAAAACTCATTTCCAAAAGGGGAAATATTGAATGGCCCCCACGTAGCCCCGATCTCTCTCCTTGTGATTTTTTTCTATGGGGTTACCTTAAATCGGTAGTCTATGAGAATAATCCGAGAAATTTGGAGCAGCTGAAACGAAACATTATTCGCGAAATTAACAATATACCGAGAACAACGTTTCGACGAGTTTTCCAATATCTACGACTTCGGTTTCAGGAGTGCGAAGCAGCCGAGGGGCGTCATTTGAACAACATTACTTTTAAGTCATAAAAATTCCAAGATTTCTATTTTTCAAAAATATAAATATATTTTTTTGTATTTTGCGTAGTTTTTTTTTTTTCAATTCAATATTTAAATTACTAACACCCTTAGGGCCCAACCTGTACCAACTAGAAGGAGTAGAATTTTGTTGATTAGTATTAGTATGATCAGAGATCAGCGCAATATTTGTAATGATAACAATTATAGAAGGCTACGAGATATCATGCAACGCATAAATTATAGAGGTGTGGAGGTGACGTTATTTATGCATCATCGTCTAACGGGAGGCAAAAAGTTAGATGCTGTGACAGACGACCGTTTATGGTTCCGTCTGGGATCTAACCAAATAATCTGGGATATAATCAATGTACAAGTTCGCCAATATCTGTAAATGAGCTAGTTATAAGACTGTTATATATTTTATTTAATTATTCGAAATGGGTTTGCTCTTGACTCCAGACTATCAAAGAACAAAAAATAATGATACATCCAACGATGAAATAGTAATAAAATATCTTCAGTGGTTAACTAAAAGTAAAGTGATAGAGAAGTCAGGAAAGAAAATCAAAGTTACAAAAGTATTAATGAGGAGACAGAGAGTACAGGAGAAGATTTGATATTTAAGTTTGAAGCTACACTTAAGGAATTTAAAAGGCACATATAAGTATTACATTAAGACACAGTACAAAAATTACAGAAAATACATAGATGACTTGAGTATAAATGAAGTTGCACTGCATATTGAAAATTATAGTTGCAAATTTTTCGAAGAAGTACAATCTCATCATTTTGGAAGCTCTCGAAATCAAGTATCATTACATAAAATTTAAGTCAACGGATCATACTGCAACCAAATTTTTAATTAGTTGAGTCTGATTTATCTTATGTGCCTTTTGATGATTTAATTGCTTTTGCTCCAGAACCTAAACAAGTATGTAAATGTACAAGAATATTATTCTACCAATGTGATACTCCTTTAGACATTTTTGAGAAATAAGCAAACTTTTTAGTTACTTTTTTATTTTTGTTTTCATGATGTTAAGTATAGATTGGTAAATACAAGCAATAACGTTCATTGTTATTAATATTAAAGTTAGTGTTGATGATTATGATCTCAAGCCTAACACAGTCTAATTTAGCCAAGTAAGATAAGAAAAATAACTATGTTATTGCGCTACAGCTCTGTAACTTATCTGTACCAAAGACGAAGGAACTTAATTAAGATTTTTATAAAATGTTAGTTGTTTTAGTATGGTAATAAACACATATTTTATGTTGTTAAATATTTTAACAGTCAAGTGTTCGGTTCCCGCAGTTAGCGGATAGAAATATTTAAAGTACAATTAAATGTTTGCAGACATTCAAAAAGTAATAGAGTTGTTTAGAATTTAAGTTAATAATTGTTAAGCTTAAAAAATAATGTGATTTAAAATGTGATTATAACTGCTGACTTGCCCGTGTCAACTGAAATATGACACGGCTTTTGTACCCCAAAATGCCTATGTCAAGTCCCAGTTGACATAGGGCTCGCCGCTCCTCAGTCCCCTATTTTATTGAAATCTACCTGTCTCTGTTTGTTTAAGGTGTATTTGTATATATCTATCTTGCTTCTCCATAAAATTATCTACCAAAATACGCTATAACGTTTCCAGTCTGTAAACAAGAAAAAAACGGAAAAAAAGTTGAACAAGACATGTCAGCGTTGAGTTTGTGATTTGTGAATTTGGTTTATAAAAATACTTCTGGTGACTAGATTTTCAATAGTATTTTCAAGGTAAGTAAACAACTAATACGTAGCAATAAGGTTTTCAGCATTAAACACAAAATTTGGCCTTTTCTAATCCCGATACATTTGATGGTACATTTTGGCTTGCCGTCGCAATAATTTTACTTTCAATTTTATAATTTTTGGCTGTTTTAACATATCAAATGCAATTTATATGATAGATCAAATATTCATTAGACGGGATAGTAAAAAACATGAGCAAAATATGTAAGGAATTTGGAATTCCAAATGTGAAGTTCTTGGTGCGGTATAAGGCTGGGGGCACACTCAGAAAAACGAGTTTCGAACCGAGCTTTTTTTGTTCGGGTTTTTAAATGTAACATTTGTCATATGAAAACTGCATATGAATGTATTTTTATGTTGATGGCGTTATGTACGTAAAAAAAATTATAGTTTTTTTTTTGGGCGGTTCGTGTAGATCTCATGGTGGACATCAAAATTGATTCAGAATTTTTTTTTGCGTCGGACGCATAAAAACATAGTTTAAATTAAATAAAATATTTTAGGACTTCAAGTTTTGAAATTTTATTTTTGAGCTTTGCTTATTTTCATTTTATTGTTTTCTGCATGTAGCAAGTGACGCTTAAAAATGCCGAAAGGTCGTGGAGGTGGACGGAGAGGTGTTGAAGGAACTGCTCGGGGAGGTGGTCGGGGAGGGGGTCGAGGAGGAGGTCGGGGAGTTGGTCGTGGATGTGGTCGTCTTCGACCATCTGGTCGAATTTCGAAGCCACGTTGTGCACGCTCTTTGTCTTTTCCCATGTAAGCACTAACCTTTTAACTATATTTTTATATTATTTTTGTTATTTACAACTTTCATTATTTTCATTTTGATGTATAGTTCCGCGAGTGGAACCACCGAGGCCGTGCAGCCTATTCCAGGCCCGTCTGGAGAACAATTGCTGTAAAATCCACATAATTGCCCTTTAGTATACAGGGTGGTCTAAGTAGTGACGTCAATAAATTTTTTTTAGATTCCTCTCACCTGGGGGTATCCGAAAATACCCCATGTATGTTCCGCGATTTTTTGTAGTTTTCGAGTTATGATTTTTTTTGTGTTTTTTTAATATTCTCTACCCGCGAGGATTCAAAAATTCATATCTTTTTTTCTATTATGTATTTTGCAATGATTTTTTTTGTGCCGTGGTCGTTGTTAATGCTGTCTTAATAATAAAAATAATGCATCTTTTTAAACTTACTAAAAGGCACTAAAAAAAAACTTGAAAGTTCGAACTCTGATTTTTATTAGGATTTAATCAAAAATTCTACTTCAATTTAAAAATACAAAAAGTAGTTTCCATAGCTTCTGCTTAGGTTTAAAAACTTTGCGGGGTCCTAAGCTCCTAAGATCATTTAAAAAAAATGGTACTTAGTTGGCCTTTTTTTGTTGTAATCGGCCTTCGAAGGCGGATAGGCTAAAAATCGTTGAAATAAAATTAAAGCGTTAAAAATTCTTTTATCTACTTTTTATCACTCATATGGTAAGTTTAAGTTAAAAATGTGATTAAAAGTCAATTTTAACTTAAAATCCTGTAAAATTACGGTAGCTCGTGTTATTTAACAATAATTTCGGTCTCAGTAAATTTTATGTTTCAAGTTGTGATGTTTGTGAAATAGTCGCGCACATGCCATCAGGTAGCAATGGGACCGGTTTTTATCTGCTACATGACCCGCTCTTTGTGCTATTCTGTTCAAAGGTACATTTTTATTTTAGTCGTTTCTTGCCATCGCGCGTGTTAAGACTGCTCGCTCTCGTTGACGTTATTTTCTTTCCCTTGAACTACTTACGCTGTGTTACTGGACTCTGATTTGCCTCAAGATTTACTTTAGTTGTGTTTCGGACCCTGATTAGTCTTACAAACGACTTGTGCTTGAATTTTGGACCTTGATTTGCCTTACGAACTACTTGTTGTTATTACTCAGTGATTCGGATTCTCTTTGTGCAGTACCATGAGCTATTCACTAAGCCAATATGCAGAGATGCTTTATTTTTATGGCGTTGCCCAAGGCAACGGTAGTGAAGCTGCGAGGCTTTATCGAGAGGCATTAGTGAGACGAGGAGATGTAATGGAGCACTACCCGGATCACAGGGTTTTTATTAACACATACAACACCATGCTGGCTGGACGCATCCCTGGGCGAAATCAACCTCGCGGAGCTGTACCCCTGGATCCGGATCAAGTGGAAGAAGTTCTAGAAGAAATTCAAAGAGACCCGAGTACAAGCTCAAGAAAAATAACTAGACAAACCGGGATTCCGCGTACTACGGTTCTCAAAATTCTTAACCAAGGTAGGTAAGCCATAAAAATGAGATACCTACCAAAGCTGTTAATTGCCTTCCTTTTTTACAGTATTGTAAAAAAGGAAGGTTTAATTTAGTTACTTATGTAGGTGTTGTCAGAAAGTAGTAAGCCGATGGTGTTTAAGTTCTTAAAAAAAAATTCTTAAGTTAATTTTAAGTACCAAATTTAAGTAACTTTTTTGTTAATGCAATGGAAAAAAATAGCAGACACGTTGCTTCGTCAAAAGTCAAAATTTAACGTTTATTGGTCAAATTTACTTGTGATGTAAAACTACCTTAAAAACTGAACTTTTATGTCTATCCCTATTTAGTACTCTGTCTTAGCTATTGCCAAAGAAACCATGCGTGCATTCAGAGCAGCAATGACCAAGGCCGCACCAGTTTACTTATGACAAGTACTTAGCAGAGTTTTTTTTTTGTTCACAGAAGGGTACCGTGCGTACCACATCCAGCGTGTCCAGCAGCTTCATGAATCTGACTACCCAAGGAGAGTGGCTTTTTGTGAAGCAATGTTACAAAGATCTGAAGAAGATCCCAATTTTTTTAATAAAATACTGTGGACGGACGAATCCCGATTCGAAAGGACTGGAGTGTTCAACATACACAACTATCATAGCTGGGCCAATGAGAACCCCCATTTGGCAAGGGCGTCAAACTTTCAAACACGCTTTAGTGTCAACCTTTGGACTGGGGTCCTTAATGGAGAGTTAATTGGGCCCTTTGAATTACCGGCCAGGTTAAATGGAGATACTTATTTAAATTTTCTCCAAAACAATCTTAGTGAATTGTTAGAAGATGTGAATCTCCAATTACGACGAGATATGATTTTCCAGCAAGATGGCGCGCCCTGTCACTATGCTGTACAAGTAAGAGAGCATTTGAACGCTACTTTTCCAGGAAGATGGATTGGGCGTGCAGGGCCGATCGAATGGCCTGCACGTTCGCCAGACCTCAACCCCATCGACTTTTTTGTTTGGGGATTTTATAAATAGCTTGTGTACGCGACGGAGAGCAACAACGAAGCAGAATTGCGACAAAAACTTTCAGATGCGGAAAGAAAAATAAAGCAAGAATATTCAAGTAGCTTTAGGCAATTAAAAAGCAACTTTCTCAAACGTTGTCAACTTTGTATTCAAGTTGGAGGAAGGAATTTTGAAAATTTATTGTAATAAAATTATTTTGTAAATTGTGACTTTTATTTGCTATCCAAAACAGCAAATTTCAAATTATTTTACTCGTGTAATTTTTAAATAATTTTGGTGACGAACTACCTGTTGTTATTGATTCAGTAATAATTTTGATTTTCAATAAAAAAAATTACAGGATTTTAAATTAAGACGATTTTAAAATATCTTTTTAAACTTAAATTTACCATAAGAATGATAAAAAGTAGATAAAATAATTTTTAACGCTTTTATTTTATTTCAACGATTTTTAGCCTATCCGCCTTCGAAGGCCGATTACAACAAAAAAAGGCCAACTAAGTACCATTTTTTTTAAATGATCTTAGGAGCTTAGGACCCCGCAAAGTTTTTAAACCTAAGCAGAAGCTATGGAAACTACTTTTTGTATTTTTAAATTGAAGTAGAATTTTTGATTAAATCCTAATAAAAATCAGAGTTCGAACTTTCAAGTTTTTTTTTAGTGCCTTTTAGTAAGTTTAAAAAGATGCATTATTTTTATTATTAAGACAGCATTAACAACGACCACGGCACAAAAAAAATCATTGCAAAATACATAATAGAAAAAAAGATATGAATTTTTGAATCCTCGCGGGTAGAGAATATTAAAAAAACACAAAAAAAATCATAACTCGAAAACTACAAAAAATCGCGGAACATACATGGGGTATTTTCGGATACCCCCAGGTGAGAGGAATCTAAAAAAAATTTATTGACGTCACTACTTAGACCACCCTGTATAAACACCAGTAATAACCAGTAATTATTTACTTGATTTCTGTTTTCAGTCCAAATTCCTTGTCAGAGCAATTAAAGGCTGTCAAAGTGGCGAAGAATCTAGACGCAAAAAATCTTGCAAAGTTGACTTCGGATCAAAAAAAGCTCTTGGCGGAGCTCAGACACAAAAAACAAGTGGGCAATTTCAGGATGCCTGATGCTTCAGAGCCAAAGTAAGTAAATCCAGAAATAGATTTAATATTTTAGCTGCTCGTATTGTCGCTAGCTTGTAAGCATCGAACATATTCATGGTATCCGGTGAGCATTACTTTATTTATTTATAGAAAAGGAAAAGGAAAGGCAAAGGAAGATAAGCGGGTGTGGGGCTCATGCCCACTTCTACCGGGCGTACCGACAATCCCTCCCCCACATGTTCCCCAGCCGTGGGAGCTTCAACATTCACGTAGTATGTGCCTCTGCGATTGTCGCGGAGACCCGACTTACGCAGTGTCGCCAGTACAATTTAAACTGTGTGCTTGTACAGTCGTGGCAATGGATAACCTAATATATTATTACCTAGCAAAAAAATTTGAATTTTGTGAGCGCGTACGGCCCGTAACACATAGTGCCATGAACTAAACTCCCCGCGCGGGGAGACGGGCTCTGTCGCGCGGGCGCGGGGCCCGCCTCCCCGCGACGGTTTCCCGCGCGGCTTTCCGCGACGGGTTACTTTTATTAACGCAGTTTCAGGCCTAAGTGTCCACTCCATATTATTAAAAAATGAGGAAAATTCTAAAAAGTATACATTTTTATTTTCATGAAATTCGAATTCAATAAATTGTTTTGTGGCCAGCATTCTAAATTCAAAAGTTTTTATTGTGTAACAGAACTTATGACCTGACTATGTATAGAGCACAAATTTAATTCTTTTTCATCTTGCGATCGAGCTTTTGGTTTGGTGGAAAAACAAAAGAAGTATTTCCCAGACATATACTTTCCCGAACATTGGTATAATGTGATATTAGCAGCAAGAAAAAAGCAACCTTTCAAAATTGTGGAAATTAAACGAGACGACTTTATATCCACCAAAGCCTTGGAAACTAATATCACAAACAGGAAGATCGGCGTTAATCGAAGTAAAGTTGAATGGCTTAAAATACAGTGGATTTTGTACAATAAAAGCCACCCATCTCGATGTTTTCAAATACTCCAACGAGCCAGAAGTTCTTTTCACGGAGATCATTTTCAGCAATAGGTCATCCCAAAATACTTCAAACTTTGAACTAGAGATTTTATTTCCAGAAGAAAAAAAATCAACCATAAAAAAAAGGATCTTCTATGCTTTTTGGAATATGTTCCACCTATCTATCAACAACTTACGGCCGAATACTGAAATGCTACTCAAATCCATCACTCACTTGAAGGCCTCCTAAAATTGAGTGTCTCTCACATTTAAATGGTATACACAAACACTACTCAGGCAATTTGAAACCATGATTAGGTAAGCAGTCGTTAGATGTTTACATAATAGCAACATTCATTTTTAAAAGTATGTTCTCGTTTACATTTTTCATATTCTTAAGAAGCGTATTCGTTTTACGCAGCATTGTTTGTATAGATTCTTTGTTTTTTTTTTGGCTAGAAACTTTTACGACGCCATTGTTGTGAAATGAAACGTTGAGTGACAACGAAAAAAAATTTGCTAAACTTTTTGATATTTGTCACAGCGCGGTTCTAATCAAATTAATTTCAATTCACATTATTAAAATAAATTTATACAAAGTTGAAGTGCAGTGCAGTATTAAATAACTATTCAAATAACAAAAATAAAATGTACATGAACAAGTATATAATAGTTATATGTACAAATTTTTAAATGAAGACAAAACAAATTGGTATGCTCAGTATGCCCTATATGTTCTACATTGGTGATAGCCAGATTGTCGTATGCCGATGACCTAAAAGATCCTGCCGGGATAACTTGGTCTAGAATTGACGGCGACAGAGCGTTGTGGAAAAGTTTGGAGAGGCCGAGTATGCCCTGCAGTGGGCAGATACATGCTGAAGAAGAAGAAGTACACATCAAATACGACTCACTTATTTCGACTTTCTACTTATTTTTATACTTATGTTTTATGATGTAATTGTGATTATATGATGACTACTAAAAAAAATGTGTACTATTTATTAATATAGTGCTGATAGCAAAGTTTTGATTAGTTTCAAGACCGATTGCCTGAACTATTGGCTTTGATTTGGAGGAGGAGATTGTTTTCAACAATCTTCTCCTCCTCCTTCCTCAATAAGGAGTTCTCATCCATAATTAGGCTATTTTTTGAGAGTGCAACGATGTGAAAAATACGCATACTACAATAACTAGAAGGAATTGTAATTTCCGTTGTAGGCAAAGAAAGCACCTTTTTAAGACAGCAAATAGCCTCTCTATGAGATTTCTAGTGCATATCTGAGTCCTGATTGTGTTCTAGGATTTAAAAGTAGGGTTGCAAAGAGCAACATGGGCATCCACAAATAAAATAAGGATTTTATAGACATTATTTTTATACCATAATATCACTATCAACTGATTTGAGGGACCTCGAGACCACTCTCAGATTTAACGGCTACTCAAATCGGTATGACAGTCATTTGACAGCTAAGTAGCGTTGAGTTGCGTTTCAGTATACCATTTTTCATCTGAGTGGCGTTTGAGCACGAATTTATTTGAGATGGTCTTAAGTTTAACAGATGCTTACATTTTGGCTTTGAGTATGCGAATTCTGAATTTAGGAGCTGCTCAATTGTTTGAGAAGCCTTCAAATATTTAAGTAGCCTTTCAGTATTCGGCCGTTAGTCTCCTCCAATGTGAGGAACGAACTGATGGTGCAATTAGTGATTCTTCGACTGATTAAATGACTGAACAATTAATTACTTGGTTGATTTATGCATAAGATAGTCTTATGTTGAAGTAAAAATTATTATAAATTAATAATGTATGAGTTTACGGTAGAACAAGAGATTCATAAAAATTACAAAGTAGTAAAGAAGCTAGTTCTAAGCAAAATTTGTACTATATAAGTTGAAAATGGTGATTTGCTTTTGAAATAATAAAAAAGGTGATAAAGTTCATATATATTGGCCTATTACTCGTGTTTATACACCATTTATAAACATATTGTCAATGCAAAGGGCCATAGTGGCCTATGTGCAAAAAAAAATACAAATCACAAAAATACTGGGGTAAGGCCGTAGTTTTTGCCACTTTTTGCATAATCAAGAATAGTCTTCGTATTTTGTACACCTATTTTTTATTTTTTTCTAACAGACATACATTTATCTTGTAGCATTATACCTAGCAAAACATGTTTACTTTACTATGTAGCTATAATTGGAGTAAATTTATTTAAAAATTAATTTAAATGTATTGATGACATAAAAGCTTCATATAAAAAGTTACTGTCCTAAAAGTGTGGCCCAAAAAGAATCGACTATGTAACAGACTGTGTAAGAAGTTTGACATGAAGTGTTAAACGCGTGGAAAGTACTTTGGTTGGGCTACTTAATTCAGTATAACATTAAGTTCAAGCGGCAGTTGTTAATTTGTTATCCTAGTTCTAAACTATGTCTTAATTTTTCGGACTTTTATGTTACATTTTTATGTTACTAGTTTTGCAAGTCCAATAGGATTTAAATAATACAGGGGTAATTGTGCCATATTAGGAAAAAAAAACAAAGCGCCATTTTGTTGTCTTTGGGATACGTCAAATACTGCACGCGTGAATTTCGTCAGCTAAAATAAAAAGTGTTTTCTGCAATTTTGGAAGGTAAGTAATATAGTATATAGTAATAAAGGCGCATACGTGAATACTATTTTAAACATTTTTTTATGTTTAAAATAGTATTCACGTATGCGCTAAATCTAACGTTGATCAAGAAACCATGTTCTGGCTTGAAATTCTGTTTTATTTTTCAAGTCATAACCTTATCACTCCAATATTATGTTACCTTTACGTTGCTTTTATGATACTCTTATGTTGCCGGTAACATAAGTTTTTATGTGACGTAACGTAAGTGTATGTGAAGGCTGGTTTACATTGCTTAACTTATAAACATGAAAACAATTCGAAGCATCGCCTACAAGGAAGCTTGTAAAATGTTCTAATCTTGAATGTTAGTATTTTAGGATTTATCACTGAACTTAAATTTCCCTTTTTTTCATTTATTTAATCAAATCCACTCTAATGAAAATACTAATTTTATAAAAGAAAGTGCACAATGTGCGTGTGCGCCGCTAAAAATCAGAAACGTTATTATAGTTCTGAATAAAGTTTATGTTCTATTCTAAATGACTCCGATGTACGATCTAGGGCAGTGTTTCTCAACCTATGGTCCCCGGACCCCTGTCCGTGGTTCTGTCAAAATGGACTGAAAGAAAATTAAAGCTAGTGGCGCAATCAAGTATGTTTTTTGTGCCTATCGGCAAAAGGGGTCCGCGTCGATCGTATTGGAACCTTTAAGGGGGCCTTTGAAAAAGATTGGGAAACGCTGATCTAGGAAGTTATATGGCTTGGTAATATCCATGAAGAAAGTTCCCGTTTTCGAGTTTATTAAAAGTGTAAATATTTTACTTGTTTAAAGATGCCACTTACGCCGGCGGAAAAGCAAAAACGATATAGGGAAAAGTTAAAAGCTAACAATCCAGAAAAATATGAGGAGATAAAAAAGAAGGCTGCAGAAAATGCTTTGAAGTATTACAGCAATAAAAGAGATAATTACACAAAAGACCAGAAAGAAGAACAAAAGCGGAAATGGAAAGAAGATAGAAAAAAAGCCAAAGAAAAAATGCCATCAACTTCGCAACAAAAGACTACCGACAATGAATCCGTGAATATGCGTAACATTCAACGTCGTATCGAATACAAGTTTCAGCAAGAAAATATGACATTACGCAAAGATATTTAGTTTGTCAAAAAGGTTTAAATCTCTTCAAAAAAAGCTAAACAGACAACAACAAAAAAATCGACGAAATGAACGAAAATTTTGAAAATGTAGTGAAAAGACTAAAACAACTAGAAAAGAGTAATAAATCGGCTGACTGTGAAGAAACTAGTGAAATGAAACACAATATAGCTGAATACACTCCAAAGAAGAGAGTTGAAGAATTTATTAGTCACAACATTCCTACCACCAAACACCAAACCTAACACCAAAGAAGCTCAAATTCGTAAAGCTATTCAGTTACAAAATAAAATAGAGGAGTTTTTTAACAGAGACGACGTTACCCGAGCGACAGCCGGTAAGAAGGAGTATAGAACGTACAAAAAAGTGACTCGTCAAATAAGATATCAACTGGATAAACTGAAAGTACACGGCTGAGGTAGGAAAAATTAGTTTTAGCACTTTCAAAAAATACAGACCGTTTTACGTCTTACCTCCCAAAATAAGAGACTGTGAGACATGTGCCTGTGTAAAGCACTCAAATATGCAATTTTTGGTGGATGCATTGAAGTCACGAGGATTTCTCAAGGAGAAAGAGAGCTTAAATGACGTCACTTCAGATTTTGTCTGTGATTTAAAATCTAAAGAATGCATGTTTGGTAACCGATATTTGCGCAGAAAGAAAGCTAGACGGTTGTGATGATCAGGAAGAAATAGAAATTACATGGTTTGAGTGGGCTATGCAAGAGCATGCATATGGCCAGGGTGATAAAATGCAAAAAATAAAACGAATGATGAAAACTACTAAACAGGGTACATTGAAAGATTTACTTAACAAGTTTAATACAGAAATGACAAAATTTAAAAAACATGCATATAATTTTTATCATCAATATAATAAATACAAATATTGTAAAGAAAACATAAAATACAATGAACCAATAATACATATATATTTTTCCGAAAATTTCACATGTAAATACCATCAGGAAGTCCAAGCCATGCATTTCATCAAAGAGCAGAAAAAAGTCATTTATTTATGTATGTAGGCCCACAGGGGGCACTTATACACGTCCCAACATATTATTTTTAAGCCCTACCACTGCTTCGGGACAAATTGTGGGCTAGTGCTGAGAAGAAGCAGCGCAAGAAACTCAGTCACTATTGTCAAAGCCTCTTTTAAAAATAATGTTTAAATACAGAAATTGTACTAGTGCGAGCTGGTCCACACGTTTACATCATTCAAATAATCGTCTACTTTATAATAACCTTTTGTCATTAGGGTATCCTTAATAAATGATTTGAATTTGTTAATTAGTAATTCTACAATATTTTTCGGTAATTTGTTAAAGTAATTGACACATTTTCCCATGAAAGAATGACCAACTTTTTGAAGCCTGAATTGTGGAATAGCAAGTTTATTTTTATTTCTAGTGTTAAAATTATGCGTATCACTTTTCTTTGTAAATAAATGCAAGTTTTTACGCACATACATAATATTTTCATAAATATATTGAGAGGCTACTGTTAATATCCTTATTTCTTTAAAAACTTCTTTCAATGAATCTTGAGGTTTGAGGTTATAAATAGCACGTACGGCCCTTTTTTGTAGTACAAAAATTGATTCTATATCAGCAGCTAAGCCCCATAGTAAAATACCATACGACATCAAGCTGTGAAAATAACTAAAATAGACTAGTCTGGCCGTTTCAACATCAGTCAAGCGCCGTATCTTTTTTACAGCAAAAGCAGCTGAACTAAGTCTTCCTGACAAGGCCACGATATGAGGACCCCATTGTAGTTTTGAATCTAAAGTGATTCCTAAAAATGTTGTTGAATTTACAGTATTTAGCAGTTTGTCTTTTATCAAAACATCTGTTGAGGCCTGTCTGACATTAGTCATCGTAAACTTAACACATTTAGTCTTATTCCCGCTAAGCAAAAGGTTGTTCACGGTAAACCAATGCAATACTTGTGAAAGAGTATTATTCACATCGTCAAAAGTATCTTTCCCCCTGGGAATTTTGAATAAAGTGAAGTATCATCAGCAAATAATACTATATCACAAAGATCTTCCACAAAGTGTGGAAGGTCATTTATATAAATTAAAAACAATAAAGGTCCCAATATCGATCCCTGGGACACACCCATGGTCAGAGGTGCTCCAGAAGACTCAACCCCATTGATGCATACTTTTTGTGTTCTACTTGTTAGGTAAGATTCAAGTAGATTTAATGCATTCATTGAAGCCCCATAATGTCTTAATTTTTTCAATAAAGTTTTATGTTCTACACAATCAAAAGCTTTTGAAAGATCACAGAAAATACCAAAAAGCATCTTGTCTATTATCATAGGCATCAAAGATATGTTTTAATAGAGCAACTCCCGCATCAGCAGTACTTCTACCTTTAGTGAAACCAAATTGTTTTTCGTGTAGTAGATGGTTTAAAGAAAGATGTGCTAGTAGTTGATTGAATATTACCTTTTCAAATATTTTACTGAGGACCGGAAGAATCGATATTGGTCTAAAATTAGAGGGGTCACTTTCCTCGCCGGATTTAAATAGCGGTATAATTTTACTAAATTTCATTAGGCTTGGAAACTGGCCATCATCAAAGCACTTGTTAAAAATTATTGCTGATTGAGGAGCTATTGTGTTGATAATTGATAGTCCCCATAAATCCTCAGTCTTCTTCATATTTAAATCTAGAAATGTTTTTGTAATTACTTCGGGACTGACATGCCTAAAGTGCAGTGGAGAATAGCACTGGTCGACATTGGACTTGAGAATCGATTCCGCAAGTTCTGAAGAAGATGCAAGTTCTTTAGTTGTTGAAGGTGCAATATTAGAAAAAAAAAGACTCAAAGACATTTGCAACTCCTTGATTGGATGTGATCAATTTACTTTCGACTTTGAGTGAGAATAAGCTACTTTTTAATTAATTTTTACAAGTTTCCTTGTTTATTATGTTCCAAGTAGCTTTTGCCTTATTGTTGGAATTTAAAACTATTCTACGAATATAGTTTGACTTTGCTGCAGCACATACTTTTTTAAATATCTTAGAGTAATTTTTAACATATTCAATAGTATGTGGATCCTGTGAGTTTTCTCTTATACTATATAAGTCATACAATTTAATCCTACTTTTATGAATACCTGGTGTAGCCCAGTCATTAAATTTACATTTAACTTGATTTGTCTTAACCTTCTTCAGTGGAAAGATTTCATTGAATAGATTTTTTATTAATTCAAAATCTCCAAATATAGTTGAGGTTACACTATTACAAATTGTATCCCTAAATCTGTCGAACCTATTTACTGTAACAGGCCTATAAACATTCTCCACAACACCTGAGGCATGACTGTGTTGAAATGAGACCTTTTGACCTCTATGATCGGAACTAAGATTACGTAAGATACATTTGTCGATTACGATTGCGTTAGAATCACAAAAAATATTATCTAGACAAGTTGCAGTATTGGTAGTCACCCTAGTTGGTTCCTTAAAAACGTTAAATAAATTATAAGATGCAAAGAGATTTAGAAATCGGGTAGATATCTGTGTTTTTTTTTAAATATTAATATTAAAGTCTCCGCATACAACTATTTTTTTGTTTGATCTGCTACTTTCTCTAATGCTTCTTTCATAATGGGTTCAAAAAGTTGGTAATTTGCGTCTGGGGGACTATACACACACAATATAATATACTGATCCAGCTCCGCACACGCTAGTTCGTCCCATCGAGAGTGACACAATATCCTTGCGATCTTTCCAATTTAATTCATTTCTTAAGAGTATGAGAATAAGAGAATATTTAATTCATTTCTCAAGAGAGACCACTACTAGAGGGGGGTCACCCCCTCTAGTAGTGGTCTCTCTTGAGAACGAACTACTGACCTTATAATTATCAATACTTATCATTAATTCAAAATTTTTATACCAATGCTCTGTCAGACACATGACATGCACATTTAAATCTTGCAAGACTAACGAAATTTCTAGTTCTTTGCCAGCCAAGCCTTGTATGTTTTGGTGAACTAAGTTAAAACTAGACCTTGCTTTTTCTTCCCTCTTAGTTTAAAGTCTCAGAGGTTGTCAAATTTACAATATTTAAATTAGTATTACTACTAACAAGATGAGAACCATGTGATATGATGGTTTTGTTTTTTAAACAATTAATATTGTATGTTAGCAAAGTAGCTATTCGTTTTTTAATTCTATTAGGCAGGTGTAAAGAGCCGCCAGTCAGTGAAAATAAATTGTTAGTAAATTTATTTGTGTCAAAAAACACAAATTTGTCACTATGACGCTGGGTTAAATTGAATAATAATGTATTCATTAGATGAATACGGTTATTTTCTTGTGCTGTATGATTTTTAGAAAATGGTAGGGCACAAAAAATGATTTTATGAACATCTAAACTTGACAATATTGAATATTTTTTTATAATATTTTTTTTACTAAGATTTTGACTATCTCCTATCATAACTACAAGTATTGAATTGGAATTTAGGTCAGTACACGCGTCGGGCATACAATTATTTATAATATTACAATTTAATTTCTTATGTAGCAAGGAACCATAACCAACCCCTAATTTATCTGAAAAAACAATAACATTGTTACATTTGCTCATAAATTTTTGTGAGTTCAGTTTTTTTTTTTAAATTATCGGAATTACATTTTGACAGGCACTTTTGCAAGCCAACCTCTCTTAGTTGTGGTGAGTCATTAGGTAAGTTTATATTTATGTTGGGCAGTGAAGAAAAATCTGTGTTTGGATTGCCCATTTGTAACAGCTTATTAGCAGCCAGGATATGCTCCGATATTTGTTCCTGTGAAGAGTTATACAGGGTGGTCCATCCAATGACGCCAAGAATTTTTTTTTTAATTCCTCCCTCCTATGGGTACCCAAAAATACCCTATGTATGTTCCCCGATTTTTTTTAGTTTTCGAGATACGATTTTTTTTATGCTTTCATCGAAAATTTCGCTAGTGTTTCTCGTGAAGTGTTCTTTCACATGCATAAGAATTAACTGCCTAACATTGCTGCATGTTGTAACAATTTTGATTCAAAGTTAATAAATTACGTTTCTGCGAGCTAGAGTTAAATTTTCAAATTCAAATTAAAAAAAACAAGAAGGTTGCAAAGATTCTAATAAATTTTAAAAACTTCTCTAGTCTCTAAGCTTTCCAAAAAGTACAAAAAAGTGGTAGGTAAAGGGGCCATTATTTCCTGTAATCGGGCTTCAAACGTAGTGGGGTGAAAATTTGGCCAATCAAGTAACTTCAATTGTGGAACTTCAATTTCATAATTTTAAATAGGTGATTGCTCCAAATTACTGAAAACCCATCTTGGTGGTAATAATAATTATTTTTATGACTGGTGTATCATTTTTGAGGTTCATAATGAAACAATACAAATCAAATCAAAGTATTTATTAATAAAATTAAATTTACAACAAATTTTCAAAGTGCCTCCCTCCCACTTAGGGTTTACCAGATGAAAAAATCAAAAGTCCGGAGAAAAGGCCTGATTTCCATTGAAAAGTCCTGAGATTTTCTACAGATGAGAATTTTCTCTCAAAAACGTATTATTATCGTTGTATACACTGCGGATCTTGCGCACGCGTTTTACGCGACGCGTTGCAAGCTTGTATGTACATCGCACTCAAAACAGCGGGGTGGAGGGCGGAGGGGGGCGCCCGTCGCCCCGCAGCGCGGTTGCCGCTCGCTCGCTCACTCAGTCAGTTCGTCTTGCGCCATTGCGAAGGTTGGACTACGCTTCATTGAGTGTCACCACGGGACGGGCGAGCGAGCGAGAATCGGAGCTGTTGGATGGATACGAGTTAAAATGTCTTCAAGTACCAAACGACCACGATACGTGTGTACATTCACAGATACTTTAAAACAAAGATTTCCGATTATGAAAGATGGAAAAGAACCTACCGAAGTGTTTTGTTCAATATGTAACAATCATTTTTCAATTAAGTTCAAGGGAGGTGCTGATATTGAAAAACATATCCTAACGGAAAAACATAAAAAATATAGTCTGACTGTTTCAAGTAACACCAAAATCGACTCTTTATTTCAACCACAAAGTTCTGGACTGACAGACCAAATATCCGCCGCTGAAGCCACTTTAGCTTTTCACACAGTGAAACATCACCAGTCATTTAAATCTATGGATTGCACCAGCCAACTGGTTAAGGCTATATTTGCCGATTCCAACACTGCGAAGAGTATTTCTTGTGCACGAACGAAGACTGAGGCCATTGTAACGGGCGTGATATCTCCGTGGGTAATTGAACAGGTACAAGTCTCATTACAAAATGTCAACTTCTTGGGCGTTTCCACAGATGCAAGTAATCACGGTGCTGAAAAAATATTTCCTATTATGATAGAATTCTTCGACTGGCAAGAAGGAATTAAAACAAAACTGCTGGATGTGCTGAGCACACCCAATGAAAATGCTGACACTATAACAGAGATAATTAAAACAAGCTTGCAAAAGTACGACTTGTTAATGAAATGTGTATCATTTACAGCAGACAACGCTAATGTTAATTTTGGCGGAGTTAATCGGCAACCGGGACAAAATGTTTGGACTAATTTAAAAAAACTTTCTGGACAAAGATATCGTAGGAGTTGGGTGCCCAGCGCACATACTACACAATTGTATTCAACATGGCACTGATAATCTGCATATTGATATAGAATCTGTAGTAATGAAGCTGTTTAATTATTTTTCCGTATACACCGTACGCACGGAGGCGTTGAAGGATATCAGCGAATATATAGACGTCAATTATCAGAAACTGTTGTTTCATAGCAAGACCCGATGGCTTAGTCTGTTTCCAGCGATCGAAAGAATATTGAAGATGTATGAACCGTTGAAGCAGTACTTTTTATCTACTCCTGGTGTACCAATTACTATGAAGAACTTTTTTGAAAATGAACTCAGCGTTTATTTATTTCTTGCTCACTCATTAATGTCAATATTTCAGACGAAAATTGAAGACATCGAAAAAGAAAACAATTCTGTTTTAGATTAAAAGAATCCTCGAATCCACACATGAAATATTAGTTGCATGAGCGAACGCAAACTTCATGCCAATTAAAGTGCGACAGTTGCTGGCTAACTGCACTGCGGAAAACCAAGAAGTTTTCAAGCACGACCTTAAAAATATGTATAAGACTTGCGTAGAATATCTGATCAAGTGGATGACGCCTTTAGATGATTTCAAAGTCTTTAATTGGTTGATGCTGAAAAAGGACCAAATGATCGACTTTGATCAGATTGCTTTATCAATTCATTATCTAAATAGAAAAGGAATTCACATAGATGATGTGAAGTTATTCGATGAAATTGCATCTCTGAATAGTTTTTTGACAAAACAGGAAGAAGCATTTTTTTACGTAATGCTTCATGCGTTGTGGGCAAACATTTTCAAGACAATAGGTATTTCACGATTGCCAGAGATACTGCATATTTGTCAATATATATTTGCATTAACAGCTCAAAATGCAAACGTAGAAAGAGTTTTTTCTATCATGGGAGCTCAATGGTCGAAAGAAAGAAACCGACTAAACGTGTGTCAGTTCGAGCTCTGCTTTTAGTTCAATATAACTTGAAGAGTTTAACTTGTGAGGCATTTTATAAATCAATAATCAAAGAAAATAATTTACTTAAAAAAGTTTCTTCAAATATTTAATACGACAAAACTAATTAAGTACCTATTTGGATTAATAAGCATTGATTTTACCTGCAAATGTTGGTAACATTATTTTTAAAGATGATTATTTTTAGTTTGATAAATAAGGATTGATTTGAACTGCAACTGCAATTGTTACCAAAAGAAGATTGTTTTTAGTTCGTTTTACTTCGATAAATAAGTATTGATTTTAACTGCAATTGTTACCAAAAGAAGATTATTTTTAGTAGTTTAATAAGAGAGATCTTTAAAATGTAACCTGTGTTTTATTGAAAATCCTGAGCTATCACTAGATTTGCTACATCCGGCCGGAATCCTGAGAAGTCGAAAAATCCTGAAATCTCAGGACAAATCCTGAGATATGGTAACCCTACTCCCACTTCAATACATAATCTACAGTGCCTCAAAATTTTTTGCCTTAATCTAAGAAACGCACTTCTGTTGGCTTTTATTTGGTTTTCCGCTTCGTTCAATTTCTGGCGTAGTTCGGCTTCGCTATTCGTCTCCCGCGCATAAACTATTTCTTTGTAGTACCCCCACAAGAAAAAATCGATTGGGTTCAGGTTTGGTGAGCCCGCAGGCCATTCAATTGGCCCGGCACGCCCAATCCACCTTCCTGGAAACGTTTCGTTGAGGTGCGCCCTTACTTCTCTTGCATAATGGCAGGGAGCACCGTCGTTTTGTAAAAACATTCTCCTTCTCGTTTCTAGAGGTACTTCTCCTAATAAATCTATCAAATTATTTTCCAGGAAGTTCAAATACTCTAGTCCATTTAGCTCACCAGACCTGAACCCAATCGATTTTTTCTTGTCTACTACAAAAAAATATATTTTATGCGCGGGAGACGAATAGCGAAGCCGAACTTCTTGTAATTTATTTTGATATATTTCTAAGCTGTCTAGTAAATCTAATTTTTCCTTTCTTAGCTGTACATTATTATAAAAACATTTCTGTTTTTTAACAATTTTTTCGGTTTTGTTCATTATTTTCTTGATTTTAATATACTTTTTAACCCTATTTCTACCTGACAATTTGATCTGTTTAGAACAGTTTACAGACTGATTTAATCTACTATTGGAATCTAGATTTGAAACTGCTGTCGGGCCATTAGGGGTCCCAATCAGCTCCTCATTAAGATTCATGGTCTGAGAGTATTCTTGATCTTTCTTCTCTTCTTCCAAGTGCAGTATTGTCTTGTTCGCATCTCGCAGCTCACTTTCCAGCTCGTTATTCCTTATAAGTGTCTGCTCAAAGACACTGCTGCACTGGTCGAAGGCGCTGATGGTATTAAGGAGCTCATCACGGTGTTCGGTGACCTCCTGAAGCCGGGCATGCACCTCTGCTAATTCCTTTTTTAGTTGCGAGTTTATGTCTATATTCCTCTTCATTTCATCTTCACATTCGTCTCTTTCCCTAAGGAGTTGGTTACAGACATAACCTTACATACAGGTGTTTTATATGTCTCAAATCCCATTTCTTTCTGCTCGATATCACCCAACAATGAACATTGTCCAGAAGCTATATGGGCACACCTAGACCCTATTATAAAATATATTCAAAGTGCTTACCCAAACGTTAGTATCTTACTTTTTTTTCTGACGGGCCGACGACACAATATCGGCAAAAAAAGAACTTTTACCTTTTTAGTAAAAATATTTACGAATATGGATTTATAGGGGCAACATGGTCATTCTTTGAAGCAGCCCATGGGAAAGGAGCAGCGGATGGCATTGGTGGGGCGATCAAACGTACTCTTGATACCAAAATAGCTCAAGGAATTGATATTCCTAATGCCGTAACGGCTTTTAACATTTTAAATACGTCGGATACTGAAATTAAAATATTTTTCATTTCAACTGAAAATATTAAGCCCTTAGATACGAGGGGCGTTCAATTCTCGGTATCGGGGTAATTTGCTAATAACGTGGGTAATCTAATTATCTTATTTGTTAATGACACTATCTGAGGGTATAAATAAAAAAAATCATTTAATTACGATCATTACTTTTCTATTTATTGTCAGTGAAAGACGACCAGAATGTCTGACGTCACAATGATAAAGAAAATCGAGCATCGCGCTGTTATAAAATTCCTCACTAAGCAGGGAAAAAGCCAAAAAATCATTCACGAAGAGATGGTCGCTGTTTACCAAGACTCTGCCCCGTCGTTATCAACCGTTCAAAAGTGGTCAAGTGAATTCAAAAGAGGCAGAGAAAGCATTGAAGACGACCCTCGCTCGGGCGGGCCCGTGAGCGTCACCACTGAAGAAAATGTGAAAAAAGTGGAAAAACTTGTACTTGAAGATGCTAGAATAAAAATCAAGATGTTAGCAGAGATAACAAACCTATCCGTGGGTACCATACATGCTATCCTGCATGACCATCTTAACCTCTCAAAGGTCAGTGCAAGATGGGTGCCGCGAATGCTGACCGCACCTCAGAAACAAGTTCGTGTCGAGTGCTGCAAGGAATTTTTAGAGCTCTGTGGAGAAGATTCAACGAGTATTTTCGACCGACTTGTTACTGGAGATGAGACGTGGGTTCATCACTATGACCCTGAGAGTAAACAGGAGTCCATGCAGTGGGTAAAAAAGGGTGCAGAGCCCCCAAAGAAGTTTAAAGTCACCCCATCCGCCGGAAAAATAATGGCTACGGTTTTTTGGGATTCCAAAGGTATTTTATTGATAGAATACACTAAAAAGGGTGTAAGCATCACAGCAGCATCATACGCAATCACACTGCGTAATTTAAAAGGAGCAATCAAAGAAAAAAGGCGAGGAAAACTCACAGCGGGGGTGTTGTTGCTTCACGACAACGCGCCGGTTCACACGGCCCGCGTGGCGAAGGCTGCTGCGCGAGACTGCGGCTTCGAAGAAATTAATCATCCTCCGTACAGTCCAGACTTGGCCCCCAGTGATTATCACCTATTCCCAAATTTGAAAAAAGACCTTCGTGGAAAGCGATTTTCCGACGATGAGGAACTGAAGACAGCAATTAATGCCCATTTTGAGGAGAAGTCAGAAGAATATTTTTTAGAAGGTTTAGAGAAACTTATTTATCGTTCTAATAAGTGTATTGAGGTTCTAGGGGATTACATTGAAAAATAGGTATTTTTCCAAATTTTCTGAGTTTTCTTTCATGCCCATACCGAGAATACATTGAACGCCCCTCGTATGTATTCACATTCTTCCCATTCCTGGAACGATGAAAATCCACCAATTAATGACAAACGGCATTTTAAAAGTCAAGTACCGAAACCTAAGTTGTTTTTGCAATGATTTGAACGGCATGTACGAATGTTATTCTTCTATGATACATGAATTCAAGACAACTACTGAACAGGACACAAGTAAAACTAAGACTAATAAAGGCAAAAAGCGAAAGACAAGCGAGAAAGAAAACGTGAATTGCAGTGTGAAAACAAAAAATACAAGAAAATGTCAAGCCGCAAGTTCGTCGTCTGAAAATAGTACAGATATGGATATTGAGTTTGCTGATAGTGACGTCACATGTTATATGGAAGAAGATTATTTAAGTTCAGATATCATTGATGACGATCTCATAGAAATAAAAGATAACACAGGACAGGTAAGTACACACTTTGAATTGGACGAAAAAACTCGACTTTTAAAGCAAAGAATAGATCCCAATAAAAAAATCAATGTTTTATCCACCAAAATCATATTTGTTTCTTACGTTTACGCGAATTGTTGAACTCATTAAAACACAATTTTACGGATTACTTCGCGATTTATTTACATTTTATTTAAACCTGACGTTTCGAACACTTAACAGCGATCGTGGTCACAGGGAGACTAAGGTATTATTTGTCATTACAAAGTTTTGAAAAATTTTAACTACCGTCACTCAATTTTACCGCTTGTTTTTTCGCTTTTTTACCGATAGCCACCCATACCGATAAATATCTCAATGGTGCGTCTCACCATCATCCTTCACAGTTAGCTACCGTGGGCAAAACTTTGTTTCAGAGAGCGAGGGGCATCTGTGACGACCGACACCTGGCTGCCGAGCTTCAGCATGTTAGGAAGGTACTACGGGACAACCAGCTTCCAGTACCACGTCGTTGCAGACCCCGTGCCAAGCCTACGACAGTTGAACGCCAACCTGCAGTACTACCATACATGAAGGGAGTCACTGACAAGATTGGGAATATCTTGAAGCGTGCTTCAATCAAAACTTACTTCAAGCCGCAAAAGAAGATTAACCAATTCCTACCACCTGTCAAGTGCAACATACCTCTTCAAGATGCAGGGGTGTACAAGCTGGAGTGTGACTGTGGCCTCTCCTACATCGGGCAAACAAAGCGAAGTATAGGCGTGCGGATAAAAGAACACATAGCTGACGTAAAACATAGACGGAACATGAAATCTGCAGTGTGTGAACATGCCTTAGACAAACCCAACCACTTCATTCGTTTTGACCAACCTAAAATGCTTGCAAAAGAACGGCGTTTTTTTCCTCGAATGCTACGTGAAGCCATTGAAATTAGAAAACATCCAAATTTCAATAGAGAAGATGGTTGGAAAGTTCCACCGGCATGGGATCCTATTCTAGCAAAAACCAAAGCAACACCTAGCACTGCAAGATCTCAAGACACGGTTAGGTCTTTCTGCGTAAATAGGAACGTAAATTAATATTATTGAGTGACGGTAGTAAAAATTTTTTAAAACTTTGTAATGACAAATAATACCTTAGTCTCCCTGTGACCACGATCGCTGTAAAGTGTTCGAAACGTCAGGTTTAAAATAAAATGTAAATAAATCGCGAAGTAATCCGTAAAATTGTGTTTTAATGACACCAAAATCATCATAAAAGCTAGTAGTGAAGATAATAAACAAAGCAATTATGATACGGATACATTACAAGAAAAGATAATATCTAAAGACAGTGAAAATCAAACCAAAGACGACAAAAATTAAGCAAAAGTAGACAGGAAAAGAACTAAAGAAGACAAGAATAAGGCAAAAGGAGATAAAAATAAACTTGAATACAGAAACCAGAAATTGACTCAAGTTAATGTAAATATGAAAGTGGAAAAACATGTTCCTGAAAATAACAATGTGACAATGTTGTCGCAAATAAGAAATGCTTCGGAAAACACTGCTAGTTATGACTTACGAGAGAGTAATATATTTAAAAAAAGAGACACTATGACTAAAATAAATAGTACATATAGTAATACAATTCAGACTGATAATAGAATGAATTATAATATCAAGCGAAATAAAGTCGACATCAAAGAGGAGACAACGAAAGAAAAAAATGATACTTATTTAAAAGAAAATTAAAACACAAATATTTTGGATGATACTATAGTAAAAGATATATATGAGGCCGTTAAAAGTAAAGCATCGGCAAAATCAGTTTTAGTTCATACAAGCAAAATAGGGAATTTAAAAGAAGGTGAAAGTGACAACAAAGAAGATGAATGTGACAACAAAGATATGGATGTAGCTAAAGAAGAAGGAATAGAGAGAAGGAAACGTGCAGAAAAATTATGGAATTGAAAAAAATATGCAGACTGAAGGAAGAGTAGAGGATGAAAGTAAAGAAATTATGCAGATTGAAGAACGAGAAGAAGACGAGAGTTGGGAAAATATGCGGACTGACTTTATTTTAAACATGAATGACAGTATTATAGTTAGGTATTACCTTAGAAAAACATGGAAACATTATCTAGGAGTTGTGGAGAATATAGAATTTAAAGAAGGAGTCAATTAATATAAAGTTATTTTTTTTAAAACGGTCAAAGATTCATTTAATTCTGTAAAATTTACATTCCAAAGAAAATTAGATATCGATATCGTGACTAATAATTCTATTGTCAAGAAAGTTAATTTGGTGAAAAGGGAAGAAACTTCTAAAGAATATTACCTGAAAGATGATCGAGATGTGGTTTTTCCACTTAAGTAAATTACTTTATTATTGAAATTATTAATTGTGAAAAAAAATTGTTAGTGCATTAAGTTCAAAAGATATTAGGTACTTTATTTAATTTGTCATAGTTTCTTTACATTTCATTTGTATTACTCCTATCATGTGCTTTTTACAATAAGTAAGTCTAAGTCATCTCAGACATGGATAATGGTATCGATGCATTCAGTATAACGTTCCTAAAACCAAAATGAGATGACGAGCTCAAACATGGTGGGGGTAGTAACGGTGACTTCATAAAAACGGTGGTACATTTTTTTTCTTTGAACATAATTTGTGGTAAGTATAAATAACATTTACTCGAATTTTTGTTATTAAGTCAAGAGTTGATGATAAACAATTTTTAACTTATTTACTATTCTAGTGTGTATTTGACAAGCTCAAGCGTGTAAGATTTGTAAAAGTTTTTATTACAAGGTGTATTTAAAAAAATAAATTTTTCCAATTTTGATGTTTGCCTTTTTTTGTAGATTCCTCTGAGCGCTTTTTTATCACTAGAACTATTTATAAATAAGCCAACCTTTTTATGCAGATAGATAATCAAACTATTTTTTATATCCAGGTACTTGTGATAACTTCACTTTTACTTCAAAGATTGCGATATGAAATCGCCCTTACTTAATTATAAGTTACTTTCGCGTTACTTTTACGTTACCGTTACATAAAAGTGTATATGTTACTTTACGTTACAAAGTGGCAAAATCTACGGCCTTACCCACTGATTATTTTTAGTTCATCTAAATTTCATCAGTAACTAGTATCACAAATTTTAAACACAGTGTCTATGTTTTTTTTTTTAAATTACATTTACTTAAAATTAACTTATTATATTTTTATAACTTAAGCAAGTTTTTACGAAATTTAATCTAATTTCACTTACAAAATTTAATCGACTGTGTCATCCGGTGGGACTCGAACGCACGTCCCTTCGCTATCCGGGCGAGTGCTCTAACTAAACTAAACTAAATTTAATATCAACCTCAAATATTTTGGCACATATCCACATAAATGTAGGTTGTGTTTGGGACACTCTGGTTCTAGTGGCCTCATTTATTCTGTGGTTTTCTTTGTTTTGCTATGTATACAAAAGTTCTGCCCTCTGTGGAGCAACTCTTCTCATTTATAAGGCCCATTAATGAGTTAAACATACCAATAGTTAAAATGCGTGAGTTAAACTTACAATTTATTCGAAATTATAAAATTATGTTGTTTGATCAATAATTAAGCTAACTACAGTTTAAAAAATTGACAATTTGTAAGAAAAGTTAACTATGCATAGACCAAGTAGTTATACATCTTATGATATTAAGGTTTTACACTAGTGTATGCTGAATATTTTCAGTAATTACTGGAAATATTAGGTAATTACTGAAAATATTCAGCATTGTTCTGGAGATCTGTTTGGATTACATAAATCTACTGTATGCAGAATTATTCACCACTTTTCAAAAGTAATTTAGATCAGTTATAAAAATGCCACAGAATGTAGAAGAAATTACATACAGTTGCAACTTTTTACAATATTGAAAAAAATTCCTAGTGTTATAGCTGCTATAGACTGTAATCGTATTCAAATACGAAGTCCAGGGGGCAACAATTTAAAATTATACCGCAACAGAAAAAATTTCTTCTCTATAAATACACAAGTAATTGCCGATTTAGTAATTTTAGTAGATTTAAAGATGGCCAGGCTCAGTACACAACAGCACTCAATGAGCTTGCCCATGACCACAGTCCATGCAATAGAACCAAAATGTTGGGAGTAAAAATAATTAATATGTTGCATGAATTCCTTTATAAAATATACCCCATTAATAATATCATTATGTAAGTAATAAATTTCAATGTACACAAAAGCATATAAGTCCTTTGCCACATATTGATCTTCAAAAATATAACACCAATGTCGACTCGACAAGAACTTTGATTCTATAATTTGAAATAAATGATTCAGATTCAATAAATATTCATTAAATCCAAATCATTAACTTTAAATAATGGAAGCAAAGGCCAAAATAAAATAAAAATTTTCAGATGACATTTAAACAATATACAAAAACGATAAATTTGGTAATAATTATACCTTGCTAGTATTTAGGAGGCTTGTATTCTTGGAGATTTATTTTTATTTACCTTCAAATTGATTGACATGACTTGGGCACCAGCCTAAAGCCACCAAACCCATATTTTCAACAGGACAGGTGCAGATTCAATACATAACACAAATGACCAGTTATTGGTAATAAAACAATACATAAGTAAGTACACACAATCACGCGAAATCAAGGAAAAAATGACCTCGATTGAAGAGTGGAGGTTGATAGCCGTTTGATGATTTTCGCACTCGATTGATTGGCCCAATGACAAATGCAAACAAAAAAATACTGGAAAATAAATGCTCTTTAGGCATAACTTTATAATTTGTGTAAATGCTGTTCTGTGGGTTGTATGAATTTAGCTCACAGCTTAACATTCTACGAACGAATCCAACAACAAACAAAAATAATCTATAACATCCTTTTTTTAGGGCGACTTTTTGTTCTTTTCTCTTTTAACATTTCGCAAAAAAGCACACCAAAAAGTAATCTTTGAAAAAAAAGTGTGTACACTGATCAAACAAAATTCAAAACGTACTTGCACGCACAGACAGACTATTTAGAGAACAAGTTCTAGGTACATACGTTAAGATTAGGCATTCTTAAACTAGCCGTTTTCAAAATCGTGAACGTAAATACTACCAACCTGGTCTAAATAAAATTACTACCAACATAAACAAGAAAACTTGGGAATTGTCAAAACAAAAGTGATGTACCTCGCAAACTTAAACATGATATCGATAAAATACTTACAGCTCGTCATATTTAATTTTTAATATAAAATAATCTTAAATTTATCTCCAGATAACATGCTTTATAGATTATCGTTGACTTCATTAAAAAGTGCTAAAAGTTCAGTGTTTAATGGTAAAGGCGGGTTACTTTGACCCAAACTTTGGCCAATATTTTTTCTGGATAAAAAAATCTGTCATGAAAGATAAAATAAAGATTGATTTTTTTCAGTGACATATGAATACACACTACACCTAACAATAAAGGAACTAACGAAAAACTAACCACAAGTATTTTTGACAAAATTGGGCCAACTTAATGTTAGAGCTTGGTTACTTTGTCGTAACGTATCTATCCAACAAACACTTAATGGTGAAATAAAACAGTTGATAACATTGAGTAGTAATAATATATAACTTACCATTCAGCAAGGTTTTACACAAAAGTTTGCAGTGGTGAATTTCGCACTAGCACTGTCACCACTTCAGTTGTGACTGACAGTCAGAACGCGACTCTATGTTGAAAAAAAGCATTTATATGAAGACTGTAACACTACATTATTTGTAATTGAAACCTCATGGAAAAAACTACGCAAAAAGTAGTGGCGGCAAATTCAATGTATTGGGCTAAAGTTAATCCCCAGGGATAAAATAACCCGCCTTGCGGTACTTACATGTTATGTACATCAGATTCATTTCATCAGTCATTTGGATCCTGAAACAAAAATGAATAGTTATTTTAAATAATAAGTGGAAACACTGCGGCGAAGAAATCAAATATCGATATCAAATCATTCATAACAAACAGCACTATTACTATCAATATTTGCAATTTTCATAAATAATTCGGCTGTTCTTTCTAAGCGCGGTAAATGAACATTATAATAATTGCGTACATTTATGTATTAAGATATGTAAAATTGCTAATTTGTTTAGCGGTTAGGTTCTAGCGGAAACCTGACTAAGAATATGCCTGATTTACATTTTCCTACCCTTCTATCATCTCAGATTTTACACTATCTTATTGTTTTGCCTTCCGTTTCTTGCAGTAATGCATAATTCACTCACAGTGCTGTTGAAATGGAATTATTTTTACAATAATTATTTGAAATACGCACTAATACTTTAAAGAAACTTGACATTAACATTCATTGCCGAATAGGTAGGTACCAACACACCAATTTGACGTATTAAAAACTACCAAAGTAAAATTCTTATCGTAATTACGCCCTTCGGTTCAGAGTTATTGCTTTTTGTTTTGTTAGGGTTGTATTTTTTTGTTGAATTTTTGTACAAATTACGTTCATAACTTTCAATTGTGTAAAATGTCGTCAGTCGTCGCCTATGTGTGAATGTGTGTTGTGACAGTGACAGACAGACATTTTTTGTCCAATTGAATCATTCTGGGTCAGCAAAGGATCTAGTCTATACAGCCACGTCTTCAGTATTTTTATTTGTATAATTTTTCATTCTTTTCGTCAGTATTCTTCTTCTTATACAATTACACAACTACACTAACACTAAACTACAAACTCACCTAACCTAACTCATTGAAATGCCAGGATGGTTCACATTTCAATGCTCTCAAATTTTGAGCGGTAGCAACGAACCGGATCAGATAGGTAGGACCGCCCAACTTTGTTTCTCAGTTTTACTTCATTAGTTCTACTCCTAAGGTTTTCAGGAAACGTAATTTAGTTATTGTCCAGGTCAAAAGTATATTTTCCTTGGGGCGATATTTCTAGCAGCGTAGATCGAAACGCACAAATATTTAAATTTAACGGACTACACCGTTTCACGGCGGCCAGTTTGCAGCGAGCGGCTATCGAGGCAGCACCCACGCACCTTTTATCGGTTTCGCGTCCGTTGGGTAAGTAACTCCCTCCTTAGGCTTTTGTTTATAAATGAGTCAATTTCCATGGATTTTTTTTGGTCGATTTAATATGGATTTTGTTTAGGTGTTTGTAAATACAACAATAGTATTTGTAGGGCTGAACCCCCATTTCGAATACTAAATATTAAGATTGTATATTTTCTAGGATATGGTGGTTTTCAGGCATAAATCTAATTTTCTTGGCACTAATTTCCTTGTGTTCCGTGGCTCAAAACTGGCCAAGGAAATTATGAAATACCATGAAAATTATATTACAATAAAACAACTTTTTTTTTTATTGTGTCAATGTCAATCTAATACGCGTTTTTTCCCAATCGAAATATAAGAAGCTACTACGTTTCGTTTATTAAACTAAGATTATAAAAAAATATTCATATACACAATGAGAATTAAACTCTTATTTTAATATTAACTTTTTCCTTCAAACATATTGTCTGTCAATATTAGAATATATTTTGAATATTTAAATATTATATTTACAGCGTTTTATTTACCTCTGAGCAGCTGGATGGGTCTTGTCTTGTGATCTTGGACTTGGACGGACATCATTGCCATATTATATAGACCTCTCAGCACCTCCACATACTGCAGCGATGCCAGTCGACTTGGCATCGCTGCAAGGATTCCAAAACAGCAGTTACACTCTTCGGACTTCTGTATAACCTGCCTGACAGTGTGGATGTAGTCAACGGTACTGTAGCCTTTACGAAAACCGGCCTCTTCCGGTGGCTGGAAGGCGTCAAATCATGTGGCGAGGCGATTTGCGAGGACTCTTGAGATGGAACAGCTTGTAGACGTGACACAGGAGCGCGATTGGCCTGTAGATTTTCAAGAGCGACTTGTCGCCTTTCTTGAAAAACAGCGCCACAACGCACCCACTCCACGCCTCCAGGGTAGTCCCAATTGCATTGACGGCGTTGAAGATCCTCACGAGCTCCTTCTGCCTTCAGAAGCTCAGATGTAATGCCATCTTCGCTGGGAGCCTTCCCATTGCTATGCAGTTTGAGAGCCCTCGCAACTTTGTCTTCGTCTACATTTGGGAGGTCTTCAGAGCAGGGTTTATAACCAGTGCATTCTACCTATCATGACCTACGGGGCCGAGACGTGGAACTTGACAGTAAAGCTGGCCCACCAACTGCATGTAATGGTCTATGCTGGGGATCTCGCTAAGGGATAGATTCCGGAACGATATCATCCGCCAAAAGACGAATGTCATAGATATCTTTCAGAGGTGCAGTAAGCTAAAGTGGCAGTGGGCTGGCCATATCTGTCGCAGAACCGACTGGCGCTGGAGTAGGAAGGTTCTTGAATGGAGACCACGTCTTGGGAAACGTAGTGTTGGACGCCCCCCGTAGCAGTGGACTGCAATAGGCTGATAAGAAGTATAAAACTAGACTGTTAACGAAAAATAGAGTTCAAAAATTAAGATTAGATATTCAAAGGTTCTTAACCGACGATGAAAATAGTCGAATATGTCCTGGCAAAAAGACTGCGTTAAGAAGAACAAAATCAAGCACCAGGAACACTATTTAAACGAAACTCTGCAAAACTTGCACCAAAAGTGTAGCAGACACTTGAATACTTGTACCAATCATGTAAAGTGTTTTTTAAATTTTTAGATAATTATCTTTGCTAAGTTTTGACCTAATTATACTTACTAATTATTGAAAAATGCATAATTAAGAGACTTTTTATAATTTCCATGACAGCTCATAATTTCCTTAGAGTGGTTTTATAATTTCATTGGAAAAATTTCATCACCTTATAACTTTTGTTCTAAAACTTTTTGTGACACCCCTTTTAGAAAATTCAGTACATTTTTCCCTATTCTTTCATAAATAGAACAGAAATATACGAAAAATAATATTTTATATATTCCAGGGAAATTAGGCAAAATTTTATATTTTAGGTGAATTACCCATCTGCGCTGTGCCAGGTCCAGTTTAAAATTGTCTAAAGTATTTACTTATTGCACTTAAAATTCATAGACCGTTGTGGAACTTGAACCCAGGATGAACGACCCTCAGATCAAAGATCTGTACCTAAATACTTACCTTCGCTATCTGGACGAATGCTCTGCAAATGCTCGGTTGGGAAAGCATTCGCTCAAATAGCGAAGAGTCGTGGGTTCGAGTTCTACCTGAATACGATCGATATATTTTTGAGTTAAATATTTACTGTTGCACAAAACGATAGTCTAGAGCGTATCATGAAAAATATAATGTTATAATTTATACGGAACGCTTAAATTGGTTGTAATAAGTAATAACTAGCAAAATAGATTAAAAACCATTTTATGTAGTTAGTTACACTTGTATGTAGCTCCGTCTATAGGCACTTGCCGAGTAATTGTGTAACGTTGGTCCAATATTAAGAAAACACGTCATATTGAACTAAAACTACAGTAAAACAGTCGTAACGTGCTAACAATCAATTAACTGCAAAAACTGGCAGTCCGATAACAATAAACAATGCGGCTTAGCAGAGCGAAGAGGCCGCGGGAGCGGGACCCGCCACTCGAAATGCGTAGGACTTTCACGAATTTCGTCACAATTATACTGTTTTTGGTGTTCACGTCCGCGTTTTATCTGGTCATCTCGTTCCAGCCAATGTCTAAAGAGGAACACGTGCAGAAAATCAACAAAATGAACGACGAAGTGGAGCCTTTTAGGAGAAACCTGACGGAGTGCGCGCGGCAAGTCAAAGCCTCGATGGTGGATGTAGAACACTTCTTAAAGAGGATACCACAGTCGAGTATGCAAGGAAAATGTTTCGTCGCTTGCATCTTAAAAAGGAACGCGATTATAAGGAATAACAAGATCGACGAAACCATGCTTCTGGAGGCAAATAAGGCAGTTTATGGAGAAGATAGCGAAGTGGTGGCAAGACTGAAGATGGCGGTTAAGGAGTGCGGTGCTGCAGTGGAAGGTATTTTCGAGATATGCGAGTTCGCGTCGGTGTTCAACGACTGCATGCATATGAAGATGGAGCATATCTTGGACAAGCTGACTATGGAGAGGCGCATGGAGGCGCTCGGACAGATGACCTCTGACCCTGATCAGTGGTCTGATGAGGAAGACGAAATGTTGCAGTTGGTTAAAGACGAGCTATGATGTGCATGTGTGTGTTTTGTGTTGGTTGCAATTCCTGTTTTAATATAAATGTAATTTCCCGACTTAGTTTTAATCTTAATGTCTTTGTCAGAAAGTAGTATTATATAAATAAATCACATATTTTTGACACCGTTTTCAGGCAGCGCCTAAAACCCGAAAATGGTGGTTGGTTGTTGACTGTGTGGTAAATTGAGAAGGCAGGCTTGAACCAATCCAATCAAGTATGACTCTATCAAAATTAATAACTATTTAAGGTCCTTTCTCTTAAGGTATACGAATATGAGTAGGAGAAGGATATGAAAATCAGAAAATATTTTTTAAATATACACACAGAAGCAAATATACTTGGATATGTATGTAGCTATTTTTATTACAATCTGTTAATGGAAATCTTCGCTCGAGCGACCTTTTATTACTCACACTCTCATAATTTCTTTAGAATACTAATTGAAATTTGAATTATAAGAACCTCATTGTATACAGCTACCTTTTGCCTGGTTCCAGTTTAGTCACCACGACCGTCTTGATGTAGTGGTTCGCGCCACGGACTTCTAAGCAGGCGGTTGCGGGTTCGAATCCCGCGAGGGGCAAATGTTTGTGTGATGACCACGAGCATTTGTATTTAATTCAATGTATAGAAGTATGTCTATCTGTTATCCTAGTCACCATAGCACAAGCTTACGCTTAGTTTGGGGCTTGGTAGGTAATAGATGTGTTTGTTGAAACAATTTATTTATTTTTCAACGGCTGTCACTAATCGTCAGGTAAATAGAAACTAAAACTCTTGATATAACAGCTTGTAAAATTGAGTCAATTTACACCAGCTAGCTGTAACTGAGCACTACAACCACCCCTTCAGAGCTTATGTAGAGTTTGATAGTAGAGCGTTATTATTATTATAGCTATTCATCTGCTGACCAGCTACCTATAGAAACCAAACACTCATCACTCTACATACGCCTTTTTGCCGGGGAGAAAATGCGTTATTTACACCTACTACCCTGGGGATGGCAGCAGGTTACCTACGTAGTACTCCTTGAGAGATGGCCGAGTATACCCACAAAAGCCTCCGCGTACAGTCACGAGCATCAATATGTATACATCTGCATTCGATTTGAGACCTTATTACAATGCCATAAAAACTTATTTGTATACATTCCACTGCATGTGACTGTACCTAGTCCTCAGTCCGCTTAGTAGCAAGTCGACGAAAGATCGTTCCTTAGCATGCACTTCGTAAAATGTTTCGTCACCGAGCGAGATTTGAACCGTAGCCTTATTGAACTATCAGTCCTACGTCTTACGTACTTGGCCACGATGCTCATAGATCCTCTACCTACCTACATAGCACTAGTAGGTCACTCCGGTCATAACGCAATTTGTATTTTTTGAGTTGATATTAGCCAACAATCCATATCCCTGGGAAAAAAGCCGATCTATTCAAGTGTTTCTGCTCATTAAACAAATTTAGGGAAATAGTGTAATTACGAGTTCCTGCCGACGTATTATTAAAACCGGTCGTAAAAGTATAGATCCATTCTATAGGTACTTAACCTAGGCAAGTCGATACGCGGAGTTGCCTAACAATTCGCCTATATAAAATCGAACTAGCGACTTTTCTATGGATGTAAGTAACATAATTAAATAAATAAAATATTATTCCAACAATCACACTAATTACATAGCCCCAAACAAAGCGTGGAGACCTATGCTATGTAGAATAACGGATAGATATACTTTATACGTTAATAACCATACATGACTAGTACAAATGTTCAATGCTCATCACACAAACTTTTGCTACTTGCGGGATTTGATTCTGCAACCGCTGGTTCTGTAGGTCAGGAGCGCGACGACTACTAAACAAGACGGTCGTCATTCCTGTAATACCGTTCAGAACTGCTATTCGGTCCCGGTTCTAGGTCGGTCTAGTAGTGGTATGCACCCTGACTTCTGTTCACGAGGTCCCGGTTTTGAATCCCGGGTTGGGCCGAAATTTGTTTCTGTAAAGCGATCGTTTTTTTTTTAAATATAGGTAAATGAAATGACGAAATAATATAATAATATTATATACAGTACATTCGTTTATTATACATTATGTATCTAATCTATACAATCACACATTTATATATCACATTAATGTTTTCTATCCATCTACGCGATAGAAAAACAATGATATCATAGTACTTAGAACAAAACCTTTGTGTAGAATTACAAATTTAATATGAATAAGACGTACCTAGTGGCCTGTATTCTGTGCCTGTAGTGGCCTGTGGCGAGCTTATTTCATTAACCGCATTCAAACAGTGGTCAGTTGTTTGATAAACAATATTTAAATGTAAGCATAAGTCAACTCATTACACAAAAAAATGCAAAATATATAGTACCACAAAAAAACTATATTTAAAAAAATTTAAGGACAACAACAAAAACATTTTCAATGGGACTTGTTGTAACTACTAACGAGGAAGGGTATCAATCCTTAAAAAGTGCAGCCTGAACCAACAATAAAAAAACAAACCCATATTAACAAACGAATTTCTTTTTTAAGGCTCACGGGAACGGCTATCCAATTTAGATGCCAGTTAACCCATTCGCTGCCAAAATAGACAATATAGAATCAATGAGGGATTTTCTGACAGCTCAAAATGTTAGTTTTATTTTATGTGGATAGATGGCGCTATTCATCTAAGTTATAAATATTGTGTCGAAATCATTGAGCATGAAACCAAAACAAATTATTGTAATATTATATGTACAGACATATACAGATAGTAGACAGATAGTACTTACGTTAAAAATAAGCGAGTTTTAAAATACAGTTTAAAATAACATTTTATGGAAAAAAACGTCCTGATGGTCACTAAATTGTTAAAAAAATACCTGTCAATATGCATGAATCTAAAACATGCTAAACATAAACATTTTAACATGATCAACGCTAAAACCAGCATTTTTCTTAAATAAAAAACTTCCTGACTCTTGTTGTTCAAAGCCATCTAGCGGATTTTAAAGTACTGATTTTTGACACTAGGAAAATTCCTCATTGTAATCACGCATATCGAAAACATGTAAATTAATACATTTCTCAATATAAATAAATAGAAGGCTTAATTTCAACAACTTGTTATGTTACAGTTTCACAATAGGCACTAATTGCAATAAGATACTTCAATTACATTATTGTAGTGCACTAATACGCCCACAGACCAGACCAATCTGCGTGAAAGCCCACGCACCGCCGCCCCCGCCCTCTTACAATACAGTTTTATACAATTTATCCCATTGTCCTCTCGAACTACAATCGCAAAGTTACACAATGAATACGAAAATGTAAGTACTTTATTTAGGTAAAATCCTTTCAATTGTGCTTTTGATAGAATAAAACTAGGGTTGATGCCTTGAAAATTAGAAACCTCTTATTAAGCCTCTAAATATACAATTTTCTAAACTCAGCCTGTCCAATATCTTGTAAAAGTTCAGACCAGAAAATTGCTTGCAATTTCCATTCTAAAGTGACCAGTTTAGTTCAACTTTCAAAATTGAGATAAACTCTGTGACAGGTTTTTAATAAGAAATGATTAATTTACTAATGCACAAAATTAATACATATAGTAAACATAATCGGTTGTGGTCGTAAAACATATATAAAAAAAACAAAGCTCGAAACATCCTACTTAGCTTTAAAAAACACTATTTTCAATAATTTTTATTTGAACACAATCACACACACAAAACTTTGTTTCTTTCTTGTTCTAAAAATTAGGATATACCTACTTACACTCGTTTCGTCAAATATTTATTTTGACCGTATACATACCTAATATAGGACTCCTTTTGGACCCTTTACACTTATAGGTACAGAATGAGTACCGTAAAAAAGAGATCACAAAATTCTACGTTACTAGTGAAAACCTTTGTCACTAGTACCTAAGTAATCGTTTTAGAGCAATCAGTCATAATATCATAAATTGAGTTTTTGAGAAATTAACAAAAATAATGATTCTGAATAAATATTATACTAAGAGTTGATTTTTCATAGTTCCGTAACTGAAAAGGAAAAAGGAATCCTGATAGGATCATTTTGTTGTCTGTCTGTCTATCAAAATCTGTTTTCTCAGGTACGCGTAGAGGTGTAAAATTAAAATTAATTAGCAGCCGTATTTGCTAACATTTCGCAGGGGAGTCAAAACCTATAGGGTTCTACTTCCAGGAGACCTAGAATCATGAAATTTGGCAAGAAGGAAGGTCTTATAGCATAAGTAAATAAGCATTAGGAAAAAACGTTTTTTGTACGGAACCCTAAGTGCGCGAGTCCGACTCCCACTTGCCCGATTTTTCAAAAGTCAGATAAGAACTATTCGTCGCATATAACACAACACAAACTGCACAAATGATTTCAAAATTGCAACGCATCATTACAATAGTGACACATATTGGCAATCTTTTTCAATAGACCTCTGCAAAATGAATATGTAGTATTGCGCGAAACATTGGCAATTTAAAAATCGGGCCCTAACTTATGTAAATATAAAATAATAGTTGAATGTAAAATACCTACTGTAAATATAGAGTTTAAACTGGATAATAAGATCTAATGAGATCAGTAAGTCATAATAACCCACCAATATGTCTATGGCTAAAGAGACAAAACATTATGTAGTATCAAAGTTAAAGTGTTGAATATTTTTGTCATTATTCAGTTAATTTGATTAACGAATTGATTATTTTACGAAACAATATTATTAATATATTTTAAATTTTAAAGAAGAATTTATATCAATAACCGAATGTAAACATGGTGTAACCAGAATTAACGTTCTTTCATTCCACAATTTCCGGCTACATAGTATATTAAGTGCTTGGTCGTATATAATTAATAAGCTCAATATAATTATGGTAACCCAATAAGGTCAGCCAACTAATTTTCATGTTATGAATTCATGTGTTTTTGATTGCATTCTTCATTAAGTTTACTTAAATAATGTTTACTCATATTTACTCGTACATGTTGATGCTGTTGTTCAACATTGGCATTTATATTTGAAGCAAAATTGGTTATTGCAAAAAGAAAAATGTCTCTTTCAAAAAGCTTATCTAGAGTTTTTTCAGAAGCGCAACTTGGTCCGATTTTCAACCACACGTGAAAAATCGAGGCAACCCTGACGAACCACTTAAAAAAAATCACTCGAATGACTCACTGCGTTTTACATTCGGTAGGTACATAATTATTACGGAGAACTAGCACTTTCGACGCCAGCAAAAAATGAGCTTTCACTTTTTCGCATCCCATTGCAAAACAAACATAGCCTCGTTTCGACGTCTCGCGACGGTCACATTTACGAATTGGCAAATCAATCATTCAAACCAACCACTATCGGTTAGATAACGGGTTTAGCTCTCCTCAGCCTCGAGAAGCACCGGCAGGCTGGTTTGATGGTGGCACTGCGAGGATTTGGAAGAAAACGCGGCGAGCCATGATTCCACGTCGCGTTCCGAACACACGAACTTGGCAGATATGGTGTTGTCGTACCCCTTCTGCCGAACAACAAACCCTGTGCTCGACTCTGCCCGTTCCACACCAGTGTTTCGTAGGTTGACCACTCCGATCGGTTTCGACAGCCTCTTCCTAGGGTAAATTACGGCGAAATGTTCGAGTGAAGTCTTGTAGACCACCACACGCACGTCTTGCCGCATCCCTCCTGGTCCCAACAGCACCAGAAAGCCGGACTTCACTTCAGCGTCTCTCGTTTTCTTGAACCCTTGGCCGAAGCGCTCAGCGCGACAGGTGGCTGACATAACGTCTGTCGGCATTTCACTGTTTTGTTTCAATCAATGACCGATTCTCATAACAATGTTTTGTTTTTTGTTGTCGGCGGCGAGTCGACAGCGCAGCGGCGTCGTGGCGGAGCCGGGGGAGGTACTGACGCGTCGTTTTCCGACGAACTTGTATTTATAACCTCCGGGTGCCGAAGCGGATTCGTGCCCGCTCGGTCGTGATCGTTACTTTGCATTCACTTGGAGGATGGAGGCTTGTCTATCAGACAAAATCCAGCGAAGTAAAATCACCCGTCACTGCCATAATACTGCCCTGACAATGCAACATTTGCTGTCGTCGAGGTTTTGTGAAGGTCGAGTGCTTGGTGGCAATATGGATCAAATTAGCGTCCGAATTTACGAAGCGATATCATTTTATTCGTTGTACTTGATGTACTTAATTAATAACAATTTCAAAATAAACGTGGTTACACAAAGTAAATAACTTCAACAATTCAGTTTCGTGTTACATTTTATATTATAAAATATATAAGAGTATTATATATATATAGGATAATTTATTGTGTAAAGCTTTTTTTGTTCTTGACCAAAATCTTTTCATTGACTGTAATATTACTATTACATCTTTTGTAAAATATCAACTTTTAAGATAACCGATAATTTCTTCAGACCAAAGTCATCTACAAGTAATTAGGCATCGCTCAGCCGTATAAGCCAGCGTAGCAGGTGAGCGGCTAAGTAAACCGTTTGAACTTAATCACGCGGGCAAAGCTCGTGACCCCGAGACAGAAGCCCTAAGGGCAAGCAACCTTGAAGGTCGCCGACGCCGAGCCTCACGAATCAGGGGCCTAACAAAACAAAATTTGCCTAGTAATTTGATAATGGGTATCTTATTCTTGAGATCGGGTTCAAGGTTGGGATCAGATTATGAATAAACAAATTTCTAAAGTTAATTTTCTCTATTAATATTGTGCTTTGTGAATAAGTGATGTAAAAAAAAGCTTTTAACAAAAAAAATATACTTTTTTTTAGTTTTTAATTTATTTTTTTGTTGCACAAACAAAGCATGTACCTAGTAGGTACGAATGGTGGACTTATTGCCGTAAGGCATTTTCTTCCAGTCGACCATTGGGTTTGGGCGAGGCAGAAATATTCGCGTAAAAAAAAACAAAACATTTTTTTTATTTCAGCACTGATCCGTGAGAGACTGGTTCTTCGGCCATAATTGTGTTCCTACGTTTCTCCGGAACTGAATTTAACATAAATGTTAATTCATGCTAATTTTAATAACAATGCAATTATGTTATATAACAGAACAGTTTATTGACTTTAGAGTAAACTGTGGAAGTGCAGTGGAAATTGGAATAATCTCAATATATTTTTCAAATATTTTTTTAAGAATAAATTACATTTTTAATGACTGCATAGAAAAAGTGGTTATCACGCGGATTTTTCGCCACGGAGACTGCGTATTATCCTCCCCTGCCCCCTAAACCTTGGCAGTAAGTGGCAAGTGGGGGTGAAACATAACTTACGTCATTCCTTCTATCTTCAGGCGTATTGCCCAAACGACTAAATATAATACACTAATAATAAGTATATAGTGTCAGTTTCGGTTTAGTGAGATTTAGTGTACAGTTAAAATAACGTTTTATGAATGTAAATACACAGGGTCTAATAAAATCTATTGTAAAGGAATACAATAGATTAGGGGGTGATTCTCCTGCTATATACATCTTTTACTCTGGGTTCAACATCGAAATCACAAAAAAAAGATCTGCTGATCACTACTTCAAGGGTTTTGTAGCAAATTTATCAGTATTTCATTATTTTTATTAGTAGTTACATTTGATAAGTACAAGGACCCCCAAACACAAAATCAGCAGAAAAACACCTTTTTTATTCTAGACTACGGATACTACCTTATGCAAAAATCATCATTTTTTTGGTTCAGCAGTGGGCCCAGAGACAGTTGGTCAGCAAGGACGTATCCCTGGCTCTCTTTGTCGCCTCCTTTTCACAAAGTCCCTACGTATATACCGCTAGCTATCAGCCTATTCTCTTAGTAGGTTCCAACATCTCAGGTTCCTGCCTAAGCATTGCGATGTTAGTGGTTTTGCCCATCTTTTTGCTCGTCATCAGACGCTTGCAACTTGCAACATACAATACATAAATTATCTAAAGCCCGTTGCAATAGACCTACTACTTATAGCACGTAAACGTGCGCGCAGCAAAGGTAAAAATATGTGGAACGAACGAGCACGCAACCGTCTTCACTACGAACAAAAACTGGCCAAGGGCGAGTCGGACTCGCGCACGAAGGGTTCCGTACCTATATAACATTAGACACTATAGATATAAAACATTTTTGTTGTATCCCATACAGCAAAAATGATTTTTTTTAGCCCCTCTTAAATAATTTATTTATTATTATTTATCCTTTTTAGTATTTGTTGTTATAGCGGCAACATAAATAAATCATCTGTGAAAATTTCAACTATCTAGCTATTACGGTGCATGCATGAGATACAGCCTGGTGACAGACAGACAGACAGTGGAGGCTTAGTAATAGGGTCCCGTTTTTACCCTTTGGGTAGGGAACCCTAAAAAACAGTATTATTTATGAGCTAACCGACAAGTCTGCAAAACATTTAACCCTTCAGTTTTTTTTACATTTACCCACTTAGGCCCACTTTCGCACGTCCGGATTAGCTAATCTGGATTTGTTAAAGGCCAAAAGGCTATCTGAGTTGATAGCCCATGTAGGGACACATACTGTAACGTACTAAATTCACTCCCAAGCATTCCTTGTAATATGACTACATATTTGTATGATGTATGTCGGCGGCTGCGCCCGCTGAAATAATAAGTCGCAAATAAACGGTAACTGAGTAAACACGTTTACTTATTTCCACAACCTTCTGATAGTACGCTAGGATAAGAAGTAATTACCTACACTCCATACATATATATAGCCGTACAGCCCACTTGCGCCAGTCCTGATTGGACCTTCCTAATTTGTAAATCCAGACTTGTGCAACTGGGCTTTAAACTCAGATAATATGCCTTGAAAAAGTCCGGAATAGCTAATCCGGACGTGCGCAAGTGGGTCTTAGGAGTGCAGAAAAATTAATCAGACTTCAATTAACAACGCAGCGTGGGCAAAGGATATATATATAGTTACTAGACGCGGGCGAGGCGTATCGTATTCTGGTATTTGGAATTATACCTACACCCACCTATTTAATACATACATTTTTGATATTAATCCGTTTAAAATGCAAGCCACCCGGTCACCCGATACCAGGATAAGGCCTTATTGTTGAACGCAATTTCATTCAAACAAGTCAAGTGAAAGACATTTGCAGTCAAATCGTTTTTTTTTTACTTAGCCGTTATTCTCCCACTGCTGGGCAAAGGCCTCCCCCAAACTCCACTGGTCGCGGTTACCGGTCTGAGCTGGCCAGTCTTGGCAAGTGGTCTAAATCATCTCACCATCGTTTTCTGGGCCTGCCTTTCGGACGACGTCCATCAGTAGGCAGTGGGTGACGATCTCAGTCCATTTTTAGGGCACATTCTGTTATAATCGGATATGTAGTGCTATAATACCGATAAATAGTTTGGAAGAGATCCCCCGCGTGATAAGTTTTGAAAGTTAGTTGAAACTTCGGTAATAATACTAACAACAAAAAATACTTTCACTGCTTTAATGTCAATCTTTATACAAGTTATAAATCTCTTTGGGAACAATGTGCGACTCACTGTTGTCCACCCACCAAGAAAAATGGGGATATAAGTACATAAGTTTTTTGAAAGTTATTTGCTAAGATATAGAGTAGCAATTTGTATTAGGGGATCTTAATTTTGGTAAGGTTTTTTTCAACCAATATTTCCTTATGAAACAAAGTGACCCGCTGCGTCTATCGGTCTGTTTGTAGGTATGTTTGAGCTGATCTAATAAACCACATAACGGATTATCATGCAATTCAATACTCTCCTAAATACGAGAAGTACCTACTTCTCTCTTTCTTCTTTTGCACCGTCTGTATCTTCTCTGTTTTGAAACCTATGGTTGACTAGATGGTAGAGAATGCTTTTGGAATTGAGTCCACCCTGTACAGTTGTTTATATTGTGCAAAAAGTATAAAAATACATAATGAGTTTAAAATATTTAATGTAGTTTACTAAGGTAACTAGAGAGGAAAGGAGAAAATTCAAGTTACCTACATAATTAAGTACATAACATAAATACTTACCTGCAGTGGGATGATGTAGGTTAATTAAAAAAAAAATACTTACCTAGCGTGTATCTTTTACAATTGTTGTTGTTGTTGTAAAGGTTAGGTTACCTCCTTTTAGAGTTCCGTACCTCAAATGGAAAAAAGGAACCCTTATAGGATCACTTTGTTGTCCGTCTGTCTGTCAAGAACCTTTTTTACAAGAACACGTGGAGGTTTAAAGTTAAAAAAAATAACATTAATAATTTGTGATTACATCGTAGAAAACAACATTTGTTTGTATGGGACCCTCCAGGACACAAACTGCCATGGCCCACTTGGAAGTCCCTTAACAGACTCCGGTCCCAAGTCGGTAGATGCAAGGATACCATGTTCAGGTGGGGATTCTACGATGGAACTGATATGTCCTGTGTCTGCGGGTTCACTCCACAAGACATGTCCCATCTCTTGTCTTGTCCTTCGTGCCCTGATTTCTGCTCTCTAGAAGACCTTATGTGTGCAAATGACAAGGCTATCTGCGTCGCCAATTACTGGGCACAAAAAATTTAGGTCGTTTTACCATCGACACGATAAGAAGAAGAAGAAGTGCGCGAGTCCGACTCGCACTTGCCCGGTTTTTTTACTGCGAAATTCTCAAAGAAGAGATGAAATCGTTGGCGGCTTACCGTCGTAGAAAGCACTTACAAAAAATCGTCGAATGACTAACGTTCTGGGGTCCTCTGCAGCTCAGTTGGAAGAGCAAACTTCCGGATAGCGAGGTGTCGTGGGCTAAAGTCCCATCAGACTAGCGATGGGCGATTATTACTAAATTAATAGAATTATTCGAATGGTCCCTGTAATCGAATGTATTCGATAAGCAACCGCAGTCATTCGATTATCCTTCGATTATGCGGCGAGCAATACCGGAGCGTGCGGTGCGCAGGCCGTGCTACTATAATACTAACCATTGATTTATTATATGTATATATATTATATATAATAAATCAATGATACTAACAAATGAATCATCATTCATCGCGTCGATTAATTATTCGTTCTCTGCCTGTCCTGTCGCGGCAATTCAATCGAATGCATCGAAGGGCCGAGTATAGATTATTATTTGTTTTTTTTTTTTTCCGAATTACTAAATCGATATCCGATAGTTCGAATGGTCGATTGTCGATTCATTTGATTTTTTTTTTCGAACAATCACCCATCGCTACACCAGACGACAGTCGATGAATTTTTGTGAGCGCAATTTATTTGAAATTGCTAAAATTATAAAAACAAATATAAGCTTCGTAGATCCGCTGTCAAACAGTATCTTTAGCCGGCTTGTGGTTGCCAAACATCCACTACTGCGTGCCAAATAGTCTGAAACTTAACGGGCCCCAAGCACGATACTGTGTGTTGCTATTGCAACATTTATGACAGATAGTAAATACTTAGTTATGTACTTTATGTGTATGACCTAATTGCACTTACCTACCCTTTTTTGCCGGAGGAAAGTTGGCGCCGTCTTGGAGAGGCCTATGTCCAGCAGTGGACTGCAATAGGCTGATATGATGATGATGACCCTTTCTTGCTGAATTGCTGCAAGGACCATAAATACTTACCTACCTACCTATGTAACAAGTCAACCGCAACAATGACAAAAAGCCAAAAATAGGTACCTATTAGTAAGTAACATACTAATAGGTACCTATTTTTGGCTTTTGACTAACGTTTCGTGCTGATATCTACTGAATGGTCTTTGGTCCTTTCGGGCGATAGTTGTAAGATAAAAAAAATATACAGATAAAAAAATAATAAAAAATACAGGGTGTTAGTCTAAACTTAAAACAGTCTCGTCAATTAATCACCGATCACCGGAATCGTTTCTATCATCCCACATAAAGCGAACTTACTTTATTATTATTTTAGTTAATACTACTTAATATTCATTCTTAATGTACTCGTATGTGGTACAGTCACAAGCAATGAAATGTATACAAATAAGTTTTTATATCATTGTAATAAGGTCTCAAATCGAATGCAGATGTATACATATTGATGCTCGTGACTGTACACTAAAGAAAAACGACTAACTTACGAAATATAGGTATTTGTTTTAATAACAGAGGCTAGTATTCTGTGACAGAGGCTAGAAAAGCCTTTCTTCATTAACATCTGTTAAGAAAAAAAGAAGGCATAAAAGAAAAATAAAAAGTGGATAGGTAAGTAAGTAGGATCTAACCCATAAATGAAATGTTGCCGAGCGTGATTTTGTCAGCTTGAATCGAGAAGGCCTTGAGAACCCTCCCAAGGGCCAAGGGCGGAACTCTGCAACATCGAAGCGTAGAGTAAATATTAACAGAAGGCCCTTTAGATTGGACAGTTAACCAATGATTAAATTTAAAGATGTAGGTATAGCTTAATTTATTTACTAATATTACCGTCTGCAATGATTCAAATTATTTTTAAAGACTACCTATATTCCACGCAACCCGGTGTGTTTTATACACAGAGTAAAAAAACAAGTAGAAATAGCATCCTCGCCTTTTAGTATAAAAACAGTGTAACCAAACTAACACATTTGTAAGAATATCACATTTGTTCTGTGGTTTTATACCTAAGTAGGTATGCCCCGTGAATTCTGTGCAGAACCTATCTGACCTATTTATTTTCTTTTAATGACGACCGTCTTGGTGTAGTCGTTCGCGAACCGGACTTCTAAACCAGGCGGTTGTGGGTTCGAATCCCGCAAGGGGCAAATGTTTGTGTGATGAGCACGACCATTTGTACCTATAATAAGTCATGGATGTTTATATGTATTTAAATATTTCTATCCGTTATCCTAGTCACCATAGCACAAGCTCACGCTTAGTTTGGGGCTAGGTAATTGGTGTGTTTGTTGATACAATTTATTTTTATTTTATTTATTGAACAAAAACATATGGGCGATATGGGCATTTGAGAATGTACATAATACGATAATACATAGTTTTAAACAGAACCTATCTACCTAGTTTTAATTATATTTTCCTCAATAAAGTTATCTTTAAATTCCATTTCATTCATAATAAGTTCAAACTAGATAAGGTCACCTACAAATTAGAAAGAATATAGGTACCTAGATCACCGCTAACCACAACATTTGTCAGATTTTTTTTCTCGATTATTTTCCATACAAACCCTGACAGCGGGGTAGCAAACGTTTTATTTATGCCTAAGAGGCAAAGTTGTCTAACTGTATATTTGCCCGAGTCTGATGTAGGGCCAAGGTCAAGGAAAATGTAAACGGAATTCTCGCTCGTGCCGTGTACCGACAGGCTCAGCAAATATTGTGACAGTGAAAATTAGAAGACGTGGCCTTAAGGACCAGTTATGGAAAGGCGCGTCTGTTTACCGAAATTTCAGGCGCAGCGAAGGCAGGCTCACACGGCTGATTTATTAGGGTTCCGTAGTCCGACAAGGAACCCTTATAAGATCGTTCAGTCCTTCCATCCTAGTCTGTAACAGCAAAATATCTTCTACGTTTATGGACTGATATGCGTGTAACTTGGTTTGAGGATACTTCACATATAGATCTCATTTTTAAAAATACGAAAAATTAAAATTACCCCTTTTTAAGGGTACCTCTCCATACATGTAAAGGGGGGGGCGGGGGGTGAATTATTTTTTTGAGTGCACCACCTTGTGTGGGGTATCGTTAAAAAGGACTATGAAAATAAGGTAGGGTTTCCATATACATATACAAGCCTTTTATTCGTACTTTTTGTTACATTGTTTTTTTAGTAGGTATTCTAATATTTGGGCCTTGCTCCTCTTCTGTAAGTCCGGTTGCCCTTCGGCAAAGGCCTCCCCAAGCCTTCTCCATTCAATTATATCTCTTGCTACTCTGGTCCATGTATTTCCGGTGACTTGACTAATGTGATGACATTGGGGAGTCCACCTTTTTCTTGGTCTGCCTTTTTTCCGTTGGCCTTCCCTTGGGTACCATTCTGTGACTAATTGGCACCACTTCTCTTTGCCTCTTATTATGTGGCCTGCCCATTTCCACTTTGCTCGTCTGATCTTCTGTGCTATGTCCAGTGCTTTAGTCTTTTGTCTGATAGCCGAGCTTCTTACTCTGTCTGACCTTCTTAAGCTTAGCATGCTCCGTTCCATTTTTCTCTGGCAGCTTGTGAGTTTATTCATGCTGTTTTGCGTCAGTGGTCAAGTTTGGCATCCGTACATTAAGATAGGAAGTATGCATGTGTTGAATAGTTTTCCTTTAGTAGCAATGTGTAGTTTCTCATCTTTCACAACTTCCCTCATGCTCCTCTTTCTATTTCCTTCTTTGTATTGTCTATTGTTGACATTAGCTGACCCAGGTAGATGTACTCGTCTGTGTACTCAATATATACTCGTCTGTGAATAAATAACCATAAATGTTTCCTCTAACATTTATGGTTATTTATTCACTGTTAGTCATTACCTTTGTCTTGTCAGGATTTAGTTTAAGTCCAACCTTTTCGCTCTTCAATGCCAAAGTCTGAACCATCATATTTAGGTCATCAGGTGTTTGTGCAAACAACACTATGTCGTCTGCAAATCTTAGGTGTGTTAGCTTGCGGCCATTTATATTTAAGCCAACATTTCTAGGTTTCTGAATATAGATTCTAAGACCGCTGTAAGTAGCTTTGGAGACAAAGGGTCCCCCTGCCTTACGCCTCTGTGGATACTAAAGAATTTGCCTTTTCTTTCTAGTTGGATACGAGCTGTACTGTTTTTGTATACGTTATGTATGATTCGGATGTACTTGTGTTCAATTCCTTGATCTTTTAGGGTTTTCCATATTTCTGTATGAATTAAAGAGTCAAATGCCTTGCTGTAGTCTATAAAGGCGACATAGTATTTAAGCTGATATTCACTGTATTTTTCTATTACTTGGCGAACAACATGAATATGGTCTATCACAGAATAGTCTTTCCTAAAGCCTGCTTGTTCGATTGGCTGATGTTCGTCAAGTGTCTTTTCTATCCTTTTTAGTATAACTTTAGCAAATACTTCATAAATATTGGACATCAAACTGATAGGTCGGTAGTTTCCAATGTTGTGCGCATCTCCTTTCTTGTATAGTAGAATTATATTAGATTGAGTCCATTGCTGTGGGATGGTTTCGTTGTGGATAATCTCGTTAAAAATCTGTGAGTATAGGTGCTAATACGGTCTGTGCTTTTTTCAGAATGTCGTTGTTTATGCCGTCCGGTCCAGGAGATTTGTCCTTTTTTTGGGTCTTGGTCAATGGCAACTTCTTCTTTGAGTTTTCTTGGTACTTCTGTGTTATCAGCCAGTTCAATTTCCTCTTGTTCTATTCTGTGTTCGTATAGTTTCTAGTAAAATTCAGTAGCTGTGTCCAGTATGTCGCGTCTTTTTGTTTTTACCGTCCCTCTGTTATCTTTTATTTTTACTATCCATTTTTTTGTATTTGTTAGTTCTTTGTGTGCCTTTTTTGTACCGCCTGTTCTTATAATATGTTCCTCTATTACTTTCATTCTGTATAGTTTCTTATCTATTCTCATGTTTTCTTTAATCTTTTTATTTGTTATTGCCAATTGCATCCTTCTGTCCCTTAAACCTTTTTCTTCGATCAGTTTAGATCTCTCTTCCAGTAGGTTTTGTATTTGTATTTGTTAGTTCTTTGTGTACCTTTTTTGTACCGCCTGTTCTTATAATATGTTCCTCTATTACTTTCATTCTGTATAGTTTCCTATCTCTTCTCATGTTTTCTTTAATCTTTTTATTTGTTATTGCCAATTGCATCCTTCTGTCCCTTAAACCTTTTCCTTCGATCAGTTTAGATCTCTCTTCCAGTAGGTTTTTGGTTTATAGAGATATCCAACTCTTCGTATCTTCTCTATTGTTTTGTCTGTGGCTTGCCGCAGATTTAATTTTGTCTTCAACCCAATTTTACCTTTCTTGAGTATTCATGTTCCTTGTGATTTCTTTGTAGGTTTCAATATTTTCCTTCAAAGTATTCGCCGTTTCTGTTAATTCGAGCTCACTTAGTTTTTGTTTTTCAAGGTTTGGTCTTGGTCTCGGTTTCATTGGCTGAGTTGTTTGCAGTTCAGCTCTAACCATTCTATGATTTGTGTCAAAATTAAATCTGTTTAATACACTAACGTTTGAGAAGTGGCTACTTTTGTTGGTCATTATAAAATCAATTTGGTTCTTTGTTTTTCCATCAGGGGAAATCCAGGTCCACATCTTGTTTTTGTTTTTCTTGAAAACCGTGTTTAGAATAGTGAGATTATTTTCCTGGGCGAGTTGTATAATTTTCTCCCCATTCCTGCTTCTAAGTTTATCGCTGTATGAGTATTCACCTATAATTTTAGTCTCTTCTGGCCGTCGTCTACCGATTTGGCCGTTAAAATATCCTTGTATTATTAGGTTCTTGTGAACGTGTAGTTTTATTGTTTCGTTAATGTCCTGGTAAAATTTTTCAACCAGGGTTTCCATACAACACATTTTTATCAGCTTTAACACTTGCGAGATATAGGCCACCAAAGTCGTTTACACTGTGTCCCCCCCCCCCCCCCCTGTAATTTCTAAAGTCTTTGACCTATAAACTTCAAATCACATACGTAAAATTGTTTCGGATATCCTGTGATGTATACTTTTTAAGTTATAAATAAAATAAAAATATATACTTTTTTCCAAAAGAACATTCGAAACTTTAAAAGTTTTTTTTGCCTATACTATCTAATGTTGTAAGTTAATGGTACGGAACCCTTCGTGCTCGATTCCGACTCGCACTTGGCCGATTTTTTTATGTCACAGTCGGTATTCAACCGTTCAAAAACGTTTTTTTAAGGTTTTAAACCGTTGTTTATGGTTTTAAACGGTTGTTTTACAACTATAGCTTTGACAATCGCGTGTGATTAGCGCGCGATAACTCGCCTATACATCTTGCGGGGTGTAATGAGGGTCGCGCAAGAACTTTTCGGCCTATCTAACTTAGGTAACATACAACATAAAATTATCATGGGCCCGAAAAAAGCACATATTTATCACATGTAAACTTATTAGGTAGATAGATTGGTATACTGTGCAGCCGTAACTGGAAACAACTGTTACGAAAATGACAGAAAATGTTCGGGGACCTAAACATATTGTACGTACAGATAGTAATTAAAGATATTGAAGGTCTCCTCCTTCCTTACCTTCAATATCTTTAATTACTGTACTATTAATATTTATTTTGTTGTTTTAGTATGTAGATTGATGATTTATGAAATTTGTAGCTAACGTAAAGCAACAGAGTAAAGTTGTGGGTATAAATAAATTGTACCTAAGTGATTTCCTATTTACTTACTAAGAATCATTACACTTTGACAGGCACTCATAATTGCATAGTAATGTTTAATTATCCAACTGCCGTATGGAATTCCCTTGGACTTTGCCATTCCAAAATAGTCTATATTGTTTGAATGGTAAAATCATCAAATGGCGACAAAAATAATGGAATTTTAATTATGTCGTATCAGGAAATGACGAAAGGTCACTAGCACTCTATTTATAAAGACTTCAAAAACATTTAAAGCTTATGTTTGTGTCTTGTTGTAAATAAGATTTCAAACAATTTTAATGGCATTACACCAAAAAGAAGTTCCCGAACTTCCTAAGTTTAGGTAACTAGGTAACAATAGTTTATTGTGTTAAGTATACTTGTGTGATGATTATATTATTGTGTGACCAGTGATTTCCAAAGTTGTCAGGGCTACGACCCATCAAATACAAGTTCACAAACTCGGGACACACCTCTAGGAAGTTTAACCGTTACCAATATGAATAAAGGACTTAGTCGCCCGCCCGGCCGGTTGCAAGGCCCACTTAATATTCGTTTGCGCCCTAAAAAAACAAAAAAAAAAACAATTATTTTGTGTGATAAATTATGTGATCAACTAAGGAGGAAGGTCTCCTACCTCTGAAAGCTTTTTTCGTAACCCTGTATAGAAAACTTTAGAAAGTAGAGTTCTGTATATTGACTTAAAAAATCAAATGTCAGTGCACAAAATTGTGATTTCTGAAATTTCTTTAGCAACTGACAGGTGTTTACTCTGACGTTTCTTAATTCATGCCCGTCTCTTTTCGTTTCTTTTACCAAAGATAGAGTGAGAGCTCATTCACACGAGGACAATTCGTAATTTTCGACGATTTGTCTTTTTTGCAATTCGTTCTTTTTTTGACGGCGGCAAAGCTTATGTTCACACGGATCACGAATCCTAAAAAATTACGATACGTTTTAAATGTATATCGTGTTTTTAAGTCGTTAAATTACACGGATTTTTGACCAAATTCAATTAGGATATTTTGACGAGTCATGAAAAAACACGATTCCGTATGCAATGTAAACGTGCATCCGTCATGCATGACGTAATCATGTATTTTGAAGAATCGTTAATGACATATCCCGTGTTAATGAGCCCTGAGATTGAACTTTTTAGTCTCAGATAGGGCACCACCCACTCCTACGGCCACCTTAGCACATTGCATTCATAAAATATTGGCAAAGCACAAAATTTGTTCAGTCAAATTGCAACTTACCTCACATACTTCACATAAGCACTAGAAAATAGCAAACATCTATTTATACCATGTTCGCTATTTAGCCCCCGGTTCAGTTGAGGCTAACTCATGTAAATTAATCGAACTAAAACGCGAGAAGATCCAACTTTGGTACTTAAACATTTACTTAACTAACCCAGCCACGTGGCGCGCCAACTAGCCATAACCACAGATTATTGCTATAACGCCCACACACACACACTGCACTGCACACGTTTAAATTGCTATTATAATCATTCATACTAATATTATAAATGCGAAAGTGTGTCTGTCTGTCTGTCTGTTACCTCTTGACGCTTAAACCACTGAACCGATTGAGACGAAATTTGGCGTGGAGACAGTTCGAGACCCTGGAAAGGACATAGGCTACATTTTGTCGCGATATAATTATAACGCGATATAAAAGGGGTGAAATGGGGGATGAAAGTTTATATGGAAAATCCAACTCTTGCTGGCGATGTCGCGGGGAACCACTAGTTATCTATAATTTAAGAGCTACGCTCTTGTCGGTGGAGTCTTCTCCATTCCTCTCCATTTCCTTGACTTATAATCATTATCTAACATCAAAGTCCAACTTCGCATATTTCTATTGGGTGGTTACTAAACCAAAAGTAGGTGAAAGTTCTTGAAAAGTAGGTGAAACTGAGACTTTAATACCGTACAGCTCTGAACAGACCAACGATCAGAACTTGGCTTATCACGGTATATAAACAAATCTGTCTATAGTTCTTTTATGCAGGTTACTAAGAGCTTTCCAACGACGTATTACACATTTATATTGGAGGTGAGTACCAAAAATTGCATCATCCTTTCAAAATTCAAATCAAAAGTGCCCGCTACGTTCATGGTTCCCGTTCTCGTCTACCCCCGCACCACTGTATCCCCCCGGCGAGAACGCGGTCGGACTATAGTGCTCTAGGGCAGACTTTATTATTTACTAGCAGTTCCCCGCGACTTTACCCGCGCCAAAATTCGGATTTTCTATACAAATTTTCATCCCCCATTTCACCCCTCCTGATGATTTTATATCGCGACAAAAAGTAGCCTATGTCCTTCCCAGTGTCTCAAACTATCTCTGTGCCAAATTTGATTTGATTCGGTCCAGTAGTTTTGGAGCCTATTCGATGCAAATAAACAAACAAATCTTTCCTCTTTATAATATTAGTATAGATTTATATTACTTTTCTGCACAAATTAAAAACAATGTACAAATGGCGGACTTAATGCCTAAAGCATTCTCTACATGTCAACCATAGGTCAAACACAGAGAAGATACAGGCGGTGCAAAAGAAGAAAGAGAGAAATGATCAACGAAGTATCAAGTTAGAGTATGCAGAACGTAAAGACAAAATAATGAATAAACATACATACTACTTACTTAAATAATATCGACATAATATATACTTACATACGATGACTACGATACTTAAGATGCTGGGTAAAATAATAAGTAGGTTAAGGGTGTTTTTAGAGTCGTGCAGATTCGCTCACGCACGTGGGATTGAGATATATAATCTGTGATGCCAAAGATTACATATGACACTGCTCTGCACGGTTGCTACTTGCTACGCAACACAGATAGTAATTATAAATTGTTTCAACAAACACACCAATTACCTAGCCCAAAACTAAGCGTTAGCTTGTGCTATGGTGACTAGGATAACGGATAGATGTACTTATATACATTAATAAACATGACTTAGGTACAAATGCTCGTGCTCATCACACAAACATTTGCCTTTGCGGGATTCGAAGCCGCGACCTCTGGTTTTTTCGTCATTATCTATCTCAATACAGCGTGCGTGTCCAAATCAGCACGACTTCAAAAAAAACACCAGACTGCAAAAAATATTTATTATATTTTTGAAATGGTCTTTTTACTGGCTTTCATTTGATATAAAAAATATTTATTATATTTTTGAAATGGTCTTTTTACTGGCTTTCATTTGATATATCAAATGAAAGCCAGTAAAAAGACCATTTCAAAAATATAATAAATATTTTTTGCAGTCTGGTGTTTTTTCTAGATGTTTTTTCTGGTAAGAAAAAGTCAATCCCCCCTCCCCCCTTTGTTTTCATTTGCGGGCGCCGTTTTTTAAAGTATATAGCGTATGTCACCATCACAATATTGATGAATTCAACGACACCAAAGAATATACACTATGTATATTCTTTGGTGTCGTTGAATTCGTCAAAAAGTATACACTATGACGACACCTCATATGTCAAAAACTTTTCAGCCGTCGTTTGGGCTGTAGCGCGTGTCAAATAATACATAGGTACATAGTTACATACTCTCTAAAAATATAACCTTCCGCAGTCGGGTAAAAAGGCAGCATCGTCGTCAGCATCAGGCGAGATTGCGTATTCAAAATAATGTTACCTTCTTTATTCTAAAAATAAAACATACGACTTTAAGAAGAAATGTTTATTTCTTTCAAAAAAATTGCCTAATTCAACCGTTCGATATGATTCACTTACGCTTACACTAAAAGCGACCGATACAAGACAAACGCAAAATATAGACAGGAGGACCCGTTTCCCAATTTTCGCGAAGTATGACAAAATGATGACTTGACATAGTTACACATTTTTTTTATTTATTAGATTCCATCACACTATTACATACAATATTGTCCTACATTCGTAAGTAATACATTTCAATTTTATAGGCAGTGAAGTATTGGAAAACGGTCCAACTTACATATAGAACTTTCAAATAGCTCCACAAAAATTCGTTGTGTGAGTTAATAAGACAAATCATAATAAATAAATACTAGTTTAAAACGAATCAGTTCTTTTGCAATAATTTCCTAAAAGATTCAGCACAAACCTATAATTAATAAAATAATGAGGATTTATTAAACATGATTAAAACAGCATACATGCAAATTCATTACATACGAGTACATTAAAGATAGAATACGTTAAAATGTACATAATTTAATATTAACTATCGAAGGGTTAGTTGAGCTTCGAAATTTACATAACTTATTTTATGGATCATTATTTTTGTGTATGGTCAGATACAGAACTCTAATTCATTTAGTTAAAATATGTTTTCATACTGTAGATAGCATAGGTTTCTCCATAAATCAAAAAACTTTATTTTTTTAGCCACTTAATATCATTGGCTGATATTTTGAAAAATATATAAACTTACAAAACGTTCAAAGGCAGTATCTCCCCTACTATATCAAGGTGGATTCATAAAAATTCCGATATCTATCTCCTATGTGAGATCATTGAGCGGACCCAATGATACTTAGTGCCACAATTTCATTTTTCGGTTTATATTTACATGGTGAAAATTTTTAGACAGCAACAAAAACCATTTATAGATACATCACTCAAAAAGACCCTAAATAAAACCTACAAGTTACAATTGTGTATCACCTTAGTCAACTTTGCCTATGTTAGAATTATCAATATGGTACTGATTTTATTAAATAACCAGTTAAAACCTTGAAAAGACTTCTATATAATACAGTCTTACCATTTAAAGGTTCAAAAATTTCCGCTATTGAAAAAGAATAAATTTTATTTAGAAAATTTAAAATTTCGTTTATATAAATTATTACCCGACTAACACTAAAGTTCAGCTTGTATAAATTCAACTTCACCTTTAGATACCTAAGTATTTATCTAAACTAGGTAAATAGTATTAATATAACCTGGAGTAGATTCCTATAAAACCATTTTAACTACCGCAATCAGGTTGGAAACCAAAGCAATATTTTATGGCAGTGTCTTAAAACAATAATTATACGTAATAAGCGTATTGATCTTAAAGAATAAAACAAGTATAAGAGAAAGTAAAATTGTCTAAAAGAATTTGAACAAAATTCATACAAATAATTAAAATGTACAAGGTATTACAAATTGCTAGTTGAATAAAGTTGATTCGTCTATGAGTAATACAAAAGGTAGAAACAAACTTTACAAAATGTGTATGTTATTAAGTGTTTATCAACAACCAACGTAAACCAACAACGTACAAGTTTAAGAAACTGCGCTCGACGTCCAAACGATTAGGATGAAATCGCAATTCGCTGAACCGATGTGTCAGATATTTAGATACAAAAATATCTTTATATTATTCTAACGAGAGTAATTCCTTTGGCCCTCAAAGTTAACAACGTCAAAAACCATTCGACAATATCGTAATTTGGAAGATACTATACAAAAGGTTTTACAACAGAATACAATTGGTAAATGTCCAACAAACAGTAACACTTAAGCTTTTAGTAGAATATTTCTGTGTTCATGATGTTGAAAATATTTCCCAAGTCGTAGTTCTGGCATAGAGGTAAACGCAATTATAGTATAATTAAAAATGTTTTAAATACGCAGTTGCTACACAGGACCATTGCTAGTTAGTAAACCCCGTTTCAATGTGGTAAAATCATAAATTTTTCAAACAAATACAAGTAGTGAAGGAGAATGATAAATATAGCTTCTCATACAAATTTAAGCACTACTTGTTGACTAAAATTATTACCAGGTCAAATAAGATTCGTTAAAACCTGTTTTATTCCACTGTGGCTTTACAAGGTGTTACCTTTACTTTTAAACAATTTTAACAACTGCAGCATTGTCTATGATTTCAAAAAAGCGGCGGACGGGCCTTTTAACAAGTAAATTACATAAGCATAAACTTAACTAGAAATATTGGATAGGATTTTTCTATCTGAACAGCTCAGATGTTATGAAGAAAAGATTGTGAATTTATAAGAACCGTTTGTCTAAAATTTAGTTATAATTCGCATTGTCCTATACAATAACTCTAGTACTTACCTTACGAATACTATAACAACTTGACCACTACATTTATTAGAATATCATTTGATGAATGCAGCTAATTTGAGTAGATACGCACTGAGCTCGCGTAATGGACTATGGCTCACTCATTATTAAAATTTGTACCGTATTGATAGTTGGAATTGAGAATAAACGACCTATTTTTAGTTGACGTATAGTTTTTTTTAAATACATCTTTTGAGTTTGGTAAATAAGTTTAGATTGGTTGCAAGGAATCGCTTATAACTTCATCCTGTATAAACCCTAATAATCGTGGTCAAGTATTACAAATAGTGTGATCTACACACCAAGCTCCCTGCTTTTTTTTCTTACAACTAACCTAACTACACCAAAGTTAACGAAACTCAACGGAGGCCGCTAAGTTTCTCTTAATTTTTAATATGGCAATCTTCCTAGTCGAAAGATGTTCAATAACAATACGATGTCACATAGCTGCTCTCTCGTTGTGGCAGTAGACAAAAATAAATACTGTTAAATGATATCCAATGCATGCTAGTTTAGATTTATTGATTATAAGGTCCTATAAACAAAGCAAACTTCTTTTTAGGAGTTTATTATGCTGTTTTCACTTAAAATCGAAATCTCAAACTAATTTATCGAAATGTTGAGCAGCTATTCGATTATCACATCTGAGAGAAAGAAATTTTTCACATAGGACCTTAACCCACCCTGAGACAATACTCTTCCTAAAATGAGAGGTATCGTCACGTTGATTTCTACGATATTTGAAATTTACCTTTAGCTGCTTTTATACACCACACTGTCCAATATCACTTTTATATTTTCCTCGATTTCGTCTAACACCATCGGCACCTGTGTACACTGAATCAACACTAGTGTACAGTGAATCAGTTCCTGTGTACACTGCACTAGTACCGTGCATGTCACTAGCACCCGTGGATAGAGCATCACTAGTTGCGTACACAGTATCACTCCTAGCTCTAGTACCTATGTACACTGCATTAGTACGCGGGTGCACGACATTAGCACCCGTGGACGCAGTATCTCTTCCAGCGACTGTAGTACCAATGTACAATCCATCACGGGCAGTGTACATTAAGCCTGTACCTGTGTACACAGCGCCACTGCCTGTGTAGACTGCACCAGTGCCTGTGTACACTGCGCCAGTCCCTGTGTACACTGCACCAGTACCTGTGTACACTGCAGCAGTGCCTGTGTACACAGCTCGAGTCCCCCGTCACTCCTGCGGGCAGCTCTGTACAAAAGAAGCTGGGAAAAGGCCGGTGCGACCGGTTCGTTGTAATGTACCCTTGTACCAGCCATCACCTCGCTTACGAGACACTACTACGATGTCGTCCACTTTGAGTTCGAGCTCGTATTCAGAGTTCGGCGGGTACGGGACTATGCAGCGGAATCTGAAACAAATACACGGGTTATTATTATTTTTTGGTGCGCAGAGTGTCTTCTTATTGAGGAGTAAGTATATATTTATCCTTTACTAGGGAAAAGACGAACAACGAAGCTTCTAGATTAGTTACTCAATGTAAGTAATTTCCTTTCAAAAAAGATCTCCGGCGGTAAATATTGCACATCCGCAATCATCGCAGTCTGAATGCAAACGTATGCTAATTTCCCTGTCCATTAATTATTAGATTTATTATTATCACTTACAATTTAAATTCGGAACAGCTAAGTACTTTATTTATTGTTTTTTTTTTTAACAAAACAAACGTTATGTTAGTGAGCGACACAAATAACGCTCTACAAAAACGAAATTAGCATGTGCCTTTCTTTCCAAAGATCGATGTGCAATATTTACCACCATGTTAATTCCTTTTAGGACAGCTGTGTCATAGAAAACTAATTTAATTTAAATTTTACTAGGTTTTGTTTATTTTTACGTGCTAAAACCCACCTCTCTTTGACATTCTGCGAGTGGTGTCGGTCCCGGCGAGCGGCAGTCACATCTAACGACTGCGATTTGCGATGCTGCGACTGCCATGGGCCTTCGTTCGAGGAGCTGCAATAGCAAATTATTATGTCACAGCACGTAATACGATCATGCAATGATGCAAGTTACTTGAGTTTAGATAAAAGGTTATGTTTTTGAATTCAAACAATAATAATGTTATAGGATTTTCGTGATTTATTAAATCTATTATTTTGATGAACATGCTGGATAGGAAATGAAATCCCATGGTTGTTTTTGTTGTATGTTTACTTTTAAAAATTTGAATTATTTTATGCTACGTTTTTTTATATAGTTGAATGATTAGTGGTGCGGATAAAACAAAATTGTGATCCAAGATGAGAAGCGGCACAAACTAAGCACATAAACAAAATAAAAACCCAACACATTTTACCTAGCTTCTTTGTAAATCGTAATTATAAATTATATTTATTTTTTAACATAAGTCAACACAAAAAAATATATTCTTACCTTAATCAAAAAAGTGTTTGCGCAAAAAATTGAGATATAAAATTGTGTTGGAATCCGCCAATGTATCAAGAACACTTACCTGTGTTGTCCGTTTTGATGAAATGCTGGTTATCATCAGCACTTTGATATCGGAAACTAAACATGTCGACGCTATAAGCAGTATCTTCATTTTTTTTATTGTGTTAATACCACCAACTTTCTGACTCCGGAGCTATATGAAAGTTAATTAAAGACAGAAATACCCAGGAACTAATCTCGGTTCGACTCGGGATTTGAACCCAGGAACTCGTGGATAGTAACCAGCGTTGCCAAAGTTCGGGAAGTAGCTGACTTTACTATACGCTCAGATGTCTGACCGCTCCGCAGTAATTAACGGTTGATCCTAATTGCGTTGCGACCGGCTTGTGACATGCATAACGATCGGACGTCGACCGGTCGATCCGCGCATGTACTTGCGATGTGAACGAGGCCTGTACGAACTCCGTTGCAAGTTAACAACGTAGTTTCGTCGGAAAGTAGCTGACTTTACGCTCCGATGTCTGCCTGCTCCACAGTAACCGTTTGACTTGTGTAGCGTCTATACCTGGGGGTTATGGATACTTACCGTGCTTGCTCGTGCACACACAGCACGGAGGGCCGCTCCTTGACGAGGCGAGTGCAGTTTACACTTTACGCTCCAATGCCTGACCGCTCAGCAGTAACCGTTTGGCTTGCATAGTGACTAAACCTGGGAGTTATGGATACTCACCGTGCGTGCTCGTGCACACACAGCACGGAGGGCCGCTCCTTGACGAGGCGAGTGCAGTTTACACTTTACGCTCCAATGCCTGACCGCTCAGCAGTAACCGTTTGGCTTGCATAGTGACTAAACCTGGGAGTTATGGATACTCACCGTGCGTGCTCGTGCACACACAGCACGGAGGGCCGCTCCTTGTGCCGAATGCGCTCGCTGCCGGGCAACGCGCGAAGTAGCTGCGACGGGCACGAGCCGGACCTACGTGTTATTACCCGATTAGTCGGCGACGGGTCAAGTGCAATTCGTAATACTCTTTAGTGTTGATTTAAGGTCGAATGTCAAAGGAGTTTTGACATGCCGTGTCCGTTTATCAATCGCGACTGTCAATGTTTAAGCTATCGATCGGCAAATTATCGACTACAGAGATATTGAAGTGATTGTCATTCGCAACTACGGCCGTGATGAAGGAGAATGATAGAAAAAAATTTAATTGAAGCTCTGAGAATCGCGAATGACGCAGCCAATGACCGTCACGCTGTGCAATTGTCAATCGTTCGGTCAGAATTCGATGCCATCATTGGTCGACAGAAAGCAAAATGGCAGCGAGCAATTGACACGTCGATTAAAGCTCCATTCGATCATTTGACCCACAAATAACGTAAATAAAGATAGTTTGTCTCGGAAACACTTGAGGGCCTTGTTCACCTTTTAAAACACCTCGAAGTAGCTTAATTGATGGATTGTTTGACATGTGTCAATTGATCTCTCAAGTAAGCAATTTAGAACATAACCAGAGATGAGATGATGAAACAGGCCCTAAGACTTTAGAGGCCCCACAGATGATAAACTTTCTATAGGTCAGTTTGTTTAGCTTCTTAATCAGTATGAAGAGGTTTGCAACTGTATTGATGCTGATAAAGAAATATCGACCGATAGATAGTCTCTAGTCAGTGGGGGTGTATTAGATTTAGGGCCCGCTTGACCACCTTTAAGTAACGGTTAAGACGTGTAAAACGTTACGTCAATTATAAAATTCGTTATTTAAGTAAGCTATTACTCCTACTAATGTGATGATGAAAAAAAATCCTAAGCCTGTTTCAAGTGTATAACTTATGTAATCGTTTTGTCTTATGAATAATTGATCAATTACTATGCTGTGGATGGAAGTGATAAATGTGACAAGTATGTAATCGTTTAAACAATTTCGTTTTCGTGAAAAAGTTGTATGTGGCAGTCATCAATATGTATGTATAGTGTAAGCTAAAATCGGAAGGGTCGATTGAGGTGTACGGTAAAATGTCAAAACTCCATGAAATGAACATATTGATTTAAGTTTGATTGCAAGCACTTGACTTGTCGATATTACACAGAGGTGTGAGGCGACACAAACGCATACAAAGTGATGAGTGCTGTGTTAGCCCAACCAGTCAATAATGTATTTCAAGCTCAACATCAACGTTTAAAAGTAAAATTACATTTAAACAAGTGGATTCTTGTGATGCTTACTGAAAACTTACATAATCAAAAAGTAGCACAAGTGACTGTTTATACAGTTTTAATTGATATCAATAAAGATCGGGTAAACGTCTGCATATTTACCAAACCTTTAGTACTCATGTCACAAAGTCCGAGCGTGCATCCACTCATACCAAACGAACAAAGACTGTGCTGTAGGTGAATATGCATCGAAAGGTTCGATCCCTATACATATATCAATGATGTCAAGCGTGAAATACCATAGCACAAACAATGTTAACACAAACTGCATGCGTGCACAAAGCACAAACAATGAGTAAGGATGGTCGGTGAAATTGCTAATACATACTTCAATTGAGAGAAAACAAATCAACACAAACAATATTATTCACAATTTGATTGAATCAACTCGGGTAGATAATTTCCCACTTTAAAAACGATAATGACAAAGTTAAACTTTTAAACTGCATTTTTTTATCTTGTAAAAGTAGTTTTCCTGAAGGTATTGTCAAAAGATGGCGCTCTAGTTAATTTTGAATAAAGAGTAAAAGTTATGAACTGTAGACATAAAATTAATTCATACAGCTGTTTCCCCCAAAATTGGGCAAAAAAAATAATATCACACTATGACACTACTGTTTACAAAATATTCAGAATATACGTTCAGATAAAGAGCACTCAACGAAATGATAATGAGCACTCAACAAAAAAGGATTTATACAGCTGTTTCCCCCAAAATTGGGCAAAAAAAATTATACCACACTATGACACTACTGTTTACAAAATATTCAGAATGTACGTTCAGATAACGAGCACTCAACGCGCGATAAAACGTGTACATTTTAAATAAAATACATGTAATTGTATTCTAGGGCTATGTTCAGGTGGCAAAACCTTGACGCGCGTTTAGACATCCTACATATATAGCCGTTATAATAATAATCGACATATTATTTTTTTGTATGCGAGTTTCGACTAATAAACCGTCGATTTAGGTTTAACGGTTGTTTAAAATATTGTTAACCCATTCGCTGCCAAACGCGAGACATAATAGAAAATCAATTGTTATCACGCACCGGTGCGTGGTGTGGCATGGAACCAGTTAAACTCGGGTCGAATCTAATGTAGCTATACCTTCAGGAAAACCCTTGTGGGACGCAATAAAAAACCGCCATGTTATTACTAAACAATTATTTTAATTGTTCTTCTGTCACATTCTCACTAACCTGACATGCACAGGGTGATGTTGCGCAGCCAAATTCAGCATGAGAGACGTGCCAGGCCCGTCTTCGAATACAGGGTTGTCCATACTGTACCCTGTGGGCGGGGGGGATTTGCACTTTTTCATGGCGGCTAGTCGCTTCATCAGACTCACGCCGGTCGATATGGACGACTTCTCGGATTTCGATTTGTCTTTTGGCTGTTTGGAAAATATTATAAAAAATATTATTTCATCAGATTAGAATAAATACATCAAATGGTTGAGAAACTTCTTGCAAGCAAGATAATGCTTGTATTAGGTGGAGAAAAAAAGGAGCGTCGGTGGCGTAGTGGCTAGCGGGTTGTCTCTCAGGCGGGAGGAGCCGGGTTCGATCCCACGTGCCGCCATGTACCAATGACTTGTTCTGAGTTCCATTAGTTGTTTCACTAACCGATGCCCTTACGGTGAGGGAAAACATCGTGAGAAAACCGCACATTCAGGAGACTGAATGTATAACACATCCAAAACTGGTCAGGTTCCCCTGTTAACAGGGTCACGGAGTTCAGATGGCAGTCGCTGCAATGCCTTATCTTGGATACGGTCAGCGGACCCTGGGTCCCCGCGTGCGAGTGCACAACCGGGATAGCGATGATGATAATGAGGAGGAGAAAAAATGATTGATTCAGATTCAGGATGGATGCAAGAAACACATTGAAATATTGTATGTGGAATAACATCTTTTAAACGTTTAGTAACGATTTTTATTCAGTAAAATAAAAAAAAGGTATGGCTGGCTATTTCAAAATGTCTTTAAATATTCTGACTGTCCACAAATGATGACATTTTAAAATCAGTGGTGTTGTATTTTATTCTACGATTATTTATTAAATGTTTTCTTTTACCTTTTCAGATCTAGGCGTGCTCTGTTGTTGTTGTTGCAGTTGTTGCTGTTGTTGTTGCAACTGAGCCTGCGGACTCGCGCTCCAGGGGTACGCGAGAGTTTGCGCTGCGCAGAAATAAAAAAATGTTATAGCAAACTACAATCGCCCAATCGTATGTGACCGGCCGAAATATACAGAATACTCATGAAAAAATAATATAAGAAACCCCAAGTCATTTTAAAAGACCGCCTCAACGATACCCCACACGATGGGGTAGGCAACGCTAAAAAATCCATCCCCACTTCACAAGTAGAAGAGCTACCATAAAAAAATATTTTCCAAAATTTTATTCTACCAATTTGTTGGAGTAACTGGTATACCTAGAAAATTACAGCTTTCTAATACTAACGATCTCTTAGCAAAACCACGGACAGACAGACAAAACATTAACAACAACGGGTGTTTTTCGTATAGAGTTTTAAAAGATTTTTGTCGTTAGTCATACTTAAAGTAAGATGGTGTAACCCACCTTTAGTCTATTTGACACCAGCACCGTTTACCACAGATAAATTTAGAAGAGACATAATTTGAGACATTGTGAAGCGTGAAACAGATAATTTCCTTGAAGGTAAAAGACTCAAAAGTGTAACTTTTGTAATTATATTTAAGATAATTTTTGTTACTTTTGTTTATCCATACACAATAAAGCTACCTACTTACTTATTTCATCGGACAATTTAACACTATCAATCGCAAACGCAAAGGGGGCGCCATGGTCGAATATGCAGGCGCTGGCGCCGCGAACAGGCGCTCTGCTATCAATAACAAACTACAGGTTGGTGGCGCGTACCGTTAGCGGTGACGGGGCTGTGTGCGCGAGGCGGCGCGTCCGGCGGCGCGGGGCCGGGCGGGGGCGCCACTGTCGCTGTAGGGGGCGCCGGCGCCTGGGACGCTGTGTTCTGCAAGAAAAAATATATTATGTAAACATATATTATGTAGCATAAGCATAAAACACTTAGTATGCAAATAAATGAATATAAATAAATGTTGATAATGGGCATCAAGCAAATAACCATTAGTAATAATAATCTTGACAAGAGCATCGAGCATATGTTATTGTCTTGTCTTCGTCTCCGAGATTTAAGAGATAACAAGTAGGAAGCTCCAGCGACGCAACCAGCAACCGCACACAGGTTCAGCGCAAGAAAAAGAGAGAGAAAGAACATCCCCCCTCTCTGTCCTACGCCTCACAGCACTGTCCCACTGGGTCCCAGTGGGACAGCAGGCGGCTGGGACAGTCCCAGCCGCCTGCTGCTCATTCGTGTCCGTGCGCGCGCACCGAATGCACGCAGTGTTTAATTACAGCCAAAAAGCTTTAGGCTTTCGTTATCGTTATGCAAAAACGGGCATTACGGTTACACTGAGGAGTAAAATAGAAGAAATAATGTGTAAATCTTATTTGAAATACGAGGTGATAAATAAATATAAGGAAAGTGCAGTGTATTCCTTATAAAATAGTGCCTGTGATACTGAAACAAATGTAACCCGCGCAACTGCGCTGTGCTTTATTATTTTATGCTTTGAATCAATACGTGATATTGACCTATATTTTTATAAAGTAAAAATATTACTTCTGCAACTCATTACTGCCTACTTTTTTATGCCAGACTCAATCCGAGAGGTTGAGCAGTGCATTTTTTGCTCCGAATCAATACGTGATATTGATCTGTAGCTATTTTTTTGCCGAGCTAATACGAGATATTAGCCAGTCTACCTTTTTTGCCGAGCTAATACGAGATATTAGCCAGTCTGCTTTTTGTAAGTCCTAAACTTGCTGAGGAAATCTAACACGAGATGTTAGATATGTTGCTTTATTGTTCAACCTACCCTCAATTTTTATTTTATTTTTGAAAAACATTAATGTCAACAAGTAGCCCACAAACTCCACTTACAGAACCAGGGTACTATTCAATACTACGAGGAACTTTCCTATGTAGTACCCCGTACCATCCTGCAACGTTCCTTCCGTTGAAGTTTCGCCCGTTGATATTTCGTCGTGCGATACCCCGCCCTGTGATGTTCCTGGGCCCGCTGTTGGTTTTTTGTTTACATGTCTTATGAATGATACCTGAGTAGGGTGAGTACCTACTTATAAATTTATCAGAGAGATATGAACCTATCTATGAAAAAGGAAATTAATCCTTCAAGTATCATGTATCCCAAACACAATAGACAATCATTTTGTGATCGGGACGCCGGCGTTCTTATGAAACTCGAGGCATTAAGAAGGGTTGTGTAAAAATACTTATACCCAAAAATACACCGTCATGCATGCCACCCGCGTAGTTTTGCGGGATTCAATGCCCGTGTTAAACCCGGAAGCAGGCTTAATAGTTACAAATACAAGCCGTTATCAGGATAACTGCATTGCCACCAAACAGAAAACAATTAGCCCGTGCCCTAGCTGCGCTAAGGAAGGCCGTGTCGGGTTTGTGATGAGGTTCATGTAAAACCCCCTAAGTACTGCAAGTACTATTAATGACGGCGGCAATAATTGCAGACTCAAGACACTAGGCGGTCATTGATCATGCCTTTACTCGACAAATTCTTTGTCGATCCATAGTCGAATAAATCAAGGACAAGAAAAGTGTTACTTTTTTGCTTTGTAGATCAGCCTAAAGGTTTTATCAAACCTTCTAAAGGCATAAAGATATTAATTTAATTGATAACTCAGAGTAGCGGGCAGCTCGCGGGCGCAGTGGAGCGAGCACGTCATCACCCCGCGCCGCATTTGCGTACCCCACGCAACAGCAGCAGCCGCCAGCATATCCTGTGATAACGCGTTACTAGGCGCTGCAAGTTGCTTTTGCTTCGACAGCGAGCTACCGTGCACCTCAAGCGCCGACAACGTGTCGCGCTCAGAAACCGACCAGATAGAGGTACCTACATACAGACTGGTAAGTTAAACATATATTTTTTTAACGAGTGGGTCTCCTCAATTACTGAGGACGCCGTATCAGCCTGTGTCAGGCTACCATATGCAATCCGTGGAAAAGCCAGGTCAAACTTCTGAAAGTTATATTTTTTTTACCAAGACCGAGTGCATAGAAATTAAAGAAGAAATATCAACTCATTTACAATCAATTGGAACAATGAGATTGATATCAGTTAACAAATAAATACATATCACCTCGGCATTTTAAACAGGAAAAATTAGGACAGCAGCTAGACTGATAAGTGAGACCTAACTATTATATTATGTTAAATCTCGATTTTAAAACCTAATTATTTGGTCGCTCGCTACAAATGACGACCACAAATAAATATTTAGGATGTTTTTGATAATCAAATTTGTGAACAATACCTTTTCTACCCGGTCTTTGTATGGTCCCGTATATTTCCACGAAACTCTAAAACCGGTAGCAGCTGTTCCCCGATCAGAGGGTCATTTGTCGGTGATATTATAAGAGGTGTGTTATTTTTATGTTGTCATAAAAACTACCCCAATTACAAGTTATGACCACAAATAGATGGATTTTTTAAATAAAAAATAAGAATAGTAGAAAAGTTATTTATGGGATTGTTATTCTTCTATTTCGGAGTTTCCAATATTTAGTGTGTTGGTAACCATGAAAGTTTAAATCAAGATAAACAATTTAATACTTAGTAAATAATGGATTCCTGTTCGATTCTGAAAAATATCTATGTGTTAAAAACAACCTCGATATAGATACACAAAAAAACTGAATCCTTTGCAGACCCACAAATTTAAAAACTAAAATTTCTGTTCCTGACTTTTGTCAAGTTATTTATAGCAGTATGTCTAGTCCAGGCTGGGCCCATACAAAGTCATCTGAAAGAGCAACTTTTTTAGCTCACTATTCCAATAATGGCTTTTGTATTTGTCTTTTGATTTTAAATGAACGAAAACACACTTTAGTTTGTCTTTAAATACAATTAAATCGTTTGATTTTGAATTAGAGATTTTTTACCGATGCGTCAAACACCGCACCGGTTGGAGGGCAGCTTGTGTTTTTGGCAGATAATCCTACCGCCGTTATTATTCTAAGACCGCCGTATCTTATAATAACAAAAAGGGCCGGCATGGTATGTGTACAATTAAATTTTTTTGCTCAATAAACATAGAAGTGGTGTGAGATGTGCTAAGTTTTTTGTTTGCTTTCCATATAAAATCGATGTAAAAGTGTAAATGCAAAGTGTGCAAATACGTTAATAAGGGAATTAGATCCCTTCACGCCCTACTAAGTGATGCCTTTACTATCCGTTGGCACAATGTTTTTTTTTTTCTTCAATTGTTTTTATTTTCTGCCATTGCATTAAAAATTGTCAAAAAAATGCTGATTGTGCTACAGTATTTTTAGTAACCCCGTACGAAAAATCCTAACCATGGTCTTATCTTTATATCACAAGCTATCTGCGATATAAATTAAATTATCACCGAATAAATACCTTCTCTCAGACAGTATTCAGACAGTCACATCTACTCCACCGCCATTATTTTCTGGCAGTCACGATCTTATCACTTAAGCATTTTTAATCTAATGTGTACCTAATCGCATTCAAAAACTACTTAGTTCACCTACCCTTATAAAATATTCGCCAAGTATGTATTATGGTGTAACTTGTGCAAATAAAAAGTTTTGTTGATATTTTTAAACGTCAAACTTATGATGTAATCAATTTTACAATCGGGCATCCCACGTTACGTTAAGCAATTATTCGATCCCCAATTTCTTTAATTTCAATTAACAAGATCGGTAATGGTCTAGAGTACCTAAAGCGTTTTTTTTTCAATAACCTTTTTAAGATGAAACTAGTTTGTTATCTCGATACGACATAAAGTGGATCCCTATTATTGTTTTAGATTTGTAGTCGATTTTATAACCTAATTCTTAATCATCATGTCCTTAGCCTCTGTCTTAAGATGCCAAACACTCTGCTTGAGTTGTTTGAAATATCCGTCGACTCAAAGAACCTAAATTTAAAATAACAGATATAATTAAAATAATAGATCTCATTAAAACCTAGTCAATTGGAAAATCTTAGCCTTGGTTAAGATTTACCATTTTTTAGTGATCCAAATACTTGTCCTGCTAACAGATTTAATCGAGAAATGTGAACAAGACTGATTTTAACATTGAGAAATCCTTACCACGCCGTATATTTCCAAACAATAGAGCGTTGGCACTTTTTTAGTTCTAGGAGCATGCGGTATCGATACCAGTACATTCCGTGCTTCCAACACACGCTATGCGGCAACATTTGACAGTGGCCTTGTCGCAATTAGTGTTGATATAAATCTCTTCGACGAAGCCAGGACAATTAAGATCGAACTTCACTTAAGGTAAGTTCGTTTGATCATCTAATAATTGGCTATTTGACTTGTAGGCTCCACTCCCTTACTGTCGCATCATCACATTCGTTCGTCATCTGCACGCCTCCTTCATAGTCAGACACCCATACACTTTAGTTTCGCTACGCACCTCATTGCATTTAACCATAAAACCAAATTAAAACATTTAAAACGTTATGTTAAGTAAAAGCGCTGTCACTCGTGAAAAATCAATAATTCAGACAAGACTTTCGGTGTCGGTAGCTTTTGCCATTTCTGCGGATTTATTATGTTTATGTTATTCTGTGCGTGTGTGTAAATTCTGTGTACCTACTGGACTCAGTCTCTGTTCTTTGTTTTTCACTGATTCTTCCATTGCTCCTTCTTTAAATCAGCGTGTATATATTGGACGTTTGTAGATATTCCTGTACATAAAATCTGCACATACAAGTGAAACCTTTTATTTGTTCTCTACATTCTACCATCACCTTTACCGCCAAACTGGCGAACCCTTCGCCAAAGACTAACCAATTGTTGACGGACTTTTAATGAACCGTCAAAACGCTCTTCTATCTATTTTGTATAGGAATAGTAAACTTTGACGTAAAATTTCACCATACTCAACTAACTTGCTGTGTACGCCTATAAAAAAATTACATTAAGGATGTAAACCACTGACAATGTTGTATTAAGTGTGTGTGTGTATATGTAAGCTGTTAGTGTGCTTGTTTCAATAAATAAATAAACTTATTTTTTATCGAGTTAGGCTTCAATAAAAATCAAATACTGCAGATAGCTAAATGAATATGTATGGACATGTGTTTAATTTTTTTTTTTAAAGAAATAGGGTCTCGGAATAAGAATTAGGGAATATAAATAAATTAATATATAATAATATAGATGAAATACATATTTACATTACAATAGTAATATAATGTGTACTATAATGTCCTCCTAGCCGAATTTCGACTACAATGGCCTATCTCAACAGAGATTAGCATACTGCGCGGGAGATATTATAGTGCACAAGTGTGTGCACAATACACAGGTGCACTCTCTGTTACTTCATTCTCATAATTCGGTGAGACGGCAGTCCGACATGACCATAGAGAGATTAGGCGCAGGACCAACGGCTTAACGTGCTTTCCGAGGCACAGGGGTGTTACACCACCAACTTCCTGACTCCGGAGCTGTGTCCGAGTTATTTCAAGACAGAAAGACCCAACACTCTCGGACCGACCCGGGATTCGAACCCGGGACCTTGTGAATAGAGTACCCAGCGTGCTGACCACTAGACCAACGGGGCTGTTGTAATGTGTACTAGTGTAATGTCAGTACCTGGTCGTGCTTGGCGCGCGGCTGCTTGGCGGGCGCGACGTAGTTCCCGGGGAACACTCCACATCGAGTCGACCGCTCGCCGCAACCCTTGTACCAACCGTCGCGACACCGCTCCGTCACGCAGTATATAGCTACAGAACAATACCATTATTTATAATAGTTAAAGTAAGTGAGCAAAATTTAACAGAATTTCGTAAAAACTTGCAAAATAATTGCTTAAAGTTATAAAAAAATATATACACAAATATCATTACTAAAATCGTGAATACAGATATGATCAAAAAAACCTAAAAAAAATTAAACAAAATAGACAAGAAAAAACGCTTACATAATGTTAGCTATCATTGTCTATTTTCAAAACATGTAACCATACCTCCCTTCTTAACTTAACCAGACAGCCCATATGCAAAGGACGCATGGAGGCAGAAGAAACACCAGAACAAGTGCTCATGGAGTGCGCAGGCGTGCCGGAACAACGGGCAGATATTCTTAAATCCCCGGCAACATTTCCGGAGGCCTGTTGTAACCTGAGCTAGTTGCTAGCCTTTTGGGAAAATCTGAGGTGGTTGGAATAAAAAAAGGGACATACGCACAATGGCCCAATCAAGAGGCGAAGTGCGGAAAACACCCCAGCAAACTAACCTCCTTTCTTCAATTCCAGCTCGTCAGGTTTCTGTGGCTTGTACGGATACAATGCGATGTACGCGGCCGGCAATGGACGCTCGTTGCTTCGCGACCGCCGCCTTCTCCTCTCTCGCTCCCTCTCGCGCTGTGCGCCATCGCGGTCTCTTTCCGGCACGTGGTCTAGGAGACTGGTAGCGAGGATTTCTGCTGAGTGCCTGTTGGAAAAAAAAATCCTTGCAAGAACTCTTTAACATTAAAAATACTAATACCTAATTCATTTATATAAATTAAACATGAATTATTAGATTAACAATGTAATAATTATGTTATAAAATCTTCATTGTGGTATTTTTTATATTAGCATGCTATTTGTTAATGGCTGAATAGGCGATAATTTTATTATATTGTCAATCTTCTGTACACCCTTTTCAAAGCAAATAAAGTAATTTGATTTCATTTCATGGAAGAAATTCACTCTTGATTTGACTAGGCAGGTTTCGTCGACCGAATGCAGGCAGATTACTAGACAACAAGCCATGTTAAAAAAGTGTGGAACAGCAAAGTTATGGCCGAAGAAAGGGTAAATTTAGTCCACTTTTAGATATGAGTACCTAAAGAAGTTAAGATTCTTTATTTTACACTTATTTTGCAAAACATTTGCGATCTCTCCAGTCATGTCACATAGCATAGTTTAATTGGAATATGCCAATGAAGGCACAGATTTGTTTGGTTGTATTTTAACTGAGCAGAGACGGTTCAAACTACTTTCTGCGCGCGCTGCCAAAGATAGCTCTCAGCTCCTCAACGCCGCTTGGAGTCCTACTCCGAAGTTTAGTAGAGTCGGAACCGCTAGAAGGGAACTCACCTGTTCTGTGTAAAGTGCGAGGCCTGTCAGAGTACAGAAACACAAACTAAACAGCCATCAATATCTAAGGAAACCACCGAATCCGTAGTCAATTTAGTGAGGATATCAAACGATGATAAACAAAGTAAGACAAAACCACGCTTTAACTTGTAAAAATACGTACGGAATCCCATCACCTAATTTGACGTTTCTAAGATATTGTAGTTTATCATTTTTGTTTGTTTAGCAGAGAAAGAGACAGAATGAACTTACATTTAGTCTCTGAGAGAGCCCTCGGGAATTAGGGCCAATATCTCCTGCGTGCTCAGTTCAGTTCTGTTGTGATTGGCGTACTTGGGTCACTTCTGTTTAAGGTCGGTCGTCTGTATAGCCATCATTGCCTAGGAATGAATGATTACTCACCTATTCTGTGTAGAGTGCGGGGCTTGTAGATGCGAGGAGGGAGTGAGCGAGCGTCGCTTGTCGCGCGCACGAGGCGAGTAATCCTTGCCGTGTGCTGGCCACAACGCCGCTTGGAGCCCTAGCCCGAAGTGTAGTAGGGAGTTGGGACCGCTGTATTGCTGACATTACTCACCTGTTCTGTGTGGAGTGCGAGGCTTGCAGATGCGAGGAGGGAGTGAGCGAGTGTCGCTTGTCGCGCGCACGAGGCGAGTAATCCTTGCCGTGTGCTGGCGACAACGCCGCTTGGAGCCCTAGCCCGAAGTTTAGTAGAGAGTCGGGACCGCTAGGGAAGAATACAGACAAGAATAAGACACCTACAGAAATACATTGCAAAATAATTTCATTCTTCTAACTCAGGAATATGATTCATAATACACTAAATCTATTCAGTGACGTAATATCATACGACGCGATAGGGTTAACTGCTACAAGAAGCTACTAACGCCATCTGGCGCACCTTTCCAGCAGTTTGTTCATGTTCGCCCAGCCAGCAACGTAGTGCCGCGCGCCGCCGCTGAATAAAAAGCGCGCGCGTGGCATTGCTCACTCGCGAGTCCCATCTTATCCACCACGGTGAGTGGCAGTTGGTGGGAGTTACACAGGCCTGGTATCACTTAAAAGTAAAGGTGATATAAACTTTTAAAAAATCGAACACATACCTAGATCTATGCGTGGTCTTGGAAGAGGACGGGGCATCTCTCGTCTCACTCGGTTCCTGTATCTCCGGTTGGGTAGGCGCGTTTATCTTCGGACTCTCAGTCGGCGGCAGACTGACGTTGAGCGATGTGTTCGTTGCTGTCGAACTCTCGTTCAGACTCAGCACTCCCATCGAAGTGTTGAGTGACGATTCCTGTTGGTATATATTAGTTGTTAGAAATAGAATTTGTAACAATTTTTTAGAGTATTTTACTAGTCATGTGTAGCGATGGGCGATTGTTCGAAAAAAAAACGAATGAATCGACAATCGAACTATCGTATGTCGATTTAGTAATTCGAAAAAAAAAATCGAATAATAATCGACAATAGAATGATAATCTATACTCGGCCCTTCGATGCATTCGATGAATTGCCGCGACAGGACAGGCAGCGAACGAATGATTAATTGACGCGACGAATGACGATTTATTCGTTAGTAGTACGGCCTGCGCACCGCACGCTCCGGTATTGCTCGCCGCATAACCGAAGGATAATCGAATGACTGCGGTTGCTTATCGAATACATTCGATCACAGGGACCATTCGAATAATTCGATTAATTTAGTAATAATCGCCCATCGCTAGTCATGTGCGCCGATCGGCGTCGACGCCAAAATAATATTCTAGATTCAATAACGGACTTTATACAACATAAGTATTATTTTTCATTTGCAAAACGAGACATTTGTTTTCGCTATCTGGCAACACCGGTTTACGTTTTTCATCTGCGCCATTTTCATTTCTTTGTCACTTGTTTGCAGTCTGGCACAAAATTACTCATGATCGTTTTTATGTTTTTAAATAACTAACTGTGCACCATGACAGACTACGTAGATCGGAGTTCAATACAAAAGTTTAGTGAAGATCCATACTGGATCAGCCCACCGCGATTGGTCGCCGCGCGTAGGCACGTTCTCAATAGGTATCGAGAACGTAACCTACGTACTTAAAAAGGGGAGAAAGACAGGCCAGGCTAGGTGAAAATCTATAAAAATAAAAACGGACTTAATGAGAGACTGACTCATTAACGCACAGCCCATACTGCTGGGATTAAACACTTGAAATTTTGCGTGCGTTCACTCGCGACTTGCAAAGCAAGTTCCCACTGGATTAGCACAACTGAAAATTTTGTACAAAAGGCCTACTTAATGCTAAGTGGCATTCTCTACCAGTCATACCTTTGGGCTAAGCAGAGATGAATAGTGGGCGGATTCCACACGGGGAGCCAGGCCCAGGCTTGGTTAGGCAGGAAGTTATACCTGTTCAGCGGTCTCTGTGGCCGGTGCGGGTCGCTCGGTGCGGTTGTCGGGCGAGCCGAGCAGGCTGGGCGACGCGCTCACGCAAGTGCTCGTGTCGGAACTCGTGTTCGGAGTCGTCAAACCCGCGCCGAACTTCGACTCAGTGTTAATAACAGTCCGCACTAAAGTAGGGGGCTTAAGAATACCACCAAAGTACCCCTATGCGTGTCATTAGACGCGACTAAAAGAGCCTTCGGAACTCGGAGGGCCCCTGGAGGTGATGGTACAGTAGCGTATTAGGTTTTCGCGGGAGGAAACTTGCCTACCTAATGTCGTCCAAAATTCGGTGTAATATAGCTCGCCTCTGAGCTGAGCAACTTTTCGTTTCGATACCTACCGAGATCCATTGCGAACCCATTACATTCTCATAACTCGAAGTGACGATTCATGCTTTGTTAAGTTACAATTAAACCCATAAGCAAGTTCACTGTGTAATCTTAATTGTAATTGGCTTTGCATCTTATAATACACTTACTAAATATATTCAGTGAGCGGCGCTCTAGGGTTGACTGCTATCAGAAACTACTATCTACCGCACTCTGGATCGCCGCGAGTCAATATGTTCTCAATTCCTATACGGGGAGCAAGGCCTCACCGAGCGAGGCCTCACCTAGCCAGGCTTATGGCTAGGTTAGGCAGGAAGTTATACCTGTTCAGCGGTCTCTGTGGCTGGCGCAGGTCGCTCGGTGCGGTTGTCGGGCGAGCCGGGCAGGCTGGGCGACGCGCTCTCGCAAGTGCTCGTGTCGGAGCTCGTGTTCGGAGTCGTCGTCGAACTCACGCCGAAGGAAGACGGCGTGTTCATGCTCGAACTGGAGTCGGAGCTGGCGTTGTTGGAGCTGGATAGACAAAAATATAAGTCATGACAAAGCTAGAAAACGAAAAAAATACGGAACTTTAAAAAAAACCTGGCTCAATCTCAGCTCACCTTATGGAAAGCGACAATGGAGCTGAGGCTGCTTATGCATGTCTTAATAATACCAGCCTATTTAATTTTAAAATTATTACTTCACCCAGCAACGAATTCATACCTCTGGCCGTATGAAAAAGGGACATAGATTCAAAAAGTTTAGAACGTATTAGTGGTATCAAAGATATAAGGGTGGAAACCCCGACTACGTCTGTCCCTATGCCGCGTTATGAACGGAATAGCAAAATTAATATCAACGTGCGAGGATAGCCGAAAGCTGTCTTTGGGACTGTTCGGGATAGCTCATCCATCATGACGCGGCTTATACTTTATAAGTAGGTCTTGGTATTACTAATGACTTACTTTTGATACGTAGTTTCGATCTTCTGAACAGCCACAGAGGTAACGTAAAGATCGAATTTGTTCCTCAAGCTGTCGCAGGTGTCAGCGACCCGCACCACGGCGGAAATTCCTAACGCCCCGAGAACGCCAGCTAGCATCTAGTTCGCGTTATGAGGGAATATTTTGGGTCAACGACCTCACGATGCTAATCTCAACGTCCTAAGATAGCCGAACGCTGTGCTCGGATATCTACGGGCGTTTATCATTCTCAGAAGCTATAAAGTATAATAAAAGACTCCTAAACAACTTACCTGAAATTCACAGGGAAGTGTTCATGCGTACGGACGTTCTGATACGTAGTTTCGATCTTCTGAACCGGCGCAGAGGTGACGTAAGGGTCGAATTTGTTCCTCAATCTGTCGCAAGCGTCAGCGACTCGCGCCACGGCGTGAATTCCTAACGCCGGGCCGGCGCCGGCGTCCGCAACTCGCGCTACGGCGTGAGGATGGAGATGGAGGTGGATGAGGTCGAGCGAGTGCTTGGGTTCAACGACCCCACGGGTTAGGCCGTGGGTTATCGTCACGTGCTGGTTCGCTGGTTGCTGGACCACCGACTGGGGAGATGAGAAAGGTATTAGTGGAGTCTTATTAGTGAAACTAGGTGTTAACTTGATAACATAGAAGATAGGAAGTAGAGTCTATACATATAAAACTTTAGAGTGTGGAAATCCCCTTTTTCGTTGCAGTTTATATGCCCCTAATGACCCGCCCCAGCTTATATAGTATTAGCTAGGTATTATTATCAGTATAACATTATTATTCTATATCGTATTATACTACTCGTAATATCGGTATTATATTATCGATATTACATATAAATCTTGAATCACTTGAAAACTGCATTCAGTAAGATCCGTCGTATAGTCTAAGCGTACAGACAGTGAGACAAACTATGTTACTGTGATAGGTTACGAACTTACGAAGTTCTAAATATTCTAGAAACTTCGTAGAGGTAACCCCTGATAATTTAGTGTAAAAACGCGATTTTATTTTTGAATTTTGAAGTATGTCTATTAATAAATGTTGTTGTCAATTCGCTTTTAAACACGTCCCTAGAATATAATAACTTCGTAATTCGTAACCTACCTCATTGCATATTATATTAAGATATTCGATACTCGCAAGGACGAAGACGCAGGAATCTGCCAGTTTATAACTACGTTGGTCACACGCGGGGATGGATCTGCCGGTTTGTAACTACGTAGGTTACCTGTGGTTGCAGTGTTTGCGGCGCGTGGTACCCGGGCTGTGAATGCGTCATGGCGGCCATGTTCTGGTACGTGCCACCACCGCTGGGCGCCGACACAGACATCTGCTGGTAGCGGTGTGGGTGCTGGAGAAACAATATCACATGTGAAAATAAACCTTAAGTAATTGGGATAAGGTTTATATTACTTGTATATGTTATCTAAGGATCCACGCAAATGGGCCACCGACCACCGCTCCGGTGGCTGTCGCGCGCCATGCCCTTTGATCCCGCGGAGACGCAGGAGATCGGTGGCCGCTACAATTTGACACTAATTTGCTAGATCTGTGGCGGCGATTAAAACCTACGAGGTTCGCGCCCCACATTTTAGAAGATTTTATTTTTTATGTCATTTTTACATCTGTCACTCTTCTTCTTTTCTGTTTTGCACATATTTTTCTCGGACGTTTTCCTTTTTGTAATCTATTTATTTTCTCCTTCTATTTGTAATTAGCGAATGTTAATTACATAAATAAACTAACTGTACAGTCTTTCACGCGTTTACTCATCGCTAAACATCCATGTTTTGTCAAAATGGCGATTGGCCGCCACCGGTGGCGTGTCTCATACACTGATTCGCAAGTGGCCGCCACTCGCTTCACGTGTGCGGCGACTTCATCAAAAACGTATTAAAAATATTGAAAGCAGCATGTCGCAAACCACCGGTGGCCCATCTACGTGGAGCCTAAGACAAGAGCACATCAGTCTAAAGGCCTAATCTGTATCGCGTTCCGATTTTTATCATCATTGTGGATGCTCGCACTGCCATGCCTGCACATTTTGCTCATTCTGCATAACATAAAGGTTTGACTGGCAGATAATGCTTTAGCATTAATTCCACCTTTTGTACACTTTTATTTGTGCAATGTTTTTATATAAATATCGTCCTACGGAGTAGATCTTTAAAGGACGATAGGTCAAGCACAGGTCTCACTTGTGACTGAGGATTTTGAATTCACATTTAAATAAACCCAGTTTTTTTTTTATACCAGCCTAAGAGGGTTGTTACCCCATATAAACCTATGGACGTATCCGGCACGATAACAAATTTACCATATGATTTTCGACCTTAAAGATAGGAATTAAAGTTCATATTTGATTGAAGTTTTTTAAAAGCTTACCTGTGTGTGGTGTCTATGGTCAGGGTGAGACGTACGCGCAGAATCAGGCAGGGGAGGGACGGGTCGGTTTAGTGGCGCACTGCAACACAACACAAAAAGTATTACAATTTTTTACATCCTGTAATAAATAAATAAAGTAATAAATACCGCAATCTGTTAAGAAATTATACGTACGGGTTACTGTTTCTTCTGTTCATATTACCCATGAAAAAAAGAAAAATTTTTGGATTTAATCATTCAATCAGAAATTATCAGTCAAAAATAATCCCATGTCAGGGAAAAAGATTTATTTTTATCTTAACAACTTGAAAGGCTTCCATTGAAATTGATCTTTATTGTGTTATACGTTAAGCCGAAAATAGGTCTGCGAAATAGGAATAAGTTGGTGTGTTGGGACTGTAGTATACAGTCGCCAGAACGTCTGAGGTTTATTCCCATATGTCATTTCAGTCTACTTTTAAAAGTATATCAAATTCGCTAACTCTCGTTTGAGAATGTGGAACAATTTATGACGTCTTTGACTTTCGATACTGTAATTTAACTTTCATTTAGTTACATTCATAGGTCCACTATAAATAGTCCGCATTGGCATACTTATACAATATGTAAAAAAAAAACCTGTCCGAGCCGAAAGGGTCATAAAGTTGCTTTAATAACGTTACCAAAATAAGTATCAAAATTACGTAATTCATCAATACTTTTTTTTGGCAATATTTAAAGTTAACAAGTTAAGCACCTATTTACCCTAAAACGGGGTAATTTTCAAAATACGTTAACACTCCCGGCGGGCCCGCGGCTCCATTGACGCCGCCTACCTACCTACTCGCTTTGTCTTTACTACAATAAACGTAGCGGCGGCCTTTGACATCGCCGCGGCACGTGCCGGCGGCTATCCCGATATTATTACAGGTCAGTTTCGCGATGACATTACTTCCGAGTGGTCGTTCCGTTCCGTTGATCCGCGAAATGTATACGAATCAAGAATACTTTAATATGCTCAGTGTCTGGATAGGAGTGACTGTGATTATTGTGAAGCTCGCAGAGACTATGAAGTGCGTTTTGCTATTCCGCTGGGAATCACAGTACCGTCAGAGCGTGCGTTCCAGCGTTTGCACAATCGCGTGTTCACTACGGGCAACGCAGGGTCGGGAAAGCTATCGGTTTGACGCAGGCAGGCCACGAGTCCACCAAACACTAATCACCACCACAAAAAAAGCTCTTTTCAGAGCTACCAAAAAGTCTCTGTTTCTTACGATTGACACATTATTATCTGGCTAATAATAAGAGCCGGGGTTATCTGGGGTCATGACTCGCTACCTGCGAGTGCCGGCGCTATGCCGCGCGCCCCGTCACCGCCCTTCGCGTTGCCATGTAAGTTTTTTTAGTGTAGTATTTTTTATCTTTTTTTTTCATGGGGTAATTTTTTTCTAATATTTTATGAAAATAATTACACAAATAGAACCTTGACTTTATACCTGATAACACCTTAACGGGTCGGACAGGTATTTTTTTACATATTGTATACGTTTATAACCATCCATGACTTGTGCTCATCACACAAACATTTGCCACTTGCGGGATTTGCTTTTGTACACCAGAGCGTGTCCACTAGATCATGATGGTCGTCCACTATGCTCGTTACATGAATGAATAGGCCCAATAACTACATACATACTATAGTTACATGAATTATTAGGCCCACTAACAACACATTTTCGTTGCAAAATGGTCCCTATTTAACGATGGGCAAGGTAAAGAAAAAATTGGGATGGAAAAGAAAAATACGGGAAAGTATGGGAAAAAACGGAAAGATTGGGAAATATTCCAATTCGGCGGAATAATACTCAAAAGTGGACTTAAAATAATAAAATGCGAGAATTAAGCTACTGTAAAAATGGTTTTACGCCTGTAGCACACCCTTACATAAAACCATAACAGCGGGACCACGCTAGTTTTGCCTGTTTGTCATTTTATTACACCAAACGTAAACTGCATGTTCTAATGCTTAGATTTATCTGAGTCTTTTTTCTTTGAGATTCGACGATCCTGTAGTATACTTCCTACTACTGTGCCCACGATGTCGCGAATGGGTGCAGAAAGACGTTTGAGAAGGATTGGAGAAATCTCGACGTAAAGAAACAGGGTCATAGTAAAATCTCTACATTAGTAACGGCAGTTTGGCTTCTATTAAGTTTGAATATTTGAGACAAGTGATAATAAAGTTAAATCTACGTTATTAAAAACAAGAAATTCAGAAAACAAAACGAGAAGGTTTGTTTTCTTCGAGGTGTCTAGGTGAAAATACTTAAAGTCCCGAGTGTGGTAAGTAAGCTATCAACGGAATAGTGAAAGAAAGGCGCCTCTTTTGTTTATATATTTTTTGCTTGTAAACTCGAAACTGCTTATTTTATTTTAAGACACATTCATTTAGTTTTTTTTGTTAAAGTTAACAAGATATTACAAAGTATCTGATTTGATAACAAGTTCAAAAACCTAATTCCAACTGCGGACAAATCTTGCAATACTAATTTTTTGATAAAGAAAACACTTCCAAAGTGGTAAGATATCTTACTTAAAAATGTAAAAAAAAAAACTAAATTGGTAAATTCAGTATAGTTTTTTAATACACACATCAAACAAAGTTTAGGATCACTGAAAAATCGAAATCTTTTTTGTTACGGTAGATTATATTATGATTTTCTTTTCAGATTGTTCATTGTGATCTTTTAAGATTGTTTATTAAAAAATATACAATTTGAATACAAAACAATAAAACAGTTAAATTGTTTTTCCATATAAAAAGGCATAAGTCATAGCTTACGTTTACTCAGAAATTTGATTTAGTCAATTTTGACGGATTTTAAATATTTAATAAGCTGACCACCCCGCAGTGGTCGCCCAACTGTTTTGACTGCTGCCCAAAAGCGCTATATTAGATTGCTGGCAGCCCGTGACCCAACAATCAACGCTACTAAAATAAAAGCAGAAGTTCGGGCCGCCTCTCGGCTTGAAGTTAGCACTCAGACCATTCGGAATTGCTTGCACCAGGCTGGATAACGAGCACGGAGGTCTTGGCGAGCGCCTCTGAATTCCCGGCAACGTCAACGTCAGAGATTGGAGTGGGCTAGGCTTCGGCAGAATAAAGAAGATGAAGAAGAAAACATTTGGCAAAATTGTCCCTTTGTTGACGTATCGCGAAACACAAAAAAACTTACAATTCTCTTTAATTACATGTGCAAAATCGCCTTTATTTGATTTAAACATTAAATTAGTATTGCGCTATTTGTCCGCATATGGAATTAAGTTTTTGAACTTGTTATCAAATCACATACTTTGTAATATCTTGTTCACTTTTGGACCTATAGAAAAAAAAACTAAATGAATGGGTCTTAAAATAAAACAAGCAGTTTTTGAGTTTACAAGCAAAAAAATATGAAAAAGAGGCGCCTTTCTTTTACTATTCCGTTGATAGCTCACTTACCACACTCAAGACTTTAAGTACTCGTATGTTCAGCTAGACACCTCAAAGAAAACAAACCTACACGTTTTATTTTCTGAATTTCTTGTTTTCAATAACGAAGATTTAACTTTATTATCACTTGTCTCAAATATTCAAACTTAACAGAAGCTAAACTGCCGTTTCTAATGTGGAGATTTTACTATGACCCGGTTTGTTTATGTCGAGATTTCTCCAATCCTTCTAAAACGTCTACATTTCTGCACCAATTCCCGACATCGTGGACACAGTAGTAGGGAGTATACTACAGGATCGTCGAATCTCAAAGAAAGAGAGACTCAGACAAACCTAACCATTAGAACATGTCGTTTACGTTTGGTGTAATAAAACTGACAAACAGGCAAAATTAGCGTGGTCCCGCTGTTATGGTTATATGTAAAGGTGTGCTACAGGCGTAAAACCATTGTCAAAATAGCAAAATTCTCGCATTTTATTACTTTAAGTGCACTTTTGAGTATTTTTCCGACGAATTGGAAATATTCCGCATACTTTCCCCGAATTTGGGAATAAACCCAACTGTTGGAAATATTCCGGGGAGTAAACCCAACGCTATCCCTATTACATCTGCATAAGCTCCAACATTCAACGCGACGTTTGTACCTGTTCATGAGATGCTTGGCGTGTTGGTTGAGCTCGACGAAAGCGATAGGAAAGATGCCCACTCGTTGCTCCAGTCGACCCTCAGCCCAGTTCTCGTCCACGCGCCGGTGCACTGTTATTATTGCCCCTGCGCAGAAATAAACATATAAATAAAATTCTATAAAATGAATTTATTTCTGCATATAGACCTAACAAGGGGCACTTTTACACGTCCCAATCTTAATCCGACCACTGCTTCGGGACAGTTGTGGGCTAATGCTAGTAGTAGTCACAAACGATACTGATGCCAAAAAAATATCAAAATTTTTCATGGAAAAACCCACAAAATCAATTTATTATTGCGATCCTAGCGAGCGAGTCGAAAAACTTCCAACCTATCAGTAGCTAAGGCGTAACGTTTCGTAGCTACGCGCAAGGGCGCGAGTGTCCCAATTCGTTGTAAAATTTTTAAGACATGTTTTCTTTTAAAGAACTATAATGTTATTTCAAGAAAATATTTTTTTAGAATTGTAGCATAACTAATGTCTCATACCACCATCACTACTTTTCAGAGCTCGAGCTTTTTTGAAGGCTCGAGCCCTTTTTGAAGGCTCGATCTCTTTTAAAGGCTTGAGATCTTATGAACGCTCGAGTTCTTTTGAAGGCTCGAGATCTAATGAAGACTCGAGTTCTTTTGAAGGCTCAAGTCCTTTTGAGCACTGGATCGATCTCGAAGCATTATTAGCGCACTATTTTGAAATGATTCAGTTACATGATGTAAAGCTAGAGGATTTATTTTACAAAAATATTAACAAATGTATGAAATAAAAATTTTCAAACATATAGGAAGTAAATGTTACAGAATGCAAATCACGTTATGCCAACAACAATACATGGAGCAATTAACTGTGGGCCCCACACTAGGAAATTCCTGTGTCGTGGGCACCTGATGGTTCTTACAGGATTGCGACGGATGCAAGTAACTATGTGTAATGAATGAATTGATGATGATGATGAAGTGTGTGTGTGTGTGTGTGTGCTTGTGTGTGTTCGCGAGTGCGTCTATGTTATGTCTGGAAAAGTGCGTACCCACGTGTGCATTGGCGGGTACCTATATATGAAAGGCAGCATGTGTGCAGGCAGTCTTCGCGCAAAGGCAGTTTGTACTGCTACCGTCGGTACCTTAAAAGTTCTTTTCTGGATTAGAGATGGGTATTCCAAGGACCGCAGCATTTTACGGTGCATCTTTAGGCACGCTTTGAGGATATAAAGCTGACGCACACTTAAGACCCCGGTTTCAGCAAAGAATGTCTCCGTAGGGTGCAGTAGTGGTTTGTTACACATTGTCTTTAAGACAGCCCTTTGGGCTCTTTCTAGGGCCAGCATTGAACCATATCCTCAAAAGCACCGATGCTCATGGACCCCGCACTGCGACCGCACATTATTGCTGAGTTACGGAGATATTCAAGTCATCAACGTAAACTTGAGCTTTCATTGTAGGCTTGCGTTTATTTTAGGACTCGACGTTGTTTTCGAAGGCTCGAGCTCTTTTCAAGAACTCTTTTGAAGGCTCGAGGCATGACTCAAAGGGTTCACGGCTCGGCTAGGCTCTGGACTTCGAGCATCCCGAGCTCACCGAGTCTTGCCATTCCGCCTCGAGGCTTCAAAAATAAACTGAACGCCTGAAGGCTTGTACATTTACATTGTAAGGCCTTTTCTCTAGTCGTGGAAGTCTGTGACAGCTTCACCCTTATTCACAAACGACGAAAACTACAGAATTCGTCTCCGAGAGGCAGGTTTCCGAAGACGGCAACAAAAATGCGATTCTCAAACGTCGGAATCGAAAATGTTGACGTCATTAGGCACAAACTACTTTCGCTTTCGAAAACTCCGTTCGGGAAGAATATTTGTCATTCGAATTCGGAAAGGATCCCACACGGAAACTTTCCGAGTGTTTGTGAATCAGGGTGCTGGACAAGAAAATTCTGAAGCGCTCGTACAAGGGTACAACAACAAAGTATCTAAAGAACTGAAGCTCAAAGATACAAAACATATGCAGTGACTATAATATTGACGGGGCAATGCAAACTCAACAAACACATGGCAACCATGAAGTATGTGCCGATTCTGGCAATCGACAGGAGAAACGGCTATGCATGTGCTTAGCTCATGCGGACCGCTTATGAGCAAAAGATGTATCCATCTAGGACAGCTTATTATAATGCTCCCGGAATCGATAACAAAACTCACTCTCTGAAAAACTGGTGGTTCCTGGATTCAACGGGCATAACATAAATAGTGAGCTAAAATCAAAAAGGCTGCACAGTAGGCTAATATTGGTCGAGTTAACTTTTATATGGGCCAAAAATTAATCAATCAAGGCCTATTACGAGGGTCAAACTGAAAGTTCTTAGAACTGGCCACTTATAAACAATATAATAAAAAAAATATTCTAAAATTTGAAAATAGAACTCTTTGCCAATATTACTGAGTATATATTTCATTCATTTGTCATTTGGTTTACGACTTGGCGGCAAATTGAAAATTGTCTGTGTCACGTCAAAATGAATTTAACACGAGAAAATTTTCGTGCAATGATTTTTTATGACTTTCGATGTCATTTAAGTCAACAAGAAAGTTATGATAGACTACGATTGGCCTTTCACGATGAAGCCCCATCTCGTGCGATTGTTTACAACTGGTTTAATGAGTTTAAACGTGGTCGCACTAATCTCACTGATGATGTACGTGAGGGACGGCCTTCTACGGCGACGACTGAAAATAACATCTGTGTTGTGCGGCGTATGATAGAGACTGACAAAAGAGTGACCTATCAGCAGATTCGGACAAGCTTAGGCATCGGTATGAGTCAAGTGCACAAAATCCTCCACGAACATTTAGCGGTCAGGAAGCTTTGCGCCCGGTGGATACCTCATAATTTGACTAAGGCTCAAAAACTCCATCGTGTGGATTGGTGCCGTAAAATGATTGAAAGATTTAACGGAGGTGACTCAAATGCTGTGTTCGACATACTAACAGGTGACGAAAGCTGGATTTACTGTTATGATCCTGAAACCAAAAGACAATCTGCTCAGTGGGTGTTTCCTTTCGAGGAGTTGCCAACTAAAGTGAAGAGAGATCGAAGTGCGGGAAAAAAAATGGTGGCCTCGTTCTTTGGAAGGATAGGTCATTTCGCAACAATTGTGTTAGAGGATCAAAAAACAGTTTCTGCAGAATGGTACACTACCAATTGTTTGCCACTTGTCTTGGAAAAAGTTCGAGAGAAACGACCTCGCAGTAGGATCCTCCTTCACCACGACAACGCCTCGTCGCACACCGCCAAGCGAACGATCGACTATTTGGCGACATCAAACGTTGAATTACTGGGTCACCCGCCGTATAGCCCCGACCTCGCGCCTTGTGATTTTTATTTATTTCCAAAAATTAAAGAAAAACTTAAAGGAAAGCGGTTTATGAATGCTGAAGAAGCGGTGGCTGCGTATCGCGATGCCATTGAAGAGACCCCTAAGGACGAGTGGGCAAAGTGCTTTTCCCAGTGGTTCCATCGCATGCAGCGGTGTATTGACGTCAATGGACAATATTTTGAAAAGATATAATAAAACTAATAACTGGCTAATGTAATCAGTTTTTGATTTTCTAAGAACTTTCAGTTTGACCCTCGTATCCACGGTCCAGGGAAATTCCAAATCTTGAAATCGAATTTCATTGGATTCGAAAAAAGTAAAAAATTAAACGAGTAAAAAGTCAAAAGGGAAAAAAACATTTTGACTAACCTTTATCAAAAGCTAGACAGCCTTCCTCGTCTGGCGCCGACATGCGAAAATCGTATAACGCTTTACAAAGCGCTGTTGGGACCGGCAGCGGTATTATCACCTGAAACAACAGTTACTTTATAATTCATTACATAGGTGGTTTTAAAGTCTTATGGTCTTCTAATGACTTTGTGTCCTTATAAAAAAAATACTTCCCATTAATAAGCTGAACTTTCACGATTTTTTAATTATTGTTGAATTGATAGACCACTTCTTTAGTGATGATAAAGTTATGAGAATGGGTAGCACAAATTAGCTGCGTTTTTGTAAATTGTCTTTTCTATGCTTTGAGGCCATAGGGCAGCTTGATACCATCTGACAGTAAAGTAGTCACTTGCCTTACTGACACCACGCCCACCAGAGCCCACGTGGTGGAGTATGGTTCGTACCTCCTCATAGTTGAGGTGAGGCCTTTGCCCAGCAGTGGGATCTATATAGGCTAACTTAACTTTTTTTTTTAATGGTAGTTTGTTGTTGATATAAGATTACCACAACATTATAATTTTCAATTGTTAGAAGTTCAATGAGTCGACTTTCCCAAACTTTTGATACCCCATAGAGAATAACGTAAAATAATTTTCCTCTTCTTATTATAACCTCAGATATCTTTTATTTATAGATTAATTGTGTAATTTTAGTAAAAGGCTCATCTTACCTGCACATAAGTGATGGGGAACATTCCCGTCCGGCCAGAACATTCGCCCTGGTACCAGAAAGGGTCCAGCTTCTTCTGCAGGATGATCGTATCGCCTTTCTTGAACGACAGGTCACTGAAAAAACAAACAATTTTTAAAATGAATAAAACAGGTTCAACACTCAGTTGAAATTTACTAACAGGGTACCTACTCCCTAGCTCAATCGAATCGAAATCGAGTCGACATCAACCTAAAATGGCGATCCGTTAAGAGGAAACGCGGTTACGTGGCATTTGAAGAATAGATATTTGAATAAAATGTTGCTGTCTCTATTCAATCACTGGCGGCCGCCCAAGCAAGAAAGGGACAAATGAGCTCTGACGTTAAATCGCTTCTTACATTTGACCAAAACAACATGCTCCCATGTTTTCGTTTTAGCGTTCAGACGAGCGTCGGAAAGTTAAGGTTGAAATTTGGCAATTTCCTTAGTTTTTAAAGGCTCACATTTACTTTATTAATTCAAATATGAAACAAAACGAAAAATGGGAGCATTGCTGTGGTAAATGTAAATTTAATGGTAAAAAATAGTTTTGCCTTTAGCCTTTATCCAGGGAGAAAACTGGGGATTACGTTTGTATGGAGAAATGACGCCTACTCTTAAACATTAGCTCAAACTCGATATCGATGGCGTCGGTAGTAAGGATGTAACGGCGGTTTTCGATTTCAAGTAGTTCGCTATTCGACCACAACTCGATTGGTGCTATAATCGATTTGCAGAGTACCAAATTGCTGATTCCCGACGTCGATTCGATAACTCGAACTCATCAAGAGTAAGCCTGCAGGTCACCCTTCGTCAGCACAAATGTCAGATTAGCCATACAAACTGTCCACCTCCAATTCAACCCATTACGATTTGATTGCATTGTTGTTTCTTTAATCGTGTGCAATAGAGTTATCTATCTATCTCTATTATCATTACAATAGGGATACAAACATGAGTGCTAACTAAATTCTGTCATATGCTGTTCTACTATGATACACATACCCCTGCTCCTTAGAGATGTAGTCGTACATGGCCCTAGCATGCGGCGGCAGTTGCTTGCCGTCCGCGCGGCCGGCTTGCTGCAGGCCTTGCTGCAACTGCGCCTGAAATGTACATACACAATTAAGGTACGGTCACTCAGTAAAAATTTCTAGCTGCACGATGTAGCCATGACACATTCAGCTATAAATTAAGTGTGACAATGTACTAAAACGTTAAGCTACATTAAAAACAAAAAAAATACGGATTACTTCGCGATTTATTTAAAACCTGAGGTTCCGAATACTTTACAGTGGTAAAGTTTGCGTATAAAACTAATTTGTTTAGCTACTTTTGTCGCTGACCGTACATTTCTCATCACTCCTATTCATCCAGGAGCTTAAGAGCATCCACCGGGAAATCAATTGTCTATATGGAATGTGAGTCGAACGTAAATTAACCATGACAGTAAAGTTCTCATATTTCAAAGTCGGACATATTTACTTAATGTCTTCCATAAGCCGGGAACAGACTGCTGTAACGTAACATGCAATGTAACATGAAACGAGCATTTCATAAGTGTGGACGCAGCGCGCGCTCGAACTGAGTATGTACGTGCTCGCATCTTAACCCGGCATGCGCGCGGCGAACATAGCTCAGTCTGCCGCGAACACGCGAAGATAATGGATCAGAACGACCAATTAAATGTAAATAAACTTAATTGAAACTACTTGTTAATTGCAGTTTAGCGGCACGGCGCGCACGAGTTGAAATGCTCTGTTCGTGCGCATAGTGTGCACGGTTCGTGTGCGGAAGGCGTCCACACTATGGGAATTTTGTTACATTGCATGATACATTGCGACAATGTGGACGGCAAATTATTTCATTGCGTGTTACATTGCATGTTACGTTACAGCAGTCTGTACCCGGCTATACACAACGAATCACCGGAGCTGAGAGTCAACTCCTCACGCTTCGGTGTCTACAAAAAAAAAGTGGAAACAAGTGTGCTGCGCGCCGAACTCTAGCCCAGAATACTAAAGTTTAGGTAGTCATGCATCCAAATATCTAACATAGACGAGGTAATGCTATATGTCAGCGGGGAACGGGTGGTTTTGCAGGTAAGAGAAATGCCTGCGACAGTCGCATGCAATTGTTTCTTCCTAGCCCCCCACACGTTTGCTTCTTCGCACCGCACACGTTTGGCGATGGCGCGCACAAACATTTCAAACTATTAGGATTCAGAGTTTCGATAATTAGAACACTGCCTGAATAGACTGCCTCGTTGATCTAGTGGTCAGCACGCTGGGTTCTATCCACGAGTTTCCGGGTTCGAATCCCGGGTCGGACCGAAAGTGTTGGGTTTTTCTGTCTTGAAATAACTCAGACACAGCTCCTGAGTCAGGATGTTGGTGGTGTTAACATCCCCGTGCCTCGGAAAGCACGTTAAGCCGTTGGTCCTGCGCCTGATATCTCTACGGTCATGTCGGACTGCCGTCTCACCGAGTTATGAGAGTGAAGGAACAGAGAGTGCACTTGTGTATTGCGCACACACATATGCACTATAATATCTGCCGCGCAGTTGGCTAATCTCTGTTGAGATAGTCCGCTGTACGGACATAATAGTCCGACAAGTTCGTGCACGACCCTCCTGGCGGGCGCCTGACGTGCGAGGGAGAGGCATGCTAGATGTCAGCGGGGACGGGTGGTGTTGCAGGTTGCAAGAGGATTGTCAATGACGGTCGCCTACGATTGGCTACTTCCTCGCCCCCAAATGTTTTTACGAGCTTTTCAGACTATAACAATGTTAATTAGAATAATATCTTTTACCAGCTGGAGCTGCGCTTTCGTCCTGTGCCCGGAGCCAGTCGGTTTTCTCGGCGCGGAGTTCTTCATGCCCTCGAGAATCCTCATGAGGAGCACGTTCGGAGGCAGCTCCTCCACCTTCGCCTCTACGAGGATTCTGCACTCGGGACATCGTAGCTCCTTGTGCGACTCGACTATCACCTGGAAACAAACATAAACACAATTGAGAAATCCGGTGATCCTTCTCAGTACTTGCCAGATTGTCTGTGTCTTGTCGTGAAGCAGTAATACCATAATGTAAGGAGACATGTTCAGACCCATATAGGCCAAGATTTATTGTTATTATTATTGACATTCATAGTGGCTTTTTGTGTCGTAAATTTAATAACGGTATAAATCATCGCCTTAGTTACATAATAGTTTATAATACAATTCGTACTACATTTGTAGGGGCAATTCGCAGTTTAAGCAGACGAAAGCGCTTTTATATTTGATAATAATAATAATATTTACCCACTAAAAATTATTGTAAAGCTGTTATTTCCATAGTAAAGAAAAATAAAATAAAATAAATAAATTCGCGCCCGCTGTCGCGCTTGTGCTAGGCCCGCAATGTGGCCGAACGCATAAGAGTTGAGATTCGTGACGTAATGACGTCATCATATTATGCATTCCATCTCAGCTCATCTCGGCTCACTCTCAGTGTGCAGTTCTGATTTTCTGTATGAAGAATTTGGCTCACATATCAAGTCGAGTCCAGTCAAGTTTAATCCACTGGATATAACTAACACATTCATTCACATTCTTGAGCCAATCAAACGTGACTAATAAAGGTCGGATAGTCTGGGAGGTTAAACTATATCGGAAACCGCAACGAAATTAAACAGAGATGCCAGAATAAGAGAAGTTTGAAGTTATAACGGACTTCCTTTCAATATTGTCTAATAACAATATTCGTTATCTTTTTATTTAACGAACTAAGATTAGATTGTGGTGATTTATTTGTAAGCGAATTATTAAAATTATGTTTAAGTATTCGATATTTTAGCAACATACTTTTTCACATTTCAATCAACCGTCATGTTTTAATATTTGTGTACATAAACGTCAACAATGAGTAAGTAAATAAACAAACGAGCTAAGAACTCCAAGAATTTAGTTACGTAACGATGAGTAATTCATTTTATTATTTATTGTGCATGCAGGTTATTCAAATTTAAAGTAATCAATTCAACATTGTCCAAGGATGAAAATTTAATTGTAATACTCGTATTACATTAATATTGTTAGATTAAGAGCAAAATTAAGTTAATAATTCGAGTGGCTTAACTTCTGAAAAGGCAAGAATCTATTTATGAAGGCAGTTTCTGAAGTTCTTCGAATACAAAAGAACTAATTTTCTTGACCTATGTTGGGGACTACTGTTCGCCATTTGAAATAAAATAAAATAATGTGTATTAGGTAGGGAGGACAGTAGGAATCCATATTTAGTAGAATATAAAAAAATAATTTGGGCATTCAGTGTGATTCAAACTCAAATCTTGCTTTCAGCACTGCCAAACGCAAAAAGTAAACGGAGGGCCAAGTTAGGCTCGCATTCATGAAATAAATGAGGTTCTATTTTAAACAGCTATCCGCGTAGTTAAATGAGTCGTTCCTCGCAAGCTGAGTCGCTACTGCGTAAGACAATGTGTCTTTCGAGTCTTGCTTGCCGTGCCTGTCTCTAACACTAATAAATATCACGGTGCACGCGAACGCGATGGCAAAACAGGGATGTTATGTTTAATAAAAATAAAACATTGTTTCAACCAACTAACAAACACACCAATTACATACCTATCCACAAACCAAGCCTAAGCTTGTGCTATAGCGACTAGGATACGGACAGATATACTTATAATATACGTTTATAAACATCCATTACTCAGGTACAAATACTCGTGCATATCACACAAATATTTGCCACTTGCGGATTAGAACCCGCACCTTCGTCATATTAAAATTTATGATAATTAATTTGATTTTTAAAATATTATTCACGTGTCTAATCTATCTATAAATTGTAAACAGTTCTACTTTGTCAATATCCCACATTACGGATGTCTAACTTGCAGAGTAGGGGCTTCTGAATATTGGCGTGTTGCGCTAGGCGTATAGCCAACAAACTATCAGAACCGCTAAACGGTCGCGATTTGGCTGTTGCCTCGGTTGTATGCTGCAAACTTGCCATATGGGTCAAATAAATAAGGATGCCATTTAAGGAAAATCCAAATGATCTCAAAATAAATAACGATGGCAAGAGAGAGTAGTTGATGCAATTTAAACAGTGTTATTACTAAAACTTAGTACCGGGTTTAAGCCAGGACTAAGCTATTAGCCAGCCAATTAGAAAAACGTTTCTCTATTAGGTTATGTCACGAATGTGTCATTCATTCCTCTGTTGTCGGACCTATTTTAAACCTGGTCTATTTTTTTTTGTAATAACACCGTGAAAGTTTTCAATAAACTTTTCAATTATTCGCAACATAATTTGCCTTCAAAATAAAATTTAAGTTTGTTGAACATTTTGTATGTCTACTGTTACAGTGTGGTATGCAATAAAGAGTATTCTAAGTTTGCTTTGCGTTTTCGGCAATGTGTGCCTATCTATGATAAGTTTGCATTCGGTCGGCGGAACAGGTCCTTATCACAGATCCGACGCCGACACACGGCCGCGAGGATACCTATTGTGTACCTTTCACCGTGATTGCACAATACAGAAACATGTAGAATACCCGCTATAACACACACTAAGTCCATAGAAACGTGTAGAGAACTCGCTACCTACTGGAGCACTTATGAAAACTACACACACGGGTGGGGCAAACATACAATTCCATTATAAGTCAATCTTGTTTGCAAAACTCGGCTCAGTAAAGATGTACCGAAACCGATACACTGTCTCGGAAGAGTCTGATGACTCGTATAACATCATCAGCACAGATCTTCCAGTGCTGAACGTAGAGGTATATAGACAAAGGGAGTAAATATAGAATTTATATTATGATCTGATAGAGTCCTACAGTCACAATACATAAAAACGTGTTTTATTAAACCTTTCGACAGACAAATAAGTGACTAAATTTAAAGAGTGGTATATCTGTTAGGTACATCTTTGGTTTCATCTTAAGGATCACATAGTACGGCCATTTATATACCGATTTTTTAAAGTTATGTTAAAGGTAATGCAATGCAACTTGCAAATCTATCCTAATCAGCTAGAGAACAAACCTACTGTGTGGTCGTATTTATATCTTAGAAATAGATAGGTAAGTGGGTAATATCCGCAATCTTATCAAGTTGATTATCAATATCTTTTCGCTCAAGGCATGTTTTCGATTTACCTCATTCCGGGTGACATTGGCCTGATTAGCATAACGAAACCATTATTAGTGAACGGTGAACCTCTAAAAATATATGCGAACTTTTAAATTAAGCCAGACATACCGATCGTCTGGATTGGGGTAAGGGCAACAAACTTTGTACTTGGCAAAGGTAAATTGTGTTATAAAAGGTTACCAGACACCTAATAATCAATAAAGGCTCTGTTTGGCCTAAGGAGAATTATGTTTATTTTCGACTTGCAAGCTCCTAAAAGAACTTATACGTCAGAAATTACTGTAAAGCATTTTCAGATTTAACTTGACTTTCACTTAATGAACTGTGAAAAATAAAATAACGTAAGCCATACAAATTTAACGCGAACCTTTATCTATCTGGCCGCTAAATAAATTTAGATGATTAATTAGAGAAGTAAGTATAGAGAATTAAATAAGTATAGAGATCGTTAGTTTGATTCTTGAAAAGGGGCATAGAGTAGTTTCCATTCCAGGAATCCTCCTTTAAGGGAGTAAAGTGAGGATTGAAGTTTATGGGGGATTGGACATTTCGCGGAAAAATTCGCTAGAAACCGCTAATAAAATATAAATATAGTTTGTAGTTTAGTTTTGTTGGTCGATCAACGAGTATATTTACCACCGAAAATGGCGACTAGATTAAAACCGCACCTTAAATATTGATTTTTGACACATTTAAAAATAAAGAAAGCACGCTCATCGAGAAAACGATACGCTCCCAAAAAGATGATGCATCATGCAAGTTTGTGAACTTGGTAAAATTACAGATAAAGTAAAATGCTCAACATATGTCCGGTTTTTTGGGGTACACTGTTTGTCAATTCTATAGCCATAAAAATGCATACATAAACCACAGTTAAAGAACCTCAGAAGCCGGGCCATAAACAGACTTGAGTTGACAGGCGCTCGCAACCACAGATACTGTTCTATTTTGACATGGTAAGCTCAAACAAGTGGGGGCAGAGGCAGCCGTAAGTGGGACAATTAGTGATCAATACCATGTCGGCTGGCGAATGACATTTATTGGAAAACACTCCAACACGAAAGGGGATTCTTTCGGTGCACTGTACGTGTGGGCAGACAATGCGGGCATTAACTTGAAATACTATACCGATATGAAACCGCGTAGGCTTTAGGTCAGGTCGATTTTGGTTACATCTGAAACTTGGCTTCACGAATATTTGCTAGGATAACCTCAATGGGTCGTTGTTTATAGGTCAACCATATATTCGTAAGGATTGCCTAAATCGCTTTTCACGAAGTGTTGACTACACTTCGTTTACCTAAACTGGATTGTGAAAAGCGATTTAGTTGATGAAGAGAAATTACTATCTCGACACGAGTGATTCATAGAGCTATCGCCTACTTATATGATTAGGAAAAACCATCCGCTTATCACTTCGGAATCGAAAAGCACTACGCCTAAGCATTCTAGAAAATCAAGGACCTAATAGAAGTCAGTCAGAGGCAAGTTCTTCACTAGTCAAAACAGCAGATGACATGTTCCTAGTTAGAAACAGTAACGAAAGAACATTTGTGTTTAAGCCGATAACATTTTCATGACAAACAATCTAGGCAGGGTAGGTCTTTTAATTTGTCATTGAATTTGCGACTACAACTCAATGGTGGAATAAATTCTTGGATTTAACAGAGCTTTTATTTAAAGCTGCTTTTATAACTTGGAAGGTGAGGTGATGTTTGACCATTTTCAAGTTTTACTACGGTAATTTGAGCTAAGTGATTTCCCTCCTCACTATAGCTTTTAATAGACTTCGCGGCTAGCGTGTGGCTAAATGTCTTGGTCTTATTTTAAGCGAACCTTCAGACCTTTCGTGAGTAGGCGCCATAGGAACGTCGGGAGGTCATATCGTTAACCGTTTGATCAAGCAAATAAGGCACCGAACAAGTGAACAATTAAACTTTATTAAGTTTTGAGGTCTGGTAGGTAGCAATGTAATGTTGCAGTAACCCGTTTAACTAACCGTTATTTTATCGTAAAGAAGTGACTAAATTAGTTGACTCAAATAGTTTTAGGACAACATAGGTATATGACTCGACATATCCATAATTGCAGATTTAGCCCATTAGCCCAATGATAAGGAAGAATATTTTCTAAATGTAAAAAGTTTTCTAAATACTTTATAGAGGTCCCGGTTTGTAAATATCTATGACCATATTTGGACATTTCAAGGTACACGCGGCCGGCACATCAGTCTACCCCATTTTTACCTTGGGACCGCTTTTGTTCCCTACGTAATAAAAGCTGTTTTCGTAATTCACATTAACCTGACGTGCTGCCGACTGTACTTATATGATTATGATGAGATATGTCAGAACGTCTGACTTAATGGACTCTAACATTCTGAAAAACATCTGGAGGGCAATACTACATCGAACTTTCTCCTTTGTCTTTTCAATGTACTTGTACTTTTATTTGATTGCTAATTAAACGACAGCCGTAGACTATATCAAGCGTTTCAATTAATTCCAGTACATTCGCATACACGCAAACACATTAATTAGATCTGCATGTGTGCGTTAAATGCTGGCAGCTTGGCACGCGTGCTGACTCTTAATGAGTCCCAGCATCCAGAGAACCATCGCATAGCCTCGGAAAGTTTTAACGTGTGTAGTCTAGATCATAAAATAAAGGTCCTTTCAAAACTGCATATACGACTATGCTGGAAACAAGACGCGTGGACGACATGCTTTATAGTCCGATAAGGAAACGTTTTTGCCCTTTGATAATTTTAAAGTGCCTGGTTTTTGGTGAGTTTATGCAGAAGCTTTATGTGATGCTATATCCAAAAGTTAGGAAAAAATCATCGAAGGCAATAGGTATGGGATAGGTATTTGTAATAAATGTGTGTAACTCTCTGATTACAAAATTAAAGTAAAAAAAGTTGATTGATTCGACACAAGTGCTATCTAAATATTATATTTACCAAAGTTTGGAAACATAGGTATTTGGGAAGTATGGAAAACTAAAAAAACTTAATATCTTCACCAATAAAATGTTAAAGTGATTGAAAATTATTTTAGGAAGTACTTTTAAATTAGGCAAATCAAGTGGAAAAAGTTTGGAAGTCTACGTTTTCTGCTGAATAAAATTTTTGGATTTTCTTGCGCTACATGTTCTACAAAAAGTTAAAATGTGTAAAGTTTGCATCTATATGATCATAATAATGTTATGTATCAACTTACAAAAAAATATAAATATTGATTGCTTGCGGTCGAAGTTATAGAATTAAATGTAATGAAACGAATGAACAAAAGTATAGGTATGAAACAACGGGCGCGTGCGGTGGGTGGGGCGGGGAAGGCGAGTTGTCGCGCGGCGCGACCGCGCGGCCGCTAGCCGGCGATAAAAGACTATTCAGTCACGTGTGATGTTACTGCGAGGAGTGATATTCATGATTTGATTCAGTAACATTCCAGGTATTCACTGTACTGTCTAAAAAATTCGGTGTTGCCAAGGGTGTTCAGGAATTTTTGCGGCAATTAATTAAAAAAAAAACACTAGTATGAGAAACGTAAAAAAAAATTGTCATGTACAATACCTACAATACAATGACATTATTTTTGCGCTAGCACGCAACGGGGTCGAGATAAAAGCGATTAATGATTTCATCCTTTCGCCATCATACTGATCGATCATTGTCGCGCGCGAAACCGAGAGCCAAAATCAAAATGATCCGATCGTTGATCGTTCACGATCGGCACAGGTCTAGTGCATGAAATGCACGGACGGAGTGGCAACGTCACGATCCACAAAAGCGCGCGCGCCGCAGCTCTGCGCGGTGCGGTTCAGTCGTTCAGTTTCGTCTACCATTACAAAATCCAAGCAAAAATATTAATTGCATATTTTTGATTAAATGCTGAAAATTATATAAGATGTACGTCATGTGATTAAGTATGCCAGAAATCAATATCATCAATGATTTAGCGTATTTAAAGATACTTAACCGTTACCTACCTACATGCATAGTATGTAATAATTTAAAAAAAACATATCTTTAAAAAACAAACAACTTTAGTAAATCGTTACCTACATGCGTGGTGTGTAATAATTAAAAAAAAACACATCTTTAAAAAACTTTTTGTATTTAGTCTTATTAAGAATAATGTTGTTTATAAATATCTATTACTATAAATATTATTGGTTTATAAAAATCGTTTTTTTTTTAATTATTACATTGTGTTTTAAAAATGTATGCTAAATTTTTTTATTTTTACTTGCAACTGAACAGGAACACCCACCTACTACGATTTTTTTAAATTAATAATAATAATATGCGGTATACTATTCTATTTGCAGGTATGTTTGTAAAGTCAGTATCACCACTAGGCATGGAAATGATTGCTACTTTGATGATGAAATCATGTTTTTTTTTTCATATGAAATCACATGTGAAATTTCATTGGCAATGATTTTTTTTCGCAGTGTCATAATGTAACACTTTTTGCTATTTGCTACTTATAATGAAATATGAATTATTGTGAACGGTTGCTAATTTGCTACTAATATGAAATGTCATATTTAGGTTGTCATGAAAAATCATGGCAAACGAATCTAAACTTTATGTTCATAAGTTTTAAGTTCTTAAAATGCCCACCCAGTATCGATCGTCACCTATGATCGCATAACAAGTGTTTGTCTTTTTCTAACACGCACCTAGGGCAAATCATTCCTACTCGGTCGCTCGCGACTCGCTCTGCTACAAGCAGTCATCAATGAATGAAATGAAATGAGCATGATCTATGATTTCGCAGAGTGCGATTTGTAGCAGTCTATATGACAAAAAATAGCAGGTGTGAACAATGAAATTCATTTCATATGATTTTTCATCTGCTATTCATGAAATCTTCCATGCCTAATCACCACCACCGCAATTTATTCGTGTTTCACCCAAATATATAAAAATACATATTTATTTAATTCAACTGCTGGGGTCGCACTCGCACCGTGGCAGGCTGTCACTTCGCTCTTTTCTATAAGTTTCTTATAAAAACTAGCTATTGCACTCGACTTCGCGCAAATGTCAAATTTACCATACAAACTTCAACTCCCTATTCACCCACTTAAAATGTTGAATTTTGAATAATCCTGAAATACGTCATTATTTATTTCTAAAAAAAAACATTTTTTTATTGATTTAGCTTCAAAACTGTCAGAATTTTATACAAATTTGCCCCCTCTTTTAACCTAAAATTATGAACTAAAAATTATTTCTTAGTGTTCATCTACACCATATTAATACACAGCTCAAAATAGGTATTTGCACCATGCAAATACCTATTTTGAGCTGTGTGTTGATAATGCCAGTCAGTCAGTTTTACATTTTTTATTTACATTTTGTTCTAGATTGTTTGTGATGGCTTCTATGTCTGCTAGGAGTGCCTTAGAGATTTGATGATGAAAAAGAAACTTTAACTAGTTTATTCTTAAACTACTCGTTCAAATTCAATGAAATTTGAAATATAACGTGTTTAGGTATACAATGCTTGCTTGGTAACTCAAAATTTAGAGGTCTAGTTTTTCCACAACGAAGTTATAGGTGGTCGAAAATGGCCTGACCTGTTTCGAGAAAAGGATGGTGCCGTAGCCGGCCGCACCGCTTTTTGCTCGACTTGGCGAGGGCACTGCCACAGTCCCAGATAAACGATATACCTACATCTACTTTTAGCAAAAAAAAATCGCCGCTTTAAAACACACAAGTAAAGCCTAAAAAATGTTTCTGTTAAAAAAAATAGTTTTTCAAACCTTTTAGTGCGTTTTTAAAGACACAGAGATGCACAATAGTCATGAGGTTGGTTCAATCACACACGATCCGAGTGCCTAGTACTTTGAGAGCGCGGTGTACTGGCGACTGTTGCGGTTACGATTTCGTACGTTACTAAGGTATGGCGTTTCGTTCGGTGAGCGGGAAATGGAAAAATAGGAGGGTAGATACATATAAAAATAATAACACCTACCTAACCACTTTGATTTAACAACGAAACCCAACAAAATTCCATAGTTATAAATCCTTGTTTTAGGATTTTTATGTGCATCTATTATTTTTTACCAAAAACTAATTGAGAGTAATGTTAAAATAGTAGCAGAATAGGAATCCACAACTTTGAATTTTTTTGTCTGTTTGTACACGCTAATCTCCGGAACTACTGAACGGATTTTAATGTTTTTTTTATTGTGTAGCTATTGAGTCTGGTCAAATAATAGGCTATAACTTATTTTGAAGATCGGAGTACCAGATGTGAAACTTTAGCAGTACACTTAAACTAAGAGAGATATGAAAGCAGCGCCTTAAAAAAAGTTAATCAGTGTGATGAGCATTTTCTATTGACGTACACAAATTGAAGGTCTGAAGCAACCAATGTGGAACCCTAGCAGCTCAGCTCAACTATAAGAAATATGAATAGAGCGCCTTAGGGAACATTGTTCAGCGAAATGAGCATTTTTTTATTGACTTACGCAAATTGAAGGTGTGGAGCAACTGATATGCTAAATTACTTTAGACTAATTTTCAAAACTCCAGTAGGATTACCTACTGCCTCCAAGTTACAATCTGGTGACAGAAACCTGAAGAAATCGATCCTTCAGATAATAAAGGCATGTATACCATATATGCTACAGCATTAATGAAGGTATTTAAGCGTTTACAATCAGGAGTCATAATTTTAAGGTGCTGACCTAATGATGATAATCCTTAACGCTAAGTAGTTCGTGGATACTTTCACCACAGACAGTTTTTCAAAATTTTGTTGAATTACAATATTACTAAGTTATGAAACTTTTAAGCTACTTATCACTTACTAACGAAAATTGAACTCTAAGATTACTTTATGATAGTATTAACTAACAAAGGAAAGGCCCTGAGTAGGCTAAGGACACAATAAATAGATACTAAACCACATCCATCTATTGCGGTAAGGAGCTTTGAGTCTGACTTTTTTCTGAATACTTAAACCTAAAGTTACCTTTATAGTTTTACTAAGAAACATATACGACAAAATTAGGTTTTGGAGTCGGTGTCACTGCCATGCGAAATTTTCTTACCAGAGGAGGATAGCGAGGTGATATTAACCTAGAAAAGTGCCTATTGAATTTGATTTTTCATTGCTCTCTTCTCCTTACGACGTGGTTATCATCGAGTCCACGCGGACGAAGTCGCGGGCAACAGCTAGTTTATTAATAAATGTATTTTCTTTCTTTCTTTAATGCAAATTTTAACGATACGTTCACAGACGATGAGACGGACAAACTGACAACAAATTAATCGTATAAGGGTTCCGTTTTAGTTTTTTGTGGTACGAACCTATTAAAACACTTTTATAACACAAAATCGGAGATAGGAAAAGATATCAGATATAGGGCGAGCAGAATCTTTAATTTCATTTTATTTTTTGCTTTTGATGCCCGAGCTTTGCCTAATTTCCGTACTTTTTTTATAATAATGTAAGTACCTGAATATCCTACCAATATTTAGCATCCCACTTCGTGTTTCGAATGATGATGTAGATGATATTACAACATAAAATCATTTCGGCACTTGGCGTGTACACACATATTAATATCTTATTTACTTGTCAGTTTAAATTGGACCATACTTTTTATTCTTTAGAACCACTATAGTGTTTAGTAGATTATAGTACCTACTGTGCTACTACACTAGGGTCGGATATTTACGACTGCGGCGTAACATACCTTAGAATTTGCATTAATTTTGCGACTTACAATGTTGTTTGTTTTGTTAAAATATTTTTGTTGCATTAGCTAAAAATGTGCTCTCACATATAGAAAAAAAAACATAATATGGACGGACATATCCTTAAAATATTATTAAAAATAATCATTAATTGTATATTTCTCAAAATAATGGACGGATTTATACAACTTTGTAAGTTAATCGGTTTAAGTGCTTTGACTGATTCAAATTCTTCGTCTTCATCACCTTAGAATACGTATTATAGACAGCGGAGTCTAAGTAATAGAGTCCCGTTTTTACCCTTTGGATACGGAACCCTAAAAAGGGAGCCTAGTCTTCTTAAGTGAATGGAGTCGGGTGACTGCCACTAGTGATGGGCAGTGGATAAATACTCAAAGAGTAAATACTCGGATATTTATCCAAAATGGATAAATACTCGTTTTTATTCATTTTTATCGGATATTTACTCGAAATGGCGGATAAAAATAACTAATTGGGCCTGGGCCCTACTTTACTAAGCGCGACAGGTGCGATACCTGTCATTTAAGTTTTTAACCGATTTCAAAAAGGAAGGAAGTTCTATGTTCCACCATATGTGTTTTTTTTTCGTTTTGTTTTATCTACGTTCACAGAGTTCTTCGTTTGTTGTTGACTTATTTTCATAATTTATTGTTTTTCTCATTTAAAGAGCATACTTTTGAGGTTATCTCAGTGTCACCAAGTCAGGATCTAATGCTGAAACCCAGATAAAATAAATGTTCGCGCTTGCTCCGTTTGCGCATTTTTAAACATTCTAGTGTACTGAGACTGCTTGTTGATTTAGTTTTCAGCACGGCTTTTATCCAGGAGGCCCCGGGTTCAAACCCCGGTTCGAGCCTATTTCTGGGTTTTACTGTTTTGAAATAACTCTTATTTTTAGTTTTAGTGTACTACGAGTAACAGGTTTGAAAGGTAGTTCGTTTGACAAAAGACAAAACCTTATTAAAAAAACTAGATCTATATCACTCCTGAGCCACAAACTGTTTTCAGGGGTCATCGCGTATTGTCTTGTACGTTGTTTTAATGCTTTCCAACCTCCTGAACCAGTTGACTTTCGAAAAGGCTTCAGTACAATAGACCATATACATACGCTAAGGAAAATTATACAGAAGTCCGAGGAGTACAATATGCCTCTATGGTTAGCGTTTGTGGATTATTAGAAGGCCTTTGATTCGATCGAAACGTGGGCGGTGCTACAGTTTCTTCCGAGGTGTCACATAGACTACAGGTATATAGAGGTGTTATAGTATCTGTACAACAATGTCACCACGTCGGTCCGTTAACAGAAGCAGAAAGCTATTCCACTGCGGAGAGGTGTGAGACAGGGAGACGAATATCTTTTAAACTGTTTACAGCGACATTAGAAGACGCCTTCAAGCTTCCGGAATGGATTTGGATCAACGTCAACGGCGAATACATCACATACCTCCGGCTTTCACGCTGGAGGAGCTTGGAGCTATGCTCGAAGACCTCAAGCGAATCTCCCAACAAGTGGGTCTTACAATGAACATGGACAAGACGAAAGTAATGTCTAGCTCCAGAGTGGTACCCACTCCAGTATCTGTTGATAAGTCAACTCTCAAAGTTGTTGTCAAGTACGTCTACCTGAGACAAGTAGTTACTTGCATTGGTACGTTGTGGTCCAACTAGGTAGTAGTTGGACCATTAGGTAGGTCCAACTTCGAGAAAAGAGGTCTATCGACGAATCTGATTTGGCTGGGCAGCGTTTGGGAAACTACGCAAGAGCACCTTCTCGTCTCAAGTACCTCAGTGCCTTAAGACGAAAGTCTTTTATTAATGTGTGCTGCGCTGCCAGTGATCACATACGGATCTGAATCATGATATCTTTTATGGTTCTCTTTAAAAGCTTAAGTTCATGCAATGGCGAGGGCTATGCTCGGTGTTTCTCTACGAGATCGCATCAGAAGTGAGGAAATATGTAGAAGAACTAAGGTATAGCACATAGCCCTGCGAGTCAGTAAGCTCAAGTAGAATTGGACAGGTCACATAGCGCGAAGAACTGATAGCCGATGGGGCAGAAAAGTTCTAGATTGGAGATCCTTTGATCAAAGGCGCAGCGTAGGACGGACTTCCTACGGCAAGATGTACAGACGACCTTGTAAAGATTGCAGGATCACACTTAACTGAATGCAGGCCGCTTGCAATTCGTCGTTGTGGAAAACCATGGGGTAGTCCTATGTTCAGCAGTGGACACCCTGCGGCAGCATCAACATGATTCTCAGTCGAAACCGAAACCGAAATCTTGGTCATTTAATAATTAAGATCGATTATTGTTGTTTATAGCTAATTATATGGAACTTGCTGTTGCCCGCGACTTCGTCCGCGTGGACTCGATGATACAAAATATTATATACTCCCGTCGCGCCATCCAGCTATCATGATCTCTTAATCTACCATGTCGTATGGAGAAGAGAGGAATGAAAAATCGAAGTCAAAAGGCACTCTTTTTGGATAGGTTAGGGCTCATTCACAGGGGATCCGTCATTGACGATTCGTCAAAATATCCGAATTGAATTTAGGTATGTATAGTATGTACTATTAGATACAGCGGCCACTCATCATTGGGTATATGTAACTCAGTGAAAATACAACGATGGCGCGTTTTAAAATACGACTAACGCCATCTATTGTCAAGATTTAGAACTAAAAATTATTTTGTTCGTCTTTATTTATTCGTTCCATTAGGTAAGTTCTGATAGGTTCAAACTAATACATCCTCCACCATCCATTATTTTATTCCCATGGGGATATGGGGGTTGAATTTATCAAAATGCTATTTAAGCGGACGTCTTCATCATAGTAGCTCCAATCTTTAATTTCAGTTCAATCAGTCGAAAATCTAAGAAAAGATTTATACAAACTTTCATTCCCTATTTTATCCCCTTAGGGGTGGAATTTATCAAAATCCTTTCTTAGGGGATGCCTATGTCATAGTAGCTTTATGCATGCATAGTCTCAGCCCAACCGGTTAAAAATTGACAAAGTTTCATACAAACTTTCATCCCCTAGTTTGTCCCCTTGGGGGCAGAATTGATCAAAATCCTTTCTTAGCAGATGCCTACATCATAACATCTACCTGCATGCCAAATTTCAGCCCGATCCGTCCAGTGGTTTGGGCTGTGCGTTGACAGATCACTATGTAGGTCAGTCAGTAACATTTGAGTTATATTTATTATATATTATTTAGATTCAAAAACTCTTTCGCACTTGTTTTGGTTTAAACTACTAACTTACTATTATAATAATCATAAATTTGCGTGTTATAGCAAAAAACATGTTAATAAAATATTTATCCGTCTTTTTGGATAAATACTCGAGTAGAAATGGATATTTATGAGTATTTATCCATTTGAGTATTTATCCGGATAAAAACCCATCACTAACTGCCACACACCAACGCGCGCGCCGTTGCCACCGCGACCGCCGTCACTCGCTCCGCTTATTATTCTCATGCTTTGTTATATTGAGGCATGGTTTTTAGGGTTCCATGGTTCTGACAAGGAACCTTTATAGTTTTGTCATGTCATGTCCGTCTGTCTGTCTGTTCTAGATTTTGCTTAGAAACCGTTAGTACTAGTAGAAAGCTGTAATTTTTTAGGTGTATGTATACAAATAACGCGTGACCCGAGGACCCGACACGCACTTGGCCGGTTTTTATTTATAGTTATTATTTGCAAATATTAGAGGGGTTGGTATGCATTTAAAAATACTTTCAAGGTAAACTTTTACATATGGCAAGTTATAAATTATGTAGAAAATAGGTTCTTATTATGTAGGTACCTATAATATTTAATGATCCAAACCACTTTTGAATACCTTTACTTAATTAAGTATATTTTGATCATGTAAGGTTAGTAGGTAGGTACGGATGAATCTAATCGAACCATGAACACCACGCCTCGCAGCACCCAAGATTAGGGGTACTTGCGTAATGTACTTGCTATAAAACAAAATGTCAGAAATCAGAAAAGTCTTCCTGGCTCGCGCGGAACCGCAGAACATGCTGCTAGCGCGTGCGGCCGGGCGCTCGACTCGCGGCACGCCACCCCCGCCCCCCGCCGCGCACGGCGTTATAATTAGTTCATTTCGTTGATTCTTAATAACTTCGAAGGCACAAACTCCACATTTCTAGTTTTTTGTATGTTGATACATTATATTATTATGATCATATAAATCCAAACTTTACACATTTTAACTTTTTGTAGAACATGTAGCGCAAGAAAATCCAAAAATTTTATTCAGCAGAAAACGTAGACTCCCAAACTTTTTCCACTAGATTGGCCTAACTTAAAAGTACTTCCTAAAATAATTTTCAATCACTTTAACATTTTATTAGTGAAGATATTGTTTTTTTAGTTTTCCATACTTCCCAAATACCTATGTTTCCAAACTTTGGTAAATATCATATTTAGATAGCCCTTGTGTCGAATCAATCAACTTTTTTCACTTTAATTTTGTAATCAGAGAGTTACACACATTTATTACAAATACCTATCCCATACCTATTGCCTTCGATGAATTTTTCAAAACTTTTGGATATAGTATCTTAAAAAGCTTCTCTACCCACCCACCAAAAAAAGAAACACTTTTATAGTTTCATAACTTTTATTAGAAATATCCTATAACTTTCCTCGCCTATTATGGCTTTATGCATTGCTTCCACGGGGATAACAGCAGGCTATGTAAGATCCTCACTCTACGTACGATCTCATAAAGGTAACAGGATCGGGCTGGATGCAGGCCGCTTATCACTGTCACTTTGGACTGATGGGAGAGGCCTATGTCTATATATCTATATCCTATGCCTATTTCTACGAAATCCCACTAACCAACTAACATCAACCTTAAGCAATAAGTGTCCGGTTTTGGTAGGTCAACGCAACTTAGCTCAACGCATTTACCATTGGGGTAAAGGGAGGACTGGCGAAAATCATAGTGCCTCTTAATAACAAAATCTCAAAATCAAAAGACACTGTTTTTAAATAAAATATCTGATTTCGGTAGGACACCAGGTAGTGGATTATGTAACTTTGAATGAAATTATTTCAATCAAAGTTTTGTTGCTAAAGTTGGCCATTCACGGCCAGTTAAACTAATTAGTCGGTCTGAGGTACGACTAAAATTTAACGTTTTTAATATCGGTAATAAAAATCTAGGCTATAGGCATAAGTACTAAAAAAGTTGCTTAACGTTATTTTTTTCCACAATTGCCCATATTTTACCGGTTCTGAGACTGAACTGACCGTGAATGGCCAGCTTAACAGAGTAACTGAAGTTGTCAAATGTGTCATTTTCAAGCGATTTCAATCCTGAATTGTTAGCTACAAAGTTACGTAATTAGCCCCCAGGCCTATGCTCTACGCATGCACTCCGCTGTAAAAAAGACCCTGGCTGAAATCGGAATGTCTTAACATAAAAGTTTATTCTTCTGACAGAATGTTTTAAGTTAGTAAGATAAAATAAGCCATCCAAACACAAGCGGAGACAATAGCATTGTCAAGACGGAGATCGGTTTATTAATATCCCGAGCCATTTAAGAACGAATGAAGGGGGAGTTACAGCAGTTTCAAATTAGATTTCCGTGTTCTCGATCCCTTTATTCACATTTCCTCGTTTGTTGACTTTTGATAGGCGCCTTCGATAGAAGAATGATGTAAAGGTAATCCACAACGTCAAGTCACTTGAGTGCCATGTATGTCATACGTTATCGATTGCATCCGTAATGATAACGCTGCACTCATCCTAAATGAGTTTGTAAGCGAAAGTGCGTTTGCGCAACGGTTTAGTATGATTGATACCACATCTGATTTCTGATATGTCTCTTTGAAACTAAGGCCTTACTCTGGTTGACGATGTCCGTATTTTCGAATGAAGCCGGCCCTTTCACTCACGACAAAATTACAACGCCAACGAGCGTGATGGCTAGATCCGAAAATAAAAGAGAGAGAAGAAAGAAAACACGGACGTTGTCATTCGAAGTAAGAAGTTCGACTCTATAAGACGATGTCCATACTTTCGAATCCTGTCGTCCTTCTTAGTCACTCTACACTAGCATCCAAGCGTGAGCGAGAAAGACTCCTAGAAATAACAATTTCTTACCGAGTAGGGGACCAGTTCAAAAAAGTATTTTAGGCTTTACTAACATGTAGTACGATTGGTTTCACTGTGTAACCGTTCTACGAAAATCAATCTCGTGTTTCAATTACATAGTTTCTTATTCAAGAAGATATTGTTTGGTATCAATCAACTTTGGTGTATTTTTGTTGAATTATTTTAATTCACAAACAAATATATGCGACCTGCCATATACTATACAGAACAAACAAGCAAATTAGATTTCTAAAGCAAATTAAAATAACAGCTGAACTTACACACAGCTTTCTTAAAAAAAATACTAGATGAAATATCCTAAAAGTCTGCATGTTTCAAGATAGTAAGTATGTAGAAGCCAGTAGCGTGCATTAGTTTTGTAACGAGGTAAGCACATACAAATTTCAAGTCAGTATCGATCCTTACGAAATCAATAATAAAATTAGATAAAAAATCGTCACAATAATTTTAAAAAAAACAGGTGAATCGTGTCCTCGGTAGAGTAGGTAACTATATTTTTTTACAATTACTTACCTAGTTTTTAATCTTAATTAGATTAATGATGAAATGGGTGTTCTAGTTAAGCGCAGATTTATTTTACCACCACAAGTATCAAGAAAATGAGTGAATTTATAAGATATGTCATTTAAATGATACCCATATAGTGGCTTTTAGAAAAGCCGTTGATATTTTTGTATTCACTTCCACCACGCACTAACTTTCACAAAGCACAAAAACCAAACAAAGAAAAACTTTAATGTCGTTTGCTTTCAAAACAAAGAGTAAACGTAAAATTACCTAATTAAAAGAAAAGTCGAGATGTTTCAACCTTTTTTATAAATAAGGTCGGCACGTAGGTATGTCTTTTGCCAAATATACATCTTAGCCTTACTACAAAATAAACTTGATTCGACGGATTGGCGCGTAATTTTTCTAAGCAAATCGAACTTTCAATATACACTGCAGTTTTTCCATTGTTTCGAATGCAAACACACAAATTTGAACCTCGAAATCTAATTTAAAATCACTCAAAACAGCAAAAGAAATCGTGTAAACAATAAAACTACTTTTCAAAACACTCGCGAAAGCAACAAGCAAGCAAACTAAATAAGAAAAAATTGCCGGCGTATTGACTTCGTATAAAAACTATAGATGCAATACTTTTTTGTAAAAAAACTTGCTGATTAGTTCGTTTCTACGAGGGTCAAACTGAAAGTTCTTAGAAAATCAAAAACTGACTACATTAGCCAGTTATTAGTTTTATTATATCTTTTCAAAATATTGTCCATTGACGTCAATACACCGCTGCATGCGATGGAACCACTGGGAAAAGCACTTTGCCCACTCGTCCTTAGGGGTCTCTTCAATGGCATCGCGATACGCAGCCACCGCTTCTTCAGCATTCATAAACCGCTTTCCTTTAAGTTTTTCTTTAATTTTTGGAAATAAATAAAAATCACAAGGCGCGAGGTCGGAGCTATACGGCGGGTGACCCAGTAATTCAACGTTTGATGTCGCCAAATAGTCGATCGTTCGCTTGGCGGTGTGCGACGAGGCGTTGTCGTGGTGAAGGAGGATCCTACTGCGAGGTCGTTTCTCTCGAACTTTTTCCAAGACAAGTGGCAAACAATTGGTAGTTTACCATTCTGCAGAAACTGTTTTTTGATCCTCTAACACAATTGTTGCGAAATGACCTATCCTTCCAAAGAACGAGGCCACCATTTTTTTTCCCGCACTTCGATCTCTCTTCACTTTAGTTGGCAACTCCTCGAAAGGAAACACCCACTGAGCAGATTGTCTTTTGGTTTCAGGATCATAACAGTAAATCCAGCTTTCGTCACCTGTTAGTATGTCGAACACAGCATTTGAGTCACCTCCGTTAAATCTTTCAATCATTTTACGGCACCAATCCACACGATGGAGTTTTTGAGCCTTAGTCAAATTATGAGGTATCCACCGGGCGCAAAGCTTCCTGACCGCTAAATGTTCGTGGAGGATTTTGTGCACTTGACTCATACCGATGCCTAAGCTTGTCCGAATCTGCTGATAGGTCACTCTTTTGTCAGTCTCTATCATACGCCGCACAACACAGATGTTATTTTCAGTCGTCGCCGTAGAAGGCCGTCCCTCACGTCCATCATCAGTGAGATTAGTGCGACCACGTTTAAACTCATTAAACCAGTTGTAAACAGTCGCACGAGATGGGGCTTCATCGTGAAAGGCCAATCGTAGTCTATCATAACTTTCTTGTTGACTTAAATGACATCGAAAGTCATAAAAAATCATTGCACGAAAATTTTCTCGTGTTAAATTCATTTTGACGTGACACAGACAATTTTCAATTTGCCGCCAAGTCGTAAAACAAATGACAAATGAATGAAATATATACTCAGTAATATTGGCAAAGAGTTCTATTTTCAAATTTTAGAATATTTTTTTTATTATATTGTTTATAAGTGGCCAGTTCTAAGAACTTTCAGTTTGACCCTCGTAGTTATGGAACGATTAAATGTTTATGATAAATAAAATTATGATTTATCAGTGTCAAGACATACTTCTGTATGTTTAGATGTTATAGTTGTTCGTAATTAGACATGATTTGATTGCACTCCGAAGTGATACCCCGCCATGATGGTAGGCCTGCCTACTTTACCCCAGTAAGTCGCAAATGTCACGTTTTAGCTTTACGTTTATGAAAAGTGTGTCATTTTTAATTTGGTCGGCTTTTTATCTAAATATGCGGCTATGTCAATAAGGGCTAAAATTGCATGAGTTTTAGTGAATCTGATAGGCAGTCGCGAGAATGCCTACTGCTCATACAATGGTGTACCTAAGTTGAGCGGTTTATCTAAGATTGCATATAAGTTATGGACGAAAAGTTTTTCACTATTATTTAAATGGCAATTGGCAAACTTTAGTGAGGTAGGCACTGCTTAATTGCCTATATAGAAAGCACGCCACTGGTAGAAGCATATACATACAAAGAAAAATAATATCGCCGTATATTATTATAAGTACAATGACAAATAGTTCTGTCAACTAGACAAATAAACGACTATTAAATAATGTAAGTATATATATCTGTTCTTCAAGTATCTGCAAGAAAGTTAATACATCAAAGTTGACAGTGATGCAAAATATTAACTTTCGTCATCGACTGTACACAATAAGTACTGTCCACTCCGTAATTAATAGCGGACAGATGAGTCAATCGTGAGTCAAAGCAAATATATTCGTTTAGATTAGAGCGAGCAATAAACTGTGTTTATTTACGATGCCGGGGGAAGAGACTGTTGCGAGACGCGAGTAAAGCAGGATGCTACGTACAGCTACACACACAAATCTTAACGTGTATACCATACTATGGAGTAGTAAATTAAGGATCGACCTATTTTAAGAAGAACCGGAGGATATTTAATTTAAATTAAATTATAACGTTGTGGCCTAGGGATTCGGGTGGTTTCATGTTAATATTATGAAGACGTGTCCAACAATCGAAAACGCAGGTGAACAGAATAAAAATATATATATATATATTTATCATGTCCTCCTAGCCGAATTTCGACTACGGCGGCCTATCTCAAAATGAGATTAGCCAACTGCGCGGGACATATTATAAAGTACAAGTGTGTGCGCAATACACAGGTGTTCATTTACTCTCAAAATTCGGTGAGACAGCGGTCCGACATGACCGTAGAAAGACCACCAACTTCCTAACTCCGGAGCTGTGTCTGAGTAATTTCAAGACAGAAAAAACCCAAACACTCTCGGCCCGACCCGGGATTTGAACCCGGGACCTCGTGGACAGTACCCAGCGTGCTGACCACTAGACCAACGAGGCAGAGGCATATTATAATTTATAGAAATACCAGGATACCGACAGGGTCAGTATTAGAGCCACGATTTCTCCAAGGAAGAGCTAAGCTAGTGTAGCGTAGTGAGGGATGTCTATTATGTTGACTTAATTTTTTAAAGTCAAAAATTAAAAAAATCCATTCATGCTTTTACTTAAAACACATTTCTAGATATGGTTAGCCTTAGTTGTCGATCTGATTTAAAACTGGCTACATATTGTGATGACAGAATCGTCATACATTTTAGAGCTAGGCTCTTGTCGGTGGAGTAACCGCCATTCCTCTTTCTTGGTTGCCTGTGCTGTGTTCCTGATACGATAATGACGTTATTGTTTTTTCTTTATTAGGTCGAAATAACTGCTTCTTAGACTACGTCTATCAAAGAATAATATGAAATAAAAAAGCGAATGCTATGTACCATTTGAACTACAAAAACAGCTTTTAATACGTAGGGGGTGGAGGCGGTCTCAAGGTCTCGTGGGGTAGTTTGACGTGGGACTGTGTGTACATGGTGCAAGATTTTCATAACTTTGTTATTGTTTAATTCACCTGATTTGGTAACATGTGACTCAAAACAATGACTCGCGATTCTGCTGAACGACCGTTTGCTGGATGCAAATCTGACTGAGTCACGAGACCTTACACCGAAGATCATGAATTCATGACGCAAATTCGTCACTAAGTAGAAATAAAAGTCACTTACTTTCTAACCTTGCGTTGTCCGGTAATTTCTGAAGTAATAGCACATTAGCAAACATGATAATTTAACCAAGGGTTTTCAAACTGCTTATTAGGTTTTTTTTGGAATTCCAAAAAAAATACTTTTTCTTATTCGCAATTGAAAAAAAGCTATCTATTTTCGTCTGCCCCTTATTCTAATACACATATTTTTTAGACATAACGACATTTATTTCGTCCGGCCTGTACAGACGGCGACATAGTTATATATTTTAATTCATATGAAAAATCCAAATTTTTGACAACAAATAAATAGCTTTTTCAAGGGTTTTGTACGTAATTTACAAACATTTTATCATGGTAAGTTTTTTACAATCCTTACGATGGATAGGTTAGAATAACTTAGTAGGTACACTATACTAACAAATAAATACTGGACAACATTACATACTACCCGACCAAGCCAACTAGACAACTGTCAAATCACTTTCGACGACGATTACAACGAAAATACCGATGGAAATTAAAAAGCAATGGTGTTAAAATAATCTTAGGTACTTTATCTACATTTTAATAATATGTACCGTTACCATGAGTTTACGGTGGTTTTACTCGCTAGCGACGACGTAAAAAGTGTATAGAAAATTTTAGTTCTCCAAGTAACCGCTAGAGGCGCTGTGCAATTTTCCATACACTTTTTTTACGTCGTCGCTAGCGAGTAAAACCGTCGTAAACTCATGGTAACGGTACAGATCCCAAAGTTACTAAAGCTTGTGTTATGTAAATCAGAAACCACAGTGGTCTCAAAAGTTACAACACCTGGTGGTAACCCATTTTTTTTTATAAGCTACGTCAAATATTATTTTAAAAAGATACATAGTAAAATATTTGTGCCATTCCGTGAGGCCCTAAACTAACTTTAAGAGGAAGCAATATGTCACACCGCAACATACACACACAAAAGTTGTAAAAGAGAATAGCACTTTTGTCGTCGACTGTAGCGGCAGTGTTTATACAGTGTGCCCCATTTCGGGCGGAGTGGCCCGTTTAACTGTTTTATAATGTTACGGGAAGGTTCCGTTTTGTTACTTTGATGTTTTATGCACTAAAGACATAACGTACGATGTTTCGTGCACAATCTATGGAGCAACGGTAAATCTAATATGGCTCGCCCGATTTTTTACTCTCCAGAAATAATAAATCTGTATTCTGATTACGCGGATGTGCAGTGGGTCACACATCAACCAACCCTTATTTGACAAATTTTCGCAACCACATTTCAACCTTATGTTGATCACATAGAGTTCCATATCATATGAGATATTTTAAACAGATTTGGGTAACTTGATGCAGGGTACCCTTGTACGTACATTTATAATACAATTTTATATAATATAGCGACTACAACTTTCACTGTTAAATGAGCAATCGCTCACGTTCTTACTTCTTTCATGTTACATTTCTTGATACAGAACACAGTTTTATAATTACAGGATCAGTATCCTTTGTCATGTTTTGCATGGAAATACTTCCACGTATTATTTTATAAGACTGACCAATTTGGGATATAAAACTATTTATTTATCCTCAAACAATGTTCATAAGACTTAATGATCTTAACACTTATTAATGTAGCGATTTTACGAAATTATAATATTTATTTGATGTCAACTCTTAAAATAAGTGTACTTATTTTAAGGGGAACGTGTTTAAAATATCGAGTCTCGATAAGAGTGAAAGCCGCTCAAATTATGTACTATCACGAAACGTTTCGTTTTTGTAAACTACCGGGGCAAAACAAGGAAGGCGAGGCAGCTACGGAATGTCACATTTTACAGGAACTCCAAGATTTTAGTGGTGATAGAACGAAATATGTCAACGTAAAATTGCATATGTATTATGACGGCGTACGAAGGTAGTTTACCGATCAATTCTGCGATAATTTAACTTCTTGTATGTACAGTACATTAATCAATTTAATTATCTAAAACCCATTTTTTTCTTTTCCAAATTCGGTTTTGGACCGGAATTTTAAACCACCGCTTTAGCGCAATAGCTCTGCAAACTACGTAAAGTTTTTCACCACTTCCTTAAGACGTAAAAATTAATTTTAATATATGGGTTGGTTGGATCAAATTAAAACATGTTTCCCTCCTATAAATGATGAGATGAGCCTTTTAAATTCGAAAATACGAAATCCACTGAGATTTTTATTGATTTCCCCAATGTGGCAATAAACCGTGTATTACAGCATTCGTCCATGATTACCGAGATTACTTACCTAATGTCTAGAAAAACCACATTGTTTGAAAATTTAAAGGGCTTTTCTCGCGCAGGAAATGCATAACGCATATGGTCCGGTTAGAAATGGCAACAAGTCATGTGGGGTCTCCTTGGCGAATGGCCAATGATACCCACTAAAACCTCGCGAAGGATCGCTGTTAGTATCCGCATCGTCGTCCCAACGGATAAGAATCAGACGACCACTAGGTCTGTCCTTAGGCTTTCAAACGGAAAAAAATAAATTACCTTTAAGCATTTCAGACAGAAGGTGTGCTGGCATGGCAAGACCCGAGAGGATGTGTCCAGCCGCTCCAGGCACACCGAACACTCGAGAAGGTCATTCAGCAAACCTTCGTCCATCCCTGTTGGGCCTGAAATCAAACAAACTGCTGTTACTTGAAAATTTTGTTTTAGTCGAAATCAGTTAAAGAGAGGGCCAAAGAAAAAAAAAAGAACAAGGAAAAGGTGGACTGATGAATACATGGGCAGAGTAGCAAGAGACAATCGTATGTAGAGAAGGTTAGGGAAGGCCTTTGCACCGGGAGGAGCAGCAGATAAATTCCAGCCTCTTCAGATGTGCACCCAAAAATCTGGGATTTACCCGTTTGCCAATAGAACACTTGGGTAGATTTTAGTGGATGCCACGCACTCCCCACATTTCGGCAACCTCGTGTGCTAGATCCAAGTACGTTTGTTGCTTTTAGGTCTCGGCCTTCCGGAGGTTTTCGTCTTGAGGGATAGTTCTTAGTGTTGTCCACCAAAAACACTCTTGAGGACAACAAATCAATCAGGGCAAGAGAGAAATCGGGAATTATGGTTGTATTGGTAAGGGAGGACTGATGAGATATGGAGTGCTAAGCACTTGTCACTGTAGGCCGAACTTCATCTATGGGTTATCCTTAGGTCCCCGCCTCTGGTAGTCATTTTTTTGAAGTGCAATAATATATCCTTAGGTCCACCCCTGTAACACAAGGACAGGATCAGACTGGGCCAATGTACTGCTGTAACCAAGTATTGTAACCATGTATTGTAACCTTAGTAGAAATCTGATATTTAAATGACTTTATTCATAATTTCTTTAATATACTCCACCCAACAAAATAAACTGAATACTTCTCAGGTAACCCTTTTTCTTATTGATGTATCAAAATTGCTAGGCTTTAAATTATTCTGGAATCAAATCATCCATATTGATAATAAGAACTAGGATTTTAATAAAAGAAATACATGATAACTCATCTATTCAACTGCTATAACTCCCATTATAAGCAGAATTTAGAAGGCTTGGCGCCTGTTCGACTTGACAAACAATAAAAAGCCCAACGCTTCCACTTATCAGTCAGTGAGTTTACAGTTTGTACAGCTACCACATTGTGCTGCATGTTTACATAACATGACTGTTGGCAGGTGGACAATTTTCTTCCTAAATGGATCTTAAGTGGAACATTACCATTGTTTTGTGGGATCATAATCATTATGATTAGTAACACAGCCCTCTAAACTCATTTGCTTGAGTTTATGTGAAGTGAACTTGAAATTCATGGTATACCATAAAATAAAGCTAAGTGAGCTCTCTGAGAAGCAATAAGCAACTTTTATAATGATCTATCTTTTGATAGTGGTAGTGATGGCAGAGAATCCAGTCAGAAAAATATTAGTGAATGAAACAAAACATGGGCAGTTTTTTTGCTAATAACAAAAAACCCAGCCAAGTGAGAGTCGAACTCGCGCACGAAGGGTTCTGTACCATTAACTCACAACATTAGACAGTATAGGAAAAAAACACATTTTTAGGAGAGACTCCCTTAATTTAAAAAAAAATATTTTTATTTGTAAAGTGAAATACAACATAATATTCTGTGAATATTTTAAGTGTCTGCCTGTTGCCATTATAAATATTGAGCAAAAAATGGCAAAAAAATCATTATAACATTTGACCTGCTTTTACTACTAAACCATGCCAACTAGATGAATGTCAAAAGACTTAAGGCTACAAATATAATGAAAATACAGATTGAAATTAAAAAGCAATGGTGTTAAAATAAACTTAGGCACTTCATCTAAATTGTAAAAATATCACTTTTTTCCCTCTTGTATTTTTATTGTAAGTAGTGGTGGTAACATGGACACTCCCGAAATCCTTGATTTCAAATATAATTTTTCTATTATCTTTTTCAATAAAAACAAATCTTTTCAGCATCCTGGGGTTTCAGTTAGAACCTTCTGACCTATGTCCATATTATTATTAATGTTTGAAGTCATTGAACCTAGAAAGGTCTACCTACTGCAATCATTGGTGATAAGCATTCACTTTACAATCTAAAAATTACATATTGCACTTATAAAAAATGACCACCTGAGGTGGAAAGTTCCTAAACATTTCTTGAACCATGCCAGTTAAAACTTTTTAGGTTGTTAAAATGGTCTCAAACTCAATTGATTTAGTCTATGGATCCCCAAACTATTTTGGGCCAGACAACCCTTTTCAAAAATGAACTGACTGATTACCTAGATAGATCCACATACATCTCTGTTCTTGATCTATTGATACATAATACTTATAAACTCAACCCCCCAAAATATGTTTCCATTTATTTTATGTCATTCCCTGAGACAACAGCTTGACATTTGGTTTATATTTTGATAAAAACTGTCTGCTATTATAGTTTCCAAAGCCAAAATAAGTAGCCAGGTAGATAGTGAGATTAGCATGAGGAGAATTAAAACATAAATACTGGCATTTAATTTAGTCAGTTGTTGGTGCTAGTGGCTGCTGACCATAAGTATAACACATATTGCTTTATAATAAAAAACAATCTTTTTAATTTCATTTGGATTTAAAATAATTGAAGAAGGAAATAAGGCTGAGTCAACATAACTCATAAATATTACAACCTAGAAAGTTTGATTGTTCTACAGGAATAGCAATGCTAAATGTATTACATTACATAGCCCCATGTTACGATCTCAAGATAACCACAATAGTGGCACTATCTTATCAGGAAACAATAACCATGTATGTATGCACTAGTAGATAATTCATGCAAATATTATTGCAATGATAAATGCAAGCCCAGACACTAACACAATAAATAATACGAGTTTTAGCAGCATGGTTAGGTAAAGTTTCAGAATTTTTAACCCAAAGAAGACAATAATGTTATTTTGTTCTGTTAAAATGTGGAACACGATGGGACATCATTGAGGAAAAGTATTCGATTTCGTAAAAATAGAAATAGAGTCGGGAACATGACACCGAACGAATTCCTTTATTAGGTTTCAACAGGACGATACCAAAACACGTATTCGTAACAGTCAAGCGTATACGTTAGAACTCAAAATGATGATGACTCACCGAATGTTTTAAATTCCAATAATGTTAGCGGGAAACCTGCCCATTACATTTATTGCTCGGCACAATGAAACAATCCACGGGATACCACCCCGACAATCATTTACGAAATTTTACAAACACTGCACATAGACAATTCCACATAATGTTACCCTAACGGAATAACGGTGGATATAAATGAAGGACAACAAACTACACTTTTTTAGTCAAAATTATGCACTTGTTCACACAAAAACTAATGCAATTTCACACACAAATGCCATTCTCGGAAGACAGACGGTGAAGCGGGGGCGGGAGGCAGGCAAGCGACTATCATAATTTCGGGTGAACAGGTTATGTAAAGCAAAATCTACCATTTACTACCAAAAGAAAAGCGTCATGTGTACAAACTAAAAATCTTTAACAGACAGCTATTACGGCTAAATCGATTATGATGAAAGTAAATATAATATGTGTGGGACCATAAGAAGGAACACTGAACTCAGCTATGTATGACTTTAAAATAATTAGTATTAATTATTATTTTAAGCCATTTACAGTTCCTCATTCCTCCTCGTTGTTCCTCAACTTGTTTGTGTAAAGTTAAAATAATCCCCACGGGAGGGAGTTTGAAACTATTTTTGTTTCAGTTGAGTGTGCAAAGAAATCACCAAAACTTACAATCTCTACTGCTTCCTGATTAATGATTTTAAAAAAATGATTATAATATAGATCTGCAATTTTTGGACTTCTGGTTCCTCAAAATCGTCCTCAAAATGATGCTATTATTATTTATTTTGAACAAAAATAATAATCTTATTTTTGTCTTCTTGGCTGCCCTATCGCAGACTTTTGCTCTTTCCTCTTTAGAGAAGTACAATTTCAAAATTAATTTAGTGTCTAATCGGATAACTAAAATAAACAGCCAAATTGCTGACACCGTTATGTGATTATGTGCCAAAATTAACTTATTCTTCACGATCTTCACTATTAAAAAAAACCCGTCATGACTTTAAAATTAGACAGTGTAAGTCAGCATAATTATAGTTTTACTAACTTTAAACATTCAGTTGGCAGATAGTTCATGAACCCACTCCCCTCCCTGTCGATTCATGGTGGCCTTGGTCTAAAAGATCTGTCTAGTGTCGCACTTCCTGCTTTTTTGTCATCAACTTTTATACTTTCGATTTAATTAATCAAAAATTATCTGTAAATCACTTGATAGAACCATTCTTCACCTCCCTTTTTATTGGAGGCCATTGCTAAATGGGGAAGTCACTCGATGGTGGAACTAAATAAATAAATAAACTACCTCTGAACTAAGAGTTCAGCGGTTATGGGACGGACGAGTAGTAGGTACCTACGTAATAATTTTCTCGACACCACTACTAACTCTGCAGAAAAGGAATCTGGCATTTGGCCTATGGCATCCCGTGTCCGGCTTTAAGAAGACTTTCGGTTAATAACACTTTTAGGATTGCCGTTAACCTTCGACTAGGGGCCTCACAACACACTTATTTATTTAAAAGGTATGAATAAGGTGAAATAATTACTGTAATTACGTAGCCTATGAAGAAATAAGATTGCTCTTATATATCTTCTAATAATATTTAATTATATAAAAAATTTTTTTTCCAATAAGGTGTTTAGGATCTAACTAAAATAAAAACTTTTAAAATGATAGAGACTTTTGAGGGCTGGTTACATTTATTGTCTGTGGATTTTGAAGAAAACTTGTCTTTGTCATTTATATTTTTTTTATGGAAATTAAGCAAGAGTTGTCATAATCATTTATCCTTTTAAAAAGATTTTAAACCGAAAAAAGTATGAACATGAGCTATTTACAGCGGCAAGTGCGGCAACACTACCCATGTGATAGGTTACCATGTGAACTTCGAGCAGTTTTTACTACGCGTAGGGAATAGAGGCGGTTTTAAGGTCAAAGTTGGGTATTCTGACGTGCGGTGGGTGTAGGGTTGCTAGATCGCCAAACCTAATAGCCGGACAGACCAGCCAGTTTGGCCGGACACTTGGGTAGAAAAGCTGGAGGACACCCTACATTATTGAGGATTTTATCTCGGTATTAATGGGCACGAAAAAAAAGAAAAATTGCCACACTCGGCGCCCGCTCGTTTGCGAAATGTAAAAAGCCGGACACCGATTATTTTGGCCGGACACGCAATCAAAAAGCCTACCTATGTCCGGCTTTATCCGGACGCGTGGCAACGATAGGTGGGTGGGAAGTGTACAAAATAATAAAACATTCTTTGTTACAAAATTATATAAAAGTATAATGTCAGCTGTTTCTCATCTGTGGTCAGGAAAAAAAGCGCGGGAACTTGAAAACGAGAGGAGGCTTTTTATCAAATTAATTTTCTAAATTTACCTATTTTGGTATTTTTAAAGGCGAGGATGGGGAAGAAACGCCCCAGGAAAAGAAAAAGGCCGGACGAAGTGGGCAGCGACGGGGCAGATCCCGATTCGGCCGAGGGTCATCTAACAGAGGTCTCAGAAGAATCCGACTGTAGCCTAGAGAAGGATAATCAAGATAAGTATGCTGAGTATAGAGTTCCTTCATATTTAAGGCTCTATCCTGAGAATGGGGGCAACTTCGAATATATTGTTTTTTATAAAGCCAAAATTCAGAAAAACCAATAGGGGATCGAGACTTAATGTCTCTCTCCAATGGAGTTAAAAAATATAATAAAGGAGTTAAACAATTAATAAAAATTAACAGATTTAAAGTTGGAGTGATTTTCAATCAACCATCGCTTGCTAATGCTGCTGTCAACAATCAGAAGTTCTTAGAACACTACAAAGTCAAAGCATCAATCCCAGCTTCAGGCACGGAAGCCACTGGCGTGATTTACCATGTGCCGATTGATATGAGTAATGCCCAGATATTTAGAGCAATTTCCTGCTCTCATAAAGTTATTAGTGTCAGACGTTTCATGAGAAGAAGTCAAAATGATAATGGATCTGTATTTTTTCAGCCAACCAAAACTGTTTCAATAACCTTCTCCTGCCCCAACCTGCCTGAAAGTGTGGACCTAAACAGCTGGAAATTCGTGGTGAAACCATACATCCCTCCTGTTAAGCAGTGTTTGAAGTGCCTAAGGTATGGTCACATAGCTAAATTTTGTAAAAACACTGATTGCTGCTCAATATGTCAAGGACCACACAATTATAGAACATGCACAATCCCGGCAAGTGAGGCTGTTTGTTTACACTGCAATGGTAAACATATTCCTGTGTCCTCTCAATGTCCGATAAAGAAAAAGAAGATGGAAGAAAATAAAAATAAACATGTCAATCGATCATATGCTGATGTATTTAATAACAAATCTTTCCCAACAATTAAAAATTCCAATCCCAGTCCCTCCCCTTCAGAGCAGTTTATAAACTTGCTCAATTCTGAACACATTTTAAATGCAATTCTTAGCTCAATTGTAACAATTATTTCTAAAAGTAAATTAAAAGAAACAGTTATAAACACACAAAATATAAAAGATGTTCTCCTTGAGACCTTTACAAACAGTAAAATAAATTTTAAGTTTTGATTTTAATATGGAAAAAAAGTCAAAACTTTTTGAAAAAATTCTGAATTTGCAGCTAAAAAACGACTCTTGGTTACAAGCAACGCTTCCTATTCGGTTTGGTGGTATCGGCGTTCGCAAAATTTCTAGTATTGCCCTTCCCGCCTTTCTCTCCTCTCTTCATAGCACTGCTGGTCTTGTAGACAAAATCCTTAAACACCCTCGCCAGCTAACTGAATTGAGAGAGGCGGAGGAATGTTGGCAAAGTCTCTGTACTAGTGAAGACATCCCAAAGGAAACACACAACCAAAAACTCTGGGATGTCCCTCTAGCAAGAGAGACTTTCAATACCCTGCTTCAAAATTCAGTCAGTGATTGTCATCGTGCAAGGCTCTTGGCAGTTTCCTGCAAGGAATCAGGTCACTGGCTTCACGCCCTCCCTTCCAAAAATATAGGTACACTTTTTGACAGCGAGACATTCCGGGTGTGTGTGGGTTTGCGAATCGGGGCCCCGGTTTGTGAACCATTTATGTGTCCCTGTGGCAAGGAGGTCGACAAATTAGGTCTTCATAGTCTTTGTTGCCAGCAAAGTGCGGGGCGTCTTGCCCGCCATGCAGCACTTAATGACGCTATCAGAAGAGCTCTTGCCAGCATTAACGTTCCTTCCACATTAGAACCTCGTGGGTTGGTCCGTGATGATGGCAAGAGACCTGATGGCCTCACGCTCATTCCCTGGGAGCGGGGACGGGCCTTGGTATGGGACGCAACTTGTGTTGATACTTTGGCCCCTTCTCATCTCAGGGAATCAGCTCTTAAAGCTGGGTCTGCCGCTGAGTCGGCAGAAAACGCCAAGCGGCGCAAATACGAGTCTCTTGCAGGTGATTATGTGTTTGCACCGTTTGGCGTTGAAACTTTTGGACCATGGGGACCTAACGCCAAATTACTTTTTAGAAAAATAGCCCCTAAATTAAATACAATTCTGGAAAACAAAAAAGCTGGCTCATTTCTCGCTCAGAGGCTAAGTTTGGCTATCCAACGCGGAAACGCAGCTAGCATTCTCGCTTCCTTGCCTCATGGACACGGTTACATTTTCGAATAAGTAGATTTTTAAGTTTTGTTAAGTGTACATATTTAATTAATTAATTATTTTTATCGAAATAGAAAACTATTATTACTGAATAAAAGGTCAAAAAAGTTAAAAAGTTCAAGTTAGTACAGTGGAACGCTCAGAGTATTTTAAGTAATCAACATCATTTCATTTATTTTTTAAAGGAGAATAATATTCATGTTGCTATCATTTCTGAAACTTGGCTTAAACCTCATCATAGATTTAATATAAGAGGCTATTCAATTGTTAGATTAGATTCTGGTAATGACCATAATGGCATAGCTATCTTTATTCACAATAGTCTGCAGTATAAGCAAATCCCTACAATATATGATGATTCTTTACAAAATATTGCAATAAGGTTACAATATGGTGACAATAAAGAATTATCTATAGTTAGCTTTTATAGTCCCAGTAATTGCATTCCCCCTTTTTCTAAAGCTAAATTTGATAATCTAATTAAAAGTATTCCTGGACCTTTGCTAATAGCTGGCGATTTTAATGCCCACCACACTGCGTGGGGTTGTAGTAGAATTGACATTAGAGGACGAGAAATTATTGAATGCATCGATAATAACAACTTAGTACTCTTGAATGATGGTGAGTTGACTACTGTTGGCTCAGATAGGTAGCAGCAAAATGCCCTTGATCTCACTATAGTATCTCCTTCTTTGGCTGCATCCTGTGAGTGGTCTGTATGGGACGATTCCTTAGGAAGTTATCATTTCCCTGTAATCACAAAAATTTTATTTGATTATAATTACTTCATCCCAGAATCATTACCATATCAGCCCACCTTAAATTTACGATATGTAGACTGGGATTATTATAAAAAAGCTTTGGATGACTTGCTAATTGATTTTCAGATTGATGAATCAGATCCATTAAAAAGCTATACAGTTTTGATTGAGATTTTAGTTAAGGCAGTAGATTTGTCAATTCCTGACTCCGTAAAACGTAAAAAGAATTCACCAATTCCAACACTTCCTAATTCAAATAAAAAGAAACGATGCCCTCTTCCTTGGTGGAATGACATTTGTTCAAAAGCAGTTAAGGATTCCAAGAATGCCTACTTAGTGTTTAAGCAAAACCCTTCAACTGAAAATTATATTAATTTTAAGAAATTACAAGCTCTAAAAAAAAGGATACTTAAATCTGAAAGATATTCAAGCTGGCTCTCTTTTTGTGAATCTGTTAATAGAACCACCCCCTTAAGTCTTATCTGGCAAACAATAAAGAAATTTAATAAAAAATCATATCAAATCAAATCATTTATAAGAATGGTAATGACAATGTGACATGGATTTTAGATTTTCTTAAAAAGTATACCCCAGATACTGTACAATCTCCTCTCAAACTTGATCACTGTAGAGTTGAAGTTAGTGAGAGTGATTTTTTATTAGAGCCATATACTTTACAGGAATTCTCTTCTGCCATTACCTCAAGTCCCGGCTAATATCTGTGGTATTAGTCGTTAAGCCTAGTCAGAGGCCCTAGGGCGGCTTGATAACTTCTGACAGTAAGGTTTGTCACTTGCCTTACATACACCCCTCCACCAATCCGCACTGAGCCCGCGTGGTGAAGTATGGCTCGTTCCTCCTCATAGTTGAGGTGAGGCCTTTTCCCAGCAGTGGGATCTAATAGGCTGACTTATATTACCTCAAGATGTGAGTCTGCTCATGGTATGGATGGTATCCCATACAAGATGATAAAGAATACTTCAGATTTTGCCAAAGTATGTATTTTTAGAAGTCTATAATCTTCTGTGGTTACACTCTATTATACCATCTGATTGGAAAAAAGATTGTTTGATACCAGTTCTTAAACCAAACAAAACAAAAGGTGAGCCAGATTCATACAGGCCTATTGCTTTGTCATCTTGTATGGGAAAGCTGTTTGAACAACTTATAAAGCAGAGACTGGAGTTTTTTGTAGAAAAAAACTTACTTTTACCTTCAAATCAATTTGGTTTCCGTAAGGGCAAATCATCCAAAGAAAGTACAGCTCATCTTCATCTTGATATTTTCAAATCCTTTAAAACTGGGAATATTTTAATTGGGGTATTTTTTGATATTATCGGTGCATTTAATAATGTCAACCATCACATTTTAGCTCAAGTTCTCTCAAGTTTAGGCATTCCTGAAAAAATTATACAATGGATTTTTAACTTTATTCACAGTAGGGAAGTGTATGTTAAAGTAAATAATCAACTTCTGGGACCTCGTTGGGCTCATAAGGGTGTTTGTCAGGGTGGAATATTAAGTCCGTTGCTGTATACACTTTACATTCATAAACTTAACTACATATTAGGACCTGATGTACTCAATCTACAATATGCTGATGACTTAGTTGTTTATTATTCTGGTAAAAATGTTGATACTGTGTCTTCTAAAATTAATGAAGCTTTAATCAATCTTAAAAATCATTTTGACTATCTTAATTTGGACATTAATACTGATAAATCTAAAGTTGTTGTTTTTGACAAAAGACCAATATTTCAATCAATATTTTCTACAACAATGAAATTCTGCCAACAGTTTCTGAAGTGAAATTCTTGGGTATGATTTTTACTTATAATTTATCTCGGATTAAGTATGTTGATTACTTGATTGGCAGAGCTAATCAGGCTTATAGTATAATTAAATGTTTATATATGTCTGATCCTAAAGTATTATTAACTCTTTACAAAGCTTTAGTTCGTAGTCATTTTGAATATGGTTTTCTATGCTTTGGGTCTGTTTCTAGACTAGTACAAAAATTAGAAGTTATACAAAATAACAATTTACGGTGTATTACTGGTGCAATGAGAACATCTCCAATTGATTCTCTTCAGGTGGAATGTTGTATTTCTCCACTACCCTTAAGATTCAAGTACCTAAAATTCAGATTTCTCCTTAAATTCTTCTCTATAACCAATCATGCTTTATTAAAAAAAGTGACTACTTATTACAGACAGTTCAATCCCCCTAATTTATCAAATACCCCTTTCATATTTCATGATTTTTCTGAACTCGAATTTCTTGCTCAGCAGTACAACATTCATAGGCATGACTATCTCTGGCCTTGTTACTTTACTAGTTATTGGAGTAATTATCACAAAATTAAAAAAGATATTGATCCTGATTTGAAAACTAAAGAACAAGTATTCTAACACATTCAAAATCATTCCGATTGTATGACCATCTATACAGACGGATCCAAAAGCGATAAACATATTTCCATGGCTCACTACATACCTTATATTAAGATTGGACATGGAGTTAGATTGCCTGAAATGATGAGCATTTTTTCCGCTGAAGCCCTGGCAATTTTTTCTGCTTTACAATACATAGAAGACCATGTAAATGATTCTCAAAAGTGGCTTGTTATCACTGATTCCATGAGTGTTCTGAAGGCACTTGACAGTCCAATTTCAAAAGTAAATGCAAATTAAATTTTATTTGAGATTAAGAATCTTTACTGTAGACTGAGTTCCGTAAATATTTCAATAATCTTAATGTGGACACCAGCTCATGTGTGGAGTTATTGGAAATGAAAAGGCTGATAAACTAGCGAAATTAATTGTTGACAGCGGTTGTGGTTTAATTCCAAACGTTGCCTTTTACCGATATTTTAACAAAAATTAAAAGTATGCATTATGAAGACTGGACTAAAAAATGGCAAGAATCTTTATCAATTAAAGGCACTTGGTATGCTAACATTGTTAATAAAATTAATACGGTCCCTTGGTTCGTAATATCAAAATCTTTCAGAGGAAAAAAGTTCTATTCTACTCTAATTCGTCTAAGACTGGGACATTGCAGAACTAATGCTCATTTACACAGAATGAAGATTGTACCCTCGGCCCTATGCACTGACTGCAATTTAAATAAGGATCAGACACCTAATCAAATTTTATTTGAATGCCCCGCCTACAATATACAAAGAATCATCCTCATAGATAACCTCATTGAAATATTCAAAAAATCTGAAAATATCCCGCGCGACATTATTGATTTGCTCAAAAATTTTGATACTTACTTGCTCATTTATGATTTTATTATCTCTACTGTACAAACAATTTAAGAAGAAAAGAAAATGAAAGGAACATGAAGAAGTAAAAGAAATAGAAGAGAAACAGAGGATTTTTTTACATAGAAGAAGCGCTTAACTTGACGAAAGTGCTGCTTTCCTGAAAACAGAAGATCTGTTTAAAATCAGTCCAGGCTGTATGGACTGCGGTTCCTTGCCTGTCCTTCTGTCAAAAGGGGGACGAAGAAAAAAAAACATCTGTGGTCAGCTGTCAAAGAAATATGTCAAACCGTTTTATTTCTCATGTTTTTCACAAATGAATGTGGAAACTCTTAATTTTTCCCAAAAATGTCGCGAGACAAAAGTGTTTGGTTCGCAGAAGAAATACTATTGGATGCCAAACTCATTAATTTTCAACTTGAGACAGGAGAATGGGACGCCGTCGAAGAAATGTTGCGGGCCGAAGCGCAACTTTCGAGAGACGCAGAAACCGGAAGATTACGGCCGTAAGTGTTCGTTTTAATAAGTGTCTACTGTACAGGGCTTACGTTTTGTCTTCCTAGACTTCCTACATGATGTAGACGACCATTCGAAATCGAATAAAGTATCAAATCTTACCAACAACATCTTTAAAAATATTGAATACTAGCTGACCCGGCGAACTTTGTTCCGCCTTAATGTCAATAAATAAGCATTTTTTTTTTTTATTGGAAAAAATACAAAAAAAATTAAATTTCTACATCAATCATTCATAATTATTTCTGTATTTTAGTACATAGGTTGCTCTTCATTTAAGTACCTTGTGATACACGACATTTTTTGTTTTATTATCAGGCGCAAAAACAAACAACGCAGATGGTCTTCCGACCCGTGAACATGCCACGTATAATTGACCATGGGAAAAACATGAATGTTCTAGATTTAAACCACAAACTTTTAAGGATTGGCCTTGTGATTTGTTGATGGTCATGGCAAATGCAAGACGTATCGGAAATTGAAGTCTTTTAAATTCAAACGGCATATCGGTTGGGATCATCGGTATCCTCGGAATGAGAACTTGCTCACCTTTGAATTTTCCTATCATTATCGTAGCGTAAATTACATTGTTCATCAATTTTCTAACCACCAAACGCGTACCGTTGCACAGTTTTGGTTGGTTTATGTTTCGAAGCATGATTACTACGGAGCCAACCTTTAGGCGTAAATTGTGCGGTGGTAAGCCAGGCACGTCCAAAGAGTTTAAAAATTCAATTGGATAGTTGGTGGCTTCATCTTCATTTGTGACGCAGTCAATAGATTTGAATGAATGCATTGTTCCAATGATCTTATTTTGAATTATGTTGTTTAGGTCATCTACATCTTTATTCTTAGCCGCTAAAATTGCTCGCTCACTCATCCATTCATAATTTTTGTAGTTAGAAATAATTTCTGGAAATACATTGTTGATAAGTTCGTCTTTTGATGAGACAAAATTACAGAAATTATTTGGAAATGATATTAATCCGCTCGATTCATCGACAGGTACTTGACCATTACCGATAGTCAGCAATTGCTCCGAGAAATCTTCAGCAGATGTATCATTAAGCAATGCAACTCTCATGTTTGTTGTCAGTTGCAGTTTCTTCACATGGCGCCATAGATTTGACGATTTGAGGCAAGCGTTTATTTCGTCGGCAGCCGTAGATCTTGGAATTACTGGCAGTATTTGGCGGAAATCACCAGAAAGTAAAATCATTGCTCCTCCAAAACATCTCGAGTCATTGCGTAAATCTTTTAATGTTCGGTTAAGTGCTTCTAATGCACGTTTATGCGCCATTGTGCATTCGTCCCAGATGATGATTTTCGATACCGCTAAAACTTTGGCCATTGCTGAGTGTTTTGCAATATTACACGTTGGTTCTTCAATAGTTTGAAGATTTAACGGTAATTTGAATGCTGAATGAGCCGTACGGCATCCTTCTAACAATGTGGCTGCTATTCCAGAAGAAGCAACTGCAACCGCTATGTTAGATCTCGCCCGAACAGTTGCTAAAACTAATGACATGAGGAATGTCTTGCCAGTTCCACCAGGGGCATCTAGGAAATATAAACCACCATTTTCATCATCGATTGCCTTCATTAAAGTATCATAAACTTTCTTTTGTTGGTAATTCAACAGGGGTACATTCGTTTGAACTACTAAATCTAATTCCTGGTGATCATATTCACGTTCCCGTTCCAATTCTCGATTAAATGCGTCATTCATTTCACGATATGGTGCTGGCATTCCTAACCTGATTAATAAATTACCGCACATGAGGTAACACATATCTTCGATCAAGAGTAAAGCACGATTATGTATCTCCTCATTCATCTCAATATCGTGATTTCTGGAACTGACACGAATTTGATGTAAAATATCTTCTGACATATTATCCTTGTATTTGTGCCACAGGTTACATGGGTTTGATGGAAAACATGTCGAAATTATGATAGCGAATAATGTGCGTATCTGACTTGGAGATGCACAGATAATGGCTTCAGCGATTGTCGTATCCCAATGACTATCGTTTTCTAATAACTTCAATTCTTCACATGCAGCACGATATGTTGGGAATATTACACCATTAACAGTTCGTAGTGACTCAAATGACGTTGGCCCACGCACATTTACCAGCAACAACCGCAAATAGAAACATTCATTATTCTTTGGATGAACTGTATACATACGACCAAGAGCATCAGTAGAACGCACATCTGGATACCCAGGAACCGCATCGCCTTGCTTCCGTCTTTGAAAATTCTTCGATGAAGCATTCCAAGTATAATAACGTGGCATCTCCGAGTAAAGCAAAGTTCGTGCAAACTGATCGCTTTGGCAGATTGCAAAAAAACTGGTCAATGTAGTTGCTGGAGGTGTTTCAGCACGTTGCGTAGCATTCGAAGCCGTGAAATATACTCGTTGACCATTCTCCAGATGCACCGCCAAATGCGTAACAGTAGGATGACGTTCGTGAATGGGAAATGCGAATATACGCCAAATCGCTTCATTACAGTTCACATAACGACCAACTTGATAGCGTGAAATTTCATCGTTGGTATTCGAGGATTGCAATCCAAAAACCGCCATATCACTGCCTTTCGTGACATATTTGCAAATATATTTTATGGACTTAACTGAATTGCAGTATTCAACGTTGCAATGTGTCTTGAACGATTTAGAAATAAGTGGCGAATATGGAACAATCCAACTGTTGTCGACAACGAAATCCATTCTTTTCACTTTCGTTGTGACAGTTCGACCGTTGTCATCTGGTGATCGACGCCGATACAGCGGATAACCATCATTGCCAGTGACAGTCTCCGCCGTTAATTTCCGTGGATATCGTTTAGAGCACTTTCCATCGACCATGCAAGGTGATTGGGGATTGATGGCACCACACGGTCCATGAATCATATTAGTAGTAACAACATCATGTAGGTCTGGATCGACTTCATAATCAGGAATCTCAGCACATATGATATCATCTATTTGGTCAGGCTGAATTCTTTCCACTAACCAAATAAGAATGTGTGCGTGCGGCAGGCCTCGCTTTTGCCATTCGATTGAATACATCCAGCATCGAGTATCTCCAAAGACGCGTTGTTTAACAATAAAGTTCATCAGGGACCGAATTTTTTGCCTGAATATACGTGCTGTGATGTCGTGTCTATCACTTGATGTTTGTCCGGGAAGCAGCAATTGAGTAATTTCTATCCATTTTGGATTACAGGTAAAAGTAATAAAGAGATCGGGCCGACCGTAATGACGAACATATGTCATTGCATCTTGTGCATATTCATGCATATGACGTGGACTACCAATGTATGTCGCCGGCAGAATAGTTAATCGACCAATATTAGCTGCATTTCCTTCAGTATTAACTGCATCACGTAAATGGATGTACTCCTCAGAACGCAGTTTGGCTTGGTTCAACCTAATGAATGTTAAACGTTCCGTTTCTATTTTTACATACATGTCAACGCAATACTGCTGAAACAATCGACGAAACCGCAGCAAATAGTTGTCAGCATTTTGACGAATCATCAAACGATATGCGTAATAATTCATTGAGCTAACTTTCTTTGTAGTTTCTTCACCTGAAATTAAAAATTTGATAATTAACCATTTCAAAGGCAAATTTTAAAGGCAAACAATACAGACATTAACCATTTTTTTAATAAGCATTATTTTAAATCAGTGTCTTTCACAAATAAATGAAATAAATTATGATACTGATACTCACCATTCAATGGATTTTTCATTTTAATATTAAAATAATATCCATCTTCTCCTTGCCAAAACATCAGCGGGTATTGCAATGTGTCATATGATCGATGAGTTTCAGATATTTGTTGCAGTTGCCCAGTATCGCGACGTGTAAGCACAATATCGCGTTTTTCCAATTGTTCACCAACAATCAGGATGGCAACTTCGTCTACTGTTGGAGCATTAAATGTCCTTTCGTGTGTTCCAGATGGTCGTTTATCTGCTTTGATAACAACTTTATAGTCATCACTTGGCATGCGCTCTAAAGCACTCTTAAACAACCTGACCAACGCATGATGTTCATGAAGCAGACACTGCAAGTCTTGAAGAATTGCTCGCTTCATTCCTGCATTGATCTCTAGGCGTCGATCAAGTTGTTCTTCCATGTTGCCCATGAAATATATTTGTAAAAATTTATTCTGTGTATCTTCGAAAGGTAGTAATGATCCAATTCGATGATGAATCTGTCCTTGTATCTACAAAATAAAAACCAGACAGTATTAACTGGGTTATAAACACTTTTTTCGGTGGGAGAGTAGAGTTCAGAATTAGCAAATATACTACATAGGTACCAATAGATAAAGTAAGTTATTCTTTAACTACATTCTATATAAGTACAAAAATAAATACCTTAAATGTCGGATTAAATCCCCGTTCTTCGATAATATCTGCCCCAAATGACGTCATCTGGAAACAACCATTGTATTTTTGAGTATTTGCAAGAAAGTGGCGTGATTCTTGTGTTTCGCCACAAAGCAATGAATACAATGGCTCAGGTGGCGGAGTCAACAATGGCAATTTCACTTTACCATTAAGGCAGCATAATCCAGGCGTTTCTCCGGAAAACTTTAATGCACCACAATACTCGCAAACTACGTCCATTTGCCCAATGCAAACGCTAGGATGCAAGCTGTAATCATTGCTGCAATCGTATTGAAACGCTGCTCGATTCAAATCAGCACTTGATAAATATCTTGTTCTGCGTCGCAAATTATCTATTTGTTGACCTCTGTTGTTCGCTCGACGATTCTGCATTGCCAACCGAGCTGTTTCACGGGCTGCTTCACTTTGCTCTCGTGATTGAGAAGCACGAAGTCGAGCCATACTATCGCGGCGCTGTTCACGTGCAATTTCTTGTTCTTCTTCAGTCCTTTCATTTGCAGTATTTCGTATTCTTCTTGCATCACGGCTTTGTCGGGAAAGATTCGATCGTCTTGGTCGCGGCATTATTAATTAAACTTCACTTCACCTAAAAACTTAAATTTTTAACCATACCGAGTTTTATAGTTCACTTCACTGTTTATACGAATGGGCAATTGGGCAATAATGTTAATTATTTATTTAATAGAAATAGTTATATTATTGATTTCTTACAAATATCAAATAGTCATCCATACGTCATTACATAGCTGTCATTATACGTCAATTTTGTTATTCCAAGTCTGATTCTTTTTTGTTATACCACGTTTTATAGTGACTGACGTTACATGTCAAGTCACACGGGAATGATGTCGAACGGGATAAAAAGTATCCTATGTCCTTCTCCTGGCTCTAAACTACCTCCCTGCCAATTTTCAGCTAAATCGGTTCAGCCGTTCTTGAGTTATAAGTGAAGTAACTAACACGACTTTCTTTTATATATATAGATTCAAATCCATGTTCGTGTGTTTTCGCATATTTAGTTAGTGACCTACGTTACATTGACTTACAGAAAGAAAGCTTCAGAGTATACACTGCGTCTTATAGCTGAAGTGCTGCATATAATGCGACTGGACGTTGAACAGGCATCGTACAACCGAAGCACGCTGGCAGTCGCCGAGCAGTGCCTTCGTCTTGTTCGCTCCTGCGCCGCCGCCGGCACCAAGATGCAAACCTACATCTCCAAAGAACTCTCCATACTAGACTCCATGCTCATCCTTGCAACTGAATACCAACATCCAAGCGTAGAAGACTTACTTACTAAATATGAGGACATACAAAAAAAATATGAAACCTGCATGACAGTCCTTATACAAACTTTGGGCAACTTAGTTGTTAATAACCCCTTTAATCAAATCATGATCTGGAATAAGTTTGATGCCATCATACTCAACAGCTTAGTCGGGCAAAATGATAAGATCGCTTCAGCTGCTGCCATGATTGTTTACAACATTCTTTTAGGACAACCCAATGTGTTGCCTGATGATGTTACTTTGCTTAATTCACTAGCCTACATGTACAATAATGGTAATACGGAATATCCTCATTTGATAATCGAGTATCTAATAGGTGTAGAAAATACTTACATTGAAAGATTATACACGAAACTTGATCCAGAATGTCGTATGCTTGTTTTGAATTTGGCCTATAACATCTTGATGTCAACTGAATCACAAGATATCAATGTGTCTGTGAATTTTGTAAAGTTCATGGCACATGAGTTTAAAAGTAAATCGGATTGTATTTTAAAGACAGTTGATAAGTATGTGAACAGTATTGAGCCTCAGGAGGTAGTATTTCTATTGGAGATCATAGCCACAGCTTCAAGTATGGATGCTTATATGGACTGTTTGCAAGGAGACACATCATTGTTTATTAACTGTGCTTGTAAGTAAAGTTATAATTTATTAACATCTTGAAATATTTTAATCAATGAATGAATAATGTAGTCCACATGAATTTATGCTCAATGTTTGTCTTTTTTCAACAAACAAACAAAAAATTATTTGACATTACAATTAATGTCACAGTTTAGTAACATTTGTTTATTATTAAAATCTGCACTTTTTCTGCACCTACTACTAAAAGAAATTACAGGCTAAGGCAGTAATTTTTTCAAGTGCAATTTGTATTCTTATATTGCAAAATGAATGCTTATCAACACACAGTCAATTAATTTTTGTGAGCGAAATTCAATTTGAATGCTTATCACTTAAAAACAATAATATATTTACCACTATAATTTTTTCAAGAACTTCATCTACATTTTCATATTAAATGGTTAATTTTTAGTCCTTTTACGTGCTATTCACAAGTTGGGCAAAGAGAGCAGCAATTTTTTCTCCTCAATCAACAAACTGTATGCAGCCACTGGCAAACAACTCATCAATGACGAAAACTTGGGCAATGCTAACATACATACAGAAAGTAAGTCTTACTGCTATTCTCAGACACATCAATTAAAGTTAATCCTTCATTAAGTCTCATGCTGTCCTTTTCTATTTCATTAACAAAGAACACCAAACTCCCTCTTCCTATTAATAAGAATGTTCTTTTTCCACTTCACCTGAAGGATATCTAGAAAAAAACGCTTAAGGTAAACGCGCATTTATCGGCGACGCACTATTCGCCGGAGCCGCACTCGCCGTACGCGCCGTCTTCGCATTTTATGTATATAAACTCATAAGTTTGTATGCAACGTCGCGCACTACGCATGGAATTTTGAAGATGCACGTCAGAATTTTACTGAAATGCAGTGTTGCATACAATTTCATATAAAGATTAATAAAATGTGACGACTTCGGTGCGTACGGCGAGTGCGCAGATATATGGGCGACATGCGCGTTTACCTTTAAAGCGATAAAAATGTCTACATTGTACATCTTTCTGTGTAAATTGCTTTATTATTTCTTACATGGTGGTTCAATAAAGAATTAATTGTCTATCATTGATATAATAAATAATATTTTGTACTATTTTAAAAAGCAATAACCAGAGCCGACAGCATTGCATTCGAGCAATTTAGTTACCTAACTATAAAAAGAGCATAAACTTCTTCAATATTGCAAAGAATTGTTTTTTTTTATAAATGAGCCAATTTTTAATTTTGCTATTCCAGTACCCCTCACCAAAAACGATTCAGCAGACAACATGCTCTCTTGCAATGAAACAACCTCAGAGTGTACAGAATCGGAAAGCAGCGAGCAATACTTCGAGTGCAACGACAACACACCTTACATGGAACGAATGGAGACCATAAACGTAATCGACAGCATGCAGCCACCTTTCAAGTTCGCCGACACCATCACCCACCCCAAAAATGGCAGAAACGGCAGCAGCGAGAGAGATCCAAACGTCAAAATCGATAACGATCTATCCAAAGTTGCGTTCAAAAGAAGCGCCTCAGTCCCCAAAGCTGATGACAGGCTACAACACCTGCCAACGAGACGAATCAGCTTGGAACACAAAATAGACATTGGTGACGACACGGAACCACCCCTTATAATAGACTCAACCTCTCCCAGCGGCAGTATGAACACAATAGCTGAAGTTATCCCTGTGGCTTTGCAACCAAGGTTGGAATTCCAAGGGCCAAGTGCCACCGACTCTCAAGAGAGCTCTCCTAACGATCCGCCCACGGAAATCCATCTAGTGAAAGATGAACTGAAATGCGAGGTGAAAGCTTCGCCTAGCGAAATATCGCCACCACTAGCGGACACTGTGCCAGAAACGGAGTCTCAAAAGCAATCGCCAGATACGCCCAAAGAAGTAAAGAAGAGCCAAAACCTATCGACAGACTTCGATTTGAGTGAACAACTGCAGAAGATTTTAGGTATATCTGCTGAGAAAACTCGTGCGGACAAAGATGCGGAGAAAAAAAGTGAACAAGCGAAAGAAGTAAAGATCTCTGAGGAAAACTCTGTGAACAAAGTACCCTCAGTCAAGATTGATTCACCTGAAGGACCAAAAACTAGGTTTGTATGTTTTTTTTGTTTTTTAAGAGGTCTGCTCTCAACTTCTCTTATTAGATGTTAGACTATTCACCCCTACAATTTACACATACTTTTCTTATCTATCCATACTAATATTATAAAAGCGAAATTGTGCCTGTCTGTCTGTTAGCTCTTCTCGCTTAAACCGCTAAACCGATATAGATGTGGTATAGAGATAGTTTAGAGTTCCGCGTAAGGACATAGGATAGTTGATATCCCAGAAATTATTCTTTAAAAAGGCAACGTGCGCGGGAAACCGCTAGTTATTAACCAATACATACAATCCTCATGTCACAGTGTTTGTAACAAAACTTCTCCGAAATGGCTTGACCGATTCTTATGAAACTTTGTGTGTATATTCAGAAGGACGATAGGACGTAAACTATTTTTCAATTATTCTACTATATTACCCTAAGTGATTATTATCATTAAGTCCACGAAGACGAAGTCGCGGGCAACAGCTAGTAGATGTGGGAGTCGGGATTTCATGAAATATATAGGTATTGCTTGTAAATAAATCTTCTATTTATTACGTCTTTGAAATATAATACATAAAACGTTGACCTCTTGCTCAGGCAGCCACCTTCAAACAAAATCCTATCGTAATTCTCTCGCGTTCCGAACCAATTCAAATTATCCGTCTCGCTCGCATACATTGTTCCATGAAGCCTTCTACCAAAGCGTTCTTACTTCCCATCCCACATTGATATAATAAAATAATAACCAGGCTGGGCGCGATAGACATGAGTACTCCCAAGAAGACGGTGACAAGCGTGGAGACGGTGGAGCGGCACGTCGCGTTTGGCTTCAAGGCGGCGCTTGTGCGTACGCTCGCCAACCTGTGCTGGAAGAACCAGGAGAATAAAAAACAGGTATGTCGCCCTATCACTCAAAGCACAGATTATATAATAGTTACTACGTAACAGATAAATCACTCTCTAAGAAAAAGTACAAACCAACTTTTGTAATAGTCTACAGTTTTCCGTCGCAGGCCGCTATTCACGACAATGTACCCTATGCTTCGGACACTACGTTATTATTCCCCTGCAGCTGCGCGTGGCCACGTGACCTTGGCGTCAAACTAATAAAGTCAGGGGTGCCTCATTTAATACAAGTTTTTTTTTATTGGTAGCCCGGTTTGAAAGACAAGAGTTGCAGCATTTGCAACCGAAACTACTAGTTATTAAACACTTGACGACCGTCTTGGTGTAGTGGTACAAAACCAGAGATTGCGGTTTCGAATCCCGCAAGGGGCAAATGTTTGTGTGATGAGCACGAGATGGATGGATGTATAAACATACACAAGTATGTTTATCCGTTATCCTAGTCGCCATAGCTCTAGCTCACGCTTAGTTTGGGGCTAGGTAATAGGTGTGTTTGTTGTAACAATTTATTTATATCACTGTCACTCAAATCAATGACTGTTTTATTCAATATCTATCAGTGCTTGAGTAGGTTTAGTCATAGTGGCAGTCCTCCGTAAAGTCCCCTATTTATTTTTTGGCGAATATTGTAAAAAATATTTTTATGACATTTGTAATCAGTTTAAAAAAATAATCACAAAGGCACACCGAATCAAGGGATATACTGTGAACTTACATTTTTTTACCTACTGTAACTATGTTTCGAAATAAAAGACATTATTATTATAATATTCGTTTATTGGTTATAGATGCGAGAGTTAGAAGTGATCCCGGTTCTGCTGGACTGCTGCAACATTGACGCTCGGAATCCACGTATCCTTTTAAAGTTTCAATTATCTTTTTAATGCATTTAGTGTTGTTTAGGTAGGCCCACTTGTGCACGTCCGGATTAGCTAATCGAGACATGTTCAAGTGGACTATCAACTCAGATAATAGGCCTTGAAAAAGTCCGGAATAGCAAGTGGCTATTACTATCGGCTAGGAATTTTCTTTCCTCTCTTTTGTTTAATTAAATGTATACTGTAAATATTTCATGGGCAAGAAAATGAGCGATAGATACTTGTTTACTCTTTGGCGGTGGGACATCTGCCTTAGGCCTGCCTACGACTTATTTATGTGAATCATTGCTCCGTGTATGGGCACTTAAACGCGTATGTGCTAGCTATTATAACGCCACTTGTAAGAGGTAAACGGCAATCTACGAATTCAATGTTTTATAGCGCGTTATCTCTTTCGCTCTCGTCACATGTCTTTCATTTATGTACTTTTTCCTTATATTTCATAATCAGTAATCATGCAATGGGTCATATTCGCTGTTCGGAATCTATGCGAGAACTGTCCAGAGAATCAGGTAAGTTATCATCATTATTCAGTGTGTCCTGGTTTGGACTAACGATAATTTATGGGGTATTAATTCATTAAAAAATGAAAAAAATAAAACTGATGCTGGGTTATAAATTCCCCAGATATTGTAATTATAAAAAAAAAGTATTTCTATGGATTTGGAGGTCCTAAAAGTTATGGTTCATTTTGAAGGTAAGGCTATCGCCTACCAAGTGAAATAAAGATCAATTAAAAATAATGAACTGTCATAGAGAAAAAAATAAGCAATAAGAAATCTTGCTAAAAATGTAAAACAGTGAAATAGTTTTTTAAACTTATTAAATAACGATACCCAATTTTTTTTTTTTAAATAGGATTTTGTCTCTAAAATTTGATAAATTAGGCCCTTAAATTATCGCTAGTCGAAACCCGAAATCCCTTTCTATTATACTAGTATAGATAACAGACGATTGCATAACAATTTGGGGCTTCGTCATACAAAAAAAATGACTACAGACCGACAATTTCATGCGCGATCCTTAGCTGAGCGCCAGACGTGCGGGGGGCTAGGAAGCGCCCCTCTACTTTGCAATATGCAGATCAATTTGAACTTATATCAGAGGGCTTAGTGCGAGTTTTTTAATGCTCTCATCTTCGTCCGTGTGAGGAAAAGTTGTATGGAATTTAGTAAATTCTTCTAGTGGCGAATTTGCGAAATGAAAATTCGCACTAAGCCCTCTGCATAAGATAAAAACTCATTTATAGATTTAGGAACGTGCGATCTAACAAGCTACGATATAATATTTTTTTCAGGAGGTAATTTCTAAGATGACGTTGCAAGGCCCAGTGGACAACGAAGTCCTACAAGAGATGGGCCTCGCCCTCCATACAGATTCGCAAGGGAACACTATCAAGGTTGTCCCGCTGCCTAAAAGCTAACCGAGACCGTCTTGTAATGGAAAATGTTAATATAATATCACTGCTTGGGGCAGAAAAATCATAGTTGTAAATTATATATATAAATGCAATACACGTTAATAATTATACAAATTTATCTGTTGTTTGTAATTAATACTTAGTTAGTATATTTTTAACTAAACATAGGTAATATACATTTAGTAAGAAATAAATTTATTTCTTACTAAATGTGTAATTGTTTAAAGGACGGAGGAAGGAAGAAAGAAGGATATTCGGGAGTGTATCAATCCACAACCGTAAAGGCGGGTTACTTTAGCCCTGGGGGTTAAGTTTAGCCCAAAACATTGAATTTGCCGCCACTCTTTTTAGAGTAGTTTATTCCACGAGGTTTTAAACAAATCATAGATAGTCTTATAGCTTCACGTAAATGCTTTTTTGTCAACATCAAGTCGCGTTACAACTGAAGTAGTGCTAGTTGCGCGAAATTTACACCTACAGACTTTTTGTGTGAAACCTTGTTGAATGGCATCGAGGACATAATGTTGAATGGTAAGTTATTTATTATTACTAATCAATGTTATCAACTGTTTTATTTCACACGTAAGGGTTTGTTGAATAGATAGGTTCCCTGCTGTATACTTTACATTTTATAAAATGTATTGGGACAAATTAACCATTCTCTAATAATCTGTTTATCCCAATTTTGAATAAAACAAAAATACTTATGGTTAGTTTCTTTCGTAAGTTGTATGGTGTATTCATACGACGACACTGAGTTTTTTAAATCAAAGATTTTTTATCCAGAAAATAAAAATGGTTAAATTTCGGGTCAAAGTAACCCTCCTTTACCGGAACGGTGTTTAATGTCGGTTTGTAAACTTTTCCTTTTTAAAGTTCACTGGAAGTATTGTCATAAAATGATTAACGTAGTAGCGGTAAACCGTTATTGGTTAAACTTAAACGAATAGGATTTCTGAACGCTAAGGTCAACGACCGGTGCGAGCTGTCATTGTCTGAATCTGACGTTTCATCATGACATTTTGTCAAAAATCGGAATTTTCGACGTGTTTGTTTTCATTGTAAACTGTGAAAATACGCATATAAAATGGTCAAAATTGCTCTCCAAATCAAGGCTACTGTCATAGAGAAAAAAATAAGCAATAAGAAATCTTGCTAAAAATGTAAAACAGTGAAATAGTTTTTTAAACTTATTAAATAACGATACCCATTTTTTTTTTTTTAATAGGATTTTGTCTCTAAAATTTGATAAATTAGGCCCTTAAATTATCGCTAGTCGAAACCCGAAATCCCTTTCTATTATACTAGTATAGATAACAGACGATTGCATAACAATTTGGGGCTTCGTCATACAAAAAAAATGACTACAGACCGACAATTTCATGCGCGATCCTTAGCTGAGCGCCAGACGTGCGGGGGGCTAGGAAGCGCCCCTCTACTTTGCAATATGCAGATCAATTTGAACTTATATCAGAGGGCTTAGTGCGAGTTTTTTAATGCTCTCATCTTCGTCCGTGTGAGGAAAAGTTGTATGGAATTTAGTAAATTCTTCTAGTGGCGAATTTGCGAAATGAAAATTCGCACTAAGCCCTCTGCATAAGATAAAAACTCATTTATAGATTTAGGAACGTGCGATCTAACAAGCTACGATATAATATTTTTTTCAGGAGGTAATTTCTAAGATGACGTTGCAAGGCCCAGTGGACAACGAAGTCCTACAAGAGATGGGCCTCGCCCTCCATACAGACTCGCAAGGGAACACTATCAAGGTTGTCCCGCTGCCTAAAAGCTAACCGAGACCGTCTTGTAATGGAAAATGTTAATATAATATCACTGCTTGGGGCAGAAAAATCATAGTTGTAAATTATATATATAAATGCAATACACGTTAATAATTATACAAATTTATCTGTTGTTTGTAATTAATACTTAGTTAGTATATTTTTAACTAAACATAGGTAATATACATTTAGTAAGAAATAAATTTATTTCTTACTAAATGTGTAATTGTTTAAAGGACGGAGGAAGGAAGAAAGAAGGATATTCGGGAGTGTATCAATCCACAACCGTAAAGGCGGGTTACTTTAGCCCTGGGGGTTAAGTTTAGCCCAAAACATTGAATTTGCCGCCACTCTTTTTAGAGTAGTTTATTCCACGAGGTTTTAAACAAATCATAGATAGTCTTATAGCTTCACGTAAATGCTTTTTTGTCAACATCAAGTCGCGTTACAACTGAAGTAGTGCTAGTTGCGCGAAATTTACACCTACAGACTTTTTGTGTGAAACCTTGTTGAATGGCATCGAGGACATAATGTTGAATGGTAAGTTATTTATTATTACTAATCAATGTTATCAACTGTTTTATTTCACACGTAAGGGTTTGTTGAATAGATAGGTTCCCTGCTGTATACTTTACATTTTATAAAATGTATTGGGACAAATTAACCATTCTCTAATAATCTGTTTATCCCAATTTTGAATAAAACAAAAATACTTATGGTTAGTTTCTTTCGTAAGTTGTATGGTGTATTCATACGACGACACTGAGTTTTTTAAATCAAAGATTTTTTATCCAGAAAATAAAAATGGTTAAATTTCGGGTCAAAGTAACCCTCCTTTACCGGAACGGTGTTTAATGTCGGTTTGTAAACTTTTCCTTTTTAAAGTTCACTGGAAGTATTGTCATAAAATGATTAACGTAGTAGCGGTAAACCGTTATTGGTTAAACTTAAACGAATAGGATTTCTGAACGCTAAGGTCAACGACCGGTGCGAGCTGTCATTGTCTGAATCTGACGTTTCATCATGACATTTTGTCAAAAATCGGAATTTTCGACGTGTTTGTTTTCATTGTAAACTGTGAAAATACGCATATAAAATGGTCAAAATTGCTCTCCAAATCAAGGCTACCCTCGAATGTATAGAAAAGCTTTACACCAACCATCCTCACTACCAGTGGTTCCTCAAGCTCCGGTGCAGTTACTGTGGGGAGACTTCTGGCAAGTTCCACGATCTTACAGAGGCTGATAAGGTTCCACAGAAGCACAACAGATCCGAGACCCATCTGCTGATAAAATGCAAGCTTTGTTCGAGAGAAAACAGCATAGATATTATCGAGGGGAGCAATGGTAATGTCATAACCTCTTTGTTTATTGTTGTAAATAAAGCTAAGCGTACATAGTAATTGTGAAAAAGACTTAAAAAAGAATGACCTTTGCATCTTTAAACTGTATAGAATGCTAATAGTGTGATATATTCAGAAAAATCAAAACCTACTTTCTACTAATCTTTATGAATAATAAAAACCTACTTGTAGTTAATTGACCATCAAGTTTATGCTTCTGTAATTTGAAGGAATTAAAGATAAAGTAGGTAGTCTTAAAAGTGTTATATACTTTGTCTAGTACCTAACTGATGGATACTTTATTCTCCTAATTTCTGAAATGTGTAGCTGGAATCAGTTCAGCCATCCAGTTATGGCATGGTCATGGGAAATAGAGGTTAATTCTAAACAAACAAATATAAATTGCTTAAACATTTCAGGTGTGTTCACAAGTGATGATGTGGGCAAGTTCAAAACCCTTGTGATATTTGACTGCAGAGGTGTGGAGCCTATTGACTTTGAGCCCAAGTCTGGCTGGATTGCTGAGGCAGAGAATGATGGTATTTAGTTTATTTATATATTAACAATTCATTAAAAAATCTAAATTTTCTTGCATTATTAAAAGATTTACAAATCAGCAAGAATAAGTTTTGTTACCTAGCAACAGCACTTAGGCCCACTTTTACGAAACCCGATAAATACACTTAGTGCTAAACATATTTAAAAATATCATTAAATGTTGGCAGAAACAGGATGATATTTTAAAACATAATTACTAGAGATGTGCCGAATGGTGGTTTCACTGAATACCAAATACTATTCGGTTAAATTTTTACCGAACCGGATATTCGGCCGAATTATTAGGTTTACCATTACACTGCAATCCCGCGTAAACAGCTGCAAACATGCACGCCGCCTGTCGCCGCTGGCTAGTTGCGAGCGAGCCGTACCTCGCCACCCGCCACCCGCGCACACACCGCACTGTCACTTAGCTTTAAAACATTGCATGAGTAAGGAGTAAATAAGTTAAAATATTAACTTTACCGTGTTTGTAACTTATAAAAAACATAAATCTTACATAAGAAGCTTGTCTTTCAGTCCTATTCCATGTTATGTAGCCAGGAAAATAGAAATACTCAAACCAAATATATTCAGCACTTAACCGAATAATTCGGCCGAATACAAATAGTGGAAAAAGTGCCGAATACGCCGAATACCGAATACCAAACGAATATTCGGCGCATCTTTAATAATTACCGTTAAACGTATTTAACGAGTTTCGTAAAAGTGGGCCTTAATGTGAATTTTTCATGATGACATATAAAGACTTGCAAAAAATCCTTAATTGAAACAAAAATATTTTAACAGCAAATCATTTGTATGAATGATTCACATAGTTATTCTACCTTCTCAAATAAATATCATGTAATTCCTTTTCTAGGTAAAAAATTTGAAGATGTGGATCTGACTGAAAAGGAATGGGCAGATTATGATGAAAAGAACCAGACATCTGTTGGTGTGTATGAACTAGAGTGGCAATTTATTAAAGTCAAGTAATTTTAAGTTTATTTTTAGAAATGCAATAATATTTTAATTTTATACATACTGTAATAAATTATTTAAGTATATATTTTTTTAATTTTTGGGGACTTTTACCTTATGGAACACCCTGTATGGTAAATTATAATATGCTACTTGTATAAAACATATGTAGCTTTATGCACAATACTTTACCAAAAATTAAATACTATCCCCCTCACTAATAATGACTTTGCTAATGATAATAACACTTTTATAAGATACAGCTAGTTTGTAACGAATGGTAAATAGGTGACATAGTGGAGACAAACATTTTATTGATTCAAGTCCACTAGACGGGCCGCAATTGGTTTTGTCTTATATGAAACATCGTGGAAATGCGTAGCGGCCCGCCTTGCCCGGTCCGCCGCTAACTAGTGTACAATGTTTCATACAAAACCATAAGCAGGCGTTGCGACGCGACCTCCCCGTCCCCGCCTGATGGACGCCGGCCTGTATAGCACTGTCAAAATCATAAGTAAGGGGTCATAATAAGTGTAAAACACTTCCATATGGTATCCAATCCTTAACAACTTGCAGCTGTTACCCTCATGTTAAGGCTGTTAAGTAATCTGTAGGAATAATTTGAATATTGACGAATTCATTATATCATTTCTTATATATGAAAAAGCTTTTTGCGCCATTCCTTGGAGTCCAGCTGCAGCTTGCAATTGAGAAGTCTTGTAAGTCAGGTCATTTCATCAAAGAGCCTCTGCCTCTTTTGTCATGTCACACAGATAATGTTTTTTGTTGGTTATGGTTAGCTTTTATGGTATAGAAATACATAGTTGTTATTTTTTTATAGTAAGACAGACCAAATTGTATAGCCTGACCAGGAATATATGGGACCTGAATTAGGGGCGCTTCGAATTCACTTTATATGACAACACTTTGTATAGTCATACCAGCGTAGGTTGGTAACTGAACATAAAAAAATCATTTTTTATACAGTTTACATTCATGTTATTTTTTTAAGCCTGCTGCCTAAGGATAACAGATTCTACGATAAAAGAAACTCGCAAACTGAGTACTTATTAAATTCAGTAACTCTTTGTAATATTGGCCTGGAAGTTTTGACCAAGACACAATACTTTTTGCAAAACTACTAACGGGTAAAAGAATCATTATTCGATTGTTTTTCTAAATATATTTTTATTAATAATGTTATCATAATTTTGAATAATGTAAAGGAAATCATTTAAAACTCTACGAACTATTTTGGTTGAAATATAGCGAAGAGTTAAAATAAATAAAACAAAACTCAAAACAAGTATTTATTATTATCATTTTTCAAAATCGTTATTAAAATATTATCCGTAGCCATCAGTGGCCAATTTTCACTATTCGCACTATATGACATACCAAAAATTTATGATGACAACTATAGCATTAATTAATTTAAAGAAACCGTAGTGATCACATAGACTTTCTTGTCGAAAAACACTACAACACCATGTTAAATCACTTTTCTTTACGAAATTAATTAGTTTTCGGTATTTTTATCACATAAAAATTGCACTTGGTCGTAAATTAGATTACGCGTCCACTTTGACACTAATCATTATGACAAATTGATGACATGACAATGACGATTTGATTTTTCTGTTGCCAGTAAAAGAAATTAGTTCCAGTTGTTTTCCGCAATATGGCGAGGTCCCATATATTCCTGGTCAGGCTATACCTATACAGTCATTTATCATTATATTACTGAATCGCCGACAAAAACATCCGTCATTTTGTGATATCAATCGCAACGTTTTTATCGAAGTGAAACGATTAATCGTTTCAATCGAAGAAATGTGCGTATGTATACTCACCTTCGCGGCAATTCGTCTGTGACGATATGAAACTGCGCTTCCTACTGCGGCCATTGGAGTGTTGCCTTCGACGTAATTATTCGGTAATACCAAAGAATATTAAACGAATTACCAAGAAATCGAAGATAGATATACAGCTGCATAATATTAAAACATAATCATAACTTATTGAATTGAACTAACATAGTTTATAAGTTTTACTAACAACGATGAGTCATTGTTACTTGCAAATATAATTTTATTTATTCATTCATTCATAACTACCTATTGCGTCAGGTGCTTATAAAAAATTACGTGTTTCCAGATTATTTAAATTTTATTGCACCAAAAAAGAAAGCACAATTGGCGGACTTAATGCCTTAAGGCATTTGCTACTAGTCAACCGCGTAGGACAAACTTATTTAGTAGCGGGACGAGTAAAGATGACAATTACTTACTTATTTATATCTCCCTACATCCAAAGCGATATACTCTTACTAATCACATTTTACTCAATCAATCCTTGGTTCACTAGACCATTGAAAGCGTAGCGTAGGGAAATTTTATCTTTGATTGGCAATTACTGTCTCATATACGGTTGTGCTAAGCTTCCAGTTTTCTCACGATAGGTGTATCCAGCTTTCAGTTAAGCAAAGTCAAGTTTATTGAATGGAAAAGTACCAAAATGTAATTTATTTCATTTGCAAGTCTTCTTTACCACTACACTAAGTTCTGTTAGAGTACACTTTCCCTGTCGATTTTTCAAGTTTTCGGTGCGGGAGAGCTCTAACCTATGTAAGGTTAGAGCTAGTAAATATCAGCCAGTAACACTAGCACTACTTAATATCTATACACTAACCTCTCACACGTCCGGACTCGCACGATGAACCTCGCGGATAACGTCCATACTGCAAGTGACGGCGCGCGCTCTTCTGTAACCTCAATCCTTCGTCAATAAATGCTTCATAGTAGCTAAACCTTCGCAGCTGTGAGCACAAAAAAAATCTACGGATAGGTTTGAGTATACAGAATAATAATTAATGTCTTTAAAAACCCATGAATTCGAATTCCATTAAAAATTTAAAGGGTAAATCATGCAGAAACGAAAAAAACACAATCACTTTTCAAGTTAACTTTAGTTTAGTATTTTCCATATAATCTGTGTTTTGAATAGTATGTGGGAAAGGCCTATTCTTTAATTATGTTTTCGCATATAACACTTATAGAATTAACTAATGAAATACTGTACTTACGACATAATTCCGAGTAATGACAAAACAAAAAGTTTTGCACTAAAGAAAAAAAAATATTTGTAACAAATTTTAAGCGTTAAGTACGCCATCTGTATTTTTTTAGTTTATCTAACATGTCAGCTTACCTTAAACACTTTCAAAAGTTCGGAACAATCTGTATAGATGGCGATATTTAAATTTTTGTGCACGCACCCATGAAGCACTCTGTGTGGATACCAAACTGTTCACGGACGTAAGTTAGCACTTTTTTTTTGGAACTAATCTATCCACGGACGTGTCAGAGGCTAATACATAATATAAACGCGTGTGTTTCTCTATTGCCTCTACGTACCGCTTTAGACCTCTAGCTAACCGATTAAGATGGAATTTGATATAGAGATAGTTTGAGACCCCTCAGAAGGACATAGGCTACTTTTTGTCCCGATATAGGTACAAACTATAAGGGGTGATATTGGGGATTACAGTTGATATCCCCTATATCGCAATTTTAATGGAAAAATCTACATTGCGTGATAAAGTCGCAGGGAACCGGTTGTACTCACTAAATTGAAAGGACAATCAGACATAAAAAAAAAGATTAAGAAAAGAAATGAAACTCATAGTTTTGTTTTCTTCGGCATTACCCAAGTAGTTCGTAGGGTTTAATTATTTAGTGGCCGCAAACTTGTGGTCACAGGGTGAGTGACACTGCGCTCTATAATTTGCCGCTAGGCGTCGCTAATTGCCGTTGAACTTGGTCGTTTCATTGCTGCTGGCTGACGAATGAGTTATCTTTTCGGTTTCATTCTTGAGTATGAACCATGGTAAGTCGCAAAATTTGATAAAAACATTAACAATAAAGTTTGACCTATGATGTTAAAACTGATACGTTGCATCCAAACTGTACGTGGTCTTATTAAAGCTGTGAGGAGTCGCTTTTATTTTACACTAAAACTAGGCATATAGGTAATATAAATGACAACACATAAATTATCACAGTAGCATTCATTTACTCCAAATCGCACTGGTCTCAATATCCCACTCATTCACACGGCAATAACTTAGTGATATTATAAGGTACAATGTCCTTCATCTCTAAACGTCCAGTTGAAAAAAAAACTGAATAAGTATTTACAAAATCAATAATTAAAAAAATATTGTTCAAGAGCTAGGCGTGGCGCTCGACTGCGTCGTGACGTTTTCTGTTTCTGACGTGTCTGAATCTGAGCGGGAGTGGAAGCCGGTGAACCCTGTGTTACCGTGGACTGTCACCGTGTGTTGGGGGTCGCTCGTGACCTCTTCCACTGACGTCGCCCCACCTACCGCATAGTTCTCATGTTCGTGGTAGTACGGGCTGTGAACGTAGATTGGCACCTCAACGGGATATGGAACTTTGACCGGGTACGGGACTTTCTTTTCTACTGGATAAGGCTTTGGGATATAAACTGGTACTTTCTTTTCCACCTCCACTTTGTGTGGGACCAAAACCTCAACGCGGACCGGGACCTTTTTCTCGACTTCGACCGGATAAGGCACTCGCTTCTCGACTGGAACCGGAACGGGTACTTTGACTTGGAAAGGCTGAGGGCACGGCACTCTAACGGGGACGTGTTTGATTACTTCTACCGGTTCCCTGACCTTCACTTGGACGGGATAAGGAACTTTAGTTTCGACGGGGTACGGTTGCGGGACGAGAACTTTGACCGGGACCGGGTAAGGTACTTTTTTCTCGACCGCCACTGGTACCGGGACGGGTCGGTCGACCGGCACGCGCACTTCTACCGGATAAGGCACCCTTTTTTCGTAAGGTACGGGCACGGGGTGCGGCACTTTCACTTCTACGTGCTTCACCACCGGCACTTGTTGCACCACGGGATACGGTTTCGGTACGTACTCCTTCTCCACGACTTTGTACGGTACCGGCTGTGGCACTTTGATCCCGATCGGGTAAGGGACCTTTTTCTCGACCGTCACGGGGTATGGCACCGGTTTCTCCACTATCTTTATCTTCTCGACGGCTACCGGCACCTTTTTTTCCACCGGGACAGGGTAAGGCTTCGGCACTTCGACTTTGTACGGCACCTTGACCGGTTTCTCGACTGTTTTGACATATCTGTGATGATGGTGGTGATGGTGATGCTTGATTTTCGTTACGACTCGCGGGTGAGGATGGTGGTGGTGGTGGCTGCCCTCCGCCTGGAGGTCTTCATATGCATACTGAGACGGCGCGCCCGCACCAGGTTTCACGCTGTAACCAGAATAATAAGGGTTCAGTTGTCGCTTCTTCTTAAAATATACCATTTTTTTCCTCGATATTTCGGGCGCCTGCTTTTGCAGATCTTGCACCGGGATCAGTCCGAACGATTGTAGGTAAAGCATTCGTTTGGTCATGGGAGTGTCTTCGGGGACGACGTCTGATCGTCTGCTCATGGGAGTGCCTTCGGGGATGACGTCTGATCGTCTGCTCATAGGCGTCTGGGAAGGTCTCCTACCGCGGTAGTAGTGTGCTGGCACGATGGGTACCCAATCGTTTGGTTCGAACGTGGTGTAATTGTAGACGGGAGTTGTGGCCCTTACTTTAGGTATCCTAGTGACTGGTCGGTAAGCGCGCCGCGGGGTAGCAGTCGTCGAGGAGTCGTTCTTAAACACATATCGGATTCTGTGCACGCTCGCGCTAGCGGATGAATCGTGAGCGGTGGTGATGTCAGATCTGCTTGTCGGTGTAGTGTCGTTGGTAGACTTTGTTTTGTTTAGATTCGCATTCATTTTCTCGAGTATTTTTTTCGGCCATATTCTCTTTGTTCTGAGCGGTCGTTTAGTGGTAGTCGATGTCGCGACAGTGGTGGGCTGTGTCACGTTTCGTGGCGGTTTAACGACGTCTTTTCGTACTCCAGTAATGGTTTGAACGGGCAAACTAAATTTAGGACTTTTCACGATCACCGTTTTGTTATTTGGGGAAGTGTAGATGATGGGTCGGGGTTGTTGTTTGGTGTAGAAGGGTTTTTTGTGGTGCGCTAGTGGGATGACTTTTGGGAAGGTGTAGAGTGAGTTGGGTGATGGGAAGAGTTTGATGGGTTGCGAGTATTGCGGTCTGGAGGGGGGCAGTTTGGGTACGGGGCCGTAGTAGGGGCGAGGGATGTCGACATAGTATTTCTGCTGTTGCGGTTTGTCGGGGTAGATCGGTGGCTTGCTCGGCGGCCGCTGCTCAGGTTTGTAATCGTGGCCGTTGGTTCTGACGGGTGGCTGAGTCGGTTCGGGCTTTGTTACGTACTTTGGGCCGTCTATGAGCGTTATAGCGTTTTTATTCGTCTCATCGGCGATTTGGTCAAACTGGAATTGGCGGTCACGCTGACTCGCCACGCCTGGTCCTCCATTGACGACGATCACTAACGCGATGATCAGGAATGCCGTCTGGAAAGAGAAAGCTTTAGGTAGTTTCTTGTTATTCCGTTATCTTAACGTTGGTAAGTCTGTTATTTTAATGCCGTGTTTTAAAATTATTACTTCAGTATTATTCAACGAAAAATAATATTTGTAATAAATAATACAACTCAAAGCATTTAATTAAGTTGTAAATGCACATTCAACAGACAAATAAACAACAAGTCAAGCATTTCAACGATGCGTATTGATATCTTCAATGGACAAACATTTTCCAATACAGTGTTTGAGTGCGGAAAGAGTGATTTAAACGTTGCAAAAAGTAAAACATTAATTTCCAGGCACAAGGTGTACCGAGTCTCAGCTATGTACGTGTTTTTGCGCACGCGCATCGAGACACGCGAGCGGGAGCTTCCGCGTCCATATTAGGTTACGTAAAGCATTGTTAATGGAATGGGGGTGTGGTGGGAGCGGCAGGCTTCCTTGGAAAATACCTTCGAGTTTCAATACCGTAAAGTGACAATAGGCGCACGGAATTTAACAAATGACAAAGGCTGGGCGGAAAAATAAAAATTCAGCTGTCAGTGTTCTTATTAATAGTTCCGTAATGAAAAAACAATGTGATTATTTAAAATGTCTTTTCAGTGAAATCACGTGACAAATCTTAAAATAATCAAATAATTATGATACAATACTTTTTAAACTATAAAAAAAGCAGAAGGCTCTTTTCGTTAGACAGACTAATTATTTCAATAACACATCCATCACATAAAAGTGCATTAACCATTATTTGAAATACTACTTTTACTTTAAGATGTGTTTTAATGAGATACTACTTGTACGTTTTTATTGATTTAAGGTTTTTATATAAAAATAGAATAATTTACGATTAACAATATTTTAATTAGGTATTATATTATTACTTACATGTGTATTTAAATATATACCTTACAATTGCTACCTATATCGGAGTGTAAGAAAATATAATTGTCAAAATAATCAGTCCACCTCTATCTAATAAACAAAATATCAAACATAAATATGTATATTTAAAATCCAATATTGATTGATTCAGTTACAAAATACTATGTAAATAATGTTGGTTATTTCTTTTGTTTTTGATACATTATGTAAATAAGTTTAATAAAACAAACAAATAAATAATTATATTAAAAGAAATAAACTTCTAATGTTTAGGTTTCAGATAATCATACTCAAGTAATTCAATTTAACTAATACAGACATCGACTTAAATCAAACAAAAAAATACTGCATTGCACTATTTCTTCATTATAGTTTAATTGATATTTCTACTCACAGTTGGCTAGTCACTGTAAACACCAGTAAACACTTCCTTTTTATAATCAATCAAATACGTACATAAAGCACACACTGTTTTATTAAACCACCACAAATCACTTATTTATTTATCATCACATCACTTGATTTATTATCACTGGCCACTAACACCAACTCCAAAAAAAAGGTGAGCCGCTCAAGATGGCGGTGAATTTTCGCGCGCTTTCGAGCTTTCCCGCGTTTTCAGCCGAGGTTGGTACCTACCGAAAGGTGTTGCATAGTGTGGCATCGGCGGCCGGTCACTGGCATGAAACGTACGTATTGAGGGCCGGAGGAAGCGCCACTCACTTATATAGCATTCGCGTGATGGGTGGCTAGGTTTCGGGATACCCGCTTTCGCTGCCAAGGCTAATTTATCGAATGTTCTATTTCTTCGCCCCATACATTGCTTTGAAAAGCTCCATTACCTTAATAAATAAAGAAAATTTTGATAACAACACATTCCTTGCCCTGATCTCAAAGTAAATAGCTAAAGCACTTGTGTGACGAAAAACAGAAACATAGGTGGTAAGGTACCACAACACCCAGAACCGATACAACTATATTGACCCGTCCGAATATCGAACGCCGGGAGAAGAAGTGACCGTAGAAATGTGTCGCCATCTCTGCGGTCCCATTGAAAACGCGAGCCGCTCGACTACGGTGGTTGGGGCTTAGGATTGCTTGCCGAAGCTGGAAAACTTTTCATACAAACAATCAAGCCGTTATCTGAATTTCTTCTCTTCAAGTCTTAGGTCCGTGAATTGAACCTCATTCATGACGTCCAGGACTCGAGTTTCTTCTACTTCTACTTGATGCCGGCTAAGTACTTAATCAACATTTCGCAAATTGGATCACGTCATTTGGTCTGCCAACGTTAAACAGTCTAACAGTCAGTATTAAAGTCACAATTATTGTCATGAAAATATATTGCAGCTGAATGATCACGAAAGTCACATGATCTCATCTGATCCAGAAGAAATTAAGCGAGAATTAAGATGTTATATTTTTTTAAAGGTCGTGCAAAAACACATCCTGATTTCTGATTACATATTCCATGTTGATTGATATCCGAGTTGTTGTGTAGAACTACGTAGTTTCAGGACATAAAATTCACAATCTAGTTTCTGGAGTGAAAATATCTTATGTTAGGTAATATAATAGGTGTCAGTAATAATAATTTAAGTAGGTATTACAGTTATACTAAAGTATAACAAAACAATTATTTATAAAACTAATCGCTTAGTGAAGTAAGCATTAAAAACAACTCTTCAAGTGTGTACTTTTACGATCGTTTCCTATTCGGTGAATCGCGCAATTTTCTTACCTAACGATAGATTTTGTTTCTCGCCAAATCCTTATACCAAGTTACATAACGGAAGGAATATGTATCGATACATACAGGTTGCTGCTTGTTTGACTTTTAAGAAGTTTTGATGGAAATATAAGACACCTAAGGTAAGGTATGTTTTTTTGTGAGATTCATTCGTCATTCACTATTTTACAATTAATCTAAAAGGAGGGTTATTTAAGATCTAACTAGTATTTTGTACGTTAAGCTTACAATTTACTTCTTAACTAAGTCAAATATTTCTACTGTCTATTAGTATATCCTTGACTATTTACCTTTCTTTTTTGCAATGGCATTTAATATTTACATCGACTGGTCTAAAGGCGGTTTCGCACTACATCCGATCCGAATCCGATCTGGATTTTGTCAAAATGGTTTCCTATCCGGCGTAGTCGTAGTACTATTTGTACGAGAGCTTATACACTACGTCCGTCATTCTCGGTCCGGTTTTCCATATTAAAAATCAAATGACATATTTTGACGGAGACGGATCGGATTCGGATCGGACGTAGTGTGGAACCGCTCTTACTAGTTGTCTGTCAACAACTCGCTTTCCCTCTTACTTATGAAAATCAACTACGAATACTGTAATTTATCCATAGTCATTAACAAGTCACCCTATATAACCACATTTCCCTATTTCCGTTCTTCCGCCCCTGTGCGTGGGAGTTTACGCAACGCAACCAAACACGAAACATTAAAAGAAAAATAGTTCACGCAAAACTATCGTAAACTTACAAATAGGTACTCAGACACTTCGTATATTTAAATAGTAAATAGGCAGCAATGAAAGGTAATAAAAAGAGCAAAAAGATTGATCGTCATGTGCGTTGTTAAACCTACCTATACTTTCAACGTTACTTTATATCTCAGTTAATTTTACAAGACGATTCATAATCTAGCGAAATAGGGCTACTACGCCCTACCCTATCGATGTATTAGATTAACTATGTAACATGAGTACCTACGATAGTAAACAAGCCAACATAATTATTGAAAAAACAAAACACTGCAAAAATTATCATATTTTAGAGAATGTCTTTTCACTGGCTTTCATTTGATACCCATATTGCTTTGATACGGAAAAAATCACCCACTCCCCCCCTTGTTTCCATTTGCGGGCGCCATTTAATATATAAAGCCTATGTCACTACTACAATTCTGACGAATTCAACGACTCCTCATATAGGGCCATAGAGTGCCAAACAATTAAACATACATACATACATACTCTCGAAAAACATAACTCTTCTTCCGCAGTCGGGAACAGACTTAGACAATTGAATACCCATTCTCGCAGATAACAGACAACGACTTGCATGATTATTATGTACGGCATTTTAAATTGAAATGGTGCTATTAGCTAAGAAAGCTATCGAGTTTTTGTGATAATTTTTACATTATCGCGTAAACGATTACCGCACGCCATATTACGTTAATCCAGGAATTAAGGCTCTTTAATTAATATTAGTGCTACACAATTAATAAAGTAAATAGTATAGCGAAGAGTAGCTAGATTGCTATCATGAAAATGTCAGTAAGATTCAAGTTATGAAAAACATGGGGAGCCTTTATGTAATTTAAAATGTAAAACTGGATGTTAAAGTACTGATAGAAGGGAATCAAAGTTTATGTCCTAGTGTAACAGTTCCAAGTATATGAACTTGTGATTGCTGGCAAAGTACCTAGGTGTACCTAGAAAACCTAGTTTAAATTTTAGTTCTCTTACTGCCATACTCAGGGACGTCATTTAAAGTTAATCCGTCATTAAGTCAGTTGAAATAATTTATTATTTATTATTATGCCATCCTAAAATGACAAAAGGAGACTTACTACCGCACTGAGTCGTGAATAATTTTATTTTTTGATTAAGTCTCGTTCTGTCACTTTCTTTGTCAATGAAATAGAAAAGGACGGCATGAGACTTAATGAAGGATTAACTTTAATTGACGTCTTTGAGTACGGCAGTTAATTATAGATTAAATTTAATTGACGTCTCTTAATGCGGCAGTAACTAATAGTGATTTTGACTTAGTCAGCCTTGAAGTTGCTTGCTAGTGTGGGCGACAGCTGTGGTAAGATGTCGCCACACCACTCCCCCCGAAGAATCGGAGGTTGATTGAGCCAGGGTGGTTGAGAGCTCATCAGTCTGTGCCAGTGCTTGTCGAGTCCACGATGTGCCGGGATGAGCATGCGCGATATCCACGGTGAGTCGGGATGGGCATGCGTAATGTCCACGGCGAGTCGGGATGCGCGATGTCCACAGTGAGTCGGGATGAGTGCGCGATGTGCACACGATGAGTCGGGATGTACATGCGTGATGTCCACGATGCGTGCGGATGTCGAAGCTCGAAGTCCACGCGCATCCCGATCTTACAAGTTTAATTTGTACCAAGTACAGTGGGCCTCGCCATCAACCTTCCCAAATCTGTCAAAATATCTATAAAATGATATAGAACTCTGCGCTCAACATAAAGTTGAAATACGTTTGCGGAAGTTTGACAGATCAGGGTAGGTTGATGTGGGGTGGGGCCCACTGTACATATTGAGATCTCTCTACGGTCATGTCGGACTGCCGTCTCACTGAATTATGAGAGTGAGGGAACAGAGAGTGCACCTGTGCATTGTGCACACACTTGTGCACTATAATATCTCCCGCGCAGTTAGCTAATTTCTGTTGAGATAGGCTGCTGTAGTCGGAATTCGGCTAGCAGAACATTATTATTATTATTACATATTGAGATTCTGTGGCATAAAAAAAAACAATTTTACCATAAACTTTTATTACTGAATCTCCTTCAATATCTTTAGCCGATACTTGTCATCAGGGAACCTCATCTTGATAAGCTGTCTGATCTCCTCGCACGAGTAGCTCTGCGATAGTTCTTTGTTCCTGCTCCATAGTTCTGATAGCTCCAGGAGTTGTGCCTTCAGCAGTTGGGGCAGCTTGGTGAACTTGCTCCACACATCAATTTTTGCCTCCAATGGGATTGGTTCCTGGGAAAATAAATAAATATTGTACAACATCACATACATTGCTCTGATCCCAAAGTAAGTAGCTAAGCACTTATGCAAACTAAGTAAGCAGATTTGAACACACAACCGCTAGTTTTGTAGTTGGCAGGTGAATAAAAACCGGCCAAGTGCGAGTCGGACTCGCGCGCGAAGGGTTCCGTACCATTAACTTAAAACATTAGATAGTATAGGCAAAAAAAGTATATATTTTTATTTTATTTTTAATTTCAAAAGTATTCATCACAGGATACCCGAAACAATTTTAAATAAGAGTTTCCGCGCCTGTTTCTCTACGTGAGTGATTTGAAGTTTATAGGTCCAAGACTTTGGAAATTACAGGTGGGGGGGGGGGACACACCGTGTAAACGATTTTGGCGGGCTATATCTCGCAAATTTCTTATTTTCATAGTCCTTTTCAACGATACCCCACAGCCACACAAGGGGGTGCACTCATGATGATTCACCCCCCCTTTACATGTATGGAGAGGTACCCTTAAAAAGGGGTAATTTTTTTTTTTTTAATGAGATCTCTATGTGAAGTATCCTCGAACCAAGTTACATGCAAATCAGTCCATAAACGTAGAAGATATTCTGCTGTGACAGACTAAAACGGACGGACTGAACGATCTTATAAGGGTTCCTTGTCGGACTACGGAACCCTAAAAATCATCAATTATTTCCATTACTTTACATTCTAATTAGAATGTAATTCTTCTCCAAACCCAAGTCAACTCACTTCAAACAGTCCTTCGACATCCTTAATAGTGCCTTCAATCCGAACAGCCATCATGTAGACCAGTTCCTCCGATATCGGTTTGCTGACAGCAAAGACTCTGACCAGCACCGACTGGCACAGACTCTGGATCAGTGCGCACATGGACTTCTCGTACATACGCGGGGGCAGGATGGGCAGCCAGGTGTTCTTGAGACTCTTGAGCAAAACCACAGCGTCGTTGACAGCTGTGTCGAACTGGTCGTAGCTATCCTGACTCCACGGTTCCAGGGCAGGAGTGTCTGTAATATTATATATAATAAATTGTTTCAACAAACACACCAATTACCTAGCCCCAAACTAAGCTTGAGCTTGTGCTATGGTACCTAAGACACAGAATAAGTACTAGTACTCCATACAGAAGCTTGCAATGAAATTTAAAGAAATATCTACTCAATGTCGTCAACAATATGGTCTAATTTAGTTCGCCTCAGAGTCAAGCACATTCTCGTTTAGACACCTACAGAAATCCATTGCAAGATAATTTCATTCTTATAACTCTGGAATATGAATCATAATACACTAAACGTATTCAGTGACTTACTATCATGCGACGCGATAGGGCTGACTGCTACAAGAAGCTACTTACGCCATCTAGCGCACCTTTCTAGCACTTTATTCATGCTCGTCCAGCAAGCAACGTAATCACACACTGCCCTGCGCCGCCAGTGAATAAAACGCGCGAGCATCTCGTTGCTCGCTCACGCACACCCAACTTGATTAGCCAATGGGCAATTGTAATGACAAAGGGTCGCCGCGCGTAGGAACGTTTTTACTACCTACGCATAAAGATACACAGGCCTGCCTAGGATAATGGATAGACTTACTTATATACATTTATAAACATCCATGACTTAGGTACAAATGCTTGTGCCCATCACATTAACATTTGCTCCTTGCGGGATTCGAAATCGCAACCGCTGGTTTTGTAGTCCGGGGTACACACCACTACACCAAGACGGACATCGAAGCAAGTTTAACTTTTGTGGTCACTTTTCTTGATATTGGTGTCAACTGATAGTAGCAAGTCTTAGTATTTATACCTACTGAAACTTATGTGGCAAATCTAAATCTTGTGTTGCTTAACTTAAATATATCATTATTTAAGTTAAGTACACGAAGACGGACATTAAAGCAAGTTTAACATTTGTGGGCACTTTTCTTGATGTTGGTGTCAGTCACCTGATAGTAGCAAGTCGTAGTATTATACCTACTGAAACTTATGTGGCAAATCTAAATCTTGTGTTACTTTAATATATCATTATTTAAGTTAAGTAACACAAGATTTAGATTTGCCGCATAAGTTTCAGTAGGTATAAATACTTTACTTAGTATGCTATCAGAATATGTCATCCATCAAAGATAGGTAAATAATATGGAATAAAATATAAAGTCTAATTATGATGCCATGACTGGTTGGGTTGAGAATGCCACCTGGTATTAAGTTTACCTTTTGTACAGTTGGTAGCATCAGGTCATCAATTTGAACTACGAAAACTGCTTTTATTACATAGGGAATACAGGCGGTCTCAAGGTCAAAGTGGGGTAGTATGACATGTGGCTGTGTGTACAATATCTAGTCTAGTAGAGGCAATAAAAAACATGAAAAAAAAACAAGTATCTTACCTCTAACCTCCACAGTATCAACAATCTTGTTTCTCTGCTTCTGAAGGTACATGGACATTTTCTCCAGGCCCAACACTCTGAGGTCCTGTATACTGTCCAGCAGTATTGTAGCCAGCAAGTCAGCCAGTGGGACCGGAAGAGTATTTTTCCAAGGTGGCCCAAGCAGACTGTGGGCTAGGTAAAAGCAGTTGTTGAAGAATATTGCTGGGGGAAATAAAAATAGTTTTTATCATCAAGTTGCATATTATTCATTATAGCTCTTTAGTTAAAAAAAAAAGTGAACATGCACCTAGACAGAGCCGCACGCGCCGCAGTCAGCCATATAAATATCTACGTCGCGCAACTATCCGCGCCGCCCTAACCATATTTCATTAAAATGCAGTAAGTTTAGCGGCATGTGGCTCCTGCAGCGAGAGTGTCACATAGTCAATTTATCTATTTACCTATGGGACATCTTGTAAACACTACTAAAATGTGGGTATTTTTATTATATTTATAAATAAATAAAAAAGGCAAGTCATAAATAAAATTGAGAAGAATTATTGAAGAACTCACCAATATCTAAAGGACTGTTTTCCATATAGGTCTGAAAGTGCTGAGGGACAATACACTGATACATAACAGCTATATCCTTCACATACAATGCAAGCTGTTTACTGTATTTCTCAGGTAATTTCACACTTTCCTCCAAATGGTCAACAATGAGAGTCATTATCTTCTTAACATTTTGTGACACAACACATTTAGGTAGAAACAATGGCTTGTTTAGGTCCCACAGAGAGTCTTTGTCTGTGACATCCAAGACAGATTCATTTTCAGTAGCCGGCACTGTGCCAACATCTATAGGAGAACACAGCAAGCTTTCTTTCAAAAGGTGGCGGACATCGGATAGTAATTTATCACATTTCTTACTAAACAAGACCGACTCAGTATCATTCACATATTTACTTAATGGAGACTTATCAGCTTCTATGAATTTTAAATCAATCAAAAACTTGTTAAAAACATCAAGCTCTTCAACAAGTTCAGTGTAAAGTTTGTAGCTATTTTTACATGATGGTAGGTTTGTCTGGATACAGTCTTTTATGATTTTATCAAAGAATTTCCCACGTATTGAATCAGCAAATACTTCAATAAACTTCCGGTCACTCTCAAATTGTGATCCGAGTGTTGATTCCAGAAATTCAAAAATTGCAGTTAAGTTATTGAATATTGATTGGTGATTCGGCTTTTTGGGATCATTCAAATCTATTTTTATGTTGAATACTATAGCACCGAGGTGGTCTTCAGTAAATATTTCACAATTATGTCTTATCACATCATGTAGAATTTTATCAATGAAGAAGTGTGAAAATAATCCAAGTTCTGCATTCAATCTTTCTATTGAGTAAAGAGTTTTCAGCAACTTTTGGATTAATGTGGGATCACTCTGTTCTACTGATAAGGAGTATGTTAGGTGGTACAGGTTTCTTTTCTCTGTCCATTGGAAGACTTCATCCCACTCGGTGCTTAGTTGTGCTGTGTATAGAGCTAGCTGGTTTTCACTCTGGGCTTTCAGGTTTCCAAGGCCCTCCTGCAACTTTTCTTCAAACTTTAAGTTTTTAAGTTGGTTCTGAAGGTTACGGATTCCTAACATAGCATCACTGTAGTTAAACCTACAGAAATCATGATTTGCCTTATCCAAAACTCTTTTGCCTTCGACAAGTATGCATAATTCATTAAGAAATTCATAATCCTTGTTTAATTTTTCGAAGGTTTTTGTATATTCTTCACCACCCATGCCATACTTTTGTCGCATATTGTCGACGTCTTGAACTAAGGCAGAGTAATCTTTGATAATGTTTGCTTTTCTGTTCATATAATTTAACTGCTCTAAGCTCTTAGTTACCGTAAAATTTACGTACGTGTCTACAAAATATTGCTGCAAAGCGAATAATAGCAGCTGTATTCTTTCTGTTAAATCTCTCATCACAGGAAGTAACTTATCGCAATGTTTTTTCAGTTCCTCACAGGTAGCATTATCTGCTTCTTGTAGCACTGCACTCAGTAAACTCATTTTGAGAAATAATTAATTTAATTAACTCTTTCTTTTGTTTCAAATTGCAAGAACAAAACAAGGCAACAAATAACAACCAAATTTCGAATTCAAATCTGACAGACTGACAGTGACAATTAATATTTGACACATGAATGAATGAAAGCTAGTGTGGCAAAAATTTGAACTATTATATTTCCTACTGTATTTGACAAATTTGCTTGGAAGTAGCGCCCCCAAGTAGCGTAATTTTCCTTGATGGTTTTGTTGTGGCGCGTGTTCCGATTTGCATGGACACAAATAAATACAAAAAATAAAACACCTTGTTTTTCCCCATAACGTTTTTTACTTTACTACCTATTCAAGTATAGTTTAATGTTGGCACCACATTCATAGCAATGTTGACTACTTGCTTTCTTGACTATACCTTTCACCAAGCATAAAAGTCAAGGTTGAGATTAAGGAAGGATGTAAACTGTTGCCAAGGATTGTTAGATCAATTTTAATCGCCAAGGTCTTTTATTTTATTTAATTTTAGTTAAAGTGATTCTGTGTTGTTGACAACATGACCGACAACGAAATTGATATTTTGAAAAATGAATTGGAACACGAAAAGACGTGCAGGTTGGTGCCTGGTAGTGTGCACTGTGCATCTCACACAATATCAAATTACCCACATTCAAATTAATAAAAAAAATATACTGAAATTTTATCGTTTACTATACTGCAAATAGATACACTATTCTTTTTGTATGTAGATCAAAGATAAATATATTTTTTGTGTATCTTCTTTTCCTAATTTTCATATTTAAACGCCTTGCACGTTATTATGAGCAACATTTTACATGGGTAGGTACTCTAAATTTTTTAAAATAAGTATTACTTATCGACAAAAATCCGTTAAAATCCGTGAAAGTTATGATGAATAAAGTAAGCAGGTCTATGGTTAGCCAAAGACGGATAGATTATGGTCCGCGAGTGTCAAATCAATCTAGTTTCGGCGTAAGGGTCACTGACGCTTAACACTAACGAGTGTTAATTATTTTTTGCTAAACTAATTTTAGTTGTGTCAGTACTGTCAGCCCGAGACCTCGGAGCCCCAGGCCCATAACAGCCCCCCTAAAGCACTAATTACACCATTCTATTTGTAGCATCCTAACTAGGATCCATGAAATATGAATATGTAATTGCAAGAAACCGATTTACACTACTTAAAAAGAAAGTACAAATGGCGGAATTAATGCCTTAAGGCATTATCTACCAGTCAACCGCGTGGGAATGTATAAAGATAATAAGTGGCGGGACATTCAGTAATGATTTTTTTTTAAGGAAAAACTAACAAAATACTGTAAAAATAAAATAACATACTAGATACATACATAATAATATACTCATATATAGGTACGTGAAATAATACACATAAATAAATAATAATACAATAACATACGATATAGTCTGTCAGAAAAAGTGACATGACGACATTATTACAAAGGAAAAAGACAAGTAGTGAGACAAACGAATCAGGAGTGACCACCACTCCTGAAGAGAGTCAAGGTAGTATTGCTGGAGAGACTTCTTGAACGCAAATTTGCTAGGAGACATCTTGATCTCGTAAGGGAGGGAATTCAGAGGAGCAGATCTGGTGAACGAGTCGGACATAAAGCCGGTAGTTAGGTAGCCGGTGCCTACAAATAGGATAATTTGTGCTTAACGCCGGCATGGGATCAATCATCAACCTGCTATTTACAGAGAGGCAGCAGCATGGCAGAACGGCGAGCTGGAGAAGCAGATCATGTCCATCCAAGAGGAGTTGCGCAAGAGCGACTACACCTGGGAGCACGACGACGAGCTAATCCGAGAGAACAACAAGCACAAACAGCTGATGGAGTGCATCGAGGCTTTGAGGGACCAGCTGCCTATACTGCGAGAGAGAATTAAGAACGCCAAAGTTTGTGGAATAGGTAAAGCATTTATGACAATGCCCTGCATTTTAAGAGCTCGTTTAGGCCGTAAGTAAGGCCGACACAAAACTTATGTTACTAGCGTGGCGAGATTTTTTAAACATAGGTACTTAATATTTCAATAGGATTAAGCCCTCTGAAACTACCACCCAGGGCAGGCTTGCCCCCCCCCTGGATCCGGCACTGCTTATAAGCCACTAGTTCTAGTACCTAGGACTAGGGAGGGGCATCTGAATAGCTCCATTTGAGGTCAACGTTATATTTGTGGACTATCAGGTTTACTGAAAAGTTGCATATTCTACTACTTAATATTGTAACCCAGTACAATAATGCTACAGTAACAGAATACTAGGTAGGTAGGTTAGTAAGTAGTTCAGTACCTACTTATATAAAGTTAAGTCAGTACATAACTGCAAGTTATATGTGAGTAAACAGAGCATTTTCAATTTATCCGGGTGATACCTTGTTTTGTGAGGTAAGAAGTAAGTAGGTAAAAAGGTTTTTTTCTAGATTTCTGGGAAGACGAATGCAACTCAAAAATTAGTCACTAGGTAAACCATAGTAGTGTTAATCACGATTACGATATGCACTGCATGCTTGTAAAAAGTCACGCCCTTAAAACCTTAACTGCGACAAATCCTTCGCCCTAAACACATATTTAATCCCTTCACTCAATTGTACCACTCAGGATCATGGTACATGGTGTCGTGTGTACTGTTTACCAAGGCCAAGCCTACCGTGATCCATGCGAATCACATTTAATAAATGCAACTGTATTTTGTTTCTGACATTCAAGGATGCTCTTGTTACAGATTGCAAGCTAAAACACGATGATCTCAATATCAACTTGGATATTTTGACTCCAGTAAGTATTTACCTTCTTTATTGGCTGCCTTGGGCCTAATATACTTACCATCTTGTGGCCTTGTGCTATATTAAGTTTCTTGCATTGCTTCTTTTTAGGGTTCTATAGCCGAATGGCATAAAACGGAACCCTACACACCCGGAGTTGACAACAGAGGAATGAATGACCCATTCGTGACATAACCTAATAGAGAAGCGCTTTTCTAATAGGCTATAGCTAATAGCTTAGTCCTGGCTTAAACCCGGTACAAAGTTTTTGGAATAACGGGTATATAGTTTCGTCAAGTCTGTCTACCTGTCCGTCCGTATGTCACACCCACTTTCTTCTAGCTCAAGCAGTGGTAGGCAGTGGTGGTGAATATTACATGTGCCCCTTTTTCGTTTTTACAAGCCAAATTAGGGTTATAGTTATACATACATACATACCCCCTCATACTTATTGATCTAACTTCGCAGGCTGAGTTACTCCGAACAGTAAAGAGGTTCGAGAGATTGAAGACTGATCTGCTCAGCACCCTCCGCAGCAAAGAGTGGCGTCTTGATTCCGAGTCGAAGGTTCGTATTTTGGGTCTGAAGCCTTACTCCCGGATGACGATGTCCGCTTGCACTAGCCGTCCCTGTCACGCGCAAGCGTAAGCGTGCAAGGTGCACGAACGCGATAGCTAAACTCGAAAATACGGACATCGTCATCTGGGCCCTATTTCACCAAACGTGTCAGGCGTGACAATTGTCACAAATCATTCTTTTAAGTTATTTCATTTATCATATATTCTACAGTGGTTATTCTATTATTATTTTTTAACGCAAACTTACTAATTTCAAATAAAAATTAACTTTATTTTTCTGTATAAGAACTCGACTAAATCACTATCACAGCCGAACTTTTTGTTTGCACGGCGAAAACACTACAATTGTCACGTAAAACAGACACAGCTCCGATCTTATGTCAAGAACTCCTGACAATTTTACAAATACCTCTGTCGAGTTGTAAAAATAGTCCTGTTTTACAACACAATTGTCATTAATATTATGATACTGACAATTGTCACATAAATGCTAGGAATGTTTACAACTTCATTAGAAAATATTTTCAGAATTGTCGCTTGACAATTTTTAGCCGACATATGTCGGTTTGGTGAAATAGGGCCCTGGAGTAAGGCCTCTGATTATTATTAAAATAATTAAATTAAAATTAAAAGAAATTAACAAATAAAATGATTTACCTACTTATTTTAATTAGTAGGTAAGATATACTACCTAGCAGGATAGAAACGTCTAATTAAGCGTCTATCAGTTAATATATACTTAAACTTAATTTAACAAAATCCATAAACAACTCAAACTGACTTTAAATTATCGGACGACTAAAATATCAAAAAGTAAATATTAAGATAACACGCAAAAAGCAAAGTTCTTTTTAACCCCGACGCAAGAACGACGAGGTGTTATAAGTTTGACGTGTCTGTGTGTGTGTGTGTGTGTGTCTGTCTGTCTGTGGCATCGTAGCTCCCGAACGGATGAACCAATTTTGATTTACTTTTTTTTGTTTGAATGATTAATTAGCCTTGTTCTTAGCTATGTTTTATGAAAATCGGTCCAAGATGGCCGCGCCGTAACAAAATGGCGGATTGCGTATTTTTTTTAAACTCCCTCAATCAGAGTATCCAATGAAAGGGCTTGACTAGTAGAATACTATACACTATGACAAATTTCAGGTCCCCCGACGCGACAACATTAATATTAAAAATTGTATCTACGTACTACGTAGGGTCGAAATTTCAGTTTTATTTTTTGCTTTTTATAGGGTTCCATTTAAATCAGTTGTATTGTATCTAGCTATAATTCCATAGTTATTAAACTTTGTTTTAGGATTTTTATGTGCATCTATTATTTTGTGTCGGGGGTTTTTAATTTTTTTATTTATTTTTGCAAGACATAATATGCAGGGATTGAAATGTACTCGTACTATTTTATGGACTGCATAAATTCCAAAAATGTACGTCAATCAAAAGTAGAAGCATCTATTACTCCACTCATTACTACACACTCAACTCAGTTTTTTTCAACTCACGCTTAGTTAAGGGTGTGATTGTTGAAACCATTTTTTCCAGTTGTTTGTGCGAGTGAACGACCAGCGCACGTATCTCCAAAATGAGCTGCTGATATGCCAGAACAACATCTTGCGTCTGCAGAAGAACGGGCCCTATTGGCAGTAAGTGCTTTTAATTTATTCAAGTTAATAGGTAGTTTAAATTTTGCAGATATTTTAGTTTTGGCGATAAAACTATCCTACTACTGTTTTCTTAGCAGACTTCACAGGTGTCAAACAAAAAACAGGTTTAAGAAAATCCTAGTCTCGCCCTAGTCAAAAATCAAGATCAAACGAAATAATTCGTGAAAGATATCTAGCCTTAATGTACATCAGACTTTTTTTTTTCTAAAAAACGCACACGGTGCACCTAACAAAAACGTGCAGCTAACTATGGTTAAATGGTATGGTAACTATGGTATAAAACGTTGTCTATGGCAAGGTACTTTATCTATGGATAAAGTTTGCCATAAAAGTAATAACACCACCAACTTCCTGACTACGGAGCTGTGTCTGAGTTAACACCCCCGTGCCTCGGAAAACACGTTAAGCCGTTGGTCCTGCGCCTGATCTCTCTACGGTCATGTCGGACTGCCGTCTCATCGAATTATGAGAGTTAAGGAACAGAGAGTGCACCTGTGTATTGCGCACACACTTGTGCACTATAATATCTCTCGCGCAGTTGGCTAATCTCTGTTGAGACAGGCCGCTGTAGCCGAAGTTCGGCTAGGAGGATTATTATTATTATAAAACTAAGGAAATCTAATTATTTATAGGTAGACCGCCTAATTATATTCTCAACTAAGCGGTTTCTTTATAGTATCATCTTGAAGCAAACTGTAGTGAACCTGCGTTACTCGTATACCGCGCGTTTGCTAAAGTGAATGCTTATTAGTATTATCACTTAAAAAACAATAATTTATCGTATTTGAAAGCTTCATCTTTCGATTGTTAAATACTTGCAATAGTATTTCTTTCCAGTGTTGAGGGTGTAATCCCAATAACATTGATGAAAGCAACGCGGCATTACAGCGTTAAGAAGCACTTGAAAATTTTGACAGGCTCTGCAAACGCCAAGGTGGCCGAGAGGTTAGGCAATCGTCCGGTATACGAGGAATGCGGGTTCGAATAATAATATCTAATATTTAGATTGCAAAAGTGAATGCATAACACTTCAAAAATAATAATTTATCAACTGTCCCTAGGAATGTTCAGCGCAAAAACGACGAGAGAGTGCTGGACCCAAAGCGTGGGCCTATAAAGAAGATGTTCGGCGAGCGGCTGCCACCCATACCCACGCAATGACGCCCGCGATGGAGAATATAAGTCACACTTTAAGTAGGCGTAGGTGGTAGAACAATTATGTCTCCGTTATCTATTTGTGTAAAACAGACAACCACTAATACGGGGTGTTTGTGTAAACAATCTTAGGCTCACTTGCGCACGTCCGGATTAGCTATTCCGGACTTGTTCAAGGCCTATTATCTGAGTTGAAAGCCCATTTGCTCAAGTCTGGATTAGCTAATCTAGATTTGCACAAATGGGCCTTAAACTAAGATCATAGGCTTGCGTTCGTCCGGATTAGCTAATCCGGACTAGCGTAACGGGACCTTCCGGATTAGCTAACCCAGGCTTGCACAAGTGGGCTTTCAACTAAGATAATAGGCATTGAACAAGTCCGGTTTAGCTAATCCGGACGTGCGCAAGTGGGCCTTATCCTTTAACCGGATGAATATGGTCATCAAAACCTTTACAATGGGGTCATGATAGAAGGAAAAAAACAGGGCCTTAATACAAATAATTCGGCTACCTCGACGAAAATGGAGAGCCAATTTTTTTTCACGATTTTGGTGATTTTTTTATATTAAGTGATACCTACTAATTTTATGCATTACATTTTACTAAGGAGTCATCACCAATTTCAGCTCCTTAAAGGATACGACAGTTCGCACGAACACCCTGTATAAAAATTCATAAATAATAATAATATTGTTAAGAGCTTGATGTTTAAGTGGTGTGCGTGAACGAGAAAATGCTGTACCATAAATACAAATTATTTCAAGATATCGGACCTGATTTCTAACAGCATTAATTTTATTTTTCGACAGAACTCTCTTACTCTACCTACTCTAAGATAAATTTAAATGCTAATTTTCACCAATCATCCCACTGCATAAGAGTCTCTTGTCATTATTTGCATTTGGATGCATTTTCAGTGGATCATCTTGTTTCTTTTTTATTTATTACTAGTGGTTACCCGCGACTTCGCACGCAAGAGTTGGATTTTCCATATAAACTTTCATCCCCCATTTCACCCCCTTAATGTTTTTTATATCGCAACAAAATGTAGCCTATGTCCTTTTTAGGGTCTCGAACTGTCTCCATACCAAATTTCATCTCAATCAGTGGTTTAAGCGTTAAGAGGTAACAGACACACAGACACACTTTCGCATTTATAATATTAGTATGGATTATGTAAAGGTTTTACTTTGATTGCCGAATGAACTATTTTTCTTTCTTTCTTATTTAAGTTTATTCAAAAATATTGCTCATCTTGCAATTCATCGCCTAATGCTAAGAAATAAGAAAGGAAAAACCGAGTTAAAAATATTAATTGCAAGTTGATTTATTTTTTTGTTTTTTTAAAATCAGTTATTTGTTGATTAAAGAGTATTGTAAACAATGTTGATATTGTTTTTCATTATTAAAATTATTCATCCATAAGTACTAATATTATAAATGCGAAAGTGTATTTGTCTGTCTGTTACCTCTTGACGCTTAAACCACAGAAACCGATTGAGATGAAATTTGTTATGGAGACAGTTCGAGACCCTGGAAAGGTCATAGGCTACATTTTGTCGCGATATAAAAAAATAAGAGGGTGAAATGGGGGATGAAAGTTTACTACACCTACTATTGTAGTTTATCATCTAACAAATAAAACTTTAAGAACTTGGGTCTTAATCAGCCTTGTCTTTTCGTTGCTTAAGGAGAAAAAAAGAAGAAAATTACTTTTAAAAAGTGCCGTTGGGAATCAGACCTTTTATTTTTTTCTCACTAGTCAAATACTTAAGTCAATAGAAATCTCAGAGGGCTTAGTTCGAGTTTTTACTTGACGGCTTCACGCGCTCACCATCGTGCGACTGTCGAACATTTATACAGTGTGTCCGGGTTTCGATCGGCGACAATTTAAGGGCCTTTAATTTATCGAAATTTCAACGACATAATCCTAATGAAAAAAGTTTATTTTCCAAAAAAATAAAAATAAAAAATAAAAATAAAGAATTTTTAGGGATAGTTTTATAATCAGTTTAAAAATCTATTTAACTGTTTTAAATTTTCAGCAAGATTCCTACATCTTAATTTTTTTCTCAATGGCAGTTAATAATTTTGAATTGATCTTTGTTCCACTTGTAAGGCGATATCGTTAGCACCAAATAAATATTTTTCATAACTTTTGGGATCTCCAGATACATAGAAATAGTATATTTTTAAATAATTAAAATGGCTGCTATTTCAAGAGAGTTAGAACCCTACATGGCGGTTTTATGTCGATAACATTTTGATGAATTAAAGGCACTTAAATTATCGCCGGTCTAAACGTGGACCTATAGTATAGAAAAACACAGGTTTCGCTAGCGTGCCGCTAGGGGCGCTGGCTGACTAAATTCAATACAAATTGTCGAAGGTGAGCGCGTGAAAAAACTCGCACTAAGCCCTCAGGTGTTGTATTTAATCAAGGAGTTACTTTCGATAGTCGTTAATTAATTAGAAAGTACCTTCTACCTAATTACTTATAAAATTTTATCATATCCCCCTACGTAGAGTGTAGAGTTTTGTTATATTGTGAACGGTAATACTCTCTCATAGTTTATTGAAATTGTTAATATTAATGTAGATGATTTTTGAATTAATAAATCTCATTTTGTGATTTACTCAACAATTTCTTTCCGTCAATCCTACTGTAGTGCAGGAAAAGATAGAACTTAGAATAGAGCTGTATCACCAGAATAAAATTTGCAAAAATGAATAAAATAAGTATGAATTTATTTACCTAGGCATAGTTATGGCTTAGTTTCTAGTATATTTCGACCGCTTAGGCGGCAGGTCGAGAGATGTGCTGAGATAGTCTCCTTCTTCTAGTTGTTCAAACGCGTAGGGCTGCTTGTACGCGGATGCTGGAAAATAAACAGTGAAGTCTTAACATTTGAATTACGGTTAGGTTGAATTACATCCGTGTGTATAATTGGCTTGTTCGAGAATACGGTCAATATAGTCTCTAGTATTATATTACCTGTGATATAGTTTTTAAAATACCTACTCGATAGATTTTTATGTAATTACATATTAGCTGACTCGGCATATCGCCTTAGAACGGATTTAATTTTTTTAATGTTTTCAAAATTTTTTTTCTCTCCATAACAACATTACTCGGAATTCAACGAATATTCTAAACTGTTCTCGAGTTTTGCGGTAAGTAACATATTTAGTGATTTTTCGCATAACTATTTATTAGATCATCATCCTAGGCTTTCCTTGACTTATGCGATGGCACATCCTGTATACTCACGCGGCACGCAGTGATGTCTGTCTGTGTGCAGGCGCAACGGTCGCGGGCAGGCGCACGCGTACCCTCCCGCTACGTTCACGCACGCGTACTCGCACCCGGATATGTCTTGCTCGCATTCGTTTATATCTGCGGGGATAACCGGTTTTAGCTAGTATGTCACTTTAACCTAATTTAGTATCTTTTTTCCTGAAGAAGTGAAATGTCAAATTATGAGGAAATAGGCTTAAATTGCATCCATTCTGTATCTGAGATAAGACCACTGTGTGCTCATTTTGAGGTTCGAATTCAAATTCGAGTGACGAAAATGTATATGGTACTAGCAGTTGTCTGCGACTTCGCCCGCGCCAAAAGTAGGATATTCCATACAAACATTCATCCCCCCCTCCCCCCTTAATGTTTTTATATTGCAAAAAGTAGCCTAGCCCAGGGTCACAAACAGCCCCGTATCAAATTTCATTTGAATCGGTTCAGTACTCTAGGCACGATAGTGACACACAGACAGAGTTACTTTCGCATTTATAAAATCATCTAGGATTTGGTTTTGGTATAGGGGCGCTGACTAAATACTAAATTTCATAGAAATTTTAGTCACAAGGACAATTGTAAGCGTTTTACTAGTAAGCTCTCTGAGGTTAAGGACATAACTCTTCGGTTTTCTTGCCAAATGTGGCGTAATGTGGATACCTATTTCCGGGGCCAGGTTCCGACGAATTTGCCGGTCAGTCTGTGAACATAGCTATAGTTACCTAAGCACCGCTGGCCGGCACCGAGCGAGGCAAACCCCGGCGCGCAGCCACAGCGGTAGCCACCCACGGTGTTGCCGCAAAGCTGCGTCGCGTGGCACTGGTTGTACTCTATTTCGCATTCGTCTATGTCTGCAATAGACAATTCTGTGTCATTACCTACAAAACACCAGCAATCATTTAAAAAACTTTTTTTATTGAATTAAACCCGCCGCGCCCGCCTCTTCCGGGTCCGTAGCCCTATGTGTGCCAAGCGGGGACCATGTTGGTACATGTTTTTTTTGTTCGTGTTAATTTTGTATTATGATGTGCCCATGTGTAATTTTATACATGTAGACCTATTTTGGAAGCACTTATAAATAACGAAAAGAAATAAGGGAAAATAATTATTTTTAATTTTATTAAAAAAAACTTACATACACGCAGTGAGGTGCTTGTGGCGCAGTGTGGCGGCAGCGCTTTGGTAGAGATATCAAAGTTAAGCAACCCACGGCGCGGTCGAGATTGGATGGGTGACCATTCCGACCATTTAGGTGACGTCCATGACAAACATCTCCGTGTTTCGGAAGGCACGATAAGCAGTTGATCCCGGCTAATATCAATTGATCTTAGTCGTTAAGCCTAGTCAGAGGCCCTAGGGCGGCTTGATAACATCTGACAGTAAGGTTCGTCACTTCTTACAGACACCCCTCCACCACTCCGCACTGAGCCCGCGTGTGTGGAGTATGGCTCGTACCTCTTCATAGTTGAGGTGAGGCCTTTGCCCCGCAGTGGGATCTCTATAGGCTAACTTAACTTACTTTACTTTTTACATACACGCAATCATCTTAAAGCTAAACTTATGTACACATCCCATAACATAAACCCTACAACTGCTCCGGGACAAATTGTAGGGTACTGCTGTGAACAAGCATATGACCAACTAACCTTCACAAGTGTTGGTGGTCTGGTTATGCCGGTAGCCCGGAGAACAAGGGCCGTGGTCGCTGAAGTCCAAGTTACTGGTCACATTTACGTAGTACACGGTCGACTGCTTTGGCGCTAAAACAGACACACATAACACAGTATTTCCCTGGTATATCAAACAAACTAACTAAGGAAAAAATCTCTACGCAGTTAGAAAGAGAAGGTTGCGTGATAGAAAGAGAAGCAACAAATAACGGTTGGCAAATTGCGCTGCTCGAACTGAATTGCAGGGTGGTAATGACTTTGCGGAGTGATAATTCTGTCTTTGTACTATTAGATACGTGAAGCCGTTGGTCCTGCGCCTGATCTCTCTCCGGTCATGACGGACTGCCGTCTCTTCAAGCTTTGAGGGTGTAGGAATAGAGATTGCACCTATGTATTGCGCGCACTCTTGTGCACTATAATATCTCCCGCAAAGTTTGCTAATCTCTGTTCAGATGGCCGCTGTAGTCGAAATTCGGCTAGAAGGACATTATCAGAGGTCGACTTTGCATTACGAACGATGGTGACTGATTTGGTTTTATTAAAATAGTGCAAAGTTGTCTCACTGTAAAATTCTTCAATATCTGTAGAATCTGGTCGGTTCATCACTTCGGGTTGCATTTCGTATGTCGCTTCAGGCAAATACGGATCCTGAAATTTATGATATCCACTGTTGATGATTCTCTTTTGATAGGTAATGGAAAAATAATGGTTATTATTACAGCAGTGGTGTTGACATTCACTTACTCATTGTAATGCGAGAGCAAGAGAGAGAGAAAGAGAGAGAGAGAGAGAGAGAGAGAGCAGGAGATTGAAATTACATACAATACCATTATTTCAACGAACTCACCATCTCTGTAACATCTTCTCTGCTGCTAAAATATTTAATGTCACGTTTTTCAGATGGAGGCTCACATTTCGGTAGGTTTGGACATTTTCTTATCTGAAAATTGTATTCAAACTCTGTACATTTAAAAGATTTCTTACGGTTGATGCAAATGGCTTCTACAGTATATTCGACCCTCCTGCGCCTCGCAAGATGTGACTAGTGTGAGAAAGCACCAATGGCACGCGACTGTCATTGGAAACCCCCTTTCCCGTAACATCACCTGTCCCCGTACGCCTCCGCACCTCTGGCGACCGCAGGAAGGTCGCGCTAGGACTTGTCGGACTATAACAGTGTCTTTTCCCTAAGTTCACAAACACCGGCGAAGCGTCAAACTAAAATGGACAGTCAAGGTATAGAAATTGGGTGGCGTTATTACCTTTTGGATACGAAACCCGGAAAAATAAAAACGGTTCCTAATTAATCTGAGTTTTTTTAGATTTAGCTATGATTGTGAGTTTGTCTTTCGGTCTTTCACCCTTTACAGGGTCATTTGTAAAACACTTTACTATTATTATTAGAAGCCTGACGTTTCCCACGGCAGGGCCTTTCCCTTTTCCCACTCTCCATAGATATTGGGCATTAGTTGTTTCACTAACCGATGTTCTTATGGTAAGTGAAAACATCGCGAGGAAACCTGACTAAGGCGACTAAATGTGCAACCATGAAATTAAATCAAATTACACTTACAAAAATTAATCGACTGTGTCATCCGGTGGGACTCGAATAGCGAACGGACGTGGGTTCGAGTCCCACCGGATGACACAGTCGATTAATTTTTGTAAGTGAAATTTGATTTAATTTCGTAAAAACTTGCAAAATAATTGCTTAAGTTATAAAAATATAATAGTGCACTCATGATCCAAGTTGGTCAGGTTCCCCTGTTCAGGACGGCATTCACTCCACTGTTATTACCTGATCTGCCATATCCTGGATCACGGTCTAGCGATGAGCGATTGTTGCAAAAAAAATTAATCGAATGAATTGATTATCGACCATTCGAACTATCGAATGTCGATTTAGTAATAAGAAAAAAAAATATCGAATAATAATCGACAATCGAATGATAATCTATACTGGGCCCTTCGATGCATTCGATCTAATTGCCGCGACTGTGCGCACAGGACAAGTAGCGACCGAATAGTTAATCGACGCGACGAATGACGATTCAATCGTTAGTAGTTAGTAGTACGATAAATTATTGTTTTTAAGTGATAAGCATTCACTTTGCAATCTAAATATATTATTGCACCCTGGCAGGGTGGCCGAGAGGTTAGGCAATCGCCCGGCATGCGAGGAACGCGGGTTCGATTCCCGCCTCTGGCGGTCATTTTTTCAAGTGCAATAATATATTTAGTTCGTAGTACGGCCTGCACACCGCGCGCTCCGGTATTGCTCGCCGCATAATCGAAGAATAATCGAATGACTGCGGTTGCTTATCGAATACATTCGATTGCCGAGACCATTCGAATAATTCGATTATTTTGTAATAATCGCCCATCGCTATCACGGTCTCAAGCGGTTCCTGGGCACAACCGGGGTAACGCTAGGATGATGATGATTTCGCCCTGTATAAGTACCTGTACGTTGTCGCCATAGCACGGATGCGGTCCCCGGCAGCGACGCGCGCGGGCCTGAGTACCGACCCCGCAAGACGCAGAGCAAGCGCTCCACTTGGACCAAGGCGACCAGCGCGCCAATGCTGGGTCCTGATCGATAAACAAATACTAGGCGTTTCATACAAATATACATTTTATATTAGAGTCATCCTACAAAAACAACGATTTTCACCACACGGTATCATCAAATAAATAAAAGTTTTAGAATGTAGTTAAATTTTTTAGGTATTTTTATGTTGCTGCAATAGTAAATGTTGAAATGATAATTACGAAGAAGTCGTTGTCGCATTTTAAATACGACAGGAAATTGAATCGGCAACGTGTATTAATAAGTTGAAATAACTGTATTTATTTACTTCTATTTAATTGTTGGTCTCACCCAAAAGTAGAATAAAAAAAAACTACTAAAAAAGCAAGTAATATAGTTTTAGGATGAACGGTAAATGGTGTCTTAGGTAAGTACTCACTTCGCAAGGTGGCATGTGGCATTTTCTTTTATCGATGGCCGGTCCTATGCATTCAGATTCGTCTAGGATTATCTTGTCAGACTTCGTGGTTTTATCTAGAAACAACAAAAGAGAAATCTCATTTTACTAACAAAATCCGTTATCTGTCCACCGTTTGTCGGATTCTTAAGACAAAATATGCTGGATGCCTGGCAAATGTATGAGATACTTAGTCAGGAAGAAGCGCGTTAAAATACGTATTTTTTATAGTAGAATTCGATCGTGACAGTTTTAAGCCAATATAACTAGAAATTTCATAACATCGTCGTTAGTATAATTATGGATCTGGAAACACGATTAGAGGCATTTGATTCGATAGAAAACCCTCCTGAAGATTGGTGTTATTTTGCACTTTTTGCATGTTAAATATTGTTTTAAACGCTTGCTGGTGCTAAAATTTCGGCGCTTTCTCTTTTATTCTATTCATCATTACACAAAGACGAAAATTATGGGAATATATTTTTAATTTGTTTAAATTTTCATTCTTGAAATTGCCAAAAACACTTTTACATGTGCGTTACAGAACGCAATGGGACAGTTGGGCTTTAAGTACTCACCATAGACGGCACCGTCATTCTGATAGCTGCAGCGGCGACCGCGCTGCTGAAACCCGGCGCCGCACGTCGCGTTGCACAGACTCCACGCGGACCAGGGACTCCACTTGCCCGGGACTGGATAATCGACATAAGTAGGGTTAAAGGAAAAACATACAATTTTGCTACTATAACGCCAGTGTAGATGAGACACACCGGCCGCATGTCAGACCACCCCACTTTGACATTGAGACCGCCTCTATTCCCTACGCAATAAAAGCTGTTTTCGTAGTTCACATGGGTACCTGACGTGCTGCCGACTGTGCAGAGGCTAAAGTCAGCTAAATTACACTTGCAAAATTGTAATAGAATCGTAATTGAATAGCATGATTTTGACAAAAGGTCTATACCCATACTAGAACTGTCAAAAGGTTGCAATTAAATTACGATTCGGTTACAATTTTCCTAACGTTTAGCAGACTTGGGCCCTAGTTCGCTTACTAAGTAAGCTATGGTATGGTAATGGTTCACTTAACGGTTGCTAGACAGAAGCTACTAGAGCTTAGTTTCAAAGGAAGTAAGCGTAAGGTTGCGTTTCCGCCAAAAATATGGGAGGATGTTTTTGTTGAGATCCAATAGAATAAACCATTTCCACAGGAGCTTCGCTGAGCGAGGTTAGGTAGGTAAAATAAAGTGATTTTATTAGTTCTTTATATAAATAAATAATAAATACTTAGTAAATAAAAGTTTCTATTCGCTGCAAGAGTTTTTTAATGAACAAGATAAAAATATTTAGTGTTATTAATTAAATAATATTTGTTATAGATTTTAAGTATTTGCTGTGCCCTTACAGGGTCATGTTTGTATCTATTAATATTGTTAACATCTTTATAACAACATGGTGCAATAAAGAACTTTGAACTTTGAACTAAATATCCCCTACTAGTCTAAGCATCCACACCATACTAGAGAAGCGGACATCTCTAGTGGAAACAGAGACTAAGATCCGAAAGCACAGAGCTAGCCAACAATGTTAACAAGAGACACATTACTCTGATTTCAAAAGGCCTGACATTACAAAATACTTATTACGGTAATACTTACCTTTAATAGCAACATTGTATCGTTTATGCGCGGTGCCTGCGGTATTTTCAGCCACGCAAATATACTGGCCCGCGTCGCGGACGCTCGCACTCCAAATAGCGAGTAAACTGTTGCCTTCTATGTTGTTTATGTTGGATAACTCGTCGCTAAGGCGCTGGGTGTCCTGAAGGATGTAGTAGATAAGAAGCATTCTTAATCATGCTGCTGATGATAAGGAATACAGTTCGTGAAACAAAATCGCGAAGTAAAGTCCCGTGCGTAATATTATTTTTTATAACGACAAAAATATAGGGATACAAGAAACTTAAGTTTACAGTCTGTAAAATCAGTTCTATGTCTCTGATAAAAACAATAATTCTGATATATTTAATCAAACAAAAATATGTTACTTGCCCACAAAACATTAGTAAATCAGTTCCCAGTTTGAATAAATAAGCTTACTTAATCGAAACAAAAACGGGAACACCAATAGTAAGCACTCAGTAAATTTTTGTTAAGGCATCGTTCACACCAAAAGTATTGTCCGCCGCCGACTCCTCCACGCCGAAGGAACCGAAAATACGCTATTACCTAAAGCACAGAATAAGTACTAGTACTCCGTACAGAAGTTTTGCAAAGTCAAACTTCATCAATTCTTCGTCAAACAAAAAAGACAAACATGAAATCAAAGAAATGTCTACTCAATGTCGTCAACGATTTGGTGTAATTTAGGTCGCCTCAGACTCGCGCACATTCTCGTTTAGACACCTACAGAAATACATTGCAAGATAATTTCATTCTTATAACTCAGGAATATGATTCATAATACACAAAACCTATTCAATGACGTGCTATCATACGACGCGATAGGGTTGACTACTAAAAGAAGCTACTAACGCCATCTAGCGCATCTATCTAGGACTTTATTGATGCTCGTCAACGCTAATGCTAGCAACGTAGTGCCGCGTGCCGCCGGTGAATAAAAAGCGCGCGCGTGGCGCTGCCGGCTAGCGACACCCAACTTGTTTAGCCCATCACACTGGATCGCAGCGCGCAACTCCGCGCAAGTACATTTTTGCTACCTACGCGGAGAATTACACAGGCTTGCCTAAAGACCTTACATTGTAAGCCGCTGACGGTATTATTACGCAGTGAGCACACTCACAGTCGGCGGCAGACAATGGTCTGAACGATACCTAATTTCGTCCATGCTAATTCTAACCTTCAACCAGCTGATCTTCGGCACCGGATTCCCCTTAACCTCACACTTGAGGACTACACTCCTCATCAACGGCACCACATGGTTCTCCATATCCGGACCCTTACTTATGGAAGGAGACATTTCGATGGTAACGGCGAAAATGATCTCAGTCGTCCCCACTTTATTCGTCATTATGCACGAGTATTTGCCGCTGTCGGGTACTTGGGTGTTGTTGATTATCTGAAATTATTTTAGGGTTCAACTTTTATGGATTCTATTTAGATTACTAGCAGCCATTTACTATCTGTCGTTGGGGCACAATGTAAAAAAGTTAATTTCGAAAAGGTAGAATGAGGAAGAATACCCAATATTATAATCTTCGATCTTTGTTCAGTGATAAGTACCTGGGCATCCGAGCTTTGGTCTGTTATTACTATTTATTGTAATAACAGATATATAGGCAAATGTTAGAAATCGTTAGAGCCGTTTCCGAGATCACTACTACATATATAAATAAATATACAAGAATTGCTTGTTTTAAGGTATAAGATATGCCATGTACGAGTATGTACCGTATTTACGTGGTGTGCAATTACAAAGTATCCCCAGAAGGGCCGTGCAATATTTTACCCATTCTTGGTGATATATGTGAGGTTTTAGACTACCCCTCATCCAAAAGCATGTGTATCTATACTAATATTTTAAAGAGGAAAGATTTGATTGTTTGTATTGAATAGGCTCCGAAAGTACGGGACCGATTCAAATGAAATTTGGTACGGTGATAGTTTAAGACCCTAGGAAGGACATAGATTACTTATTGTTGCGATATAAAATCATCAGGGGGGGTAAAATGAGAGATGAATTTCTTTTGGAAAATCCGACTTTTGGCGCGGGCGAAGTCGCGGGGAACTGCTAGTTTTTTATAAAGTATCTTATCCCTCCCCTTCTTTCGGGCCACTCGTGATTATTGCAAATACCAGGAATCAGGCACGTAGCACTAAGCAGAAAATAAGAATTGTATACTATCACAAGTTGTTGATCTACGTTTTTGCTACACATCACTTTTGGGAACTACTTACCATGCTAAAGTTGTCATTCAGCAAAGTTACTCTTGGTGTGGTTTCTCCGATCTCAATGTATGGGTGTTTGACCCACATGACGGAAGGCACAGGACTGCCCTCCACTGGGCATGTTAGGTTGAGTGGTTTTCCTACGCGAGTGGTAGCGATCTTGGCACTTTCTTTTGGAACTGGTGGTGGCACTGTAAAGTAAATTAAGAAGAAGAATATTAGTACACAAGCCAGAAGTCATTAATTACTTTTTACCTGACTGCGGAAGGAGGGTTATGTTTTTCGAAAGTTTGTATGTATGTAAGTATAATTGTTTGGCACGCCCTACAGCCCAAACGGCTGAACAGTTTTTGACATATGAGGTGTCGTTGAATTTGTCAAAATTATAAGAGTGACATAGGCTATATACATTTAAAAATAGCACCCGCAAATGGAAATAAAGGGGGGAGGGTGAACTGATTTTTTCCTTACCATAGCAATATGGGTATCCAAAGAAAGCCAGTAAAAAGACTATTCCAAAAATATTATGATTTTTGCAGTTGGTTGTTTTGTTTTTTCAATAATAATGTTTGCTTGTTACTAAGTATTTACGCCGTTTTCTGAATAATATGACCACTGCGGTCTGCTCAACACCACCATAATTACCTAAGTATTTTTCTAGATAGGTATCTAACGTTGCATTTTAAAATACCAGTTATTTGTCAATGCCAGGTAAATTGCATTTAGAGTGCAGTAATCTATCATATTACTTAATTTTTTGATTAAAGAATTTGTTTAAAAATCTTAGTCGCACCGCCCACTTTCATTTGCTCAAATGCATGACAGGTAGAGAATGTCACTTGTTGGCAATAGGTGCGCTTCTTGTGAGAAGTTTTAGTTACGCATTAAAGCTTAAATAAATAAAAAAGTTCTTAGTATTATTTCTTACCCATAACATCAACTAAGTACACCAGACTAGTATTCCCAACCCTGTTACGCGCGACACACGTGTAGTTGCCGGCCTGCTCGGGTGAAGCTCGCTTCGCTTCTATCACCTCGCCGTAGTCGGTGGACACCATGCTGTCGTCGAATAGACGGAGTGGGAGGCCGTCCTAAATTATAAACAAATTGAAAAGTAATTTACCCGTATCATATGCCTGTAATATTGCAAGAAACTGACCACCTATGACAATATCTGAGGTGGGTAACTTTTATTCAAATTATAGTCTGACCTCTTATCTGAGACCTTTACTGGGGCACAGAATAAGTACTAGTACTCCGTACAGAAGTATGAATTTGCAATGAAATTCAAAGAAATATCTACTCAATGTTGTCAACGATATGGTGTAATTCAGTTCGCATCTGACTCAAACACGTTTTCGTGTAGACACCTACAGAAGTAATTTCATTTTTCTAGGACTTTACTCACGCTCGTCCAACCAGCAACCTAGTGTCGCGCACCGCCGGTGAATAAAACGCGGGAACGTGTAGTGATGTACAAGGCTCGAGGCTTCCGAGTCCTTTTGCCGAGAGCTCAGAGTCGTTTACAGGGCTCGCCTCGTTTGTATGAAGCTCGACGACTCGAAAGTCTTTTTTAGAGTTCGAGCCTTTTTCGGAGCCCGCCTCGTTTGTATGAAGCTTGGAGTCTTTCGCAGAGCTCGAGCCTTTTTGAGGGCTCGAGCCTTTTTGAAAGCTCGAGCCTTTTTGAAAGCTAGAGCCTTTTTGAAAGCTCGAGCCTTTTTGAAAGCTCAAGCCTTTTTGAAAGCGTTATAAAGCGTTTTCTTTTTTTAAGTATTAAAATGAAATGAAAACACAGTTATACAATAAACATAGGAATCAGCTTTATTTACAAATACAAGTCATTTTTAAATCACATATTTCTTTATTCTAAGTAACTGCTTTTATTATTATTAATCATCAAAAAAAGATTACTTAGTTACGGAGATATTAAAGTCATAAACATAAACTTGAGCTTTAAGCCTTTTTGAAGCCTTGCTTTCATTTTAAGACTCGAGCTCTTTTCACGGCTCGAGTTCTTTTAAAGGTTCGAGCTCTCTCGAAGGTTTGAGCTCTTTTGAAGGCTTGAGCTCCTTTAAAGCCTCGAGGCTAGGCTCAGAGAGCTCGCAGCTCGGCTAAGCTCGGGGCACCAAGCCTACCGAGCTCACTGAGCCTTGCCATTCCGCCTCGAGGCTTCAAAAATAGGACTCGAAGCCTCGAGTCTTGTACATCACTAGGAGTGTGTCGCTACCGGCTAGCGACACCCAACTTGTTTAGTCCCTCACCAAGGGGTCGCCGCGCGTAGGTACGTTTTTGCTACCTACGCGGGAAGATACACAGGCCTGACTGGAGGTACGGGGGTGCGGGGGTGGACGATAACAAAGAATTCGATTTGGTTAAATTTGAGAAACGAATGCGAATTTCAAATTTTAAAATTCAAATCACCCCATCAATTTACAAGCGCCCGCCGCCCGCACGGATTATAGATATGCGTGTTGTCGCAAAAACATCAATGTTATAAATAATCAACACCCTACCAATGTTTCGTCACAATCCGATTATCATCATCATCCAATTTAAGAGCTAGGCTGTTGTCGGTGGAGCTTCTTCCATTCCTCTCTGCTTTCCGCCCTTCTCTTGACCTCCTGATACGACCTGACATTTTATATTTATCTTTTCTTTTATTTGCTGCATGTAGCTTATTCTTGGTCTTCCTCGCTTCCTTTTTGCTTCTATTCTTCCTTCTATTACCGTTTTAATGAAATTGTCGTGTCGAATCAGGTGGCCTAACATTCGTCCCCTCCTACACTCTATTGTTTTTCATCAATTTCCTTTTTTCCCTAACCATAGACAAAACTTCTTCATTTCTTTTCTTCTCGGTCCAACTAATACGCTCTATTCTCCTCCAGCACCACATCTCGAAGGCTTCCAGTCTCACAATCCGATCAATGGTTTTAAAACTCATAGAGGACATACACTGATTTTTATTTATATGGATAGATAGATTTACTAATGTAAAAAAGTGGGTATTATTTTTTAATCAAAAGTAAATTACAAGTTACATAGTATTAGGTTAAAACTTGAGTATATAAACGTGAACAAAAATGTCAAATGTATTTTATGTATTGAAGTAATAATGACCATACCTTGAACCAATACACTGCGGGCAGTGGATTACCATACGGGTGACAATGAAGATAGAAAGACTGTCCAGACAACACTTGTAAATTGATAACATCCGACGAATTTCCTTGGAATAGGGTTTGGAATATTTTTGGAGATTCTGAAAATAAACGAATATATTATTTTTTACCACCATTTTCTTTTACTACCCGACCTTGTGTAAGTAAACAATTGGCGTGACTACCAAAAACACAAAATTAGAAGTGAACATGACAGTAGGTAGAAAAAAAGTAAAAAAGGGTCTTTTTCTAATCAGCTGCGGCATTTTATGGTAATTTAAATTCGATGTATCGTGTCGGACAGGATTATCATGAGCAAGGTAAATGTTCCTTTATCATCTTTGTAGTGTCGCCTGTAGTTTGCGGTTCATCTCGGACTTGTACCTTAAAGCCCACTACACTGTACCATACCGTGACCGTGATAGGACTGTATAAAATACACATTTGATATCCAACCCTAAACAGAGAAGTAAAAGCCCAAAGAATATAAGCTTGGTGTCGGTTTTGACAATGCCAGAGCGGTGCATCGACGAACCCGAGCTTTAACATTTTGAACTAAAAGTTTTCACGCTAAGGTCGAAAATCGAATGTGTACTTTTTTATACAGTCAGTCAGGTTATGGTACAGTGTAGTGGGCAAAGACCTTAAGACTAAAATTTCTATCTAATAAAACCTTACCCAACACCTCAAGCCGTATCTTCTTCTCGCTCACACCGCCTTCGTTAGATGTCACACACGTATACACCCCAGCATCATTCAGCCGAACGTCTTTTAGAATCAAGTCGGCGTAGCTGATGCCTTCTTCGTTCTCGCTTACCATTTCGCCGTTGCGTATCCATTGTATTTTAGGTGGCGGGTTGCCTGACGCTTTGCAGGATATTCGGACTCGAGTGCCTAGCTGAAATTAAAAACATACTTGTCTGTCTATTACTTGTTCACGTCTAAACCAATTTTAGATTAAAGATGTATAGATAGTTTGAGTCTAGGGAAAAGACATAGTATAGTTTTCATCCTAGAAATTATACCTTGAGAGGGTGAAAGGGGGAGAAGTGAAAGTTTTTATGGCAAATCCGACAATTCCGCGGGCGAACATGCCCGCGGGGGTAGTTTAATTAAATAGACGTCAAATAATTTGATGAAATAAGAAACGCCGGCTCAAAGTCGTAGGAAGTACTTACAAAATTAGTCGAGTGGCTTAACGTCCTCTGTAGCTCAGTTGGATGAGCAATCGCCCGGAGAGCGAGGAGTCGTGGGTTCGAGTACCACCAGAAGACGGTCAATTAATTTTAGTGTCGATAGTTTATTTCGTAAAAATAGATACGCTTATTCAGAAAGAACGAAAGAAAAGTATTTGTTTAGCACCAAAAATACAAAACGACGGGGCGACTTAGTGCTTAAAACTAATATTTTGGTACCAAATAGGGAGGCCTTATTGGTGGCTTAATGTATGTCAGTGGCAAAAAAGCACGTCACGACAACTGGTGTTCGACTCACATTTACCACAGCCTCGGCCAACTCGTCCCCAACACCATTTTCCGAGTATAGTACTATCTCTTCCACTCGCGCCGGACTCACGACGCTCACTCTATACACGATGTAAGCAGACCCTGCTACGTTGGTCGCGTCACATCGGTACAAGCCTTCGGATGTTACGGTAATGTCCGTACTGACAAGTGACGAGTTCACGACGCGCCAGTTTGTGTTGCTGTTGAAAATTAAAGCTAATTTAGTATTGATTGAAACTATCAAATAGCACGATTTATATCAACTAAAGTGTAAATCACCTGCTACCCTCTCAGTTTTTCACATTGATTACGGAATCTGCTGTGTTCAAGCGACAAATTTGTGCGCACGCCTCCTGCGCCACTGATACACACGTCTGTGATTGAGAACCCTTCCCCGCACAATACCACCCGTCCCAGCAACACCGCTTGTCCCCGTTGACAGTGAGCATGCTACGCCCGCCAGGAGACGAGCGCTTGAACTTGTTGTCCTTTTCATATTTTTTAGCTTATGAATTAATCACAATGTATAGCTGACAGCAGATGCAAATTATAATACATCAGCCAACGAGCCTAGGTCTCTGTCTACATCGTAAATGTAAGTAAATACGTACTTGAAAGACCATTTGACGTCAGGTTGTGGTGATCCTTTGGCATTGCATTCTAGAGTGGCGTTGGTGCCTTCTTTGAGTTGGACATCCAAAAGATCAAACTCCGATATAAATGGAGGAACTGTAAATAATCAACCTAGTTATATGTAGTTGGTGGGAAGCAGTGCCCAGCAATGGGACGTTTACACTTGGATGGATTCGACTATAAATTATTTTCCCTTCAATTATAAGCGCGATGACGAATTATTCCACGCGACTGCTCCCACGCATACGTCCGATGTACCATATCAACTTTCATCCCCCATTTCACCCCTAAAGCTTTTACATCGCGCCCAAGAGTAGCCTATGTCGTTTGCAGGGTCTTAAACTATCTCCACACCAAATTGCATCTAAATCGGTGCAGCCGTTTAAAAATGAAAAGGTAACAGACAAACAGAAACACTTTCGCATTTACAATATTAGTACGGACGGACACCTTCTGCACAAATAAAAGAACTGTACAAATAGGGAACGTAATGCAAAAAGCATTCTCTACGTATGAACCATAGAAAAATTATCTAAAAGTATTGACTCCAAACATTTCCATACCTAAAACGTCCAGAATAAACTGTCTGCTGATAGTGCCATGGTTGTTTCTGACCACACACTTGTAGGTGCCAGTGTGGCGAAGCTGGACGTTCAGCAGCTTAAGCCGATCCTTGTCCTCGAATATCATCGGCTTTGAGTTGAACAGCCATTTTGTCTGCAAAATTTAAATGGTGGAGTTCTACCAGTTACACAATACAGGGCAATGAAACTGAAAAATAAATAAATCCTACTAAGATGCGTGAATGATGAATAACTTAAAACGATCGGCCATCAACACTTATTACCCTAGAGAGTAACTAACAAAGGCACCTAGTCCGGCTCTAATTGGATTTATTTTAATATACATAAACATATGTTAGAGAGTAGTCTGAAATACCAGACACGTACAATTTTTTTATACCCGCCAAATAAAACCTATTTGTGAGGATCTATAAGTGTTACACTGTTTTAAACTTTCATGGTCATTATCATTAGAATAGTTATTTACGGGATTGCTACCATGTACCTTTTCATTTTCGAGTTTCCGATATTTCGGCGCTGTTGCAAGCGCCATGATCACGGAATAACTGAAGATCTTGCGGGTGGGATGTTATGGGCAAACATATCGGTCTACCCTCCTTCTAAGTCTTTTATTGCGTTCACCTCCGGTACCACTGTTTGCAAACTCACTATTTTCTCGCGTTTGTTCTCGACACACAACACTAACAGTATCCGACCGCGAAACTACACTTGGTTGGTTTTTTCGGTTTTTGCACATTCGAATCACTGGATTCCAGACACTTGATAATTTAAACCCGTCCTCGCGATTGAAATTTTTGTATTTGGTGATTTCAATTGCTTCTCTGACCAATCTTGGTATGTAATGGCGTTCTGTCGAAATGATCTGAGGGCTATGAAACTCAATTTAATGATTTGGACCTGATTCCAACAAATGTTCCGCGAACGCCAATTTTTGGATGTCATTGTTCTTGACCGCCTTAATGTGTTCCTTCATTCGGCACGCTATGGTACGTTAAGTTTGGCCGATATATGAACTACCACAGCTGCAGTTGACCTTGTAGACACCAGGTTTATCTAAGGGGAAACAGTCTTTAGGCGAACGTAGACATTGTGTCACTTTTCTTAATGGAGTGAAGACAGTATTTAGTGAATACTTATTAAGTACATTTGAGATCTTGTCTGTCATATTTTTTTTAATAAGTTTTGCTTGTAATCGGGGGGTATCTCGTTAATAAAGCGCGGTACCAGATAACGCGTGGTTCGTTCCCCGTACATGTTGTTTGCTCGTGACGTGCATAAGCGCTCACTAGCCATGGACCGGGTATATACAGGATGTTCGATCTTTTTGATTAGTTTGTCATTGAAAAATTGTTTTTTCAGCAGACTATATTTGAATTGAAAATGGACTGGTAATACATGGCAGTGTTTAAACAGATCAATTGGTTTATCATATAATTGTTCCTTCACCTCTTTTGATACAATTATTTTAAGTATTCTAAGTTGGAGCTTTCGAATGGTATCCAGGTAACTGGTATAAGTGCGACCGTAAGTACTTAGTCCATATTGTACATAAGAATCAGCGAGAGCGTTATATAGCATTATTTTGACCTTGAATGGTATGCGGTCCTTCAATATTTTTTGGTTTGCTAGAAAAATTCTTAGTTTACTGCACACATGATCTATATGTTGCCCCCAGTTAAATCTGTTATCTATTATAAGTCCGAGATAAGTGTGAGATTCGACTAGTTCAATCTTAGGGCAGTTACAATCGTTGAAACTGTGGGCATGTAAGCAGTGATGATCATGAGCGACTATATTTGGTTCCGAAGGATGCTTAAGGTAAGGTGATTTTATGTGTATTAGTTTAGTTTTGCTCGCATTCAGAACCAAGCCTGCATCATGACACCACTTGGTGAGCTTCAGAAAATCTGACTGAAGTAATGCACTTGCCTTTCCGACATCCTTTTTTCCTACAATCAAGCACGTATCGTCGGCGAATTGATAGCAAGTGCAGTGTTCAATGCAGTCGCTCATATCATTCACGTATGTTAAAAAGTGCAGCGGACCCAGTACCGATCCCTGTGCTGTGCCCTGAGGAGAAGATACAGCATCACTGCAGGTAGCTCGTATTTGTACTACCGAATCACGATCTTCCAAATAGTTTTCGCACCACTTTAGTAAAGGTCCGCGTATACCACAGTTTTCCAACCTGCCTATTCATTTTGTATGATCAAGGGTATCAAATGCACGTGAAAAGTCTATGAACAGAGCCAAGACATGGTTTCGTTGATTAAGGTGCTCATTGACCTCATCCGCAAAATTAGAAAGAAGTGCTGTAGTGCTTTTACCCTTCTGGAAGCCAAAATGGTTTTTGTAAAGCACGTCGTTATTTTTATAGAAACTATGTATTTGCTCACATATGTATTTCTCAGCTATCTTGTCAATAGTTGAGAGTAAAGTTACTGACCGGTAATTGTTATAGTCGTCACGTTTACCTTTTTTGTAAATTGGCCGGACACACCCTTTTTTTAGGTCATTTGGATACAGCCCTTGTTTAACACTGCTGTTGATGAGATTAGAAATGGCAGTAGCGATATTTTTGCCTATCATTTTAACGTCCGATACTTTAATATTGTCAAGGCCCGGAGCTTTGTTGGGGTTAAGATTTCCTATAATTTTGTGTATTTTCTGTTTTGTTGCTTTCTGAAAAAGTATACTTGTGTTTGTTGACTTAGAATGCAAATTATTATCTAAAAGTCGAATACTGCATTTGGGTTTAATTTTTTGAACTGCACTTTCGAACCCAAAAGCAAAGTAATCAGCGATGGATTTATCCGTTAATCCCTGTGCAGCAAAGGCTTTTATTATTATGTCGTCTATGGTTAAAGTAATTCTGCCAAGCATTTGATTAATTATGTGGTAAACTTTTTTTGAGTTATTGAAATTTTTATTAATATAATCAATGTAGTATTTGTTCCTACGGTGTTCTATAACCTTGTGTACCTTTTTTCGTATTTTATTATATTCGAGTCTTAGAGAGGGGTTATTAGGGTTCTTTTTCCACTGACAAAAGAGTTGGTCACGTTTATCACATAATTTTACGATATTTTCATCTATCCACGGAATTTTAAAAGTTTTGGTATGTTTTTTTAAGTTCTTTGTTGAACATGACTCACTCTTTGCATGGTTAAAATAACTATAGATACAATTTAGAATTTCGTTAGGATCATTCATATAGGCTAGTTTGATTCCAATTAATTTTATTAAGTTCATCGTAGTAAACATCGTAGTTGATGATTTGTTTTTGTACCGACACTCCCTGTATATCCTTTTTCGTCCCGTCGCTTGCACAGGCAAACGCAGTGGTCGGCCAGTGCGAGATCGATAACGGCCGAGTACGGATCTAATGCGGGGAAGCGCGCAAAAATGTGGTCGATACAAGATTTTGTGATTATGTTAAATTTTTTTCGATTCTTGTGAAGTCGGTGATTCCACACATTAGACAGCACTCGCTTAGTGTTTCCAAATATGAATCTTTGTATGACGAAACAGGTTTTTTCAGGTCTATGTTCATATCACCTATAAGAAGTAAATTTTGTTTAAGCGCAAATTGCGGAATGCACCTACGTAACTCTGTTATAAACATACTTTTATTAGTGGATGGTGGCCTATAAATGGCACATACAACTATTTCTTGACCAGTTTCTATTTTTAATGTTCCAAATAGGCTTTCAAAAGTGAAGCTTTTAAATTGAATTGGTGTAAACTTTAGATATTCTTTGGTATAGACGACAATACCACCGCCTTTTTTATTATTCCTTAATTGTATGTGCATTTTATAGCCACGAATATTAAATAATGGGGCAACAGTATTAGATATTCCAGCTTCAGTAATAACAATTATATCCAGTGGAAAAGGACAACTGTGAATAACCTGTAGTAGTTTACTGTGATTTTTAGTAAGAGATCTTATATATATATGCAAACATGAAAATGGTAAGTTTTTATAGCTAGGCAGCCGTTTGAAAAAACTACCTACATTATTACAACCAAAAAATTCTTTTATTTGTGACGTATCCATAATACTGCAAGCAATAATTTAAAAAAAAAACGTGCAGACTTATTAAATTCTTAAAAAAACAGGAATTGAGCAAGTACCTAGCTAGACTATTGTAGTTGTTCTAGAACAGTTTTAATATCGTTGATAGATCTAATGTAATAGATTTTACTATCGGGGCTCTTCCTTGCACATACCTTTTCATCCTTGTACCTTACGAATTGAACTTTACCCCGTAGTTGTAGTTTTGATTGGTATAAAATGGTTTTCATTGGCTTGGAGAGCGCTTCTCTAATAAACACCCGATGTTCGGCCTTTTATTTTTGAATGTCAGGTAGAATGACTCCTGCAGTGATTCGTTTTTCTTTGCTGGCTGTTATCCATTTATCTCTTGCAGTCTGTGACTTCATTTGTACTATGATGATTCCAGGTTTTTCTTTATTTCCCAGTATGCGGCGGGTAGTTTTGATTTCGGCGTTATCCACTTCCAATTTAGACGCAATTGTGTTTAAAACTTTTTCGACTTCTTGTGGTGGGAGATCAGGTAATCCAGCTATTTCTAGTGTTTCTGACAACGATTTTTGTTCGACCAGTTGCATATTTTGCTCTAGAACTGCCACTCTGAGTTGTAGGTTTTTATTTTGGTTGCTTAAATCTTGGTTCTTGTGTTCAAGGTCCTTTATCTTACTGTCTTGATTTTTTATAGATATTGCCATGTTATTAATTTGATCGCTAAGAAACTCTAGAGATGTTTCTAGGTTTGCAATTTCCTCACGAATTGCCTTTCTTAGTTTCCTTTCTATGTCCTGTATGAGTTTTTCCGTATCCAAGGTGGGTTTTCTGCCAACAATATGACCCGTGTCTGAGTCGTCATCGGCATCTCCTTCTGGGATAAGGTACGATGACCTGCGAGACAGGTTGCTTAGGCAATCTTCGCAACTCCATTCCATACCATTTGCATTCCTCAGGGAGTTCAGCTGCTTATTTGATAGCTTCGAACACAGAAGATCCGCATGCACGACTTTATTACACCTGCTGCATTCCAATCCTGGGGCTTTCTTTGTTATATTCTTCTTACAACTTGTACACTTAATTAAAGGCATGTTGACGGTAGATTAATATTGTTAAAACGGGAGCTCCACACGACCTCACACTACGCTCGCCTTAGTAAGACTCTGTGTCTGGGTGAAAGCTTCCCTTTATATCCATTGTTCTGTAAGACATTACTGTTAGTGTTGTGTGTCGAGAACAAACGCGAGAAAATAGTGAGTTTGCAAACAGTGGTACCGGAGGTGAACGCAATAAAAGACTTAGAAGGAGGGTAGACTGATATGTTTGCCCATAACATCCCACCCGCAAGATCTTCAGTAATTCCGTGATCATGGCGCTTGCAACAGCGCCGAAATATCGGAAACTCGAAAATAAAAAGGTACATGGTAGCAATCCCGTAAATAACTATCCTATGAGTGTTTTTACATTGCTACTGTAATGTAAATAAATAAATAAGAAATTGTCCTCCAAGGTACTGAAAATTGACTAAAACCTCGAACTTATGTGAAGAATTTTGTTCAAGCAAATTGCTAGTTAATTGCTTGTTTGATTATATTATATTTTTGGAAACTTTTCTCTAAACTGAAGACAATAACATGGTTATTATATCTAGGTAGTATCCTAGCCCGCGTTATTTAGTAATCTTAGCCCGCGGCTTCGCGTCCACCCCGCAGTCAAAGTACCAGTCATTGCCTCTCACGACCTCCACATCAGTTGTCTCATTGGCTATAAGGCTCGGAGGTCACTCGACGTCATATCAAGGCTGGCATATGCAGATCCAGCAATGTAAGTCACCACACCGATGAAGCTAGAGGATTATACTAACCTTAGCCCGCGGCTTCGCGTCCACCCCGCAGTCAAAGTACCAGTCATTGCCTCTCACGACTTCCACATCAGTTGTTTCATTGCCTATGAAACTCGGAGGCCACTCGACGTCAAGATTGACGATGGCATATGCAGAACCAGCTATATTGGTCACCACACAGGCGAAACTGGTAGAATTGTGCCGTGACACGTTGGAGATTTGGAGTCGGCCTTCCGATATCAGTTTTGCGCCCTGTAATAAATGTCAAATCAAAAAATGAACCTGATTCCTAACAGCCTTCTCTAAGACTAAGTCAAGTTCACGCCGTTTCTTGCTTTGATAAAGAAACAAAAAGAGACTAATTGCAACAATTAAGAAACATCAAATGAAACAGCTGCCTATTTATACACCATTTGATAGGGATATCATTCGATTACGACTAAAATTCGAAAAAAAACAAGCGAAAACATGGGCAAAAAGCATGAGAAATGGCAACAACTTATTTGAAATTTCTAAATTATTATAGTCTGTCTCTTTTGCTCATTTGCTCTTTATGGTCGTATACTATAATTATGTGGAATATACTACACACCGCGAATTTCTCGGTAATTTTAATAGACTTGTTTGCCATTGCCCTGTCCATTTTACACAATACCCAACAAACACTATAGTCCGAGAGGTTCTTGCGCTCGCCTCCTGCACCCCGCCAGACGTGGGGGTAGCGAGGAAGCGCCAATCGCAAGCGAGTGTCATAGGGAAACGTCTGGTAGGGGGCAGGAGAGTCGCGCACAAACTTGTCGGATGTCGGATAGAGACACGAGTTAAAAAATCTATAAATATTTGATATATAAAATCGAACCTTATACCATTTCACTAGATCCTTATGCGAGGAGGGTATCGGGCACTCGATATTTGCGTTGCTGCCTTCCACCAAACTCACTGTCGTGTGCGACTCTTCAGACTGCATTATTGTCGGTAAAGCTGTAAATCAGAAATAATTTGATAACTAAGCATATCTCACATGTGTATTTACAAATACAACTAGCGATTGCCCATAAAGTTCGCTAGCGCCATTGTTGAATTTCCTATAGAAGCTTTTAACCTCCATTCTGGGATAAAAATAATCCTGCATTCTTTCCCGGGACTTTTATCTAAATCGGCTCAGCGGTATATGCATAAAGAGGAAAGGACAGACTGAGACACTTTCGCATTTGACTTAGTATGGATAATTACTACGAGGAGTGTAAGTATAAGAATACGAAGAAAAAAACTTACAGTAAATCTCAACAGAAACTGTTTTATTTATTTCTCCAACTATGTTCTTCGCGACGCAAACATATAATCCGCTTATTTCCTCCGTCGGAGATTTTATGGTCAACGTCCCTTCGAAGTCAATATTATATGTTGCATCTGTAAAAGTTTAAGTAGAAATTATACCAAATATACCGGAATTCTATATGCAGCGAAATATGCAAAAATAGATGGTAAGTTTTAGTACTGATTCCATAATATAAATATCAAAAGAAAAAATATTCAAAGATCGCTGAGATTGGACTTAAAGCAAATGCATATAATCCGGTCTCTCATTAATAATAAACAACATGAAATAAGGGCTTTAAAAATTGGGTTATTCTGAAAAGAAATATATTCTTTACCATTGTACAAAAAAACTCCATCTTTACTCCAAAGGACATAAGGTTTAGGTTTCCCCGTTGCTTTACATGAGATGATCAACTCTGTATCCATGTTTGTTGCTACATAAGACCCTGGGAAGTTATAGTCGTCGATTTTCGGAGGCTCTGAAAATGAATGAAACTCAGATACTGAATTTATGACGTAATTTCTCTATCACATTTTGTAACAAGGTAATAACAGGGTAATACCCTTTTTGACATTTGATTTCTTATTTGACTGTATTTTTTAGGCACGAAAAACAGTTAATAAAAATTGTAGTAAAAAACAGAAAAAGAAAAATTCGATAATTTTACCATTGACATGCAAAGCGATGATTTTCTTGTCTATGCCAGCTGTGTTTTCTGCTATGCAGGCATAGCTGCCTTCGTCTTTGGAGCTGATATTATTTATGAAAAGGTTACCAACATTATTGAAGCTAAAATAAAGAATAATAAAATTATTTTAAATACACTTAGATATAGATTCTTGCATGTTGCAAAAGTTAAAAAAATAATATTACCTTACATTAGTGGTGTTTTCAATCAGGACTTTACCCTGGAACTCCCACCAGATGTTTGGTACGGGAAAACCCACGGCATCACACTGCAAACTTGTTTTAGAACCAATGAGCGCCTGTTTCGATAGTTCCAAGGGATGAACCGACGGGGGCACTAAAAATACAATGTCCTGTATTTAAGTACAAGCGATACCTGTGAGTTTTGGTGCGTAAATGTCAAATTTCCTATACAAGCCCCCTTTTCACTCTTTAAACCTTCACGTATCATGTTTCCTGACTCAATAGAAAATTAATTGTTATCGGCCCGCCCGCGGGTCGTATGGGGTTTGACAGGTTAAAGGATAATTTCCGGGATAACAACTATCCTTCTCCGGGAATCAAACTTAAAGCGCAGACGTAACAAGCAGACAGACACCCTTTTGCAGTTATAATATTAGTATGGAGTACACAAACAACACTTTAGTAAATTATCTTTAGAATGTTAAAATAGCTGTCTTACCCCAAACATATAACGGGAACGATGCAGTTGCATTCCCAAAATCATTCTCTACATGGCACGTGTAATTGCCAAAATCAGTCACGTTTGCTACAAATCTGAAAGTGAAAACAAATATCAAGTAACTTAGGACATGATTGGTGAACTCTTAAAGTAAAGTTAAGCTATATAGATCCCACTGATGGGCAAAGGCCTCACCTCAACTATGAGGAGGTACGAAGCAGGTGGTCCCGGCTAGTCTGTTGATATTAGTCGTTAAGCCTAGTCAGAGGCTCTAGGGCGACTTGATAACATCTGACAGTAAGGTTGGTCACTTGTCTTAAACAACCCTCCACCAATCAGCACTTACTTTTAACTTGTTGAAAATCATAACCATAACGTCACGTAATTTTAACGCATGGAATAATATACAATCTCAGCAAAATAACGGAAGTAGGCAATCGCAATAGGCGGTAGTGAATAAAAACAAGTTGGATTTTTATTATCTGTACTCCTATTTAATTTCTAACTATACGTTAGTTTACTAGCTTTCTTTCACTGATTATAATCAATGCCAAGCTATACTGTAGAAGTGTAGATATATGATGAATAGGAAGACGCGTGTGTCGCAGGAAAAGTCAAATTAACTATAAATAAATACAATTACCTAGCCCCAAAGTAAGGGTATTTACGGTGAGGGTGAACATAGTGAGGAAACCTGCACATTCAGGCAACTGAATGTGTAACCATGATCCAAAACTGGTCAGGTTCCCCTAAGCAGGGTCACGGAGGTCAGATGGCAGTCGCTCCATTGTAATTACCTGATCTACCAAATCCTGGATTATGGTCAGCGGACCCTGGGCCCTCGCGTGCGAGCGCACAACCGGGATAACGCTAAGATGATGATGATGACAAATATCCATGAGTTTATGGATGGATTAGGTAAAAGCATTTGCTCTATGCGGGTTTTGAATCCGCAACCCTGTTTTTATAGTCCGGAGCGCGCTACTGTCAGAATGACAGAATCACTTACCTCAATCCAAATTCGTCGATGTACTTCCTCTTATCAGTAATCACGTTTCCATCGAGTAGCCATTTAACTTTCGGCATGGGCACTCCACTGGCGCGGCAAGGCAGCTCCACCAGTTGCCCTTCGGCTACTTCTAGAGAAGGCTCTAGTACCGGCGTAGAGATCTTTGGACGGACTGTCAGGGAAACAAACGTAGATACAGTTCGCGTCAAAGATAGTTAAGATAGATAGATAGTTCTTAAGTAACAACAATACAATTTACACAGAAGAATGTGCAAATTATTTAAGATAAGATGTTTTTGAACATAGTTTATTTAGTAGCAAAATATTATGAATCAAATTATTAATTTCATAACTTATCGATATGAAGAAAACGTAGTAACCTACAAAAAAATTTATATCTTTGAGTAATCGAGTGCTTATGTACAAAATATAAAAATAAGGTAGAAGTAAAGTTTTATACACTGAATAACTAAGACCCTTACCATAAACAAACAGAGTGAAGTTTTTCTGTGAAGATCCCAATACGCTGGTAGCATTGCAAGTATACAGTCCCGAGTCAAACTCACTCGCTTTTTCAATCACTAAATCATTCGTGTCTGTCAAATGCCTACAACAGCAGAGAATCAGTATGAAAGAATACTCTTTTGACATATCTTTCTTTTACCATTAATTAAATGCGTCAAGATCACTAAGTATCCCAAGTTATTTTAAACGCGAAAAGGTGTCTGTTTATAACCCCATCACGCTTAAACCGGTGAACCGATTTATATGAAATTTGGTATTAAGATAGTTTAAGCCCTGGGATTGGATATAGGATAGTTTATATCCCAGAAATCATTCTTCAAGCGGGTGAAAAGGGAGGGTGGAAATTGGATGAGCAATTTAACATTTGAGCAGGCAATTTGTATGCAGTAAAAACGAAAAGAGCATATTTTAAACGCTATAAATAATTAAATTATGCCAGTAACAAGCCAATCAAATAAAAATCATATAATTTCTTAACATCGATCACAGAGCAGAGTATAATTTTCGAAAACACGTACTTACACATTGTTCGTATACGCCAGCGGTCTATGGTCTTTGATCCAGACAACCAGAGGTGGCGGAATTCCAACCGCCTTGCAGGAGAATGTGACATTATCACCCGCATGTACTTCGACTGGTTTTTTAGATATTTCTTTTTCATTAGGAACCTCTATGAACCGTGGAGCATCTGATGAAGAAATAAATAATGAGATGAAGAACAAATAGGTCGCCGATCACACTTTTCTTGAAAGTATCCAGATTACAGAGTTCTGGGCCCGTAGCCAAATGGCAATACTTCTGGAGCAAACTTCACTATCGCTAACGAAATGTTAAAATATGTATGCAAAAGTCTTTGGCTACGGGCCCAGGGACTACTTCAGTCAGCAAAGAATTCCACTCTCTAACTGTACGCAAGATGAACGTAGACTCAGAACATTTGGTGCGTATAAGTGGTAAGGACATAAGGAACCCCGCCTACGTCTTGAATCCCGAAAGGGCAGACTTTACGCAGAAAGAGAAAAAAAACTTGACTTACATTGAACCTCCAGCTCAACTTCATACGCATCCCTCCCCACGACATTCTCAGCAACGCATCGATACGTGCCATCATTATCAAGCACCACTGAAGATATCGTCAGGTTGGTGCCATCCTCACTCAGTTCCACCGCCCAGGGAAGGTCAATGAACTCATCTGATGATTTGCTCTTGAATTGCCACGATAGTAAAGGCTCTGGCTTTCCTTGAAGGACTCTGAAAGATATTAATTTCATATTAAAATGTGTGTTAGGGAAATAGTTACTTCTGTTACTAACTGTATAGTCGTGATTTGAACATTCTGGAGCATATCAACCTACACAATTTAAATATCCAAAATGGTATTTAACTCTTTGTGATTATCATCCTTAGTTTGAAAGGAAATTTGACAGATGAAGGTAGGTTGATATGTTGCAATCCGTGTACATAGATGGCGAAACGAAATCTGTTTATGTGAATGATCTATTAGAAATTATTAATTTAATTACAATACAAAATCTCACCTACATGTTAGTTTAGTCGACTCTCCTTCACGAGCTATGGTTTTAGTTGGTACTTTATCAAGGACAGGCGATTCTACAACAAAAAAATTCAAGCATACATAAAAAACGTTAAACGTTTCAAAAATATAAACGATAAATCATACAAAAACTTACCCAACCCCGTTACACTTAAGGTCCCATTTACCCTAAACTTCTCATATCCATTGTCAGCTTCGCACACATATTCGCCAAGGTTATCAAAATCCACCATTAGAACATACATGACGGTTCCGTCATCCGATATTTGAACGTTGTTATTAGGTACCAGACGAGTGCCGTTGTGGTACCAAGTTATGTGTGGACTAGGGCGGGAATCCACATGGCAATGGAGGTCCACTTGGGAGTATATCTCTACTGATTTATCTGGAAAAGGAATCAACAAAAAACCAACACTGAAAAGTGAGGAATAAAAATAAAATAAAATAGGGTGTTTATTATGTTACTTCTTCCAATGGTTAGAAGTGTATGTAATGGGATAAAAACTCGCAGTCAGTCGTATTTTTTTTATAATGTACTAACTACACTCTACTGCAGACTCTTGTCACCTTTGTTATTTTATTTTATTAGTTTATTTATTTTATACACATAAACATGCTCCGCGTGTTACAATATTTCGAGTATGTTAGTAAAGATAAGATAATATCTCTCTAATTTTCTTTTGTGTATGGTTTTATCATTATAGTCTGTTTTTTTTATTGTTAGAGTAATACTATCCTTTTTATTTTCCCCATACTGTAACTTATATACTAGTTATAACATTTTGATTAAGTTTTTATATTTTAATTACAATTTTCGTTAAAAATTTCTTATACTACATAGTTACAATAGTATGAGGATAGATACAGTGGTAGAAAAGGGCAGTTAGTCGTATTATTTACATCGCCCTAAGCCTGCAAATATCAATATTTCTTGACTGTCGTTTTCTGTTTGAAGGTGTCACTCACCAGCAAAACCCTCAACCAACTTCATCTTGCGCCTAACATTAACCACTACGCTGTCTTCTGATATCCCTTCAGAGTTCTCTCCAATGCAGAAGTACGTCGCTTCAATTAAATCTAGAGAACTGTTGAGCTTCAACACGCTTTTGTATACGTTGTCAGCAAGTGGCGTTATCTTGAAAAAAATAAATGTAACAAAATATTATAGTTCCTACTTTATTAAGTAGGTAGTAAGTTAACGGAATGTAATGTTGGGACCGTGACGTAAATGAAACACGTTCAGCTTGTGTATCTGATGCTAGTATAATGCCTCAAATAACACTTACAAACTACTTATATGCTAAATACAATGGGATGAAGTGAGCAACACACTTATTCAGTACAATGCTTTGATTTACCTGATAACATAACTAATTTGTAGTTGACTTCTTTCTTTAAAATAATATAATCAGACAATATCTCCTATTGATGGTGACATTAGAAATAGAAATAGAAACATTTATTTGGCACAACAGACAAAGAAAAGAAAAACAAATAAACAACTGACGAAAATAACAAAAATAAAATAAAGAATAAAAAGAAAATTTAGGATAGATAGTGTACCAAAAAGGTCCCCGCTCAGTATAAGTCGTGACAAAAACAGGTTATTATTGCTCTAAAAATATCTGTACGATATCGTAATAAATGACTTTAAAATTTATTCTCAACAGTTAAAACCTAAGTTAAGTTGACGTCATTGGCAAAAATTGAACAATATGCGCAAGTTATATTTAATGTTATCAATTTATTTTGATTCAAGTCAATAAAATAGATTAGTTCGAGTATTCTGGTTATTGGTAATTTTTTCCTATGTATAAAAAAAGTCCCAACTGTCTATTATGAAAAAAAAAAATTGTAAACATTTGAAGTATAAACCTTATGAAAATGTCTAATGGTCGAGTTCACCAACACTTGTTTAATACTTAATCGGCCGTTTAGCAATCTTTCACATAAATATTGTATGGAGGTTGTGACAGATTAACCGTTAATTAACTGAGGTTTGCCGGTTGTTTGAAAATTGGTGATCTCAGGTCTTACTGCGCTGTGAACAAATAATGAGTTTTTTTGTAGGAAAAAAGAAACTATAAAACTTCTTAGTATTATTGCAATGAAAAGTATGTAATTATGTGCCCCAAAAACATTTTTCATTAAAATCTAATTAAATTATTAGCCGTGTAAACAATCAACACGGTTTTATCGTAATTTGTCGACATATTTAGAAGTGTCCTTGAATAAAATAAAAATAAAATAAGGATGATCATGCACTGCTAATTTATCTAATTATCAAAACTCAAAAAGTTAAAAGTTTGTAATATGAGGTGAACGAAATTCTAAACTGTTAAACTTGTTTGTATGCAAAATGATAATGTGCCCACATAATTAAGTTTAGTTAAGATGACGTTAAGAATAATTACCTACCGAAATTAACTTCTGTTCATGCTAAATAATATTAATTAACTTAATCAAAGTTTGCCGGTCAGTAAAAACTATCAAAAGAAAACTGTTAGTAAGACTCTTAATTTGTCATATTTTCGTCAGTAAAGACTAATTATGGATTTTACTGGAGTTGCACAGATTCTGTGTGAAGACACTGTGATACCAAAACGAATGCAAATTTAGTTAAAAATGTAAATGTACTTTCCTTACTTTATAAAATTACGGGGTAGTCATTTTTGCTAGTTTTATCTGTGTGTTGTATTAGTAACTATGAAAGGATTTTTTAAACATAAAAATTACTGAAGACAAAAAATGGTTACGAAAGGCGTGTTAAAATGTGATTGAATGAAATATGGTCTTATTTTTTTTTAAGTTCACCTTTTACGTTTTTAAGTACCTTATGTTATAAATGAAGAGATGTAATTTTTGCTCATTTTAGTTTTTGTGCTGTATTACGAATAGTAAATATTAAAGGATTCTTAACAACAAAATTAATGGAGACATTTAAAAAAATCTGAATGAAAACGCAAATAGGTATAAAATATGAGACTTGTGAATTGTGATTTGTCAATAAATGAAATATGGTCATTTTTTAAGTTCAAGGTAAATTATACTTGTTGTAAGTAAATGTAATCATATTAAATTTAAAAAAAAGGCAAAAAAATAATATTTAAAATTGAACCACAGTCCAGAAGTTACGCCATGGAAACAAATAAATCTGATAAAATGCTGATTTTGCCTCGTGAGCTAGCGCGGCATAGAGTTACAAGTGCGAATTATTGCGTATCAAAAGTTAAACGTTTTTAGTCTTTATAATTGCAAAAAACCTTCAAATATATTACTTACCTGAATTTGTTTGTTATGAAATTCAAAATATCGAATAACCGAGGTTATTTTACAGGTATCAACAATTTAAGTGAGAATCCTGATGTTATGTTTAAAGAATTATGTTAAAGAAATATTATCTAATGAAAATGTAATCTTTTACTAACTACTTTTTAGATTATTTGATTTGACTTGACTTCATCAATAACTAAATTATAGGATTTAGATACAGTGGCCACATGTAACTAATAATCAAATTAAAATATTTTTTATAGATTTAAAACATTATTTACGAAAAAAATATATATACGTATCCTAAAAAAAACTTATGTCTTTCGCGTCGTCAACGTCCTTGACACCGACAATCGCCCGGCGCCTCGCGATCCATTGCAATCATCGCGACACCAACGTCTCCCGGCGCCCAGCATCACCAAATATCATCATCGGACGCCAACTACTCCCGGCGCCCAGCTTTCATCACTGCCATCTGGCGCCATCAACGCCCGGCAGCCAGCATATTTGACTTTCTTCTTTTATAATCTTCTTAATTCACAATCTTCCCATTTTTTAAATCTTCCATACTTCAATCTTCTCTGTTTATTTTCGTAAGTATTTCTTTTTAATTTAATACACTTAACTTTTTAGTCCATAGTTTATACGTTTTTATTTTAACTATTTTTGTTCACCAATTAATTATTTAAATTAATTTACTGCACAGCACTGCCCTAAGGCAGCACTGGCAGGGTCGCCATGTAATGTTGGGACCGTGACGTAAATGAAACACGTTCAGCTTGTGTATCTGATGCTAGTATAATGCCTCAAATAACACTTACAAACTACTTATATGCTAAATACAATGGGATGAAGTGAGCAACACACTACAGGAACTCTATTTCGAAGGTTTTCTCTGTCTATAGATATCCTTCTCTTTTTGTCAGACTGCTATCAAATTAAGCGTTAGATATATATAAAACTGTCAGAATAATGCCTAGTGTTAAATTAGTTTAAAGACAGCTATTACCATGTACGAATACTCGTAATATTATAATTCGCCTATGCTATAACACACAAATCTATACATATAATAAAACAGTAAAACCAATGCGTCTGTACATTAAGTATTTTTACCAAAAAATAATTGAGGGTGATGTTAAAATAGTAACAGAATAGGAATCTACAACTTTGAATTTTTTGTCTGTTTGTACACGCTAATCTCCGGAACTACTGAACGGATTTGAATGAAACTTTTTTTATTGTGTAGCTATTGAGTCTGGGCAAATACTAGGCTATAACGTATTTTAAAGATCGGAGTACCTGACGTGGAACCTCAACAGTACACTTAAACTAAGAGAGATATGAAAGCAGCGCCTTAAGAAAAGTTATTCAGTGTGATGAGCATTTTCTACAGACGTACACAAACTGAAGGTCTGGAGCAACTGATATGGAACCCTAGCAGCCATCTGAACTATAAGAGATATGAATAGAGCGCCTTAGTGAACATTGTTCAGCTTGATGAGCATTTTCTATTGACGTACACAAATTGAAGGTCTGGAGCAACTAATATGGAACCCTAGCAGCTCAGCTCAACTATAAGAGATATGAACAGAGCAACTTAAGGAACATTGTTCAGTGTGATGAGCATTTTTTATTGGCTTGCACAAATTGAAGGTCTGGAGCAACTGATATGCTAAATGACTTGAGACTGATTTTCAAACTCCCAAGGTTATCCTACTGTCTCCAAGTTACGATCTGGTGACAGAAACATGGAGAAATCGAGAGAATCCTTCAGATTTTAGAGGCATGTATACCATATATGCTACAGCAATAAATTTAGGTATTTAAGCGTTTACATTCAGGAGTCATAATTTTATGGTGCTGACCTTAAACCTTAACGCTAAGTAGTTTGTGGATACATTTACCAAAGACAGTTTATCGAAATTTTGTTGAATTACTGTATTATATATGAAAGATCAAAGTCGATTGGCGCTATTTTTTGTGCTACTTATCAATTACTAACGGAAATTGAACTATAAGAATTATAAGAAAAGTCTTACTTACTTTACGATAGTAGTAACTTACAAACAGACCCTTGAGTAGGCTAGGGACACAATAAATAGATGCTAAACCACATTCATCTATTACGGTAGGGAGGTTTAAGTCTGACTTTTTTCTGAACACTAAAACCTAAAGTTACCTATATTTTTTTAAAAAACGAATAAAACTGCCTTCAATAAATTTAACTAAAAAGTAAAAAAATACATTTACACTTTTACTAAGAACAAAAAGAGTGCCTATTGACCTTGATTTTTTATTCCTCTCTTCTCCTTACGACATGGTAGATTAAGAGATCATGTATGATAGCTAGATGGCGACGGGGGTATATAATATTTTGTATCATAGTCCACGCGTACGAAGTCGCGGGCAACAGCTAGTGTAATAATAAATCAATTGAAAATAAAGGGTGTATTTTATATCAAGACGAAGCCAAATACCTCATATTCTCCACCCCATTCGGTCATTTTGGAAACGGATGGGGAGGTCTATTTTCAGCAGAGGACGTCCTTAGTTGATTATGCTGAAGATGAACACATAGGTAACAAATACTTACAGTGTGATTCAGGAATCTTTCTGTCTCCCTATGCCAAACGATCCTGGGCATTGGTTTAGCAGTCACGCGGCAACTGAACTCGTGCGCCGTGCCATTCATAATCGTGACGTTCTGACTACCCTCAATAACTGCTGAAGGTTTTATTAGTATGTCTACTTCGACAGCGTCGGTAACTGGGAACGAGATAATGAGAATAAAGCTACAAATATCCAAATTACTATTGATATTATTGTTTAGGAGACGGTGGCTCTGATTCCTTAAGACTCGTTTTAAGTCCATTTTATCTCTTTCTCTGTAAAACATCTGAAAAGAGATGGACTACAGTAGTATAGGAACGTCAAATTAAGTGATGCCTTTTCTCTTGTCTTATTGTAGTTTTGTCTGAATGAACTTAAAATAAATTAGTCTTCATTAGTCTTAGAGAGGGCTGTCGGGAATCAGATTCACTGTTATACTTGTAGCATAACAGCGCATTACCAACACTTTACATTAAATGACTTAAAAAGTATTTGTCTTGATCAATGAGAGGAGAAAACAGTCTACATTTGCTAATCAATGCAGATCAGACTGACATAGTATATGTATTCAGTTTTTTTAAATTACCAAACCTAATCCACTAAATAAATGTATTAAAAATTATCCCTACTATGGTCCTTCGAATCGGATCGCACTCACCTCTGTAATGTCCTCTGAGCCCGACACACGTCCATCGCCCTTCAGTGACATTCTTAATCTCAAACATGCCGTCGTAGCTCCCGTGTACCAAAGCTTCCATCACTACACTATTGTTAGGGGCTACCCACTGCATACTCTCTGCGTTTTCGACGTGGCAACTAAACTGAATGGAGGAGTTGGCAACTTTTTTGACGGTGTGCGGACCAAGTATTTGGACGATCGGCTCCGCTTGCACTGTTATGTTCATTGAGACTGTAGTTTGGCCAGCTGATGTTAAGAACAAATCAAAATTAAAAATACAGTTAAATAATAACCCATATTGGCAAAAGAGTTCAATAAAGTAATAATGTTTCTCCTGTGCAACCCTTCCTTTTAGACAGTACTAGCTGTTGCCCGCGACTTCGCCCGCGTAAACTACTATTTCTGTATCCTAGAGAAACTGTGTTTTTTTACGGGATAAAAAGTAGCCTATATGTTATTCCAGACTATAATCTATCTCTGTGCCAAATTTCATCCATATCCGTTCAGTAGTTTTTGCGTGAAGAAGTAACAAACATACACACTCACACACTCACAAACTTTCGCATTTATAATATTAGTGGGATAAGTGGGATTCATACTACTTCGTGTGTTATGACGTGATGTCAACATATTATATAAAAAAAACCTTTCTAAATTATACAGGGTGGAAGACATCTATGGGCTTAGCAAGGGAACTACCTCAAATCCTTTAGTTAGCTCATTTTACTAAAAGGACAGATTCGTTTATTTAAAAAAAACTGCATTCTAGGACTTATAATTCGATATTTAATTATCATTTCTTACCACTATTAGTAGCTGCGCAAGTGTATACCCCATTGTGGTTTTCGTTAACCTGTGGTATAGTTTTGTTGTATGAATAAAAACCATTCGTGTTTGGTTTCACGTCAACTTCTGTTACTGTAAAGTATAAAAACATTTTATAATATTATAGAAAATATTACAACGATTCTAATCATGAACATTTTCTTCTTTTACGCAAAAGGAGTTCTTCACCACTTGTTCAAAAAAAAAACGAGATCTGTATTCAGCCTTCAAAGCGAAGTAAATCCAAAGAAGAACTCTTTGCTAAACAGAAAAAGTAATTCTCAAGCAACTTACCATCTTTATCTATGCCATTGAAGATTATTTGCATTTTCGTCAGCAGTGTCTCGCTAAACACCTCGCAAGATATAGTCAGCTCTGCTCCAAACTGCAGTGTTATATCTCCGGGACTTAAGGTCACTTGAGGCGGGTCAACTGAAAGCGTATAAATGAATCAAAGCATTTATTACACATTACAGATAGTCTTACTAAGACTGAGCGTAGTGTAATAAGAGTTAGCCTGTAAGTCCGTAAGCCCCATCTCGCTCTTACACAGGATGAAAGAGCGAGATGGGGTTAAGACTGAGTATCGCGTAGCCTAATAAGCACTTATATCTTCTTACTCTATCCATACTAATATTATAAATACGAAAGTGTGTCTGTCTGTCTGTCTGTCTACTACCTCTTGACGCTTAAACCACTGAACCGATTGAGATGAAATTTGGTATGGAGACAGTTCGAAACCCTGGAAAGGACATAGGCTAAATTTTGTCGCGATATAAAAACATTAAGGGGGTGAAATGGGGGATGAAAGTTTATATGGAAAATCCAACTCTTGCAGGCGAAGTCGCGGGGAACCACTTGTATTATATAAAGGTATCTGCTTAGTTAAGTCGTCCTCTGTGGGGTAGCGGGAAACGGGAGGAGGGAATTAGAGCGGGGACTGGGCTCTGTGCGGGCAGCAGGCGCATTCTTGATTTTAGCCGACCGCCTGAGTCCTCGTCTGCGGGTTACAGGGGTGCAGGGGTAATGGAGAACGGGGCTTATGAGCGGTGTGTGCGCCGGGCGCTTGTGATTTCAATTCCGGAATTACAATTCCTATCAAATCACGCCGCCCGCATCTCTTACGGTCCCCGTTCTCATCTTACCCCCGCGCTTTTCTTACCCGTAAGCGAGGACTCAATTAGGCGGTCTACCTATAACCTCAATCACAGACCCCGATCCCTCGGCTTTAAAACTAGACAAAAATAAAATCCTATAAGAAACGTATTCTTTAGCAGTGAATGAGACAAGATTATCTTTGGACTTGTTTTTATCTGAATTACTATAGTTAATAGAATCAGGCGTTACTTTGCAGAAATCCATTATTAGATGGGAAAAATAAAATACAATTATTTTGCTATAAATTTCCGCTAAGAGACGCTAGCGCAGGCACCAAAACCACACGAACCGCAACCGCGTTGAGTACCAGTTCAGGCAAATGTAGAATGCACCGCCCTGCCTCAATACTTCGACGCGTTTCGCTACTCCACACGGCATTCTCAGGAGATGTTGTCGCCTCGGCTGTCAGTCGTCCGTGCTTAGCCGAGGCGACAACATCTCCTGAGGATGCCGCGTGGAGTGGCGAAACGCGTCGAGGTTTTTTGCACGTTGGTGTTCGTAACTAACAACTGCATTAGCTGTAGTGCATGCGTATTGAGGAAGGGAGGGCGGTGTATTCTGCATTTGCTTGAACTGGTACTCGCGTTTCGTGTGGTTTTGGTGCCTGCGCTAGCGTCTCTTAGCGGAAATTTAAAGCAAAATAATTGTATTTTATTTTTCCCATCGAATTACTATAGTATTTAGTTCTGAATACTTTACTGCAATATCATAACCTTCATAATATGACTACGTGGCTTCTGAAAAGGTGCTCAAAAATAGTTTAAGCAGCCCCTTAGTTAAAAACGCTATAAATAAATAAAAAATAAAATCAATTTTATCTATCACCGAACTATTATGACTATATGTTTTCTGCAGATGGGCCATCTCAAGCACAAAAGGTGGCAACTATATGGCAACACACTTACCTATGAGTTCTATCTCGGTATTGGCAACACTTTGCCCAGCCGCATTGGTGGCGACGCAGCGGTACAAGCCAGCGAAGTCTGGAGACATGTCTTCTATTACGTAATCTATTGATGTGGTTTGTCTGCATCATAAATAACGGTTATTTTTACGCGTGCTTCAGAAGGAAGGTTGTCTTTTATGCTATCATGGTCAAACTAGTCTCCCACTTGACATCATGAAGTCGGGTATAAATTAAAATCAGAACTAACATTATTTGAGATACAGTAAGTATGTATCAATAAAAGTAACTCTATCGACAATCCTACTAGATCATAGACATGTTAATGCACTCTTAGATCTGAATCTATTGATATGATACTATTCTAGATGTCAGCGGGGACGGGGATTTCCCATGACAGTCGCGTGCGATTGGCTGCATCCTAGCCCCCCGGCCCGGACGTCTTTCGGGGCGCAAGAGGATCAGGCACGAACCAATACAATTATGCAGGTAGTATTTTATGAACACCTTGTTTGATGGTTAATCTCAGTGTTATTTGCTTGTTTGTGGTGAGTAATAAAAAAATCTATAATTACACTTCTGGACACATCTATTGGCCCTGGCCTTGTATTTTCAGTTTCGTTTGGTCCTAGCTAAAATTTTATATTAGGTCGAGCAAAAAGTTTTTATGCAGTTTTGAACCTGGCACATTCACAATTTCATTCAAGTCTTTTTTTTAATTTCGAACACATAACTTAAAGAAACAAAAGACAATTTGGAGCCTGTTTGTTGATATCAAACAATCGAATACTAAGAAAACTTGGTTTTATTGGTTTACTTGGATTTAATTCTTGAAAAAGTGATTGATATCTTTGGTTTTGCAACAAACATTACTTATTCTTAACATTAAGGTGAGGTTCTATCAATAATCTATGGATACTTCACCTGAAGTCGCCGCCCAAGCTGTGGCACTTATTCAGGCCGGACACAGCCAAAGAAACGTGGGTGCTCAACTTAATTTAAGTCGATCTGCGGTCCGAAATGTTAGGTACCTAGAGACTGGCGGCTTTGTGAGTCGCCAAGGAAGGCCACGATCTCGGGTCACAACTGAAAGGCAGGATCGATTCATCGTGACGACCAGCTTGAGAAATCGTCACCTTACCTCCATTGAGATACAAAACCAACATCGCGACTACCACGGAGTATCTGTGAGCGCTCGAACTGTTCGGAGAAGGTTAAAAGAACGCGATATGGTACCACACAAGCCAGCTAATGGGCCCAAACTAACGCGAGCCCACCGAAAAGCGCGCCTTCATTTCGCACGCAGTCATTTAAATTGGACACAGCAAGATTGGAGCCGTGTACTCTTTTCTGATGAGTCTAAAATTGTGTTACATGGCAATGATGGAAGGAAGAAGGTCTACCGACGTAAGGGAGAGCGTTTCGCACAATGCTGCTTAGAAGAGAGGGTTGCTTATGGCGGTGGCTCATGGACTGTCTGGGGCGGTATATCCGCAAGCGGCAAAACTCAACTTGAGGTTGTTACAGGACCACGGCTGCCAACATTAAATGCTGAAAGGTACATTCGTGAGAGCTTAGAACCACGCGGACTATGTGGGCCCAAATTTCCTTTTTATGCATGATAATGCAAGAGCCCATGCGGCCTACATCGTCAGGGAATATCTTCGGGATGTGAACATCACAGTTATGGACTGGCCAGCCAGAAGCCCAGACATGAACCCCATTGAGCACATGTGGGACGAGCTAAAAAGACGTGTTCGGGCTCGTCAGAACCTTTATTTGATAAAACATGTTTTTTATTTAAAAATCAATTGCCTTTAACAAGGCGCATATCCGACTTGTTAGGCGTAGCTCCATGTCGTATAGTATTCTGAATTCAAATTTAAAACAATACGATCGGAAAAATGTATGAGGTTTAAAACTGCATCAACAGTTTTTGTTTAATCTAGCAATCATATTTAGGTAAGGGCCATCGAAACCTAAACTCTAAGGTGGGCCAATAGATGTGTCCATAAGTGTATTATACAAGTTGTAATAAAATATTGTAATCGGCAGGTACTCACAAACTAGATGTCTGCGGCTGTATCCTAACAGTTCCGAGGGTCCATGCGGCTGTGACCGGCACCAGGCTTTCTACACCACAAGTTAGCACCACCCGCTCGTGGTAGCGGGCTTCCACCTGAAACAAGGATATCTGGGCATTTACTCCGGTTGACAATGTCCGGTATTTTCAAGTCTAGTCATCACTCTCGTTCGCACTGTCAAGCCGGTATGGGTGAAAGGGACGGTACAATAATGCTCTGTTTGTTTGTTTATGATATCTTCGGATAAAAATACATAAATCGCTGACTGAAACAAGGACATATTAAAGGAATAAAATCATAAACATCGCTCAAGGGCGAAGAAAATTAAAGTTCGTGCGCTGGCCTACCGCCTAGCGCAGCGCGTGCAGGGGCCGAGGCAAGCTAAATGTCAGCGGGGTCTGGTTGTATTGTATTACTGGCAAGGGGAGTCCCTATCTATGACAGTCGAGTGCAATTGGCGCTTCAGGAGGCGAGCGCACAAATTTGGACATATACATGCACTGTTAGTAAATACGGAACAAAAATATGAAAACGGATAGAAAATTGCTAGACAGAAAAACTTACCTTACGCGGTGCAGTCAAGTAAGGAACGTCTGTAAAGAAATATCATAGGTAAATTAATAAGTCACATAGGGTTGTAAATAAAATTCACTTTGCATGTACGATAAAGCTTATTACAATATTATGTACGTAATATTTACCTGGTAACTTAGCTTGAACAGCCGTCGCACCTATTCTCCTTAGCTCTTGACCATTGCTGTCTTTTCCATTGATCTGGGAAATGAGTGGGTATTTTTATTTTCATATATCTGTTGACATCGAATAGTATCTTTATTAGGATCTGACGTTATTAGATACGATTCTTTTAGGGGAATATTCTACAGCTTTGAACTATCTACATTTTTATTACCAGCCCGTAAAAATCTCAAAAAAGTATGTCGGACGATCGGTAACAAAAATAACCATTATCGTTATGTTTCGTTTGCCACGATATAGCCTCTTAGCTTTTCACTTTGCAACCACTGCAAGCAGGCAGACCGACATTTTTCATATCGCGGAATAGCCCTACAATTATTTCAACATACATAAATAAAACTTACCCTTTTTAAACGATCGTTACAAAAATCTAGTTACTTGTTATATTATTTTATTTAAACACTTTACTATTTTAAATATTATTTTATGTACTAGCACTTACAGCAATATAAAAGAAGTCATCTGGCGGTATAAACGGTTTAGCCAAGTAGTTTTTACTTCCATTCTCCATCTCTTTCAAAGGCACCTCAAACAGGGTTTTCCCAGACAGATCAAGTATTTCAGCAAAAACTATAGTCACTGGCGCGTCTGGCTGCGTGAGTGTTATTATCAAGTGGTTGTATGTGCCTGAAAAAAAAGTTTTAAAACGGTTACCTGGTGTAAACCTGATCAGGATCAGCACTGATATTATTTATCCCGACAACGCAATGTATATAAATTATTTTATTTTACACCCAAACGTAAATATTAAAAATATTCAATGATCCGGCTCGAAGGACCAAATGTGGTTACATATTCAAAAAGAGTATTAAACCGCGTATGTTCAATGCATACTAAAAATATAAATAATTTACGTACTTTACCTCTATGACCCTTGTTGGTAAACAAGGGTCATCCGATCTTAACCATAATCATTAGCTTGCCCTGCTCCCATTACATTTAGAGTCGGCGCAGTATGTTTTAATGACCTGATATAAACCCCATAATGTAGTGCAAGAGGCAGACCAGAGAAACGATGCAGATACGACCTTGAGACATGAAGATTGGCATGCCACTCTAAACACCAACAGGGATGAATGGAGGTTTATGGGAGCCAGCAGTGGGACAGCAACGGCTAAAAAATACAGTACAAACTTACTCTTTAAAGGCCTGTAGCTAGTTTCTTGCATGCCTTTAGGCGGTGACACCGAGAATCCGTGGTTAAAGGTCAGGTTGGACAGACCCACCACCTTCACAGAGTACTCTTCTTCACTGCCTACTGTTATCGTCCAGTTGCCCGGTTCTGGCTGCATCACTTTTACTACCTAGAAAATAAAGTAAATTTTCTTTCTACTATCGCGTGATGACTTTTAATTTTAGTGAATCTCACTCAATTAATAAAATTGAGATTACAATTTGGGCTTTCGGTTCTTATTGATGTTTGTCTACTTTTTATTCGATTATTTATCCCATTTTTTGTATGACACCCGGTTTTGTGCCACCCTACTGCGCCCCGCCAGTAACGTAAGTAGCCACGTCATAGGAAATCCCCTTTTCCCCAACACCACACATCTTCGCTGACATTTAGCATGCCTCGTCCCCTGCGAGTCTGACTCATTAGGACACGAACTTTATAAGATTACTAGCAGTTCCCCGTGCCCTCGCCCGCGCATGTCCAATTTTCCATACTAACTTCCATCCTTCATTTTCATCATGATTTTATATCACAACATAAAGTAGCCTATGTCCATTCCAGGGTCTCAAACTATCTCTGTACCAAATTTCATTTGAATCGGTCCAGTAGTTTCAGAGCCTCAAAACAAACAATCAAATCTTTCCACTTTATAATATTAGTGTAGATCTAGATAGGATACCTAACTAGATAAAGAGAAAATTGGTATTTTATGTATTACCATAATCTCAGATAGATCCAGAGTTGTGATGAGCTTTGGTGGTCCAGTAACTTCTTCTCCACTAGGATCAACTACTTTGATACTCGGCTTCGCACCAGAGACCGACACTGTAACCTCTCCTAAAGTACTGTCAACTGGTATCTGGAAATATCAAACTTGAATATAAATGTTATAACATGGTTGTTGAACATACAGTCAGCGACAAAAACATGTGTTTAGCTTTTTAGCGTTTATTTCGCCAACGTAACATGGCCACGTATTTTTGGATACTATCATAGTTTACCATTTTACATTTCTTACCTCTTGAGTGTGGTTATACCCAGGCGGATTGACAGATGAGCCAAGGTTCACATTTCTACCCCTTATTGAACTCCTGACGAAGTCAAGTACCTGGAATTTGTATTATGACCATAATTTTCGGATTATTTACATTCATTCTTTATATGAAAAACTGATTTTTACGCGACATTATATGGCATGCTGATGCCATATAGTGCTAAATAATAATGAAACTTATATCATAGAAGTCACATGGAAACGCTTGTAATTAGGACTGTTCAGAGAATGAGAAATAGAAATCAAATTGAATTTCGATAAATTTTTGTGAGCGAAATTCAATTTGATTTCGTAAAAACTTGCAAAATAATTGCTTAAGTTATAAAAATTATTTTAATGAGAGATAGGCTATAATATAGAGAATGAAACCAGTTGATGATACCTTGTGGACACTGGTCTTGTTAAGGTTGAACACTTGGCCCGAGCTAGCTGCGGCGATCTGCTGGTAAACAAGATACGACGGCTTTTGCAGGTCATTGCAGTGCCCTGTTAGCACGAAAACTACCTGAAAAGTGGTGGAGACACATAAGACTCGATAATTAGGTTATTGAAATAGGTAATGGTATACTAGCATTACACCCTACCTAGGGTATGGCCAGGGATATGGTAGGTCTACAGGGGACGTGTCTTTGGGGAATCTTGGTGTTGAGATATTTTATAAAAGTTCAAATAAGTTTGTAGGTACGGACGACAGCTATTCAAGGTAAACACTGCGGTATCTTATGTCATTGTAATAGAGGTGGTTCTGAAATGAAAGTGTAGTCTGATGTGCTGACCATGGTCTTAAATCAATGTTGTAATTAAGAGTTCTTCTGCAGTACCTATGGGAGTACCTTGTTCAGTTCGACGAAAAATATCTCTTTTCAGGGCCTCTTTGATTGACCACTCAAACCTCTTTGTCCAATATCGAAGTAAAATATCTGTACCTACTTATGTAGTCTCGAGTCATAAACTTACCTGACTCTGTTTCCTCTGCACCATATCCAGAACTTTCCCCACAAGCCTATGGTCGGATGCCGTTGCATCAGTGAACACATACACGAAAGACCGCGGTCTACTGACGTTCAGAGCCAGTTGTATACCGCCCAGCGACTTCTCGGGACAGTCGCCGCCTCCGTACACCCGGACGATATTCAAAGCTGCTTTGAATACCGCTTTGCGACGCGTCACTGTTGCCGGACCGATACCTGATGGATAAGGGATGCATGTTTACCTTTCGTACATGCCCTCTTTGCCACTGGGCACTCTGGGCATGTGCCCAGGGCCCCACGATCAATACGGGTTATTTTTTTGATTTTTTGCACTAATTAGTAGTGCCCACCAGAAACAGCTTCAAAAAAAATTGTAGCACGTGAAGGGTAATGGTGTGTCAGTCGATTGTTTTGTTAGAAAGCAAATGCGTTGATAATTGTTTAAGGTATCAAGTAAGTAGTCTTAATTCTGCACAGAGGATCCCATTGTCCTAATCCCCATAGCCGTCAATTGGTTACAGAGGGCCCAGCATTCGTACAACAAAACGACCGTTGAAGTGAGCCTGGCCATTACATCACGACGACAAGCGATCGCTCTATGTAAGTACATGAGCGCCAGGAACTTTGGCAGAGAGTACTAAACTTTAGATAAATATGCACCCGTATGTCCCATCTTTAACCACGAGTACCTACAGTAAAAATTTCGAAGTGGCATACCTAGCCACTTTAAATTTATAGGATTATCTTATTAAAGGATAATTCAAAACTAACTTTGGATCAAAGGTCTAGGATAACTTTGAAATCAGTTCTAGCTATAGTTAATTGTAAAATAGAAATAAGTAATCACTACATACATATTTTGTTTGTTTCTTTTAATTAACATAAAGTCATTTCCTGTTTATTGTACAGTCGGCAGCACGCAGGTTAGCCATTTAAGCTACGAAAACAGCTTTTATTGCGTAGGGAAGGGAATAGAGACGGTCTCAAGGTCAAAGTGGTCCTAACGTGCGGCTATGCCCGTGTGTATATTGTTGAGTACACTATTTGCAATAAATGGGCAATAAGTACACATGTTTTGATTTATGTGGGAAGTAAAGCATTATTATTGCGATATTACACTTTGAATTAGATACGAAAGGTTACGCTATTGCACTTGAATGTTGTTATTGTTTGTATAACGCGATTTCCGTGTCTTCATCGCAACTAAATCTGATAAATAATTACAGTTAAGTAAATTCAATTCGATATCCCTTGACTTTGATACAAATTTAATACTCGTAGTTTTTTAGTGATTATCTGTGAAAAACAAATACCAGCGCAACAGGGACGAAATATGATGAAATGTACCATATTAGGGCTACCACTATCTACTTGTAGCAGACTGCGCGGGAGATATTATAGTGCACAAGTGTGTGCGCAATACACAGGTGCATTCTCCTGTTCCTTCAGGCTCATAATTCGGTGAGACGGCAGTCCGACATGACCGAAGAGAGATCAGGCGCAGGACCAACGGTTTCACGTGCTTTCCGAGGCACGGGGGTGTTAACACCGCCAACTTCCTGACTCCGGAGCTGTGTCCGAGTTATTTCAAGACAGAAAAACAATAGCCCAATATGAAACAAGGAAGATGCAAGTGAAATATATCAACACTTGTAATATTTCGCATTGAAACGGAGGAGTCTAACTATTTGAACAGGTTTATAAACCTTAAACAAGCAACCATACCAACTTAACAGGACTTACCAGGGTCATGAAAAGGCACAAAAACAAAGTCGGCTATAATTTTGCTCTCTTCCAAAGCGGTATCCATGATCATCTCAGCGCCTTCTCTCAACTGCCGCAAATCATTATACATAGACCCAGTTGTATCAAACACGAATACCAGACTGCTTTTGCCGTCATCCTTATCTTGATGCACCTTCAAATTCGCTTTTTGACTACTATGAATATATTTAGGCTGTGACAATGTAGTTTTAACACTTAGGAATGTAATAAATAGAGTTAAAATATACGGCACTGTCCCGCGATACATTTTAGCACATTCTGTAGCTAGCTTTGAGACCTAGCGGATGATACTCGCGCAATTATCTGTGACCTCCGAACTTCTAATCAATGTGGGTTATAAGGAAATCGGGGTGTACTTGAACGGTTTATCTTATATTTAGATTGGTTTCGGTTTATAGTTTCCCACGACAATTTTCTGGAATACGTAAATTATTTGGTTGGGAGATCTTGAATGTGAATTTCACATTATCAACATACTATGAATGTTAAAAATTATTTCATGCTAGTATAATATACCTTCAATAGCGATGATAATAAGACTCCTAACATGTTATCTGGTCATAAACGGATAAGAAAAGAAACTCGTTAAAAAGCTTATTAAAAATAAAATCTTTATTAATAAAATTCACACTTGAAATCTCTATAGAAGACATTTTACTTACACAAGAAAACAACATTTTATCTAATAATTGCTCGAACGATTGGCGAAACCGCGATACATGTTTAGGGTTGTCCCCGTTTCAGTGTTGCCATATTTATTTTACAAAATTTTGCATTTTGAATCATCAGTCAGGATTAGTTCTTAAAAGTATATTATGTATTGCATTAATGTGTACACACGTAAGTAGTAGTAAGTATTCGATATAAAATATTTTATAATTACTTATTTATCAATATAACGGTATAATAAAGTAAACAACCCTAGAACACTGTATTTAATAAGTATTAATTCAAAAGACAACACGAGTTAAAGAGATCTTAATATACTTGTGTCTTTATCTTTGAGCAATTCGATGGTCGATTCTATACTACTTAATATAAAGCTAATACTAAATCTAGGAAGAGATACGTTACAATAATAAAATTATAAATCCATATTTTATTGAATAAACGAATTACATAAACCATTTAAAATTATCATTTAAAATATAAATTAAATATAATAATGAACTATCAAACATCATAGCGTCATTTGAGAATTACTAGAGTAAGATACTTGACAAAGAATAAACGATTGTTGCTAGCGACAAATAAGTGTCGCTATACTTTTATATAAAAATACTATAATATAATAATATTAGGAACAAGAGTATAAACTATGTTCCTCTCTGTAGTAGCAAAACACTAGGATGTCATTACAAGTACATAAAACCATCTTAAATTATCGGATAGAAAATAGGTCACCACATTTAAGCACTTAAACATAATACGAACATATTTTGCTCATCTTGGAGGTAATTGCTTTGTTTGTAAAACATTAGTATGAATACATAATTAAAATATAAATACTATGGCGAAGTAAGAATCGGTGGTTGTGTATTTAAGATTAGAAATGCAGTTAGTTATATTATACTCTCAGCCTTCATTAGCCTGTATTTATAATATACATAAACGATATGTTAACGTTAGTATTTAAAAATAAATAACTAACTTTGGCAAGTGTATAAAAACTATGTAAACATAGGTATATAATTTGTACTTGCGTGAAAATCTCAGTCATGGATTCACGGAGGAAATAATGGAGGACAGTGATATTAATAAAAAGACCTTACAAACACACGCATTTCAAAAACATGGGATCGACTGTGTGCCCACTTGGATCTTCCAAACTGTTCAAGTAGCTATAGCTTGACCATCAGATGTGGCACGCCTTGGTGGTGACAGGCCCGGTACATTATTCACGATCAGTTACCCCTTGCCTCAGTTTATTATAGGGTTCCTAAACTTGAATTTAGTCTGTCTATTACAAAACTGCCCAAAAAAGAGTGTATTGTTTTCAGAATTCATGTATGTAAGACGGCCTGAGTAAAAATTCGTTGAGAGGACTGACGGCAATCAGGCCCAATGTTGCCATTTTGGCGAATTTGTTGCTTAGTCTTGCGACAAGTACAACTTCACTGAACTGTTTATCCCTTTAACCTGTACTTGGTGGCAGAAACATTGCCACTAAAATGTTAACTTTATGCAGTTACGATGCGGTTCAAAATGAATGAATTTGAAAATTTATTATGCCAGGGAAAGGACTACTATTACTATACTTTGTGGACACACAACGACACGACGAATACAAAAAAATATTTTCATTTCTTAGGTACCAAATGTTAGACGATGATAAATAAAATTCTGGCAACCTATGTAATTAAATTACCAATGAATACAATAATAATATTACAACTATTCCAATCCAAACCCTAATCACCTAGAATTTTAAAGTTTTTATGGCCGATATTGTAACTAGGTACTCAAAAGTAAGGCTCTGTTTTATCACGGTCAAAACTTACTGACATTTCAACAAACTTCAAATTTTTGTACAAAGCTTGCAAATCTGTGTCTGTTATGTCCGTGCCATTTAACGGTGCATAAAAAGTCATTGACCAGTCACACCTGCAGACCGTCACCCGTGTACCACTGCACGCCAGTATGCGAAGCGCGGCGACCCTAACTATGAGCCGTAGCGATACGAATCTGTCTAACAAATGAACCTCGGTACGAGTCGACCTTGAACCCAAAAATCAAAAGTCGTAATAATCACTAGTTAGAAAGACAAATGATACGTGTCACAAGGTTTTAGCTGTCAAGGTGAACGACCTTTTATGCACGTTTATCTGGCACGTACTATAAGTGCAATCAGTTATTTTCAACCGGCTTCAAAGAAGGTGGGGGTTCCCAATTCAACTATGTTTTTTATCACATATGAATATGGCGGTAAACATACTTATTCGAATTATTTTACGTAAGTATACAAGGATTTTAGATAGTCTTTTGTTTGATAAAAGTTAATATTCACTTTGGACCATTGATGACATGTCAGGATGACTTGTGAAATAAGAGACCCTTAACTCTGAGTTCACTTCAATATGCGGCATTATATTAAGTCAATTATGTCGGATATTCAATTTCGTTACCAGGCTACAAATGATTTTGTTAATAAGTTAAGAGTTTATGGGAACCAAAGCCGTCAAAATTTCTTTCTCATATAAAAGTAATACAATTCTAGTCATCCATATTCGTAGCTAAACCGTTAGATCAATAACATCGAGACATCTGTACGAGAAAACATTAAATAGATTTTTTAAATAATGTATAATGAAATCGAACACATGTTGTTTTATGGGGTCAACCTTCTAATCGATCTTAATAATATTTTACTTATAAACTATTTCCAGCTAAAGCATCATAATTATAAAATGCAACTAATTTTTTTGTAACGTTACTCGAATTAAATTCAAAATAAATTAATTCACAGAAAATTACCTAACTTTGTAGTCAAAACTGAAACTTTTTCATTCTTTATTTGTCAATTTTTTTTGCACCCAACAAGTACATCGTCAAAGCACATTATAAAGAAACGTTCTTTTAAGTCTAGTCAATATTGCATACGCTGTACACAACGTAACTATTAATAGCGCTGTAAAAACTCAGATTAGAAAATATGTGTAGAATTATCTAGCTGAAACAAATGTCTTTTGCCTTCGTAATCCGAAAAATATTTTTTTTAAGAGCCAGGGAATAACAGATTCGAAAAAATATGTAAAGTTATGAATGAAGTGTACTAACAGTATGAAGTAACGCGCTAGACGGCTGCATCGGCGGGCGGCTTGGCCTGGCTCTGGATCTTCTTGTAAACTAACACCTTTTCGCCCACCTCTCCTTCGGGGAACTGGGAAATAAATAATAAGAGTAAATATTAAATAAATGACTGTTTTCTTTATTACACTGATATGTAGCTGAGACGTAATAGGTAGTGGTACCTCTGAACTGACCTTTATAATACAAATACGCTGGACTAAACGTTCTCTAAGAAATGACAGATAATTTTTGTGCCGAATCAAAGCTTGCATATGTTTATGTCAACTCTCATTAGTTTCGTGGACGGTCACTACACGCTCTCTACAGCCGTCTCAGCGGCAAAACGGCGATAATCAAATGGCTTCATTTTTAGGTTGACAGTATGCAGTCCAGCGTACTTGTATAATAGAGGTCAGTGTACCTCTGGAAACTGCTTACTGCCTCCGGAACTGTTTCTGAGTTATTTAAGACAGAAAAACCCAGACACAAATCTCGGCCCGACCCGGGTTAGTACCCGGGACCCAGCATAGAAGTCAGCGAGCCGACCAACGAGGCAGTCAGAGAAAATAATATTGTAGAAGCCTGAAACGAAAATCTATCTTGCGTAGACGGCTAGAAAGGGAATTAGTTGCCGGCTGAAAGTTCGCTAATGACACTATGATCTAAATTCCTTAAAAAAAAAGAGGCTGTTACTAGACAGACACCATGACCTACCCTCGGCCGCATCGTCGCTTACCATTAGGTGAGATTGCGACCTAATGTCTGGCTATTAATAGAAAATATTATCAGAGAGTTTTGAGAGAGATTTTGCAATGAAATTCAAGTCAACGATAATTATGGTGTAATTTAGTTAGCCTCAGTCTCAACCACATTTTCGTGTAGACACCGACAGAAATACATTGCAAGTTAGTCGCCGCGCGCAGATACGTTTTTGCTACCTATGCGTGGAGTTACACAGGCCTGATATTATTTACAGTTACCTGCGTATGCGTAATCATTTTTACAATGGAAATTAAGTTTACCTGTGTATGCGCTATCTCATACAGCTGCGTGTACTCAGCGAATCGTCGAGTCTTCCTTTCAGCGTATCGAACAGTACCGTTACCTACCATGAGTTTACGGTGGTTTTACTCGCTAGGGACGACGTAAAAAATTGTATAGAGAATTTTAGTTCTCCAAGTAACCGCTAGAGGCGCTGTGCAATTTTCCATACACTTCCTTTACGTCGTCGCTAGCGAGTAAAACCGCCGTAAATTCATGGTAACGGTACTGAACAATCAATGTAGATGTCGCTTAGCCGAGTACTTGCTACGCCACCAGCGAAAAGGGATGTTGATATCAATAAAAGTGAAATGTAAATAAAATTGTTACCTGCGTATGCGGTATCTCATACAGCTGCGTGTACCCTTGCAGTGCGTTCTCGAGTCTTCCCTTCAGCGTGTCGAACAGAACCACCAATGTAGGCGTGGCTTTAGCCGCATACTCGTTTCGCCACCAACGAAGCGGGTTGTTGAAGAAGTACTCAGCTTCGTACGTCTCGCCGATCTTGTTGAATGGCGGGTCGCAGTTTAGGTAGCGAGTCGTCACGTTCATGTGGAGGTGGCTGGGGACAAGAGATGGATACTCTTTATTGCACATCACATACAGTTACAAAATAAATCATAGTCATAATTATTTTTATAATTTAAGTTTGTACGAAAGTAACTTTGTTATGCACACAAAAACCGATAGACACGGTCTATCGATTAATCGATTTTTGTATGCAAAACATCCGGTCTATAGTACTTTTAAATTTAAAAGATATAAGTAATAGAGCGACAACCTATAGTACGTTGAACTTTCATCAAGTTATAACTTTTGTCTTTCAGGGCACCTATGTCGCACTAGGTAGGTATTGAAAAGCGTAGCGTAGGGCGTCCACCGGCAAGGTTGACAGACGACCTTATAAAGGCCGCTTGTAACATGTCACTTTGGAAATCTGTAGGCCTATGTTCAGCAGTTGACGTCCAGCGGCTGATAATGATGATGACTCACCATACCACTAGTTCCAATAATAAAAGAACGAGTCGTTCTGCATTTCCACTATCATTTCTTTCTATACAGACGATCAATTCTAAACCTTGTCGGTAAAGGTTAGGGTCCTGATTCCCGCCAGCACGCAACTACTTTGGTATTTTGATCTTTACAACAATTAAGCATGGTTAAAAATCCTTTGTAGGTGAGAGATTATATTTGTTTAGAGTACCTGTAGAGCGGCGTAGAGTGGCAGGGCATGAGGAAGACGATAGAACTCTTGTTGCTGGTGATGGAGTCTCGCAGTAGCGGCATGACCTTCAGAGTCCCGGCTTGGTGGACCACGCCGAAGTATAGCGCCGGAACCGCGTTGCCGATTAGGAGAGCGCCGGCCAGGGTAAACAGTTGCCATCTTCAGAATGAAAAATATGGTATATTATTGTTTTTAAGAGATAAGCATTTGCAATCTAAAGATTAGATATTTAGACTTGAAAATGACCACTTCATTAAAAAATCTAATTGAATTTCGCTCACAAAAATCATCATTTTCCGCCTCCGGTGGTCATTTTTTCAAGTGCAATATCAAAAAAATAGAGTCACTTTATTTATTACGTATAGTATATTAACAATAAAAATACCTCTGGATTTGTGTTCGGAATGCATTGTGGTGCTTCTATTGTTTATAAAGAACTGCCCCGGTTTCATGCGAATGCATCTTATAGCCCCTTACTTGTTGCCACTCTAATATTACTAACATAGTTTATAACAAAAATGGTTACTAACAAATATGAATAAATCTTTCTTTATTCAGACAACTGTCTGCATAAAGAAAGATTAGTTATTATTATTATAGCCTATGTCACTCAGAAATGATGTTGCTTTTTACTGGCTTATTCAAAACTGGTTCAGGAGTTTTTGAGTTTATTTGTTACAAATAAACAAATCTTTCCTCTTCAAAATATTTGTATGGATCTGTTCTATACTAATGTTATAAAGGGAAAATATTTGTTTGTTTTTATTATTTTTATTTAATAGGTAGACATTTGACTGCAATCTCACCTGGTGGTAAGCGACGATGCGGCCGATGATGGGATATGTCTGTCTAGAAGCAGCCTATTCACTCTTTGTGTTTTTTGTATTGAATAGGCTCCGAAACTACTGGACTGATTCAAATAAAATTTGGTACATAGATAGTTTGAGACCCTGGGAAGGAAATGGGCTTTTTTGTCGCGAAATAAAATCATCAGGGGGGAAATGGGGGATGAAAGTTTGTATGGAAAATCCGACTTTTTACGCGGGCAAAGTCGCGGGCAACTGCTAGTTTATAATATAAGTATAGAATTTAGAGTTTGAGAGCGATTAGAATCGAGTTTTGTTTATAATAATAGTATAGAATCCCATACAAACATAAACCCCCTTTTACGCCCCCTTAACACATTGAGCGCCATGGTGGTCACCGGTGACCCCCAAACAATATTTTTCTATTGTGTCTAGTTTCGTGGCAGTCAAAGGCTTAAAGAATGAATTCTAAAATAAAAATTATCTTATGTCCTGGCCTGAAACTCAAACTTCTCTATACCAAATACTAAATCGATTCAGCGGTTTAGCGGTGACACTTTTACTTATTTTAAATCAGTAAGGATGTGTTGGCATTATACAATATGTAAAAAAAACCCTATCCGAGCCGAAAGGGTCATAGTTGCTTTAATAACGTTACCAAAATAAGTATAAAAATTACGTAATTCATTAATATATTTTTTTGGCGATTTTTAAAGTTAATAAGTTTAGCACCTATTTACCCTAAAACGGGGTAATTTTCAAAATACGTTAACCCTCCCGGCGGGCGCGCGGCTTCATTGACGCCGCTTACTCGCTTTGCCGGTACCGCAATAAACGTAGCGGCGGCCTTTGACATTGCCGCGGCACGTGTCGGCGGCTATCCCGATTTTATTACAGGTCAGTTTCGCGATGACATAACGTCCGAGTGGTCGTTCCGTTCCGTTGATCCGCGAAATGTCGTATACGAATCAAGAATACTTTAATATGCTCAAGTGTCTGGGTAGGAGTGACTGTGATAATTCTGCAGCTCGCAGAGACTATGAAGTGCGTTTTGCTATTCCACAGTGCCGTCAGAGCGTGCGTTCCAGCGTTTGGACAATAGCGTGTTCACTACGGGCAACGCAGGGTCGGGAAAGCCATCGGTTTGACGCAGGCAGGCCACGAGTCCACCAAACACCACCACAAAAAAAGCTCTTTTCAGAGCTACCAAAAAGTCTCTGTTTCTTACGATTGACACATTATTATCTGGCTAATAATAAGAGCCGGGGTCATCTGGGGTCATGACTTCGCTACCTGCGAGTGCCGGCGCTATGCCGCGCGCCCCGTCATCGCCCTTCGCGTTGCCATGTAAGTTTTTTTAGTGTAGTATTTTTTATCTTTTTTTTTCATGGGGTAATTTTTTTCTAATACTTTACGAAAATAATTTCACAAATGGAACCTTCATTCTATACCCGATAACACCTTAATGGATCGGACAGGGTTTTTTTTACATATTGTATTCTTACTTCTTTGCTTTCCTGCTCCACGGCACGATGAAGTCTTGGGCGAGGTAGAGGAAGATGGGCAGCAGTGGCAGCACGAATCTAAACTCCTTGTGGGATATAAAGCTGGAACAACCACCAGTTGTATCATTTTACAGCATAAAGGCTGGCGTCCACCAGACGGGCCAGCTCGGACCGTAACGCAACACAAAAATACCTCTCCTGTGTTTTGGACCAAAATTATAGGTATTTTTTGGATAAAATATCGTACACTATAGTCTAAATAATTTAGTAGGTTCAATTTGACAGTTGACATATAGGGTCGGCTGTTTACGAATCGGTAGGTAAAATAATCGATTCAGACATCAAATCGACTTACTATCGATTCAAAACATTGTTAATCATTAAAAATATTTTACGTTTTAGTGGCTATTGATTTCATAAGTATGTTTCAGAATTACGTTCTATGAACTACAAATAAAATTTAGTCTTAGAACTCAAAATTGCATACTGAAAATGTTATTTGCTCAATACCAACCGATGAATCGATAAATCAGTACCTCCATAACGACTAAAAGGGTGACAATACTTAAATTAATAAAAAAAACAGAATAGAACATGGTCGTTTTAATAAGTCTGTCAGCAGCAAATAATTTCGATTCATTATACACTTTATGTAGAAAATATAAACTTAAATTTGTCGCATTACATACTTTTAAGTCAGTTATACACCGCGAATTTTTAATTACCCGAGAAAATTAACTAATATACTCAGATATCTAGAAGAAGAACTGTACGATGATGTCGTACAGTACTTTGAAGAAGACCCGCGACGCAGTACCCGTGAAGGAGCCCGACATTTCCACGTGAGCCAGTACTGCATATGGAAAATAATTTCATCGGTCATGCACCCGTTTCACTACCGCAAAGTGCAGGAGCTCAGTGTCAGTGACAGACAGCCGCGAGTGTCGTTCTGCGAGTGGGTGTTAGCAAACCCAAACGCTAACATTTTGTTCACCGATGAATGTTTGTTTACTCGGATCGGTGTTTTCAACAGCCACAATGAACACTACTGGAGTTACGTGAATCCAAAATTGTCAAAGCGGCACTCCTACCAACACCGTTTTTCACTCAACGTATGGGCAGGTGTGTTTAACGACACTATCATCGGCCCATATTTCATCGAAGGGCGGCTGACGGGTGCAAGCTATTTGGCTATTCTTCAGGAGATGTTGCCGACCATAATGGACGACGTGCCCCTCGCGTATCTCCAGTCGCTGTACTTCCAACATGACGGTGCTCCGCTCCATTACCGCAATGCAGTGCGCGCGTACCTAAACGGCGAGTTCGGAGCGCGGTGGATCGGCCGCGGCGGGCCCGTGCCCCGGCCTCCGCGGTCCCCGGACCTTACGCCTGTGGACTTTTATCTGTGGAGCGAGATCAAGCGCCGAGCGGCGGCGGCGGCTTTTCAAGAGGTTCAAGCTTAAAGAAACGTGCTTATTTCTTTGAACAATAACTTGCGGAAAAGAGCACGTGTTTGTATCTCGGAAAGAGGAGGACATTTTGAAAAAATACTGCAATACGTGTAAGGTATGTTGATATTTGTTTTGAGGTTTTTAGGTATTTGTATCATTTGTTAATCTTGTAAATACCTAGTGGATTTTAAATTTTAAAATACACCTTAACTAAGTAATTAAAATAAACAATTTATTAAGCAGATAAAAAAACTCGTGGAAAGTGCTATTTTTATTACTTCGTAATGGCCACAAAATACAAATCAACAAATAACACGTTTATTAAATGCTAGTGCAGGATGCGAACCCGCGATGCTTGGCGATCTTGACCATCGTTGGCACTAGGCGTAGCAGACGCGCATGCGCGGGAAACGGCGCGAGCGCCGCGCGAGTCGGAACAAATGCATGCGTCTCTCTCTCTCTCATTAAACAAATACTACGAAGATGGTTTATACGTTTTTGGTGCATTAACAGGATTTATTTGAAGTCCTATAAATCAATATTTTTGTATAAACGCTATAATATTTGTGTGTTACTTACTGACATACATATTTTTATAAACGCAAATTTTCGTTTTCTCGGGTAATTAAAAAGTCACGGTGTATACATTTCTTTTTGTTTTAAAATCAATTGCATTTTATTTTCATTGGTTATGTGTTGTCTATGGAATTCTTCCGCATACACTGCTACGTTCTGTGATAATTCTGAGCTGTCAAATTGAACCGTTTAGATTATTGAGACTAGCGACCTTCCTGTGGAGCGAAAGCTGTGCGGGCGGCGAGACACGCTAGATGTCAGCAGGGACGGACGGTTTTGAGAGGTGGGGTATTCCATATGACAGTCGCGTGCGATTGGCGCTTCCTCAGCCCCCTGCACGCCTTACGCTCCGCAGGTGAGTCGTGTAAAAACTTGTAGGACTATAAATTGTCTATAATTTCCTTGGCAACTGACAGTGTCAGCTATTTCCATCTACTTATAATCCATCCTACATTACCAGTTTCATTCCTTCATTTCCCCTCCCACCCCGTGTCTCTTTGTTTGTAAAGTATTAAGTTATTAAATTGTAAATAGCTTTTCTTTTAGTAAATTATTATGTATTGTTATGTGCTGACCCGTTCTGTGTTGTCTTATTCCATGTTTTGTGTTTGTTTTAGATTAATGTACGTTATCAAGTTAGCATGGCTCTATCTTTTGTAATATGTATAAAGCTTTCCGACTCGCGTAAAGGCTACACACGTGACACTGGCGGAATAGCGACAAACACCACCTCAAGTGACTATTGTCGCCATAAAATAAAAAAGAAGAAAAATAACTGACACTGACAGCTCCTTATTTCGAAGTTTCTAAATTTATCTTTCTCTTTCCGTTTCTTCCGCAGAGAAAGAGACGGTATAAACTTAAAATTAGTCTTAAAGAAGGCTATTGTTTTTGAATCAGGCCCATTGTCAATATCACTCACCTGTAAATAGCCACATGCACAGCCACAGCGGTCAACAGAAGCACGCCAGTCTTGTTTTCTTTCGGGCGACGCAAGATGGCCGCCGCCGACGCCACTACCGGCAGCAAGTTAATCCCGAGCACAGCTGGGATACCTTGCCAGAGGTACCAGTGCCTGCGTGGGCATTGGACGGTTAGTATGGATTATGGATACAGAGTACAGTGGCAAGCACATCAGATTAAGCATTTTCATTGCAATATCGCCCTTAATAAATCTACATAAGATGCTTCAGTGTATACTTTAATGGACTGTCGTCTATACCTAATCTAACTAAAGATTGTCAACAAAAGAAAACTCAATTGCAGCCCTGATCACGAAGACTAGTCTAACATCCTTTATTTCCTGTCATTTTCTAACAACCATCCCAGCTATACATATAGCGATAATCACAAGTATATGGACCGATCTAGACCTTTATACATACCTTTTAAATGTTCATGAAAGGTTTCTATGATTTACGTGTTTAATTGGTATTTAAAATTAATATCCTAAATTTTTTAACTTAATAAACTGGTAGAGAATGCCTTAAGGCATTAAGCCCGCCAATTGTACTTTCTTTTTTGGTGCAATAAAATTTGAATAAATAAATAAATAAAAATGCTTGCAAAATGACTTGGCGTATATGGCCTTGAATAAAGTATTTTAAAATTGTATTAACAATATTAGCTGATGGTTGTGTAGGTAGAGCTAAAGTTGTGTACTGAATAAAATTATGCGCTATGGAGACAATTGAAATCTAATTTACAACAATACAATATTTACACTATGTCCGAGTGAAAGAATTCCTCTTACTGATGACTTTGCATTTATACAGTAAATTGCGGCCGCGACTCTATTCTTTACGAGCGGTTGCTAGCGAATTCCTCCGCGCTAATGTCGAATCCCATATAAACTTCACCTTCCTTTTTCACTCTCTTGAAGATTTGATTTACAAAAATCCTGAAATACGAGTATGTCATTCTTAATTTTAATGAGTACCAATTTTTGTGGATTTAGCTTAAGAACTTACAGTTTTAAACACACTTAACCCCCTTCTTACCCCAAAAGGAATGAATTTCCCAAGTTCCTTTCTTAGTGCTCACCTACTCTATAAAAGAAAGCATGGTGCAAAATTTCAAGTTACTAATAGACTACAGGGCAAAATGGATGGGTCATATGAACCACCAGGTGACGTATATAGGACGACATAAGGGCATAAAATAATAAAATTCAGCAAAGCCGTCACTTGCAAGCTGTCCAACGGAGTGTTGGTGAAAATTCAAAAGTGCAGGAGAAGAGTGAGCACATTTTGGTCATATATTTTTGTACGGAAATTTTACCATCGATAGATTCATGAAAAATAATGAGAAAGCGCGTAGTGCCATAAAAAAATGGTGCGCCGCAAAAGTCAGTAAATTTTGATTTTCTCAAAAAAAAAAAACCGACTTTGTGGCGCACCATTTTTCTGTAGTCTATGATACTAGTTGTTAGGGCTGTGCATTGATGTGTCATTAAAGTCAGTTTTCCTTTGTTCTTCTAACACCAGTTGCAATATAAGCTTCCACTCCTATAAGGGATGCTTTTTGGGCGGAATAAAAATAACCCTAAATCCTTTCCAGGGTCTCAAACTATCTACCTACTTTAAATAAGCAGGTTAGGCGTAAATACGCAGCAGTCAGATAGACAGTACTTTTGCATTGACAATATTAGTATGTATTAGAGAAAGAAACAAACTCTCTAAAAACATACCATGGGTGCTGTCCATAGAAAGAGGCGACGTCGTGTAGAACATTGAACCGGAAGAATTCCCACGGCGTCACGATCAGGCTTCCGTGGAAGTAGGAGTCCAGGGCCACCAAAGCTCCTCCGGCAACCAATCTGTGACAAACAACAATTTATGAAATTAAATACATTTTTCATTTGGCACGGAAATCGTATGGATGCTTAGGTTACACATAGCCACAGAATACTAGAACTTCGTACAGAAGTATGACTTAGCAATTGTTTTCAAAGAAATGTCTACTCAATGTCGTCAACAATATGGCGTAATTTAGTTCGCCTCAGAGTCAAGCACATTTTTGTGTAGACACCTACAAAAATCAATTGCAAGATAATTTTATACTTATTGCTCTGAAATATGATTCATAATACACTAAACCTATTCAGTGACGTAATATCACGCGACGCGATAGGGTTGACTGCTACGAGAAGCTTCTAACGCCATCTAGCGCCTCTTTCTAGTACTTTAATCATTATCGTCCAGCGAGCAACGTAGCCACGCGGCCGCCGGTGAATAAAACGCGCGAGCGTGTCACAGACCGGTAGCGACACGCAACTTGTTTTAGCCACTAAATAGGGGCGCCGCGCGTAGGTACGTTTTTGCTACTTACGCGGGGAGATACACAGGCCTGACATAGCTAAGATCAAGTGTGTGCCAAAAAGGTCCCTGCTGAGCATAAATCGTAAATATTGATTTTCATTCAGCAGGGACCTTTTATTGTGCTGTTGCCCGACACTTAGTCCGATCAAATCTCTAATATCCCATAAAAAGTTCCACTCTCCTTTTCAACACCTAAGGGGATGATTTCTAAGATAAAAACTATCCTATTTCTTTTCCAGGGAACTCAACCTATCTATATACCAAAGAAGTTATTTACTCAATAAAACACAATTTTACGAATTACTTCGGAGTTCGACTATTCGCGTAAATCTAAGAAACAAATAATTTATTTTTATTGTACAGTCCATGAATATAAATCTCATTTGACAACTAGATTTCGTTTCAGATAAAACGGTTGCGTTTCGTCAACCCACCACTAAATAAATAAATAATAAATTGTTTCAACAAACACACCAATTACCTAGCCCCAAACTAAGTGTGTGCTATGGTGACTAGGATAACGGATAGACATACTTATATACATTTATAAGCATCCATGACTTATGTACAAATGCTTGTGCTCATCACACAAACATATGCCCCATGCGGGATTCGAACCCGCAACCGCCTGGTTAGAAGTCCAGGGCGCGAACCACTACACCAAGACGGTCGTCAACCGTGCTAGAGATCCGTGCTAGAGATCCGTGCTAGATGTCAGCGGGGGTGGGTAGTGTTGGGGAGAAGGGGATTTTCTATGACAGTCACGTGCGAATGGCGCCTCCTCGACCACCCCCAGGTTACAGAGACTTGTCGAACTATGGACGTAGATGAAGTGTAGCACAAACTTACCCAATAGGCACATAAGTGCGGACTACCAGCCTCAGCCGTGGCTCGGTTGCCGTGGCCAGCTGGTACAGCCCCAGCACCGCCCACAGCGGCGCGGACGTCGGACGTACGAATACGCTGACTACAGCCAGCCAGATCCAAAGGTTGCTCTCTAGAATACAAAGCATTATTATTTACGGTTTCCTAAAGTGCGGCAGTGCCTAAAGACGAAAGTCTACAACCAATGTGTGTAAGCAGTGATCACATACATATCCGAAACATGGTCTCTAACCATGGGCCTTATAAAAAGCTCAAGGTCACGCAGCGAGCTATGGAGAGGGATATGGTCGGTATTCCGCAACGGGATCGAATCAGAAATGAGGAGATACGTAGGAGAACTAAGGTAACGGACATAGCCCTGCAGATCAGCAAGTTTAAGTGGCAGTGGGCAGGGCACATTGCGCGAAGAACTGATGCCCCTAGGGCAGAAAGGTTCTTGATTGGAGACCATTTGATCAAAAGCGTAGCGTAGGGCGTCCACCGGCAAGATGAACTGACGACCTAATAAAGGTCGCGGGAACGCACTGGATGCAGGTCGCTTACAACAGATTACTTTGGAAATCTATGGGGGAGGCCTATGTTCATCAGTGGACGATGATGAGACGGTTTCCCGCGACTTCGTCCGCCCAAATGTAACATTTTATTATTATTATAATACATATAAACATATAAGGTTATATATACATGAGTTGATATATACATGACATGAGTTATGGGTACATGAGGTTGAATTTTTGAAAGGTGAATTTCCAAAATTCCTTTCATTGTGGATGCTTGCATCACATGAGGTATATTTGTACAAAATTAAGCATCCCAGTGCAAGGGTGTCAGGTGTCAGTGCATTGATGAGTCAGTCATTCAATTTCTTTTATATGTTTAGTGTCCTCCTGGCCGAATTTCGACTACGGCGGCCTATCTCAATAGAGATCAGCCAACTGCGCGGGACATATTACAGTGCACAAGTGTGTGCGCAATACACAGGTGCACTCTCTGTTCCTTCACTCTCATAACTCGGTGAGACGGTAGTCCGACATGACCGTAGAGAGATCAGATTATATGTTTATAGAATTAAGGCGAAGAGTAAGGCGGAACTAGCGCTACATAGATTAGTAGTTCTAGTCAATTTAATTTAATTGCCGGCAAATCTTAATAACTCTTCAAACTTGGTGCACAAGGTAAATAAATACCTATAATATTACCAGGGTTTCCTATAATATTGAATCGGTAATTGGAGGAGGGAGACTAAAGATGCTTATTTATGAATATCCAGTCACAAAACATAATAGTAAATTAATGTGTTTAATCTGATATTGGCAATTTGATCATAATAGGTAATATCTAATTAGAATTACTAATTAGTCTCAAGTTTACAAGATAATTTGCAACCACCAGATATTTTGCAACTTGGACATTCTGCTAAACGGTAAACTGCAGCATTACAAATTTTAATTTCTGTTTTTGTTGTTGATTAAATTCACCTTTTTCATAATAGCTGCTCTTGCCATCTCTGAATGGGTATTTTGAGAGTGCAATAGCAACAAGGGCAGTCTCAACGGTCTGCAAGAGAGTTCTGCTGGCTGTGTAGAACCAGAACCATGAGGTAAGGATTAGGAATAAGGCCCACTTGCGGCCTCCCGTCCACTTGTAAAAGCTGTAGTCAGCGTACGCACTGATTGCGGCTTGTAGGATCCGTGGCAGGAGAATCTGATGGATGACAGATAATAAATTACAATACTAACAGTAAATACAACAAATCAGGTAATAAGAATCAACGAGGATATGTTAACATAATTTATCCAAAAGAAAATTCTGATAGATTATCTTAATCAATTTAATAAGTCAATCTAATAAATAAAAACTGACTGCCTGATACAATTTCATTACTATAAATTTTCACTATTTATAAAATCAAATTATCATAGAGACACAAACAGAATCACACGCATACTAATATACCCACCCACCCATAAACACATACACACACATACACACACAAGCATGCATGCACATAGAAATATAAATAATTAAAGAATTTACGTTTAGAATAACGGTTTGGATTAGTTTTAATAATTAACCTGTTAACGAATTTAATAAATGGAAGAGTGTTGCTCCCTGGCACAGGCTTATTGGCTTAAAAAGGTGCTACGGTCACTAATATAATATATTGTACCAATTTCAATGAAATAAAAAAATTATTATTATTTTAAATTAGCAATAAATCTTATCACTCAAAAGGATAAACCACAAGTTAAATGCATAATAATAATATATTAATTCCAAAACCTATCATTCCTTTACACTACAAATCATGTGTGATAAATACACAACACATACAAACAACTTTAACCTAAATATGATTAGTGGGCTTGGTTATCTTGATGGAGATATGATAAGGTACATACCAAGGCCTGAGGATGGTCCAGTCTTGAGAACTTCAGCAGAGTATACAAGGCAGCTACGACGCTTGGGTACAAATAGCTCCTGATGCCTTTCGTCCACTCCCACGTCAGGGCTCCATACCCAAACACTTGCTTATGGGCAACTTCCAGCGTCTGCCAGTACTCATCTGGCACATACCAAGTCTGCACCACGAACACCGACGCAATCCTTACGAAAAGTATCACACCAAACACCTGAACAGGCCTCAGGCCGTTTGCCAATGCCATTCTCCCGCCTAAACGAAAGAGGTTACATGTGAATTGGCTATAAATAGAAACTTGTAATGTGCTCGATTTTACCAAGATTTTAACAAGTATTTTCTAGAACGACACAAGACTTCTAATTGAAAGTTAAAAAAACCCATTAAAACTGGAAAGTTCAAAGTTGACGAGTTCGGGAAGCTAAACAAAGTTTACCCATAAAAGTGTCAACTAACGCGTCCTTTTTATATGCGTTTTATTGAATGAACCACACGTTATATTGCACACCAAATTGATTGGAAGACTTTACTGGTTAATATACTTGACATCTCAGTTATTTATTTGTTGCTATTTAGCCGAAAAAACAATATCTTTGTAAATAAATGCACTAACCTCAACAAAACCCACCGCCACCGCGAAGTATTTTTTTAATATTAGGCTGTAAACGCCTTGGACAGGCATACTATATTTATGAATGGGCTGTGTGTAGGCCCCCTGTCTAAGGCCGTACACCGTAAATTTAAAAAAAATGGCAAATCAATAAGGGCCTAGATATAGTGCGAGCTAGTGTTGCCGATCGATAGTCGATTATCGATGATCAATCGATAGTCGATTATCGATGATTAATCGATAGTCTATCGATAGCACAGAACAAGGCAATACTATCGAATGATTGCAATCTATATAGATAGTATCGATAGTATTGTAGTGCCTTAATAACAAACTATCGATTATATCGATAGTATCGATACTGTCAATTGTATTTGCAACGATAGTATCAATCTTATCGATTGTTTTGGACTATCGATAGTTCAACAATTTGCAATAGTATTGTTTACAATTTTCAGGTAATACTCATACTTATGTGTCATTTCAAAACGTTATTTCCTTATCTTTTATGTAGTAAGAACAAGCACAGCTCGATATTAGAAATGTTTATAAAAATATATAACCATTGAGGACCATTAAAGGCATAATGGTCCTCAACTACATTACAAATAAAATATACCTATTACTATTGTTAAAAACTTATTCGTAAAAACTTGCAAAATAATTGCTTAAGTTATAAAAATAAAATAAGAAATTTGTTTAAAACTATCAATAGTCTATTACTATCGATAGTACCGACATTACCGATACTATCTATAGTTCGGCAGCACTAGTGCGAGCTTGCATTTGTTAGTCACAAGTACAACACGCGCTCACGATCGACTGAGTGTCATAGAAAAAAACAGGTTTCGCATACGTGCCGCTAGGGGCGCCTTAGTCCAATTTTTTATACAAATTTTCTTCTTCTTCTTCTTCTTTCTTATGGCGAGCGAACTTAAGCTTCACCGTCACACGGACGAAGGTGAGAGCACACAGACCACATCTGTGTGAGAGCATGAAAAAAATCGCACTTAGCCTTCTGTCATCCAAAATATTGAACAGGCTGTCCCATCCAAATGACAACAAATTTTGTGTGCCTCTTTGAAACCCTATCTTCAAGTGTCTTTGCGCGATACGAGAACTAATTTTATAGGGTACTAAGGTACTAATTATATACTTGCTCAAGTCACTAAAATATATCGAACTGATAGCCGATTTTTGACCGTATACTGCAAATGGCTGCTGTAGTCTCTAAGGCTGTAGTTGATTGAGGACGCCGACGAATTTGGATGAATTTTTGCTAAAAAACCGGCCTAGTGCGAGTCGGACTCGCGCGCGAAGGGTTCCGTATCATTAACTTAAAACATTAGACAGTATAGGCAAAAAAAGTATATATTTTTATTTTATTTCTAATTTCATCACAGGATACCCGAAACAATTTTAAATAAGAGTTTCTGCGCCTGTTTTTTTACGTGAGTGATTTGAAGTTTATAGGTCTAAAACTTTAGAAATTACAGGGCCCCCCCTGTCCCCCCCGGGACACCGTGTAAACGACTTTGGCGGGCTATATCTCGCAAATGGTAAAGCTGATAAAAAAATGTATCGATACCCTACCTTATTTTCATAGTTCTTTTCAACGATATCCCACACAAGGGAAACCTTAAAAAGGGGTAGTTTTAATTTTTCGTATTTTAAAAAATGAGATTTATATGTGAAGTATCCTCGAACCAATTTACATGCAAATCAGTCCATATTCTGCTGTGACAGACTAGGACGGACGGAACGGACGGACTGAACGATATTATAAGGGTTCCTTGTCGGACTACGGAACCCTTAAAAAAGATCGATCAGTGGCTTAAGTTTTGGATAATATTGTGTTTGGAGGCATGTGATAACAATATAGAGGTCAGTGGTATGCCTGCTCTAAGGGCTTGGTGCGAGTTATTATTTGTCAGTCACACGCGCTCACGATCGACTGGGTGACGGACATATCTATAGAAAAAAACAGGTTTCGCAAACGTGCCACTAGGAGCTCTGACCAAATTCCACACCAAATTTTCGCATCACACGGACGAAGGTGATCGCGTGAAAAAACTCATATACAAATAGCTAATCTGTGTGATGCTCTCGAACTAACTTGTGGTTGTCAGCAGTTGTCAGCACGTTCAACTTTGTTTCGTTGTTTGTCAGTCTGTCAACAAATTGGTTGTTATTTTTTACTGATTTATTATTTTAGTTAAATTAAACTGGGGTCTCCGAGTTATTAGATAGGTCATATAGGTGTTATCTTCGTGTAGTACGGGTGAGTGAGTGTAAGAAATCTGTTAGGTATATCTTGAAGTCTGGTTACCCCCAGAACAAAACATAACCAAAATTCGCACTTCTTACTTGAAGTTTGTATAGTACGGTCGTAAAGTATCCCTTTAGATCATTTATATGATCACTCAGTACTCCTTTTTCACGTAATAATATACCTACATGTATACATAGTTTCTCTATTACAGAAAAGGTACCTACTACCCGAACAAGCCAACTACACAAATGTTAAACGACTTTTAACGACGAATACTACCTAAATACCGATGAAAATCAAAAAGCAATGGTGTTAAAATAAACTTAAGCATTCCATCTAAATTGTAACAATATTACATTTTAATTGCCTTCGGTAATATCGTTGTTATGTCGTCGTAAGTCGTTTGACATTTGTGAATAAATACACAATTAAGGTGGCAGGTGGAGCAGATCGGACAACATTTTTGAGTTATGCAGTCAGGTCAGCATTTTTGTTGGGTGTGATACACAATATTCCTACTTTATGTCATGGAGTTCAAAAAAGGTATTAACTGCATTAAATATTGCTTCACCGCTTGTTCTTCCTTCTAATCCCTGACAAAATAACAAATCTTCTCATATGTCAGTTTCATATCGGTATCGGATAAATATCAGAAGTTGAGCTACATTAGCTTAGCTACTATAAGTTGTATTTTGATACCATCAGCAAGTGGATTGATACCACGATGAATAGTGTCACTTGATAGTGGAATTATTTTCAGTACATTGGCATACTTTTCTCCTTGCATGATCTTGCATTATAGCTGGCAAAATGATTGTCTCCTCAATGTTGTGAGGTATTTTAGTTTTGGCAATCAAAAAGGAAACCTCAAAAGATGCTTGTAAGGCTTTTTGGTTAACTGTTGTGTATTTTTGGAAATCAACTTGTTGTTGTTTGTGACGTTAGTTTGGTGGCAAGTCGTTTAAAATAAGATTCATCTTTATTATTTAACTGTGGATGCTTAGTTTCTAGGTGTCTTTTCAGTTTGGCCGGCTTCATGCTCTCATTTGCCAAAACCTCCGAACAAACAGCACACTGTGGACGTTGTTTAAATTCAACACTGTACATATAAAACCAAACTGGATGTAAATTTTTTTAAAAATGTGTTGACGCTTCCCAGTTGTCTCCAATGTAGCTTTTGCTTGCTTAGTTGAAGTTGAAGCGTCTCTCTCTGTATCGATGTGTAAGGTAGATGTGGCTGTTGAACTACAATCATCGCTGTTATGACTAATAGTTATAGTAGTGGAACTAGATGTTGCTCTGCTGCCAGACAGCGCTCAGACAGCGCCTCAGTGCTTCAAGCTCTGCAAAACAACAGCATAACATCTGTCCTTATACTGGAATGCCATAGTGCACTCCAATTCATAGCGAGCACAAATAAAGTAACCCTGCAATGGATCAAAGGACACAGTAACTCACTAGGTAACGACGCAGCTGATGAACTAGCCAAGAGGGGCTCAGCGACAACAGTACACGGACCAGAGCCATTACTGCCCATACCGCAGGCCCAAACAAAGACATGACTGCGTGCAGAAACTGAAGCAACACACCTAGCAGAGTGGAGAAACGGTGAAGGTTGTAGGCAAACAAAGGACGCAATCCCGGAACTCTCAAAAAGGTTCGCCCGCAACCTCACCCGACTAACAAGAGACAAGCTGCGCATAGCCGTAGGAACCATAACTGGCCACTGTCTTCTAAACAAACACCTATTCAACATAGGTGTCACAGACAGCCCCTTGTGCAGAGGATGCATGGAGGCAGAAGATACACCGCAACACGTACTCATGGAGTGCGCCGGCGTGGCGGAGCAACGGGCAGACATTCTCGAATCCCCGGCAACATTTCCGGAGGCCTGTAGTAACCTGGGCAGGTTGCTAGCCTTTTGGGAAAACCTGAAGTGGTTAGAATAAAAGAGTAAAGGGACACACGCACAAAGGCCCAATCAAGAGGCTAAGTGCGGAAAACACCCCAGCCAAACTAACTAACTGCTCTGCTGCCATTGATAGTAATAACACTACTAGTACTTGAAGTGGCGACATTGTTTTCACGATATATGAATACCGGAAATAAAAAAGGGTCTATGTACCAAAAACAAAATGTGGAGGAATTGTTGATTAAAATAATAACTCATCTTCATAATCATATTTTTTATTATTTTGAACGGAAATACTAACATAAGTGTTTTACTTATCAAATAGTACAACTAAATTACATATTAATTGTCAGTCTAAAGAAAACTCAAACTCCAATTCTCACTAACTTAAATTAGGCTCTAAGTGCCTAGCATCATATTTTAAATAAAGATCTAAGTTCCAAGTTCGTTTTGGTATTGGCACTTTGGCCATTTGAACACACAAAGACTAGTGACGTTGTGGCAAACCGAACTCTTTGTGTTTTTATACTTTTTTTTAATGTTTCAATTTCCTTCTCTTTTTGACGTTTTTACTATTTTACCAGTTGTTTCTTTTACTTCATACGAATTACATTGATTTCTTACAAATATTACCCAAAGTTTATAATTTATCCTCCGAATTCCCCTACATCGCGTACAGACGTGACATTATAAAACTAAATAATTGAAAACAACAAAGTTACCTTTTCGAGTAACAAAATCAACATATTAAAATATCAAGTAAAAATAATCAAAGCAATCAAACATTAATCAAATCAAATACTGTTTAATTTAAAATGGCTTCATAATACCTTCGATGATCTTCGTTTTTGAGATACGGAATCATTGCCAAAAGATCTTTTTTCTTCTCTCCTGAAATTTTACTTTCACACTGAAGTTTCCGTAATGTGTATCCAACAATGTCATTCAACGTCTTGTTCCGTTTTAGGAGATTCACAACTTTCCAGTTCTCCGTAAAACTGTGAGTTTCTTTGATTCGAATCATGAAAGGTTCGGCACTATCAAACTTTATGTGATGCGCTCTTGAAATTTGCAAGGTCGTAGTATTCAAAAAAGTTTCTGCAGCCGATTTGAAATCATAAAAATCTTCCGCGTTCATTTTAATAACCCGGAATGGGTTTTTGAATCTTGCATTTTCAATAAGATGCAAGATATCATCAGGCACCATACAATTTGACACTCGCTTTCGTTTTTCTATTAAAGCGAAGTCTCTGTCACAAGACAGATAAGAATGTCCGCTGATTAAAAATTTGTGTTCAACAGTTTTATAAACTTTTTTAAATGTCAAATATGCCCATAAAAATATAAACATTTTGTTTTTGTTTTGTCCGCAGCAATTGTCACTCCACATTATCAAATTATCTTTATTTATAGTTAGGCCACTGCCTAGTCTATACTAATATTATAAAGATGAAAGATTTGTTTGTTTGTTTGTTCATTTGCATCGAATAGGCTCCGAAACTACTGGACCGAATCAAATGAAATTTGGCACAGAGATAGTTTGAGACACTGGGAAGGACATAGGCTACTTTTTGTCGCGATATAAAATCATCAGGGGGGTGAAATGGGGGATGAAAATGTGTATTGAAAATCTGACTTTTGGCGCGGGCGAAGTCGCGGGGAACTGCTAGTGCTTTATAAATGCACGATGCTATCTCATTGCCTCCTCTTCCAGTGATACTTTCATTCCACAGAATCATGTAGCCATCACCTGTATTTTCGATGTGCAGACCGAGATTATAGTTTGCCAGCTGTCGAGAATAGTACATAGCTCCATGAGTAAGAGTGGGAGTTACTATAACTTGTAAATCCATGGCAGCCGTGCACGTAGTACTACTAGGCATTTGAGATTTTTTTATATCGTAAGACATTTGGTTTGTTGCTCTTTCTGCTTTTAGTTGATGTAACTGTAAATGATGTTTGTGGATTGCTTTATTACTTGAATCTGAAATCATCTTAGCAGCTAACACATTACACGTAGCACAAGTATCAGTTCGCTTCTGACCAAATTTAACATTTGGAAAGCATCTTTTAAAAACAGTACTGTAATATTTGTACCGTAAACTGGGGTTACTTTGATCAATTTTAGATTTTAAATTGTTGCTGTGCCTCAAGTTTAAGAGATAAAAACCAAAAAAAAATTGACTATAATCGGTTTTTTTTATACTTTAGCCTAAACCCTTTAAAAATATTTAAATTACTAGAACTTAAGAAATAAAAAATAAAAACCACGTGATCAAAGTTAAACCGCTAGTGGGGTTACATTGATCACCTATGTTTTTTTAACGGATTATCAAAGTAGACCCAATTACAAACACAAGAAAAAAAAAATCACCGATGAATTTTAAAATGAGAAGGCTTTAATGTTTGGGGGTTACTTTGATAGGGTAAATTAAAAGAGTAAAAATGAGTTTTAGTCTTTAATCAGTCTTTACTAAAATATTAATCAGTCATAATTATTGTACTGTTTACTTATATCTATGAGAGATGTATCATCCATAAAAATAATCAAAAATATCACTAATTGTACGAACTAATCAACTCGCCTTAGGCAACATAAATGTAGGTAGCAAGAACATTCTTTAAACTCTAAAATGTTAATATCAAAACAAAACTCTACATTGAACTAATCAACTTGCCTTATGCAAAATAAATGTAAGTACAAAAACATTCTCAAAACTCTAAAATGTCAATGTCAAAAGAAAACTCCACATTATAGTCTGATACATTTTCAACCAGTTTCGGTTCTGGAAGATAAGCAATAATGTCATTTTTTTCTATAGATGAAATGTCATCCTTTACCAATTTAAACATCTTTTTATTTCCGACTGATTTAAATCCTTCTACAACGATGAATGGTGATAATTGTGTTATTCGACAAACATACTTAAACGTTTTTTTCCCTCGAGCAGTAAAAAACTTAGCAAGAACATATCGACCAACACAAAGTTGTTCATCATCGTTTCCTTGTGTATTGATAAGACCGACATCTCCTACACTTTGCTCAACTTCAGCGTGTGTTACTTCTGTATTTATGTCGTGTGTTGAAGTACCTGGAGTAGCTTCCATTTCTAGTTCAAATGAGTCGGATTGCTGGACTTCTTCATTATGTGCATTAAGAGTCTCATCAACATTTGCATCTATAGTTGATACACTAGCTCCAGGAGCTACATTTAAACGTGCTCTTCTACGTGTCGTTGGGGCAGAAGATGAACTACCGAATCTCTGTTCACGCAAATAATCTGTTAAAACAGATTCTACTTCTTCTGATGGGTTCTCCGGTTCATGGTTACCTGGTAATCTCTTAAACACCTGTTCTGGGTTAAATGGGAAAATTCCGGTTGCTTTGAAACCACTAAGCATGTTCCGTTTGATGCCAGATACCTCATTGGAAAATGGTGCGTTTGGCTTTGATTGAACCGAGTTCATCTTTTGTAGAGCCTTATCCAGCAGACGGGGAAATGCGTCCTTTGGAACGGTAGCCATTTTCATGTTACGAGCTTTCCACTCAGTCAGAATAGCTCGCCATGCTGCCTTCATGGGTCTAAAAAATCCTACATCAAGGGGCTGACACAGGTGAGTTGAATGGGGTACCAAGCAGACGAAGTCGATTTCGTTTTCTTCGCAGAGTCTCACAACATCCACGTCTAAGTGTGACGACAGATTATCACCTATCATCACTTTACGACCAGGTAAGTTTTTAGCGTGTGGTAGAAAGCACGTAATAAACCAGGCTCTGAACGTTACAGAATCAAACCAACCACTAGTGGTTCTGTTGAATCTTGTTCCAGTAGAACAGCAATGCTTATCACAACAAGGCGAACCTTTTGGCGCTCCCTCCTTCCATGTATCATATAAGTGTATGCTTTTATAAATGACGTATGGCGGAAGCATAACACCATCTGCTGATCCACAAATCATAATAGAGGTTGAACTTTTTGAATAATTAGTCACTTTTTCGGGGTACTTGACACCGCGCCTATATATTCCTTGTCGTTTACCGGGGTCATCGCTCAAATTTGACTCATCGTAGTTAAAAATATTGGAAGCCGGAAGGTCTGCAACGATTGGCCTTAAATTATCAAAATATTCTTTCAAGGTATCTTTTGATACTTTAGCCCTCGCTCTTTTGATATTGGCTGCGACTCTTTTTGAATAGTTATTCTTGTGCCTTTTTAGAATAGAAGAATAGAATAAGCCCAATCGGATCCTGGCAGATTGTTAGAAAATTTAGCTACCCTTCGGCCCTGCTTGTCCAAGTAAGCTTTAGCCAAAAACCTTAAGTCTAAGGTTGTCAAAGGATAACCCCAATCAGCACATTTGGCTGCAGCCTTCAACAGCGCCATTTCTTCAGAAGTCGAAAAAACTGTTTGGGCACCCGGATTATTACCAAAATTTCCTTTGTATTTATTAAATAACGTCCCATATGGAATCTTGTAATGTCGTGAAGCAGCGCGTATAGACATTTTCCCGTCAACTATTTGTGTTAAAGCTTCGTTTAACAAGCTATCACTGTAATTTTTGTAGTCTCGAGAACCAAGTTTTCGTTGGTAATCTCGCGGCATCTTGCTGCAACAAAAAAACACGTAAATAAATAAGTAAAAACAGCGCTGTATCGTGTTTAGTGGGGTTACTTTGATCACCGATCAATTTCACCCCGAAGGATGATCAATGACACCCCGTGTAAAATATCTATTAGCTACGCTGTCAATTTTGAGGTTAGAAAGCCATAATATTTTTTTCATACATCCTTATCATAGTATTTTCAACGTATTGTGCATTACAATCGGTTAGTAATAATAGCAAATTACTTACAAGGAAAGTTTTACACCTTTGAAAAAATCAAAAATTATAACTCACGTACCTTTTTGCTAAAAACACACGAAATTAACCAACGTACACGTTTCTTCTTCGAGTGGAAAGATGGCCGACTATCAGTGATGCCAACACTAAAAAAAAATCCTACCAAAGCGCTACTATTTTGCACAAAAACGCATTTATTTGAAAAAAAAAAGTTTCGGTCAATGTCACCCCGCCAATCAAAGTAACCCCAGTCTACGGTATGTTACCGAAGTTCCGGGATTTGAATCTTTATAGGATCGAAATAGGCGGTGAATATTGAGATCAGGGCTGAGGTATTCTTTTTGAGACCTTGCGCGACCATAATGGCTCTCCAGTCTTGAGAACGAATTTACGTGTTCTCTGATGCTTCTTTCGTTAGTCTCTGTAAATTTTCTGTTTTCTTTTATTTCCTCTTGTCTCAGTGTATTGCAATTGACCATCTTTTTTCTTTTTCACTAACACTTGCAGCTTTTTTATGGAGACTGCGAATATTTCAGCAAAGGTCGCTTTACAAACATTTACAATATTGCCCTGTCCATCTGGTACTGCATAAAATACACTACACTGTCTTCTACTTTTCTCAGCCGTTTCTGGTCTTAACTGGTGTAATATTAATCAGACTCATTAAAAAAGTAGATTGTTTTTCGTTATTAGCCAGACCATAAAATTCTGTAAATAAATTCAATTTATTGGCAGGAGTTAACGTTTTGCAGCTGTAACGGCATTTGCAGTGTACCTAATAAAAAACAATTGATAAATATCTACATAACTTGTCACAAGGAGCCGTGTTACTAGCCAGTGTTTTACCTATTTTACAAAAAGAGAAACGAATTTAATAATTTAATCATAACAAAAATCTAATGCTCAATTAACATATTAATAGGTATTATGTCTTATTATATTTATGCAAGTTATGATAAAATAATTACATATTTATATTGACAACAATACGCCCATCACTAGTGTTTGTACTGGCACCGGGCGCAGATCGCTTGCGCGGGGCCGCGCGTTTTTACTTTATAGGTTAGAAATCGACAAAATCAACTTACCTCATCTGGTGGCGGCTTTTTTGGCGGAATAACTTTACCACTAGCTGTCGTGTATTGTTTACCAGCATCCTTTAATGTTTTTATTTACAACCTGCACACTTTTTGTACCATTTTTACGCCTTTTTCTTCCTGAACCGGTAACTACAACAGGTGCAATGTCCGCCATTTTCATAACACTGGCGGCTCGAAGTTATTGGCGATGGCACATAGAATACATTTCTGGGATAAAATTCGTTTCAAATTTTTTGGCACTTAGACCCTTTTTTATTTCCGGTATTCATATACAGTGTGAGTCTTTAAAAAGTGCACATCTGAAAATGGGTAAAACTAGACCCACTTTTATCGACAGAAAAAATGTAAAAAAAAATAAAATAAAAATTTTTGTTCATTTTTTTATTTAAATTACCTTCCGTTGACTTTTTGTAAAGAAAACGATATAACTTTTGATCTAAGTGGTATATCCTGATAAAACAAAAACAGTAATGATGGTAAATAGCAGGTGATGTTAATAAAATACATAAAATACTCAGAAAACGAAAAAAAATATATCTAGAGCCACCCTTAGCAACGAAGCGTTGAATGGCGCGCCCAGAGATACTTAGTTCAAATGCTTATTGCTAAAGTTGTGATAGGGATAGAGACATGGAATTTTTGGTTTTACAAAGGTGATACTATAAAAAATAACACAAAGTAATAAGAACCACCTGTAATATGGGCATTATTTGGAGGAATTTATCAAATTATTAAAAAAAACACCAATTAAAATACAGATTTTTCTCAAAAGTAACATTTTATTATTACTTGTTGACGTTTTCTAGGAATTTTATGTATTTTCTTAGTATTATCTGTTATTTACGATTATTATTGTTTTCATTTCATCAGGATATACCTCCTAGATAAAAAGTTATAACGTTTTCTTTGCAATAAGTCAACAGAAGGTAATTAAACTTTAAAAAATCTATAAAAATAAAAAAAGAAAACTCAGACTTTTTTTAAATATTTTTCCTTTGATAAAAATGGGTCTAGTTTCACCCATTTTCATATGTGCACTTTTTAAAGACTCACACTGTATATATTACTCATAACAGTAGTTGTCATTGTAGAATCTGAGGCGACCCTATTGTCAAGAACTACGTGTTTAATTCTTTTGATTTGTGATGCGTTATTAGGACTTCGGCCACCTGCATCTTAATATGTGTCCGTGAGCTGGCACCTAAGCAATTTCTTTAGAAATTTGTTCAGGATGCTTAAAGAGTAAACATACTAAAAGTCCCCGCCTGTAGGGGGGGGCGCCGGAGTGGGGGGAGGGGGTTAAAGTTCCCACTTTCGAGTAGACATGTGTCGTTATCGGTTTTTGAAATCACGCAACGCCAACGTTATCCGTTTGTAAATAACGTTATTAAAACTGTCTATTTTTTATAACTATCTATTTGCACAACGTCAAATTATACCAACATTAACGTTTGCGTTAGCACATTTCATGCTGTTAACTAGGTACTCAACGTTTAAAATGAACTTCCCTTCGTACTTTACCAGGCTTAGGACTGACTGTATTGAGTGAGATATCAGCGAAATAGCATTCGAAGTTTATTAGGAACTCAATACAGGCGTACTTAAAAGTTCATTTTATGTACATCAATTAAACTTATGTACAAGGTTATAATACACATATATACATCTTTACAAAACTATTTGTATATACAATATTTACATGTTTCCATTTAGAAACATTACCTGGGCGACTTTTTTATGATCGAGCCTAGTACGGCGATCTGTGATAAGCTGGCCGGCTTTGCTAAATATTCTTTCACACGGCACAGAGGTTGCCACTATGTTTCCGTACTGCCGAAATAGCCTGCTTAAGTGTGGATATTTTTGATGGTGATTTCGCCACCAATCCAATGGACAATTCCACCGACCATCGGGCATATGTACTGCCAGCATGTCGTCTTCTAAATACAGGTCCACTTCTTGAATAGCTTTTGATAAGGCGGTTCCTGTTCTTTGCTGAGGCCTCTCAGAAGCCATTATTTCAGTCAGAACGCTCCACGGAGAAACTCCTTTCGAGGTCGACGCTACTGGCTCGCAAGCTAATACATTTGTGGCTTGACGGGGATCGGGGCACTTTTGGGCAATCAATTGCTGCACCATGTCTTGTGCTCGTTTCTTTGCCCTTCCAGCTTCTTGTTTATCTTCAAAACCCGCTACTTTGTACCGCGGGTCTAGAAATGTGCAGACAGACAATGTGCCACTCTTTTCTACATTACCTAATCTGGTCACAAGTCCATCCCGTAAATGCATTGCAACTGTGGCCGCTGGACTGACCAGGTTCTCCAATGATATAGGAGCTAAATAATCAGCTAACAGCTTATCACACGTTTTGATTAAGCACCGCGTTATGGCTATGACAGAGCCTCCAGTAATATATTTTTCACCACTCATGGCTGAGGTGACGTCATCAAACGGTTTCAGCACTATGATCAACTGCTCCAGAAGCGCCCACTCTTCTACTGTAATAATGGGCAAGTCTTTTCCTATCACTGCCGCTGTAGATTTTACTGCGGCCTGCAGTTCGACAAATCGGGTGATCATATGCAGTGTCGAATTCCATCTGGTAGGCATGTCCTGTTTTAATTAAATGGGAATAGCAGCTTCATTGTAATTTTTTTGGTATTTTAAAAGTTTTTCGGTTGCTAGTGGACTTTTTTTAAAAAACCTTACGATTGTCTTGACTTTGTCAATTGTGTCCTGGACAGTTATTAAAGCATTCTGCACAATTAAATTAAGCGTATGCCCGTAGCACCCAAAGTGCTTCCACCCTAAATCCTGTAATGCTTTTTGGACGTTAGCAGCATTGTCGCTTATCACAAAATTAATTTTATCTGCGATACTCCACTCCCTGGCAGTATTGGTGAGAAATTCTTGAATATTAGCACTGGTGTGCCGATCGGAAAAATGCTCGCAAGATAAAAGTACTGACTGCATTTGAAAACTGGGCTTTATAAAATGACCTGTAATCGCGATGTAACTTTCATTTGCTTTAGATGTCCATAGGTCTACCGTTAAACAATTTTTTTCAATGGCCGCATCAGATAGGCATCTTTTAACTTCTTCTCTTTTTTCTCATATAGCCGTGGTATAAGCACAGATGAAATATGTTTCCGAGACGGAAGTTCATAGCCAGGTATCCAGCGCACGAATTTTTAAAAGATTCTTCCTCGACCAAATTAAACGGTTGGAAACCTTTTATAAATAGTCCCATAAGGTCGTTATCTATTTTCGCCTTTTGATCTTTCGTAATTTTTTTCGGGATAAGGGTATCTAATTTGGTCTGCTGTTTCCCCGTTACCTGATGTATCACCACTCCAGAACCAGAAGCTATCGCTTGATCAGCTGGAGGTAGTGCCCTTCTGTTGGTGGTGGTGGCGGCGCGGGCGCCACATTTCTATGGGCTGATGCTTGAACGGTCGCCACTAGCCGGTAAGTATCTAAATGCCGGCTCCTTAAGTGCGTTTTTAAATTGCCCGTAGTTGTTTTGTAGCTTATTAACGAGCCACAAATTAAACACTTAGCTTTTCTATTTACAGAGTCAGTTTTTTCAAAATGTTCCCAAAGCACACTATTATTTACACGGGACATGTTTGCTAACGAACACTGAACTATTTACACAATTTCACAATATTAGTTTATTTATTTACACTATACCTATACCTACTATACACTTTATTACACTTTCCTATTTAACATTTAAAAAGAGTTTGCAAATGAAACACTGATAGCGACTTAAACGGTCTTTTTTAAATAATTATGCAGAAGCAGCTTTTTAAAACAATTAATTATGCATCAAGCACCTAATCGAGTAAAAGCGAAAGTAGTCAAACTTACACACTGACCCAATTTAGCAAAGATAAAAATCTCGGTAGCAATAGCAAGTGTCAAGGTCAATAGTTCAAAATAAAACAATCTATAATGGACTCTCGTACCTGCGAATAAGTGAAAAAATCAATCATGGAACGAGGAGGTCCGCCGATTCAATCCGCCGAGTATACCTGTTTCATCCACGCATATGCAAACGTTCTATAAGTGTTTCATTCGCACATCGTGGCGACACGTTAAGATCATTATTGTACGCTCGCTTTACATTGCCGGTTTATTTGTTGGGGTTGTTAGAATTATGCTGCAGAGCGAGTAATGTAAAGCGTTGTATTAAAGAATCCCAATAACGTATCTTAACGTTCGCTGTATTCGCCTGAATTTACATCGTTGTGGAAATAGATAGTTTTTTGACCGTTGGATAACTAGTGTAGGGTTCTACGTTGCGGAGCTTAAGAAGCGAGTCGAGTTATTCGTTGCGAATTTTGCGATAAGTTTTTGGTTGCTGATTGTTGTCAAGTTGTCCATACATAAAGCGTTGTGGAAAATAGATAGTTTTTATGACGCCGGATAACGAGTGATCGTTGTGGAGCTAAATAGATAGTTTAATAACTATCTATGTTGAATAACGCCCACCTCTACTTTCGAGTTTTTCGCTAATAACTTTAAAACGGTGCGTCATATAAAAATTTCTGCAACTTATGTGCTACACATTTTTTCGTTTTGAACTGGAACACGTTCTGGAAAAGTGAAATTTGCGAAAAAAAAAAACTTATCAAATACATCACCTTGCCTGCTACTACAATCGTGTTATTTGCCTACAACCAAGTCGCTGACGCGTGTTATAAGTCATTGGTATGTTTTTAATTTATGTATGTTAGTTTATAAGGTATTTATTACAAGGGCCAACATTTTGTGTAAAAATTTGTTGCCTGAAATAAATGATTATTATTATAGCACGTAACGGGATAAAGTATAGCCTGCCTGTTAATCCAGGTTCTTATACATCTACATACCAAATTTCATACAAATCAGTTCAGCCATAGAGCTTTCTAAACGTTTTTCCTTTTTAATTTTATTTTATATTCTCAACCGTTTAGGCTGTAAAGGTCCTGGCAAGGGTTCTTCTTCAAAAGCTACCTTGTCTTTAGTGGATGGTTCTTGCTGGAGGGTCTCTATGTCATCTTCCACATCCTCTTCGTCCCGTTGAGACATTTCCCTTGGCAGTGAAGGAATGCCTTAGAACATTTGAGAATTGCTTTCCGACATCCACATTTGCCACTGCCACAATCCTTAGCGCAGCGGCAAAATATTGTTTCTAGTAGAACCTCCGGTGCAGGCGAATCATCTGTTATTGGCACCAGGTTGTCTCCTACATGTTTCCATCCCCACCCTTGGGGAGGCAGCTCATTCCCAAGCCACAGCTGCACTTGGTGGTAGGTGCGCCGTAAATACTGTTTGCGTTCTCAGTTGGAGGGAGGGAGCTGAAGTCAGGCTTAATCTTTGCCACTGATCTCATGAACAACTGATAGCGGTACTGGTTAAGGGATGTCAGTCTTGTTGGCGCCCCATACCATTTGAGAAAGCACATCTTCCCAGCGTCTTCAACTTCACTGTGCGTGGTGGTGGGGTTGTAAAAGATCGCGGCTTCTTTTTTGATGATATCTGACTTTAAGTACAGTTTTGAAAAACCCACTTTGCTTCTTCTGAAAGTTGCAGATGTTGTATTGCACCTGATAAATGAATGTAAGAACAGGATGTGTTCATATCTAAGTTGCTGTATCTCTAGGGTGGATAGTGTGATTGTTTTGGTTTTCCCTCGGCCAGGTTTCAGCAGCAGGATGTCTTGGGTGAAAGGAGCGGAAGCTATTAAAAGCACAGTAAGGTCCACATCCTCCCCACAGCTACATGACTATCAGTCGATTGTTCCAAAGCAGTTTTCACGAAGCTTTGTCTGCAGTAAGGAAATGAGCTTACTTTTGTTGTAAGGATTAAACAAGAAATCTTCTTGTTTCACTGGTAAGCATATCATTATCAAGACAAATTGATATCAGCCGACCTCCTCAGTTTGTAGCGTCACCTCTGTTCGTGTGACTTTCTACTGTTTGCTGAGTTTGTGTACCCATCAAATACCATAGTACGACTCATTCCAGGATAGTGGCGGTTGATGTAGGCGATATATCCATCACAAATGACTCTGTGCAGTAAAAACCCACCGTTCACTACTATGTTCATTTGAGACAGTTCAAGAACCTTACTAGTAGGCTGGAACGAGAAAACAGATCTTAAACTGTTACCGCCTTCACCGCTTGGAGGTACTTCCAGCTTACGCTATCAATAAAATACCTAATTTATAGTTTTCAACATCAGGTAATGCTCGTCACGCTGAAAAACATTATTTTTCACTATTTCGGAGCGTGATGCTCGAAAACTGATGAGGATTTCGAAAAAGGGTATAGAATAAAAGTTGTAGGAAATTTTATTAGCTTTCATCTCGTAGAAGACATTTCTTCTCTACGACGCACCGTTTTAAAGATATCAGAGAAAAACTCGAAAGTGGGAACTTTGACCCCCTCCCCCACTCCGGCGGCCCCCTTACAGGCGGGGACTTTTAGTATGTTTACTCTCTAAGCATCCTGAAATTTTTTGTGCCAGCTCACGCACTCTACACTTGATTATTTGAGTGGACTTAAACGATTAATATTACATTTTTCGTCATATGCTCGCGTGGTAACAGGATTTACTTCAAATTTATTTTCGACGAAGCACAAATAGACAAGCAAAAAAATACATAAGTGCTCCAGGGCCATATTCTGCATTTGGTTCAACAGCTCGCCGTTCACGTCTGTTGTAGCCGAAGTCGATGGCGGGCTGAGGGCTGAGTCCACGGCCATCAGCTGTCCGTTGCGCAGGTTGTCCATAATCTTGTCGGCCATGTCGGCGAGGTCTTCGAGCTCCGTGTCCGGCTTGTTGGTGGCCAGTATTGCACGAACCCATGCCGGCAGCCGTGCCAGCCATAGGTTCTTGAGCGTGTCACCCTCGGCTCCTGAGTTCTTGGCCAGTTCTTTCATCTTGGCCAGCAGCTGTGATGGTCGCTGTTGCCCCAACTCCATCTCCGACACGAGCTTGTTAAATTGAGCCTCCGCGCTGGCTTGGAACACCTTGAGTAGCCTCTTCATTGAGGTCGTGTAACACCCATGTTCCGGCGGGCTGCTGATGAGGTCATTGACTTGGCTGAGCTCCTTTTTACCCAGCTTGCTGACAACCATGTCGTACTTGACTTGTTCCCCCTGGTGCTGGAACCACATTTTGGGCATGTCCGTCCAAAACGGTGGAATTCGTGATGAAAGGCTGATGGCGGCGATTTCGCTTTGCGGTAACGCTGGTGGCGGTGGGCCTGGCGCTGCGGCTGGCGGTTGAGCCATCCCGATATTTTTGTCACTTCCGCCCTCACACAAGACCAAGACGGGGTCACCAATGTTGAGTCCTACTCGATTAGCGCCTATCAGGTCTTATGTAGGGGTGGAAATGATACGCACGAATTCTGGCAATACCGGATTATTTTAAACTTGGTCTGCGTGCTTACATAGTGCTCTCGAGTTAAGGACTAAATATTTTAGGTTAGGAGCGTGGGAGCGCCGATCGCTCGGCGTCCGTTATCGGGTTACATTGTACGTATGTTGCGCTACAATATGACACAAAAAACTTTGTGGTAGAGCCAGTGGTACTTGAGTTACTCTGACTATAGGAAACTCCATGTAAGTTTTTATTACGTTTTTAACCGACTTCAAAAAAAATTGTCATCAATTCGACCTGTATTTATGTAATATAGTTGCACTTGGATGTGTAAGTAATGGAAACACTGAGAAATCATTGTTTCTCACCAGAACGGGGGAGATTAAGGGGAGGGCCCTTTATCTCTCCCGTTCTGGTTTTCTCCAATTTCTGCAAAAACGGTAAGATCTAAGAGTTTACTGTTTAAAAAGCAAATCATTGTCAAGATACTAAACAAAAAAAGATACTAAATTTATGGTGGTAAGATTAATGTTTCTCATAAACAGCCATCAAAGCTTTATAAAATTGTAAATAAAATGCACATTTTTGTTCCTTCTTGCTCTATTTACAGAAAAATGGTAAAAACGGTAAGACCTAGGAGTTAACCGTTTAGGAACAAATCATTGTCGATAAATTACCTATAAAACGATACTAAATACAGTAGAACCGTTAGATTAAATCAAAAAGAGGAAGATACGGTATGGTCTTAAAATCGTTCAATAAAATATGGGCACTCACAACTACATGCACACGAACTCACACAAAGCTTTAATGAAACAATATGCCACCTAACGACAAAGATAGAGCAATGAGCTCCTCAATAGTGCAAGCGAGAGAAGCGCGCCGTCCGAACGGGCGCGATCGGGCGCCATCGGCTACGCTCGGGGCCTCTCAATATTTAAAGTAATTAAAGTAAAAAAAAATATGTTTCATTTGTTTGCTTACTGACTCTCAGTAAGCAAACAAATGAAAAAAAAATTTTTTATTTTTAATCGTAATCATTGTCCGAACATACAAACAAACATTCTTAAATTTATCTATAGCTATAGGGGCCGATTTTTCAAACGTCAGATAAAAAATAACGGACTGATAAATGATAAAGTATAAAGCGACCGATTTAAAAATGTCATTTACATAAACTATTGCCGACAATAGGTGACGTTTTCAAATCAGCCATATTGTATTTTAATTGAAGAATAAATCTTATTTTTATTGGGTCCGGGTGCCTATGAGAGCGAAATCAAACTAGATTTAACTTATTTCCGTTTATTGGTGGTACGCGACCGCTCCCAGTCAGGATGACCCAAGACTGAAGCTATGTATAAACTAATTACATAAAATGCTTACTTGACGAAACATGAGTGTGAAACTTAGTACTATAGTTAACATGTGTGTCTCTACATCTGAATATAGAAAAATCAGGCCTGAGGCATTAAAAATATTAATTTTCACATTACAAAGTAGTACAAGGTACTATTAGTGTAAACTAAGTATTGTAATTTTTTTTATTTTGTTTTGACGTCAAATGTTCGTGATTGGGGTACAGTTATAGGTAGCAATGTACAAAAAGAGTTTTAAACACCTTCAAATAAAGATAATTTGTTTCTGGGTCTATTTTATGTAAATAATGAAGCCGGACATTGCAATACTTACCAATAAGTGCCCTTAAGAGATGTGTTTTGTGATTAAATGTAACAGGTTGCTCTTGAGAATGAATTAAAATGTTTGAGTGGACAAAAGACTTTATAATGATAATTTTTAACTGAAAAAAAAAAATTCTGATACAAAATGTGAGCTTTGATTTTCGTTATTAATTTGTTTAATGTGCTTTTCAGTTTTTTTACAAATTTAATGTAAATCATATGATGTGTAACACAAACCACCCATATCTTTAAGTGATATTAACTTATGAAACCCCAGTTTTTCACTAGTAATCAATTCTGAGACACATACCTCACACTTTATTGTTATTAGGGCCCTAGCGACCCATCCCGCGATGTATCCAATAATTTGCTCATCAGCGTCATAAAAACGACGATCACTATTTAACATTTTGTTCAATATTTGTACATTTTGTTCAGCTGTTACGTCACTTTGAAAAAAAAGTGTTTTTTTAATGTCTCTTACACGCGTATATGACCCTCCACGAGTAATCTTTTGATTTTTAAATGTTTCACCATCGTACAATTCTGTTATCAATAAGTTATCTTGGCTAAATCTATCAAATTTCTATTTATAGTTCTATTTATGCTGTCGACAGCTGAGGAGCAGGTTAGTATAGGGAAATTATCCAACGGTATACAGTTTCCTGTCAATGAAGAACGAAGTTCTAAATGTCCAAGTACTCTCTTATAAATTCCTTGAAATTGTCTGGTGTTGGGATTATTGTTGTTCCCGCCTTGTCTGCGAAACACTCCAAAAAGTAATTCTAAGTGATCCTGACTTAGTCGATAGGTAGCAATGTATTTTAAAGTATTTGTTTCTACCAAAGTCGAGTATAGATACTTTAGGCTTTCTATACAAATAATAAAGCCTAAGAAACCAGTTTTACGGACAGACAGCACTAGTTTGCGTTGGGAAATTGTCATTTTTACGTCTACTAATACGTCTCCTCTTAACATATATTTTCAATGAGCAAATTTACTCTTTTAACTTATTTAAAAATGCAAAAAAAACATTTTTATTATCTGGGCAAATGGGTTTTTTAAAACCAAAACGATTACGTTTTCTATAATTCATAATGTCAAATAAATTATTAAAATTTTCAATAAACTCTATCGTAGCTTCTGTTTTTGAAAAATGTCTCGATGACAGCATCTCCTCACACAATTTTAACGACGTAGCTACACTTTTACTCAACAGCTGAGTAGCTAGCTTAACTTTCATAATCTGGTTACAAAAGTCAATATGTCTAGGTGTTAACTTATTAGCAAATGTTAATGTCTGACTGCTTTGTAGTTTTAACAAATTAATTAGAAATTGCCATTTTATTTCACGGCCTTTGTCATCTATGATTAGTTTTTCAGACTCGAAAGTGTTTCTAACGAGTTTCACCATGTGACATGAATCTAAAAAGATGGCTACATCTGTGTCACATGATGGATGCTTAAAGGTCGTTTTTAAATTTGGGATGTCTTTAAGATTACACCCTAATATATTGGCGACATTTACATTTGATCTACAGCCATCAAAAATCAGAGCAACTATATTGCTTAGCTTTATACTCCGCTGTTAGTCCATTAACAAAGAAATAACCTACCGGCAGTTTCCAGTTTTCGTTCAAAATCAGACGGTTCTTCACAAGTGGCGACGGCATCATCGACAAACGCGCATTGTTCAAAGTCCTCATTTGTTATGGGTAACTGATGCCCATTAATAGCCCTTGACCAAACACTCAGCGATACGTCGTCTTCTTCGTTAAAATCATCTGCGTTTGAAGTTATGGTACATTCTACGTTGCTTCGGACAAAACCAGCGTGTTTGTAACAGTTAAGGACAGTTGTCAACTAATAGCAGGATTTTCTTGTTTTTTTTTTGTAAGTTCACGATCCCAAGCACGAACCCATTTAGTAAAAATGTCAGCAGTCATCCAGGCTCTTCGATTGTTTTCATAATCCACTGGCAAATGCCGTACATTTTTAAAACATCTGGGGCGTTGAGATTTTCCGATTACGAAAAGTTTTTTTAACTGTACCACTCATGTTGGCTGCCACCATCACAGTTATTCTCTCCTTTGATAATTTTCCTTCTTTACATTTTTCACCTCTAAATTTCAACGTCTTGTCCGGGGTTAATTTATAAAACAGCCCGGTTTGAGCTGCATTAAAAATTTTATCATCTGTGAATTGTGCACGTAAAGTAGGCCAAACTTTTTCTAGCCAATCGGTTACATCACTTTGTTGAACTGACAAAGATTCGCCAGCAATCTTACCACTAAAGATGTTTTGTCTTACTTTAAAACGGTTTATCCAACTCATGGAACACGTGAAATTTTGCATGTCTAACTGTCTAGCAAAAAAGTTTGCTTACTCTTGTAGCAACGGTCCATTAACAGGTATTCCCTGGTCGCGCTGAAGTTTGAACCACTGTAACAATGCCTTATCCACCTGTTCATGAGTAGACGTCCTTACACGTTTGTATTTCAAAACATTGGCATTAAATAGCGGCTCAATCTTATCTTTATTCTTTTTTATTGTGGATATTGCAGAATAAGATACGCCAAACTCCTTTGCGAGGGTTGCATTTGATTCACCGGCTTCCAATCGATGTAATATTGCACTTTTTCTTCAATTGTAAAACACTTTCGCTTCACTGAACTCATTTTGTCGAGCTTTATGAAACTTGTCATAACAGGTGACAAACACGAACTGTGATTTACGCGCGCCAATAAGGAGTTGAAGCGCGCGGGGTGGGGGTGCGAGTGCGTAGGTAAACAAAACATTGCGCGTGTGTCGTTTTAACCGGTCGTATTATTATAAATAATGGTCGCTATAAGCAGTTGGTCGCTTAAACCGGAGTCGCACTAAACGGCTATATTTTCTTAGTACCTATCTACGAAACCTAACTTCAGTTAAGATTATCGTCGCTAAAACCGATTAGTTGTTATAAGCGAAGTCGTTATATATGAATTCTACTGTATATAGTGGTAACATAAATGATTTTTATAATACAGCCAATAAAACTTAAAACTATTAAAAATGCACACTTGTATTCCCTCTTGCTCTATTTACACAAAAATGACAAGAGTTAAAATGAACTAAGAAGATTACATACCCTATATGTATATTGATCTACAATATGACATCTAAAACTTTGCGGTAAAGCCAGTGGTAATTAAGTTACAGCTTTTCGGGTGTTATGTGATGTCCATCTATACATAATATAATAAAACAGTAACACCAATGCGTTTATATTGAGTATTTTAATACAAACGTAATGACTTTTAGGAAGTTCGCCTTATTATCACTTTAAAAAAGCCTTCATATTATTATTATTTTTTACAAAAATGGCTCAAAATGTCTGCCACCTTGCTCAATGCAAGCAGCGACTCTGCGGTTCATCGATATCCTCACGTTTTGCAGCATCTGAGGCGTAACGCTAGGTGTATTTTATTTCGCATTTCGTCAGCACTATTACACTCCACTGCGTACACTTGGATTTTCACGTAGCCCCACAAAAAAAGTCCATAGCGGTAAGGTCGGGCGAATGGGCAGGCCACTGCACTGGACCCCCTCTGCCAATCCACTGAGCACCATGTCGTCCATCGAGATATTCCCGGACGCGGCGCGCGTAGTGCGCTGGTGCCTGGTGCACTGTCGTGCTGGTAAACAAAATTCCAGTACACTGACAGCGGCAAATCTTCTAAGTAATCCTCAACGTCGTCGGTCAATAGCTCCAAGTACCTGTCAGCATTTAGGCTGCTCGGTAAAAACTTCGGTCCGAGGATACGATCCCCAAGGATCCCAGCCCAAACGTTGATTCGCCATTGGTGCTGAAAGTTACTTTCACTCGCGGCGTGAAGGTTCACATGAGCCCATACGTGCTCATTATGTAAATTTGAGATGCCGCCCCGGGTTAATGACGCCTCATCCGTCCACAGTACATTTTCACCGAAACTGACGTCTTCTTCCATCCGGCTTCGGTACCACTCACAAATTGTGACCCTTGGACCGAAGTCCGCTGGGGTCAACTCCTGAACTCGGGAGAAATGGTACGGATGTAATCCATCAGACCGCAGCGTGCGCCAGACTATCATGTGATTCACATTGAAAGTTGCCGCAGCTCGACGTGTGCTTGTTCGTGGATCACGTTCGAAATGCGACAAAATCTGGGTCTCCAGGTCTGACCGCTCCCGTGTTCTTGGACGACTTTTACTTGCAGGCGGTCTAAACGAGCCAGTGCTCTGCAGCCGGAGACACAGGTTCCTGAAGCAGGTGTACGAAGGTAAACGCCGCTGTCCCGCGAGGGGCCTGCCGTCGATGAACCGCTGACGATACAACTCGCGAGGACCATTGATGCTCCCGAAAGAAGCGCCCACGCATAAAATACATTGTTACATTAATACTCGCTACAGGGTTCACTGGACCCAGTTTAATATGCATGTTTTTTTCGGAACTACTCAATAAAAGTGAAAATTTACTCTCATTCTAGAATTATATGTAAATAAAAGACAACAATACTCAATGAACTACTTATATTTATTATATTTCTTACTGATATTATTTCAACAAAAAAAGGACGAATTTTAATGTATTTTCTTCATAAGTTTCAGTCCAACAGCTCTTAAATCTGTAATTATTTATTTTAATTAAAACTTTTTATATTTTTATAAACTTCTATAACTAATTTACTAAGAAAAAATAAAATTTTTTAGAACAAACAAAACAAGAGCTTCTAAAATAAACAAAATTAAAATGATTTCTTAGGGTCAAAATCACATTTCAATACGATACTTATAGTATTTTTTTAAATAAAATTTAGTCCAAACAATGTACACAAAGTTGTCTCATGTGCTCTCCACAGACTGGCTTATTACATTTTACGCAATAAACTTTAGTTTTTCTGACCATTTTCCAACTGCATAAAACGCAACGCGTTTTCCGGCCACTGGGTGGCGGCTGGTAAGAAACCAATTCTGGTACTATGTTCCGGATACGATTTTTGATATGTTGCGGGATGTTTGTAATTGAAATTCTTTTATAAAGTTGGGGTTTGACTAGAGAAATAGCCAATGTTTTGTTAAAGTCTCTCCGTGTGGAATCAGCAGAAGGTACTATAGCTTTATGGATAGTGTAAGCGTTTAGCCCACCTATATTCAATAATCCAAAGAATATGCAAAGTGGCCACGTTTGACTTCGTCTGGATACAGAATATGTACCTGTCATTTGGTCAACTACGTCGACTCCACACTTCAAGGAATTATAATCAGTAATAATCTTAGGCTTCTTTTGTTCACCACTTTCTTCAGCAATTTTAGCATCGTGGTGCATAGAAGATGCAACAAGAACAATTTTACCACGCCTGGGGACATATGATATTAGTGTGGCATTGTTTTGAAAGCCAAAGAAAGTGTCGTGCTCTTGTCTGCCTCGAGTTTGAGTAAACTCTAGAGGTATCTCTTTTTAATTCTTTCTAAGAGTTCCCAAACATGTCACACTAAAGTCTTTCAATAAATAATATTGTCGAAATGGGCAACGACCACGAAAGGTAAGTAACATTTCATCAATAGTGACATGCTCTCCATGTTTGTAGTATTTTTAAATATTCGAGACGAATTCTTCAAAAATTTCACGGATTGGCGCCAGCTTATCAGATTCGCGTCTTGCTTGTCTTGTTCTTATATCGTCAAAACGGATACATCGGAGCAAAAAGTAAAAATCTTGTTCTTGACATGGCCGGAATGCAGATATCACATCCGGATCCATCGATGGCCCATAAGTCCTTTGTATTCAAGTGTGCTCCTCTCAACTTTCCTATATAAAAAAGAAGTCCCAATAAAGCCTTTATTTCCGTTATAATTGTGGGTTTGCAGTCTCTTTCTCTATTATATCTATCTTGAACTTTTTCAGATATGTAAATATTTGTAAAATTCACAATTTTTGCCAAAATTTCATTAGTGAAAAACAGACAAAATGATTCCAACGGTGTAGTAGTATTCAACGCCTCTAAACAAGGAGTGTAGGAGTGGAGTTTCTCGGATAGTATTATGACTACGAGTTCTAACATTTCTTGTGGGTTCCTCTATTTTCCACACGGTAGACTTGTCTTTACCGATGTAATAACCTATACGTAAAATTGACAAAGGAACGCACTCTAAGTCTGAACGCCGAAGATCAGGAGCTGGTTGACGGATACCTTGTGTAAGCTGTGACTGCCCTGAGGCAGTATCAGGCTCAGATTGACCATGATTCGTGCAACAGAATCGAAACGTCGGTAAGGTAAATACAAATTTGCCTTTTAAAAAAGGATTAATTAGTTGCATTGAAAGCTGTGGAGGTGGACCTCCTCCTGTAAATGCACAAAATTTATAATCAATATTGCTACATAAAGTAATATGTAGCAATATTGATCAAATGGTTTAGCTTTTATCTTAACTGCTGTTAATCGGTCACTAAGGTGTATGGTATTTTCTATGTTTAAACCCCATTTTTTATTTAATATTATAGCGGTGCCATTAGATCCTTGTTTCTCTCCCGTATATATAACTCTATATTCACCACTCCAAAAATCTCCACTTCCTCCCTATCTTACTTCAGCTAATCCCAGTATATCAATTTTGAGTCTGTCCATTTCCATCTTTACTTCTTCTAATTTCCCCGGCTCTAGCATCGTCCTCACATGCCAACTTTACAAGGATTTCGCTGGATGACGACCGAACCAGCCTTGCTCCTGACCCTGCCGGACTCGGACCGCCACGGCATATTACATCGTGGAAGCCCGTTGTCAAGAACTACTTCATTATTGTTGTCCATATTCATAAAACTCCAAATTAGGAAAGATAGTGTGGTGGTTTCCCTCTTGCCTTCCACACCGCAGTTTAAGAACCGGTTTATCCCGCATCTTAATATCCAGTCAAAAGCCCTTCTTGATACTATATCTTCGGCCTTTTGCCAGTACTGATATTGCTGCTGCAACACCAGGGGAACGCTTATTTGATGGCGGCGTTGACTCGCCATGGCACGAATCGTCAATGAATATTGTAGCTTTTTGTAGAGAAGTTCATCCCACTGAACTCCCCACTACATTCTGGTATCCTGCCGCTGTGTGGTCGGGGACTGCTTATTCTACATATTCGCAGCTAACCACCATATCTGGTGGCCGTTCACTATCCGCCACCTGTGACCCCGTTAGTAGCCTACAGCTCAGCCCTAATAAAGAAGGGAAAATCCTAATGGACTCTAAAAAAATTGTTAAAAGATGGATAGAGTATATAGAAGAGCTTTATGCAGGAGAAGGGATGTCAGAAAGCTATATGGAAAAAGAAGAAGATGTAGATACTTTAGAACTGGGACCTCTGATATTGAAAGAAGAATTCGAAAAAGCTTTGAAATGTATTCAAAACGGGAAAACAGCAGGAGTTGATAATATTTATATTGAGATGGTTAAATATGCAGCTCGCAATCAGTTGAAAGAGGAAAATTTTAATTTAATTCAAGAAATGTATACAACAGGCAAAATACCTCAAGATTTTAATTTAAGCAAGACTGTAACACTACCGAAAAAAGCAAACAAACTCAAATGCGAAGAACATAGAACACTAAGTATTATTTCACAGGCAAGTAAAATTTTAATAAAAATAATTCAGAACAGAATAAGACCGTTAACAGAGTGCTTTTTGGGGACCGGATCAATATGGGTTTCGGCAAGAGAAGGGGAACCAGAGAAGCGATACTAGCTTTGAGATTGGTAATAGACAGGAGACTGGATTTTGACATGGACACACATATAGCTTTTATCGACTTAGAAAAGGCGTTCGATAAGGTCAATTGGAAAATAATGATGGAAGTACTTAAAGAAGCTGGATTGGATTAAAGAGACAGAAGGATTATTTATGAATTATATAAAAACCAAGAAACGGTAATAGAAGTAGGAGAGGAAAACGGAAAGGCAAAAATAAGACAGAGAGTTAGGCAGGGATGTCCACTTTCACCGCTAATTTTTAATTTATTCATAGAATGTGCGATACGCAGAATAACGGAATCAAAAAAGGGGGGGGCGGCAAAATTAATGGGGACGTATTTAAATTCATTCTTTTTGCCGACGATATTGCAGCCATTGCAGAAAACAGATTGGAGTTGGAAGAACTGGTTACAGAAATGGACACTATTTTAAAGAATTTGGTCTCAAAATTAACATAAATAAAACAAAAACACTAATTGCTTCTAAAGAGGAAAAATATAGCCCTATCTCAATAAATAACACAAAAATAGAACAGGTTAAAACCTTCAAATATCTAGGTAGCTTGATAACTAGTGACTCCAGATGTACACCAGATATAAAAGCAAGGATAGCGATGGCGAGACAAGCTTATAATGCAAAAAAGCACCTGCTCAAGGCCAAATATCAAGCAAAGTTCGCAAAAAACTTGTTAAAGTGTACATTTGGAGTATAGCACTCTATGGAGCTTAGACATTGACAAAGAGGGACAGAGAGAGACTGGAAGCCTTCGGGATGTGGTGCTGGAGGAGCATTCTCCTCCGCGTAGCGTATAAGTTGGACGGAGAAGAAAACAAATGATGAAGTTTTGTCTATGGTTAGGGAAAAAAGGAGATTGATGGAAACAATAGAGTGTAGGAGGGGACGAATGTTAGGCCACCTGATTCGACACGACAATTATATTAAAACGATAATAGAAGGAAGAATAGAAGGAAAAAGGAAGCGAGGGAGACCAAGAATAAGCTTCATGCAGCAAATAAAAGAAAATATAAATGTCGGGTCGTATCAGGAGGTTAAGAGAAGGGCGGAAAGCAGAGTGGAATGGAAAAAACTCCACCGACAAGAGCCTAGCTCTTAAATTTGATGATGATGATGCTACATAAAGGCTTACATTTTAACATGATGAAACATCAGTGCATACCTGTACGATTAATTTCCTTTTTGAGCAATGACTCTTCTTTTTTCACCTCTTTAACTAAATTTTTAAATGAGTTTTGGCAGTCCAAACTGCTTGACTGAGTTGCCTGTGCAATCTGATCCTAATCCTGCCCATGCTCTTCTACTGCATTCAGAAGCAAAGGAGCTAAAACAAGGGAAACAACATTGGCATAAAATTTTTGTTTTGATGTGCATAAGTATTTGATTTTTGTGACTTGTGACCATGAATAAAAGACAACTTGTAAATGTTATCTTACCTTTGATCATTTTTTCATTGGAGTGCATTTTTTTCACTTTACTTTTTTGATTTTTTTAACAGGACAATAGTTTGTCCGATGTCCGGGGAGAGAAATTTGTAAGGGCGTTATATTCGGCGGTCAATTTTTGCCAAGCCATTTCTTTTTCTTTAGTTGTAGCTACATCCGTTCTTTTATTTTCTATCACAGGGTATTTTTCGACGAATTTCAACAAATCCATGATTTCTGCCGAGGAAAAGTTGGAGCCCCTGGACTTTTTCATCGTTTCCTTAGTTTTATCACTCGTAGATCACTCAGTAAAAAATCCGACGCGCCGCAAACAACACTACGAAGTAATAAGAACAACAAACAAACACAAAGTACAAACCATCCACAAACCGTAAAAAGCCGCGACAAATAACGATGACAATTTCTTTTTTAAATATTTTAGGGCAACAAGCGCACGGAACACGTTCTTGTAAACGGAACGTAGCGAATGACTGACGAACGAATGAGCTAAATCTCGATTTAGCTAAATCGAATGTTATTTTCGGACGTGCAAGACAACACTTATGAGGTTTAAGTTAAATCGAGTTTAAGCCTAAATCTAGTTTTAGTTAAATTGAGAATTAAGCGATTTTGTTGCAAGTGGCCCTAAAAGTGCTATCCTCTTTTAGGCGGTTCAGAGTCCTTGATTCATCTAGGTCTTCTAGATTTGTTACAACATGTTCATTCTCCTATAAAAATAATTCAATAAATAATTAATAATAATAAATTACTACTAAATAAATTTCTGTTTTAAATCTAGAATTGTGAAATTGTTACTTACAACTTCTGTTGCCGAATTTGAATAATTACTTATAAGGCTTGTACCCGGCACTGCATCAGAGCTAAAAGTGCTATCCTCTTTTAGGCGTTTCAGACGATTTCTCATCCTAAAATGAAAATAAACATAAAAAAGACCAAAGATTTTAAAGAACAAGCTATTTGCTTGTTAATAAAAATAACAAAAAGTTTAAAATATTTTAAACTCGATAAGAAATATACCCTATACAGGTACATCACATTATTTATTTATTATTTAGCTTTAACAATGCATTTTTTTGTATAATTATAAATATTGTTTATTTATAAAGGTTCATCACATTCCATTTTTGAAATCCTGTCCACCATTTATGACTGAACTACTCGTCAAAACGAATCAAACGAGCCCAAACTCGATGGGATTGTGTCCTTTTATTACGGAGTAGCCACTTCCCAGTTCCATCATCAGACCCTGGATACCATCTAGAGACAAATTACTCGTCAAGACAAATCATGGGGCTCAAATTCGATGGCGTTGCGTTCATTAAGGAATTCCTATGACCAGTGGGGTATATTAGAAACTCTACATAACTCCACAATCTGCTGGCCACTAAAGAATATAATTGAATGACGTATTGTCAATGTCATGTCAAAATGTAAATGTATCTTTGATTACAAAACAAAAATGTGTATTTATTTACGATATATTAACCAGCTTCCAGGTCCATCATCTAATCTGCTCCATGATATCATTATATTATATTGTCTGACGATATACTACAGCTAAATTGAATAATATGGTATTTACCTCGCCTCTGTTGCTTTTCTTAAGGCTGCAGAATTATCGCGTTTCCTTTTTTTAACGCAACGGTATACACTATCCTTGCGGCCCATAGCTGTAAAATAAACAAATAATAAAATATTATTGTTATAAACAACTTACATAATTCACACATATACGAGTATATTTCAAAGGAAACTTACCGCACTAAACTCTTCTTGACGCGACAAAACTCAAGCGGATCAAAAGTAGGTATTTAGTCGAGTACTCTCAACACTTCTCGATGCGAGCGCACGAAAAGCGGGACACAGGTCCTACCTGGACGGGTGCTCGCGCCATACTAATCGGTGCCCGCTTGCGCATTCTAATTTATACTGGTGTTTACATCAATATACTGACAAAATTATTGCTAATATTTGCAAAATAACTATAGAAATCAATTCTTCATAGAATATTTATTATTTGGGATATTTTAATTTAGTTATTGCTGTGTATTGTAAACCAAAAATCACGATGAAATTGTGACGTTAATCTTACAAATTTGCCAATTTTTTTTTTTTTTTACTTAATAATGGTAATGAAATTCAAGACTTTATTTTATTAAATGACGACTAAAATATATGTCCGATAATTGCTATATTTTTTTAAGCGTATTATTTTAGCATTATTAATAGATATAGGACTTTGAAATTGAGTCTGCGACAATTTTTCAGTATAATGGTTGTGGACAATTAAGCAAATTAGTTTGAGTAAATGTGTTACATTAAACGTCAACACCAAAGATTGACATATTTTTCGCCGTTATTAAATAATTTCTAGGTGTTACTTAAGTTACTAATTTAGGAGTCTAAAATCTTAGAAATTCGCACCAAAATGTGAAATGGCTCTTAAAATGTGCTCGGTCTTGTATCTTTGATATTTTTTGCTGCATGCGTCTTATAAAATATCATATAAATGTGCGATATCTCTGTAACGATCAACTGACAAGTGCAATTCATAAATAGTCAAAAAGGGGCCCGAAAGTTGCGTTATTAATCTATTTACTTAATTTTCGGATGTTTCAAAGTAGATATAATTCGAAAAATACGATGACTAAAAATAATTGCGATAAAGTTTCTTCATGTTGTTCCCTAGATCTTATTTGCAATGTAATATTATTTATTTTGTCACTCATAAGTACAAATGTCTATTTACTTCTGATACTATCAATACATTTAAAGAATGATAATTATTTCTGTTGAAGTAAGTTTCCTCGTGCTCAACAGGACGGATGATTGCCACATGCGTGCCATCAATGCATCCAATAACTGCTGGGAAGCCAAACTTTTCCATCAAACTGTAAAAAAATTGCATTTGGCTTGGTACCCACACCTTCTTCGGCGCATTACCTATACATATTTTAGTATAAAATTTAAATATATGCTACTTACTCTCTCATAATAATTTCGCTTTCTCTTTGTGTTGATGAAAACTTGATAAACTTCCTAAATATACAGGGTGGTCCGTCCAATGACGTCAAGATTTTTTTTTTAATTCCTCCCTACTATGGGTACCCAAAAATACCCTATGTATGTTCCCCGATTTTTTTTAGTTTTCGAGATACGATTTTTTTTATGCTTTCATCGAAAATTTCGCTAGTGTTTACATAAAGAAAAAACTGATCGGTTTTTTTATGTTTTTTTTTAAAACCTAATTCTAGTGAAGTGTTCTTTCACATGCATAAGAATTAACTGCCTAACATTGCTGCATGTTGTAACAATTTTGATCCAAAGTTAATAAATTACGTTTCTGCGAGCTAGAGTTAAATTATCAAATTCAAATTAAAAAAAAAACAAGAAGGTTGCAAAGATTCTAATAAATTTTAAAAACTTCTCTAGTCTCTAACTAAGCTTTCCAAAAAGTACAAAAAAGTGGTAGGTAAAGGGGCCATTATTTCCTGTAATCGGGCTTCAAACGTAGCGGGGTTAAAATTTGGCCAATTAAGTAACTTCAATTGAGGAACTTGAATTTCATGAAAATAATTTCTAACGCCTTATAACATTTAAAAAATTCTCCTTAGAGATTTTTAAAATTGTATTATTTATTTTATTACATTATTGCTTAGTTTTAGGATCACTGGCAGCGATCCAAACGAAGCTAAAACATGTCACGCACAAAAGGATGACTCGTCAAACCAGTTAGATAAGGGACCGTTTTTACCTGCCTTACCACCCCTCACCTCACCACCGCACTCCCCGCACCCCTGCCCAAGCCGATGCGACCCAACTACGACCACAGTCGTTCACTGCTACCTGCTCGCAGTGGCGTGCTTTCTATATAGGCAATTAAGCAGTGCCTACCTCACTAAAGTTTGCCAATTGCCATTTAAATAATAGTAAAAAAACTTTTCGTCAATAACTTATATGCAATCTTAGCTAAACCGCTCAACTTAGGTACACCACTGTATGAGCAGTAGGCATTCTCGCGACTGCATATCAGATTCACTTAAACTCACGCAATTTTAGCCCTTATTGAAATAGCCGCATAATTAGATAAAAAGCCGACCAAATTAAAAATGACACACTTTTCATAAACGTAAAGCTAAAACGTGACATTTGCGACTTACTGGGGTAAAGTAGGCAGCCTACCATCATGGCGGGGTATCACTTCGGAGTGCAATCAAATCATGTCTAATTACGAACAACTATAACATCTAAACATACAGAAGTATGTTTTGACACTGATAAATCATAATTTTATTTATCATAAACATTTAATCGTTCCATAACTAGAATAAAACTAATCAGCAAGTTTTTTTTACAAAAAAGTATTGCATCCATAGTTTTTATACGAAGTCAATATGCCGGCCATTTTTTCTTATTTAGTTTGCTTGCTTGTTGCTTTCGCAAGTGTTTTGAAAAGTAGTTTTATTGTTTACACCAATTCTTTTGCTGTTTTGAGTGATTTTAAATGATTTCGAGGTTCAAATTTGTGTGTTTGCATTCGAAACAATGGAAAAACTGCAGTGTATAGGGTGTATTGAATGTTCGATTTGCTTACAAAAATTACGCGCCAATCCGTCGAATCAAGTTTATTTTGTAGATAAGGCTAAAATGTATATTTGGCAAAAGACATACCTACGTGCCGATCTTATTTATAAAAAAGGTAGAAACATCTCGAAATTTTCTTTTAATTAGGTAATTTCACGTTTACTCATTGTTTTGAAAGCAAACGACATTACTGTTTTGTTTTTGTGCTTTGTGAAAGTTAGTGCGTGGTGGAAGTGAATGCAAAAATAACAACGGCTTTTCTAAAAGCCACTATGGGTATCATTTTAATGACAGGTCTTATAAATTCACTCATTTTCTTGATACTTGTGGTGGTAAAATGAATCTGCGCTTAACTAGGACACCTATTTCATCATTAATCTAATTAAGATTAAAAACTAGGTAAGTAATTGCTATTGAAATAATTTGCTAGCGTTAAAAAATATAGTTACCTACTCTACCGAGGACACGATTCACCTGTTTTTTTTTTAAATTATTGTGACGATTTTTTATCTAATTTTATTATTGATTTTGTAAGGATCTATACTGACTTGAAATTTGTATGTGCTTACCTCGTTACAAAACTAATGCACGCTACTGCTTGCTCGTGTTACTACTGTTCTGTCTACGTTTGTTTCCTCTGATTCATACTACTTTTGCTTGTTGACTGACTGTCTGACTCTTGATTTGCCTTGTGATTGACCTGTGCCTGTGTTTCGGATTCTGACTGCCTTGTGATTTGGATTAAAGTCGACCTGCATCATGGTGAATACTTGGTGAATACGCAGAGATGCATTATTATTATAGCGTCATGCAATGGCCTATTAGCTGCGAGACTCTATCGAGAACAGCTAGAGCGGCGAGGTGAAGTACGAGAGCATTACCCAGACCACAGAGTTTTCATTAACACTTACAACACTCTGATGGCTGGCCGAGTTCCGGGAACTGGTCGCGGAGGCGGACATGTTGCTGATCCAGACCGAAGGGATATGGTGTTAGATGAGATCGCAATTGATCCATCTACAAGCTTAAGAAGAATAACTAGATCAACTGGAATACCGAATAAACTTCAGTTCTGAGAATTTTGAAATCAGGTGAACATTTTTTAAACATTTTTTCATTCTTAGGTAGCTTAAGTTGAGCCTTACTCTGTCAACCCATGGAGTATTCCTTAGGTACAGTCATGGTTTTCCCTTGCACTGTAACTTTTTTGAACCCCTAAACAACCCATTAGTAGGCAAGTCTCTGCCTCATCATCGCCCCGCTGTCGCTGTCTGTCGTGATTGAGTTTTTTTTTTTTTTTAGAGGGCTACCACGCCTACCATATTCAATGCGTGCAACAGGTGCAAGCTAGCGACTATCCCCGGCGAGTCGCTTTCTGCCGTGAAATGCTGGCAAGGTCACAAAAAGACCCAGATTTTTTTAGAAAAATTCTTTGGACGGATGAGTCACGGTTCGAAAGGACAGGAGTATTCAATATGCATAATTATCACACTTGGGCTGTGGAAAACCCACATACTGCAAGAGCCTCTACAGCGTGAATTTGTGGTCAGGAATACTCAACGGGCAGCTCATTGGGCCTTTTGAGCTGCCAGCAAGGCTAAATGGACCAGAGTATTTTAACTTCCTGGAAAACAATTTGATAGATTTATTAGGAGAAGTACCTCTAGAAACGAGAAGGAGAATGTTTTTCCAAAACGACGGTGCTCCCTGCCATTATGCAAGAGAAGTAAGGGCGCACCTCAACGAAACGTTTCCAGGAAGGTGGATTGGGCGTGCCGGGCCAATTGAATGGCCTGCACGCTCACCAGACCTGAACCCAATCGATTTTTTCTTTCTATACTACAAAGAAATAGTTTATGCGCGGGAGACGAATAGCGAAGCCGAACTACGCCAGAAATTGAACGAAGCGGAAAACCAAATAAAAGCCAACCGAAGTGCGTTTCTTAGATTAAGGCAAAATTTTTTGAGGCGCTGTAGATTATGTATTAAAGTGGGAGGTTGAAAATTTGTTGTAAATTTAATTTTATTAATAATTACTTTGATTTGATTTGTATTGTTTCATTATGAACCTCAAAAAATGATACACCAGTCATAAAAATAATTATTATTACCACCAAGATGGGTTTTCAGTAATTTGGAGCAATCATCTATTTAAAATTATGAAATTAAAGTTCCACAATTGAATTTACTTGATTGGCCAAATTTTCACCCCACTACGTTTGAAGCCCGATTACAGGAAATAATGGCCCTTTACCTACCACTTTTTTATACTTTTTGGAAAGCTTAGAGACTAGAGAAGTTTTTAAAATTTATTAGAATCTTTGCAACCTTCTTGTTTTTTTTTTAATTTGAATTTTAAAATTTAACTCTAGCTCGCAGAAACGTAATTTATTAACTTTGGATCAAAATTGTTACAACATGCAGCAATGTTAGGCAGTTAATTCTTATGCATGTGAAAGAACACTTCACGAGAATTAAGTTTCAAAAAAAAAAACATAAAAAACCGATCAGTTTTTTTATGTAAACGAAATTTTCGATGAAAGCATAAAAAAATCGTATCTCGAAAACTAAAAAAAATCGGGGAACATAGATGGGATTTTTGGGTACCCCTAGGAGGGAGGAATTAAAAAAAAATTCTTGACGTCATTGGATGGACCATCCTGTAGATGGAGTATTAAGTGCATCAGTGACAACATGTTAACAATTAAGTTCTCTTTGTTGGTTCAGACATTATTACATTACATTATTAGAATCTTTGCAACCTTCTTGTTTTTTTTTAATTTGAATTTTAAAATTTAACTCTAGCTCGCAGAAACGTAATTTATTAACTTTGGATCAAAATTGTTACAACATGCAGCAATGTTAGGCAGTTAATTCTTATGCATGTGAAAGAACACTTCACGAGAATTAAGTTTCAAAAAAAAACCGATCAGTTTGTAAACACTAGCGAAATTTTCGATGAAAGCATAAAAAAATCGTATCTCGAAAACTAAAAAAAATCGGGGAACATAGATGGGGTATTTTTGGGTACCCCTAGGAGGGAGGAATTAAAAAAAAATTCTTGACGTCATTGGATGGACCACCCTGTAGATGGAGTATTAAGTGCATCAGTGACAACATGTTAACAATTAAGTTCTCTTTGTTGGTTCAGACATGCCAAGTAAAAAAGAGGCTTCCACATTTCGCTGGTATAATCCCTGCACATAGGGGTATTTAGTTAATCTAGCTGGCCAAAAACATTTGTTTGGGTTTTTGAGTTGCTTATGACGGAAATAAAACAAGCGTAATATAAACAGTAATAAATAATGTTTATTTTTGTATAATTTCCATAAATAGAGAAAAAAATATATAAAAAAAATGATTCGGTCACATGTCTACACTAAATAAATCAATCAATAATCAGTTTATCTCATCCTCACTTTCTGATTGAAGTTCGTCTGCGGGGTTTGGTGTTCCAGATACAAGCATATTCAATGTTTCAGGAAGATAGGAAGACTTCTTATTTTTCTTTATTACCCTTGAGGCACTAAAAAAGGATCCGAGCTTAAAAGTAGCCTATTCAAAATGTTTCTGTTACAGGACTCTCTAGAGAATTTTCTTGAGTAATCCAGTCTGTATGACCTAAAATGCTTGTTGTGTGCCTCTGCTGCTTCTTCAGATAGTTGCCCTATGGGTAACAATGCATTTTTTATTATCTCTGATCCGTGCACAAGTACTTTGTGCAGTGTCGGTGTCATTGGGTGCCACGGGTAAAATTTCACATATAAGCAAGCAGTTTCTTCTGCATAAGTTTAATATTTTTCTAAATTTATCTCGTATCCGCTCGAAATCGTTTCCAAAATCACTTTAGTTTTTATATTAAGTTGTAATCTATTCCTGTAATATGTGATGATAATTCGGTTCAAATTGATTTCGGATCTTCGGAAAATCTCCTGCTGGTGTTGCTGTCATTGGTGTTTCCGAAGTTTGCTTTCGGCATGTCAACTAATAAGCCAGTTTCATTGCGAAACCTGGTCTGTATTTCGATTTTCTTATTTAACTCCATTTGTTTTTCCTCTTCTGACTTTCTCTGCCGGTACTTTTTCACAGGCAATTTATACGCTAAGTGTAGAACACTTTAAAAAAATCGTATTCTCGCATGTAAAATAGGCAGACCGAAATCAGTAGCATCCTTTGAAATTCTCCTTTTGTCCTTTAATTTGTTGAATTCTTTGTTGAAGTTTTCCCACAAATATAGCAACGACTTGTGGATGTTGTTCCAGTAGCTGCGTTGCAAACCTTTCCATCAACCATTGTCATTACAAATTGGGAATGCACCAAAAACTTTTTTCCGTCAATGTCCACCTCAGTCGCAACCAAATTATCAATGGAATTTTTAACATAATTGACCTGTTCGTTTGTTATATCAGTTGTTTCTTTGACGAAGCGAAATTATTGGACGACAAAATCGGGCAGATGAAGGTATTGGATTTTCCCATAACACCTTTTGATTGTCCTTGCCACAAATAAGTCGCACAGGTACAAAGCAGCTTTGAAAAATATTTGCATCGGAGTCAGCCTCATTGTAAAGTTTTTGTTTGTACTGTGCTTGTTAGGATCCGTCGCAGCCCCATTTACATATCAACTTCAGTGTTCCGCTCTTGCTCTTTTATTGTCAATAAGACTTTTTCTAAGAATTCTGATAAGCGCTTAACAGTAATATCAATTAATGGTTGCAGTTGGGTTTCCGCGCAGGTATTTGTTACCGTGCTCGTTTCTGGAGGAGGATAACATTTCTTTTTAGCTTCTTGAATTAAGTTATAACACGGGAAATACTTCTTGTTCGTGTTTCTTATAACTTTATACTGTCCTCGTGTTAAATCTGCTTCTATAAACATTTTTAAAGCTTCCATGGGGGTTAGACGTGATGATTTTTCACACTTGGAGGTATCGAATACTTTTTTGTACTTCGTTGCACGGGTCGAAGAGCTTGTTATATCTTGGAGTACGCGGGAAGCATCACGTTTTCCCGATTTCCTTAATTCAACTTGAGCTGCGTGAACTATAACACCATCTTCTACATTGGAGCGGATCTCTTCAGTTTTTCTTCTTTTGCTCCTTTCGCTAGATTCACCAAATGATTTACGAGGGCGACCTTGACGATTTGTAGTTATGACTGGAATTTCGAAAGTACCTTCCAGCCAAAGATGGTTGTTTTTTAAGAAAACATCTTCTTTTTTGTGCGATTTAATCCACTTTTGCTTCATTTCTGATTTGAAATGTGCAAAATTGTGTTTCAGTTTATTTAATTGATTTTTAGTAAGGTTGTTTTGAGTGATAAGGTGGTCTCTCATAAAACATAGCTTTTCTTCTAAATTACGTAAATTTTCATTTTTTATCTTATCGAAGATCGATTTACGAGTCACTATTATCACTGCAGAGGTACCCCCTGAACCTAAAAAAAAATTAAAATAAATTCATATTTCACTAATTTCGACTGTAAAAGATCAAAGTACTCTGCTCTTGTGTATCCGCGCTATTCCGCGGCAAATTTATATAGCATTCGTTACTTTTAAACCTGAATGACAAAAAAAGCCGGATCTACCCCGATACTAAAACAAATACATCTTTGAACATAAATTTCTTGGATAAAATCTTCTCATTTTAGACATTATTTCTCGATCACTAAAAATATATAAAACGGAATCAAATTTTATTAAATACATTACATTTAGTTTGCCACATACCTATTGTCTCCGAATCCATTCTTTGCACCAGGTTAACATAAAAATCTGCAGTTTAGGTCACAATTTTAAAAAATCGCCAATAACTAACACGTAAACAAAGTTCGATAATCAAGTACCGACTGAGTTTGCCGTGTAATGCGCAAAGGGCGGGGACGGCGGCCTATTGTTCGTCGGAGTGTCCCCTACTCCCCTGCCTCAGGTAGTCGAATGCAGTAGCATTTCTTTAACTTTGTTATTTTGACTTTTGGCCGCGTAGATAATTAAAATACTCCTATGTGCCCTGTCCATAGAATAACAATGCTGCTAAATCTGTAACATAGAACCAACCGGTTAGTCCACAATCTCTGTTCATCATAAAAGTTTGTTTTCTTAATCACATAGAAATTACAGAAGTGAATGAAGTAATTTGACACAGGTTAAGTATTATGTGTCTAGACTCTAACATGAGATACTACCCAATATTCCTGAGATAAGCCATTACCTTACTCCACACAGATAGCCACAAGATTTTAACATTTTTACCTTAAGATCATTGCCAAAAATTTTAACATTCTTACCTTAAGATCATTGCCAAAAAATAAAAAGACGCAGTACAGCTGTCCGCACTGCGTCTTCTTATTTTTAACAGTGGCTGAACTTCTTCCAATAACTGTTGAAATCCAACCTTCGTTAAACGAAAGTTTGCTATGAATTCTTCCTCTGTCCGATGCAGTGGGTCACTACAATCGCGAAGACGATTTCTTTCTATACTCAGCTCATTAAGTTTTCTTTGGTTTTAGGCATAAACCAATAAAAATGCTCGAGTCATTATTAAGCCTTATTTAGTTTACAAAATCAATTGTTTACAATTGCAGATTGCTTGCTTGATGACCGTTATACTTGGTTATCCTTTTCATTTATACCATACAAAATTAAATTGGTAAAACTATATCTTGTAATTGGACTGTGTTGTGCCAAAAGCCACAAATCCACATCAACCTTGTTCCGAGATAATTAAGTTTTAAGTTTGATTCCCGTTATTATGACGTTAGGCGTCGTTGTACCTATCTACAGAGGAGGTTAAAAAGGAAAACAACGGCGGTAAGTCATCCAATAAAAAAAATATTAAAAAAACAGGTATTTAGAGTTAGTTTATAAGGTTTTTTTTTTAAATTAAGAAATTTAATTAAAATAATAATAAAAAACTAAATAAAGATGCTTAGAGCCTGCAACGTGCTGCCCATAACTGTCTTACAAGACTTGCATGAGCCTCAATACCCCTTTGGAGCTCTACAGATGACCTACCTCATTTGATCATTCATTGAACTGTATAATTTCAGGGTCGAATACAGCTTCAGCTCCATCGGTGTATCCAACATCCTCATCAGTACACAATCGTGCCCTGTTACACATGTCATGGAGCACGCAGCAGGCATTTATAATTTTTGCAGCAACATCAGGGTGATAATGCAACACTCTATGACCCAATAAGCATCTCCACCAATTTTTTAATACACCAATAGTGCGCTCTACAGTATTCCTAGCTGTGACTTGCATCTTAGTGTAATGTTCTTCTGGTGAGCCAGGAACAGCATCCACATTAGGCGTCATCATATACTCTCGTTGAGCATATCCTGAGTCTCCTGAAATTATTACAATTAGCATGAAAAAGGTTTCACCTTAATGTAGAATGTGATAAAAAAATATATAAAAGAAATACCTAATAAAATGGCAGGTTCACCCGAGTTAGGCAACTCTATCAGATGGTTTTTAATTGGATGCTGATTCCATATAAAACTATCATGAGAAGCTCCACCAAAAGATGCATCTACACTTAAAATGTTCAAGTCAGAGTCACATATCTGTAAATAAAATATGAAAAAGGTTAAACAAGCATTTAAAGCACAGAAAATATTTTAAAATAGGGATTTACATTGTACATACAAATTAACAGTAAAAATTTAATAAACTTATTGTACATGCAATCAACACATTCATTGAGTGGAAATGTTTCCTATTAAAATATCTCTCCTCGTTTTCACTGGGACGCACTACTGCCACATGTGTCCCATCTATGCATCCTACGAGGGTCAAACTGAAAGTTCTTAGAAAATCAAAAACTGATTACATTAGCCAGTTATTAGTTTTATTATATCTTTTCAAAATATTGTCCATTGACGTCAATACACCGCTGCATGCGATGGAACCACTGGGAAAAGCACTTTGCCCACTCGTCCTTAGGGGTCTCTTCAATGGCATCGCGATACGCAGCCACCGCTTCTTCAGCATTCATAAACCGCTTTCCTTTAAGTTTTTCTTTAATTTTTGGAAATAAATAAAAATCACAAGGCGCGAGGTCGGGGCTATACGGCGGGTGACCCAGTAATTCAACGTTTGATGTCGCCAAATAGTCGATCGTTCGCTTGGCGGTGTGCGACGAGGCGTTGTCGTGGTGAAGGAGGATCCTACTGCGAGGTCGTTTCTCTCGAACTTTTTCCAAGACAAGTGGCAAACAATTGGTAGTGTACCATTCTGCAGAAACTGTTTTTTGATCCTCTAACACAATTGTTGCGAAATGACCTATCCTTCCAAAGAACGAGGCCACCATTTTTTTTCCCGCACTTCGATCTCTCTTCACTTTAGTTGGCAACTCCTCGAAAGGAAACACCCACTGAGCAGATTGTCTTTTGGTTTCAGGATCATAACAGTAAATCCAGCTTTCGTCACCTGTTAGTATGTCGAACACAGCATTTGAGTCACCTCCGTTAAATCTTTCAATCATTTTACGGCACCAATCCACACGATGGAGTTTTTGAGCCTTAGTCAAATTATGAGGTATCCACCGGGCGCAAAGCTTCCTGACCGCTAAATGTTCGTGGAGGATTTTGTGCACTTGACTCATACCGATGCCTAAGCTTGTCCGAATCTGCTGATAGGTCACTCTTTTGTCAGTCTCTATCATACGCCGCACAACACAGATGTTATTTTCAGTCGTCGCCGTAGAAGGCCGTCCCTCACGTACATCATCAGTGAGATTAGTGCGACCACGTTTAAACTCATTAAACCAGTTGTAAACAGTCGCACGAGATGGGGCTTCATCGTGAAAGGCCAATCGTAGTCTATCATAACTTTCTTGTTGACTTAAATGACATCGAAAGTCATAAAAAATCATTGCACGAAAATTTTCTCGTGTTAAATTCATTTTGACGTGACACAGACAATTTTCAATTTGCCGCCAAGTCGTAAAATAAATGACAAATGAATGAAATATATACTCAGTAATATTGGCAAAGAGTTCTATTTTCAAATTTTAGAATATTTTTTTTATTATATTGTTTATAAGTGGCCAGTTCTAAGAACTTTCAGTTTGACCCTCGTATAACTGCAGGAATGCCGAATTTTTCATAAAATCTGGAAATAATTATTAGCTAGTCGGAAATAGACTTCCTTAATAAGTAAAATAGGTAGGTATGTGCTTCCGATTGCAAAAATTCAAAGAATCTTCAAGATAGCTTTACCTTCTTTTGACATTATCCCGTTATTTTTGGTTTTGTGGGAATTTTATATATTTGTGCAGTATCTCCGGGCTATTTAATGCTGCAGTCACATCTTTTAGCGCTCGAGACATTGACTGCTGTGACATAGGAGTTCCTAACGAACTCCCCACGAGACGCTGGTAGCTACCAGTGGCGAAGAAAGTTAGAGCTACTAATATCTGTTAACCAAAATTACACAAAAGTTTGGCAAACCTGTAAATTTATTACAAACAAAAAATTGAGGTTACAAAATTATTTACCTTGTATTTTGTGCTTATATCACTTTTCCTTTTTGGCACTGGCATCAAGGGCTCTAATTCGTGGCACAATTCTAAGAAAAGAGCCTTGGTGAGCCGATAGTTAGCTTGAAACTCATTGTCGCTCATAGCTAGAGCTTATCGTCATAACGAGCAATTCTCCGTAAATTACGCCTTTGTCGTAAGTCCATCTTATGGGCTTCACGAAGAATACAATTTTGTAATACTAAGCGAGCCATTTTACGCACTTTTTCACTGATTAAAAATGTATTCAATTTCAATGAAGTTACACTTTGGTTATTGTGTCAAATCACAATAAAAACACAAGATTGACGCAATAAGCTGCTGTCAAACCAGCGTCAAGAGTATCATTTTGCAATCCCGGGACGCGATCTCAATGTCTTTTAGTTCACTAAATTTCCACGCAATTCAATTCCAATGTGGCGCTAGTGTCGGTTTCAAGAGTGTCATTTGACGTTTTTTTTTTCGATTGAAATTGAAATTGGACATTGAAATTGTGTGTCAAGAGTAAGCCTACCTACTGGCCGGCAATTGAGGTGGTAATTGGTACATCACGCGAAGTGTTGGCAAGATATTGGAAAATTTTTGTTTGATATTATCAAATCGCCCTTCTGCTTCCAATTGAAGTATTTTACTTGCTGTTTCGTTGAAAGTACAGTTACTTACATTTTGATCATGATATGGTTTTTTGTCTCCATAACGAAAACTAATGTTGTTTTTAACGTGTAGACCCAATAAATTTATTCCAATAATAATGATTAAAAAGTTTAGGGTCAACCAGGGTAATTGTAAACATTTTATTTTTATTTGGTACCATAATTTAAGTTTTATGTTATATATTTTTTTATTTACAAATAATATAATAAAATTATATGTATTACTATAGTTGGGCGTGTAATCTATAATTTAATATATATGTTTTTAAATTGATTAGTAAATATGACCTCTAAATCGCTGTTTACAATTACCCATCAATATTTTTACAAATTATCAATTTTGGAGCAATTGGAAACATGTAATTCAGTATCTGTAAGAGATACAGCTTATATATTCACTTAATTTTGATGGACACTTAATATAAATCTAAATAAAGAGAAATCAATCTCATTCCTTATCAAGGGGGTAATTGAAAACTCTTTGTGTTGCTCCTTCGATATGGCATAGAAAATATCTGGGATTTTGGAAACGAAGCAGTCACTTAAGGGTAATTGTAAACAAGCTAGACTTATAGTTAATTATGTATGTGGTAAATGGAAACAATTTAAAATTAATTGCAAAACCTTTATTGTGAGATAAAAAGACAAATGTTACATATTTTTTAATACTTAATCAGTGTTTAAGCCCGTTCAAATACGTCAATTGGCTTTTCAAATTTATATAACATTCTTTCTCCTCTTAATATAATGCGAGGTTCACTTACAATCCCTAAAACATCATCATATGGCACATCACTTTTGTCATTCTCATTAAGTGCGTACAATGTTTTGGAACTGTCCATACATTTCAGGGATGTAACTTGTATCTCCATTTCTTCATCATCAACAGAATCCACTATACAAAGATATTTATAAATCGTAGTCATTTGTTTTCCACCTTTAAATGAAACCAGAACAAAATTTCCACATTCTGGATTTTTATCCTTATTCGGTTCATCGAATTCTGTAGCATTTTCAAATTCATCACATAAATTATAATCGCTGTTATCACTCTCATTGTATTCTACAGCATAACCACATCCTCTTCTGACGTAGACGTATCAACATCCCTTTCTTTCAGTCTCTGTTTTTTAGTTTTTGGTTCTCCTGCATTAACTAACTTTTTTGGTCGCTTTTTACCTTTCTCTTTCATGTCACCTTTTTTCTGAATTTTATTTCCAGTCTTTTTTTTCTGTTTGTCATCTTGCCTTTTTAAGTCTTCCTTTTACTTCATTAGTTGTTAGGACTTCACCAAATGCGCATTGTTTGATTCGAGGTATTACCGGTTTCTTCACTGGCTTAATAATATTAAAAATGTTCTCTAATTGCACTTGATGATTTCATTTCTTCGTCTAATGTTACAGAATTGATAAAAGCACTGCTTATTTTTCTTTTAATGTGGTCTGCTGTTGTAGTATCTAGTTATAAGTTTAAGTATTTGACTAATCAAAGGAGAACTATTGTCATTATCGTCTTGAACCACCTTATAGCTTTTAGATGTAGAGGGCAAAATAGTATTTGGTTCTATCTGAAGACATTCATTTGTAATGTATGAACGTTGTTTATCAGCCTGTTCAACCTCTATCTGATGTGTGTTACTTGCTGACATATTTGGAATCTCAACTTCTTCTCGAAACAATGTCTCACTTTCTGTTTGCTGTATAATTATTTGTTCATTTTGGGAACTATTGGAATTCGGATTCTCTTCTATTGGGTTTCTACTAAATTCTTCTATTTCAATTGTATTAGCTGTTGGTTCGTTTACTTTTTTTGTTTGCTCGGAAAGAATATGCTCTGTCTCTTGTTGAATTTGAAGTTGAATTGGGTTATCCACAGTTTTATCTATAATAATATCTGTGTAAAGTTGTAAGTCCGCAGGTTTTAAAAAGGTGTTTAGGAAATTTGGATGGGTCAACTGGATTAAAGCCAGATGTACTAAAACCAGACTTAATATTTTCCGTTTTCATAGCCAATTTATATACTTCCGCCAGTAATTCAGTAAACTGAGACCGTGATAGCCTTCCTGTCCCCAAACCCATTTGTTTGATCCCATTTTCAACAAATTTTTTATCCCAAGCTTTCTTGACTGGTCCAAATACGCATTTGTCAAGTGGTTGAATCCTATCTGTTAAATGGCTTGGAAATTTCAGCAAGATAATGTTAGCTTTTTCGGCTTCTTCAATTATTCTCAGACTTATATGACTAGCATGTCCATCATAGATTAACAAAGCTTTTTGATTCGGTTCATTTCGGTATTTTCGTAATTCATTAATATGTGGAATAAAAGACTTTGAGAGCCAATTGAAGAATACTGATTCTTCCATCTAACCATTTTTCGTGGCTGCATATAATGTACCTGGATAAGATTTTTCTGATGTCCAACGAGCTTGAACTGCTGCTCCTTTAAATACAATTAAAAGAGGTAAAACATGACCTTCAGCTGAAACACAAGCAAGAACTGTTGTCGATTCTCGTCCGGAGCCCCCAGACACCCGAAACAGAGGTTTCCCTTTCTCACCTATCCCTCTAACTCTGCTTGGATCGCTCTGGAAACCTCTTTCGTCACAGTTATATATAAATCCTGGTTTATCTTTCAATTGGTTTTCAATCACAACTCGCTGAAGAGTGTTGTAAAAGTCATACACAATATATGGTTTCCGAGCATCTTTTCTTGCCTTCTGCAGGTGTTCAGGCTTTTTTAAACTAAGCTCCGGATGTCGTTTCATGAAACTTATGTACCAATCATCCCCTGGCTTGTTATCTTTAAATGGTGTCTTTAATTCCTTGCTTTCAACATACTCTTTTATTAGTAACTTCAGCTCTTCCTTTAAACACGGGTGGCCCATTTGGGCTCTCGTCTTTAGACACGATACAATGTATTCTTCCACATTTTCTGGCAACGCTTTTAACACCAGCACCCATTACTTTAGTGGGTATGTTGTACGTTTCTGCTGCCTGTCTATACGTTTTTCTCTTTTCTTCAACATCTTTTACGGCATTATAAAGATCCTCTAGTGTATTTCGTGTCGCGTTTACGGACATAAACACGTGGCATTTTTATATAACCTGAAACAAAATGTTTACTTTTATCCACCTTTACCGTCCTTGCATATATATTAACCGTTATCAATTACCCCATCCGTTTACAATTAACCCAGATGCTGTTTACAATTGACCCAATATCATATATTGATGGGTAATTGTAAATAGAATTTGTAGCGTGGCGGTTGAATTTAAGCGTTCAAAAGCATAAAAAAGCGAAGATAAACCCATTATTAATTGTTCAATACAACAGCGGTTTACTTACTTTTTTTTTTACAAAATGTAATCGTTCAAATGTAAAACAACAGTTTATCCAATCTAAAAATCACTTTTTAGTCCCGCGTTTTTGCAATCACGCACAGTTGCTTTTCTGCTGACGCCATTTTGAATTTTGACAGCTGCGGCCATAGACTATAGAATAAACTTGCGTTTCATTACACGCAACTTAATATTTTGCATGCATAAACACGAAATACGACGAGTGTTACCAATCACCCATGTTTACAATTACTCTGGTTGACCCTATTTGCTTTTGAAAGAAAAAACTCATTTAAGGTTAAAAATAAAAAGGATGTAAAGTTACTGAAAACAAAAGAAAATACTCCATGCTCATCTTTTTAGTAACGGGTATGCCCCCCTCGTTTCGCTACGCACTCCTGAAGCCTGGAGTGCATGCTCTCATTATTAGATTGAGAGCCTGTCATTTTCCATTGGAATCTCTTCCTAGGCCCTTTTAACAGCGTTGATGAGTTGCTGTTGGTTGTGGATTTCCTGATCACCGTCTCTAACTTTTCGTTTCAACTGATCCCACATGTCCTCTATTGGATTTAAGTCCGGACTGTTCACCGACCACGGCAAGACTTGAATTTGAGAGGCTTCCAGTACAAACCGAGTCGCTTGAGCATCAAGATGAATCCAGGACCCGCTCGCTGGGCAAATGGGATCACATGTGGTCTGACAACTTCCTCAATATACCGCTGAGCAGTAACAGTACCCTCATTTAAAATAGCGAGCTCAGTTTTGCCGTGTAAGCTTATCCCACCCCAAATCATTACATTGGCCCACCAAAACGATCGACTTCATGGATGCAGGCTTCTGAAAATCTCTCGCCGCGTCTTCTCCATACTCTAATACGCCGATCGTCGTTTAAAAATTTAACTTTGCATTCGTCTGTGAAGAGCACCATGCCCCATTGGTTTATGTCCCAGTCCAAATGTTGACGGGAAAATCTTAAACGATTTGCACGATGATTTCTGGTTAATGGAACACGGACAACTTCTTGATGCCTGCTGGTCTTCATGCAATCGATTACGAATAGTTTGGTCACTGACACGAGTACCCGTTGTGAGGCGTAAACGATTTTGCAGCTTGCGGGCCGTCGTTATGCGATCTCGGCGCGCACTCAATCGAATGTAACGATTCTCTTGAGCTGTTGTAATGCGAACTCTGCCCGAACCAGGTCTTCTTCTAACACTGCCGGTCTCTTGGAAACGATTCCATAGATTTTGAATAGCTCTTCGAGAAAATGCCAATTGCAAACCCACAGATCGCTGCGAATGACCTTCTTCAATCATTGTAACGGCTCTGGTTGCTGTCAGCGAGTCCATATGACGCCTGCGTGCTTGTGGCATATTGCAAAAGATGTTTCTGACTCGAGATATCAACGAACTCTGATAATTTCTAATAAACCAAGAAGCTAAGGAAAGCAAAACGTCAAAGAAAATGGAAACAAAATTTTCAAAAAGAATTTTAAATCAAATTTTATTTAAAATTGTTGCCAGCATTAGATAAATACTACAATATTAAAAAGTTTAGGTATCAAAGAGTTTGTATACTCAGTATTTTACTACTTTCAATATGAAAATGTTTAATAATTTACACCAAAATGAAAAAATACCTCGTAGCTCTTATTTTGTTTTGACAAGTATATTAAGTCTTCATCATATCAGCCTATTGCAGTCCACTGCTGGACATAGGCCTCTCCAAGACGGCGCCAACCTTCACGGTCCTCCGCTTCTCGCATCCAGCCACCACCGGCCACCTTCCTTAGGTCATCGGTCCAACACTACGTTTCCCGAGACGTGGTCTCCATTCGAGAACCTTCCTACTCCAACGCCCGTCGATTCTGCGACAGACATGACCAGCCCACTGCCACTTCAGCTTACTGCACCTCTACTAAGTCTTTATAAGGAGTTATTTTCTTAATATTTGATAACTCAACTAAAAAAGTATTAAAATCTCTATTATCTCCGTATTCACTTTTTAAACTTTTTACAACATTTTTCTATATAAAATTATGCTCTATCATTGAGATTATAAGAGCAGCTCTGCCATTTAATTTACTTAGTAATAACATAACGTTTGCGGGGGTTTCCCCTGCAATTTTCAACCATTGTTATGCACTATTTAGGTAATTGTAAATAGTAAATGGGTTTCTATCATATGATGGAACGAATCCCATATATTTAATTGGATCCGCCGCTATTGGCTTTCGAATCTCGTTAGGTGCAGATGGCACGTAATTTAAACAACCTTAACATTTCGGTTGGGGTCGGTTATTTCTAAATCTACCTTAGATTTAAATACAAATTTAGCAGGTCTTAGGAGTGAAATTTTGAGGAGTGGAAGTAATTATTAGGGAAAATGCTACTTGGTACTTACAGCCAACTGATGATGATCAGAAGTCACAGCATCCCAGTTTTTTCCAAATCCTTGGCGTATTAATATGAGTTGTCTCCCAGCGTTTCAGGGTTTAAGAACCACGTCGTCTTCCCTGAAGGTTTTTTAGTAATTTTCTTGAGGCACTGTCGACGTCTTTGGCTGGGCCCCACGTTGGGCGCCAGTCAACAAACTCCAAATTTGGTGGTCAATTATTTATTTCAATTATTTAATATATATATTTTTTACAAAGATTTTGTGTGGTCTGAAGACAGATGTTAAATGACAGCGCTCTCGGTGAAGTCGTGTTGTTTTATAGTGCTGAGTTGCCAGGGTCTTGGTGGTGGAAATGTTGACAGGGCATTATGCTTTTCCGGAAAGTGTCTTGTCCGTCTATTGTGTTGATAACAATGGGCATCGGAGGAGGTATTCCAAGTACCGTTTGTTCACTCACGCACCGGTGACTAAAACGCGCGAGCGTGTCGCTGCCGGCTAACGACACCCAACTTGTTTAGCCCCTTACCAAAGGGTCGCCGCGCGTAGGTACGTTTTTCCTACCAACGCGCGGAGTTACACAGGCCTGCTATAACGTTAAAAGTAAGCTTTAAAATCTATCTAACTAAAATCTAGAAATAACGTTCAACACTTTTCACTTTACTCACCAATATGTGGGTGCGAAGCTTATGTGAATTATGTCACAAACATTTTGATCGCCTCCGAAGACGTCGAGAAAACGATGATTACAGGTGTCCGCGAAAAAAATATTTGAAACAATACATTTTGTATCAACGCGCGAGACACGTTTTTAATTCGTGTGCGCGCTGGTACGGTTCTGACGTGGGAAAGAGCTTGCGGCGGACTGGCCTCGGCGACGACCAGTGTTGCCAACAAATTTTTAACAAACCCACAAATTCTAGCGTGTTAACCCACCAGAAAACCACTAAGTTGTGCTATCCTTCAAACCACCAGAAAACCACTAACTTTATCAAAATACTTTTTGGCAAAAAAAAAACATTATCCTAAATTGTATCATAAAATCAGTTTATTTCTGTTAAGTACAAAATTACAAGAAGACAAACAAAATATAGTATAATTACTTTTATAACTTAAGCAATTATTTTTGCAAGTTTCTACGAAATCAAGTTGAATTTCGCTCACAAAAATTAATCGACTGTGTCATCCGGTGGGACTCGAACCCACGCCCCTTCGCTATCCGGGCGAGTGCTCTTACCAACTGAGGAACCAACTGAAGGGACGTGGGTTCGAGTCCCACCGGATGACACAGTCGATTAATTTTTGTAAGCGAAATTCAATTTGATTTAACAAAATATAGATTAAAAATCATCTTCGGAAGAATCGGCATCTTCTACAACTTTTGATTTTGAAGAATACATTTCTCTAGTTCCATTTTTTTGCACTACGCTTTTCGGTAACATGTAGTTATTGCAGCATTTTCCTTCGCGTTTTAAACCCGCACGGATTGTGAGAATTGAAGATAGCAGATCTAACTTCATTCGGTTTCTGTGTTTTGTCTTGATGACACTCATCATGCATTTAGCATGATGAATGTCATCAAGACAAATTCAAGATCATTTCATTCAAAATCAAGAAAAACTAATAAAGACATAGCAAATGTGGCTAAATCTTTAAATCTATTTTCTCCAGCTATTTTTTTGAAATCCAGTACCTCGTACCAAAATTTGTTTGTATTTTTTGTATTTTTCCAACTGAGTAAATGGATTTGACGCCACTACTCGTCAACTTTCGCAACATCTTCTTGATTTTTATTAAAATGTAACATCAGGTCAGCGATCGACTCTTTGTTGTGAGACAGTGCGCAATCTACACTGATTCTTTAAATATTTTTCATTAGTCTTAAGTTTTCGGGCAATCTGTTTTTCATTCATGAACCAAATGTACAATGAACTGAATGCACCTGTTACGTATTATTTCTTCTTCATTTGGTGGGAGTCCTTTTCTTTCATCGTTAACACATGAGATTCAAATTTTTACCCCAAATAACATTTCTTTTCTACAAAATCTTGAATATTTTGCGTAAAAATATCTACTTTCTGAGTAGGCAATATTATTTTGGCAACAAGTGAATCAATCAAATTTGTCAATTCGTCATACAGTTTTGTATGATCTGCATCTTTCGATTCAAATAATTTATTAAATCTGTTAACGTCAGTGAGAATTAGAAACATAATGTATAATTTACAGAAATTAAAAACAACATAGATGCCATTGTGATAATTGTAATTCATAATAATTAATGTAAGTTTTTGAAAAAACAAGTTATTTGACACCACCAATCAATTGGTACACTTTTAATAAACAATACACATCATTCTATTAATTATTTTGATTTGTAATAGTAACTTGTGGTGTAAAAGGGAATGTTTTTATTTTTAGAAAGAAGTTCTGAACTCAATATTATGTTAACTGATCACATAGACCGTAGTCCTCGACGTATGATTTTTGTATTAGGGTCATTGTCAAAAACCGCATTTTAAACAAAAAAAAATTACTAGTGTATTTTTCAAGATTTTATTTTACTATTAGCTTCATTTTACACAAAATAATGAAATACGAACATGCACCGAAAGTAGTTTTTGTATTTTAAGTAATAATTTCCATTTTTATAAAAAACCAGGCCATCGAAAAGACTCTTAATTCCACCAAAAAGAGCAAAGTAAAAAAAAAGGTTACATAAAAATCTTATAAAAAGCATGACATAACTATGAATGGAAAATTGCCCTGTATCTTAACATTAATCATAACAGGCAATCAATACATTAAGAAAAAAAATTTACATAATATTTAAAAAATGTCCACCGAATTGACAAAAGCAAAATTCTTTTCGGTGGACATTCGTTTAAAGTTTTAAAAGATAGATTCATCGTCTGATGACCAGGGATATTTTCTGTTTATTAGTGTACCTCCGCCATCTTCATTACAAAGATGCTGTTTTTCTGGAGACACAACTGCATTCAAAGGTATTTGTTTCGGAAAATCATCTTCGGAACTACTTGATGAATATATTTGCATTGGCACCCGTTTTCTTTGCGATAACATTCTGGTAACATGATGATAATCATTCAAATCATCGTCACTTGTATCACTTAATATAGGCGACTGTCTTGGAATGGCAATATTTATCTGGCCAAGACCATAGTGTGGGCAGTTCATATCTGCAGTGCATAGTGAACATGACAGTCGCCTGGCTTGGAGCACGTTCGGGCTTTTGTGACTCCATGCCAACTGGTGGATTTTCATAGTACCTTTGAACGGCTGAATAGTGCAGTTTACAATGTAGTAAAGGCGATATTACACGGATCAACCAAATTGACAGCAATTCCGTTGAAAAGCATTGAACATTGAACATTGCATGCATTTCCTATTTACACACAAAACATTCAACAAGACATTCAATGTTCATTTGCCTAGCGATGTCGCGTCAAATCGTACGTGCAGGTGTTTCACTAATTTGTGAGTATTCAATAAATGAGTTGAATAAAAATAAAAAGAAAAAATCTCGGCGTTGGTGGGTACGTCCGTGGATTTCGCGAAGAATGACCATAGGAGCGTCAAACAGTTTATTGGTAGAATTGGCAGCAGAAGATCCTAATTCGTATTTGAACCATCTGAGAATGACGGAAACTCAATTTAATGAACTTCTTGAAATGGTTACTCCATTTATTCAAAGAGAAGATACTTTAATGAGATATGCCTTACCTGCAAAAGTAAAACTGCAAATTGTTCTGAGACATGGTGATTCCTTCGGATCATTAGAATTTTTGTACAGAGTACCTAGATGTACGATATCGACCTTTTTTCAAGAAGTTTGTGATGCTATTTGGATTGCTCTTGAAGATTTTATCAAAGTGAGTATACATTTTTGCTTGATTTTCTTTTTCAGAGCATTATAATTGAAGCCGTCAGCGCAAAAGTGGCCTATCTTTTTGCAGACATAATTGAAATCAATTGTGTCTGGAAAAGATAGGCTACTTTTGCGCTGACCGCCTCAATTGTAATGCTTATTTTAAGGAGCGATTCAACCAACTTCCAGATAAATAGTTTCTAGAATCTAAATACATACTTAAACTATTTTCATTTCTTGCTAAAGAGAGTGATAAAGTTACATTCTAGGAATTTATTTATCTAGAGTGCAGTTGAATCATCCCCAGGTAAAAATAAAACAAAGTTGATTGAAAACTGAATTGTCCTGTAATTGACAAGTCATGTACAAAAGAGTTTTGAACTGTTCATAAAATAAAAGAATTATTATTAGTTTGTTCTTATCTAATGGCATGTAATTACATGGAAGGTAATGGCATGTAACTTTAATTTACAATGCTTCTAATGGCTAACTGTAGAATGTCATCTGAATTCTCTTCTGTGGAAACCGTAGTTTGAGATTGATTGTTATCAAGCACAACAGAAGTATAATTTTCATACGAATGTAACACCTGTTCGTTTTCTGAAGTTGCAGACTCATTTAGTTGTTCTGAAAATGTTGATGGTAATTGTATTGCATCATAAGATGATTGTTCGCTTAGTTGAGAATCAGAAGCTGATGGCATCTCTGATGTACTTCGTTGAGAGTATGTATGTGCTACCTGCGGAGCATAAGGTTTCTGCTGATATGCTTGAGAATCCGGTGGTGACTGAATAAAATAGGAATGTTCAGTATAATTAGACATCTCCGAGCCACTTCGTTGAGAATTCGTAGATCGCGGTGAATAGATAACTTCCGAATTTGCTGGAGAATGTATGATCATCGACCGTAGCCGTTCTTGTACCATGACTGACTGCAGTCTCTCTTGGCATAATAGAGCTCGTTGTATAGGCATGGCTTTTAGTTGAACAGCTAAACTTCTACAAAATAAATCGAATTCGTTTTCTTTGTTATTTTCTTCACTTATTTCTTTTAATTGTTTTATCGCCCTATCAATTGGTAAATCACTAAGTCTTTTCTTGCCTCGCTTAATATGTCTTGGAGCTTGGGAGGCAGATTGTGTCAAATGCCCGGCAGCCGCTACTTGTGATGGTGGTCCATTAATATTGTCTGCGTTGATCTGTTCACTGACGCCTGAATTGTCGTTGTTTTGCTGCTGTTCTAGATTCTTTGAAGGTCCCTCAAGTGCAGGATGTGGTGTGTTGTTATTATCGTTAGCCAGATTTAATTGTTGATTAGGGTTGGGGCTTTTGTCCATTAGTGGACGTCTTTTTCCTGATATGGTAGGGTTAAGGCTTGAATTATTATTTTCACTTTCAGTATCCTGAAAAGAAAATATTAACTTTTAATAAATCGTGTTGGTTACAGGTTGCTCAGAGTGCAGACGACTGGCGAAAAATAATGGATGAATACTATAAAATTTGGAACTTTCCAAATTGTTGCGGAGCCATGGATGGGAAATTGGTCAATATAAGATGTCCTCCAAATAGTGGCTCTGACTTCTACGACTACAAAAAGAATTTTAGTATCATATTGCTTGCCATAGTGGATGCAAATTACAATTTTATATACATAGATATTGGCACTAACGGAAGAGCCAATGACGCTGCTGCATATGAAAAATGTACGTTTAATGATGCTTTATCTAGGGGTGTATTAGATGTACCAGATGAAGGAGTTCTTGTAGCTGACGATGCGTTTCCATTAACTACAAAAATTATGAAACCGTATAATAGACTGACAGAGTTTGGTGAGAGACAAAAAATATTCAATTACAGATTATCACGAGCGCGACGAGTTGTTGAAAACGCATTCGGCATAATGGTCTCAAAATTTCGTATTTATGAAAAACCAATTCCTTTGTCAGTTGAAAAGGCTGAGCATCTAGTAAAAGCCACGTGTGCACTTCATAACTGGCTTAGGAAAACTAATCGTAGCTATATATCTCAGCAATCCGTCGACAGAGAAGATTGGGAAACTGGGTGTATCATACCAGGAGAGTGGCGAACAGTAAAAGCTGATGCACTTAATGATTTGTCAGAAAATACTGCGAGATACAGTGATGTTGCCCGTAGGCTTCGAAATGTGTATGCGGAAAAGTTTTCTACAACTGATACTGTTCCATGGCAATGGAATATGATTTAACGAGTCTAGGCATTTATTACATATGTATTATGGTTTATATAAATACGCAATTTAATACTTTTCAAAATATATTTCATTTCTCAAATATTAAACCTAATCCTACTAATATTATAAAGGCGAAAGTTTGTAAGTTTGTAAGTATGTATGGATGGATGGATGTTTGTTACTCCTTTCACGCAAAAACTACTGAATGGATTTTAATGAAACTTTACAATAATATAGCTTATATATCAGAATAACACATAGGCTACAATTTATAAAGATAATGTGTGAATTGTCCAAAATATGACGATAAGTGTCAAAAAAGCCCTAATATTGCGCAGACGAAGTCGCGGGCACCAACTAATTTATTCTATTTAATAATCGTCAACATATAAATTTTATTATTAAAACTCATAACTTTATAATTCTTAGTTAATAACATCGATAAATTAAAAAACTGCCCGTTTCTAAAATATTAGCTATAACAAAAGGACAGTTTTTGAACGTACCCTAGTAACTTTGTTGAATAATTTACTTAACATAAAAATTAAAGTCTGATACAAAACAAAAACTCATCAACAATGGCGCCTTACGTTATTACGTTTTGACATTTATTTCCGTGAAAACACACTTCTGTAGTTAAGAAAACAGCTCATTTTGTACCTATCAAACAAAGAAACATTCTGCGTGTAATAATAGCATAAACGTAAAACCACAGGTAAAACCGTTATTGTACTGGTGAATACTTCGTTAATACGAACAACTTTTTTTATGGGACTAGACTAATTTACCTACTCGAAACAAAATCGACTGTTTGATAAATTTTGATCGAGTAGGTATGTACCTAGTTACACATACCTTTTGTATGGAACACCTGATTTTTTTCGAGTAGACAAGTTTGTTGCATACTTACAAAAAGTTGTTCGTATTCACAAGTAGGTACCGTCACCACAATAAAAGTTTACCTGTATGTTTTTGCTATTACACCTATATATTATTGTAAATGGAAGTAAGTACTTACGAGATTCGACGAGCTTTCCCTTGCGGTGCATACTGCATTCAAAAAAGTATCAGCTTGAGCAAACCAAAACAATTTCGGCACATAAATTTCATTCGTTGAACAACCACTCTTGGTAGATTTTTTTATCTTGTTTAATTCATGACTATATCTAGTGCGAATACTTTTTATCTTTAACTTTATATCTTCTTCGGTGACCCCATCAATATTTAAATCTTCCTTTAGTGATCTTATAGCGTTATCACGCTTGTTTCTATCTTTGTAAGAGTCAGATTTTGTATTCCACAAACACTCATGTTTTTGAAAAAGTTCCAAAAAATGCGGAACATGACTATCCCGCCATTTAAAGACCATTTTTGAAAAAATAACTTGCGCGCACGCCAGATACGACACAACACAATGCGCCCGCTTCCTTCGCTGCCAATCGCGGACTGAGTCATCGGTCAATGTTTGTGTTTACATGTTTCAACCGTCAATTCAATTAATCAATATTGATTCCATTGCATTGAAAGTCAATTGTGAATCAAAACTTTCAATGATATTGAACAATCAAATTGAAATGTGTTTAGATGTGTCAATGCCATTGAAGCAATGGAATTGAAAGCAATATTGAACCAAAATTGATCCGTGTAATATCGCCTTTACTAATTGAATCAATTTCAGAGTCATCAATCTGTATAACCTTAATCCCTTTGCAGTTCTCCTCTAAACATTTAACCAAACTGGATACATTTGTAATATCTCTCCCTAACGCAACTTGCATATCAGCGACACGTTTCACACACCCGCCTACACCATCGGGAGCGCCTTTTCCGTGGCCCGCTTCACTGTAATGCCAGAATATATTAGCAACCCCCAGTTCCGTTTTTATGTATGTCGCTATTAAATGAAACATGGTTTTGTTACGGTACTGAGTCGAGGGACCATCACTCAGAAAATGCATGTTCTGTAAAGCAGCAACCTGTGTCTTGATGTGCTCTATTATTGGCTTTAAATGGGCACAGATGAGAATTGGATCGTGCTTAAGATTCTCAGTTATTGTGCAGAAAGATTCATTTCGTAAAGTGCTATCATCATTAGATGGATCCTTGTCTAAATAATAAAGTACCCCAGTGTGTAGGGTTATCTGAGCTTTGGAGCCACCAAAATGCGTCGATTGGACTTCTGCACTGTATTTTGTCATATAATTTTCAGAAAAGTCTATATTCAGAAGGCAATCATAAGCAGTCATCGATTCTTTTAATTTTCTCACTTCCTTCAATTGATGGGCGATGTTGCTTACGTGGTTCATAAATTTTGGCAGACTGTTTTTTAATATATTTATTAAATTCCGCTTATTTGTCAAAACCGTCTCTTTTATTGTTTTTTTCTTTGCTATATCTTGGCCTTTTACGCGTGTCATAACAGTTTTATTTACCCATCGTTCATACTTAATTTGGTCCTTACCATCATACACATTTGTATCAATAGAACGCGTTGCACAATCAGGGCATGTTCTCTCATAGCAACTTTCTTTGGGAACGTTACAACACATCGTCTTAACAAGTTTTGAAGGAGAGTTTTCTTTAATAATTCTTGCAATATGAAGGGTTTTTATAATGAATCGCATGTTTTCGTGTGCAGCACAAAAGCAAGTATTTCTAGAGGTAGCTTTTGGAATCAAAACCCAGAAGGGTCGGTACCTGCAAAAGGTTTTATACGAAATTGTCAATTCAGTTTTTTGCGTGAATACTCTATGAAGATTTAGTAAGCTGTCGTTAAGTAAACGTATTTGTTGTTTTTGTTTGCCACGAGTTATGGTCTCCTTTTTTCCTGACGTCAGCCTGCTATATTCATCATCCAATAAAAAATCATGGACCGCTTTTTTGTGTTTTATTATCTTCTCTTTATTCTTCTTCTCTTCTGTAGGTGCCCGTCTATTTACAATTTTAACTCTGTTTCTATAACAACGCATCCTGTATTTAGCCAATTTGGATTCTATTTCTAGTAGACGGCTTTTCAATCGCTTATTTTCAGCTATAGCACGCCTTAGCTTTTTGTTTGGATCCAAATTATTACTTCTAGCAGTTTCTCGTGATACAGATGAACGTGGCGAAGAAGGTGGAGTATCCTGTGCTATTATTTCATCTGTTCTTTTTTGCATCTTTTTAACCTCTCGCCGTTTTTTAGCATCTTCTCTCCATCTTTTTCTAATTAGTCTCTGTTGTCTTGGTGTAAGATCTTCTATTTTTTTATTTGTCCCTTCTCCTTCTTTTTATGATAATACTCCCGATCTTTTCTGCGTTTTTCCTCTAGGGCGACGGGGTCCATTTTCAACTTAAGCCGAGCTTTTCGCATTCTTATTTTTTTTGCTCGCGACGCTTTTCCTTCTTTTCCTCTTCCGTCAATTTTTTTCTTGTCTTTGCCATTGTACCTGTCAAAAAATAAAAGCAATGCAAAAACAGCAAACACACAACACCCGGTTAATAACGTGCGATCTTAAGCAATGAGTTAATAATGAATAAGTACCCGTTTCCAATTATTTTTTTATATTTAAAAAGTAACCAATGCTCATAAATTCTTAATATAATATTCTTTGATAATATTAAGGAAAACAAAATGCATAAAAAGTAAAAATAAAGCAAAAATTATCATTTTAATCTTTTCGGTAGACTTGCGTCTTTACGGTGGACATAACAAAAATAACGGTCCACCGAAAAGATGTCCACCGAATAGACAATCAGTCTTGACGATAAAGTTAGTTGATACAATTTTGAGGTTAGGTTAAAATCAACAGCATATTAACTTACAGTTCCCTCTTTCACTACAACAAACACAATAAAGATAAAGATTAAATAAGTACTTACTTTTTTACGATGAGAACCGAAAAGATCCTGCAGTCTAAACACAATTGGGTTATTTTTTGCAAATCCAAACTAAGGACAACTTTTGTGCACAAAACTTTGACAGCTTACTAAATGAACCTAATCGGATACACACTTGCTAAATATTCTATGTTTGGATACACACATTAATCATAAAACTTTTTTTTTTAGCCCAAATTTCGGTCTACCGAAAAGACGTTTTTTTCTATAACGCTTAATATTTTTTGGAATTTAACCGATTTATTAACTTATATAGTTTTTTGAAATAGATGAACGTAAAATAATTGAGTTTATTATTTAGATAATGGCGTATAATATTTACTTTTTTTAAAAATATTTTTTTAAATGTAAATCTAAATATCATATACGGAAAACGAACATTCCACCGAATCGGACTTCTGAGATCAGTATAATTTTTTAAAAATAATGTTTTTGAGAAGTCATATAAATGTATTAGTGAATTATGATAATACGTCTTTGTTGTAACATATACACTGCCGGGTGATCCAAATATAATTAATCATCTTTATTAAATTAAGGCGAACATTTTTTTTTAAGTATTGACAATGACCCATTAGTGTTTTATTATTTGTAAATATTAAGTCAATACAGGATGATGCCTTTTGATTACGCGTGTATGTTTATGTATTAACTGTTTTAGATTAAAAGAGTTAAATAAATGAATTAAATCTCTAGCTTGTTTCTTTTTAGTACTATTTTTTGCTTTTATATTTATATTAAAATCACCACCTATAATTATATGTTTGTTTTAATCCTTTGAGTTTAATTTTCTAAGTAGTTTGTTTATTTGCTCATAAAATGTTTTTATATGGCGGTCAGCTCTGTATAGTCCTATAAGTATTGTATTTAATTGGGGTATTTCTATGGCACAAAACTCAACTAAATTCTACAGAATAATTAACAATATCTTTCCTTTCTTTAAAATCTACACTATCTTTTATCAATAAACAAACACCCCCTCCATCGTAATTTTCTCTACAGTACAATGATCCTAATCTATAGCCTGGTATAACAATGGAATTACAGTAGTCATAATTTCTCCATACTTCTGATAGCAACAAAATATCAATATTATAATCTAATAACAAATGCTCAACTTAGTCTACTTTATTGCCTAGGCTTTATTTTGGAATGTGATCGAGAAGCGCGCTTGCAATTGATAGAAGTACTGAAAAAAGTATTAAACGCAGTGGTGTCTGAAACCGAAGACTTTTTGGAAGCTGAACTTGCAAGACCAAGAAGAGTATGGGTTCGAAAATGGATTAATAGAAGACCCATTCATGGCGCAAGCTACCAACTCTTTACGGAATTGGCTGTTGAAGATACGACGAAATACTACTGTGCTCTCAGGATGACCGAAGAGTCGTTTAATATACTATTAAACCTTGTTGCACCCGTCATACAGAAAAGCGATACATTTATGAGACCTGCTTTGCCGGCGAAAGTAAAATTGCACGCTATTTTATACTTATTGGCTAACGGAATTAGTTTACGCGTCATGCAACACCTATTCAGGGTACCAAGATCGACAACTTGTAACATCATATCCAAAGTATGCGATGCTATTTACATCGCACTGAGAGATTACATAAAGGTAGGTAACATTAAAAACCTTTTCTAAACTAATATTATAAAGAGGAAAGATTTGTTTGTTTGTTTGTTTATTTGCAACGAATAGGCTCCGAAACTACTGAACCGATTTGAAAAATTCTTTCACCATTAGAATCCTGCATTATCTGCGATGGACATAGGCTATATTACATTATCAAAAAAATTAGGGTTCCGTATGAAAACTTCGATTATGTAACCAAAGGTGTAAAAGGAAAATCATTAAATTGCGAACGCTGCGATATCTATTGACAATAGAGCAAAGAAATGTTCTACAGTTTTGTAGAGGACATCATTATCTACAATAAAGTCCGCGATAACATATGTCTAACTATAACAGTTAAGTCACAATAACTCCTTTTTTAGGTAAAAATATGTCATTTTTGCGGCGGCAAAAAGAAAGCCACAGTTTCAGTATTTCGGTATTAATCCTTATCCAAATAAATCACGTCATATTCAAGGCTATATCTGTACCTGTAAATTACTTTTTGAATTATTCAAATCGGACATACCATTAAAAAATTATCACGAGTAATATAATATTGTATCGAAGTTAGGACGGCAGCAAAGTTGGCCTTTTGCTATATCGTCAATAGATTTATTTTTAAGGTATTCTCCCCCAGTCATACCTATTAATCATGCAGAAAAATTGTAGCGGGTGCAGGATAATGTAGTCAAATAGAAATTAAAAGACGCAACAAAATATTATAATGTAGATATAGATGGCGCTGTACGTATTAACTCGCGGGTCAGCTTGAGTTTTTCCAAATAACTTAATAAGTAAGTAGGTAATTACTAGGACGTACGATGTGTTGAATTGAACTTCAAGCAAAGAGGTCTCTGCCGCCTGCCTTAAACTCACCTTTGTCGCTTGCACACACAATACGACAAGACGCAATGCTCTTTCTTTGGCCATCGTGGTAAGGCGGTGGTGACCAGGATAGTACTTTAATATTTCTGATTTCTTATTGACTTTTGTCTAATTGATTGTTTGAATGCACTTATCTCAGATCAGAATTACCTACGAGTATTCATGGTCCGATTTTGAAAAAAACCTTTGTGTAAGGTACAACGTATCTAGCAAGGCTATAAGATAGGTAATTTAAAAAAATCACGTTATGTCTTTCAGGAGTGGAGTAAAATCAATAGGTGCGCATGAAGTCCTCGGGGACTGCTATTTATTCTATACTAATATTATAAAGAGGTTAGGGTCGGTTGCACTATATCTCACATTATAACTGGAAAACGGAGGATTTTTTTTTGTTTAAATATGCTAATCACAGGAAGTGCTGAGCCGATTTGAAAAAAAAAAATTGTGTTAGATAGCTTATTTCGCGGGGAACGCTTTGTATGAGCTATAAAATGCAATGATACCTACCTAGAAAGCAACGGGGAAGCAGTTAAATCAAAAAGCACGGACGAAGTCGCGGGAGACTGTTATAATCAATATGTTCATATTATTCACACGCGTTTTGATTCTTATCTTAAAATATAAGATATCACAGTTTTAAAAAATACTCCGCTCTTAACAATGCCCACAGGAAATCCTAAATTTACGCGAACGAAGTCGCGGGGGACCGCTAGTTTTCTATTAAAACAGGTTTATTTTTAAATTCAACAAACATATTTGCAATCAACTTATTGGTAAAGGTAGGTAATATTAAATTTTGTTTCTATTATTGGTACATACTCGAAACTGCCCGAACCAATATGTCATCCTGGTCTTCAATTGACATTTGAGATGCATTGTTTTTAGAGTGTATAGTTATTGCATTTTCGTTGACAGAGTGGTCAGCATCAGAAATGTTATGAATGTGGTGGTTGTGTGTAAGGAGAGGCTCGTGGTGGTTGTGTGTAAGGAGAGTCTCGTGGTGTTTGTGAGTAAGGAGAGGCTCGTGGTGGTTGTGTGTAAGAAGAGTCTCGTGGTGGTTGTGTGTAAGGAGAGTGTCATGGTGGTTGTGTGTAAGGAGAGTCTCGTGGTGGTTGTGTGTAAGGAGAGTCTCGTGGTGGTTGTGTGTAAGGAGAGTGTCGTGGTGGTTGTGTGTAAGGAGAGTGTCGTGGTGGTTGTGTGTAAGGAGAGTCTCGTGGTGGTAGTGTGTTAGTCGGTGATGGTGAAGACTGGTACATAGAATTTGGTGATGGGCTATATGCGTAGTTAGATGTTCCGTGGCCCATTTGTTGGAGACGTAAATTACTAAGATAATTTTGGATAAACATCTGTCCTTCTACTGCTTTGTGGATTGGCAAACTTTTAAGCTGGGCAGCTACACTTTTCCCCAATATATCAAACTCTGTTTCTGTTGCCATGCGTTTGTTAATTGAGTCGGCCACGTTCTTCACAAAGCTAAAATTGGAATTTTCTGCTGGGGGCCACAACTTTTTTTTTATTAATTAACTTTTAATTACAGCAAATACTGTTTGCGGGTGTCTTTATGATTTTAGTACATATATATATAATTTTTTATAAAATAGTTATATATCACGCGACGTCGCGCGATGGGCAATGTGCATTGTACATTTATCCTTACGGGCCCCATCACGCGACGTCGCGTTACGAAATGTCTTAGCACTTTTATGCAATTATGTGTTCAAATGTAATAAAATGAAACAATTTTTAGTATCAATTATTTTTATTTGAATTATATAACACAAAAGCAAGAAAATATCTAAGAAACGTGCAACATAAAAAATATTCTAAATATTTTAGACTCCGAAGTCTATAATAAAAATGAACAGCAACTTTATGAAAGAACTATAACTTACTTTATTAGGATAACAATTAGGAACATATATTTCTTATCATCAGTCTTAGAAAACAAATCAGATCTCAAGGTTTATCAAATCAAAAATAATATTTGGTAAATTATTTTTTGGTACAAGTATGTAAAATAAAAAAAACAGTCCATGCACATAGGTGGACTATCAGGACAATCCTTACATTCCATCGTAGTTTGCACCCGTTTTTTATTCTTGTAGCAATTTCTGCAATCTTTTCTTGCGACTGCTTGCACCTTTCTTTCAGGTCCCGTTCTAATTGTCCGTTCCGTTTTTTGACTATTTTTGACAACTTATGACTTTGTTGACCTCGATTTCCAGATGAGGATTCAGGTATTTGGTCATTTTCAGGTAAAAAATGTTCAATAATTTTCTCCCTAAAGTCGTATAATGAAAGCTTAGGTTTTCCACAGAACTTGTTATATAATAACCGAGAATTTACTAGACTCATCATGATTGTATGTATGAAAGTTTTTAAGTACCAGCGTAAAGTTTTTCTTTCACATGGGTAATATGAAATCATTAGATTTTGAAGATCAACTCCTGACATGTTTTCGTTATAACGTAGTATAGCCAATGGCTTTAGTGTTGTAATACCACGTTTACTGGTAACTTCTTGCATCTCGTCAGCGAAATCTGTCGATATATAATGGATTTCTCTTTTATCTTTCCATTTACCAATATGGACTCCATTTCTATATCGCGAGATATTTTCGCCTTTTTTTAGTTTTTTCGAAGTAATAACGCGTGGATTATCCTTTCGTTTTTGTTCAAAGTGCCGGTACAATGAGTTAGTCGACCCAACAGTTTACTTGCTAAGTTATATGAATTATAAAAATTATCCATATAGATTGAATGGCCAGTGTCCAATTTATTTTCCATCAATTTTTCGACAATTTTCTCGGTGTGGCCCTTTCCTGCTGTTTCATCTTCTGTACTGGAAAATACATGGAAATTTAAAATCAAGCCATCCGGTTCTGCGAGCACGTATAGTTTGATGCCATACTTGTGGCGTTTTCCTTTTATATATTCCCGAAAAAATAGGCGACCACGCCATAAAATCATCGACTCATCTAAAGATAGGTTCTGGCCCGGATAATATATATTATTCAATGTATTGTTGAAGTTGTCGACTATCTTTTGGCATTTATTTAGACGTCTAGCAGTGCCGTCTTGTTCTTCTTCAGGTAGTGTGAAGTGTAAACAGCGTAAAATAATAAAAAAATCTGTTTCTTGACATGTATTTCGAAAACCATGATTTATATAACCAGTGAACCTTCCAATAATCTGTCAATCTGTTCATTTTTGCAGTGCCAGTATGTAACAAAAGGCCCAGAAATGTTTTGAATTCTTCAACGGTCAACTCTTTCCATCTTGAAATACGTGCATGACGATGTTCACTAGAACTTTTCATACGTTCGGCGTATCTGTTTGTACACTCCACAATCATTCTCAGATATTCTTCATGGAAAAAGAGTACAAAAATAATCTACTGGTTGTGATGGTGGTTCTACATGCAGTTTTGACTCTCGAACGAATGGTATTTGTTTCATGGACGAGCTAGAAGTACTCCAGTGTGAAGTTGAGCCTTCGGTGGATGAGTCCAGGAGTCTCTTGTGGCAGAGCTGACTTTTCAATCGTTTCATTTAACTCCTCCACTTCTGCAGATGAAACTCGAATTTCACTTGGAGGAAGGGGCGACATAACTCCTTCTTCATCTTCTTCCGAGTCCAGGGTTGAGCTGCCGTCATCATCATCACCCACTAAAAAGTCTTCGTCTTCATCACTTCCCACAAAATCATCATCATCAGGGTTTTCTAAAGCGTCTATATTATCCGATTCGTGCGATAACAAAACACGTTTTGATTGCACTCGCGAAGGTCTCTCATTTGGTCGTTTTGTACCCCTAGAGGTACCAGGTTGATTATCACTCATTGTAAATGTTGTTTTATTATAAATATTTTATTATTTTTACTTAAAAAAATCGTAATATTTGTACAAAAGTTACTAAAAACAAACAAGAAAGCCGTCCGCAGCCGCATGAGCGACGACACTGAGCGAACTAACCAATTACGTAACACTAAAACTATCGCATGATTCTGATGGCCACGCCCACTTTACTTTAGTTAAGACCTTTCTCAATAGACCCATAAAAACACATTTGCGATAACGCTCCGGCCCACTCAATACACTTCATACAAAACTCTTCGGACACTTCACTCGATGTCGCGTGAAGGGCCATATCGAAGAGTACTGGGAACACGCGACGTCGCGTGATTGGCAATTAACGTGTTAATGGACCAAACGACTGAGGCCCGTACTGTCCTTTTACGAGGAATCGGCGATTTTCTTTGTTCTTCTTCAACTTGATTAGATTGAGATTCAGGTGTTGCGTCGGATTTATTTATTTCAGCAGATTGATTGCATTGGGATGTGGAAGGTTCCTCTCCATTAAGTTGTTCATGTTGAGAATTCAGCTGCTGGAAAACAATAAATTTAGATTAACAAAAACCCAAAACTAAAAGAAAAACATATAGTAAACCAACTCTTAAAGTCAGAAATAATATTCCCATTTCACTACTATCAAAGAAACTAGTGTCTGTTCTTTAACTTTTTTTGTTTTAGGTACCTAACGGCGACGAATGGAAAAGAATTGAAAAAGGCTTCAAAAATTCCTGGAATTTCCCTGGTTGCTCAGGTGCTATAGATGCGAAACACGTTACCGCCAAAGCTCCACCAAATGCAGGAAGTTATTACTTCAACTACAAAAAAAATAACAGCATTGTTGTCATGGCAGTGGCAGATGATGACTACTGTTTTTCATATATTGATGTTGGATGTAACGGGCGTGTATCACAATGGGAGAAAACTCCACCATTGGAAAATAATTTACTGCCCGAAGGTCATGTTCTAGTGGCCGATAATGCGCTTCCTCTAAAACCATATATGATGAAACCATCACCCGGAATTCTCTCGATGTATGCAGGCATTGTGATCTAAAAAGGAGAGCTTATGATCTAAACTGTTAATATTGACCTATCTATGGCTTGAGTGAGGGTTAGTCAATTGTTTTTATTATTATGCTCTCGAACAACCCGCGCCTGAGTTTTTTGTATTAAAAATCGAAACTATGGGTTGTAATAAAAGAAACCGTGGGCTAAGATAGACAATAACACCTACTATTGTTTCTAAATGTCTTTGTGTTGTAAGTTAGTCTGTTTGGCTAATTTTATGGTAGCCACATGTTCTTGTTGCGCTGGGCGATATTTTTTGTTTTAAAAGGGCAAGCTTGATAAGTGGTTGGTAGGCGCCAATGCAATGTTGTGCAAGGCGTGTTTTTACTTTTTTCTCAGAATATTTGCTCAGGGATAGTTTTATGATCAACTAATGTGGCTATTCTGGGTTTGGGGCTGTTGATTGCGTTTAACGCGTACTTAAAGATTGATGTTGTCTTATTTGGTCCTAGACAAACTTAGTATAACCTTGTGAATAGGTAATATTACCATGTGAAGGCTAGCAAAAATATAGTTCGGGAAGGTAACGAATTAAATAGCTTTTTAGAGAGCCTCCTTTAGAAGACTTGAATAAATATATTTTTTTGATGACACGTTAAATGTTCGAGTTAGTAAATATTCTATGACTTACGGTTTTGAATTTAAAACTCAATGCTTGTACGTTTTACTTATATCTAAATTTGTAGATGATACAAGTTAGTATAATGTTTTTTTAATTAAGGTTTTTAGAACTAATGCTTTTACGTTTAACTTATATCTATTTTATTATGCAGTTGTTCTAAATGTTTTTTTTAGATAAGATCGGGACGACTTTTGATATTAGTTCAGTAGGTAAGCAAGGACAGATCTCACACACTCACGCGATTCAAGATTTAACATGCATTTGCCGGACTTAGTTTTAATTTAGGTTCCTAGTTGAGTAATAATTAGCACTTTATCATGAAAAACCGCGGTGATTTAATTACAATTTATTAATTTTCGTTTTAATATTTAAATTAACGATTTACTGTTATGTTGCCCTTGCGCGCTCGTTGGGTTTGACCGAGCTTCTGATTTAAGCCCTATTACTATTAGGATTTTATTATTCTAGATCCTATTTTGCGTAATTTCAGACTGATGCTATATTATTGTACGCCGGTAATATTTTCCATGAGCTAGACTGGTATGTCCTATATAGTCCAGGGGCTCAGATTATTGCGAGTTTTGATTACTATCTATTTGCTATGGTTCTGCTATTGTGCTGCTAGTAGAGGAGGAGGTTTGCATCTAGATAACATTCCGGTCGTCTTCTTTGTGGTTTAGACTTATGTATATTAAGCCAGGAAAGCAAGGAACGATCTCACCAAAATCTCGTTTGGCGTTGGACAGCGTGCTGTATGGATTGTCGCCGGGCTGTCGGCGATGTTACGGGGGTTGCGGCTGGTGTCCAGAAGTTGTTGTGTCCTACTGCCTGATAGCACTTAACATTACACATAAACACTATCACACACGAGCTTTATTGAATAAACTACGAACTTAATGCAGTCCGGTAGGCGTAAGAACTCGCGGGTGTAGGTATTAGGAGAAAACGCTTGTGGTACTTTGCAATTTTTACGGGAACACCCTTTTATATTACACTATTTGCACCTTACACCAAACACTTTTTGAAAAGAAAACCAAAGCACGCTACGGTTTGATTTGATCACTTTTTGGAATTTAATTAATTCTTATTTTACACCGATAACGCTAAAAGAGTTTTGCTATCTGACTACGTTATTTTTTTGCCAATTTTATTTTGATTAAGAGGTTTATATTTTGTTTATTTTTACTCTAAATTGCAAGTTATTTACGAGGTTTGCGGAGAAATTCACAGTATAGTTGCCTTTGCGCGCACGTGTTAGGCTTAAAGACAAATCGACTTAGCGGCAACACACACTCTTTTAAAAATTTTAGAATAGTTTCTAACATATTCGATAAAAAGTGGGTCATTAGAATATTCTCTTATACTATATAAATCGTATAATTTATTCCTACTTTTATGAATACCAGGCGTAGCCCACTCATTAAATTTACATCTAGCTGTACAATAGCTTTTTGTTTTTTTCGTAAAAATTTGATTAAATTCATTCTTAATGAGGTTAAAAAGATCTTCATATAGCTTATCTACATTGATGGTGGTGCTAGGTTTGACCAAATTGAGACTATTAATAATTCTGTCTTTAAATCTATCTAACCTATTAGCAGTGACCGGCCTAAAAACAGTTTCCACTGTTTTGGGAATATGATTATATTCCAATGAGATCATTTGTCCCCTATGGTCTGAACTGAGTTTTTGTAAAATTGATTTATTTGTGATTTCTGTATGATAAAAGAAGTTATCTAGACAAGTCGCCGTTGTAGGAGTTACTCTCGTTGGTTCGTAAAAAACATTAAATAGATCAAAAGATTTGAAGAGACCTAAAAACCGAATAGTATATTGAGTGGATTTTAAAATATTGACGTTAAAGTCTCCACATATAATTATTTTTTTATTTGATTTACAAAGTTTATCTAAGGCTTTTTCCATAGTGTTTTCAAAAAGTTGGTAACTTGCATCGGGGGGACTATACACACTCAACATAATATATTGTTCTAACTCGACACTTGCAAATTCAATAGTGCGCTCAATAGAAAGTGCCACTATATCCTTACGATCTTTACAATTTAATTCTTTTTTTAAAAGAATGAATAACCCCCCTCTTGCAGTGGTCTCCCTAGTGAACGAACTACCAACTCTGTAGTTATCGATGCTAATCATTAATTCATGTTTAATGAACCAGTGCTCCGTCACACACATAACGTGCACATCCAAATCTTGTAAAAATAGAGATACTTCTAGTTCTTTGCCGGCCAGGCCTTGTATGTTTTGGTGTACAATATTGAATTTGGACCTGGCATTTTAAATGCTGCGGGTTTGTCAATGGTACTACTAAATTACTAGTACTGATATGTTCAGTACATGTTTTTGATTTACTAACTAAAATATGAATATTATATTCTAACAAATTAGCAATTCGTTTTTTAAATTTATAAGGCAGGTGTAAAGAGCTGCCAGTTAAATAAAATCTATTGTCAATAAATTTATTTGTGTCAAAAAACACAAACTTGTCACTGTAACGTTGAGTCATATTATAAAGTAAAGTATTCAACAAATGAATACTGTCATTTTCTTGTACTGTGTGGTACTTTGAATATGGAAATGCACAAAAGATAATTTTTTGTACATCAAGCCTGGACAAAATTGCGTAATTATGTATAATTTTTGATTTAGTGAGTTTTTGGCTATCTCCTATCATTATTATAACTATTTAACTATACTATAGAGTTAGAGTTTAGATTACTATTTTGTATACTGTGAACTATTTTATCGAGTGGTGCATCTGGCATACAATGGTTTACTATGTTACATTCACTTAAATTCTTATTTAATAACAAACCGTAACCGACTCCTAACCTGTCGGAGAATACAACTACATAATTAGAAAAATGTGGTTTGTTTGTAGCCTTACTTAATAGGCATATGCTGACCAACACCTCCCTGAAGAGGGGTAGGAGGTACTGAATCTATTTTAATATGAGGTAAAGACTTACAATCTGAGTCAGAATTCCCCAGATCTAAAAGTTTGTTTGCAGCTAGGATGTGTTCGTTTATTTGTTCCTGAGCTGAGGTGTACTTGCTGGTCATAGACTCCAATGACCCCTGCAACCTGGAGATGTCAGCCTGCAGATGCTCTATATCCTGATCATATTTGGACCTGCTTTCATACAATTTATTGTGGTAAATCTCTAAACTGTCTAATAATTCAATCCGTTCTTTTCTAAGGTGAATGTTATTATAAAAACATTTTTATTTTTTTATTATTTTGTTAGTTTTTGTGATAAATTTGTTAATTTTTATGTATTTTTTAATCTTATTTCTACCTAACAATATAGTTGGTCGACTTAAGTCAGCTACTGCACGTCCACGAGGGCTCCCAATCAGCTCATCATAAAGGTTCAAGGTATCCGAGTAGGCTTGTTCCTTCTTCTCTTCTTCCAAGTGCAAGATGGTTTTGTTGGCATCCCGCAGATCACTTTCCAATTCATTGTTGCGTATAAGTGCCTGCTGGAAGACACTGCTGCACTGGTCGAAGGTGCTTATGGTATTTAGAAGCTCATCTCGATGATCAGTGACGTCCTGGAGACGGACATGCAGGTCAGCTAACTCTTTTTTTAGTTGTGAGTTTTTGTCTACCATGTTCTTGATTTCTATTTCACTGTCTTCCCTCTCCCTTAGTAGTTGGTTACAGTATTCTTGGTTTTTTTTTAATTCCTCAAGTGCTATTTTGTGTTTAAGTTGGATATTTTGGGTTGACAATTTGCGAGTAACGGTTCCACTTCGGGTAGTCATTGTCAGAAGGTAGGTTATTCCTGGAATATATCAAAAGGAAGTGTACAACAAATGTTGGGGATGAGTATGAAAGCAGGTACTAAATAGATAATAAATGTAGTATCAATTATGATTATATGGTAATTATTTCATGTTTATTGAATTGTTAATGAAGAATAATGATCATAAATACATACTTGGAGTAGGTTAATAGATAAGTGCCTATCTCCAGTAGCAAAGCTCCAACCACCAGCAATCATAAGGATTCTTTGCTCCAAATCTGATAGCTTCACAACCTCTGCGTCAATCCCTCTACCTGTCCTCTGCCTAGCTGCCTCTGCCAGACTTGCTTTTCTTTTACAGCAGCTTTTTTATCTTTCCAATACTACACATAACAAAAAAAAACAATATCAATAAATATAAAGGGTTCAGACATTGCTAAAAGAGTAGAGTGCATACTGTAGTTATTAAAGTAAGAAGAGGGTTTAAATCCAGTGAGGTGCTAAGTTATCTTGGTAGCATAGTAGATTATGAGAATGTGGAACTTATCTTAGCCCACTGCTTCCAATCTTTTACACACCCATTGCCATCACTATTCAAGACCCCGGCGATTTCTGACCATCCATTTCTCATCCAGGTCCTAGCATTGGCAGTGCGGGCATGTCCAGTGGCTCGATCGGATCTTGTCTCCATCAGCCCGATCAACTTCTCAATTTGGGTTAAAGAAGGTCCTGCGTTACGTGTCACTGAAAGCAATATGTATTTAGGTTACATATTTTTACCAGACTTCAAAAAATTTGGTTTATGCCTAAAATAGTAAAATCGAGTCACTTGTATCGTTTATTTTAAACTTTTTGGTGCATTTCGTTTTTAATTAATCGATTAAAGAAAAACCTCTGAATTGGTAAATTACTTACTTGCTGTTCAACATAAACACACTGTATGTAACACAAACTTTGATCAACGAAATGCATCATGCAACCCGGAATGCAACGCATTTTGTAAAAAAACGTAAGTGGCTGGCCCAAGTTCAAGTGTTCAAAACACTTGTAAATTCTTTAACTGAATTGGATTTTTTGTACACAAACAGAGTAACGCAAACATTCCAGCCAGTGTGATGAGTGACATGACATAAACTAACTTTTTTTAAACTGACTATCACAGAGACCAAACCATTCTGCCTCTCCATTTCGAAATATTTTATTATTATATTGTGAATATACATATTAGCGATTGTTTTAAGTAATTTATAAGTAGAAATGAGGTTTAAATATTCTTTAGTACAAAGAAAAAGCCAAAACATGCGAGTCGAGAATGTTCGATTATCTAAAACAATAATACGCCTCCACACTAGCACAGCCTTGCGAACAGTCGTGCGTTCACCCAGCCGTGAGATCACCGAAGAGCTACTATCGGTTAGAGAATACTAAAAAGAAAGCCGTGACCACAGCCGTCGATGCTGCGGCTGTGAAATCTGTGATCACAGCCTCAAGCGCAGCGACTAAGCGTTTCTTAGAGAATCGCATGACTGAAGACCATAAGAACGATGAGGCTATTCCGGCAACATTTTTACTCAACGTGCTAAAATAGTCGCCGTTCTAAGGGGTAGGAATTACATACCTGCTATAAGAAGATTACTGAGGTTGCAATAACAATGCATCGAGGTCATAACGCAGCAATGATGTCAATGATAGATTTCCTCTAAGATCGATTGATTGGTATTGGCATTCCGTAATCTCACTTCGACACACACTTTTTAATAAATACTTTAAAGTAACTTTGTTTTTTTTTTGATACTCTGACTGCAGCTAACCTAGTTAGATCACACCATCGTGATAGTTGAAAGAGTTGTAATAGCAAATGTTTATTTACGTAATCAGGGCGCGGTCTCGCTTCGCTACGATTGGATTTTGGCAGTGATGCTACCCCCGGCATCCCCGCTCACCCGCTGCACTTAGACGTTAGAAACCGCACGAGAAGGTTGCTCTACTTCGCGTACCTATACGATTAATATTTAAAATAACTGAGTTCTTCAGCTCCTCGTTTACTTTCATGATTGTTTGGCTGTTGAATAATCTACTATTTACTATGTGACGCTCCGCATACATAGCTATTTTTAAAAACAGGTTAAAAGAATCTTTCCCTGTTATTTGTTTATTTTTATTCATACTCATATTCTGCTTATGTAATAAAATGTAGGTGATATTGTTTATTATGTGCTCTTTCCGTTTAATATTGGTATGTAAGTAAGTTTATTATTAAATGTGTACGTATTTATTTATAGTTTATGTAAGTTTATAACTTCTTTTAACATCTATTATTTTATTTTATTTATTCTTGCACTGATTGTCATTTTCTCTTGATTCCCAAAAACCTTTATCTCTTGTGATGTATTCTACTTTCATCGGTTTCTGTTCACTCGTCCAAACTGCAAAAATGCAAGTATTTTGCTCAGTTATGTTTAACTGACCTTGTATCTGATAATAATAATCATGATTTGCATCTACTTTATACAGGTTTTTTTTGGTCGTATTTCCAAAATGTACTTTTTTTCTCTTTAACAGCATCTTCAGGATTCATATCTTTGGCAGCAAATGGACATTTCACTTCTATGATGCCTGTTTTACCTTCTTTGTCTTCATAGATGCCATCAGAAGTGGCACCCAAGAAACACTTGGATCTGTGAATGTATAGTCCACATGGTTTAATTTTATTTTTTTCCTGATGCTCTAGCTTGGAAAGTGCTTTCGCTTCCTTTGCTTTACCATACGCAATCAAAGGAACTTTAGATAAATCTTTCGGTCTGACTATAGATTTCACCAGTGGAGCATAACTTATAGTATTTTTCCTTTTACAAATTTTACCGAAAAGTGAAGCTGTAAGTCTCTTTTTTCTTTGCTCTATCCAGTCTTGGCTACTGCTTTATTGGATAGTATTTTTTTGAATAGCATCTCGCTCTTCTGTAGTGACTTCCAAATATTTAAAAAAATGTTGTTTTGTAACCTTGAAAACTTCTTCCGACATGTCCGGGCGTTGAGCGTTTGTACCATATTTAGGATCATTTTTAGTGGCAGCACGAAACCTTTTTCTAAACTGTCTTGTATATTTTCTTGGCTTCGTTTTATGCGTCTCATATATTCTTGTGAATTTACCTGCAGGTTTATAAAATATAAACCTGTTGATTGCAGTGATTGGAGATTTGGTCTTAAAAGAGATCGCGGCGGCGGATCATTTTTCTTGGTAAGAATTTCTAAGAGTGTAATTTATCCTCCGACATATTTGGCTATAACTGAATTAAATATTTCAGCCGCGTTGCTGTCCACGTCGTAAACAAGGCGTTTTTGCATTTGATGCCAAATATGAGACGTGTTGGCTGATTTTTATCCAAAGAGCCGTGTTTTGCAAATTTTACGTCACATCTATGTCGAGTTTATCAGTTGCAGGGCATATCTGATCTTCACATTTTGTATGATCTCCTAGAGCATGGCGTAAGGCATTGTAAATATCTGCGTTTAGATTTAATACCTTTTCGGTTTGTGAAATCTCCGCATGTTTTCTTAACTTTATTACACGTACAACGTATCTTCTCAATTTCATTATTTTTTACTCTGTAAAGAGTTTTCTTTGTTGGATGGAAATTTGAGTGTCTTTAATAAGGAGTCGCATCTTATTGCAGAGGTTTCTCAAAAGGTGATTGCGACATTCGATCTTCTCAACTTTACCATTTTTGAAGGGTTGCTACTTAATATTTTTTTATGGTGCTGGAATCACCGTCTGATATCAATTAAGCATATATCAAACCATGCGTGTCAAGGGACTGTTTGAAGCCTTCGACCAGTGCAGTTGATTCCATACTGGATAAGCTCCCTGTGAAATTTTTATAGCATGTATGTTCTTTGGGCTCAGTTTTCTTATTAGCTGGTCGAGCACAAACCATGCAGTATTTATTTTTGATACCTAGGTATAAAAGTTTTCCAGTATAGGCGCCGATTATTGCTGCCGCGCCGGATGCAGCTGCATAATTATCGTTTGCTTTTCGTTTACGGCTCTTCTTGATTACCTAAATATAAACAGAACATATTAGTTATACTGGGTGTTATGATAAGTCGATAGCGATAACATTCATCAGTTTATTTAATTTTTCAACTTTACCAAATTTTCTTACTCTGAATTCTCTTGTGCTAATTTGGCATTGGTCTAGAATTTTCCGTTTCCACTAAAATGTTTTTAGTGGGAGGCAGAGTTTTTATCTCTTGATTACTGAAATTAAACAAATTATATAGTTATTGCTGTGTATTTTATTTAAATAATGTAAAGAAAGAAAGAAAAATGAAGGAAAGAAAAATGCTTTATTAACTTAGGACATCACAAACACACACACGCTTACAAAAATCATAATACTTAAAAAAAATTAAATGAAACAAAAAATAATAAAATGAAACAAAAAAAAGTCTATGCCAACTGTGCCGCTGTGTGTCGGTGACGTCCAAATCAAAAGGACCTTACTCAGCATAAGCCAGGTTTCCAGGAGGCCCCGGCGCTGGTTTTCAGTAGGCCCCTGTTGAGTGAGGTGCACGGAAAATGGCGCCAGCACGACGTCTACTACTATATCTACACAATAACATTTTCTTAATGTATTCAAAGTGAACATTGAAAAAAAAACCTTTAAAACTAGTGTGCACAAATAATTCCAATGTGGTTCTAAACGGGACAGAGCGACTACAATACACCAACCGAGATATCTCTGACAACAACATTGTGTGGGCGTGCGTGAACCATCGTCATTCCGAGCGCGGGCGCTGAGCGCGCACGGCGTATCTGCCGCGTCGCTAGATAAACTTTAGAATCGGACAAATTAAAACCAAGATTATATTATCAGAAATGTAACCAATATGTATATAATTGAAACGATATTTCGTAAGAACTACACATTTTAAATATTTATAACCGAATTTCCGAGCAGTAGGTATGAAAAACAGTGCTGGTTAGACGAAGACCATATCAGATATGGTTTCATCAAAGATTCTGTGATGATGCCTTGCAATCAAATAAAAAGCGACTCGCATATACCAAATAGACACGTGAGTAAATCCGGTTATAAATAACAGAAATTAAAAAAAAACGGATTTCTTACCTTAAATTGAAATTTGCTCCGAACAATAGACAAGCCTGTTTCGTCCACGTTAAATATACGATTGGGTGTGAAGTTCTTTTCATTATACATTTGTTGAAGAATGTCATAAAAATCATCCATTCTTTCTTTGGTAAATCCGTTAGCCCGAGCAAAAGATGTCCCGGTTGGCTTTCTTACTAATAAAATATGTTTGTTTCTTGATAGAAAGCCTTTTAGCCAATATCTGCCAGCACTCTCATCATTAAATGGGTGTCGAACGTTGTTTTTAACAGCAAGTTGAAATGCTAATCTTCGTAAGTCCATTTGTGTCAATCCGTACAATTTACTTTCGATATAAAGGGCATATTCTACCAAAGATGCTTCAAAAGCTTCACTAAAAACTGGCTTACGCCTAATCTTCTTTGACAAAAGATCTTCGGTTGAAGTATCAGTCTCTTTACAAAGTCTGAACAATGTCGTCCTGGACACATTTTCCAGGATCTGGTCCAGGATTTCTGGTTTTGTTCAAAACCTTCGTCGTAATTCGGCAAGGCGAATAAACACATTAGCAGGCAAATATTGATGATATTGGATAAAGATATTGGACACTTATTTTGTTAGTCTTTATACTTAAGCAAATATGCACATAATTTGGAATATTCCAAATTACCTTCACCTATAATATTCCAAATTTGCAACATAACTTTATAAACCAAGCCATCAAAATATCTGAATATTTTTTACAAAATAAGCATAAATTAACACAACTAATAATCCAAACAAAAGACTATTACTCAAGTTTTCGTAAAAGTATAACGTTAAAAAAAGATTTCAACGGATTACTTACTTACTAAAAAAGTTTTGTAGACGATGCTTTAACTCCGATGACAGCCACACACTAACTAGAAACATGGCGGGTCTTCAAAATGCATCTGATTGGTCGATATCACTCTGAACTACATATTTTGACTCCTCGGCACGAAATGGCGTGAGTAGTTTTTTTTATGCACAGTATTCCAAATGGGGATTCACACTGCCAAATTCTCCCGGTAGGTGGCGCATTGTTGATGCGGCCAAAGCTATCTGTCATTCCAGTACAGAAGTTGATTTTTATTGCCAGGTGTTGTTACAATAATGGTATGGAGATTGTCTCGCTTGTCGTTGTCTGCGTGCGCAGCTATGTACGAGTTGTGTTTGTGTGCGTTAACACCCCCCTACATACACCCCCTTCTTATAAAAAAATTATAGTCATACTAAACTATAAAGATACAAGTATATGATTTTACCAATATCAATATTCATAATGACATCTGTACCTACACAGTTTTCAACTAAATTTTCAACTAAACCTCGCTAAGACACACATCAGATGTTGACTGTAACATCTTGCTTACTTATATCTTAATCACTAAATCTATGTCTAAACCTTATCTAAGCACAGCTAGCAGCTCGTTGGGTCGCCTGCTGAGCAAGGCTTTTGTTTCGGGCCGCACTTATTTCGTCCCTTAACAACCGCTTGGTTTTGTTTACACACACTTTGTACACTGCCAACACTAACGCCAAAAAAAATATTACTGCAATGACCGTGATCGTAATGCCGATTATTTCCAATTTATACTCCGCATGTGACATTGAGGCTTGATTGGCTCCATTTTGGGCGATGATCACCTCCTCCTCCTTCTTCTCAGAATAGGTTTTTCCCATATTGGACACTAAGGTATTATTTAGTTAAATGTAACTTTAAATCGTACAGACAGTGAATGTGACAAATTGAACACAATACACTTAATTTATATTATTAGTAATAACTTTGTTGGGGCTATTGTAACCTTGAAATAACATGTACGTCCTACTTACTTTCTGTTAACGTTACCAATTATCTAAATTTGCTTAAGATACTAAATGTTACATATTAAATCTTACGGGCCTAACAACAGTTCTACCGCTACGCGTCACTTTTAAGGGTGTGTTTACAGTAACGTTCTGAGGTTGACCTACTTCGTTAGCCTGAAATTTCTCTAGTAAATATGCTGGTTTAAGCCTGTCTATAGAAACTATTTGAACTTTGTTATTGATTAAAATCTTGAAAAAAATTGAGTCTCTTCTATGACTTTGTATGGGCCGCTGTATGGCGGCGTTAAAGGCTTTCGTACAGCGTCTATCCTTAAAAACACGTTGGAACAGGAACTTTAATCAGCATGTACAAAAATGTTTTTTTGTTCCTATCTAATTGTCTATCTCTAGGTCTAAGCTTACTTAAGATATCCTTTAAACTAACTATGAACGCTTGCGGATCTTCAATCTTGGTTTGGTTTTCCCCACAAAATTCCCCTGGTAACCGTAAACTATTATCGTAAAGCATCACCAGTATCCTTGGATAACTTATAATATTAAATTGGTGATGAGAAACAGAGATGAGGCTTATATCAGGGCGCGAGGTTCCGGACAAGTCGCTCATAAAGAATATTATAAGGAACTCAAACGTTCCGTAGAACAAGCTCTCTTTCGGGAAAAGCAGGCATATTTCAATTAATACATAAATTATAAGTCTAATCATCCACGATCTGTTTGGTCACACATCAAAAAAGTCAGGTTTTGTTTTTATACGTACATGACGTATAAAAACAAAACCTGACTTGCCTGGTTGCATGTTTACAGACCCAGACAAAATTAATGAGCACTTTTTAAATGTCCCCGGTGGCCAGGATATTAGTATTTCCCAACTTATTTCGAGTATCATCGGGCTGTCTCTGAACAGTTCGAGATACGGGTAGTGGGCGAGGACAAGATACTACGAATTATACAAGGTCTGAAGTCAAAATCTATAGGACTGGATGGCTTATCACTCCAAATGTTGCTGGCCACTTTACCACAGACACTTCCCACTATTACAACGATGATGAACAAGTCCATTGTTACGGGAACATATCCAAGGGAATGGGAAGAGGCCCTAATAAAACCAATTCCTAAAAAATCCTTGCCTATCTCTATGTCGGATCTGCGTCCAATTAGCATTTTGCCTTGCCTGTCAAAGGTCTTGGAGAGGTAGTCTCTGAGCAGCTGACAGAGTTTCTTAAAAGGAATAGCATCTTTCCGAAAACACAGTCTGGGTTCCGGAAATCACATAGTACGTCAACTGCTTTACTTTGTGTAGTAGATGACATTCTCACAGCCCTAGACGCTGGCCAGGGAACTCTGCTTGCTCTTCTTGATTTCTCCAGGGCGTTCGACTGCATAAATATTCCACTGCTATTGTCAAAATTAAGATATTACGGATTTAGTAATCTTGCAGTAAACTGGTTTCATAGCAACTTCGAATATAGGTCACAACGGGTCGAAATAAGAGACGACGAAGGAAATGTAAGAGTTTCAGATCCCAAAGCTGTAAAGAGAGGAGTGCCTCAAGGCTCGATTTTAGGTCCACTCCTTTTTATTATCTATAGCGCCGATGTCACTGCTCACATTATGCATTGCAAATATCATATATATGCCGACGACATACAGGTCTACATATCCCATAAACCAGAAGACACACATATAGCTACTAAAAACCTTAATGAAGATCTAGAACGAATAAATAACTGGGCAAAGTGTAACTCTTTGGTTCTTAATAGTAATAAGTCCAAATACCTAATACTGGGTTCGAAAGGCCAGATCAAAAAAAAATCTAGCAAGGGTGTTCGTATTGTTATTGGGGGTCAGGAAGTGGAACGAGTGTCAGAAGCAAGAAACTTGGGTCTTCTAATGGACGAGGAGCTACGATTCGAAAATCACGTAAACACCATTATAGGCAGCTGTTTTTATAGGTTAAAGGTATTATAATAAATAAGGAACTACCTAAGCTTAGAAAATCGTATTATGCTTTGCGACTCGTTGGTGCTGTCTAAGTTCCACTTTATGGACGTTGTTTATGGTCCCTGGCTGTTAGTGTGAACGCAAAAAGCGATTCAAAGAGTGCAAAATGGGTGCGCGAGGTACTGCTTCAAAATACCGCCTCGAGCGCATGTTACTCCCTACATCAATAGTGCCAATATATTAGAAATAGATTAACGAAGGAAACTTCACTACGCTGCTCTCTTGTTCGGTGTATTAAAAAACAACGTTCCAACTTATCTGTTGGACCGGTTGGTATGGCGACGTGACGTGCAGTCCCACAGGACCCGACGCTTTGGCTTCGCGCTTGTCCTGCCGCCCCACCACTCCGTGGCGTTTAGGGGTAGCTTCAAATTCGCCGCGTCCAAGTGTTGGAATGATCTGCCCCCTCCGTTACGTTGTTTGGATAAAACAGTATGCTCGTTTAAGATAAAATACAAGCAATGCGTTCTAAATAGCCACAAAATGATTCCGTGATTAGGTACACACCTCACGGGTCTAGACATACAGACTGCTGGGGAGCGCATCCCCCATTCACCCCCTTGGTCGCGGGAATAATCGCTGATGCATGAATCTCATCCTTCTCCCGAGGTCGTGATCGCTCGTGTATGACAATGCAGGTATCTAGGATAATTTCGATGAGTAGGTTATATGTAGGTATAAAATAAATTGATTTTAAATATTATTCTCGTAGGGACTCACCTGTCATGGAGGCATTATTACATATTTTGTTTCAATTTTATTTTAAATATAATTTTTTTAACAATTTTAATTTCCACTGTAAAAAAATCAATAAGGTTAATTTATTTATATCCACTGATAAATCTTTTGAAGTAGGTAGATACAAGCGTTTGGCGTTGATTTACACTGATGTTTAAACTGGCTACCTTTGATGACTCGCTATAAACAGCAGCGATTTTTTCTATAGGCACTGATAGTAATAAATATGTAGTTCATAGGCCTGTTATCTTGCCAACGCGCCGCGCAGTGATTCTTCTTGAATCGTTCTGTAGGTACGAACTACGAAGTCAAATGAGCGTAGCAATAATTACTTTTTGCGTGAGTAGGTATTTCGAATATCTGTCCGTGCTATTTATACTTCTGTATTTATTATTTTTTACACTTATACTCATTATAATATTTTTCGAGTATTTAGTTTATTACTATCATATTATTTATTTACATTTATTGTTATTTTTAATAATGTCTGGCGAATATGTCCGTGACCTCACTCGGCTAGGGTCTACTGAAAACCAGCGTCACGGCCCCTAACGGGTCACGACTTAAGCTGAGTGGGGCCCTTTTAATATGGGCATCGCAGGCGCACAACTGCACAGTCCGACTGGTTTACCACTATAATTTGTAATTTTACTGAGTTTTTTGTTTTATACCTGTGCCCTTTACGTTGTCTGTTTTCGTGTGTTATGTGATGTCCATTCATTAATAAATGTATTTTCTTTCTTTCTTCTTTCTTTCTTTTAATATCCTAACGTAATTTCCGCTGCGCTTATAAAATCGCTATCGCTTTGGCACACTGCTCTCAGTCCTAACATGTAGATAACTCTACTAACCGCTTGAACGGCCAGCCGCGCGTCTCAAATTACAGTCGAGTGACCCGAGCGCTGACGTCATCGCCGATAACGCCGGGCGCGTTTCATATGTCGTAAACAAAGACGATCTATGACTCTCGTTCAAAAAAGTTAGCTAACACTTGATGTTTTTTATAATGCTGATGAACAGACCTTTTGAACTGTGTGTATTTCGTTAGTGTTTATGATTTGTTTCATTTATAAAATAGGTTGTAAATATGAAAATTGAGAATTTTTTGCTTATTTCGCAAACTAATGGCTGTATAAATAAAAAACGAGTGATGACCGAGTATATGTTTTAAGGTTTAAAATGCATGTTGTGTATACGCTTAATGTAAAAAATAAATAAAACCACTTCGTTTAGTACAATATTTTTTAATAAAACCGTTCCTAAAACTTCGTAAAAATTGTTGGCGCATGGAAGTTTTGCAACCAGACTGAATATTTTTTTTCTAAGTACATCTGCTACATAGAATTAAAATATTGGTACCAGTTTGTAGCTGATTTAATATATTAACATTTATGTAACAATCGTAAAAGTACAATAAAAACAGTCTTCAATCTAAGGTAAAGAAGACACACCAAAAAACCACAAAACATTATGAACTACCTTCTTTGAACCATACACGTTGCGGAATATAATGGAAATTAAGTACAAGAGTTACTTACCGACTTGAATCTTTCACTAAATTTAATTATCTAGTAACTAATTAACACTCACATAAAATTCTTTGTGTTTATAACGGAAAAAAAACTATTCAAATACAAGAAAACTTTGAGTCACTTGAACGTGCATGCCAAACAATGAAATGTCAGTTTGAAATTTTTTTTTTCTGAGTTGAGTGAATGATTTCTAGTCTTGTCATACCTTAAAATAACCGGTGATTAATGAGGAACGATATGTAATTTTTGCCAGGCGAAATGACTTTTATTTTGAGAGAAATAAGGCTTTATATTCAAAAACTTCGTTTGGGTACTACTACTACCCAAGGCCGCTCAACTACAATTTTCGTTTTGGGTACTACCAGTACCCATGGCCGTTCAAGCGGTTAACCATGCCAGGTTATCACTAAGTCTCGCCACTAGTTCTGTTTTCAAGGAACGATGCCATCTATCTACTTTACTATTGCATTGTGGGTGGTACGACGTAGTTCGTGTTTTATTGATTCCTAGCATTTTCATAAGATTTGTGAATAACTCACTTTCAAATTGCCTACCTTGATCTGTAGTTATTTTACTTGGACAACCGAATCTACATATCCAACATTCATAGACGGCTTTAGCTACAGTTTCCGCTGTCATATCTGTAACCGGGCAAATCTCTGGCCACCGTGTACGCCGATCTATCATCGTCACGCAATACCGATAGCCTTGTTCTGTGGTGGGTAACGGACCAATTAAATCTACGTGTAAATGTTCAAAACGGTCGCCTTCCTAAAAAGTACTAAGTTTTGACACTGCATTGCGCGTTATCTTACTCTTTTGACATTTAATGCATGTTTTTACCCATAAACCTATGTCATAGTTCATTCCCGGCCAAAAAACTTTCTTGCTGATGATCAACCTCGACGCCCTTATTCCCGGGTGTGCTAAACCATGAAACTGGTCAAAAATATTTTTTCTAAATTGGACTGGGATATAAGGTCTAATATTTTCGGTAGATACCTCGCAATAAAGCGAGTCATTATTCTCATTATTTATATTCACGCGCTTCAATCGTACGTTTTTATTGTTACCCGCGCTCCGCAAACTAGCTAACTCAGCGTCTGTTGCTTGGGCTCCTCGTATTGGCTCCAGGTCGTACATGATATTGTTTCTACCCGAGATAACGCGTCCGCTACAACATTCTCGTCACCGTTTATGTACCTTATATCGCTTGTGAACTCACTAATATATAACAATTAACGCGCTCTTCTTGGTAGTTCTTTACTTGACGTTCCTAACCTTTTACTAAATGTGTATGTAATGGTTTCTTACGTTTACGCGAATTGTTGAACTCATTAAAACACAATTTTACGGATTACTTCGCGATTTATTTACATTTTATTTTAAACCTGACGTTTCGAACACTTTACAGCGATCGTGGTCACAGGGAGACTAAGGTATTATTTGTCATTACAAAGTTTTGAAATATTTTTAACTACCGTCACTCAATAATATTAATTTACGTTCCTATTTACGCAGAAAGAGCTAACCGTGTCTTGAGATCTTGCAGTGCTAGATGCTTTCCAACCATCTTCTCCACCGGAAAGTTCCACCGGCATGGGATCCTATTCTAGCAAAAACCAAAGCAACACCTAGCACTGCAAGATCTCAAGACACGGTTAGCTCTTTCTGCGTAAATAGGAACGTAAATTCGCCAAAAGTTGCTTATCATATGTGCAGTGCTTCTTTTGGGCTTACTTCTTTTCAACCTTTTAGAAAAAAAACCAAGGGGCCTCCAAGAATTATTTTCTTTTTGTTGCAATACCGCGCCTATACTAAAATCAGAGGCATCTGTCATCAAAGCTAAAGGTGCATCCGCGATTGGGTGAGCCAAAATTGCCGCATTTTTTAGATTTTCTTTACATTTTTTAAACGCTAACTCCGCCTCCTCCGTCCATTCTATTTTAGTCTTGTCTTTTTTCTTTGTTCTATGCAAATACCTATCTAAAACCCCTTGTACCCGTGCTGCGCTAGGAATGTGGTTTCTATAAAAAATTACCATTCCTAAGAACCTGCAAAGTTTTTCGATAGTTTCTGGTTTTGGATACTCTTTAACAGCCTTTACTTTCTCGGGTAAAGTGCTGAGCCTTTTTTCTGAAACTTCATACCCCAAAAACTCTATTTTTTCTTGCCCGAAAACGCACTTTGCTATATTTATCGACATTTTGTATTGCCTGAATCTATCGAACAACATGCGTAGGTGCTCTTTATGAACGCGTTCGTCATAGGCGTAGGTATAACTTTTCGATGGGGGGGGACTAGACTGAAGACACACTAATACAAAATTACAAACTGAATGAAATACAAAAAGGATTATTTAAAAAAAAAACATTTTTAATAGGTTATTACTTTATTTTGAAAAAGTAAGGCAGATACGTACTACCAAATGCTAACAAATGTAATTAGACTAATTAACTTATTAGTGATTAACTTTATTTAGTACCAACTAAATATAGTTTACTCTTATTATAAAGAAATTTAATATAAATTAAATAATCAAATTGAACCTTTTTCTCTTTGCAACCAAGTCATTCACGACCAGGTCAGTAGAAATTTTAATATCTCTGTGGATATTAAGGAGCGCGAGGCCTGTCAGACGACATTCATTCATTGAATTTCTTAGGTAGGTTTTTAGGCGTTTTAGCGTGGAAAAAGACCTCTCTGCTTCACAAGTAGTAACAGGCAAAGTACCTAATATCACCAATAATTTGCGAATGTTGGGATAAAATAGTTCAGGACACATGTCAATAACTTCCAGCAAAGATTTTTTTGAATGATCCGATATGGTCTTCCTCCATAAAACCAATTCTGTTTTTATTTCTTTACTGGCGGGAAGACCAATAAATTTTTCAGCCGCTTCACAAATTTTCTTTTTATCTTCTTCAATATCGTTTGTTTGGAACTGAGGCAAGAGGAACTGAATTTTAGCGACTGTCTCCTGATGCAACGAAAACCGGCTATCAAGTTCGGTTAGTACGTGGTCAATGAACGGGTAGAATACAGATCTGCGGTAATAAATTTCAGCTGTCTCAGCAGGAACATTAATGCGGTGTCGCTGTCTGGAGATTACTCTTGGAGCACTTAGTTCTTTACATGCGGCCTCTTCAGCCTTCTTGAAAATTGTTTTAAAGTAGGTTTCATTCCTCATTTCCATAATTGTTTCTTTTACCGATTTAGCATGAGCAAGTGCATCCAATAAGTTTATAGATCTTTTCTGCAGCGCCACGGCCAGATTTTTTGTTACACCGAACACTTCATTGAGAACTTGGAGAGATATTATAAATCCATCATCCTCGATTGCTTTAAGAAGTTGCCACGCTTGTGTCGAAAAATCCTTTTTCATCTGATGCAATACGCCAAGAGTGCGCACCACGGTTTCGTACATTTGTACGAACCTCGACACTGCAGAATGCTTTTCCACAAACCTGGTTTCGCAAAGGGAAATCAAATTTTCGGTTTGTTTTCAGTTGCTCGGCAATGTTCTTCAGTATACCGTCTCTTAAGGACGATAAGTGAAAAAAATTCACGACACTTTTCACTGTGCCAATACAGTTACGTATTTGTGGTTCTTCGCAGGAATGGGCCAAAACTAGATTCAAGCAGTAAGATGCACAGTGTACGTAGTGCGCTTTGGGATATTTCTCACTAATTTTTGTTCTCACGCCCCCAAAACGTCCGCTCATCACTGCCGCCCCATCATAGCCTTGTCCCACTAGGTTATTTAAATTGAGATTCAGGTACGATAGTCTGTCAAGTATACTTGAAGCGATGCCCTCTGCTGTGACATCTTTCAATTCAAAAAAATCTAAAAAAATTTCACAAATTGTGGCCCTTCCCGAAGAACAGTCTATGTATCGAATACAAATTGAAAGTTGCTCATGTCTAGAAATATCCTGAGTTTCATCCGCCAATATAGAGAAATAGCACTCTGACATACTTTCTGTTATTTTCCGTTGGATTTGATGGCAGCATATATCAATAATTTCATTTTGAATAGATGGCGACGTGAACATGCCCCGTCCGTCTTCTCTCTGGCTCTCCAAATGCTCCTTCAAGAGTTCATCTCCTGAAACAGCCCTGAAACGTAGCAATGCTCGGAAATTACCGTCATTTATAGAAGGTTCAGTAATTCCTATCAGTTCCTTGTCATTGTGCCCTCGCAGAGCTTTATTCTGTCGGCCACAGAAAACAATCGTTTCAATTATCGATTGCAGCTTTCGGCGGTTTTCTTCCGCAGTTTTTTTATAGTTAGACTGTAATGCTTCACTGACATCCTGAGAACGACCCTCGAAGATTATTAAGAAATTTTGAGCCTTTTCCTTTGCAAACTGGTGATATTTTGACTTTTCATGGTTTCTGAAGTTTTCTAGGGCGTTCTTCCAATTATTGAATGGCTTTTTTACAAAATATCCTAGTTTTTGGCTTCCGCGGCCTGCTTCCGGCCCACTAAATAGTACACAAAACTTACAGAGTGCACCTACTTTTTCTTGGCTGTACAAAAGCCAGGAAAATTGTTCCATCCATTTCAATTGAAAGGAAAGGTTCTTTTTCGTTTTTCCTACTGCAGTACATGGAAACTGATAGCTAGGGTCTGGCTTCCATGGACGTTGCAGTAGCTGCAACTTTTCGTCGTCACGCGGAAGGGCATCCAAGTACCGCCCAATGTCATACTCGTCGCAGGATTTGATAGAAACTTCAACGTTTCTGGATGTCGATGGAAGTGATGAAGATTGGAACCTTAAACATAAAAAGCATACAAATCATTGTAGATGTTAGCCCTGTGGCTTCGCTAGTATGGGTATCATTAATATGACGGTAAAAGCGTCAGTGAAAACATCACGCTCTTTTTTGGGCTTCGCCACAGTCGGTTAAAAATAGCCTAAAATAGCCAAGGAAGCCGTCAAAATCGGATGAATAATTTCACTTTTAATAATTCGTCGGTATGTAAAAATATATCTAAGCGTAGGTAGGTGTTTAACTAAAAATAAACCTTGTTTATCTATCTCAGTACATTTTCATACAACGCCGTTCGTTATCCGATTCTATGATTACCTCATCTAGGTACCCGAACAAAAATGACTGTCCTGTGAGGTTATCGCTATTACTCATATTACTATTGCAATCTAAGCGCTCTATGCCTGACAGTACCGTGTTGTTAATAAATCTTTGAAATGTTTGTGCTGCATTTCGCAAGCCAAACGTCATTCTTTCAAATTCGTATAGACCAAATGGTGTAATTATCGCGGTTTTTTCTATATCTTCTGCATTGATTCTGATGAAATGATAAGCTCTGCAAATATCGACTTTAGAATTTTTTTAAAGTTATGCAAACCGTAAGCAAAATCTTGAATTCAAGTTATCGGATAACGATCGGGTTAAGTAATTGAGTTAAGCATCCTATAATCCCCACAAGGTCTAATATCCCCCCCTTTTTTTGGTACCAGATGTAGCGGGCTCGCCCACGCGCTGTTAGACGGCCGGCATATACCTAATTCCTGCATCAGCTGAAATTCCTGTTTAACCTTATCGTACCTATGCGGCGGCAACCTCCATGCATGCGCGTGTACTGGGGGGCCCGTTGTCTCAATGTAGTGATACACTGAGTGTTCCGGGATGTCCTTGAATGTAGGCGGATGCGTGATTTTCTGAAATGATTTAAGTAAATCGACATACGGATGACTGCTATTTATACTTTTAATAGTCCCGTCGAAACTTAGACTTTTTGATCCGCAAACGTACAAGTTAGTGACTTGATCTACTAATCTATTATATAAATCTACGGACAATCTGAAGTTTTTTAAAAAATTCGCACCAATTATCGGTTGCTTAACATCACACACGATAAAAGGCCATTTAAATACGCGCCTTATCCCACAGGAAACACCTAAGTTACAAACGCCATAAGTTTTAATCTCACTATCGTTAGCAGCAAATAATTTAAATTGACATAACCTTGAAAAACCAGTTTTAACATATTTTTTTGGAATTACAGAAATATTGGCTCCTGTGTCTATTAAAAATGTCAGTTTAGTTAAGTTATCTCTTATCAACAATCGATGGTTTTTACCTATTTGATCTTGCGCACATCCGTCCACCGATTCCGAACGTACTGCATTTAGTTTTCCGCCCCGTTGTCCCGTCATGCACACGGTTGTTCACAGCTCCTCGCGTTCCTTCGATAGCGGTAGTGGAATTTACACAGCCAATCTGGGTCTGATGGTGTCCTCCTTCGGCGTGAGTTAGATCTACTTCTGCTCTGCTCGCGACCGCGGCTTCGCACCTCGCTGCGTAGTGACGTTACTTCCAGCACGAGCTTATTTATCTGGTCAGTCAATTCCGTAAGCGGTCCTGATGCTGTCGTCTGTGTCGGCCCGTCCGTTACCGCTGCTATGTCAAAATCTCTGCTGTTTTCGACCACCTTATCGGCGATGTTAGCCAAATTATCAAGTGACTGATCTTGGCAGACGGTGATCACGGCTCTCACTGCAGACGGCATGCGTGCCAACCACAGGTTCTTTAGTGTTTGGTCAGACACCTTTTTTTTTCGCAGGAAAATCCATTTAAGAGCCATAACGGGAGTCGGGGGACCCCGGCCGTGTGTGGGACTCCCAGCGTCATAAGAAGGACGCGGCTCCGCCCTGGGAAGGGCGGGGACTACCCACCAAAAACCTGCGGCTTTCCTTCCCTGCCTAGGAGGCGACATGGGAGTCCGGCCATAGCCTTTACATCCATGAACGCCTCCGGCATCTCTCCCGCCTACACGGCGGGCCCTGCGTACCCCCTTGCGGGGGGATGGAGGAAATAGCCGGGGAAGCGGCACTATTTCCTCCCGACGGTGGTGACCTGGTGTTGTCCGCCCTAAGTCCTTCATCCTCCGCAGTAACTGTGTCGGCTTCTGTGAACCCAATTCGAGTTCAGAGACCAGCTTCTGGAATTGACGTTCGGCACTCTCTTCGTACACCTGCAGCAACCTGTTCTTCAGTACCGTGTACTTGTTCTCTTGAGGCGGCGTTATTAGCAAGTCACTGACCTGCTAAATAGAATCTCTTCCCAGCTTTGAAATCACCACATTGAATTTAACTTTTTCGCCCTGCTTCTGGGGTGCCATTACTGCCTCGAACTGGGCAAACCAAAGTCTTGGCATGTCTGCCCAAAATTCCGGCAATTTTGACGACACGCTAATGGCCGCCAGACTCATGTCCGCATTGTGTTCCTCTTTGGCCCCCGGTAGTGGCTGTTTTGGTAGATCTTCCATAGAATCCAAACGTGTTGGCATTGGTGAACCGAACATCTTGCACTTCACTTTTGTCGAGGGTCACCAGTATAGAGACCTAACGACACAATGAAACTATAGTCTTAAAGTTCACTTGATTTATTTGATATACACGTCATACACTCGGCGCTCCCCGCCGAAGACTAAAATACACTCGCCCGCAATACTGTAACCTGACTCCCCTACAATGGTGTTCATTTATTTCCAAAAGACCCAGTTTAAAAAAAGAAGTGGGAAACAGCAATAAGAAGAAAATTTATTAATTTTAGGTAGTTTACTAGAAAGAAGAAAATTTATTAATTTTAGGTAATTTACATCATGATAAGCTTCTGGATCGGTAACATTCATCGTATAACTAGATTGTGAAGCTACGACGCCAAAATTCCCGGTATCATCGCGGTTCCGATCGTAGAATTCTAACCTAAAAAACAAACATGTACGTGTTTTATTATTTTAGTTATATTTATCAAAAACCTTGTTATGTAGTTAATTTGTAACATAAATACTTACAACAAAGACAATTTCAACAATTAAATGTAACATTTACAGTTATTAAACTGGATTAACACCCAAATGTTTACCCTCACAATAAGATCGGTTTTTTTACCAAATATTTTTGATTTTCGTTTCCGAAGTTCGTCTTTTAGTACAGATAACTTCATTGACGAATACATAATGATGAAATAACATTAGATAGTCACGAAAAACTGTAAATTAGATACGAAAAAGCCCGACATAAACAATAGCAAAATGTCAAACACATAGCCGTATCTACGCTACGCCATCTGCATCAAGCTTTGCATGTGGATCCCCATTACCTACAGTATTCCAAATATTCTGCATTTACTCTACTATTTACACATTCATGTGTTCGCTGCAATATTAACATGCTAGAACGGCCGGGGTTGAGAGGTTTTAAAAAAGGATAATTAATTAGCAATGAATAAAATACTATATTATACAAAAGTAGAAATTATGTGTTTACTTCTTGATTGTAACTATCCATGTAACTGCTGCATTTTTTAAAATAAATGATTCACTTTGTCAACACGTACTTACCTTACTTTACTAAATAAAACCATAGCTTCCATTTTTAAGGACGTACATTTACGGCAAAACTTTGAAAAAGGCGAACAATAACACACTTTAACAACATACATACTTAAAAACAACGAATTATTTCAATTCATATGAAATTGGCGATTCTAGAATCTGTCATTTGTGAAATTTGACAATCATAGAATCTGGCGTTTTAATCTGTTCTGACATTTGTAAAATCTGTCATTTATCGACTAAACTGGTTTAGTTTTTGATGTCATCTATCAATTTTCTTCTGGGTCGGCCTGGTGATCTCTTGCCAGGAATCTTGCCTTCCAGGATCAGCCTTAAAATCTCGTATTGGGGACCTCTTTGCATATGTCCAAAGAAGGCAATTTTCCTTTTCGTTATAGTTGACATCAGTATCATCTTGTATGCTAAGGTTAGGTTAGGTTAGGTTAGGTTTGGCGTGGCCCAATGGGGGGTCGATAGTGGACGTGTCGTTCGCGACTTCTCCCCTGGCGCGCCGCGTCCGGGATTGGCGAGTGCTGGAGGACGAGGAGACGTTGTCTGATCACAGATACATCAGATTCAGCGTCTCCGCATCGCCTTCAGTCGTGCCGATCGGCCCCAACTTGCCGCGGTTAGACGGTCCGCGTTGGGCATTGAGGCGTCTGGACAAGGAATTGCTGCAGGAAGCGGCACTTGTCCAGACGTGGCCTCAGGCGCCGCCACCAGTGGACGTAGACGAGGGGGCACAGACCGTGTGCGAGATCATGTCGCGAATATGCGACGCGGCTATGCCTCGCATAGGATCCGTTTCAACCCCACGCAACACCTACTGGTGGTCGGAGGAAATCGCCCAGCTCCGCCGCGAGTGCGTCGAGCGCCGCCGCGCATTCCAGCGGTGTCGCCGGCGGCGAAGCCGCGACGCTTCGGAGGAAGACCGGCTGTACGCAGAGTACCGCGAATCTGCGGTGGCACTGCGTATTTCCATCAGCCGGTCCAAAGCGGCGGCTTGGGAGGAGCTGCTTGGGTCACTCGAGGGAGATCCATGGGGCAAGCCGTACAAATTAGTACGGCAAAAGCTCTGTCCTTGGACCCCCCCAGTGACCAGCACCCTCGAGCCGGAGGTGCTAGACGGACCAACAATGTCCAGGGCAATTCCTTGAAATGAACTAATGATAGTAGTAGTGATTTGCATTGGTGCCTTATTAATTCTCCTAAGAGCTTTATTGGCCTGACAGGCTGTGCAATTCCTATATTATTTATAAGACTAGATTTTGCCCGCGGCTTCGCTCGCGTTAAATAATATTATTATTAATTAGGCATAACTTTTGGGGCTTTACTTTTGTTAAGCGTGTTTAAAAAAATTGGGCCTACAAAACTTCTTTGTATACAATATTCTTAACTAATCTGTCATTAGGCGCTAAAACTATCAAGCTATTAGGTGAACTTACTCGTGAGCAAGCAACATAAAACTGTCCATGACTCGCAAATTTAAGAGTTTGCCCCTGAGACTTGTTTATTGTCATGGCAAAGCAGACTTTTAGGAGAAACTGTAATCGTTTAAATTCGAACGGGATATCATTAGGTATTAATGGGAATCGTGGTATAAATACTGTTTCCTCTTTCGCACACCCAGGTTATAAAGTGGCTTCCACTATATTGAGATGTAACGCTTTCACTTGCAGTCTTGTACTGTTACAAAGTTTTGTTGGTTTTAAATTTCGCAACAACATAATTGGAGTGCCCACACACAGAATAAGCTTATGATAAGGCAGAACTGGCGGTTTCAATAATTTAAAAAAACTTCAGGGTAATTAGTTATCGCCTTACCGGATAGTTTTTAGATTCAGATAATGAGTACGTCCGTATATATGAGACAGTTTCTATAAACATCAAACTTAAATGGGAATATTTATCCTGCTGCTATTAACTCACAAAATCCGCCATAAGTAGCAATTTTCATCATATCAGCAAAATATTCGTCAGGTGTTACATAGTTATCACCATTATTGCGTACTAGATTTGGATCAAGAGGATTTTGGGTAGTTTAGTAGATTTGGTATTTGCGTTTTATACAGTGAAATTGGTAAATGTCTTCTTATTTGCGTAGGGGATCTGGATTCAGAGGATTTTGGGTTAATAGATTTGGCAGGTTGGGTGTCTTTGGTCTATAAATTGGATATGTTCGAGGCTTTGGACCCGCGGGACACCGCCAAGACCCCATTATGTCGCGGCCCTCGTCTTGTTCTTCTTCTTAAGCAAAATTTATTTTTCGAAATTGGGAAGCCAGTTGCTTGGTTACGAATTTTGTTGTTGTATTTTCGCTTTCGACAGTTCTCTATACTGTGACCAGGGAATTTGCAATATTGACATAAAAGTCCGAAGTTGGTAGGGTTGGAGAGTTGTGTCTGGTTTTTCCATTGTTTAAACCGGGTCTTGGTCGAAACCGGTTGTTATTGGAGTTAGCTTTTGGTTCAGAGGGAGCTTTTTGTCTAAGGTCTGTTGAATTATTTCTTCTGACACTGCTAGGTTAACTGCTACATTCAGAGTTCTATGGGACCTACACATGACTATATTTAATATCCTTGGGTGTAGATCTATAAAGAAATGATGGAGAGCAAGGTCCTCCACAGCAGCTGTTCTGCCAGGGTCCTCTTTGAGTTAATGGCTCGAAAGTGATATTTCTGTCAGAAGTTGTGACAGGCAGGTCTCTACCCGAAGAGAGTATTGACTAACATTTTCATTTAGACTTTGTTTGCTTTCTTGGAGATCCATTAACAAATGCGAGTAATGCTTTGTTTCCCTAAATTGTGTCTTTAAGAAATCTTTTCATTGTTCCCAATTACTAAATTCTATTATAGTGCACGAATTAAATAACAACAGCGAGTTTAAAGTAAAAAAATAATTGATTTACTAAATTGGACAGCCTTATTACTACTACAGAATATTCGATCAAATTAACTTAGATACAAGCTTATATACTATAATTAATACATACTTAGCGATATCTTAAGTGGAGCATTGAGAGTTGCTTACAAAGCTAAAAGATGTAGGGTTAGCGACTCTAACACCTCCCTCCCCTAATGAGGAATTTTCTCCAGGCAACACAGAATTCCTAGGACAACTGTTGTCCTAGGAATTCTGCTATAAAAAGTGTAGAAAATTATTACTAAACATACAATCAATATAAAGTAGATACTTATAGTCCATACACTTATAGTTGTTTTTATGGTAAAGGGGTTGTTTGCACTGTAGTCTATATCTACGTCACTTAACACTGCACTTATGTCTCTTAGGTCCACATTAAGTAAGTTGATGGGTTTCCAGCTTGTTGTCCTTGTTGTTCCATTCTGGTAAATGTATTGGTGGCACGTAGGTCGTTACGGCTGTGGCGTTTGTTAGTGGTGATATAGTTGATCCATCTATTTGTATTGCACATTCTTGGTCTCGCAATAGGATTTATGTACCTCGTAGAGTGTGTTTTCAAATTTCCTCGTGACAGCTCTCGGTGATGGTTGTTGGCTCCTTGAAGAACAGTAACCATCGACTGCTCGTGATCGGTTGGATTCTTCTTTTTTCAATTTGGATCTCGTGTCGCTGGCAAGCGCTATAGTTGTTCCTGATGAGCATCAGTTGTTCTATGCAGAATTCAGCTGGGTATTGGACGATGTCGTCGTCTGCGCAGAGGTATCTTCCTCCTTCCATTTCCTCACAGGCATGAGTCACGGGCGTGTATTTCAAACTTTTCACAATAAGGTATCAATATAATGCTATGCTAATGCTATATCAGGATGGTACACTGGAGTGTAACTATGTTTTATCTTCAAACAAAATAAAACTTGCTGTATAACTGCGCTGACGAATTGAGACCCGTTGTCGCTTACCATTATCCTTGGGAAACCGTAGCGGAGAAAAATTTCGTTAATTAGAATCAGAGCACAAGTTTGAGCTGTAGCATCTTCAATATCAGAACACTCAACCCAACGTGAGTTAATGTCTTCGACTATTAGCATCCAATTCTTCATGTTTGGAGATGTTGGTAATGGCCCAAATAAATCGAACGAAATTACCTCAAAACGTTGCGCTAATGGATGTGTCTGTAGAAAACCCGCTGGTTTCTGATTACTCGATTTATATCGCTGACACTAAATGCAATTCCTTATGTAGCTATTAATGTATTTTCGCATACCTGACCAATAGTATCGCTTTATGATAGCTTGGTAAGTTTTTTCAGTGCCGTAATGTCCAGCTGTCGTTTGGTCATGGTATAAAGCCAAAACATTGGGCCATTCTTGTTCTGGTACCACAAGCTGAGCGTTATCATCTTCTGAGGAAGGTTCGTGGTCTATACGGAAGTCCATCATTAGTGTAATAACTTTTAATACTCCAATACTCAGCGTTTTCATCACAGTCGGGACTTTCTAGTGCTATAATTATTTTGGCTAAATTAGTATCCTTCAATTGTTCTCTTCTGACATCACCAGGTGCTTGATTTGGCATGTCTACTGTAACACTGCAAACGCCACACTCGTTTTGAGTACCCTTAGTACAAAGTGGTCGTGAAAATATCTGATGGCAACATCATAGGACTGCAATTGTAACTTGCTCACCAGCCAGATGATGACTTTAACGTTATGAGCCAGGTGGCTTATAACGTTTAAGTCTGATGTTCTGTTAGTATTGTGATACGTGAACCTTCAACATAACCAGCAATCTTTGAAATAGCCCACATAACAGCTAAAGCTTATCTTTCAGTTGTTGAGTAATTTCTTTCGGCTTTTGTTAAGATTCGACTGGCATATTCTATGGTGTGTCCCTGCTCACCTTGTCCTTGAACGAGTACTGCACCTGGCGCGTAATTACTTGCATCTGTTTTGATTATATTCGACTTAGTGTGGTCAGCTTCTTAAGAATTGGAGGGGAACTAAGCAACTCTTTTAAGGCCTGGTAAGCTTTTTGTTGTTCTGTATCCCAGCTGCATGACATGTTTTTTCTTTGTAAGGCGAGAATTATAGAAGCGACAGCTGGAGGATCGAAAAGAAACCGAAACTACTTTATAAAACTAATTTATTTAAAATAAAAGATTACAATTAAAAGTACATTAGAGAGTAATTGACCCGATCGATGTTAGATACGAAGTGTTGGCGATGACGAAGACCCGAGTCTCGGTGATTCGGTCGCTTGATCACGTCGAAAATGCACGAGCGCTGAATCAGCGTTTCCGTGGTATTGCAGTATTTCAATGTTCTAGTTTGGAATATCGACATCGGCGATATTCATATGAGCGAATGCGTAATTCGAGTGTGTGGTTCAACTATGTTGGAAAAGTTTTTGATAAATGTTCTGTACCACGAGCACGTCTGTAGAAAAGATATCAAATGCTTTACGTTTTCTGGTGGGGGACGATCAAGGACAGCCTTGGTCTTTTCTTGATCAACTTTGAGATCTTTTGGTGTTATTAATGACGTGTCCCAAGTATTTTATAGTGGAGCATACAAAACGGCACTTTTCTTTAATAACAGTGAAGTTGTATTCTCTCAATTTCTTAAATACGTCTTTCAGATCCGACCTTTGAATGTTGCTGTAAAAATAAGCAGGTCATCCAGGTAAGCTAGCATTTTTACATGGCCTAGGCTGACACGAAATTGAGCGATTACCCTTTGAAAGGTTGATGGTGCGTTGCGTAAACCGAATGCCATACGCAAAAATTTGAAGATATTAAATGGCGTGATAAAGGCCGTTTAGTTCTGGTCGGCGTCCCTAGCCTTAATTTGCCAGTATCCATACTTCAGGTCTAGGACAGTCATAAAAGGAGTCGGCTTAGCCTCATGAAGAAGGTCGTCATTGCGGGGTGGAGGGTACGAATAAGCAATTAAATTAAGTCGCCTGTAATCCACGCACACTCTTATTATTAGGTTTCGGTACCAACACCACCGGAGCAGCCCAAGGTCTTTTGTAACATTTGCTGTATTTCCTTCTCCAGCAAGGATTTTCTGGGTAGTAACAATCTGTACGGAGGAACAGCAATCGGAGTGTGAGTTCCGGTATCGATACAGTGTTCAACTCCTTTAACGGGTGTACTCTTTGGTATAAAGACATCTTCAAAGTTCCAAAAAAATGCATTAAATTCTTGTTGTTGTTGACGGTTCAATAACACAATTTGCAATACACCCAATGCACGAAGTCCTATGTCTTCTGTCTTCATTACTGAGGAAAAACGCATTAGAATGATAAACGATTATCTGCGTCTTCAATACTCATTAGATGAAGAGCTTCGGTTGCCTTTTCCTTACATAAGGCTTCAACCGTGCGCGCCTGCGTGAGAAGTTCATCGAATGTTCACCTAGTCTCTAATCTTCTAGTTCAACAGACCATATGTGATGTCGATTTGTTGTTTCTCGGATAGGTTCATCTCTTGGTAGTTCTGAGAATAGGAGTCGTTTCTTAATCACAAATGCAGCTGTTAATACGTCCGTTAATTATTTTACTCCACATATCTCAAGGTACAAGACATATTCTGGTTTTCTTGCTGCAAACGTCTTTCGGAGAGCCGCTTCAAATTGAGACCACGAAGATATGTCGTCTTTGACCGCTTTGTCTCGAAGGAGTAGTGGAAGACCAGCTAATACATCAGATACCAAAACTTTCTCCAATGATTTGAACACTTGAACCGCTGTCAGAAAATCATCTATAGTTTCTTTATCCTTCTGACCATAATATGTAGCGGTGAATGTCGTCATACTGCCTTTTCGAGTACCAGCTATGGTTTTCAGGAGCCGGTGGAATTGCTCTTTAGATAGGTTCACGCTCATTTTGTCTGATTGTTTTTACTTGATGGCGTCTTCACTGGAATTGTTGTCTTCCTGCCGTATCTCGTAGTCACGAAAGTAGGTTTATTCAAGCCTGCGTTGGTCGCCAGTAGCGTTGGGTTTAGTTGTTTGGTTAGTAATTTAATTGACATCAAGTAAATGACCAAAAACATGTAATTTACTCGGTAAAATTACCGATGGCTGGAAAATACTGAAATCGTTACAATTAATAAAATTTCATGTATAAATTAAATAAAAGCCTTTACCAAATCGTTTCACTGATTTTACACATTTTTTACTGACTTGACAAGAGCTTACTAACTTTTCATGCCCATAAACCTATCTATGTTGTTGTTTCTGCCTGATCGATGCGCAGAGTTAAAAAAAAATATGAGCGACACTGCAACAGGCACACGACGTTGCCAGCTTTCACTATGCATGTGCAGTGCATGCGCAACAACCAGGCGACTTATTCAATCGCAACTTTGTAGTTTATGCGACGTGCACGGATATTGTGTCTCTTATTTCGATATGGATGGATAAGTTACGTAAAAAAATATCAATTTTCAAGTGTTTTTTACCATCAGTATCTCGAACCACCGTTTAGATTAAAGGTATGTAAGCTTTAGTCATGCACATATTAAATTTATTGAATTATTATACATCTCACATTTTATGGCGCTTTGATTTAAAAATTTGAACTGAAGTCTTAATGCTCACGGTGCAGGACGAGATTTTCTTTAAAAATAGGCTTCGATAAGGAGTATTGTGTATCGAAGAAAATAGGTTTGTTTTTTATTGTGCTATAGGTACCTAAGCAATAAGTTCTCTGAATTGCCTTCTTATTTATGTAAAATATGGTTATGACAGAATGCCGACTGACTCTCCAATTTGTTTTCTTCAACTATGTATTTAAGACCATTTATGCTTTCATTACCTAATCTTATGCTTTCATTGTTTTAGCTTCGTTACAATGGGAAGGCCCAAAAATGATGAAATATGAAACAATGTTATAAAAGGACCTTCAAAATCAGCAAAGTGCAAACATTGTAACAAGAACTACAAATCTGTTAATATTACGAGGATGAAATCACATTTAATCAAATATGTCAAATGTCCATTACATGTGCGACAGGCTTTGATACTAAAGTACAGAGAAGTTGGTAGTAAGAGATCTGTTAAGAGCAATTACAAACCAATCCCAAATCGGCGAATTATCTAGTTCAAGTATCTTAAGCGCCGTCCAAGAAGAACGAATCGAGAACTCATCTGATTGTGATGACACGACACCGGTCCTGTTTTTCAATATATTTTCAAAAAGCTATAGATCGAAAATTAGCCAAAGCAATTTTTGTAGGTGTAGTTCCTCTGTCTCTAGTAGGACAACCTCTGTGGTAGGAATTGTTTGGCGAATTACAGCCTTCGAGAAAATATCTTTCCACTACTCTATTGGATGAAACCTACAGTGAAAAAAGTCACTGAAACACTATTTTCTGAGAGTGATTTGCACCTGCAGTTGGACGGGTGAAGTAACATCCAAAATGAAGGCATAATATTTTTTTTTATATCTACTCCTGAACCAGCATTTGTAAAATACCTAAATACCGAAAGTAAAATCAGAATATATAGCAAAAGAAATCATAGATGTTTTTAAACAATATAGGGATGAAAAATGTTTTGTATTAATCGGAGACAACGCCAGAAACATGTAGTCTGCTCTGAAAATTGTAAAAAATAAATACCCCCATATTGTACTCTTGGGATGTGTAGCTCACGCGTTGAACCTATTATGTCATGACTACCTAAAGTGTGTTTTTCCGAGCAGTATTGCAGACACAGCTACTGAAATAGTAAAGGACAAGCAAAATAAATAAAAGCAGTCAAGTTTTATCAGCTTTGTTCGCAAAAATCATCAGGGAGAACAATAGTGGCCATCAGTTAAAGCTACCTTGTAAGACACGATGGGGTAGCAATACCGCTTCATTAGAAAGCTAACATAAGTCTAAGGCGTCACTGCAAGCCGTACCTGTTAATGAAAAATGCAATTTGTTAAGAAGCACAAAGGACGCTTTGCTTAATGAAGATATCTGGATTCGGGTTACCGGGACTTTGAATCTGCTTAAGCTAATCATCAAGTGGATTTAGCACTTGAAAGCAATGAATATATCATGTGTAAAGTATTTTTAGTTTTTCGAAGAACCCATTGCATCCGCAAGTATAAACCAAAGAAAAATATTTTGTGTGCGGACTGCGGCCTATTCTTTTGGCAACTCATGTTAGACCCAAATACTCAAGGGTATCGATGAGATTTATTGGAGAAGTAGCATAATTTCAGACCTAGCCGACTACAGATCAAAAGAAGGTCAACTTTGGAGACAAATTTCGTGTGGTTATGTAAATAAATAAGGGCATTTCCACGGGCACGACCGATTGACCTACTGATTTAAAAAAAGTACCTTTAATATTGAATAATGTATCTGAAAAAAAACACACGTATTTATACAACTCTTGGCCTGATGGAGAGCATATCTAGAAGAATGCCAGGTAGTACATATCGCCTGAAATAAATCTGAAAGTTCAAAAACGGGCAGTATTTGGTCTAAAATGGAGTGTCCGTTTTCCAGAATGTACTCAATTTTGTTTCATAATTTTTAAAATAATAACTTGATTATTATTATACGCATATTCCTATAATAAGGAATAATCAATGAAGCCATAAACGTGCTTACATAGATTGTGAATCCTTTAGTTTGAATACAGTGACACATTTACATTTTGTCCGAGGCTTGTGACTTAATTCGGTGAAATTTACTTTTGTATACCTGTAGCACTAACAACGCATAATAGGAACGCGCACTACTTATTCCCGTTATCTGACACGCCTGAGCGAGCTGAGGTCGAGCAGTGTAGAAGGGAGACCTGTAGCACTCAGGAGCGATTTTGAAAGGTACGAAATCGGTCGATGTTTTTGGCATTTCTCAAATCGGTGTCAAACCTCAATTATGTTTCTAAAGTATTTTATGAGATTTATGCTAAAATTATTGAGTGTTTAACAGCTTTCTATCGTTACGTTTAGTAGAAAATTACTGTAACTCAAAACATTTTTGAGTAATTTGATGTATTGTGTTATTTTCTCAATTCCATGGATCTCAATTCCGTGGAAAATGGGGACCGAATTGAGAATAACTACACCGAATTGAGGTTTTACTTTAATATTATTAAGTTAGCTAATTGTTGTTATTGATTATTGGTGTTTATCGAGGAAAACAACATTTGTGATGTTGATTAATTCACATATGTTGATTTCCTCGATACACATACTCGTACATTGCTACAACTTACATTTATCCTGGGCAATCAACTCGGAAGCGATCAGCTGAGCTTTCTGTATCAAGAACGACTTTGCGTCGAATTTTAAAGAATGATTTACAATTGCACCCGTATAAACTTCAACTAGTGCAAGATTTGATTTACGACGTGATTTAGTTGAAACAATGTTAGAGCGGTTTCGGAGCTTTAACAATATTCTTTTCAAGCCCATTTTCATTTAAATGGGCACGTAAATAAACAAAACAGTTGTTATTGGGCCTCAGACAATCCACGTTTCAAACACCAAAAGTCTTTGCATTCGCCGAGAGTGACAGTTTGGGCGGCTATTTCAGCACACGGAATCATCAAACCCTTCTTGTTTGAATATCAGCGAGGGAATTCTGTGACAGTAAATACTGAGCGATACATAGCCATGCTACGCAATTTCTTTTTGCTGCAGCTGTCAGAATTTCACGTGGACAATAGTGCAACATGCTAGCGCCGAGGTGACATTCCATGGCCACCTAGGATCCCAGATTTAACCCCACCAGACTTTTTCCTGTGGGGATATATGAAAAGTAGAGTCTACAGCAATAATCCGACCTAAAATTTCCCAGTTAAAAGCCATTATCCGCGGAGCAATGGCCGCTATTCCGCGCGCCATGTGCGAACGAGTTTTCGGCAATTTGAAGTCAAGATTCGAAAAGTATTTGCATCGCGATGGTGCACATCTATATGATGATATTTACATAAACAAACAAAATTGTAACGAAGATACCAATACATACAAAAAGAAACAATACATCAACAGATCTTGCACACGCATAGATCATAACACACACATTGACACGTTTTCGATGTAAATAGACTGACTGAGACTATCGACACAGCAATATCGATAAATTTTGAAATTTATCATGCTAAGGAGGAAGGAACAAAGGAACTTTAACAAAATAACTATAGAATATCGTATTTATTAGCCAAATTTAGGTAAAAATTAATTTTTAGTTTCTAGCACAATTTACACACTCAAAAGACAATCATACGCATTTTAGAAGGGTTTCTTTTATTCCATGTACAATGAACAGTACATCAAATTATATACTGGGTATCGTGCGCGTTGGTTATCAACCAACTTATATAATAACGTCTAGTTTGTAACAATATATACATCTTGATGTGCTGTCTACTGTACGAAGAGCCCCAAAGCAGCACCTAAAATATATTAATGCAGTTTTTTTTGAAAATTAACAGTAACAACGTAAGAAGAAAAAATAAAGTTCACTGGCAAGTTCTAAATTGTGGTCTGTGAAATCACTCTCAGAGGAATGATAAGTGATAAACGGGAATAAATCTTTGCCAATGAATTTATTCAACACCAACTCATTGGGCACTCTGTCCTAGCAATAATTTTGTCCTCGTAGTATCGCTGGACTTCTACGATTGCTCGAGACTGAGCTGTTCCTCCGGGTTGTAAGCCTCGCATTGCAGTATTTCTACTGATTGCATATAATTGTAAACATTACACACACACACACACACACGAACACACACACACACACACACACACACACACACACACACACACACACACACAACCACACAAGCTTTGGTAGCATCAAAACATAAAATGTTGTATTTAAATTAATTTTTATCTGAAGTTGTTACTCTCAGGGTGGAAGGCGCTGGCAGCTGTGTCACAGTTGATACTAGTACAGCTGTCAACGTATCCCTACCTCTTTATTAAAATAAAATAATTTAAGTTTCTGTAATGTTAATTTAAATTTAGATTAAGAGGTAAAATTGTATTTGGAAAGATAAATAAACTATTATTATTATTATTATTAGTATCGTACGTAATCTTCCCAGATAAATTTTTTCAATGGTTCTGCTGTTGCTGGCGGTGGTGGGATATTTGTTGTGGAAGGTGCGGGCGATTCAACAGTCGTTTGTTTTGCTTGTAGTCCGGCGACAAACGAAATAATATTTTTTTTAGTTTCATCGGCCACGCGCTGGTCAGCAAAATAAAATTTGAAACGAGGGTCAAGAAACATGCAGTTTCCAAATGTCTTGCTCCGGCCCAAATGCACAAATCTGGTTTTTATATTGCCTATTAGATCTTGGCGTTAGGCATCTACACATGGCATTAAAACATTCGCAACATTTTCAAGAGCTCTTATCAGTCCACGGGTTATGGGGATGACTAGGCTCCCAATTATATGTATTTTTGGCCACTAAGTTCTCGTGTAACTTCTTCGCAAGGCTGTAGAACTATGCACAATTCCTCGCAAATGGACCACTCATATTCAGTCAGAGATTCAAGCCCTGTGCCTAAAATTACGATGGCAATGTTTATCGGTTCTTTTAGCTCTACGAACCTTTTCAACATTGCATACAGTGAATTCCACCTTGTAGGCACGTTCTGGATCAATCTTTTAATCTGGTTAGTCTAAAACACAATGAAATATTTATGACATAAAATATTATAGGTAAGTCATCTTAAATTAATCCGACTCTTCACTTTCATCATTGACATCAGGTTCCAATGTCTTGAACGTCATTGCTGGTCGGTAGAGACTCATACCATGAGTTTAGTTCTTGGGGTATGATACCCTTGCGACTGAGATCAACAAGGTCTCTTTTCTTAGCTTCGGAAATCGGAAGAGGAGCAGAATAAGCCATTGGAATAGCATACGATTTTAATTGAGCTATCAAATCGCTTTTTCTTGTTTCCGAATCACCCTCTCCTCTTCCATGCTCTTCCTGAATTCTTCTTCTTTTTCTTGTTCGAGGAACCACTTTTTCTTCTTTTTTAAACACGTCAAACTCAGAGTACGGGCCATCGTGATTGTTACGAAACTTAACTATGCCTGGACATGCCTTTTCAAACCTAAGACACTTGATTTTCAGCCACATAATTTTCGTTCCGTATTTATCCTTACTTGTATTACTAATAAATTTTTCATTTAAAGCCTTCACGTCAAGCATTTCATTATAAGTAAGTTCTTTTACTATATAAGGAGATGCTGTTTCTCGGTGTCTCTTTGAGCGTGCGCGACGCATAACGGACTTCCAGTCAATCATTGAGTAAACTGGGGTATGTCTTTGCTCTTTTTCTATGGCGCTGTGCACGGAGTCCATCTCCATGTGCGTGTGACCACTTTCCAGGTATTTCTGCTCAAAAACATCCCGACGTAAATCGGTTCTTTGGATCAGGTGCACCAAAAAGGCAGTTATAAATTTGTTTCGATTTTGCCCTGCACAAGTGTCGCTATAAATACATATTTCTTTAATGGTAGGTAGCACCTGACTGATCCACCAGTTTAAAGCACTGGCGATTTCAACACTTCCTCTTTTGCCATTAACTTCGTTCCATGTTTATACAATAGGCTTCATTGGGTGGCTTTGCTGTATGAATTGTGTAGTTCTGGACATTGAGCTTCCTTGTGTAGTATAAAATGCCGACACCACAAACAGGTATTTGCAACGTAGATTGCATGTCAGCGGTGAGCACAAGATAGCTTTCGTCTGCAATAGATCGTTCCTTATCACGTTCATTGGCAGATTGAGCCGCGATTTTTCTTTCAATATGGGCATCATATTCTTCTTTAAAACTATCAGGCCGACCTGCTCTATCGAACCGCGTACATGTCATGCAGAGATCCTTTTTTAGAGTGAAAAATGACAAGTTAAATTCAGATCCAAATATTCTTTTAAAAACATAAAATGAACACGGGGTATCATCAGTTGACGACAGTTTTTGGCAATGCTGAGATTGCTCTCCAAGTATTGCCTCTGGAAAGTTTTTCTTCAATAATGAGATTCAAGTCGAGGAAAGTTTAATGTTTTGAGGAAAAACTGCTTGCACACTCTTATTTTAGAATTATTTTTGTTAAAATAGTATTCATATGGCGCACTTCGATGTTTATCTTTTGAAATAAGTACCTTTAATGTTTTTACAGGTTTGGCAACTATCAATTGCAATAAAAACTGTTTTTGTGCCACATAATCCGTAATCTTCCAGTATTGTTGACAAAGAGATACTCTATCCTCTTCAGTAAAGTTATTCAAACAAAAAAAGCGGCATTTTGTATCACACTTCACAGGCTTAGGCATTTTAGCGGGCATTATTTTCTCATTTTTATTTCCATAAGGCATACAATTGTGTCTATTCACCTTTGCTTGATTCTTTTTCAATTTACTTGGGCAGCATTTTTTCCAGCGTTTAGTATTCTTGTTTTTAGGGGTAGCTGATGCTATGTTTTGATCTTCAACAATTTCTTGTGTATTAGTTCCTGATTTATCATTCTCAACAGAGTTTTAAATATCACCAATAGTAGCTGATGCGGAGATTAAACGTTCAACAGAATCCGGTGTTTCAATCATTACTTTTTTGGTTTCATCTGCGTTGTTAGTTGATATTGTTAGTTTTTGCTGCTTATTACATACTTGGTTTTCATTGGCAAAGGTATTAACAGATGTATCTTGATTTATATTAGAATGCCCAGGTGGATTTTCAACTGCAAAGTTAATGTTTTTGTCCGTACTTCGTAAATAGGAATTCAACAAATCTTCGCTATCACTGCTGTCACTTAAAAGTTTCCTAATTACTCTTCGTTTATTCTTCAAACACCAAGAAACGCTTGAATCAGAGAAATCACAAACAGGACTACTACTGAAACGTTCGACACCGCTTATGAAAGGGTAAGGACTCTTAGGTAAAGCATCGTTATCTTGAACAAAGGTTTCCTTAAAGGCGAGTTCTTCAGTATTCACAGCGAAAGAGCTTGAACAAAACTGTTCAGTTGGTAAATTTGGAAATGGATAAGGACTTTTGGCAGCAACATCTTGTTGTGAAATCAAATTTTCAAGATTAATGAGGTCATCATCTGCGTTATTTACAATCAAGGAAGCGGACTGCGGTTGCTGGATAGTGGGCAATTTATTTGGACTGAATACAGCAGAAGGTGGAGCAGACTCATAGCAGTCGCTGTTTCGAAAAAGCTCATCCACGTCGAAGGTCTTTGATATTTCATTATTAGGTAGTCCTCCCTGAAATTAATAAACACAAATAGAACAAGGCTAAAAAGCAATAACATGTGCGGTGCATTAGGAATTAGTTGCATTTGACTAGAAAAAAATTAGTAGTTGCCAACAATCCCAATATAAAAGCAAACACAATTTAAAAAAATGGTTATGCTCTTTAGTTAGTAGTAATTATGCGTCAAGGTCATTAAGTCAGTACTTTTAGGTTTTCTCCAGCACTTCAAGACAATTAGTAGGTGATGATAAGGTGCAAGCCTGTGACATTATAAACGTAAGTATATGGCAAAATAAAGAAACTGTGTTCGAAATAAATTCCGATACTTTTTACACTTTCACTACTTTGATACGTCAACATGACCTATTTGGAAATCTATTTTTAAATGCCTAGTGAAAAAAGAGGTTTCCTGATTAATAAATACCACTTCACACTTTAACATCAAAGAGCAAGCACACACACACACACAAACATACATACACTTCAAGCTAGCAAGCATTGAGTGCAACAACAACCAAAATAAATTTATATTAGTAGGTACACATCAAAAGCTATCAAAAAGGCAACCCACTGAGTGATAAAGTAACATAAAAAGTGGTAGTAGTAGTAGTTCGTATAAATAATTGCATAGGTACTTCAATATCAAAGAAAAGTGTCAAGTCATTATTACGTGTCACACCACAACTAGCTACCAAAAATAATTACACTTCTCCAGTCCTGTTTGTCGCATAAAGGTCATCTGAACAAGTAGGAACCTAGAAAATGCATCAAAACTGCTTTTATCGGATATTTCACCAGAGTTTATTAATCAGAAAAGTCTAATAAACACATAAATCATTCACTTGTACAGCAAAATCTTCTTTATTCAATAAATCTAAGATTAACTTTGCACGACTCATTGTTTATTCTAGTTAATAAGATCACGAACAAAAATAATATGCGGGAAGCGTGCGCATCGGGCGGCGTTCCGCTGAGAATAAAAGTCACTAACGCCTGCTCCCAACGGCCAACGAACCCAGATAATAGAGCAAAACTAACCAAGTCGCGAGCGGAAATTACATAGGTATCGTAGCTCTACAAAGATATTGATTGAAATATTCACCAAAAGGTTTTAGCGAATATTCGATACAAATTTCGGTGGCTATGCTAAATGCTACACATTAGAATAAAACTGATTAAAGAAGCTTGATGATTTCTCGCGTTTAGATATGTTTATGTTGATGACACTAACAATTTCGGTCGAGTAGTCATTAAGTTGACTTGGTTACTTTTCGCTTTTTGTATTTTATCGAACAAGTCATTCTGAAATAGATCAAGTAATTTAAGTTAATTTCGCTTAGGATTCAATCCCAGTTATGATTTATTTGTAAAGAGAAAAGGTAATTAAACCGAATTAAGCATAGAGTTGCAATCACACCGATTAATGAAAAAGTATTTAAGTAAATTAATTAATTTTCGATTTATCTGTTAAACACCAAATAAGTAATAACTGATTTTTGCTAAATCTAAAATAAAAACTATGACACTTACATACATAGGTGTAAGGTTGATATTCATAGAAAAAAATGGAAATTTTGATGACATAGATATGTCATCAAAATTTCCATTTTTTTTAAGAATCACCAAGTCGATATTTGGCCAAAATTGACTTGGTGATTTTTCGCTCTACGGCGACGATAATATCATTTCAGATGAGCTTTGGGTCCCTCAACCACAAAAAAAGAAAAAAAAAGAAAATAATTTAGCTAAGTTATTTGTAGAGTCCGATAGAAGTGCAAGAGAGTATGCAAGAGAGCGTTATTTGGCATTTGAAAGGGTGGAGACCGAAAGGTTGCGAGTGCAAGAGTATGAAGTGCTTGAAAGGGTGAGACAGAGAGACCAAGAGCTCCATTTACAGGCTCAATGTAAATTATTAAGTATTTTGATAAGGAAGGTAGGTTATTACGTTCTATAAGTTACAATTTGTATAGAGATATTTTAATGTATAATATAGGTAAGCTGTGTTTAGAACATTAATGAATAAATAAAACTAGTTACTGAAATACTTCATTATTCGTTTTAATTTTAAAGCAACAAATTAAAATATTAAAATTACACCTTTCTACCTGCTTATTTTAAATATTTATATTGACATAACATGTGAAGCCTATTGATCCTCTCAACCAACACGCTTCTAATAGCCCGTCCTCTTCCTAAATCATCCCCGGCTTCTCTCTCTTGAAAAACTTTTTTAGATATTGGGTTTGGTTCTGGGATAAGGTGTTCCTCTGGTTCAGGCACATTAAAATCCTTGGCTAAGTTGTGCAACACACTGCAAGCCATTATAATTTTTGCACACTTTTCTGGTGAGTAGTGTAGCGTTCGGTCTTTGCACAAACATCGCCAACGATTTTTTAATCTCCCAAAAGTGTTTTCTATCGTTACTCTGGCTTTTACATGTACACTCGTATATTTGGCTTCGGGGCTCCCTTCCACAGCATCAGGTATAGGGGTCATTAGCCAGGGCCGCTGAGGATAACCAGAATCACCTATAAATTAACATGAAACTATTATTAAAAATTAGGCAGAGTTGGTCAGAGAAATAATACTAGGTGACGTCGATTTGTAGGCAGGAAAGTTATATTTTTGTAATTTACCTAACAACCAAACTTGTTCATTTTGCCGATGTAGTTCTTGCATGTTATTATTTGCCATACTGTTTTCCCATATAACAGCATCGTGTGTAGCACCTCCATACTTTGCGTTAATATTCAAAATTCGGCAATCACTGTCGCAAATCTGAAATTTTTGTACGTTGTAAATAATCGTTAATTAAAGACTCTACATTTAAATCCAATATTTTGCAGGCATATTTGTTTGTATGTAGGACGTAATAGTGACCATTTGTACTATTAGTGAATGGAAGTGCTTCATGCAATAAAACAAATGTTAAATATTTTTTTTGGGTGTAAAAACATGGAAATGGCATCCATTAATACAGGGTGTATTGATGGATGCCATTTCCATGTTTTTACACCCCAGGAAAGCGAAACTTCGAGTAGAACCTGTAAACAATAGACATGGTTAAGTACTTAAATGCAATAATAAGGTATTTCTTATTAGCTATTTTGTCGTAACATTTTTTTAACACACTACCTATCTACTTATGAACCCACAAAGTATTATGGGATATAGGTAGTAGTATTAAGAGAACAATAATAATAATTGTTCTTGATATAATGGTATGGCCATATTTTTAAAAACAAATACTGGTTTTTCACAACATCCTTTTGCTCTCTCGTTTTCGGAAATTTAATATCGGCGGATATTAATTTGTTATATTAGTGCATCGGTCACTTCGCGTACGTATTTACTCACTGTAGTTTGCCTTAAATATTTTGCCATTCCAACAAGTCTTTGGTATGATCCAGTGGCGTAAAAAGACAATGCACAAAGAACCTGTAAAAAAAAGTAAGACATACTTATACAACAAATTGGCATCCCACCGCGGATGACACAGTCGATTAATTTTTGTGAGCGAAATAAAATTCAATTTCGTAAAAACTTGCAAAATAATTGCTTAAGTTATAAAAATAATAACAAATTGGCACTCTTTACCATTTTTATTCAGAATGTTTGGTTGACTCACCTTATGTTCCAAGCTAATACGTTTAGTAGATTTCAAAGTGTGTCGACGTAATTTATCGCACAAAAAAATAAATGCTTCTTTACTCAGTCGAAACCAATTTTTAAACTCAGTCTCACTTATGTCTAAAAAGTTATAATTTTTTCTCTGCTTACATCTAAGACTTATTCCCTGCATAAAATTTAAATAATGAACATTAAATCATTATTTACAAAAATATGCAATTTCAAAATGAACACCTAATACTTACCTAGTTTCTCGTTGTTGATTATTTTCCCCCTCAATTAAGTTTGCTGCAAGATAATAATGCAATGCACTACGTTGAAATCTAGGTGCTCTTTGCATTGTTACGTAAATTTACGCAAAAGAAATCACTTGGAACACTGATATTTTCATTAAAAATAATTTTAAAATCACGACGTAAGTTTTCTCACCGATAAATCTTTCGTGACAAAACATTCGTAAGTTCTCGATAGCTATCGTCAATCACGATTCTATACGTAAAAAAAAGGTTCGTGCTCGCAAAGTTAGTATATACATCGCTACCTTTACCGCACGATTACGTTACTATACGTAAGGCATTCGTGCTACCAAATTTTGTTGTTTTTACGTCCAATAGAGGTGCTGTCAAATTCTCATGCAAATTACTTACGTTACGATACGAATACTTTTTCGCAAGCTTTTCGTGCTCGAGGTACTGTTCTTATACTGTTTTTACGGCAACTGTTAAGATTTAGCTGTTATTTCCTATAACAGATATTTATTTTAGGAAGAACATTTGTTATATTCGGTATTTAAATATCTGTTAAGTTTATCTGTTGCGATAAATACGCCTCACAGCTACTGAGTATTGATAAGAAGTTTTTTGTAAATCGGTTCAAACTGGTAGGCAGTGGGATTATCGCAATGACCACCATGACATCTCACATTTGAAAAAAATAGTTCAATATGGTCCTAGCTTACTCGGTGAATAGGCATGTACTGAAGACAGTTTTTAGTATTTTGTACCAGTTCTTGAAATATAGATTTGGCACTCTCTAAACAAATAAAAAATCCAAGAAAACCTGTATATTGTAGAGAATTAAGTAAATTCATTTTATTTACCTCACAATTACGCTTTTTTACGTAAGCCGATAAATTTGGTAAACTTTTTGAGCTTCGTCCAGTCGTTGAAAAGCCTTTTTAAATTTTTCATTGTTCAGTGCTCTTTTTAAAACCATGTTGACGAGACCGCGAATCTAATATGTCAAAAACATCGTTTATAAGCAGTAAAAATTTTGCAGTTTCAGTAGAACTATGGAATTCAGGCAAATCTAATTTGGTTTCACAAAATACAAGTGCGTCAGCAACATTTGCACTAAACAATTGTGCTACAAGACGGACATTCATTACACAGGCCTACAATGATTTTGGTGCCGGGGATTTTAGACCTGATTTTAAGTAAGTCTTACATGTTGATATCAAAAATGCTACCAGTTTTTTTTCTATCAGCTCTAGCTTCCAAGTTAAAAAAATACACATTTCACAAAAAAATGATACTTTATTGGCATTAACCATCAAGAAATTATCTTTTGAGTGATTTCCTCCTATGAAACTGACTTGGGCAATCTCGCATGATTCCCCAACAATAGTCAGCCATCATAAGAGTATCCCACCTTCCTTGGTATCTATTCTCCATCGTTTTTATGTCTTGGTGAAAACGTTCTCCTTGTTCTTCGCTTAGATCTCCTAAATTGTGTTGGAATTGGTCTAGATGACTATTGAGATAGTGTACTTGTATACTCATATTACAGCCTAAATATTTGATACGAACTAACATTTCCTCTACAAATTCTACATAGTTGTCAGCCTTATGATTTCCGAGGAAATTGTGCGTTACTTCTACATACGATTTCCACGCAAGTCTTTCCAGTTGATTCATAGAAGTCCAAAAATTAGTGATGTCTTTAATTAATTGACGTATTTGAGGTCCATCAAAGATACCTGCTTTTAGTTTTTCAGTACTTAAATAAGGATATTTTTGTGAAATAAACTGAAAACATTGCCCATTTCTGTCGATAGCCTTAACAAATTGCTTTAACAGCCCCAATTTTATGTCGCAAATGTTCAGCACATACTTTACATACACTCTGAGGCAGCCACACTTTATCTTGCTGTCGAATTTCAATACCGAAGTAAGCAAAATACAAACGACTCACAGTGTTTGTAATTGGTTAGCTGATCTTTTAGTATGTATTCACCACAAATATAACAAAATTTATCAGGATCGTTAACACAGCATCTGGACGTACTAGCCATAATGAAGTGGTAACATTAATCAATGCTATTGTAATAATGTTTTTTTCCATGATGTTCAACAAGATCGGCAAAAAATTTAAATGAGGGTAGTAGGTAAACTAAAGCTGATGAGTTAAAATGGCGTAGGCAATATATCGTACATTACCTACTTTATCGATCACAGACACTAACAGAGCTGCACCAAAAAAAAGTTTTTTTTTGCAGGCCTGTGTTATCTTTTAATCAAAAAAGATGTGGTTTGTTCTCAACTTGTTTGCCATGAAAAATAACTCTTTTTCCTGCATTCTATGCAAAGTTTCTATGTATGACCATTAAATTGTGTTCCCATGATTGTCAAAAAAATATTTATAGTCGCCAAAAGCGTTACGAATCAATTTCAGCATATGACTGGGATCCAAAAAAAAACGAACTCGTTGCCCCGTAGTGGGATCTAATATGGTAGTTTGTAATTTTTCTGCATCAAAGCAGCAACCTAACTCTGTTGCCATAGCTAGATTTGGTCTTGTATCGTCACAAGTTAATGCTTTAACCTGAATTCCAGTTTCATGAACCAGTTCAAAAGCTTTGGTTACAAGTTCTGCTTTTAATTTTGCAGTTGTGCCTTTTACTAAAAAAAGCCAATTGGAACCTTCCACGGGGCATTAATGCCTACTTATAAAAAAAAACAGGACATCTGTAAAAAAAAAAAATAACATAACCAAATTGTCTGTTACTATTAGGAGGGCTTTCTGTTTTAGTCATGATTTTCATTTCATCGAAAACCAAACTGCCGTAAATTTTGTTATCTGGATTGGCATCTGCTTTATATTTTAAAGCTGTTAATGCCTATTTAGTAAAACCTGGTCGACCATCAATATTACTTTACCACTTTGTTCGGGAATGTGGCAAACATGTTCCAAAAGTTTTGTAGACGTATTTTGGAGAGTAAAAGTTAAGGGTTAGAGTGAAACATCTCAGTTCTGGTGAATATTTAACCCTTGACAGCATGCCACTTTAACTTTTCTTCTGTTGCCTCTGAATTAGTTCTTTTTCTTCAACACCAATTGTTTCAAGAATATTTTTTTCTTCTTTATCGATCAATGATTTTTCATCGAGTAAGTACGAGTATAATTTTCTTTTTCTAGCAAAATACATAATTTCACTTTGATAAATCTTATTACTCGTACTAACAGTGGTACCAATCATTTAATTCAAGGTTAGTTTTAATATTTTATTATAAGTGTCATTTCATTTTTACATGATTTTTTACTGTTATATGTCAAAGTTACATAATATGGCCCACTGTATGATTACCCAAAGAAGGCCCGGGCTCTCTTTGGACTACTGAATATTACATTTGGTATGTATTAAATTGCAATAAATGTTTTTTAGAAGTAGTGTACATTTTCTATTAGAAGGTTTGGAGTAGGTTAATTTTATTTTTTAAATTTGCAAAGGCAACAAAATTTCTTTACAAAGTTTATTTAAATGCTATAATAATTCAAGTTGTCTTTTCTATGAACTTTAAATAACAACCACAATTTACAGATTTATATCAAAATATATTATTTTAGGTAAGTATATTAATTAATCGTTAACGTAGTTTTCTTACATAGAGTGTTATTCATCAAAATGGCGTTAACTGGAATAAATCACGAGGCCAGTGGTCAGAAAGTCAACTTAAGAAAGCCATTAAGGCAGTAAAATGGGGTCAGATGTCACAGCGAGCAGCTGCTGTAGCGTATAGTATCCCAAGGCGTACAATGAGAAACCATTTAAAATCTGGTAAAACAGATAAAAACACTGGCAGACCTATTCTTAATAAAAAACAAGAAAATGACTTAGCTAAAAGAATAATAAGACTTGCTCACGTGGGTTTGCCATTAACCCCGAAATTTGTTCGGAAACTAGCTTATGAGGTCTGTAGAGAAGTTTTTGCAGAAAAGGGCACAAAAAGGGTAAATTTTATACCCAATGAACATGCAGAAAATGTTTCCTACGCCATGTATGCGAATGCAATAGGCAATGCAGGGACCCCAATGATTTTGTTTAAAGAAAAAATATTTAAACCAGAATTTGGAGATAATTTACTAGCCGGCAGTTTAGTAAAGATGGCACCTGGTGGCATAAAAAAAGTCAACCATCACGCGGAGAGGGCTGGTAAATATACGGTAAAGATAATGGACTGTATTTCTGAAACACTTGCAAACACCTTGAATGAATGAATGAATGAATGCATTTATTTGCTTAAAACACGGTACAGTACGATAAAAACAAATTATATGGGTTCAGCGTGTTTTACCGATGTATCGGCAGGCAAATATTTGACGTCGTCGTCTAAAATTAACAATTTTATTTTAAATGTCAAAGAGAAAAATACAATAAAATAATTAATTATAACTAATACAATAATATATGAATAATTGGATTTCAGATTACAATTTTAGAGTGCATTATACAAAAACAATTCTCATAGATAATACCTAAATCTAAACAATACATGTCAGTCCATCTAATATGTATATAAAAATAAATAAAAAATAAACGCAGTGGTCTACCTTGGAATCAGGCGTTTCATGTGTCCATCAGAACAAAATTTTGAAAACTCGTCTATAGTGTAAAAGGAGTTTTCAGAGAGTATTTTGTACAGTATGTTCTTAAACGATCTCAAGGGCAAGTCTCTCAATATGTGCGGCAACATGTTATATAATTGAATCGACATGACGTAACAATTTCGCGAAAAACATGTTGTAGATGACTGGGGTCGAACGAGTTGCCCTGGATATCGGGTGTTTTTAATGTATTGAAACAGATAAAAACCTTACCTTTCAATATAAAATCAACTTGTATGGTCATTTTCGACTTTTCGTCAACCAAAAAAGATGGGGCGTTTTGGCATCCCTACTATTATTAAATCAAATTGAAGGGGCGCACAGTGTGGTATTTGGTCTCAAAATCTGGCCAAAAATATTTTATGCCTCTAATAACAGATGTTAATTATATATTAATTAAAATGATAAATTTATTAAAACAACGACTTGTAACATATAAAAATATTTATTCATCACTACTACTAAGGTCTAAACTATTAACATTTGCTACATCACTTTCTGATAACAAACTTAGTACATCAGACGATAGTGTTTTTTTAATTAAACTGATGTCTCATTCCAATTATAAGGGGGTCTGAAGTTAAAAGAAGTCGATTCAAAATATCAACATTGCAGGTAACACGAGAAAATTTTCGGGTGTAATTTAATCTATATGACCTTATGTGTTTGTTCCTGGCCTCCGCAGCTTCTTCTGACAATTGTCCTATTGGAAGAATTGCTTCTTTGATAACTTTAGCTCCATGTCGAAGTATTTTGTGCAAGGTTGGGTACATGGGATAAAAATTATATAATGTCACGTATAGTTCGGCAGTTTCTTGACAATACTTTTCATACGCTTCTGTGTTTATTTTAAGTCCACAACATAGTGTGTCTAATATTATCTTAAACCTATAAATTAAATCTTTGTCTACTCCTGTTATGGCTGCTGATATTTCTTATTCTTCAAAAAATCGCCTGCTGGTGTTGCCATCATTCGTATTTCCAAAATTGGTTTTGGGAATGTCAACTAAAAGGCCCAGTTGTTGTTTGAATTGGTCTTGAATTTGTTTTTTTTTATTTCCCACCATTTGTTTTTCTTCTGCAGTAAGACGAGCGCGCCATTTTCTTACAGGAAGTTTGTATGCCAAATGTAAGATATTCTCAAAAAATCGGATTCGAACATGTAATAAGGAAAGCCCAAAGCTCAATTTTCCTTTTTACTCGGCCTCGCCTTGGATAGGTCATTAAATTCAGTAGAAGTAGCGTCACATATATAGGGTCTAACGAAATTAGTTATCAACCGGCCGAGGGGGATATCTATACATCACACTGATCAAGCTCACCAAATTTGGGCCAAAAATTCAGTCTAGTTATCGAGATATTCAACAAAACATTCGCATTTCTCAGTTGTGAAAAAACACACCATTTACAGCTGTTTAACTACTACACTGGCAAGTGCGCACGCCCACAACCATAGCCGACTGACAAGGGTGCACACCAACAAAAATAGCCGCCAGCGCAAACCTAAAGTAAGCCCTAACTTAATGGTATACAGTTGTAAATTACTTGTCAAAGCAGCATAATGGCGGCTTGATTAAACACTTTTAAAACGTTTGGTTTTGCATTCAAATATCCAACCGTATTTCATTGATTTAAGGTTCACATTGTCTCTCGTCTCGGTTCCTTTTCTTCACCTAAAGACAGCTCTAAAACTTCAAAGAATCCGCCAATAATTCCGCTTCCGTTTGTCGGTATCACTGGATAGGGTGACAATGATTTTATGAAGCTTCTTATCTTTAATTTTTATTCCAGGATCTTCCAATTTTCCTTCCTTATCTAAATTAATTATTCGTTTATGTTTTGGTTTGAGACCCAAAAAGCTATGTAAGTATTTAATGTTCTGTAGTTTTGAAAACGAATTGTCGTAAATCGTTTCATTACTCGACTTCATTTAGGTATTAAGACACAAGCATAAACAACAAAATCATTTGATCGTAGCTTCTTAAAAAATCGTTATCGAACCTGTATTAACCGAATAATTCTTAAGTATTAAATTCCATGAGATGACAGAATGGCATGGATTTAACTGGAATCTACTGTTGCAGTAGGCTTTATAATTAATTATCCTCAGTAAACTTCATATTGGGTAATAAACATACAACAAAAGTATTTACCGGCGTGGACACCCTGCACTGCCACTGCCTACCTACACACACGCAGTACGCAACAAGACAAGGCACGTGCGGTACTCGTACTTACGGCCGCGCGCGCCGAAAGGCGAGCAGCTAGCGAGGCGGCGTCTTCTGTGTCGCCTATTAGCGCAAGCGTTTAGTGATGTGCGCGGATACGACCTGTGATACGTACGACAGCTGAGAGGAATTTTAATCTACTCAAATATCAGATCAAAGCAATGAATTTTATTAAATATATTTTATTTTTTTATCTTAAAACATTCATTGTTCAGTTACGGACGGATATTTTTGTAATAATGCACTTAATTTGTCTTTATTTTGACACTATCAGAATGTCTACTAATGAATAAGAAAAATGCCACATGTAGGTACTAAGGACGAACAGTATCTTTTAGTCCTTGGAAGCATTAAGTAGTGTTATTATTATTATCTGAAACAACGAAATTGGTTAAGTTTTGATAAATTTAAAAGATAAGGTATGTACCTAAAGTTGTGTTTTTTATTTTGGGTCTAAGCCACTTTGAAAGAAATAATATGGAGTGGAGTGGCGTTAAGATTAATTCCTCTTAATTCGTTATTCAATATCCCGATTCGATATCGCGAGCGCACCGAACATAAGCACATCCCTCGCAGCCGGCGCAGCGGCTCTTTCTTTAGCGCCCTACTCACACATCTGCCGCAGGGGCAATCTAGGGTGCATGGCGGTTGTGGCGATATCGGGAGTATCTCTACACACTTGCCTGCCGTGCAGTGTTTCCGAGTAAGCCGAACTGAGCACACGTATTGAGAATGGCACCCGTATTATCGACCAATCAAAAGATTGGAGTAGCCTTGGCGCTTTCTGTGGTGCTGCCTCAAAAAAAAAAGGAAAAGGAGATACTGGGTGAAGAAATGGCTACTGAAAAGAAGTGAGTTATGCCACATGAATATTATAAAAGAACTGGAAGTAGATAACTTCAATAACTTTTTACGGATGGATTTTGACTCTTTTGAAGAGCTTCTTGCAATGGTGGCACCATTTATAGAAAAAAAAAAATACATTGATGCGGAATGCCATAAGCGCTAGAGAACGATTAATTGCTACGCTTCGGTTTTTGGCCAGTGGACAAACGTACGAGGATTTGAAATTTAGTTGTATCATATCACCACAATTGATGTCAACAATGATTCCTGAGATTATTATTATTATCTGAAACAACGAAATTGGTTAAGTTTTGATAAATTTAAAAGATAAGGTATGTACCTAAAGTTGTGTTTTTTATTTTGGGTCTAAGCCACTTTGAAAGAAATAATATGGAGTGGAGTGGCGTTAAGATTAATTCCTCTTAATTCGTTATTCAATATCCCGATTCGATATCGCGAGCGCACCGAACATAAGCACATCCCTCGCAGCCGGCGCAGCGGCTCTTTCTTTAGCGCCCTACTCACACATCTGCCGCAGGGGCAATCTAGGGTGCATGGCGGTTGTGGCGATATCGGGAGTATCTCTACACACTTGCCTGCCGTGCAGTGTTTCCGAGTAAGCCGAACTGAGCACACGTATTGAGAATGGCACCCGTATTATCGACCAATCAAAAGATTGGAGTAGCCTTGGCGCTTTCTGTGGTGCTGCCTCAAAAAAAAAAGGAAAAGGAGATACTGGGTGAAGAAATGGCTACTGAAAAGAAGTGAGTTATGCCACATGAATATTATAAAAGAACTGGAAGTAGATAACTTCAATAACTTTTTACGGATGGATTTTGACTCTTTTGAAGAGCTTCTTGCAATGGTGGCACCATTTATAGAAAAAAAAAAATACATTGATGCGGAATGCCATAAGCGCTAGAGAACGATTAATTGCTACGCTTCGGTTTTTGGCCAGTGGACAAACGTACGAGGATTTGAAATTTAGTTGTATCATATCACCACAATTGATGTCAACAATGATTCCTGAGACTTGTTGGGCGATTTACAATTGTCTGAAACATTATATAAAGGTAAGTTTATATAAAGTATAATTATAAAAAGTAAACCTACATGTTAGAAATTTAATTTCCCGAAATTCTAGATAAACTGTTTTTTCTTGTAAGTACTCAACCAAGATTCAACCACAAAGAAAACAATCACAGTCGGTGAAATATTTTTTATTAATACGAAATCAATACGAAATCAATGGTAATATCATCATATTGAACCTCAGAAAGTTGTGAGGATTCTGTAGGAGTTGGAACAGATGCAAAGGCTTGATGTTGTGGGGATGGAGTTGGAGCAGATGAGTATGATTGATGTCATTGATGTTGTGGGGATGGAGTAGGAGCAGATGCGTAGGATTGATGTTGTGGGGATGGAGTAGGAGCAGATGCGTAGGATTGATGTTGTGGGGATGGTGTAGGAGCAGATGCGTAGGATTGATGTTGTGGGGATGGAGTAGGAGCAGATGCGTAGGATTGATGTTGTGGGGATGGAGTAGGAGCAGACACGTAGGATTGATATTGAGGGGATGGTGTAAGAGTATTAATAGGTACTGAATGAATGTACGGATTATGATATTGGTTTTTCAAAGTGATTGACGATTCTTCTGTTAGTTTTCCAAGTTGGCCATAGAAAATGACTTCAGATATTAATTTTTTTGCAACAACTTGCTGGTGTTTACTTAAATTTTTCAATTGAATACCATAGCCCATTCCTATGACTTCCCATTCATCTGTAGTGGTAAGAAGTTTTTGAGCAGTATCAAATAGTTTCTCTTGTTTTTTTTGTAAGTTTAATCGCGGTTTTCTTGGGGCAGGTTCTTTTTCTGTTTTGTCTAGCTTACTTGGACGTTTTAGGTTGAGTGATTGACTACCAGATGGTTCATCCAATTCCAAGTTCTGTGAAACCTGAAATATTAAATTTCTCAGTTACTGTTTGTTTCAGATGCCCACATCGGAAACTGAATGGAAGAACACAGCAAAAATGTATGAAAAAATGAAATGAAAAACAGCGCAACGATGAAGGAAACTACGTTAGAAATCAATTCAAGTCGTATTTTAACGGACAAGGCAGTGTTGATTTTCAAGAAGACATGTTACGAGTAATATAAGAGCATTAAAATAGTTTTAATGTTGATGAAATACTTAAGTACTTATACCTAAAATTTAGAAGTAATTCTAATAAATATATATATATATATATAATTGTGCCAAGTGGTTTTATTCTTGTTTTATTTTAAGTATTACCTCGTCAGAGTCCATGGTATCTACTCCCGTGCGAGATGGTTCAGTAGTCTCTTCAATAAAAGTAAAGAGATTGTAATACCAAAGAGATGGTTTGTACACATCATCGCTGCCAGATCCTGTTTGTTTTGAAGAATAAACCTAAAAAAGATAACACATTGAAATGAAATACAAATACCTACTAAAAAAAAATTTCAAAACACAATTTTGAATAATCATTACTTAATTAAATATACGTAACTTTTTTAACTCCCGAAAAAAGGATGTCCGCATGTTTTCAAATTTTTTTTTGAAAGCCGGCAGATCCATGTTGGTTTTGAGTTCCCCAAAAATTTCAAACATTAGTGTGAATGTTTGCTGCCTCATGTCGCGGTTAAAATAATGTTTATGATTTTTATCCCACATGTGAGGTCGGTCTTGATAAACTTCTATAATTCGCGTCCAAACTTCGCGTTCGCTGTCGGCCGCCATTTTGATTGTTCGCTATGTATACGTGCACTCCGTGTAACAGATACTGACAAACTGACTGAGAAATTGCCCCAATCGCGCTACACACACAGCGACGGCAGGGACGACTTAGGGATCAAGGATGGTCTCGCGCCCCTGCCGCCCTGCCGCAGGGGCAATCCTCCAAATTGCCCCTGCATGCCTACACACATCACAATTAAGGATGCAATTAAGGGTCATCCCCACTCCTAAATCCTAGATTGCCCCTGCGGCAGATGTGTGAGTAGGGCGCTTTTCTCGACTTTCGGCAAAGCGCCCGCGCGTGTACCTATGTATTGCACGCAATTTGTTTTTTTTTTTTTCCTCCGTTTGCCTCAGTCTTGTAATTGCTTTCAAATGGTGAGGATGTTTAGTAACATAACGCGATGCCATTTTATTACCACAATGCAATGGCGTGAACCCACGGAAAATTTTAACAGCAGAACAGCGGTTCCGCGATTGGGGCAGTTTATGCCTGTAGACGACACTAAGTGACCACGGCTGCCTGTGACAGTGAAAGCGGCCGTCCTGAAATTTTTTGACCGCCACCCGACGGCTACCTTAGCTGATGCAGCTGCCAGCCTCGACTGGATCTGCTTGCGGACGTCGTGGGGGAATGTTCATTCAGCAAGATGGAGCGCCTGCCCACATTGACCGCGATTTACCTACGTGCCTACTCCCTACCTAACGAGCAAGTACGGGCGTCGCTGGATCGGTCGCAGTGGGTCGGTACCCTGGTCAACGCGTTCCCCGACCCCTGACTCAATTTACGCCAGTGAATCCTGAACACATTTAATGTGGTGAAAAGTGACAGTGACACATTGGTCGTCTTGTGTGTTTTAATGCCCAAGGAGAGCATTTTCAACAAGTTTTGTAATTTATAAATCTACTGAAAATAATTACGTTTAAATAAGTAAGTAGTAAGTTAGTAAATTCTGTTATCAGGTACTTTTTAATGAACTGACTTTGGCACATTAAGTTAGTGTAAAGGTTTTAGAGTACTTGTGCTGCTAAAATGTGATGGGAAGTAATAATAAATTATTGTAAAATGGCATTTTCATTTTATTCTTAACCACTTTACATCTTATTCTGTTAGTAGCAAAATTCAGATTAAACTTTATTACAACTTCGATAGACTTAGACTTAGTTAGATTTTGCAATCTAAGTTTATTTTCATTGATTTGACTAGAATGATTGTTTGTTTTTATTACTTTGCTAACCATACCAGATTTATCACAATAACTTAAAATCAAAAGCTTGGTAAAATGTAACAGGAAATCATTATCATCAGGTAGGTAGGATCATTTCATTACACTTTTAATTTACACATTCGACGGGTAATAAGAAGGAGATGATTACAGCTTCGAAAGAGAGTAAAAGTAAGTAAATCTATCTCCCTCTTAAGTAAAAAATGCGTTTATTTAACTTGCACAGGTAAGTAGTTATTATTTTCACCTAGACGAATACCAGCCAGCTAGGTTTGTCATCTCATCCAAATTGTAGCAGCCTGGGGTCTTCTCTGTAAGATTTCCGACTCTAGCTGTTACTTTCTCGCACTATCATGATGACAGAGGCGGCTAGAGTCGACAAAGTAGGCACCTCCAGCCTTTTCGTCTCGATCTTACAGCTGTGTGTGTGTGAATGCGCTTTGAATTGTGTTCGTGTAACTACACTGTCTGTCTGTGAAACGACGCATGTGTGTGCGTAAAGAAACAGCGTGTTTAATCATTAGCAGTATTTTAATCGAATTATTTTGTTAGAAAACACAACTTTGAGAAATGACTATAAAACTATTGTTCATTTTTTGCCATCGTATTCAGTATGATGTATAGATACCCTCCTTTGTCGGTTGATAACTAATTTCGTTAGACCCTGTATAACATCTCATTGCTGATTTGGTATGAGTGGCGGCATTACAAACTTTTCCGTCGACCATTGTGAATAGCATTTTGTGTCTGATGGACAGGTCCTCGAATTTGGTGCTGGAAAGTTCCGCAATTTGTGATTTAATATAATTTATTTCTTCGTTTGTTAGATCAGTAGTCTCCTTCACAAATCTTATCCTTATAGGTCGACAGTAGCGAGGTGAAGACGGGGTTGGATTTTGCCAAAATATTTTATTTCAGGTCCGTAAACTAATTGAAGTGGAACTACAGAGCTTTGAAACACATTTGCATCAGATTCGGCTTCATTTTCGAATTTCATTTTGTATTGAATTTGCTGCGACCCGTCACAACCCCATTTATCAATCAAAACCAAAGACTGTTTTTCGTCTTCACTTAAAGATTCTAAGCCTTGTTTGAGATGGCAACTTAGTATTGTCGCCGTGTGATCCATCAGCTTTTGCACTTTTATTTCAGCACATGTCTCGGTTACTCTGTGAATTTCTGGATAGCACTCTTTCTTTACTTTTTGCAACACAGAATAGCACGGAAAAAACGATTTGTTTGTTTCTCGGATTATTTCATATTGGGCCGTAGTAAGTCCCGCTTCTGTGAACATTGCCAAAGCACGTAAAGGCGATAACTGGCGGGGAAGCTTTTGCTCTTCAGTTCTTTCTTTTATAGCTCTGACATATTTTGTCGCTCTTCGAGGACTTTTACGACTTTCGAAGCATCAACTTTGCCAGACTCTCGCAATTTCATTTGCGTAGCATAGGTTAACTCATCTCTCGATCTAAGATCTTCCGTTTTTCGTATTTTTCTTCTTTCACTGGACTGTATGAAAGCCTTTTGAGGTCGACCAGGACTCACTCCTGTAACAATACAAAATTATAATTACTTAAAGTATTTAATATTCGTCTAGTATTAATTAATAATTAATTATTGTTGAAAATATAAAAGATATTGTAATTTTAGGTACCTGTACTAGGCAGCCAAATTATTTCATTTAGCCAAACTGCATTGTTGTCTTCAAATCTTGCTTGTGTTTTTCGGGCCGCTAACCATTTTTGCTTGAATTAATGTTTAATAATGGAAAGCTTTTGTTTAAAACAATATCGGCTGAAATTTCATTGAAAAAATATAGTGTTATACAAAGTACATACCTGGGACAGAAGGATCCATAAAAAAAAAATCAAAGAAATTGCTTACGCACAAAGACACAAACGTTTTTAAAACGCTAAAAACTGAGCACATCGACAAATCACACGAATACTGCTAGCGAACGGTAACTTCCGACTGGTGCTGTGACGCACTCCGTCAGGGTAGCGCGATACGGGTTTCGTCTTTTGTTTCAATAACTACCTGGCTTTTTAAATAAATAGAACAAAGGGTTCGCAATCAAGTATTTTATACTTGATTTAATTTGAAATTGAAACAGGTTTTTGGCCAGGTTTTAAGATCAAATACCACACTGTGGGGCGTTTAATGGTCACCGTTCTAAAAGTACAGTCAGCAACGGAATATAAATAAAATGTACTTTTAATCTAAAGGAAACATAAAAATATTATACGTGTAATATTGAGCATAGTTTCTAAACTTGTTATTCATGTTTTAATACAAATAACATAGAAGTGAAAAATACCTCGAGAGAAATAAGTCCATTGTATTTCTCATAATAAAGACAAAAGGTACTCAAATACCACGTGCGCGTACCTGAAGGAAGCAGGTAGTGACATCAACTCCTACAGCAAGGAATATAATAATATTTACACTGGTGAAATGGTTAGTCAGTTGCTATTCACTAACGGGCCAGGTCTCTTTTGCAAAATCTTAATACCAGATTTAATGTATTGTGTATATGTGACAGCAAACATGGACGACTGCCCAGGCCCGAGCAGTGGCACTTGCCAAGTAAGTACTTGTTTTTTTTTCGTTCTGGTATACTTGTACTTGTATGAAATCAATAGATCCGTGACAGTTTGTTGAACTATGAAAATAATTTTGGTGAGGCGGCGTGTAAATAGCCGACAACACGCGGGGAGCGCAATTATGAAAAATTATGTTTGTAGATTAATTATATTGATTCCTAAGAACCTCACCCTGCGAATTGAAGAAAGAAACATGGTTTCAACGTCAGCACCGAAAACTATTGGCCCATTAACCTGCAGACCAGCTCAGATAACGCCTCACCAGCTCCTCTCCGCAGCTCACACCGTGAAGCACTTTCACGAAACCGATTGTCAAATCACTGCTGGGTATTTATAACGAGTTTCTTGCAACTTTCTGCTGTCCATCACGGAGAAAAAACGGACTCCTAACTAAAATTACGGGAGAAGACGCGCCCGAGATGTCGAAAAAGTTAGGAATGCGCGCACTGGTCGGCGCTCGGTGTACGGTAGCCGAAACTATGGCGCTGGTGTCGCCAGGTTCAGCGAATCCAAGAGCGCGATCCTTATGGCAGGTGAACCAAATAGCTTTAGATACTAATTTATAGAAACCATTTGAAAATAATAAATAATTATTAAAGAAATTACCTATTACTTTAGGTTTAGTAAAAATAAATATTTTTAAAATTAATTTGGGTCACTTAAGGTGTAATTAACTGTCTCCTATTTAAGTGTATGAAGTTATATATTTTTTTGGATTTCTTTTCTTTTTGAATAACTTGGGAATATTTGTATTCATCATTATTATGGTGCTTTTTTATAAAGAAGAAGATATACTTCATTTCTTAATATTTGTATATTCATGAAATCCTGTTGTTGCAACCAGCAAAAGAGGTCAAAGGCAATTGATGAGGGCCGGCCCCGGCCATTTATTCAACTTTCACATGATAATCAAAACTGACACTGTTTGGAGGTGTGTCCATCGGCTTGAATGCAATGCATTAAAGCAACCTTATACGTTGGAAATATAAAATAACGTGTATATTGTGCGAGAGAGCCCACACAAATGCATACTGAGTTCAGTGAATAATCTTATTGTGAAATTGAAAAGCGATGCAAGAACCAATTCCCCAAGTGTACGAATTTTATTCCATAAAGTCAAAGATGCTAGTTATGACTTACTTCAAGATTTACCTAAGTACAAGAATTTCAAGAGGTCCTTATACAGAGCCAGACTCAATGCCCTAAATGTACCTAGAACGCACTTCACGAAAAGGGAAGATATCATTATACCTGATATATACAGTTATTTTTTTTTACTTTTTGATGATTTGTCGGATCCAGCAAATCGTATAATAGCGTTTTGTACACAAACAGCCCGAAACATACTAACCAGTCTTAAAACATTTTTTGCCGACGCCACATTCAGGAGTTGTTGCAAACTATTTTATCAATATAATTCTACTGCTTTAATGGTGATATTCATATTTATTTATTTATTTAGAAACCATACAGCGTAACAGATTAATTGTTAGTTTATAATTAGGTACAAAAGCAAGTAAGGCCAATTATAAGGTTTCCTTATACAAACTAATGGTATGTACGTAGCAAAGCGTCACTTAGGGTAAGTTAAGAACTTCTTTTTAGACTTCCGTATGAATTCAAAAATAAAAATAAATAGATGTCACCAGTGCGTCGTGTATTAGCAGCCCAGTAGGTAATGTAAACATTTTGTACATTAATAGTAAGCGTGAGAAAGCCTTTCAGCCTACGCGGATGTCATGTGCCACAGTCTATCACCTATACGTATATAAACATTTTGGAAGGTCAAATTATGTTACTATATATTTGAAGATAAATACATCATAACATATCATTTAGAGAAATATATGGCAAGAAATATATAAAAATAAGGTAAGTACCGAAAACTCCACAAATATGTTGCCGTTTATTTACGTCCTCTTGCCAAATAAAGAACAAAATACATACGGAAGATTGTTGGCGATGCTGAAAGAACTCCTTAAGCAATGCATGCGAGATCCGGACTACCTAAAGGCTAAGATTAAAATATATGGCAGAAAATCTTCAGAATAAAAAAATAAAAATCTTGCGTACAGATAATGGATGTGAGTACTGCAGTAATGATTATGAAGATTCCTTAAAGAGAAACGGTATCATACATCAAAAAACAAACCCTTACACCCCTGAACAGAATGGACTGACTGAAAAATCAAGCCGAACCATTGTTGAAAATGCGAGATGCTTACTTATTGAAACAGGTTTAAACAAAAAATTTTGGGCAAAAGCTGCTTACACAGCACTCTATCGGAAAAACAGATCAGTAGACCCCATATGAAGCTTGAACCATATTTGTAAGTCCCGTAATGGTGCATATACCAAAAGAAAAAAGAACCAAGTGTGATGAAAAGTCAAAGATGCATATTGCATTATACTGGTTGGTTTTAGTGAAAACAAGGGTTACAGAATTTATGACCCAATTGAAAATAATGAAACTACGAATAGAGCTGTTGTATTTATGTAAAAGTTAAGAAGTACAGAAACTGTAACCATTCCAGTAGAGACCACAGATTCAGTATCAGAATTGCTGGAGGAATCTGCGGTGAAGACATATGTAGACGTGTGCACAATTTTCTTGCCGGAACGGGCTGATTATGACACTCTGGGTCAGAGCCTTAGATGGACTCTGCCAACAATTAAGAACGATTCGCGGTTCACTCGCCACCACCGAATAACAAAGCACTTACCAGTGGGAGGAGGCTTTTCCACGTACGAGTGGAATAGGATGGCTGATGATGCTTGTTCGTAGCTGGTAAAGGCGTGAAGATCAGGTGGCTACGCGATAGTCGTGGCGCCGATGTCAATATGGATGGATTGAAATTCTTATGCTCACTATAGGACACAAACACCGCGCACACACTTACACTTGTAGTTCACCGAAATAATGTTCGATTTTCAAAATATTAATGGATTTGCAGCTGACGAGTTTTTGTAGCAGCTCACGGCAGAGACGCATCACACTCTCGTGGTAGCCAATCATAAATCGACTCCCGCCGATATGCCCTAAGATTGGGCCTTTGTTATTGGTTGAGCGAATGAATGAATCGTCCGCCACCAGCCTGTTGGCGGCACATTTCAAATTAGGAACGTTTACTTTACATACCGCCCACCAAAATACAGCTGATATTTTCCGGATAACGAAGTAAAAAAAAGTAAACGATAAAATACCTACTGTTTAAAAACGACTAACACAGAAAAACTTAGATGAAGTTACTTAGTTTTAGAACGGATAAAATTAATTACTAATTTTAAGTACCTAGCTAAAAAACGAGGAAAATAACGAATTATTTAATACGAGTTACGTTTCTATAGGTAGAGGACACAGTTTTACTAGAGGGCGTTTGATAAAACCACCCTTGGTTTTGATAGTTGCCACCCGAACGGTTCCATCGGGACCCGGATGTAATTCATATACTCTTCCTAAAGACCATTGCAAAGGTACGCGATCATCATCTTTAATGATTACGATTGAATTGACGGATAACGGTTTAGACGCCTTCGTCCATTTCATGCGTTGAGAAAGAGAAGTTAAATATTCTTTTTTCCTACGTATCCAAAAGTTTTGAACTAAGGATTGAATTAATTGCCACCGGTTAAGTCGATACAATTTAACTGAAGAATAATCCTCATCGGGGACGCTTGTAAGTGGTTCCAAAGTTAAAAAGTGACCAGGGGTCAAGACGTTTAAATCATTCGGATCAGCACTCAAAGCACATAAGGGTCGCGAATTCAAAACGGCCTCAATCTGAATGAATAGAGTGCTAAGGTCCTCAAATGTTAAAACCTGATTGCCAACAATACGATAAAGGTGCGTCTTTGCAGCCTTAATTTGGTTTTCCCATACTCCCCCAAAGTGAGGCGAAGAAGGAGGGTTAAAAATGAATTTAATATGTTCTACCTGCGACGCTTCTTCTATTAACGATAAAAAATTGCTAGCACCTACAAAGTTCGTGCCGCAGTCGGCATGAATTATACTACAACGTCCACGACGACCTACGAATGCATTACGACGTAATGCAGCTATAAAACCATCAGTAGAAAGAGATGACACCACTTCAAGATGGACCGCCTTAGTAGTCAAACAGACGAATAAGCAGAGGTAAGCTTTGTCCATCCTCGCACCGCGATGGTTCCCGATTTTAATGCGGAACGGTCCACCGAAATCAACACCGATGACCGAAAATGGTTTAACTTGGTTAATACGATAAGAAGGAAGGTCGCTCATGAACGGTTCCAATGGCTTAGGATTAGTTCTGTAGCATCCGATGCACCTTGAAAGACAACGACGAATAGCTCGTTTAGCAGATAAAACCCAAAACCGTTGCATGACTAAATAATGAGTAGTATTTTGCCCTGTATGACAGTACTTACGATGAGTGGATTCAATAAGTTTATTTGTAAAGGGATGATCACAAGGTAAGAGCGCGGGATGTTTTTGATCATATTCTAAACCAGCGCGAGATATCCTACCGCCCACCCTGAGAATACCCGCTTTGTCAATAAAGGGATTCAATTTTTGAAACGGTTTGGGTAACGATTGGTTCGATTTAACACGTTGAATTTCACTTTGAAACGATGAATTTTGCACAGATTTTACGATTAATAATAACGAATGATGGTTTTCATCCTCAGTAAGAATAGAACCGTTATGGCGCTCGTCTGTACTTTTAGAACGAATGTTATGTAGAAATCTTCGAATATAAGAAACGATACGAGTTATTTTATCCAACGAAGAATAGCGTTTTAATAAAACATCGAATATAGAATCTTGCTGTCCATCGCTATCTTGATCGGTAATCAAAGTAACTGAGTGTCGTTCCTCAGTACGCACAATTTGCTCTTTATCATTGGTAAGAAACCTTTGAGAATTTTTCGGCCAACAATCAGAAGTTTGTGACAGCCATGATGGACCTAACCACCACAACGAATTATTAAGAAGATCGTGAGGAAGTTGACCACGAGAACATACATCCGCAGGATTATCACCTGAGGCGACATGATGCCATGAACTCGCAGAGATAATATCCTGAATGTGGCTATTTCTATTTGCCACGAATGTAGTCCACCGAGACGAGTGCGACCGAAGCCAGGAAAGGACAACAGTCGAGTCAGTCCAAAGATGAATACAATCGCTAGGTATTTTGGACTGATACGCATCCAGTACGAATTTTGTGAGGTCTGCGAGGATAACAGCACCACAGAGCTCCAAACGAGGTAAAGAAAGACGTTTCAATGGAGCGACGCGTGCCTTGGCGCATAACAGCCGAGTATGAATAGATCCGTCAGCACACAAGACCCTAAAATAAATAACAGCTCCGTACGCGAGTTCGGAACTATCACAAAAGCCATGAAGCTCGTATGAAATTACATTATCGAGAGTGAGACGACGTGGAATACTCAGCGAGCCAATAATAGGCAGCTGATCACAGAAAGATTTCCAGACGTTAATTATGTCATGGGGCGGCGTCTCATCCCAAGAAATTCCGAGAAGCCAAAGTCTCTGCAGTAAACATTTGACTTGAATAGTAAGCGGTGATAGAAACCCCAAAGGATCAAATATCTTAGCAATCTCACTAAGGATAACACGCTTAGTACATGGTCGATCAGAAGGAGTCACATCGAATAAAAACGAATCTGATACTGGATTCCACTTGAGTCCAAGTACCTTAAGAGTAGGATATCAGAAAATGATTTAGAATCCAGAAGACATTCTTCCTGGGAAAGATCTGATAACAAACTTGGTGAATTACTAGCCCATTTTCTTAATACGAAATGACCTAGTTGGAATAATTTAACGATTTGTAATTTAGCTTCCAACGCGGTGGTCAGATTTTCACAACCAGTAACAACGTCATCTACGTAAATATCGGTCGATAACATTTTCTTAGCCAGAGGAAATTCACTACCTTCGTCCTCTACTAGTTGCTTGATTGTCCTACAAGCTAGAAACGGAGCGGATGAAACCCCATAAGTTACCGTATTAAGTCTATATTCCTTTAACACCTGATCAGGGCCTGATCTCCAGAAGATTCTCTGATAATCTCGATGTTCATCGGAGACAAGAATTTGTCTATACATCTGACGTATGTCAGCCATAAAGACAACCGAATGTATTCGATAGTGGAGCAAAATCCCAACGATGTTAGATTGAAGTTTAGGTCCTGTCAACAACGTGTCATTCAACGAAATGCCCTTAGCATCCTTTGCCGATGCATCAAAGACGACGCGTAATTTTGTTGTGGTACTATCTGGCTTAATGACGCAATGATGCGGAATGTAGAATTTGCCTTGGTTCAACTCCGCCGGATTCACTAAAGACATGTGGCCGGATTTTTCATAGTCATCCATAAATTCACAGTATTGTTGATGTACAAGAGGATCACGAGATAAGCGACGTTTGATCGCATGGAAACGTCTCAAGGCAATATCACGAGAACCTTCAAAGACTGGTTCCACAGTGTCTTTAAAAGGAAGACGCACTCCGTACCTACCACTCGAATCACGATAGTGGTCAGTTGTATAAGCTTGCTCGCACAAGATCTCCTCGGGTGTAAGAGGTGACGCCTGAGGAACACTATCCACCTCCCAAAATCGTTGAATGGCCGTTGCCAACTCGATGTCGGATTTTGAAGAGACTTGTACCAACGATGAGGATGCAAGTGGCGTTCTACCTAATAAAAGCCAACCGAATACCGAATTAATTGCAAGTGGCTGATTTGCATTGCCTTTCAAGCGCTGACCAAGAAGTGACTCGGCGAAAAAATCTGCACCAAGCAAAACATCGATAGGACCAGGGATGTCAAAACCTGGATCAGCTAACGGTAACGAGTTAATGTGAGTCCAACCTGACGAACTAAGTTTAGCTATGGGTTGCTCACCACAGATATTTGATATAACGTGCATGTCTAAATCGAATAACGAATTATTTTGAACCGACTGAACAACGAATTAAGCCGACGACGTCAGTAGCAACACCTCCTAAACCATTGATATTCGATTCGCATGAGATTGGTTGAATAAGACGCTGAACTGCGTGTCGCGTTATAAAATTATTTTGACTTCCGGTGTCGAATAATGCGCGAAAAGAATGATACCTACCGTCCGAGTCCTGTATTTGAATGATAGCCGTAGCTAACAACACAGTCGTGTTAACAAAATTTGTTGAAGACTTAGAATTTTCCTTAACAAATAGGGAAACGGATTTAGACTCTTTGGAGTTATCATCATCACTAGGTTTTTTGTTATCACGATCCCTATGAAGTAACGTGTGATGTTTATGTTTACATTTCAAACAACGACATATCGATTTACAATCCTTCAGGTGATGAGATGATTTCAGACAGTTGAAGCACAATTTGGCCTCTGTTGTATAAGACATCTACGGATTTAGCGAGAAATATTTCACAACGTGTTATTGAATGACTAGCTGAACATAAAGAACATACCAGAATTGGTTTATCAATTTTATCTGAGGCTTGACCTTGAATTTTATTACCTGCCAACAATGTGTGGGTGGCCTTGGAACCTTTAGAAAAACTATTGAAAGTAGGTTTCGCGTTTGAAACGAAAGCTCGACCAGTTGATTCCTTAGTCGTAGGATTTCCTTTATAACCCTCAGAAAAATGATTATCGCGTGACAGCGATTCACATTTAGAATGTAAAAAGTTCTTCAGCTGAGAATAGTCCGGAATCTCAGTGTTGATATACTTCTCTTCGAATTCACGACGTATCTTCGAGTCCAATTTAGATAAAATATGATACACGAGAATAAAATCCCATTTGTGCACCGGAAGGTCTTGTTTACGTAAAATGCTCAAGTTTTCGTCAATACAATCTAACGATCGACGAAACTCGGTCGCGTTGTTGAGTTTGAAAGAAACGTTTAAAATATCTTTCCAACAAGTGAAAGATAATTCAAGCTTATGTTGATAACGCGCAACTAAGGCCGCGTGCGCATCGGAGTAGTAATCACCTGTTACGGGATATTTCCGTATAAGCGATAGCGGGTCACCGCTAAGTGTCGACACCAGATATTGAAATTTCTCCACATCGGTAAGAGAATGACAGTTATGGATCAGTGAATTAAAAGAATCAATAAATTCGGGCCATTGTTTTATATTACCTGAAAACGTAGGTAACGAAATTTTAGGTAACTTGATGTGAGACTTTAATGGTGTAGACTCAGCCTTATGATTTATATTTACTTCTGATTCCGCCTTTTGTAAACATCTCGATATTGACATAACACGGAAATATGTGTCATCAAAACGAGTACGAATATCATCATCAATACAATTTTCCTCATCACTGGCTGAGTTAGATGAATCCAGTAATTCAAGTATTGAGAAGTGTGCAAGTTCGAAATCAGACCTAATGTTTGATAATTGATCACAATATGAAAAGAAAAGATCGCATTGATTAACGTCCGATTCGGCAACAATACCGACCTCTAATGCCTTTAACATACGGTTCAAAGCTATAGTACGCTTTCGACGTAATGACGGTAAGTCTTGAATAGTGTATGTTTCAGAAGTATTTTTCGATTTAGATTTAGAATGACTAAGCTTCCGAGTAGCACGCTTCGGATTAAAAGACATGATAACAAGTTATTGTACTTAAAAGGTATAACACGACTATTTACGATTCCACTTCACGTGATTGCGGTGAAATGAACCAAATAGGTATATCAAACGAGTAAAAAAAATATGTGTTGTTTACGAATAAAAACGATTGATTGGAGTGTGAAAGCGTATGATTTCGTTAATAACGAATAAAACTAGCGTACTTCTTATCACAGCCGACTATGTATACACAAAGCACCGAATTGAATTTTATAGCTTGCTAGTGTATGATCTGTAATAATAAATAGGTATGAGTACTGAAAGTAAAACATAACAGCCGAATATAATATACCCTTAAACGGAATTGAATAGGATTGTATAGGTATGATCTGTTATTATTACTCAACGGATTCACGAGTGCACGACTTAAAGCTGCAAATCGACAATATTAAATGATTGTTTACAATGATCAACTTGAAGTTGCCGAGTAATACGGGTTACGATTAAAATGACAGTAATGAACGAACTGGAATGAATAGTGATTACAAATGTCACTGTCAATTGTGAACGATGGAACCATACAAGTTGGAACGAATGAGATTGATCTGTGAGTGAGCAATTGAACTGTTTTTTGTGAACTTCCGTTTTGTGTAGTGAAAAAACGAATGAATTCAAACGCACACATAAAACAGACGAAATGCGAAATATTTACAACTGAGCAATGGAATACGACGTGTACCTACTTACTTACTTCTACCTACCTGACCGGTCACGAAATAAAATGTATCTGCGTAACTGGAAAAAATATTGTTTGAAACGTATTGTATTTTGAATTTACGACTTAGAAAAGCTACGAATGACTATTTGTTATTAATTGACTATGCGTTTTAGGTACTATTTTAAGCGAAAAAACGTGAAAATACCAGCTACATTTATAGGGCGAATTTTACAATTAAGATCATGAGCCACCCATTCCCGGGTTTCGGAACCATGTAGACGTGTGCACAATTGCCTTGCCGGAACGGGCTGATTGTGACACTCTGGGTCAGAGCCTTAGATGGACTCTGCCAACAATTAAGAACGATTCGCGGTTCTCTCGCCACCACCGAATAACAAAGCACTTACCAGTGGGAGGAGGCTTTTCCACGTACGAGTGAAATAGGATGGCTGATGATGCTTGTTCGTAGCTGGTGAAGGCGTGAAGATCAGGTAGCCACGCGATAGTCGTGGCGCCGATGTCAATATGGATGGATTGAAATTCTTATGCTCACTATAGGACACAAACACCGCGCACACACTTACACTTGAAGTTCAAATTTTTGTTTTCTCACAACTTCCATAGAAAACCAAAGATTAATGTGAAAATTTGAAACAGACATGCCAAAAGTCTTTTAAGAAGGCAGGTAGTAAATTAATTATGTGTTTTTTATTTCAGATCTAAAGAAGGACCTAGGTATATCTACAAAAGTATAGGTAATTCATTCAAAAATGCCGACGTGTTGTTTGCGTGGTTGTAAAAACAACTAGCAAAAATCCAGCCACGATATGTTTCGCAGGTAATAAGTATAAATTTTTAGATCAATGTTAAATATGCTATATTAGTCTGTTACATGAAACCTTATAATTGCCCTTACTAATACTTTACGCTGTATGGTTTCTTAATAAATATTTAAAAAATAGAAGCAACCAGTGTGGTACTGTCCACTACACCAGCAACGACGCAAAGTGTCAAAATAATGACACTTATTACGGCCCGTTTCACAATATTCTATCCCGATGAGTAGTAACCTTATACAAAATGACGAAATTATTCGCTGGTTAGTGCTTATTTACTGGTGATGATGAAACATGCCCTCAGTACATATAAGTACAATTTTGTTCATTTTCTATTTTAGATTTCCACGTCTTGATAAAGATAAAAGAGAAGAGTGGATTACTTTTGTGCAAAATGATAGAAGAGAAGACAATTGGCTTCCCTCCCAAGTAACAATTCAGGTTATAAAAAGGTCATAAACAAGTTCTAGAACCTTTTATAAAAACAACTGGTCACGGCTATTTGGCAACAAGAACGTTATATTTAAGGATACAGAACCTCCTGGTGGCCGAAAGGGCCCAGCCCTGAGAACCTCCTGAGGACTAATAGGCCCTGACCAATTTAGAACCAATAAGCACTTGCTAGAACCTCTAAGCTGTTAAAACAACTTTTATGGGATTATCGTATGCCAAAAAATGACCTATTCACAACCTTGAGGTTACAAGAGTGACCAAGTTAGGACCTTATACCAGGTTATATTTTAGTTTTAACGTGGCCATTAAAGTAGCTTGCACGCTGTTTTTTTGGCATTCGAAATAACTAAAAAATATGCTATGAGGCATCGGCAAAAATAAATTCTAGACCAGTCAGTATTATTTTAGTTATAATTTGGTAATCAGATTCAAAATTATTTTTTAAAGTGAACGATTTGTAAATAAACAATGGCGACGTGTTTCAATGAAACTAAGTAATATAAAAATAATAGTTATTAAAATAAAATTAGGCAGTTAGGATGGGAAATAACTGTGTGCATACCAGTTTGTCGTCGAAAATGGGTATGATTTAGCTAAAAAACAAAAGCGCTCGCAATATTATAAAAATTCATCATAATTTATTAAAAACTAAAATAACAAAAACTATAAGTTCTTTGCGAAATTGGTGCAAAATTCACTTTGAGTTTAACATGAGTTAATTTGATGTTCCTTTATAAATTAGTAATGTATTTCTAGTAAAATAAATAATTTCAGTAATTAATTGAAATGCGATTTCATTATTCAAAATGGAGTCCTGGTCTTTAATACTTACAAGCTGCAAAAAATGCTACTGAAAATGCTTGTAGGTTTCATAAAAAGCTAATGCACAACTATTAAGCATTTCACAGCCACAAAGGTCTCGTAAAAAGCTAAAGCTGCCAATAAGGCATTTCTCAGGGCTTACTAGCTGTTTTAATAACCATTTAGCCATATTGACGACCATTGTGCCATTGTTCGAGACCTCTAAGACTTGTATTAACGTGTTTAGTCCGCGTCAAGTGCTTGAGGACGAAGGTTGTGTCGCTTAATTGTTTTGGCTGTTAGAAATAAAAGAATACAGGCTGCTACAAATCAAAGGAACCACACTGGTAAGTTTATATTATTACTTTCTAATTAAGTTTTATTATTGCTGCGTTTTACCGGCCGATTATATAGGTTACTTTAATGGTATGGCCGCCAAAATTGTACATTTCTGTCCCTGTTGTGAAAATAACAAAATCCCCACACCTATTTTATTTATAATGATGACGAGTAAAGATCACTGATTGTTCAGCTTATTTTTTGTACTTACTTTTATGTAAAATTTAAGTTTTTTCAACGAAAGTGCCTCTGCAGCCGGCGCCGGCTACCAAAATTTTTCTGTTTGGTAGCCGGCACTGCACGCACATAGGTATGTTGGCACCATTATGAATATAAATTTTGCCGTTAGTCCTAAGACCGTGATGGCTCTGGTATGGGGCAATCCCGAATCCAGAAGCCCCGGGTTCGAATCCCGATGCATGCAGTTGGCTTTGTATGTTTTTTTTTTTCAAGTTTCTTTTTTTAATACTATTCGGTGCGGGAGCGAGCGAAGCGAGCTCGGAAGATCGGAGCACCCCCGTATCTGTTTTGTCAGGTTAAGGTTCGAAGCACTGCCTCTGCGCCGTTACTCTTCGTGGTTCTCCGTCAATCATAATTCATCACCTTTCTCATCTTAAATTAGTGCAAAATAGGCTATTTGACAATGTGAAAATCAATGTGTCCATTACTGTAATCAGTACTTATTATGAGTTTAAAAATGATTATTTATTATCAGAAGTTGAAAATAGTAATTATTTTCTGTAAAAATCCGTAAATAAAATCGGATTTTTTTTACGTTTGTCACGTGACACAAAACGATCCTGATTGATCAGGTTTATAAGTGACGTCACTGGCTTGTAAACTTAGTTTGCTTTGTACTAATTATTATCTTTCGAAAAGGTTTCTAACTCATTTTGTTACATAAATTAATGTTAATGTCTAAATCCAATCGCACTTTGGTTTTTGTTTACAAGAAATGTATGTGGCTCATGAATGCCACAGATCATAGCACAAGCTAGTGACGTCACTGACACCATTGCATCGCCATATTGTCAAAGTAGCATTTTGGCGCGCTATTTGAATATTGAATTTTCATTTTGATATTTTTCAGCAAATATGTGCAATAATTAAAAAATACAACTTTTACTGGGTTCCTTAAGCACTACTTAATAATATAAAATAGATTTTATAACATTGAACATAAAGAACTCGTAATATACATAATGTACTTTTTTTCACTTTACAGATAATGCCTTTCAAAGTAGTACAGACCATAGAAAACGGAAAAATTTGTATTTCTGCAGTACCAAGTGGCTGGGAAGTAGATGGCACGTTATGGTGGCCTCCTAAGTCACAATCAGGCAACATATGTATTGAGAACTCCACTCCAAAACAAAAGTGGACATCATATTCATGTGTGGTTAAAAGGCAATACAATACATACAAAGAAGCAACGGCAGAGGCAGAAAGAATGGAAGCTGAAACAGATACAGAAACAGATGAAATAGACACTAGGAAGGAAGGAAATGCCAGTTGCTTGTTTGGTGATTTCAATTCCATGATTTTATCAAACCAAGACAACTACCAGATTGAACATATTCATCAACCTGCAGCTGCAGCAGCACAAATTGTAAGTATTTATTGTTTTCTTCTTTTATAATTCAAAAAGTATAAAATTGAGTTAAATTAAAGACGCAGGGAATTGAGCACTATAATAAATCTCTAGAGGGGTCGTGTCTGTACATTGAATATTTTTGTGAAAAAATAATTGCAACAGGCATTATAAACGATACCAAGATCAAAACAATTTTTTTAGAATTTTTGTCTGTCTGTCTGTCTGTGTGTTACCACATCACGCCAAAACCACTGGACGGATTTTGATGAAACTTTTTTTATTTGACTACGTGTTACCCGGGTTCAAACTTAGGATAGAAAAAATCACGCCACCAGACTTAGGGGGTAGGCAGGAAGTTGTATTTTGATTGTTTTTAAACCGATTTTGATGGAACTTTTTTTAATTGATTGAGTGTTACCTAGACTCAAAAATACGATACAAATAATCACGCCACCTAACTTAGGGGGTAGGCAGGAAATTGAATATTAATTATTTTTTAACCAATTTTGAAGAGACTTTTTTTATTCAACTTTTTTTTTACCTGTACTCGAACGTAGTTAAAATACAAATAATCACGCTACCAGACCTAGGCGGTAGGCAGGAAATTGAATATTGATTATATTTTAACCAATTTTGAAGAGACTTTTTTATTCAACTGAGTGTTTTTCTATTTACCTGTACTCGAACGAAGTTAGAATACAAATAATCACGTTACCAGATTTAGGGGGTAGGCAGGAAATTGAATTCGGATTTTACCTAGACTCATTGAACAATTCAAGGAACCTACCTTCTAACATTGAGTAAGTACCCCAGTTTGTATGGAAAACACGCAGTGTCGAACATACTGGAAACGCTTCTTCGCGCATAGGAGCGGGATCTGATAGCCCGCGCGCGGAAGCGTGTTTTCCATACAAAGACAAAGATTAGACAATGAGAAACACGTTTCCGCGCGCGGGCTATCAGATCCCGCTCCTATGCGCGAAGAAGCGTTTCCAGTATGTTCGACACTGCGTGTTTTCCATACAAACCGGGCGTACGAAGTCGCGGGCACAGCTAGTACTACATAAAATTATAAGAGTTTTAAAATTAATCAGTTAATTTTTTCATACTTTGTGCACTAACTTAACTTTCTTTTTAGGGGGAAAATATCTCACTAAGTGATTGCAATTTGGACACTTCGTACATTATAAAGACCAATGACCACACAGAAGAAATACTGCAAAATCAAAAAATAATTATAGATCTCCTTAAAAAACAAGCTGAAATGTCAACGCGCATAGCAACGCAGTTAGCTAAGCACGATGTGTCGTTTGCCGAAATTTATAAGAAATTGAATAATAATACTGAGAGCAATAACAATATATATAACAGTAACAGTAACAATATATTAATAGAAAAGTTCCCACGAATAAATACAATAGAGGAACTTAAACAATTAGAAGAAAATTTAAAAGAGCCTACTTTTAAATCAAAATATATTAACTCCATGTCAAATTTATGCTCGAAAGGAAGTAACATGTCAGGATTAATGTTATGCTACAGACTAATCGACGAATTTATAGCACGTAATGTACTATTACAATGTTCATGGACTGGAAATGCAAGAAATAATGGAGAACATGAAAAAATTGCTTTCAAATTTTTTGAAAACATCAGATATGCGTTCTTTACCATTATAAACAATGGTGATTCAAAATTTAGCCAAATAGAATGTGATCAATTTTTTAAAAGAATATTGAAAAATTCCAAACAAAGATTATTGAATAGCACAAAAGCCAGTACACCTAAGAGCAAAAAAAGCTTAAAAAGAAAGATAAGCTCACCACAGTCACCCACAATTGAAGAAAACAGCAACGAAAATCAAGTACAAGAAAAAATAGATACAAATGAAAAAGAGATTACAGACACAGCAGTACAAGAAAGTGTAAAAACAAAAGACGCAATAAATAGACACAGTGTTGACATTGAAGTCCAAAAAAGTATAGATCCTACAGAAAATGGAAACGATATACGCATTCAACAAAAAAATACAGAAAAAAAAGATGAAATAGGTGAAGACAATGCGGTGCAAAAAAAGACAGTAGAAGAAATTGCAATAGGTGAGAAAGGATTAGGATCAGAAATAAAAAATAATGCTGCCACTGAAGAAAATATAAAAATGCAAGATCAACAAAGGATAGACAAAGAATATGCTATTTTGATGCTGCTTAGGGAAACAGAGAAGAATAAGAAGCGAAAAAGAAAACAGATAAAAAAGAACAAGAGAACTGTGTTACAAACAGAGAATAACAATTCGCTGCCCACTATTTTTGAAGATAATAATCCCAAGTAATTTTTGCTTTATGAGATTCTTTTAAATATTAGTTTTTCGTCCGTGAACTTTTTCTAATAGATCTTATGTAGCGGTATATCAGCGCCTAACATACTGATATTCAGTAAAAAAAATAGTGTTTTAATCATGTTATAATAGGTAATTTGTGTTAAATGCTGTGCAATGTAAAATTCAGCAACTTTTTTATTTCTTTGTTTTGTTTAAACGCTTGCAATTTTTATTAAATGTAAAAGTTGTTGATAATATTAGTTTTAAGCAATTTGATTTTTTTTTGAATAATGAGTCGTTTGTGTTTTTTATTGAAATGTATAGGTGGTTGTTTATTTTAGTGTTATTTTTAAACTATAGTCTTTGAATTTTAAAATTTATAATACTGGGTTTCAATTCAACGACTTCATTTAAATTTAAATTTTGAATAAAAGTTTTATTTATGTTCATCATCATCACTTCAGCCGAAAGACGTCAACTGCTGAACATTGGCGTCCAGCAACCTTCACCAGGTCGTCTGTCCACCTTGTGGGAGGCCGTCCAACACTACGTCTTCCGGCCCATGGCCGCCACTCGAGAACCTTTATTCCCCATCGGTTATCAGTTATTTATGTTAAGTGTTGGTATTGTTATAAATTTTAAATGGTCGCATCTTTGCAATGCGAAACGTAAGATTTATTGATAATATTGATTTCATTTCTAAACAAATAGTTAATTTCTGTGAAGTGTTCTGCATTGTTGAAATTTTTAAAGTCTGCAAACTTTAGGTAATTGAAATGTTAAGGTGGTTGATAATTTTGTTTTTAAATTTGTTTGTTTTACCGAATAGTAATTTGTGTTTGTGTATTGTTTATATTCTAAATAGCTGTGTTTATTGAAATGTTACATACACATTAAGATTTGATTTCAACTGTGAACAAATAGCTAATTTGTTTTGAGGTTTACGTTTTTCATCCTATGGATTTGTCGAATCCCGGAAAAATTAAGCATATTTTTTACTGACATCATTTCAGACGGTATTTGGTGTTTGATTGTGCTACATATCATGCGACTTAAAAAAAGTTATATAAATCTACTTGTTCTTCTAGTCAAACACTGTATGAAATGATTTCATTAAAAAGTCATTATTTTTTCGTGATTCGATAGATCCATAGTATGAAAAACGTACAATTGTGTACTTGACACAATCGTAAATAAATAAATTACAAGGTGCTCACGATGTAATTTATTTATTTAAGTAATAATTATCAAGACTTGTTTGATATTTTTTTAATATACTATTTACCGTAAGGCATTACTACGTTACAAATCTTACAATGCGTTAGCTCGAAAATTTTTAGAACAAATTGTCATTTTGACTGTAAAAGTAACTCTGACTAGGTAGTTATGTGCCCAATTGTTAAAAAATTGTGAAAGAAAACGTGTCTTCGTTTTTTACCTTATAAATAATATTAATGTAAGCCGACTGATTTTAATGATAAACATCTGATTATAATTTCTCAAATAAAACCAATTACTTAATATTGAAATAATCGTATTTATTTAGAAAGAGTGTGCAGTAAGGGTATAAATACAGTCTGTTCCTTATTCATTATATGCACTAACTTACATTTGATATCAGACACCTTAAATATCTCCTCTGCCTCTAATTCAATCCTAGCAGTGAATATATTTAGAACAGTAGAAATTATCGGCGTTAGAAAAAAAGGCAAGGCTCCCTTTACCTTTCTTCCAGTAATTAAATACTCATCATTCAGTCTTGTCACTGCTTCAAAATGCACTATATCATTTTGCTTCGTTAAAAACCACTTATCTTCGTAGTTACCGCCAAGACAATAGTCTTTGAAAAAAATTATTTTGTAAATGGCTATTGTATTCTCTGCTCCAACAACATTGCGGAGATGAACATTATCCGATACACATTTTAATAAAGGATGAATAGACTTTTCCTGTTTTGCAGTAACATCAAATTTTTGCTTTTCAACAAGACGTCTTGCTACTTGTGCTAACGGATTATTACCGCTTCTTAGCATATTTTTTATTTCAAACAATTTAGACTCAAATGGGTAAGCAGTAAAATTTGATAAGTTACCCAAAATTTTAACATCATCCACCAAATGCGTTAAATTATGAATATTACTTGTTATAAAATATTCACCGTATATTTTAGCGTAACAACTTACGTAACGCATTAACAATGCTTCGGCGACATGGAGGTGTACAACGTAATAATCTGAAGTACATATGGTTATCGCACAGAATAAACCCAGAAAATGGTCATAAACCTCTGGCGCTAGGATACCCTTCAAGATGACGATTCCAATATATAAAAGGAAATGTCTGTATTCTAAACCTTTCCAGTATAACAAACAATCTAGTCCTCTGACAGCTCTATGAAGCTCACGGGGTAGCTTTATTTTTACCAGGCGTTTAGATACTTCTTCTGTAACTTTTGCAGACCATTTGAGTGATTTATTTTTGTAGGTACCATCGCGCCAACCTGCAATAAAAACATATGAAATATGTAAATTAAAAGTGAACACACCAAAGCCTTATAATTGTGAACAGATATAAAAGTAACTATTGATCGGAAGCTTTAGTAGCACTGAGTCAGTTTTGTGGTGATATTCATCTTCCTTTTGTCGAAAATTTGCATCTGTTCTCTTCGGATACTGTTTATCAGGGTAGTAATTGGTATGTGACGTATGAGAGTACTCTCCAACAATAGTACATTTTTGGCATCCGTGCTGAGAATTAAAGTTCACCACACCTGAGACAAGACATGAAGATATTTAGGCAGTAAAATGTTAGGAAGATTTTAAAACTTTGACTTTTAAAATAATCATCAATCATCGGGCTTTGTGTTTAGCAATTAATTACACGCAAACACAAACACATACGCTTGCAGGCACACATGAACACGATCAATATATTGTATAAAGAATTACTGGCTGACTATAACTCAACCAACCCAGTGATTGACGTCAATAAACAACCAAAAATAGTAAAACGGGGTATCTTATAAAAGCGAAACATATATTTTTTAAGGAATTACCTTTTACAAATGATCTCGCTGGAGAATCGCATATAAAACATTTCAGGCACACATTTATTTTGTATTTGCCGATTGATACTCCACCCTCATTGATTATAATCAATAATTCTTCAACGAATTCTGATAAAAACTCGTTTGCGTTGATAGGTTTGCCTTTTCCATAGTACATGCCAATTATCATTGGCTTACTGTCATGATTATTAACATTAAATAGAATAGGCCAAAATTCATTTTTAGATGACTTGAAAATTGGTAAACCATCAATGTTAATATTAATAGATATATTATGGCTTCTATCTGTGTCGGAAAATAATTCTTGTAAGCATTCTTTTAAACCATTATGCCAATATTGTCCACCTGAAATATCCTTAATATTTATTTTTCTAGGAGTAGCCAGAAACGTTCTAGCATCCTTAGGAAATGGTGCACTTGTATACTTGTTCAGGATTTCTAAAAGATCATTAATAGCAACATGCTTGATATTGTGTTTCAGCGCCCATTCTCTAACATTTTGACAAAAGTCAAAATTATTAACTTCAAACTCTTCAATTTCACTTCCAGTTGAGCTTTGTTGCTCTGAATCGCATTCGTCGTTTAAGCTACTACTAGTACTAGCATGTTCAGTACTGGATTCTTGAGAAGGCAGTTCGTTATAATCATCATGTTCGTCAGGCACATCATCATTATCGTTGTCATGTAGTTCAACCTGGCAAAAAGGTTTGTCAATGTTAAATGATAATATTTAGCTATTACACGTAAGCAATAACAAGTAAAAAAGATTATTTATATACTATCTTCAAAATTGTTATTTAAAATGGGAAGCAAAATGTTTAATTTAAACATTTAAATTATTATTGTAAAAAATGTTAAAAAATCGTTAGCGCCGTTTTTGAGAAATAAATATTTTTGTTCATTTGTATCACAGGTACATTAACTAATTTTTAAAATTAACCCATAATACAAAATTTCATCCAATTCGGTTCAGCGTTTAAGGCTCTAGAGCAGCTGACAACGGAACAGACATACATACACACATAACTACATCCATACATACATACATACACATTTGATTTCTTTTTCACATTTTCTGACTCGGTTATCAATCCTGAACCTATCCCCATCAAAATCTCGACATCGATTTCTTTTACAGTTACAATACTTCCTTACTCGCTTCGCTCGTTCGAAAGTAATAACATGCACTAACCAAACACTAATAGACCTGAGACTATTGTGTATAAAAATATTTTATCGTGTAGAAATAAGATATTGTTTAAAAACAAGTACTTACTTCGTCAGCCGTAATGCGGAGCAGATTTTTTTTAATTCTTCTCTTAAAATGTCCACTCCTAACTATTTGTTTCCAAGGCTTCATCCTGTATTCGTAAAGATTTTATGCAGCTCCTAAATAGATACTTTACTGGCACTTGTTGCTGCTTAGAAGTCTTGACAAAGAATGACAGGACAATTACGAAAGTAATTAGCTGTACACCACTTCAAACGGTTATTCGATGTTCCTTTTGGATTTCAGTAAGTCCTTAAGGTTTTATGAAAAGCCAGTTGGTCCTAGATGGGTTGCATAAAATGCTAAATGGCTTTTAGATTCTCTCAAAGCTTAAAAGTTGTTAAAAGGTAATGTGTATAACCAAGTAGTCATAGATTAGAATGTTCGTTGCCAAAATGTGGCTAAAATATTACCTCTTCAAAACCTAAAGGTCCCAAGACTATTTAGTCTGGATGAGAAGCACAGACAACGTTGTTATAACCTCTTACATCAAGTCTAGTAAGCATTTTTAATAACTTACAGGTTCTAAGACCTATTAGTAATTGATATGGCCTAAATATAAACTCTGGGTTACATAACAACCAATCTAGATCCTTTTTATAACTTATAAGCATTTTTCAGAACTTACATCTTCAAAGTGTGTTTCTACACATTTCAAAGACCGGGATTGTTACATAACAAAATCAGGACGTAAATACCTAAAAAATGCTGTGCCTTATGACCCAGTTGTTTTCTTTGCCATTTTGTGCCATTGCTGTTTGCTTTGTTGCCAATCAAAAATCAAAATACATATGAGAGACTTTTCAAAATTTTAAAAGAACAATTTTACGTGAATATCGATACTTTCAAGTGTGATTATGAGCTTGCCATTATCTTTTTTTAATATTCAAGCCATTATCATTTTTTAAAAGCTGTCTAGAAGAAGTTAAAATCAATTGGATTCAGTTCTGCAAAAGAGGGCCGTAAATGCACCCAGCTATTCTCCCAGTTCCCACTGTTGCCTCCGGTACTTATACCCGCGGCATACCTATCGTTATGTGAATTGGCTCCTTGCACTGAGGCAAAGCACATCGTTTCAAAATTATTTTGTCAAGCAGTGGATTGAACTCATCACAACAGAAGTCTTCAGTTGTTACGGTGAAATATTCCGTACAACAAATGCAATCGAGGGTTGGCATAAACGGATCAATACGAAAATTCTGGAAAAACACCATTATTTTAGATAAAACGAGACGAAACTCGGATATTGCCATTGATGCTCAAATAAACAAAATTGTGTCTGAATGTACATCAGATAAAATATCGATAATAGAATGCTTGCAATGTCTTGCGGTACTAAGGAGACTTAATAATAAAAGAAAATAAATCTTTTTCACTTCATTCACTCCATTTGTTTCGACCAATCTAAAATACTGGCAAAAGAACGGCGTTTTATTCCGCGAATGCTACGTGAAACTATTGAAATTAGAAAACATCCAAATTTTAATAGAGAAGATTGTTGGATAGTTTCAGCGACATGGAATCCTATTCTAGCAAAAACCCAAGCAACACCTTTCATTGCAAGAGCTCAAGACACGGTTATTACTATTATTGATTTTTTTGGGCCAAATGCAAGCCAACTCGACCAGTGATTGATGTATTGTGGCAGCTCTTTTGATTATAGCTCACTAATTATGCCCAATGAATTGAATCCAAGAACCGCCAGATTTTTCGGGGAGTGTTATCTCATCCGGGTGTATTATACCTAGTCAGGTCATAAGTTCTGTCACTTGTGTAATATGAAATAATTTAGACATGTTTATTATTTATGTAACCATTTATATAGCAAAATGAATGGGATTATGGTATTTCTTTCAATTTGCGCCTTCACAGCTTTCATCACTGCTGGAGTCCTAACAGAGCGAGGGCGACCACTTCTTGAAGATTTTTTCCACAGAGATACACTTTCCCCGTTGAGACACTTTTAATAAAACGGCGCTTTTATTCCTGTTAGATACACTTTTCGGTACTGTTGTGTATAAAATAAATAAGTACTGAAGATTAATTATTTGCATGTGCAAAACACATATGCACTCTTGTTTATATTATTTATACATTATTTATATAAAAGCCTCATAGTGGATAGATTGACTGAATGTATCAACGCTTTATTAGCCAAAGGCCACTTCCCAGACTCGCTAAAACTAGCTAAAGTGACTCCAATATACAAATCTGGGGTAAAGACGGAGCCCGGCAATTATCGTCCAATATCTGTGTTGCCTTTGCTATCAAAGATAGTAGAAAAAATACTTCATGAACGCATTGAGACATATCTACATTCAATTAATTTCATTAGCGATAGACAGTTTGGATTCCGACCAAATAGTAACACTCTAGCTGCTACACTTGACTTAATTACTAAAATACGTCAAAATATTGACCAGAAAAATATAGCTTTGGGGGTATTCATAGATCTACAAAAAGCTTTTGATACCGTCAGTCATGAAATCCTACTAAATAAACTAGCCATGATAGGTGTCGGTGGTGTTGCTCACAAAATGTTAACATCTATCTGAGAAACCGCCAACAAATTGTGAAAATCGATGGGTGCCAAAGCAAAGCTCTTTCGATCCAGTGTGGAGTTCCTCAAGGTTCTATACTTGGCCCCTTACTATTTTTAACTTAAATAAACAATATCGATGACATAGGACTTAATGGCCATATCACGTTATACGCCGATGACACCTGCCTGTTTTACTTTGGACCATCAATAAGCAGTCTAGTTTCGCTTGCCCAACAGGACCTTGATAAACTCACAACCTGGTTGCAACAAAAGCTTTTAACCGTCAACACATCCAAAACCTCTTATATTATTTTTAGAGCCAAAAACAAGCCTATACCGCCGTACTGTCCACTGAAAATCGTAAATACACCTATACACGAAAAAACTAATGAGAAATACCTAGGTCTATATTTAGATAATATGCTGACGTGGAACGTACATATTGATCATATTAAGAAAAGACTTTCCTCACTAATGGCGTCTTTGCGTCCAATAGTTCGCTGCATACCACGTAAAGCAAGATATGATATATATAACTCACTTGTAAAGTCTCGCTTAATTTATCTCATTGAAATTTGGGGCAATGCATCAAAAACAAAAATTTCGGAACTCCAAACATCACAAAATAAAATAATCAAACTTCTTTTTCATTACCCATACCTTACGTCCACTTCAAAAATGTATGCTGAAACTAACTTAATGAATATAAGACAGCTATTCGCATACAGCACTTACTTGCTTATCCGCAAAATATTGAATAAAACCATCCACACCTCAATCACGCTTAAGGCCACAATGGCCCATGCGTGCCCACTACAGGCCATCGCCATTGTGTACAGGGGGTAATGGTATATGATGGCGGACAATTGTCCATCGTGGCGCGCAATCGGGGAGTTGTCGGTTTTTTGGGCACACTTCAAAGGAATCGTGGCGTAGCGTGGCCTGTGGTGTTTACACAATCGGCCATTGTTTAGTTTGTCACCGGCCGCTGACCGGGATAGTACACTTTTGTGTTGCGTGCTATTGGCGTGGCGTGCGATCGTCCACAATGTCAACAGCGTGGAGCAATGAAGAAACTTTCAAGTTTATTGATTTATATCAATCTGAGCCCGCAATTTGGGACTCAAATAATGCACTGCACAAGGATAAAAACAAGGTATGTTTATACTAATTTTATTTTGATAGAAATTATGCTATAGATAGCAAACTTCTATACTAATATTAGGAAGGACTTAAATTATTGTTTGTTGGAATTGAATAGGCTCCGAAACTAATGTACCAATTTGAAAAATTATTTTAGCATAAGAATCCTACATTATCCCTGATGAAAATAGGCGATAAAAGAGCCTCATCTGAAAATAATAAATGTAGTATTGTGGTGTTTTCAGGTGAATGATGCATGGAATCGCATTGCAGACTCCCTGCAAATTCCTGTTTCGGAACTTAAAAAAAAGAAAGAGACATTGATGTCCGCATTTCGGATGCATTTCAAGAAAAAACAAGATTCGATCCGATCTGGTATGGGAGAAGATGAAATTTACAAGCCAATTTGGATTTTTTATGATGCCATGGAGGCATTTTTAAAAGGCAAATACACTGCTAAAAGTGTAATTTCAACAGATGAGCAAAGGGTAAGTAAAACAATTAATTAGTTTTAAATTTTTTTATTAATAAGTAACTAAGTATTTACTCATTTTGATTTCCACAAATTATAAACTAATTAAATTATGCATCATAGGCCCTAACATTGCATAGTCTTCTTTGATGGATGTAATTCATAAAATTTGATCTTATTTGCGTAGCATTAATAGGAGCCCGACGAGGTACAGATTGTAATGGTAATAGATTTTCTTCATGGTTTACTCTCATACCTACATGGATTAATTCACCATTCCTATCATAGCTGTCAGTACTGCCTGGTGGAGTATAAATATTGCGAGATGATTTGCTCTTTCTTAAAAAATTGTGTAGTAATAAACAGCTGTGGGTTATAATAGAAGTTTTAACGACATCTAATGGAATAGGTCTTTTAAATACTCTAAAAACTGACGATAATATCCCGAAAGTATTCTCTACGACCGCACGAGAACGTGATAGTTGTTGATTGAACATTCTTTCTGGGGTACCCAACTGATGATGTCCAGGAAAGGGCTTCATAATATGAGTACTAAGAGCAAAAGCGCCATCACCCAGAAAAACATAAGGCATATTAGTATTACTTCCAGGAAGTGGGCAACTAGGTGGTAAATTAAGGGTCCCATCACATATTTTTTTCCACAAATTGCTTTGATTTAAAACACCTCCATTACTAATTCTCCCTTGGCTTCCTATGTCAGCAAACAAAAAACAGTAATCACTATCTACTAGGGCTAATAAAACGATGCTGAAACTTCCTTTGTAATTAAAGTATTCAGATCCGGTATGAGCTGGTGCTAATATGGTAATATGCTTCCCATCTATCGCGCCAAGACAATGGGGAAAGCTGAATCCTTCCGTTTTGGTCAGCCATTCTTCAGGACTTGTGGGAATCTGAAAAAATAAATATATTTTTTTCAGGCAGTCATTGGAGAACAGACAGAAGAAGAAACGGAAAATCCAAGTGATGCTAGAAACAACACAGAACCAAAGGACATGAATATAAAGATACCTGTACAGAGGAGACGTTCAGTTAAGCCACCTGAGTTAGAAAAAGCAGATAAGGAAATGTCAAAGGCTTTTAATACGTTAAACCAGGCTATTCTCAATAAAGACCAACAAAATAAAAAAGAGGACGACTGCGTCTTGTATGGGAGGCTTCTTGCTAGCAAACTCAGAAAATATTCAGACAATGAGAGACAAGAAATAATGTACGAAATTGATGGATTACTATTAAAACGCCGTCGCAATTGTAGTCCTCAGTACGTGTCTTCACCTTCTCAAATCATTATAAGTAAACGTCCGTCTTCTTCAGCCACCAGCTATTCTTGTCCATCACCGTCGTCATCTTGGATCAATCGCCCCTCATCGTCTTCAAATCATTATATTACTTCTCCTATACAAAGCCCATCACCTATTCCACCTGCGCAAACTCCATCCCCTTTTCCACTTACTGAACTCCCTAATGCCTCATACACACAAGAAGTAGTTTATCAATCCCCCAACAGAATCCATACACCTGTCCCTACGATCCATATACCTGAGGGATCCATGCAAACAATTTCTAACGAATTGTATTCTCAGACACAGAGTCAGTCTCAAAACATTTTGGCTGATGCTTATGCAAAAGCTTTGAATGACGATTGTTAAAATAACCAATTAAAAAAATGTAATGGGGCAATAATTATTGATTAAAAAATTTAAAGTATATACAAATGTTTTACTAACTCACCTTAATCATGTCCTTTAGCACTTGGTTCAGAGCCAAACATACTTCAGGAATAATTCTAGATATGAGTGTACTTGATATTTTAAAATGGTAGTGCAGGCTCCTATAACTGTCTCCAGTCGCAAGAAATCGCAATGTCAATGCCAATCTTATTTTTGGAGGTATTGCTTCTCGCCAATATGTATCCTTTTTTGCAATAATTGGCGATATTTTTTGCAATATATACTCGAAATCACTAGATGACATACGAACAAAGTTATCGAATTCCCCTGATGGTTCTGCAACAAGGTCGCTTAACAGATTGTCCATGAATTGCCTGAAAATGGTAAAAAAAAATCTTAGTCATGTTCTTTACGTTAACATTCTAAATATTAATATCATAACCTAAGTACCACATTAAAAAATCTACGTACCTTGTCCTGTTTCGATGAATGGTCAGCATCCACCATCGCCTTTTTCGCCATTTCTTTTTAATAACTTTGTGACGGTACACACTTCTGTAATACTTGTAAACAGTATACAAATAAATAGCTGCAGCCGTAATTACTTCGACGTCCATCGCAAGTGGTTTGCCAGGCAGCAATGAGCCATGCGCCATTGTGTGAACACCAAGTGATCGTGGCCTACCATTGTGCATTGCAAAGCGTGGCCCATCACAGGCCATTGTGTACTGGGGGCTTTACACAGACACATCAGGTTACTACGCGCGCGACACGTCGTCGAGCGAGTTATTTGGTTTTACCTAAAACGCGTACAAATTACGGCAAGCGCATGTTGACTTTTGAAGGAGCACAGCTGTTTAATAAACTACCTACAGAATTAAAAAATGACGACTCGATGAGTGCTTTCAAAGCGAAACTTGCCGAATACGTTTTGGAGGTGTTGTAGTGAATAAGTTTCATGTTTTTTGTTTGATTTATCTGGTTCGTTGTGATACTTGTGATTGACATTTATTACTTTTAAAATGTAGTACGTACGAGTAGCATAGATCGGCGCGAACGATATGTAAATAATGAAATACTTACTTATTTTTATGTTATATTTGTTCTCATGTAAGTGACAGTGTCTTTTTTTGAGAAATAAATAATCTTTAAACCTAAACCTATACATGTTTATACCTTTTTTGGTAATGTCAAATGAAAAGAGGAAAATTATCATTATGACATTTCATTGTCACTTTATTGACAGGCGTGTTGTGCAATACTTAAATTATTTTTCTGATTGATTTTTATATATAACATTAAACTACGAATTGAAAACGGATAAGACTGGAAGTTCTGGGAGTGCTGGTGCATGTGCACCAGAATTCATGTTCGTACTTACTAAAAAAGGTAAACAAGCCCTCATACGAGCGGGACATCGTTACGTATTAAATAAAATTAATAGAAGTGGCTCTGGCGCTGTGAAAATAAAGAATGCAACGCAACACTAACTTTAAATGTTGAACAAAAATCAGTACAAACAGAAAAGCCGCATATCTGTGAACCCGATTTCCAAAAGATGAAAATCGAAATAGCCTTCCACCAAAACTTGACACCTATTCCATCACTATATGAAGAACACATGGCAAAATTCAAGGAAAACGAGGATTTTTGGACGTAGTTTTCGTAAAGTGAAGAACGGTTTGTACAACGCAGGGCTCAAGTATTTTAATACAAAAATAACAGTTTTTAAAAAACTAAGAGACTTCGTCATTCCAACAAAGTTAGCTGAAATTTTTTTACTTTGTGAAGACGGAATAAGTGTCAAAATTTTAGTTTTTTTGTCTCGACGTTCAAGCTCGTATTAGTTGGCTAATCTCTGTTGAGATAGGCCGCCGTAGTCGGAATCGGCTTGGAGGACATTACATTAGTTGATGGAACTTTCAAGAGTATTGCTAAACCGTTTTATCAGCTGTTTACAGGACACGGTGTCATTACAAATACAGATGAGGAAACTGTTATTGTGCTAATAATTTATGCTTTTTACTGAATAAGCTTGAAGTAACATATAATTTTTTTTTGTTTGTTAAAAAAACATTTGCCTGATTTTAAACCTGAAATTCTTCAAAGTGATTATGAAGCTGGTGTAATGAGCGCTGCCGAAGCTGTTTTCCCTGGAATAGAAATAAGGGGATGTTTGTTTCATTTTTCACAAGCATTATGGAAAAAAGGAAAGAGTTTGGGCTTAACTCAGAAAACACAGAAAAAAGCAGTTTCGTTGTATAAATCAATTACGTATTTACCTTTGCAATATTTTCCAGAAGCAGTAATGTCCATCGAAAGCATTTCGATGAATGACGGAAAAATATCTTTATTTCGTGAATACTTTATGAAACAATGGATGAAGCCCAGCGTGATGCCTTCCATTTGTTTTTATGGTCAGAGACACCGCACCACAAATTCAGTGGAAGGCGGGCATAACCGTTTAAATAAGAAAGTCTCGATTAAACATTCAAATTTATTTCTGCTAATTCAAATCTTAAAAAAAGAAAGCGTGTTTCAAGAATTTCATATGAAGCAAGCACATACATATACTGAACGATTCACGAAAACACAACGTAACAACGATCGATTGATTGACTTGCGCATCAACAAAATTGTAGAAGATCTCCTTAACGACAAAATCGATATTGAGCAGTGCCTTAGAAGCCTCTCATTCATCCGTTTGAAGAAACAATTCCACAGTGTCGAGTGATTTTATAATTTGTTTAATTTTTATTAATTTGGTTTAAGTGTTCAGCCCAAAATTTATCTCTAGGGAATAAATGCTTTAGTTTTGTATATTATAATAATAATTTATATATTTTTATTTAGAAGGGGTTTGCTCTTGACTCTAGACTAATCCAGACGTATCGTAGACAGAGTTGACGGTGGAACAAGGTCACTCAGAAGGCCATCTGGCACTCCCGTTCACCGACAGAACTTAACAAGCTCTGCTTTGGTGCCGGGCTCCGGTAGGAGCTAGTAGTAGCTACCAGGCGGCACTTTTTTTTTTTTGCGTCAGGAAAATGCGGTGCATACCCCCCCCGCCAGCGGGGATGGTGGAGGGGGTTATGTGGGGCTCCAACCCACTAAAAACCTGACGGTGTCCTCCGGTGCTGTTGTCGACCCTGCCAGGAAGGATACTGTACTGGCGGGACCCGGGAGTAGTGAATGAAAAGATGTTAACTCCTTGATGATTGGTTTATTACTGTCTTAATAAGGCGGTTACAGAGTTTATATATGTTGGTGAACATAAGGGAGTGTGTCGCACACTACACCTCCTCCGTTTTTTTGAAAAAAAAAAGATAATGCAATATTTTTTTTTTATACGCAGAATACACAATCAATAATATTATTACTTGGACTGAAGGTGCACTAAACATCATTTAGAATATGAAAATATTTGTAATAACTATTTGTCACCGAAAATTATGAACTCAAACTATAAATTTATGTACCAAAATGAGTGTGTGCTTGATAAAAGAAACTTACAATAGACGTTTATTAGTAAATTATTGAAAAGATACAGTCAATTCACAAAGCTATTATAACATACAATTTTTGTTTTCATTTTGCTGTTTGCCCCATAAAACAACTATTCACAATTAACAATTTAAAAAAAAATGGAATTAGACTTAAAAATAAAGAACTTAATTCTAGTTATCAAATTATTAGCAATAACTGATGTTAATTCAATTTGCATATTTTTGAATTAGGCAAAAAAAGTTGGATGAACATTAAGATAGTGTTTATACCAAAAATCAATATTTAGTTAGATTCAAATAATTAATATTTTATAAATTATAATTTCGATACATTTTTTTTTTCATTTATGTACCAAAGTTCAATTAAAAGGTAATAAGACATAATAATTTTCAGAAACAAAAGACATTACAGTAATCATAATACAATAACTATATAACTTACACAATAATAGTATAGAATAATAGTAATAATACACATAACAATCAAATTAGGAGCACTCTGTTAGCAATCAGTGATTCTTTAATTAAAATAATAATGTATGCCTGTAGTAATCAACTGTAAAATATATCTCAAATCAAAATATATCGTCGTCTTTCTCAAAAAAAAAACATGTCCTAAATTATATAGCATTCTTTATAGATATAGGTAGGTTGGTGGTATTCTACTTTTTATGAAGTCGGTCTCAAATTCATTTATTATTTATCATTTTCTTGTCTGATTCATTATTACATCTTAATAAATATAGGATAAGATACGTATCTTTTGTCATGTCCTAAGTTCTTAATAATAATTATATAACCTCGTCAGGTTGTAATTATTAATAACTCTATAAATTCTCCTATAACAATAATTGTCGTCATTGGTGTACCATATTATTGTACTCTCATATCATTTTATTTCGTACGTACTGAATATCACATTTTGACGTCGTATTTAATTATTTTAACTGGGGCCCCCTTTATTTAATATTTATTTATTGGTACACTATTTATTTAATTTTAAAGTCGACTATTATTTAATATAATTATTTTATAACTTGGGTCGTGCCGCCCTAATACTTATTTGTACCTAAACAGAGGTTATGATTTAAGCCTCTTTTGGACTCCAACTTATCTCACGGAGGAAAACTCGTTCGCACCATGATCGAATGGAAGGACCTAACTCTCCTTGTACCATTATTTTCGTCGAACACTCATTTTATTATAATATCACAGAGAATCAAGAATTAAGACATTTCTTAGTCTCCAACCGGCTTTAGCGATGAAGCTCGTTCACGTCGCCTTTACCCTGAAGGAACTGATCTCTAACATTCGTACCTTTATAGTGTACGACAAATTCAACAATTTCTACTTATATCTTGCGGGTTTACTTACGAGTAAATCTGTCCTTAAAATCGAAAAAAAAAATCTTCCTATCCTACAATCAACATTCCAAGAATATTTTGTCTTACAAAATAATGTAATGCTTTCGGATGATCAGTCCGACTGCACTCCTTTATTTTATTAACCAAATTACTCGCACATCTAAGGTGTCATCATTTAACTAAACAAATATAAATTCCATTCCTATCCTAATTGTAGTCTATATCTGTATAAGTATAGCAGTAGGTACATAATTGCACAAAGCTGCCTATCAAAATACTAGTCTCCCATTTCTTTAAAAGAATATCACGAAAATCTGCAGTATTCGCGGCGCGTGAGCGCGAAAGACTTAACTGCTACTATCCCGTCCTTTATATTCCTCACCGTCATCATATGTAGGTATTTATTACGTAATCTACGTAATTTGTCAGTCCGATTGTAAATAATAAATCCTAATGCCTAACGTCATTTAAATTGTAACGCAAATTATTTCTTCGGATACTTAAAAAAATCACCCGTGAAAAAAGTACATTTAAAACATTCCATCGAATGGACAGAAATCTGAAACTATCGTGCTAATACCTACGGGTTGGTATGTTTATGGAATGGCGATGCATGCCTACATACATAAAAGGTAACAGATTCATCTTCTTGGAAATGCACTCGAAGTGACTGCATGATGCTATTTTTGGTAAGGTATTTCAAAACATTGCAATAAAGCTGTACTGTTTCAAAAACATACTTATCTTGTGAATATTATCGAAACATTTAAAAACAAAACGAAAATTAACTCTTTAAGCTTTTGTTTAGGCAAAACAAATATTTTATACTTGCTGTTTGTATAGTTATCTTTAAAAAAAATTTAAATTACCTGTATAAAAGTTCTTAAAGAAATCACTTACTTTTTTTTAGCAAACACTATTTATACAAATATCCGTCAGACAAACTGTTTTAAAAAAAACTTTACCTATGAAAAATAAAAAATAATAAGTAGAATTATAGAAATTTCTAAATTTACATTGGACAGTTGTTAAAACAAACTAAAGACTTGCATAATTGAAATGTTTTTTTTTTGCAGTTTTTTTTTTAAATGGATCTAACAATATTATATTATGTAACGAATATTGCCCAAATACAAATGTAAACGTATCAACATCGAATAGGGTTGTCAATCATACCAAAGTATGGGGTTCAACACAAATTTTGGTAGACTTGATTTTCCCAAGGTACAAAGTAAAAAATAAAATCACTGCGATGTATTTAAAATTTAGATTTAAAAAATGCTTAATCTAAATGCTTAACATTTTTTTTAACGTGTATTAAATTCGATAAATCCTATACATTAGGTAGTTTTATCGTTGCCATAGAACACAAAACATTGTGGTTACATGCTTTGATACTTTTATATCAATGTGTAAGAAAAGTTCAAATTGAAAGAAAAAAAAACTTTGTACATGATAAGTGCCTACGTGAATTTCTATTTAAAGTACGTCCTCAAGTATATTTCTTTCATAAAACTTTATTAAAAGTAATTTCCGATATTAGATAAAAATAAAAAAAACAAAAATTAGGGCAACAATTCGTGGGAAAATGTAGCGCCTCGCAACCACTTACTCAGAGCGCGTCAAATTTCAAGATGCACTAATGCTCACATGTGTCTTTATGTCAGCAATTTCGATATCTAACTTCAGATGCATTTTGCAAAGTTTAATGTAATTAGGTCAATTCAGATTTAAACAAAATATCTACTCGCCGTAAAAGAAAGTGTTTAAATGAATTATTAGGAAAACACACTAAAGTTAATATTAATATTATTGTCTTTAAATTAAAAGTGTACCTACCGATTCCATTTTTTATAAAAAAAAATCAGTTAAAATTTGTTAATTAGTAATTAATTTTCAATCAGTTATATTTTTATTAGCCAAAAAAAATAAGTTATCTCATTTATAGGTTAATGTTTTGAAAGCTTGGTTAGAAGGAAAAAAAATAAAAAGGTAATTTAAATTACGGATCATTGATAAAAAAAAAAATTGGTAGAATATTAGACACATCCTTTATACCTCTTTTACGGATTTTTTAACTGATGTTGATTTTACTATTACCTTTTGATTTTTTATTTAAAAAGAAACAAAATCATATCGGAAGAAAAACAACATACCTGCTTGATGTCATTTCTCAGCTGTAATCAAATATTTTAGGTGTTATTATTAATGTAAGAAAAATATACCTTTTTTTTTATAAAACAAAGCTCTTTGTGCCAACAAAATTTTACTAAGTTTTACCTGTTTAGATAAAAAATTGAAAATTGAAATTGCAATGAGAAGACTGATATTCTTACTACTACCACAAGTTGTTTGTTTTACTGAATTGCTAACAGTGCTTTTGTCAAAATAAAAGAGATACAATTAATTAAAAGGGATACACATTTTTCCTATATGATTTACGATTACATTTTCGTATAAGTAGTATATTATTTACTGATAACTCTAATAACTAAATACTATTCCCTCAATTCACTTCCTAACAAAATGACTCTCTGAGGTCGTCGCTCGCGACACGCCGACCTCCCGGCAGCAGCATCCTTCATGGTCAGCAACTTCTCCCGGCTCCCTGCTCAACTCTCACTCATCTGACACGTACTATCTCCCTGCGCCCAGCATTATTCTGCACTTACACCATCTGGCTCCAACAATCGCCCGGCAGCCAGGACCTTACTTCTTCTCGTTTTCTCTCACTACGTTTTAATTTTCACGTCCGCATCAGTCTGATAACTTCAGCATTTTTTTTTTGTTTCCTTTTTTTTAGTCCATTTCGATTGATTAAAGTCTGACTGATTTAAATTAATTTCACACAAAAAAAAATTAGGTTTCAAAATTTCACCAAATAAAATAACCGACGGTATTGCTCAGCACTGCCAACAAGGCAGCACTGGCAGGGTCGCCATGTACTGGCGGGACCCGGGAGTAGTGAATGAAAAGATGTTAACTCCTTGATGATTGGTTTATTACTGTCTTAATAAGGCGGTTACAGAGTTTATATATGTTGGTGAACATAAGGGAGTGGCACACTACAAACCAAGTATTGATGAAATCGAACGCCGGCTCACTGGCGTAGCAAGCACTTGCAAAAATTCGTCGACTGACTAACGTCCTCCGTAGCTTAGTTGGTAAGAGCACTCGCCCGGGTAGCGAAGGAACGTGGGTTCGAGTCCCACCGGATGACACAGTCGATTAATTTTTGTAAGTGAAATTTGATTTAATTCCGTAAAAACTTGCAAAATAATTGCTTAAGTTATAAAAATATAATAAGTTAAGCTGATTTCATCTTTACTGATGGTTAAATATTTGTAAAAATATTTCCATTGGATACATGCGGGTACATTCCCCAAGTATTGATGAAATCGAACGCCGGCTCACTGGCGTAGCAAGCACTTGCAAAAATTCGTCGACTGACTAACGTCCTCCGTAGCTTAGTTGGTAAGAGCACTCGCCCGGATAGCGAAGGGACGTGGGTTCGAGTCCCACCGGATGACACAGTCGATTAATTTTTGTAAGTGAAATTTGATTTAATTTCGTAAAAACTTGCAAAATAATTAAGTTAATTAATTGCTTAAGTTATAAAAATATAAAAAGGTTAATTTGTTTAAATCATTATTTATTTCATTTTTCTTTTTATCTAAAAAAACATTTATATTTAAGTGTACAAGCTGAAAATGTATTTCTGGGGAATAAAAGCGTAGTTTTATTGAAAGTGTCTCTACAGGGAAAGTGTATCTCAGGGGAAAAAATCTTCTTGACCTGTCATCTACACTCGAGTCTTCATTATCGTTTTATATTACGATAAACGAATCTTTTGATTATTTTCAAATTTTTCAGTAAGTCGAAAATCTGAATTGGCTCGTAACCGCAACGACGCAACGCAATAACCGCGACACGGTCTTCTTTAAGTGTCCACTCCATATTTAAAAATGAGGAAAATTCTAAAAAGTACACATTTTTATTTTCATTAAAATTCGAAATTCGACTTCAATAAACTTTTTTGCGGCCAGCATTCTAAATTCAAAACTTTTTATTGTGTGGCAGAACTTATGACCTGACTATGTATATTGCATCTGGGATCAATCATCGATTAAATGCAACGACATTTCCTCTTCAAATTAATACAATAAGAATAATGGCCGATGGGTGCGCCGGCCAAAACAAAGGAATGGTGAAATGTGCCAAAAGTGGTTAACAGAATCTCCTCAACGTATAAAAAAGATGGAAATAATATTTCCTGTCGTGGGCCATTCTTTTCTTCCCGCAGATCGAGTTTTCGGGAGAATAGAGAAGGAGTTTCGCAAGCGAGACACAATACCACAATACTGGAGCGTTGGCTCAGAAACATTATTTTAAAAGAATACTCCAGTCTCATCTCAGTAGGACAAGAATGTCCAGTCAAGGATTGGAGAGACGCTGCCAAAAAGGTTTTAAAAGACGTTGGCACTTGGCATGTGCCTTTTATTAAGTGCAAGCGTTTTATATTGAAGCACAACGCTTTTATTCTTAGCGTTTTATTCTTAGTGAAAGAGAGGTTTTATTTTCCAAATATGCGTCAGTACATATTTAAGTACCTTAAATCCTGTGACCTTTGCCAGAAGTTTAAGCAAGCGGACCAATTTGAAACCAGCTGATCTACTCCAAACTCCTGTACCCCAGCAGCGTTTTGAAGTCCTCGCGATGGATTTGTTTGGTCCTCTACCTGAAGGCAGTAAGGGTGAAAAATGGATCTTGTTAGTAGAAAACACCGCAAGTCGGTGGGTAGAGTTGTTTCCATTGATTGAGGCCAACGCTGAGAATTGCGCCAAAGTGTTAATCGAGGAAGTACAAGGTGGATCAAAAGTCCGTTAACTTTTGAATCGGTAGCTGCGTCGGGAAGCGGCGGCGGGGCGGGGCGGCGGGGTTACGAAATGAAGGAGCGGCTGATGGGAATTTAGTGCCATGGGGTCCTTCACCGGAGCACAACGTGCGTTCTGCGTACGCGAATATTACAAAAATAACGATTCTTTGACAATATCGCAACGAAAATATTGTAATCATTACATAAAAATGAAGTTCCATCGATTCAGTTGATTAAGAGTTGGGTAAAGAAATTCGAAAACACAGGTTCAACGTTAAAACAACCAAGATCCGGCCGACCTAGGACATCAAGAGATCCCAAAAATGTGGAATGTGTGTCTTTTCGTGAACAACCGAGACTCTCTGTTCGAAAGCGGTCTAGCGTCTTTAAATGTGCCCAGAACGTCTCTAAACCGCATTCTTCATAAAGATTTACGTTTTCATCCGTACAAAATCTAAATGGTACAGGCATTAAAGCCTCAAGATTACGCTACCAGGCTGCAGTTTGCCAACGAAATGCTAGAGAGGGTTACCAGCTTTACCAACATTTTTTTCTCAGACGAGGCACACTTTCACGTTAACGGGGATGTCAACAGGCAAAATTGCAGGTATTGGTGTTGGTGACATTAACTGGCCTCCTCGCAGCCCGGACCTGTCCCCAATTGTTTTTTTGGGGATACCTTAAAAGTAACGTTTTTGAGACCAACCCCGTCTCTGTTGCGGAATTGAAGCAACGTATTCGCGAGGAAATGCAAAACATTTCTCGGAACACTTGTCAGGCCGTCATTAAAAATTTTCGCTCCAGGTTACAGCAATGCCAATATAATGAAGGAACACATATGGATGATGTAATTAAAAAAAAAAACCCTTTTTATGTGTTTTCATAATTAATAACAGGTTTTCACCTTATGAAAACTAATTACAGTTTTCATTTTAATTTAGTTTAAAAAGTAAAAAAACTTATGGTCCATCCTGTATTTATGCGCTACGGGTACTCTCGACGTATCATCACTTATAATGGGTCACAGTTTGGATCAGCTGTCATGCAGAAGGCTATGCATGCCTTAGGAGTGCATCAAAACCTCACTCCATTCTACCACCCCGAATCCAATCCCGCCAAGCGTAAGAATCGGGAGATGAAGCAAATGCTGGCTATGTAAATCGATGCTGAACACCGTCAATGACCAGAAACCTTGCCTGCCTTGCGGTTTGCATTGAATACTGCCCATAGTCTGGGTAACGGACACTCTGCCGCCTATCTGACCTTCGCGCGCGAGTTTCGTTCTCCAGTTGATTTCACAAATGACCTGCGAGTGGTTGTGGAACAGGAGAACTACGTGCCTCAGATTACTCCGTACCTTCGTGATTTCGCACGTCGTCTCCAGCAAGTAAAATGGCGTGTCGAACACCAACAAGATATGCGCAAAGATAGTAGGTGATAAGTACCGGATCGACTTACCAGGAGGATGATCTCGTACTCGTAGAGTCCCATCGCCTTTCGCAAGCCTCTAAAGGTTTTACCACCAAGTTTGCCCCACGTCGTGAAGGTCCTTATTGCGTTAGCAAAATAGTATCTCCAACCACGTACGAGTTAGTGGACAAAGAAGAAGAAGAAGCCTCGTGGTTAATATCATGCCAGCCTCCTTACACCTTACGTAGGTGATTCTAATGTTGTCGTCCATAGTAGGTAAAGAGGAAGACCGCGACGTGCGCGTGTATTATTTATTTATTTTGGTCTACCAACAGTATGTTGTATTAATACAAGCTAATTACAAAACATCCTTATGAATAGAGCTATCTAAATACAGAAACTATTTACTGGTAAACACCACATGACAAAATTAAACAGACTTATATTAAAACTAAACTTAATGTAAACACACACCTGTTTATTCGACATCTTTTTTCAGATGTCGAATAATGCTTCGAATCGTATCATTGAACATGTTTATTCGTTCGGTGATATGGTGATTAACTAATCTGCAAAGCCTAGGTATAGCAGAGTTAGCACCAAGAACAGTACGGCGAAGAGGAGGACTTAGAGGTGTAATGGGATGACGCGGGTTGCAAGAGGCACTCTGAAGCTAATTTGATCTAATAGTGAAGAACAATCAATTTTAGAATTTAAAATTTTATATATGAATTTAATATCTATAAGGTCGAACCTTTTACTTAAGGGTAACATCAAAAAATGATCCAATCTTTCAAGATAAGATCGTTTTTTCTTAGATAATCCTATTGAATAATCCAAGTGCCACATAAACCTTTTTTGAACCCGCTCCAGTCGTAACATGTGTACTGCATAATGCGGACGCCACACTACGCTACCGTACTCTAATATACTTCGCACTAAACAGTTGTACAATAGTATTTTAGTTTTAGGTTTTTTAAATTTTTTGGTATTCCTGATTACGAACCCTAGCATTTTATTTGCTCTATTTATAATGCTATCTATGTGTGGAACAAATGTTAGTCTTTATCAAATATGACGCCTAATTCCCTAATTGTGTTTATTTCTTTTAAATTGATGTCACTGATCGAGTATTGTGTTAGTAATGGATTGATTTTACGTGTAAATATTATTTGTGAACATTTTTTAGCGTTAAGTTGCATGCCATTATTGGAACACCATGCGGTTAATTTGTTTAAATCTTGCTGCAGAAGATTAGCGTCGTCCTTCGTTTTTACTATTCGTACCACTTTCAAATCGTCAGCGTATAAGAAAGGAGAAGAGTTTTCAAAGCATTCAGGTATATCGTTAATGAATATGTTAAATAAGATTGGTCCCAAATGCGAGCCCTGCGGCACACCAGATGTGATGCTAAATATATTGGAACTGAACCCGTTAGCTACAACATAGAAAGATCGATCTGTGAGGTATGATCTAAACCAATCCAACATTGATCCCGAGAAACCAAATAAGAGTAATTTTCCTAACAAGACACAGTGTTGAACCGTATCGAAAGTCTTGCAAAAATCAGTGTTAATGACATCTGCCTGGTTTTGTGAGTCCAAAGCTTCCACCAATGTGTTCTCAAATAGGACTAAATTTGTCACAGTCGATCTGGCCCCCAGGAACCCATGCTGATATTTTGTAAACTTTTGTTGACAGTAATATTGTAAATGCGGACATATTAAAGATTCAAACACCTTACCGAAAATACAGAGTATAGATATAGGCCTATAGTCGTTTACAGAATTTGATTCCCCGCCTTTAGGTATAGGTACTACTTTTGCTATTTTCCAGGGCGATGAAAATATTCCAGTTGTAATAGATTTATTAAAAATAAAACAAAGAGGGTCCACCAGAACATCTGCGCACGTTTTGATAATAGTGTAGAAACAGTTCCCAAGCCAGCTCCCGCTGCGTCTGCCGGCTTGGAGGGGGAGGATCTAGCACGACCTTCTAGTAGCAGTGTTGCCATTTTTCGAATCCAGAGGCAGCGCCGTGTCCCCGCGCGTTTGTTGTCATAACGTTCCTACACCAGTGCATAGTGCTAGTCACCGCCGGGCGCCGACCGAGTAAAGACGCACGCGCTCTACCACCGTTCCGTACCTACCATTCTCGCGGCGACGCGCATGCCTCGCGTTTGTACTTACCCGTGTTGTATTGTTTGTAACTTATTTCTTATAAGTTTTGTGTCCATGACTGTCTACCGTGTCCTAACTAATAAACAGTTACCTACCTTGAAACTGCGTTCTTAATCCGAACCCAAATACAAGTACTATAGTCGTAACTTTTTTTTCGACTGTTTACATATTTCAACCTCCACATACGTTTTTTTTTACTATGTGGTTAAAAGAATTTTAACGAAACGGACTAGGTATATTGTTGATTAAGATTATATTTACCATGAAAAATTTAGTTGTTGAACAGATATGTAGGTACTAGGAATAAAACTTACCACGTCACTTTATTCTTCATTCCTTTTAAATAACTCATTTGAAGTTTAGCCTGACCAGAAATATATGGAACCTGAATTAAGGGCGCTACGAATCCTCTTTATATGACAACACTTGATATAATTATACCAGCGTAGATTGGCTACTGAAATTTAAAAAATACGTATTTTATGTTTACATTTACATATAATTTCTAAGTCTGATAATAGATTATATGATACAAGAATAAGAAAGAATACTCGCAAACTAAGTACTTATTAAAGTCTTATGACTTTAAGAGCTACTGCTCTTTGTAATATTAGCCTTTAAATTTGGACCAAATGGTATTGTGTTTGTTATACCACAGTCGGTTAGAATTATAATTAACTATTGACGTCCCTTTCTGTGTAGAGAAGGATGTATTTACTGCGATTCTCCATGTTTTCGACGATATTCACCTCACTATTACTTTGGGTGGTGAGTGTCGATTGTATTCTCACTTCTAAGCTCATCAATGTTTCCTTGACCCTTTGGAAAGGGTGAATCTCCGAGTGGATGAAGGTCTACCAGAGGTGGAACTTCTATCAAGTATCGCATGCGATTCACTTTGACTCTTCTTTTAAAGCTGTCCAGAATGCCAAAACCACAAGCTTATGGGAACTCGATCAGAAACAATGTGGGGTCTTTACAGATCTCATATTTAAGGTAAATAGTTACCCTTCTGAGTCCATTCTTCTTGGGCAACAGAAAGACTTCCTTGGAGAAGGAAAGAATTCCGAGTTTTATGCAAGATATATTAGAACTTCATGAACCCACGACATTCTTCTTTAGGCCAAGAAGTGGCACATTATTAATCAATTCCACATTTGCGGCTTGTCCGGTGACCCCAGTTTCAGAGATTATTATTGATTTGGAAGGAATCTCTTATGACACCTGTCATCTTGTCCCTTATAAATGGTCTGAAGGGCATGGTTAAAGGTTCATGAAGCTGGCTGACAATCAGCGTGTCTGGTTCAGAAACTATGATATTTACTAGGTAATGTTAAATCATACTTAATCACCGCCAAGTCCAAAGTGGCCCCTATAAAGCAAGTCTCTATTCCGCGACTCGAGTTGTGTGGCGCAGTCCTTGTGAGTCATTTACTGGTAGAGGTTGCCGAAGTGTTGGGAGTTCCAAAGTCACATTTGCATGCGTGGACCGACTCCATGGTTGTTTTAGCTTGGCTGAACGATCATCCGAGTCGAAGGAAAACGTTCGTAGCCGGTTGGCTACGAACGCACCTTTGAAATCCTCAATTTTATGGACATTTCGTCTATAGGAAGACACCAGAGGGGTATGAGCTGTTCATAGAAAGGAAACCAACTCGTGAGGACTTCAAAATTATGGATCAGGTGAATTCCATCTTGAAGTCCGGAATTGAGGCTGAGCCACTTTTGAAAGTCCATCCAGAGGTAATCTATTAGTACATGCAATTTCGTGCAGAGTACAGGAGTCATAGAGATCCGCAAAAGGCCATTGACCACATCCTTACCAGCGTTAAGCAATAACTCAATCAAATATCCACCTCAATGACAACCCATTCTTTATGTGCCTTATTAGAGGTTAATGTCATGACCATTAAGTAGTCAAAGAAACTAGGAATAAGAATCCAGGACCAAAGACCAATAATAAATCTAAGATTAAGACTGGTACATTGACAATGTACTTCCCATTATACTCTTAGTAATTAAGAAAAACTGTATTATAGTCCACCAAACAAAAAACTACAATACTAAACAACCCTCTACAAGTCACAGACAGACAAGTGCCAGTCTGCACAATCCCAGAACTGTCCAAGCCGACCTCCGGATCACCAAGCAAATGGAGGTCAAGGGGTGTGAAAGCGATCTTAAGTTGTGGAAGTCCCCAAACCCAACACCCTTCGCTCCACCCGCACTGGAAGACGACAATCTCCTTCCTCTGAATTTAACAATTAACATGAAACTAGAATTGGAAGGAAGGATGAGAGGATCATTGGAGAAAAACTGGATTGTCAAGATTGCTATCAGCCTTATTGGTGCTTTAACACATGGATCTTCAGTGTCTCAGGAAGCGATTATGCAGCTAGGAATTGACCTAGAAAGATTTATCATTACAAGGGTATCCCATCTGGGTCCAACATCTTTTGGGACAGGTCCCAAACTTAAATGTGAGGACGTCTATAAAGCCTTTACATGTTTCAATGCACTACCACCTCAAAAATTAACGTTCATAAAAGCACTAATAGAACATTCTATGCTTTCCGGAAAGGGTGGCGCTGTGGCCTTTCTTCAACTAGAAGCTAGTATTAAAATGAATACTTTCAACCTTGGGCTGAGAGACACTGCACTTCTAAGAGGTTATTGGCAATTGCTTACTATAGACCCACTCATTTTGAAGATGCCATCTCCGATTTTTCCTTTGTTTTACGGGATTAATCCGTCTACAATATTTAGGACCATCCTGATGTAAGCCAGTCAGAAGAAACAACCTAATAATTCACGGAATACAGGAGACAGAAAAAGACGATAGTGAAATGATGGAAATAACTCTAAGCACATTAAATTCCATGAGCAAGAAAGCAGAAATAGACCCATGGGATAAGTGGGAAATAAATAGAGTGCAGAGAATTGGAAAAAAGCGCGAGGAAAAAACAAGACCTATATTACTGTCACTTACACTAGCTTGGCGCAAAATTGAGATTCTCAAGAACAAGAAACACCTTCCAGAAAATGTTTACGCTGTAGAAGATTTTCCAAAAGAGATTTTGAACAAAAGAAAGGAACTAAAAATTAAAATGAAGGAAGAGAAAAACAAAGGAAACATTGCATACATCCGCTACGATAAGCTCATAGTGAAAAAAAATCCGAATACAGCAAACAAGGATAAAAGGAAGAGATCTCCAACAAAGTCACCAAAAGAAATTGGTACACAGAACGAAAAACTTGACAAAAACCCGAGCAAGATAAATAAAAAACATGCTTTTTCACACATGAGAAACAGATCAAGATCAACAAATGAAAAAATAACACAATAGCAGCTATCACCCTCTAGCACGGACAACCTAACCCCTTACACTGAACACAAAAACCAAAAACAAAAAAACACACATAAACTTCCCCCAAGCCGGCCGGTCACCGCGGGGGCAATAGACCAAAACCCTCCAAACCCTTTATCGAGCAAACAGAAGAAAGTAGACTGCAATAATTGCCCTCACCAATACCAACAATTAAAAATATGCACATATAATGTCAAGTCATTATCTTCACCAGAACGACTATTACAATTAAACCAAGCTCTTGAAAAAATTTTATACGACATTTTGGAACTCAGTGAAGTGAGAAGGCTAGGAAACAAAATTGAAGAACACCAAGACTACATAATGTGCTATACGCGAGAAACAGTTGGCTACCATGGTGTGGGCTTTCTCATCAAGAAAAAATACAAACAAAATATTATTGTTTATATATAGGTATATCAGAAAGAGTCGCATTACTTAAACTTAACCCTTTACGGCGCAAGAACTGTTTTTTCATTTTTGTTGTTGTTTATAGAGGACACGACTCATTTAGATAATGGGAAAAATAATGAAAAAAATCATACATTAAAAAATTGGTTTATTTAAAAAAAAACATGGTGATGCAGAAGTGCATCATGGTGTTAAAAAATAGCAAAAGTTAGGACGTATGAAAAGTTTGAAAGCAGTTATTATTCTTGTTAAAACATAGGGCTACGCCACATTTTTGACATTCAGTTTGGGCTGTTCCTGTACATCCCGGTAATTTGAATCTCAGCCTTTTTTCTGCCCATGCAGGCCAGTGTCCCAACTGATCCAGTCGCACTTCTTTTGGTGGAATATACTGACAAAGGCCTTTCTTTTTTTTGTCCTGGATTTGTACTCTACTTCGGAAGTGCGCTTGAGCCGGTTAATTGATTTATATTTAACCAATGTCTCAGCAATTTCTAGTCGAAAATCAGCAGAAGGTAGCATTCGCACATTAGGCATATGAATTATGGACATGAAGAAAATAATTCCGACGAACTGTCTTATTTCCTGGCTTGTAACATTTACAGGTTTACTGGCATCTTTTTGCACGCTGTACAGGTTTGTTTGGTCTCTAATAAGATCGAAAATATCGTCAGTGAACAGAAAGGAAAATACCTGAAAGGGCGTCTCCAGCTCCAATATTTCATTAGGTAACAAGGTCAAGATCCCCGGAACTTCACCTGGTCGTCGTTCAACTCTTAAGTTTTTAGTTTTCCAGATTATGTTAGCCTTAGGAACTCGTGTACTTTTTGAAGTGGTCGCAAAACTGGTACTGGGTACTGGAACAGCAGGTAGAGTCTCACATGGCGGATCCGTAATTCTAATATTGGTCTCCAAGTTCTGCGCCAAGATGTTGCTGTCCTGATCTTCGGGGTCTGGTATTTCTGGTTCATCATCCGAGTCTTCGTGTACATTTCGTTCCAATATGTACGATGGATCAGCTACGTCGTCGTCGTCTGAGTAGTCTAAGCCGTCATCACTATCTTCCCATTGGCCCAGAATGTGTTCCAACTCCGCAGTCGTCAAAGCTGGCAGCCTGGAATCCAAACGTGGAAACCTCGAACTCATAATGAGCCTGAAAGATAGAAAGATACATATTAGAAACAAAGTAATGAAATTAAAACGCTTAGCGCAAGGATGCATTACTGCATCATAACAAAAATGTATATCTGTAAATATAGTAAAATTATATCAAATTATCGAAAATAAATAACTTACCGATACTCCACAGCTATTTCAGGTTGGTATTTTCAGTATTACTAATAAAAACGAGCACTCGATTTCGCGCGGCAACGACACAAACCGGTTTTGACGTGTTTCTCGCTAGACAAAAAGTTGTGAACTTATACGTTAGGATGCTTTGTTGTTGATATGCTACACGGCGGCAAATCATATTTTCATGTTTGTTTTGAGAATTGTGTGAGTTCGAATGGTATGATGCAGAACTGCAATACAGCGCCGTAAAGGGTTAAATTTCAACCTTGAATCTGAGGCTTTCTAAACTGAGCAGAAAAACATTCAAAGATCAACCAAAAACACCTAAAACTGACAGCGAAAAACTTATATATATTGAAAACCTAGATGAAAACTAAAAAAAAAACATTATAGAGAAGAACTTGTCTAACTATAGAAGCACTAAATGAGCAAACAGAGGACTAACTATACATAAAGAATGGATTCAGAAACTAAAATAAGGGCAAGAAGAAACTAGAACAAGAAAGATCTAATAAACCATGCCACAGAATTTTACAAAGATCTATACAAGAAACCACAGGATAATACACTAAATATAGATCCTATAATATATGAAGGAACAGAACTAGACACCATAGAACCTATAAACATGTACGAAATAATAAGACATATCAAGAAGCTAAAATCTAACAAGAGTCCTGGCCCAGACAATATAAGCAATGAGGCAATGAAAATTGGAGCTCCAATCCTAGTCAATTACCTAGAACACTTGTTTAATATGATACTTGAAAATGAAAATGTTCCTAAACAATGGTGCAGTTCAGAGATCATTCTACTTTATAAAAAAGGAGACCCAATGGACATACAAAATTACAGACCAATAAGTTTAATGCCAAGTGTTTACAAATTGTTCACTTCAATCATTCTGAGCCGCATTACCCCGAAAATTGATCAAAATCAACCAACTGAACAAGCTGGCTTCAGGTCAGGATATTCCACTATGGACCATATACATACTTTAGACCAAATACTCGAAAAATACAAAGAATTTAACCGCCCTCTCTATTTAGCCTTTATAGACTATACAAAAGCATTTGACAGTATAAGCCACAACTCCATATGGAAAGCACTTGCCTCATGCAATATCAGCAAAACATATATAAACATTATCAAGAACATCTACTCACAAAGTACAAGCAGTGTAAGACTGGAGAATAGGGGAGACGTAATAACAATAGGAAAGGGCGTCAGACAAGGCGATCCACTGTCACCTAAATTATTCATAGCGGTCTTAGAAGGAATTTTTAAGGAAATTAACTGGAAAACCAAAGGATTGTGGATACGAGGGCAATATTTGAGTCACCTTAGATTTGCCGACGACATAGTCATCTTCGCAGAAACGCCTAGCCAACAAGAAGGAATGATGCAAATACTAGACACAAGTTGGTCTACACATGAATACGAGCAAAACCAAAGTAATGACAAACCACATAAGAAAATAAATATACGTGTCAGGAAACCAGATAGAATATGTAAATGACTATATCTACCTAGGCAAGCAAATGTCATTCAACCCTGGAAACAATGGAGAAGAAGTAGAAAGAAGGATCAACTGTACTTGGAGGAAATTCTGGTCGCAAAAAGAAATTTTAAAAGGAAAATATGACTTGAAACTTAAAAAAACAGTGATGGACACACTTAACTTGCCAAGTTTTACATACGGAAGCCAAACGTGGACATATACAAACAAAATAAAAAATAAAATAACCGTTTGCCAACACTCTATGGAACGAAGCATACCACTTAAGTTAAGGAAAATACAGAAGGTCAGGAATGAAGAAATAAGACAGAAAACAAAACTCAATGATGCTCTTCAACATGCTCTACGTATGAAATGGAATTGGGCAGGTCACGTTTCGAGATACAAAGATAAAAGATGGACAATAAGAACCACAAACTAGTCAGGACCAAGTGGAAAAAGATCAAGAGGGAGACCCAGGAAACGATGGGCTGATGATATAATCGAGGTTGCCGGCTCAAATTGGATGGAAATTGGACAAGACAGGGAGGAGTGGCACGGGCTGGAGGAGGCTTTTATCCGTAAGGGATCCATAATAGAAAACATAGAAACAAACCAACACTAGAATTAAGATTTATTTATTAATAGAAAAGAATACTATGTACAACTAACACCACATTTGAAATGTTAACTAACTTATGTACGGAATAAAGAAGCTATATTATTATTATTATGATGTCAGCCACAGATAGACCCAGAGTTGTTTCTAAAGAGATAGAAAGACCCCTGTTAGAGATTTGGGGAGAACTGAAAAGGAAAATGATCAAGAAAACGAAGAGCTATCCCTCTGTGACCTGTTATGAAGAGGCATCTCACAATAAGGACATAGAGTCTATACATTTAGAAAGCAAGATCCCGAAACCGGTCAAACAACAGTGCATCCCGTGACTACCTCAAAGACCTCCGGATCCCTCTACAAATCATAAAAAACCAAAGCGGAACACCTAAAAATGAAAAAGCCAATACAAACCAAAGCCCCAAAATCCAACTCCCAGTCCAGACACATGTCACTTGGGAACTCAAAGACCCCAACAAATAACTCCTGATTGAGATGAGCAAGACTAATGCCATTGAGCCCATCCTTACAGCTTTCTGGCATCTCTTTGTCTTAGACATCCTTAGGGTGGAATCCGTGGTCTGGTCATTGTCTGATCAAGAGCACAACCTCCATATCACTCAATTCCCCTATAATGAAGTTGGAGATGTGAAAAGACTGACCGTGATTAGCGAGGCCTTTTGTAAACTTCAACATATATTGAAAATAAGGGTGACTTGTTGTGTAACTTTTGTTCATCAGTCAGATTTCAAGAAAGTCCCTCTGACCCTTTTTGAACAATTCCATATCTGGTCCCACAGATTAAGTGTAAAAGGGAGTCCATGTGTGAATTGGAACAAATATACATCTCATCCTATCCCTGAATCTAACTCTACAGTTTGCCAATCTCTCTATTGTTATTTGACCCACAGACGTCCCCTTCTGTGTAGAGAAGGATGTATTTACTGCGATTCTCTATGTCTGCGACGATATTCACCTCACTATTACTTTGGGTGGTGAGTGTTGATTGTATTCTCACTCCTAAGCCCATTCATGGTTCCTTGACCCTTTGGAAAGGGTGAATCTCCGAAGGGTTGAAGGTCTACCAGAGGTGGAACTTCTATCAAGTATCGCATGCACTTTGACTCTTCTTTTAAAGCGGTCCAGAATGCCAAAACCACAAGCTTATGGGAACTCGATCAGAAACAATGTGGGGTCTTTACAGATCTCATATTTAAGGTAAATAGTTACTCTTCTGAGTCCATTCTTCTTGGGCAACAGAAAGACTTCCTTGGAGAAAGAAAGAATTTATGCAAGATCCGAAATATTAGAACTTCATGAACCAACGACATTCTTCTTTAGGCCAAGAAGTGGCACATTATAAATCAATTCCACATTTGTCCGGTAACCCCAGTTTCAGAGATTATTATTGATTTGGAAGGAGTCTCTTATGACACCTGTCATCATGTACCTTAAAAAGGCGAAAATACGAGTATATAACGACTTTATGGGACTATTCATCAAAGGTTTCCGTTCCGGAACCGTTTAATTTGGTCGAGGAAGAATCATAAAAATTTCGCGCGCTGGATACCTGGCTATGAACTTCCGTCCCGGAATCATATTACACACACACACACACACACACACACACACACACACACACACACACACACACACACACACACATAACAACAAGCTAGAGCTTGCATTTTGCCCTCCCTTTAATAAAAATAAATCGTATCCAAACCATAACACATTCATACAACTTGATTTTCACTGAACATTATCTTAATACCTGACCAACCAAACCGATCCAAAAAAAACATTCAGGTTAGTTTTATATTTAGGTTAGAATTATTTCCTATGATACTATACATACGTGTATGTCGACGTCGTATAAATTGATGGTCCAAGAAGTGATCTGTAACTTTTTGGACATGATTTTATTTAGGTTAGGTACTTTCTTCGAATAACAAACCTTCAAATATTGCCTCACTCTCCCACTCCTTTCTATATCTTCTTCCATATTTTGGTGGCATTATCTGCGATACACAAATATTTGCGATAGCTTATGCAGATTGGTTGTAAAATAAAACGTGTTAGTAATAAACGTCCGATTCAAATCAACAAGCACTTGGCAAGCGGCGACTGAGCGACTAGCGAGCGAGCGAGTAGCCACCCGACCCGAACGACTTGCGGTGGGGTGAGGGGAGTATGGCATGCACAGACACGGGATAGATTCGAGAGAACCAACTTCCGAATCAGAGTAACTTCTTAGAATCAGTCAATTTTCGTTAAAATTAGATAATTTTATTAAATACCGAGGCTTGTTCCAGACTTTCAGTAATTCCCTCAATTTCCCCAATTTCATTATTTTTCCCTCCAAAAATGCCCCCAAACATCTTATCCCCCCAAATCCCCCACAGCCATTAAAAGTCAGTCGCCGGAGATCTCACGTTATTTAGCTACTTTTCATAATTTAGCGGTTTCAGTAAAACAAATTACCTATCGTGAGATAGGTGATTTGTTGTGTCAACATCATTGATTCATCTCACTCAACATCATTTTCATCAAACAAATTACCTATCTCACTCAACATCATACATCATCAGATATATTTATTTAAAAAAAAGTTTAGTTAAGTTGTTTGTTTTATTAGTTAAAGTTTGTTTGTTTAAGCACTTATATCATTCGCAAATTGACAAAAATTTGAAATTTGAATACTCGTTTTAAAATTACATAATATCGTTTAAATTCAATATGTTTTGAATTATAACTCATCGTTTAAAAAAACATTATTGCTAGATGTTACAGTTTCCAGAAAAATGTTTTCAATATTATATTATTACAAACAAACAAGTAAAATGCATTCAACAGGCATGCAGCATGCAAGCAGGCATGCATTGTGCAAGTGAGCTCGTAACATGCAAGCAGGCATGCACAGTGCAAGCAAGTTCGTAGCATGGAAGCAAGCATACAGCATGCAAGCAGGCATGCACTGTACAAGCAAGCTCGTAGCATCCAAGCTGGGATGCAGCATGCAAGCAGGCATGCAACATGCAAGTAGGCATGCAGCATGCAAGCAGTCATGCAGACTATAAGGACCACGGCGAGTCGGGTTTCATCTGATTGATTTAACATCTCGCCAATTACCAAATATTTCGAGTGAACCATTTCAAAGCAATTACGGTGAAATCGACCAGAATAATTTCGATGAATTGGCAAACTTACCTTAAAGTTAGTGCTAATTTTTCTTTCACTGATATTCTTCCCTTTTCTTGCATTGTTTTTTTCAGTAAATTTAATACATAATCAAACTGTGTTTTATTCAGCCGAAAATACTTCCTGAATATATTGTCATCAAACATCAAGTGCTTCTTTACTAATAGCGAAAATGATCCTTCTTCACCTCTAGTTAAATATAAATCTTTAATAGGTAATCGTCTTTCACTTTTGTATTTGCTATTGAATTTTTTTTTTAAGCTTGAGAGCATCATAAGTGATCGTTTAAAACATATTTTAGTTAAGCGAAAACTTATGGTTTAGAAATTATGACTTTTTTTGAAAAAAAAAACGAAATTTTAATATTTTGGACGCAAAAACTCTCTGATACGAAAACTACTGGACCGAATAAAATGAAATTTGGTATGGGCATAGTGCAACAATTTACCAATCGCGCTATAGGCTCATCTAGTGTAAATTATTATATATTATTATATTATATGTTTTAGTTTAACTTTTTCTGAAGCTTTTTTGAACTTTTCGGCAAAAAATTGATTTTTGAATAAATCCTGTAAAAAAAATGTACCGCCATAGTTTTGCTGACACTGCTAAAAAGTATCTTAACATAGAATTATTCTTTACACAAAAAATCATAGTAGTCCTTCGATTACAACATTTTTTAATACAACATTATGTACATGAAAATCGAAAAATTACGAAATTTGCTATAATTAAATTTTAAGCATTTGGCCGTTATTTTTATGTAAAATATCATTCCTTTCGATAATAATTTGATTAACCATTTTTTTTTAAAATCGAAATGTAAAAAACCGTCCAAGGTTCAACAGGTACCCCTATAGTTATGACTATTTCAACCCCAATCAAATTAAAGACATGATATTCATATTAACAGAAGGCCAGAATGACTTTCAGTTTGGTGATATACAAGCACTACCTGAATACTGTGTGCATTATTTTGTCGGAATAACAAAAGAGCAACACCAACAAATCCTTAATGAAACTCCTAGATTCTGTAACACAACAAGGTAGTCAGCGCACCGCAGTTGCGCCGACTGCCTTGTTAGGCAAATTGCGAACTGGCGACTCAAAATGACAGGCTTTCAGCAGTCTTACAGGTTCCGAGGATAACAATAGAAACGTTGATGGATGATGCAAGGAAGATTTTAATTCAAGACTTCGTCCCACGTTATCCGGGGATAGGGCATACATCACGTGAAGTAGTTGCAACGAAAAACTCAAACATAGCAGACGGTTTATTTGGAATTCCAGAACTGCAAAATGACCAAAGAAATGCAATAGTAATTGCTGATGGCACCTACATCTACACTCAAAAGAGTTCTAATTACCTTTTCCAAAACAATACTTATTCACTCCACAAATACAAAAATTTGGTCAAACCATTTTTAATTGCGTGCTGCGATGGTTGGCTGGTTGGATGGATAAAAAGGAAAACAACGGCGCTAAGTCATCTAATAAAAATTGTATTAAAAAAAACAGAGTTTTTGGAAATAAATAAAGGGTCGTGGGTGGTCTATGTATTCCTTACTACATAAGAAATTAAATTGTAATATTATAAATAATTGTATGCCCGACGCCTCCTTAGATCATATAGTAAACTGTATCCAAAGTACTGACCTAAATTCCAATTCAATACTTGTAGTTATGATAGGAGATAGTCAAAATCTTAGTAAAAAAAATATTATAAAAAATTATTCAATATTGTCAAGTTTAGATGTTCATAAAATAATTTTTTGTGCCCTACCATTTTCTAAAAATCATACAGCACAAGAAAATAACCGTATTCATCTAATGAATACTTTATTATTCAATTTAACCCAGCGTCATAGTGACAAATTTGTGTTTTTTGACACAAATAAATTTACTAACAATTTATTTTCACTGACTGGCGGCTCTTTACACCTGCATAATAGAATTAAAAAACGAATAGCTACTTTGCTAGCATACAATATTAATTGTTTAAGAAACAAAACCATCATATCACATGGTTCTCAACTTGTTAGTAGTAATACTCATTTAAATATTGTAAATTTGACAACCTCTGAGACTTAAAACTAAGAGGGATGACAAAAGCCAGGTCTAGTTTTAACTTAGTTCTCCAAAACATACAAGGCTTGGCTGGCAAAGAACTAAAAATTTCGTTAGTCTTGCAAGATTTAAATGTGCATGTCATGTGTCTGACAGAGCATTGGTATAAAATTTTTGAATTAATGATAAGTATTGATAATTATAAGGTCAGTAGTTCGTTTTCAAGAGAGACCACTACTGGAGGGGGGTCACTCATACTCTTAAGAAATGAATTAAATTGGAAAGATCGCAAGGATATTGTGTCACTCTCGATGGAACGAACTATTGAACCAGCGTGTGCGGAGCTGAATCAGTATGTTATATTGTGTGTGTATAGTCCCCCAGACGCAAATTACCAACTTTTTGAACCCATAATGGAAGAAGCATTAGAGAAAGTTTGCAGATCAAACAAAAAAATAGTTGTGTGCGGAGACTTTGATATTAATATTTTAAAACAAACACAGATATCTACCCGATTTCTCAATCTCTTTGCATCTTATAATTTATTTAACCTTTTTAAGGAACCAAGTAGGGTGACTCCCAATACTGCAACTTGTCTAGATAATATTTTTTGTGATTCCAACGCAATCGTAATCGACAAATGTATCTTACGTAATCTTAGTTCCGATCATAGAGGTCAAAAGCTACTTGGAACATAATAAACAAGGAAACTTGTAAAAATAAATCAAAAAGTAGCTCATTCTCACTTAAAGTCGAAAGTAAATTGATCACATCCAATCAAGAAGTTGCAAATGCATTTGAGTCATTTTTTTCTAATATTGCACCTTCAACAACTAAAGAACTTGCATCTTCTTCAGAACTTGCGGAATCGATTCTCAAGTCCAATGTCGACCAGTGCGATTCTCCACTGCACTTTAGGCATGTCAGTCCCTAAGTAATTACAAAAACATTTCTAGATTTAAATATGAAGAAGACTGAGGATCTATCTGTGTATATTATAAAATCAATTATCAACACAATAGCTCCTCAATTAGCAATAATTTTTAACAAGTGCATTGATGATGGCCAGTTTCCAAGCCTAATGAAATTTAGTAAAATTATACCGCTATTTAAATCCGGCGAAAAAAGTGACCCCTCTAATTTTAGACCAATATCGATTCTTCCGGTCCTCAGTAAAATATTTGAAAAGGTAATATTCAATCAACTACTAACACATCTTTCTTTAAACCATCTACTACACGAAAAACAATTTGGTTTCACTAAAGGTAGAAGTACTGCTGATGCGGGAGTTGCTCTATTAAAACATATCTTTGATGCCTATGATAATAGACAAGATGCTTAAGGTATTTTCTGTGATCTTTCAAAAGCTTTTGATTGTGTAGAACATAAAACTTTATTGAAAAAATTAAGACATTATGGGGCTTCAATGAATGCATTAAATCTACTTGAATCTTACCTAACAAGTAGAACACAAAAAGTATGCATCAATGGGGTTGAGTCTTCTGGAGCACCTCTGACCATGGGTGTGCCCCAGGGATCGATATTGGGACCTTTATTGTTTTTAATTTATATAAATGACCTTCCACACTTTGTGGAAGATCTTTGTGATATAGTATTATTTGCTGATGTTACTTCACTTATATTCAAAATTCCCAGGGGGAAAGATACTTTTGACGATGTAAATAATACTGTTTCACAAGTATTGCATTGGTTTACCGTTAACAACCTTTTGCTTAGCGGGAATAAGACTAAATGTGTTAAGTTTACGATGCCTAATGTCAGACAGGCCTCAACAGATGTTTTGATAAAAGACAAACTGCTAAATACTATAAATTCAACAACATTTTTAGGAATTACTTTAGATTCAAAACTACAATGGGGTCCTCATATCGTGGCCTTGTCAGGAAGACTTAGTTCAGCTGCTTTTGCTGTAAAAAAGATACGGCGCTTGACTGATGTTGAAACGGCCAGACTAGTCTATTTTAGTTATTTTCACAGCTTGATGTCGTACGGTATTTTACTATGGGGCTCAGCTGCTGATATAGAATCAATTTTTGTACTACAAAAAAGAGCCGTACGGGCTACTTATAACCTCAAACCTCAAGATTCATTGAAAGATTTTTTTAAAGAAATAAGGATATTAACAGTAGCCTCTCAATATATTTATGAAAATATTATGTATGTGCGTAAAAACTTGCATTTATTTACCAAGAAAAGTGATACGCATAATTTTAACACTAGAAATAAAAATAAGCTTGCTATTCCACAATTCAGGCTTCAAAAAGTTGGTCATTCTTTCATGGGAAAATGTGTCAATTACTTTAACAAATTAACGAAAAATATTGTAGAATTACCAATTAACAAATTCAAATCATTTATTAAGGATACCCTAATGACAAAAGGTTATTATAAAGAAGACGATTATTTGAATGATGTAAACGTGTGGACCAGCTCGCACTAGTACAATTTCTGTATTTAAACATTATTTTTAAAAGAGGCTTTGACAATAGTGACTGAGTTTCTTGCGCTGCTTCTTCTCAGCACTAGCCCACAATTTGTCCCGAAGCAGTGGTAGGGCTTAAAAAATAATATGTTGGGACGTGTATAAGTGCCCCCTGTGGGCCTACATACATAAATAAATGACTTTTATGCCCTGGGTCTGGGTTTGCCGTCGTGTCCGGTACTGCCCTGGCTGGTTCCGGGGTCGTCGTCCAGCGGTGAAGAGGAGCAGGAATGACGGCGGCGAGCGATCAACGCTCCAGCCGAGCCGTCGAGGTGGATATGTGTGCTTCCCAGGAAAAGTGACGCAATACGGCGAAGCAGTGAGGTCGCAGCACGGCGAAGCGAAGGCGAAGGGTTCGAGTCCCACCGGATGACACAGTCGATTAATTTTTGTAAGTGAAATTTGATTTAATTTCGTAAAAACTTGCAAAATAATTGCGTAAGTTATAAAAATATAATTATGTAGATTCTTCAATGTAAGTGAAACCACTGTTTCTAACATATTTATAACATGGATTAACTTTATCTACCAGCTATGGAGTAAAATTAATATTTGTCCTAAAGAATTAACTCAGTACTATATGCCTGAAAGTTTTAAAATTATAAATTAAAAAGTATTAGAGTTATTTTGGATGGCCCTGAAATTAAAGTACAAAAACCTAAAAACACAAAATCACAACAAGCTTCATAAAGTAGCTATAAACATGCCAATACACTTAAAATATTAGTTGGTGCCTTGGTGCTACACCTGGTGGTCTGCTATCCTACTGTTCTCAAGCTTACGCAGGATCAGTAAGTGACAGACAAGTAGTAGAGCGCAGTGAACTTATAAGAAAATGCCAAAGTGGGGACAGTACACTAGCTGATAGAGGATTCACAATTCAAGATATGTTTGCAGAAAAAAATGTTACAGTTCAAATACCATCTTTTCTAAAAGGGAAATCACAGTTACCAGGCCTAACAATAACGAAAGATAGAGAGCTTGCAAATAAGCGAGTTCACATAGAAAGAATTATAGGTTTAACGAAAACTTATAAAATATTGAAAAGCGATCTTGACCATAGCAAGTAAAACTACATTCCAATAGCAAGTAAAATCTTTTTCATATGTTTCATGTGTTGCAATTTTAGGGAATGTATTATGACTATAAAGCAAATTAAATAAAAAACTGTACAACATTATATCTGTTTTTTTTATTACGAGTACTTTCAAGTTGTCCTTATACATGTATTTATTTAAAATCGCAGGTTCTAATTGATGAATGTAAAAATTAATTAAATTGTTTAGCATCTCATTGATATAAGAGCCATCCTTTTTTATAAAAATGATTTTCATGTCTACAAATGTGTAAACAATAAAATTACAGTACTGCCTACCTGTACAATATAACTGTCCTTGCACTTGAGCATAGTAAGGATGGCTTTTTTAATGCTAGCTCTCCATTATTATTATTCAAATACGGCACTGTAATTTTATTGATCAAGCTTTTTCTTGAGCTATACGGACACTTTATTCCAATTATTGTCTTCTCCTAAAAGCCCATCAGGAGAAGTTCCCAGTAAGGGATACTCGGCACTAATAAAAAAAAAACACACTTCTCAACTAATATTCCTAAATACAATTCATATTGCGACAGAGCCACAATTTCATTAGTTACACCATGGATTATAGCTCTGGTGTGCACAGTTTTAGGTGTCAGTATTCTTTGTAATAAAGCAGTACTGTAACTCTTACTGTGATGTACAGAATAAAACATACTGGCAGTAATTCTGCATGATCTCCTTTCATGACACTAAAGAGAACTTGCTTGATCTCTGGTGTTTTTTTCAACATTAGCCATTTGTGCACTAGTTACATTCTTCAATAGTAAATTCTCTAATAATATTTCTTGGGGTGACTTTTTTAGGCAAGGGTAGTGATCCCATTCAATGCCGTGAGGATTAGCAGGTAGGATTGTCTCCAGAATAGGCATAGTGCTTTCGCCATAGCCTATAGCTAAATTACGGACATAGTCCGTGTAGTTTGGCATCACATCTTTTTCTTTCAGTGGGTTATAATTGCAAGTTCTTTTTCTTTTACTTGGAAAATTCTGGGCAGCAATGTTAATAATAGTTATAGAATACTTTCTTCGGTTGGTTAAAAGTCATCAGTGTTTGAGTACATGACTGATGTAATTTAATCATTTTGTTATGTACTATGTCATGCACAGCACAGAGCAGCACAGATACATGTTTACAGCAAGCATTAATGCCACTCCCCGCAGCACACTCACAATGGCTTTCTTCTGTGCCTTCTTGACTCAATTTTGCATCTACTACATATGCAACTTTCTTCATGCTCGCTTAACATTGACCTTTTGTATATGTTATCACGAAACAGAAGCAGAAACGAGCAGTCAAAAGATTGCTTGCTGTTAAATCTGTACAACAAAAAGCTAACATTAGATGACAACGACGACGACGATCGCGCCACCTACAAAAAGCTTTGCGTTGCTTTCCTCCCCATTAGCAATACCTATAATGGTGACACAGAAATGTATTAGCTACAATTGGATACTATAACGCTAAAAGTAAGCTATAACAACAATCTAACTAAAATCTAGAAATAACGTTCAACACTTTTCACTTTACTCATCAATATGTGGGTGCGAATTTAATGTGAATTATGTCACAAACATTTTAATCGCCTCCGAAGACATCGAGAGAAGGATGATTGACGTAAAAATTATTTCAAATAATACAATTTGTATCAACGCACGAGACGACAGTTATTTGTGTGCGCGCTGGTACAAATCTGTCGTGGGACGAGGCTTGCGGCGGACTGCGACCGGCGACCGTTAAGACCTTGTCCAGGAGGCCAATTCTACTAACAAAATTTAACTTAACTTAAACGCAATCGATGTCGAAACATAACAAAATGTCACATTTCGTATTCTACTAATTCAATATCAGCACCGTTTCGACTCAAGTTCGATCGATCGAACGCTAGTCGAACGCTTGTCTACCGCGATCCAAATTCGTATTCTACTAAATATTTTGACGTTTTTGCTTGTCGGACGCAGCGTAAGTCGAACGTTTCATCTGTCAAAACAACCGGTCGAGCTTAAGTTCATGCAAAGCTACGTTTTCTGGATCGTAAGTGTGTGTGATCGAGTAAAATGCAATTTTATTTGGATTTTTTGGAGAGGGCTCACGCCGTTGATACGGGAGAAGCAAGAAGCCGAAATAGGAGAGCTAGAAACTGTAACGAAGCCTTTGATATGACGGACGTTGAGTTTATCAAGACGTATCGTCTTTCAAAGGAGCTCGTGAGAAATCTTATTAGAGAGCTCACTCCTCTGATGCCCAGATGCCTCCGATCTGATGGCATTGACACGGAGACGAAAGTATGTAGCTTTATATTGTTATGCATATTGCTAAAAGATTATCATAACCTCAATATTATGTTTAACTTTTAGATACTTGTAGCCCTTGCATTTTATGCTGACGGGTCGTACCAGACTTTGGTAGGACAGTCTCGTGTGCACGCTGTTTCACAACCAAGTGTTTCGAGGGCTATTCATCAAGTTACTGCCGCCCTCAATAACCCGCTGATTTTAAACAAATATATTGTTTTTCCATTGACGCGGGATCACCGGGAACGCATAAAACAAAAGTAAGAATAACCTAGTATACTGAACTATAGATGCATAGAATAGTATATAGTTTTACAGACACATTGACATTGATTTACAGTTTTTATCAACAACATGGAATACCTGGAGTACTTGGCTGCATCGACGGGACTCACGTGGCCATTGTACGTCCTAATGATCACGAAGAGCGTTATTTTAACCGAAAAGGTTATCATTCTCTGAATGTACAAATTGTAAGTATCTTATCTTCTAGATTAAATACTTACTCCACTAAATTAAGCAGCACTCATCACAATTATTAAATATGTTTTGTTTTTTATTTATTTAAGATTTGCGACTCCAATTTACAAATTTTGAGTGTGGACTCCAGCCATCCTGGTTCTGCCCATGATAGCAGTATTTGGAATATACACCCTTTAAAGCCCTACCTTGAGAGATTGGTAGCGTCTGGGGAGGATGTATTTTTATTGGGTTAGTAATGTTCATAAAACATTTGAATAAATGTAATATTTAAGTAATCTTGCATTATAAAACTACTTTTCCTTTCAGGAGACTCGGGATATCCTTTGAGGAGAACAATGATGATCCCAATTTTAAATGCACATCCAGGTTCACCAGAGGCTCATTATTATGAGGCTCATGTAACAACCCGAAGCTTGGTTGAACGCTGCATAGGTGTTCTGAAGGCAAGATTTAGGTAAGTTTAGCTTTAGTTAATGATAAGAATAATCTTAATACAAGTGTCGTTTTTCATGCAAATGACAAAAACTACCCACCCTAAACCCACTGTGCAAGTTCCAATGAATCTCCGCATTGTATTTACATGTAAGGCGCCTAATATTGGTCATTTGTCATTTTAAATAATACACATTAGGTGTAAATGTCAAATAAAGCATTTGTTTATTATTATTTTAAACATAAACCTATTATTATTTTAAACATACCTTATTTATCTATTTTCTTTACAGATGTTTGTTGGTAGCACGGACGCTGCACTACAATCCGACAACAGCTGCTCAAATTATAAATGCCTGTTGTGTGTTACACAACATAGCACACAGTGCTGCAATTGAGCTGCCAGAAATGACGGATGAAGAGCGCGCTGGGCTTGAAGCAGAACGTCGTGCAAACCAACTTGACGCTGATGTATCCGACCGATCTCACGGACGCCACAGCAGAATTGAACTTCAGCGGGGGAGAGTGTACCGTCAGGAAGGCGATTACGCTAATAAAATGACGGCTGAACCGCAGTTGAATGGCGATCGCAGAACGACTTTTGAACAGTTCCGTATCACGCTAATCATTTGACAGCTAGTTGAATCGTAACTGAGTCGCAATTGGTTCGAACGGCGTGTCAAACAAAAAGTTAATAGGGAGCTAACTTGTTTTCGATTGCTATTGAACTGTTTTGGAAAATATTGGTGAATAATAACAATATTTGTGTAAAATGTATCATTCTTATATTAATTTATTAGAAACTGCTCATGAGTTTGATGTGGCGGTGGCTCGAGCTCAAACTAAACGAGGAAATATTAGGGCTAGACGCAATACAAGTGCATTCAACTTAACCGATAGGCAATTTATTAAGAGGTATAGGTTGTCGAAGGAGTTGGCTGCTGAACTGATAACGGAGTTAACTCCTCACATGCCTCCGACTCTTCGTTCAGATGCTTTGGTTGTGGAAACCAAGGTAAGTAAGCCTAACCTCACCATGCCTTCTTTTCAATTTGGACAATTTTCTCACTTTGGTTTATATTTAAAATCGGTTTTATTCTACAGATTTTGGTAGCATTAGCATTCTTTGCAACGGGGTCCTATCAAACAATAGTTGGAGACAGTCGGACACATTGTGTGTCACAGGCAAGTGTCTCTAATATTGTAAAGCAGGTAACAAGAGCGCTGAACCAACAATCTATTCTTAATAAACATATAAGTTTTTCCTTTCATCAGCAAGAGAGAGAAAGAGTTAAAAGAGAGTAAGTAACATCATAGTATTTATAAATATTGTAAAAGCAGACAATATACCCTTGCTAATTTATTGCTTTTTTTTAGATTTTACAGACGTTTTAAAATGCCTGCACTGGGTTGCATTGATTGGACCCATGTAGCCATTGTGCGCCCATCAAAAAATGAAGAAAGGTTCTTCAACAGAAAAGGGTACCACTCTCTTAATGTTCAAATAGTAAGTTACATTAAGTACCTACCTATCTACAAAGTATTTCCCTTTTATTATTGCTTTACAATATTTTTTAACTCAACCTTTGGAAGAAGTTTTTAGTTAGTTGTACCTAGTTATAATAAACTCTTCTTTCCAATTATGTGACTCGGACCTATACATATTATCTGTGGATGCCAGTTATCCCGGCTCTACTCACGATAGTGTGATATGGGCCAACCACCCGTTGAATGGCTATTTAAAAAGACTACACAATGTTTCTGGAGAAGATTTGTATCTTTTAGATATATGTACTTAAGTACCTAATATAATAACTATGTAAGTTTAAAATATATATATATATATATATATCCTTATATTAATGCATTTGCTTTTAGGAGACTCCGGGTATCCATTGCGACCTACTATGATGATCCCTCTCTCAGACGTTGCACCTGACACTCCTGAAGAGTACTATCAAAATCTGCACTTGACTGCTAGAAGTGGAGTTGAGCGCTGTATTGGAGTCTTCAAAGCTCGCTTTAGGTAAGTACAAATGATTTTATTTTCCAAATTTGTTACTAACTCTTATAAAATATAACTTGTTGTTATTGAATATTATTTTTACAGATGCTTATTAGTAGACAGGAAGCTCCACTATGCCCCAAAAGTTGCGGCTAAAATCACAAATGCATGTTGCGTGCTTCACAACATAGCGCATAGAAAGAATATCCCTTACACCCCTTTGAGTGCACAAGATGCCGCCGCATGTGGACGTAGTTTAACCGATGAAGCTAGTGGAAGTGCTTCGGCACCCAGACGAGGATCCCTCACCCTCTCTGAAGGGAGCTTAGGCCGCGCACGGAGGCAAGCACTAATAAACCAGTTATGGGCAGACAGGAGAATACAAAACTAACTATCTTGTTTTTTTAATTATATATATTTATTAAACATTAACATTTTTTTAATACAAACAAAAATAATTACTCTCGTCCTCATTATTCTCTTTCAGCTCGCTGTTGGCAAAACTGAAACAAAAAAATAAGGATGGTTGACAAACTTATTTAAATAAAATTAGAAGGAAGTTCATGAACTTGCATACAAGCTAGCAAACAACAAATATCACCATTTGGCTGAAGCGGTCTATGATAATTGTGATAAGCAAAATGAAAAAAATATAATTTAAATTACTAGCAACCTGTCCCGGTTAGGCATGGGTACAATAAAAATTCAAATAAAACAAAATTTAGCCTATGTGAGATGTTTCTTCATTACAAACATACAAAAAGTAAATCTTTCCTGTTAATAATAAATAGAAAGTTTTAGAAGTACCTAAAGATAAAGATTATGCATGCAATAAGAGAGCATTCAGTGCTATTTACAAACATACCATATTGTACAATACTTACATCATTTAGAACAACAAATTGGTTTTGCCGAACATTGTTCATGGGACCTACATCTCTACCCAATATGCCTGCTACCCTGTCCTCCAGAGGGGTCAATGCTGCGGCACTGCTCGGCCCCCTGCCTGTTGCTTGTTGGCTAGCATTAAGGCTAACCAACTTTGCCCGGATCCGGCACTTTAAGTCATTCCATACCTGAAAGTAGCAATGTTTTAAGTTTTTATGTAATGGGTTATGTCTAGCGATGGGCAAGGGAAAGAAAAAATTGGGATGGAAAAGAAAAATACGGGAAAGTATGGAAAAAAACGGAAAGATTGGGAAATATTCCAATTCGGCGGGAAAATACTCAAAAGTGGACCTAAATTAATAAAATGCGAGAATTCAGCTACTGTAACAATGGTTTTACGCCTGTAGCACACCCTTACATAAAACCATAACAGCGGGACCACGCTAGTTTTGTCTGTTTGTCAGTTTTATTACACCAAACGTAAACTGCATGTTCTAATGCTTAGATTTATCGTAGTCTTTTTTTCTTTGAGATTCGACGATCCTGTAGTATACTTTCTATTACTGTGCCCACGATGTCGCGAATAGGTGCAGAAATGTAGACGTTTGAGAAGGATTGGAGAGATCTCGACGTAAAGAAACAGGGTTATAGTAAAATCTCTACATTAGAAACGGCAGTTTGGCTTCTGTTAAGTTTGAATACCTATTTGAGACAAGTGATGATAAAGTTAAATCTTTGTTATTAAAAACAAGAAATTCAGAAAACAAAACGGGTAGGTTTGTTTTCAAAAAAAGGGCGCCTCTTTTGTGATCACTGAAAAATCTAAATCTTTTTTCTATCTAAATCTTTTTTTGTTACGGTATATTATATTATGATTTCTTCTTCTTTTAAGATTCTTTATTTAAAAATATACAATTATAATAAAAAACAATAAAACAGTTCAATTGTTTTTCCATATAAAAAGGCTTTCAGTCATAGCTTACGCTCACTCAGAAATCTGATTTTGTCAATTTTGACAGATTTTAAATATTTTTTCGCAAAAAAATGTGATTGAAAAAATGCCAAGAGGATTATCAGAACTTTTACGTAAATAGTAACTTTGAGGTAAGAAGGATACAGCACGAGAGATATAGCACGCAGACTTGCTATATCCCAATCCTGTGTCGTGACCACGTTGCAGAGGTACCACGGGATGGGTAATTTAGCTGACCGACCCCGCAGTGGTCACCCAACTGTTTTGACTGATGCCCAAAAGCGCTATATTAGATTGCTGGCAGCCCGTGACCCAACAATCAACGCTACTAAAATAAAAGCAGAAGTTCGGGCCGCCTCTGGGCTTGAAGTTAGCACTCAGACCATTCGGAATTGCTTGCACCAGGCTGGATTACGAGCACGGAGGTTTTGGCGAGCGCCTCTGAATTCGCGGCAACGTCAACGATAGAGATTAGAGTGGGCTAGGCTTCGGCAGAATGAAGAAGATGAAGAAGAAAACATTTGGCAAAACTGGCTCTTCGTTGACGAATCCGTGTCTGGAGAAGACCAGAAGACCATGAAAGGCAAAGAAAACGAACAATTTAGCAAGGCGGAAAATCGGTGCCCTTTTGAGGGTGGTATTATGATTGGAGCTAGAACACCTTTGATCCCGTATCGAGGCTTCATGACAGCAGACATGTATAAAGCAGTTGGTATTGATGAAATTGTCAGACCATTCCGAGTAAACCATGGGCAGGCACCAATTTGTAAATAATGCGCCTACACATCAAGCTCAACGAATCAATGCTGCTCTCCGAGAATACGACATCACAAGGTTAGACTGGCCTACCGGCTCGCCTGACTTAAACCCAATAGAGTACGCGTGGGATGCTCTTAAGCGAGCTGTTTGGAACCGTCAGCCACGTCCCCAGAAAGTGCCAGACCGCTATTTAAGAATGGGACAGGTTACCCCAAGAAATGCTGGATAACTTGATCCTCAGCATGCCCAGGAGGATCTCCGCATGTGTTCGAGCCAAGGAAGGAGTTATACTATATTAAATAGCTCACTTTCCACACTCGGGACTTTAAGTATGTTCACCTAGACACCTCGAATAAAACAAACCTACACGTTTTGTTTTCTGAATTTCTTGTTTTTAATAACGAAGATTTAACTTTATTATCACTTGTCTCAAATATTCAAAGTTAACAGAAGCCAAACTGCCCTTTCTAATGTAGAGATTTTACTATGACCCAGTTTGTTTATGTCGAGATTTCTCCAATCCTTCTCAAACGTCTACATTTCTGCACCAATTCGCGACATCGTGGACACAGTAGTAGGAAGTATACAACAGGATCGTCGAATCTCAAAGAAAGAGAGACTCAAATAAACCTAAGCATTAGAACATGCCGTTTACGATTGGTGTAATAAAACTGACAAACAGGCGAAACTAGCGTGGTCCCGCTGTTATGGTTTTATGTGAAGGTGTGCTTCAGGCGTAAAACCATTGTCAAAATAGCAAAATTCTCGCATTTTATTACTTTAAGTGCACTTCTGAGTATTTTCCCGACGAATTGGAAATATTCCGCATACTTTCCCTGAATTTGGGAATAAACCCAACAGTCGGAAATATTCCGGGGAGTAAACCCAACGCTAGTTGTGTCAAATATTTAGACAGATAATAAAGTACAAACCTTAGGCCATTCTTTGGCTGATCTAGCCGGCCCTGCCACATTCAAAAAATCAGCGGATTCTTTCCATAACCGTGCTGCAACCGCACGAGCCTCTTTAGACCTCACACGTCCAAGTGCAAGGTCTCGGTGTTCTTCCAGAAACTCTATTAATAGTTCAAGTTGGCGGACGGTCGTGCATCTGCGGCGTTCTTCTATTTTCTGAAAGACATCATAACTTATTTAAATCACTTAAAACTTTGGGTGGGTGGAAAGGTATTCCAGCAAAGTATATTCCCGACGAGTTGTAGTACTTTTTAATACTAAAATACTATTAAAACTTACCACAAAGGCACAAATCACGCCCAAATTCAAAATACCGAAATTCGTACTACTACAGACAGTATATAAACAAAACAAAGTGACTTTGACATCATCATTGACTTTTTTTATATTCGAGTTTTCGGCCACGGACTTGCCAAACAGCCATTGATTATAGTCGATTTTCAGAAAGCAAAGGAAGTACTAGCGTAACACCTCTAACGTTTTTGACAAGCTTTCGGTTCAGTTTCAACTCAACTTTGGTTGTCGTTCGAACTTTAGCGTAATACCAAATTCCACACCATTAGATCGAAATAGGATAACGATTGGAATTGGATAAGAGACGAGTTTAAATTGAACGCAAATGTTTCATTTTAGCGTAATCGCCTTCCTGGCCTTAGTCGATCGTCTGTGGTACGAGAGAGGTGCAAGGCGGAGGACTTAATGTTTAAAATAAAAAAAAATCAGTCTGTTTAATTTTTTTTATTCATATATTAAGGCAAACTACTATTGACCTATATGTTGTATAGGTCAATGTTGGCCAGCACGTTAAACAAATATTTATTCTTCATCAGATGATTGCCTTCTTCGTCTTCTGGACATCCTATCCATTGCTTCTGCAATTTTTTCAAATGATTGGGCAATCTGTTCCATTACCCTTTCATGGCGGTCAGCCGCCTCAGCCTGCCGCAACAGGGACTCTGCGAGCAGCTCCTCAGTCCTGGCACGCATTATTTCCAGCCGTGCGATGGCTGAACGCGATTCTTCCAGGGCCTCTCTATTTGCTGTAAATTTCAAACTTTGAATAAATAAACATTAACATTTAATGTATTCAAGCCTGATAAGTAAAATATGTATAGTAATAATATAAATATTTATTACTTCGTTGCACAGTGGGTCGACGACGAGCATTGAGGCGAGTGTTACGACCTCCTCTCCTTATTCTGCCATTGGCTGGCAAGCCGGAGTTCCCAGTTTGGCTGGCACTAGGTGGATTACCACAACTGGCAGGAATGAGAGGCTCTGTATCAATAGTTTCCTGGCTAGTGCCAGGTTGAGGGTCATTAGCAGCTGCATCCCTGTAAAGCAACATTAAATCAGTTTAAGTAAAAGCCATACTATAAAATGTAATTCATGTATAGTATTTTTTTAGTTAAACTTTTATTAGAACGTGTGCAAATGTAGACACTTTTTGTAGGCTGACATGGCACACCATGTCAGTTACACTGACTCGCTCAGTACAAAAAATAATGTAATATGGTGGCACTTACAAAATTGAAGGTGATATTTCAGTTGGCGAAGGTGATATTTCAGTGGGCGGGTGGTTAATTTCTTCTATTTCTATGTACTATGTTATTCAACATGCATCACCATTAAAGCATGGAATCACATGAAAAATAAAAAAAAACTTAGTTAACATTGTGTGCCATTGAAATGCATAAAGTTCTAAGGACCCATGTTCCTTGAAATTTAGGCAATGTATAAAAAAACAAATACAATATCTTATTCTTATTCATATTAAAGTAGTAATTTAAAAAAAAAACTATTTTGAAAAACGCATTACAAAATAAATTACTAACATCTAATCCTTGAAAAGGGTCTTGTTGGACGCCGGGTATTGGGCCAACATCCCGCCCTATAAGGTGCGCAACTCTGTCTTCCAATGGTGTTAAATTTATTGACAAGGAGGGCCCTCCGCCAGTGCCTGATTGTGATTTCCTATTATTTATTATTTTAGCACGTACGCGGCTTTTATAGTCATTCCAAAACTGAAAGAAATATAATTAAATGTCAATACAACCTTCAACAGGTATTATTAATTACCAACTTAAAACAAAACTTACTCGAGCCCACTCCTTGGGTTTTCCGGTAAGCCCCCTCGAGGTTGAGAATACCGGCACACTCCTCCCACAATCTCAACGTAAGTGCCCGTGCCTCCTTAGACCGCACGCGGCCTAGAGCCAGCTCTCGGTGCTGCTCTAAAAAATCGAGCAGCAGCTCTAGCTGCCGTACGCTCGTCACCCGTCGGGTTGCTTCCATGCTCTGTCAATTTTAAATTAGGTACTGTACACATGCACTTAAAACCTATTACTAACTCTTTTCTCGTGTCTGTATCTAATAGATAATTATATACTTACTGTCTTTACGTTTTAAAACTCAAAGAATCTTCTTCTTTTCTTATGTGGCGAGTTTTCTTTTATAAAAGTTTTAAAACACTACTTAACAAGAAAAAACATGACAATGTCAGTAAGCGCCCAATCGGACTGTCAAAACTAACCAATCAAAGAACTAAACTAGTGACGTTCTTGGCGATTTTACATAATCGAGAATCGAGTAACAGATTAAAAATAAGTTAACCTAGTATTTCACTGTTACCAAATTTAATATTAGTTCAACATCCTTAACGTTACAGTTTACGTTGCGTTTCGGTTTCAATTTAGATAACGTTTGATAAAACGAATAGCAGAATACCGTTTTATGTCACACTGGGATCGTAACGTAAACTTAAACGCAACGGAATCGGAATCGAACGTTTCGTGTTTAAAATTAGTAGAATTGGCCTCCAGGTAAATAAAAGGATAAGACTGTGATATTGTTTTTGTAAAATAATAACTTTTTAAAATATTTTATTTATTCCATTTACACACATTATAGTAATGCCTTGTTTTCATCTAATAATATTATTTCAGCTGGTGAGCAACGCTACATTGAAAATAATGAATATTGTTGCTCAATGGCGTGGCAGCACCCAAGACTCACGTATATTTAATGAAAGTTCATTAAAGCAATGTTTTGAGAGGGAGCAGGTTCGAGGTAGATTACTAGGAGACTCGGGTTATGCTTGTACTCCCTACTTATTTACAACATTGCTTAACTCATCAACTCACTAAGAAGAAATATACAACTATGCTCATATCAGAACTCGCAATACTGTGGAGAGATGTTTTGGTGTTTGGAAAAACCGATTCAGGGAGACGATTCTCATGCAATAGACAAAAGTTCACATTCGTAAAAAAGTTCCAAATTCGATTTTTTTCCGAACGTAACACAGTTTGTACATTCTCAGAGTTCACAATCGAAATAGTTCGATCGTAAATCACCCGAACGCATTGAGTAGACGGAATAGAGAGAGCATAGACGGCCTTCCCCTCTAGCCATAAATGTTGTCCATATAGTTTGAGTGCTTATATAAAACTACTTGGTCGTGACCGTTTAACAGAATCTATCGCGAATTGTCGCAACAAACATCTCCGTGTAGAGGATTGAAAATGGTGAATTGTGCAGTTTTCGGTTGCAAAAACCGCTCATCAAAAGTGAATTTTCGAGATCATGGCGTGACTTACCATCTGTGAGTACAAATACTTGAATTTACTACATTATTTCGAAAATCTTTGTTCTTTACTTTAAGGTTATTTCGACAAGTTAGCGATACATACGTTGAGTTTTTTCTTCATAGTAGGAGGGCATGGCCCTGCCAGTGTGGGGACAACAATGGAAACTAACTAAGTTAGTGATCAGTTTGAGCTAGCTCATCGAATCAACTGTAAATAAGAATGTGTATCAATATATTAAAACATACCTACTATAGATACCTAATATAGAATGACAAAGGTAAGGATTGAATATGTTGTTTTATTTTTAGATTTCCGAAAGATCCCCACCTTCTGAATAAATAACAACGAACAACGTCAACTGGGCCCGAAAATCTCATCTAAATTTATTTTAACTCGTGCTTTGAAACAATATTTGGGGAAGGAGTTCTTCCCAGATATACAGCAGCATTCCTATGATAATGACTTCATTGTTCACAATTTAGAATTGGCAAAAGTGATTATGGAGAAATATATAAATGTGCGCATTTCATTTTTAACTAAAAAAAGTGATCCTAAAAAGTGTGTTCGGCATACAGGGTAGGGTGTCCCAAAACTCAGCGTTAAGCGGAAGTGACGCGATTCTATTGCTCAAACACAACAACTTTTTGTATGGGACCTACATCGAAATCTCAAAAACATTTTTGACCACCAATGATGGTCACCTACTTACCCAGTTATCAGCACTGCGAATTGTTATACATTTAAAAAGGCGGAAAAAGAACTAAATATCAATTTATATTTATGGTATCAATTTACCATTAATTATCATTTTCACCACGGGGCTGGATTTGGAAAACAAGGCTATAATCACTTTTTACACAACACTTAACCATTCTTTTAGTAACACACACAGTCCATTGAAAAATAAAACATTATTTATGTCTATTTTATCTAAGTATTAGCAGGTGTGTTGATAATTGGAGAACTTGAAATTTCTGACGACCGTCTTGGTGTAGTCGTTCGCGCACCGGACTTCTAAACCAGGCGGTTGCGGGTTCGAATCCCGCAAGGGGCAAATGTTTGTGTAATGAGCACGAGCATTTGTACCTAAGTCATGGATGTTTATATGTATTTAAGTATTTCTATCCGTTATTCTAGTCACCATAGAATATTATTATTCTGTATCCAGTTATTGGCACCCTAAAAAAAATATTTTAAAATTATTTAAATTTAAGATGCGCAAAACTATAAGAATGTGTTTAAATATCAGTATTTCTAAAAGTGTTTAAATCCTATTACTAAATGAGTAATAAAAGTAAGACTTGATTTGTCAGAACGCCCGATAATCACTTCTAATCACACAACGTTCACTTCTTCTCAAGATTACCGCGCCATGATAAATGTAAAATCAAACATAAAATCCTCACAAAGTTTCGCTTATACAGCCACAATATTAGTAGTATAGGATGAGTGCATTCAGTTAGTGAGCTTACGAATTAGTTAGCCATGTCCCGTCCTTAGCAAAAAATGGAAGTGGCAATAAATGTCAACATTTTTGTAGTGTGCATACGTGTGCTTCCTCGTCCCCCGTCAAAAGTGGCGAAATTTTCTGCACTGGGATTTTGACACATTAAATACCTACTCAATGCCCGAACGCAACGAGTGGTAAGGACCAGTCGAAGACGAAGTTCGTGTACGACAAGCTGTCAAAATTGTAAACGAAGCTGTGTGATTTGGGGTTATTTTGCCTAAGGTTTTCCTTATTTAAATCTGTCTGTTTGGTGTTATTTAAAAATAATTAGGTTGAGGAAGAATTTGTTGTGGACTTCTTCGCCAATTTGGTGGTAAAGTTAGAGGCAGCGGTTACAGAGCCGTCGCGACGATGGGTAGTCGTAAACCACGGACCATTTGATTTGAGCGATGCGGAGTTATTATTATTGAAATGATTGAGTTATTGAACAGAGGTCACATACATTATTAGGATTGTCACATTGATTGTTGACATTTTACTGAATTCCATTTCAGTAAATGCTATTTGTGAAATATTTAAAATTGAACTTATATTAATTATGTTGTGTTACTATTATATCTATTAGTTCCAAAAAGAGATTGTAAATAATATGATATTTAAAATATAAGTGGACTTCGTAATACAATTTCACGAAAATACTATTTTTAGATGGTAACTAATATAGTTGCCACGGCGTTTTTAAAAACGCCGTAACGGAACGTGAGTTATTGTCTAATCTATGTCCGATAACATAATTCGGTTGGTAATTGTTCGATGGGTGCGCCAGAATAGGTGTTTTACGTATCACTCGAACTTTTCAGTAGAACAGTGAAATTCGTAGGCGAATCACCACACTGAAAAAACTCGATTGCATGAAAATCGTGTCCCAGGTGTTTACTGACAGGTTTTCGAACGTCTCTGGAGAACACCAAAATGTACATTGTAGCTTTGGCTGTATTGCACAATATAGCCATTGAATTAAATGAAGAGCCTGTCTCAGATGATAAAGATGGTGATGGTGATGAAGAAATCCTCCCACAACCACCAGCAACACCTTCACAACAACAACATTCATTACGTGGGGCTGCAGTGAGAGCCACTTTTATTGAAGAAAATTTTTAAACTATGTATTTAATAAAACATTTCAATTATTTAATCCCGATGGTTTTTAACGCGTACCCATTAATGCGATTTTATTATCTGTATGTAAGAAAACACAAAAAATATGAATGGTTTAGTATAAAATTTGTTAATTATCCCCGGTCTCCCCTAATTTCTGTGTAGGTTGCAGCAAGTCTGCGTGTATGGACCCCTGTTTTATTACTGTTCGTTCCGAATTTTAAAGTATATAGTGGAGCTCGCGGTTACACCGCAATATGACGCTCATGAGGTCTTGTGACACGTCACTGTGCGGAAATACGCCCCCGCACTCCGCGGCTTCCTTCCGGCAGCCAGTCGTGTGAAGTACGCCTGCGCGTTCATGTCTCGGGTCGGAGATGAAAAAACGCCATAATTGTTTTACCAACTATTTGTTTACCATTTCTTTGTGCAACTCTGTATCCTAATCTTCTCTACAAATAAATATTGTAAACAGCAATTTACAAGTAGGTAGAGTATTCAAAGGACATTGACAGGGTGTGGACCAAATGCTGCCCAGAAGTGAAAATGCTTCTAGCCGGTTTAGTGCCTAAAATAATAGATTTAAAAAAAATATATCGGCCCCACAGAAAATAAATAAAAAATATTTTAGTTTTAAATGCTGCCCAAAAGTGAAAATGCGTCTAGCCGGTTTAGTGCCAAACCTAATAAATATAAATTAAAAAAAACTCGCGCTTTTTTCTACCTCGCAGTCTCACGTCACTCGTTGTTAATTGTTTTATTGGTGATTGTTTCTGTTTATATGAATTATTTTTGACGACTTTTTGGACTTTCGTCTTTTCGTGGATCTTCATTTCTCGTTGACCTGGCTTTTCATATGGACTAAAATATACCAGGCCTATGACAGCTTTAGTTCTTGAGGGCTAGTTTTGGCGCTAGCATCGCTGGCAGTTTATATTTAATCTGTGGCAATACTTACGCCGTCTATGGATCTTATGACAGCTTACTTGACAGCGCCGGCGCCGCCCGTCATTGCATCGAGTTATGAGTTTGTGTATTTCCTCGCGTTTTACGTTTGAGTTGAGATCCAAATCTAACACATTGTACGGTGCAATATTTGCAGTTTTGTTACCATTGTTGTAACATATGTTGAGTGTCTTTCGAGAGGCCGATGAGGGATGAGTTGTGGGCCACCAACACAGCACTTTAAAGGTCCCATGACGATATGTTGGTGGTGATATGTTGATATCGTCATGGACCTTTAAAGTGCTGTGTTGGTGGTTGTAGTTCAACAAGTGCCTCGCATCGCCTTTTTTGTTTCCCTACGAACGATTCCTTGCTAAGTTTGTGGATGTCATTCTTAGTGCCCCACTACTCATCCCTCATCGGCCTCTCGAAAGACACTTTACGTAAAAAACGTGACTTACTAGCCTAGATATATTAGAACATTCCAGTGATATTCCACACTTTCGTGGCGTTTACATGAGAGATACATTGCCCTTGAAACCTAGAAAAATTGAATGTGGAATACTGAATTTAGATAGCATCTCAAATCCTGGCACGCATTGGGTAGCCTTTGTAAAGAAAAACAATTACGTTCAATATTATGATAGTTTCGGTGATTTAAAACCGCCTTTAGAATTTATAAGGTATATGAATAACTTGCCTATAAACTACAATTACACAAGACATCAATCTTTTGGCACTGTAAACTGTGGTCACCTATGTCTTAAATTTTTAAGAAACTATTGGAAAAAATATTTATATAATAAGTGATTAAAATAAAAAGTTCATTATAAAAATGTCTTTCACTGTGTCTATAACTGGGAGCGGAGCCTCTTTGTCTACAAATTATTCCCCAACTTTGGAACTCCGAGGAGACTACGAATGTGGTCTTGTGTATTTTTCAACGTTCAATTCTATTCCAAATATAGATAAAAGAAATATTAAGTTTTATTATGGTGAAAATTAAATTATACAAATTCCTGAGGGATCTTATGAGCTTCAAGACATATGTGATTATTTAAAATGTAACATTAAAAACAGTGTGTTAAAATTGACCTGCAATAACAATACATTGAAAACGAATATATTTTGTTCCAAAGAGATCCATTTTAATAAAAAAGAATCATTGGGTAAAATATTAGGATTTGGAACGGAAACAATAAAAGCAAATATAAGTACTGAATCGCAATATCCTGTTAGCATTCTATCAACAACCATCGTGCGGATTGAATGCGACGTAGTTAGTGGTTCATTTGTTAATGGAAAAGCAAGCCATATAATTTATGAATTTGTACCTAACGTGCCACCTGGATACCGGATAATTGAAATACCAAAAAATTTGATTTATTTTCCTGTAAATCAAAATTCTATAAGTGCTATAAACATAAGACTGTTGGACGCAGACAATAAAGAGATAAATTTACGGGGTGAAGAAGTGCAACTATATTTACATTTTAAGAAAAAATGATAAATTTTAATAAAAACCCCAGCACAAAAACTTTTCAAGACAGTCTTCAAAGATCATCTCACAAAGGCACATCGCTTCAATTTAAAAAGAAGCTTACGAAAGCCAACAAAGATTTTCTTAAGCTAATTGGGTTAATAAAATGAATATTTTAAATATATCTCAACAAACGTCATATGACAATACCATTGAAAGTTTTGAGTACCATTCTTACAAACCATACGTCTCAAGTTTTAACACGAATGATGAAATAAGAATTTCTATCAACCAGCAAGACTTGTACGTGTTGCCTTCACTTAGTAGCCTATACATCGAGGGAAAAGTAAATGTGTACGACAGCACTTCTAAAGCAGGAGTTTCAAATGTACATTTTGTTAATAACTCAGTACTGTTTTTATTTCAAGACGTGAGATATGAATTAAATGGAGTAGAAATCGATAAAATAAAGAACGCTGGTGTTACTACTACTGTGCGCGATGTAGGGGAATTCGGAGGATAAATTATAAACTTTGGGTAATATTTCTAAGAAATCAATGTAATTCGTGTGAAGTAAAAGAAACAACTGGTAAAATAGTAAAAACGTCAAAAAGAGAAGGAAATTGAAACATTAAAAAAAGTATAAAAACACAAAGAGTCGGTTTGCCACATTCTCCCCCTTCGTATGAGAATACGTAGTTTGTAGTCATGTGGCAGACCGAAATGCCAATCATTAACAGTAGCTAAACGATAACAGCTATTTTCTTTACCGGCCTACGTAAAATTCCCCCCTTTGTCGCAACATCGACGACTCGGATAACACCATCTCGTCCCGGGTGGACCTGGGTAATTCGTCCCTTCGGCCACACCCCTCGTGGTAGGTGTTCATCTACTATGACAACTATGTCGCCAACGCTTACGTTGCTGGGTTTTTTAGGGGATGGTGGTCTGGCATGCATCATTGGTAAAAACTTCTCGCACCCAACGTGCCCAAAAATGATCTGCGAGGCGGGAAGCTTTCTTCCACTCTGACCTGCTCACCAGGGCGGAATCTGTCAAAGCCGGTGCGGGTGAAGAGATGTGTGACGACTGGCCGATAAGGAAATGAAAAGGCGTGAGGGTTTCATGATCATCCGAGTCCACAGAAACATGAGATAAAGGCCGGGAGTTAATAATAGCTTCAGCTTCCAAGAGGAGAGTAGAAAAAGTTTCTTCTTTTGGCGCTTTTTGTTGGAGCGTGGCTCTTAGCGCTGTCTTTGTCGAGCGCACCAGGCGCTCCCAACAGCCTCCAAAGAATGGTGCGGCAGGAGGCAAAAACTTCCAAGTTATACCTCGTGTAGCTGCAAACTCTTCAATGACACTTCCAAAAAACTGTTTTAACTCCTTGTTGGCGCCGACAAATGCTGTGCCATTGTCCGAAATGATAGTGGTAGGGGTGCCTCTTCGAGCAATGAAACGCCGGAGGCTCATGATTGCGGAGTCAGCGGAAAGGCTATTAACGACCTCTAGGTGAATCGCTCTGACTGTCAGGCATGTGTAAAGAGCGACATATCGTTTTTCTCTTCGGCGTCCGATAGCGACTTCTAGAGGACCAAAATAGTCCAGGCCAACATTCGTGAATGGCCTTTTATGGTGATCCAGTCTTTCAATCGGCAAGTCGGCGGTAGGTGGAGACAACGGAAGTGTTTTTTTTACACGACAGAATTGACAACTTTTGGCTATTGCTCTGACGGTTGGTCTCAGACGTAAAATCCAATATCTCTGGCGAATTTCATTGACCACTGTTTCGTTGTTCGCGTGCGCCATCAGTTTATGATAATGATGAATCAGAAGACGAGTGATTGAGTGACGTCCGTCGAGTATCACCGGATTCCTTGCGTCCACGTTGATGTTTGGAGCTGCACGAATACGGCCTGCCAGTCTCAATATGTTATCTTCTCCAAGCGTTGGCGAAAGCTTAAGAAGTGGGCTGTGCTTGGGAAGAGCCTGAGATGCCAGAATGCAACGTAATTCTTCGTCGAAGCTTTCTAGTTGACATCGTTTCAGTATATGTTGTTCGGCAGTTTTAACAAGCTCGGCGGAAAGTGCAGGTAGTGTCGACAGTCGCGTCCCCAAACTACGATGATGAGATGAGTTACATACAGATGAGTCGTTTGATGAAGTAGAAAAAACGGTACTTCGGGGTTTAGAATTTTGACCATGAGTTTCTAAAAGTTTCTTAAAAAGTGTCGCGGCTTGGTGTGCTCGCGCGGTTGCCCTTACAAGACGCGTCCAGACGCTAAACCAATCTGGGTCTGCCGTTATTGGTGTGGGCAAGAGCTCACGCGTAGTGGTGAATCCCACTAATTCACACAAGTTAGCTGTCTTCAGCTCTGTGAGAACTGGTGCGATTACAATTGATGGTTCGGTTGGCCACGTTTCAGATTGAGTGAGTAAAAATGACGGACCAACAAACCACCTCGACGACGAGTCGATTTGTCGAAACCTCGTCGCGTCATCGACAACATTTAAGTCTGTTGGGACCCACCGCCAATCGCTGACGTTTGTGTTCTCAATGATTTCACCAACGCGATGGGCCACAAAAGGCCGAAATGTGCGAGCGTCGGCTCGAAGCCAACTAAGTACCGTCCTCGAATCACTCCAGTAAAATACCCGTGCTGGTTTATTTTTGTGACTTTCTATAATCGAGACGGCAAAACGTGAAGCTATGAGGGCCGCCTGGAGCTCCAACCTTGGGATAGAAACCGGTTTTAGTGGTGTGACTCGAGACTTGCTTCCAATGAGTACGAGCTTGATGCTACTGTCTGGCAGAATAAAACGCCAATAGCCTACACAAGCGTAGGCAAGCTCGCTCGCATCAGCAAAAATGTGTAACTCTCGTTCGGAGATGACAGCTTTGAGATAGCAACGTGGGATGCGGATGTTCGCGATAGAATCCAGTTCGGAAATCCAAGCCTGCCAAGCGTTGATCTCGGCTGGTGGCAGCTGATCGTCCCATCCGATGTTGCTACGCCAAAGAGATTGAAACAGGATACGACCTTTAACTACTATTGGAGCCAGCAGTCCTAAAGGATCATATACACGCATCAATTGAGACAGAGTGTTTCGTTTTGTCAGGTTACGGCTTTCTGACATAAAATGTTCATGTGAACCTGTCCTAAAGCCTAAAGCATCGTCCGTCGAGTACCAAATGACACCTAAAGTGCGTACTGGACTGCCTAAAGAAACTTCAGGTGTAGGAGCTGCACGTAATTCAGTTGGGACCAAAGCGAGAGCTCTATCATCGTTGGACAACCAACCCCTCATCTCGAAGCACGCTCCCTTGTGTACCGCGATAATGTCAGCAGCCAAGCGCGCCGCTTGACGAACGTCATCTACGCTTCCAATATAATCGTCCATGTAATGGTCATAAATTATTGCATCAGCAGCCTCAGGGTACAAATGAGCTATGTCCTTAGCGTTCTTATTTTTTATATAAAGCGCAGTGAACGGACTAGAACACGCACCAAAAATAACAGACGTCATTCTAAATTCCTTTATTGCCGCTCTAGGATCTGATCTCCACAGGTAACGAAGGGCGTTGCGGTCTTGGTTCCTTACCTTTACTTGTGGAAACATCTCTTTAATGTCAGCTGTCATAGCTATGCAACCTTCCCTGAATCGGAACAAAACACCTAAAAGCGGCTGAAGTAGATCAGGCCCCGGCAGCAACAAAGAATTCAAACTGACGCCGTGAGTTTTCGCAGCCGCGTCATGCACCACACGAAGCTTCTTTTTCTGAGGGTGGAACACGCCAAAGTGTGGAAGATACCAGCGAGGAGAAGTTTCGGAAGTGTGAACTACGCCTTTAGTATTATCGTTCGTGTGGTACGTGTCGACGGCACATTCCTCTGCGTAACCTTTCTTGATCATCTCAGTCATGTAAATATTGTATGACTCCGCGAAAACACTATCCTTAGCCATTCGCTTTTCTAAGCCTTTAAGACGCGTCTCGGCCTGGTAGTAACTATCCGGAACGGTAGTGCTTTCGTGGCGCCATGGTAAACCTACCATAAACCTACCTGAAGGCAGGCGTTCGGTTGTGGTGTCGAGTATATCAACAGCACGTTGATCTTGGGAATTATAAATTTTGTGTTTACTAATGCCAATCGAATCTAATTTATATTGTTCTTTAATAAGAAATTCCAAAGAATCGACTGGTTCGTTTTCAAAATAAGGGGTGGTACACACAGTGTAATTGACAAAAGTCATCGGAATAGTTCGCCTACCTAAAGAGCCATATAAAGTCCAACCTAAAGCAGTGCGACACGCAACTGGTTCGTAGCGGCGGCCCTTTCGGACCTCGCGAGTGATTGACAAGTGCCAGTCCTCCGCACCAATAAGTATAGTTGGTACCGCATCAGTATACGTAAGCATGTTCGATAAATCAGCTAAATGATTGTATTTTGCAATATCAGAATAATCTATGGTTTGCTTATGCAATGTCAAAGAATCGATAGTTCGAGCGTTTTGAATTTGATATGACTCATGTGTGTACCTACCTTTAATATCAAAAGTGACGTAAGAAATATTTGTGTTTTTGTTCATTCCACCTATTGCATTAATTTTAATTGTATCAGATGGACCCGTAGCCCCGATCTTATTAGCTACCATAGAATCTATAAGTGTGGCAGTGCTGCCGTCATCTAAGAGTGCGTACGTATCGTAAGAACCAGCAGGGCCGGTGACGGTTACGGGTACAACTTTCAGCAAAGTGGTACATAAACGAGCTGTAGTATGTGAAGTTGACAAACCTACAACCTCTTCAATCTGCGGTCGTGACGTTGATGAAAACGCTGGTGATGCAGCAGCCGAGCCGTGCAGAAGTGCGTGGTGCCGCCGAGTGCAGCCGTCGACGCCGCATGCTGCTGCTTTACAACTGTTCCATGTGTGAACGTTGCCCTTAAGGCACCTATAGCAAATCTTTTTACTACGTAGCCAACACCATCTATCCTCAATAGACAGAGACTTGAAACCAGTACAATCTTTGACGTTGTGTATTTTGTCGCAGTAAGTACATTTATTTTTAGGTTTCGAGTCGCCTACTGCGTGTACAGATATTTCAGAGCGTCCGTTAGATTTGTTAGTAGAAGATTTAAATGTAGAAGCTGATTGGATGGATTCAGGTGACAAACCAAACTTAATATGACGGTCGAGCTCACGTACTAAGAAATCACTCAGTAACTCTAACTTACTTTTGTTGGTTTGGTTGTCAAATGCAAAATCAGTCCATCTCATTCGCATAGTATAGTTAAGCTTGTTCAAAATGCAATAAAATAGCTCTGGAGAATGTAAATATTCGTTTTGGTGCAATAGCCGTATTGTAGCTACACTATTGTGTACTCGAGACGTAAAGTTAGCCAAACCCTTCAAATCCAGTGTGAGATTTACCAAGCTCTTCAGGGACGTCACTTCGTGGAACACGATCACCTCCGGACGTGCGAAGCTGTGCTCGAGGAGCTGCAGAACATCCTCGGGCGCCTCCGCCGATATCAGCAGCGACGCGACTGCCTCGCGCGCCGCCCCTTGCAGTGCGTGTTGTAGACGAGCGACGTTCTCTAGCGGAGAATAAAAATCTTTAGTATTGTCGTATGCCCTCTTAAATTGCAGCCAATGTGACGCATCGCCGAAATATTGTGGCAAGTCTATGTGATGCGGCTTTTTGTGTTGCGTATGGCTTACAACAAGAGCCCTTGTAGCTGAAGCTGATTCGGTTATGGCCTTGACCATATCAGTAAAAACGGGAGACGTAGCATTGTGTTGTGAGACCTCAAATGTGTTGTTTGGTATATCAGTCGGCATGGCTCGGGTTACTGATGGTGCGACTACCGGATTTGCGTGTGATAGCCGCTCAGTCTTACCCTCGTGAGCGTTCGTATGCTCGACTAATGGAACTACATACTTAAAAGTCGACGTTTGTGCAACAGCCTGTGTTACAGTCGGTTGTACAACCTGTGACTGTATTGGCAGTGCATCATTTAAAGAAACAAAATCATTTACCTTTGATCTCTGAGTTACATCTTTTACCCAAGTCTCAATCCGTTGCGATGAACAAGAGCTGCGGCGCGACACACGAGAGCTGCGGCGCGAGCCGTGCGACCCACCAGATGAAGCCTCGATCATGGCTAACTTGGCGCGCAGTTCGTCTTCGTCTGCCTGTGCCTCTAAGGCGGCAAGTTCGCGTTCTCGTTCGCGTTCTCGTTCGCGTTCTCGCTCCGCCTGCTGTCGTTCTCGCTCCGCCTGCTGTCGTTCTCGCTCCGCCTGCTCTCGTGCCCGCTCGAGCTGGCGACAACGGAATTCGGCTTCCGCAGCCAACTTCTGGGCAAGAACCGTCGCGGTTGAAATGGTTGAGTTCGCACGTTCACTTATTGCACTCACAACTTCACTACCGCAATCCTCATGATCCCCCTCGTTTGTGACCGCAGGGCATGCCCCGGGATCAAAAGTTGAAACCTGCGCCATCGGAGCCGCTTTTGCCTGACTCCTCGTGATGGGCATAGGAAAATTGGTGAAAATTTGGAATTTGGAAGAAATTTAAAAACTGGTTCAAGCGTTACGTGGAGAAGGACCAAAAATGTGCGCGATGTAGGGGAATTCGGAGGATAAATTATAAACTTTGGGTAATATTTCTAAGAAATCAATGTAATTCGTGTGAAGTAAAAGAAACAACTGGTAAAATAGTAAAAACGTCAAAAAGAGAAGGAAATTGAAACATTAAAAAAAAGTATAAAAACACAAAGAGTCGGTTTGCCACAACTACTATAAAATCTTATTTATCTTTAAATGAAAATGAATCAAAATATGCACGAGTTTGGGGCTGGTCACCTGAAGAAACAAATAATGTCACTGGTGGAGCATTTTCCGTATCAATCCCGTTAAAATATTGGGATTTGCAGAAGATTATGAAAAAATTATAATGAACTGCAAGCACGAGTTAGTGTTACTAAGAAGCAATTCTAATATTAACGCGGTTAAGTTAAATTCAGGAGAAGTTATTAGTGATGTTACAATAAGTAAGATAATTTGGAGAGTACCACACATTAAAGTATCTGATCGTGAAAGAATAAATTTATTAAAGCATTTAGAGAAAGATCGAGCTATTCCATTAGCTTTTCGTAATTGGGATCTGTATGAATACCCATTACTACCCAAAACACGTAAGCTTACTTGGTCTATCAAAACTTCTTCCCAAACAGAGAAACCACGATTTGTTGTGATTGCCTTACAAACCAATCGGAAACAAAATAGTAAATTGTCAATGGCTGAGTTTGATCATTGTCATGTACGTGATGTTAGAGTCTACTTCAATTCGTCATATTATCCATACGAGGGACTGAATGTCAGTTTTTCAGATGACAAATTTACTTTATTATACGAACAATACACAAGATTTCAACAGTCGTATCACGGACGTCGTTCAGAACTGTTGTTGAGTTTAAAAGAATTCAGAGACATAGCTCTTCTGTTTGTTATTGACTGTTCGCGACAACACGAGACCCTAAAGGGGTCGATCGACGTTAGAGTTGAAATTGAAGCAGACCAAGATATACCCGATCACACAGCAGCATATTGTTTGATTTTAAACGACTGTATATTCGAATACAAACCGCTGAGTAATATTGTCAAAAAGTTAACATGAATAACAATACGGTAATAGTGGATGTGCAAGGATTTAAAAATCTACACAATGAGTTCATAGTCAAAGAATTGGCTGTAGCTACTTTGCAATATACTGATATTTTTTTAATAAAACCGCCACATTCATTCTCTAAACTTACTGAAGAAGAAAAAAGGCGTGTTCGGTGGTTAGAAAGGAATAGGGGGTGTTCCTGGAGCGATGGATATATTGACTACAATGAATTTCTAAGAATAATGAAACCATCACAGCTTACAGCTGCATATATTGAAGATTTTTGTGAATTACTAAAAAGTGATAAAAATACAATTGATTTTAAAGATACTGATGGAATGAATGAAAGAGTATTTTATTATTGGTTGGGACATACAAAACAGCAATTTAGAGATTTAGAAGCAGAGTTGCCTGAATTCCAAAATCGTGCTACAACACTTGGAGCATACTTGATGAAATCGCGAACTGGAGATTCGGACGACAGAATTTCTACATCGTTGAATATGAGCAAAAGTACATTAACAAAGTTAATAAACAAAGCTCGTGATGTTATGACAGAGGATTTTGAGCCCCAACATTTAGGTCTTAAACATTTGTCAAGAAACCAAGTTGCTGAAACGAATCTTTATATTCCGAACTCTTTATTTGGAAACCCAGTTAGTAATATTGAAGATAGAAAGGCGATTGTAATAATGGATGGGACATACATTTATATACAAAAGAGTAGCAATTATTATTCCTATCAAAAGAAGACCTATTCCCTTCATAAATATAGGAATCTTGTCAAACCGTTCATCATAGTATGTTGTGATGGTTATATAATTGATATGTTGGGCCCGTTTGCAACTACAAAATCCGATGCTGATATTTTAAAAGACGAATTCAGGAACCCGTCACAGCCTCTTCGGCAGTATTTTAGAGAAGAAGATATATTCATTCTAGACAGAGGGTTTCGAGATTGTATTTCCTTGTTACAAAACTTAAATTACTCAGTTCATTTCCCTCTGTCTCTGGAATCAGGTGAATTTCAAATGAGTACTCAAAATGCCAACGAATCACGTAAAGTAACATTATGTTGTTGGGTCGTAGAGGTTGTGAATGGGCGATTTAAAAGGGATTATAAATTACGATGGTGGAAGTATTAATTAATGTAAGGGACATGTTGCGCAAAATGAGTTATATATACGACCGTATTTAGAATTTTTGGCTCTATCGATTGGTATACTTGAAATTTTGAAATCTTTGAAAAAGTGTCCCTTACCTTACATATTTTTAGTTATTTAAATACGACTTTTGGCGATACAAATAATTTAAAGGACGTCAATTTATTTTACTTCTTACAAAATAAAGTAAGTCTCTTTAATAATACAATTTGGCCCTTACCTTAAACTGTTGGTTTTAACTTTAGAACTCATTGAACCTTACTTCATTTTAAACTTTTTGATTTATCAAAATAAGTCCCTTACGGCAATATTCATACAGGAATTTAAAATGTTTGCTCCTTACTCTAAGTAATCGCGCGTCAAGAGTAAAACGAGGTGCGGGAGGGTAGTCCCTTACGCGTCGGAGCAGGTTGCAACCTGAAGTTTTCTCTTATACGTGACCCACGAACCGCATCTGTGGCTGTTATGATTGTGTTGTTAAAGTATTTAACACTGTTAACATAATGTCTAAGTGTACTGATGATGATTTGTGTGACTTGCTAGCCCGAAAGAAGGAGTTACTGAACATGAAAAGAATTATCATTGAGAGGTAAGTTAGTTTTACTGAATACTTATAATTATTTACATCTGGGCCGTCAGAAACCTTGTTTAGCATGGCAATAATAGTGTAGTTTTATAAATAAATGTAGATTTGTTTATTTTGTAACCTAATCTCTTAAATAACTGCCTAAAAGAGTTCGATTGTGAATTTATTTTTAAATTGAATTTAGGTTAGTACTTTTTATTTTCTAGTTACAGATAGCTTATTTCATAAATCATGAAGGCAATTACATCGTACAAAGTAAATTGGTACTACTTTTAGTTACATAAAACATAATAATATAAAGTTAATAAAACTTTTTAACACGTTACCTATATTCGATTGTTTTCTGTACTGATTATCTACAACTTTTTATACTTACCTTGATTTAGCCATATAAATTTAATGTAAGGGAATCATCATTTAGAATGTCTTTAACATTAATAAATTATATTTTTTTAAATGGAAATACGTTTGCTTACATTTATTATTCTTAACAGAGTAAGTAATAAAATTAATGAGATAGCAAAAAAAATATATAAATCGGAATTAAGAAAGTATTTTACAAAAAATAATAGTTTTTACGTTAAAAAAAGATGTATCCTCAAAGATGATGTCCCTTACATCAAATTGTTAACTGGTATTTATTTGCAACTGTTAGTAAAAGTTTAACTGTGTTTTTTTAGATCTGCTGAAAACCAAATAAATACTTTAGAGAGTATTATAAATTATGCTGATACAGAAGAAGACATGGATCGATCTAACATTATTGTCAATGATAGTAACGAAACAATATGTACCATTGAGGATAATATAATATGGACATCTTAAACACATCTTACTTACTTACTACTTTGTCCTTGTCTCGGACACATTCATTTTTTAATAAACTTGTCGAATGTTCCAAAAATATTGCAGAGGGTGATAATAATGTCGATGAAAGTACATTTTCGTTCACATCATATGTCATCAATATTGTACAAAGCGAAAAACATCTTGATGTTGTAACAGAAACTGACGCAAACCATTCTGACGCATTTGTGATGCCTGAAATACTAGTTGAAATCGAACATACTGACAATAACGAGACAACACAAATGATACAGACAGCACCGTTACTTGATGATAGGATAGTTATCTTTCATAATCCAACAGATGGCTGCGAGGAAACTGTCTCTGAAGACTTAATTGCACCACAAGAGGATTGTCACTTAGTATCTCCGACCATACTTACTAATGAAGCAACATTCACCCTGCAAAATAATATAGAAAAACTACAATGTGATAGTGATATTATGGACCCACATCCTTGTACTTCTCGTGACGCTTTGATACCGAACGATGAATGGACACAAGACAAAAGGAATAACATTCATAAAAAAAAACAAACGCTCTGTGACGTCGACGTTTGCAAAATCTTGTATGGATTTTTATATAGATGATGAAAAGCAAGATTTTTCTTCGGAAAGTTCTGACGTTTGGTCGGAAAATGACAATTCTTCAGATGAATCAAAAGACAATGATAAAACTAAAAAAAGAAAGAAATCTAAAACTAAAAATAATAAAACCGATGAGAAAGAAGTTGTCCCTGTAAAGAAAATAAGAACTGAAAGTAAACGCAAATCACGAAAAAAATTAAAAGAAAAGGGTTTATCTTACGTAACATTGTCTGGTAAAGTTAAAGAAGCCCGAAAGTTACGAGAAAATCCTTGTAAAGAGAAGAAATGTTTTAGAAAATGTCATGAAATAACAGAGGAAAGAAGAAGAGCTATATTTGATTATTTTTGGGCACTCACTGATGAAAAGAAACGAGATTGGATTGTGCAATGCTGCAGACCAACCGAAATAAAACGCAAAAAGACGAAAAATATAGCCAGCAGACGAATGACAACTTATGAATACTTTATAAATGAAGGCGAAGGACGGAGACAGGTCTGCCAGCAGTTTATACTTAAAACATTGGACATAAGTCAAACATTCGTTTTATACAATATTAGCCACGCAAAAGAAGGGCTCTCTAGCCATGAATCTCGAACACGGACTGCTCCAGACAAATACGACGAAGACACAAAGCTTTATGCCAGGGCATATATTGAAACATTACCGGCCTAGTATATAGATTATATGTTAACCAATGTCAGGAAACATCTAAAAACTATTTAAGTGAAAAGCTATTCAAAAACTTGTTTAATGAGTACAACCTTGCATTTCATGTCCCTAAAAAGGACAAATGTATTTTCTGCACTAAGAATGAAAATAATCCAGATATAACAACGAATGAAGAATTGAAGTCTCATTTATTAGAAAAAAAAAGCAACTTATAAGCGTTTCAAAATTCATCAAAACATGAAACCCGATGACACTTTGATTGTGGCTAGCTTTGACCTCCAAAAAGTTTTGGCCACCCCCTGTGGTGAAAGTATGATGTTATACTATTCCAGAAAATATGCTGTGTATAATTTTACGGTGTATGAGAGTAGAACGCAAAACGGTTATTGCTACACATGGGGGGAATCGGACGGTAAGCGAAGTAGCTGTGAAATAGCAACATTTCTTTTGCGATACCTGAAAGAAGTCGATTCCAAAGGAGTAAAAATGTTACTATTATACTGTGATAACTGCGCCGGCCAAAATAAAAATAAAGTTATACTCTCAATGATTAAACATTTCTTGAAGCAGTCCAAAAATTTACAAGTTGTACAACTTAATTACCTTTTGGCCGGACACACATATATGCCTGTCAATAGTATGCATGCAGTCATTGAGAGAGAAGTAAAAAAACTTATAGTTTGGGCACCATCTCAATGGCCAACCTTTATGGAGTCTTCCAGAAAACAACCTCAGCTATATTCTGTAAATGTGTTGGAACATACATAGTTCATTGATTTTAATAATTTAGCGGATATGGAATTCACTCCTGCTACCCTTAAAGATAAAGATCTGCGAATGAAAAATATAAGAGTGTGCACATTTAAAAAAGGCAGCTTAGTTAGAATGGAAGTCAAATATACCAAGTCAGAAAATGGAACTACTTACTACATAGAACTCGACCAACAATCGCAAGGAAAAGGAAAAGGTAAAGGAATTGGAAAGAGGACTACAACGAGAGGCAAACAGAAAAAGATGTTAGACAATACAAACCGAAATCCAGCAGAAAGTACAAGCTGTAATATGATTCAGAGCAATGTCGATAATTTACCATATCTTTGTAAAGAAAGGTTGCCGATTTCTATTCCAAAATATAAGGATCTTAAAAAGGTATGCGATTCTGGAATAATTCCAAAAAGATTTCATGCTGAATACCTAAACCTTCCTTATAAAGCACCTGTAAAGGATACCCTGAATGAAACTGATGAAGAATATAGCGACGGTAGGCCTGATGAAGATTAAATATAATACACAATTTATAATTATTAGAAGTAAAGAGTTGATTGTTTGCTGGACAAAATATAAAACAAGATTGTTTTGTTTGAATAAGTCTTAAATGTATAACTTGTTAAAATCACAAATGCTTACCTCGGCAGTTATTCATTTAAACTAAATTTTGAAATTATTCTATGATAATAATTCTTTAAAAACGATTTGTTGACTAATAAAATTATGGGAAATATGGTTTACTTATATAAAACTCAAAAATAAAATTTACGTTTTAGTACTTACAGAAACCGAAAATTTCTAAATATTAAGAGAAAAATAACAGATTTTGATTAAAAATAGGCTTGATTTTTTATAAGTCATAACTGTAGATGGAAAAAATTACAGCATTTATTTATTTTAAAATAATTTGTACTATAAGTTTGTATGGAAAAATACCTAGGATGGTGCTCTTAGCAGATAGCCCATTATTTGTAAGAATGTTTTAAGTTAATTAACAATAGTAAATAAATACGAGACTGATTAAATAGAGAAGTTCTTTTTTGTTACTGTTTTGCGCTGTGTTACCAAAATGTTAATATTATTATGGTGTTGTCTACACTAATTTTCTGGTCTTAATGTTAAATATACTACTGAATTATGAAAATCGAATTGTTTTATTTTAATTGTTAGGTAACTAGCTAATTGGGTTCAAAAATAATATTTAAATAAAAAAATAAGCAATATTAACAAATGTTATCTATTTATTTTTGTGACTTACATCATTATTCACTGTTAAAATTGTCAGTTACAATAATATTACTAACGTTTTTTTTTCTTTGATGTTCCTTACAACATACAGGACGTTCTATATTTTAAAATTCTAACATTGTAAGGTACAATCAAGCTCGGTTGTTTAATGTAAGGGACATGCTATCTTTTAAACTACCTAGTTTTCCCAGATTTTGTTATGAAAGAAGAGAAAAATCTAAAAAACTTTGCCATAGAAACCATTTTAAATCCTAACTTCCCAGGAAAAGATATTGAGGTATAAAGGAAAAAAAAAACTTGTTTTGGCCATCCTGAAAAGTCGTATTTTGTCCCTTACATTAATTGATACTTCCACCATCGAATTGCTAAGACAGGAATATTTTAATAAAGCGTCGAAGCATTTATTTGATGGCAGATTTTAAGGTCGCAGCAGCTCTATTAAACAGGATTCATCCTCTTTTAGTAGACAGAGATGATGCAAGGGAAATTGTTTCAGTCATACAAGAAAAAATATTTACAAATAATACTTACAGATTTTGTTGAAGTTAATAATTTAAATAGAATAAGGGCTCAGTTTGAAAGTATGACAGTAGTCACAGATAACATCAATTATTTTCCACAGTTGGAACATACTGATTTGATTTTAATATCATTGGGGATATATTAAATTAAACAAGCCCGATCATATTATGGTGAACTTGTTCGAAAAGATGGAAACTATGTTGTTGATGTTTGCAGAGAGGTTGATCACCAGCTGATTAATGAATTGCATTTACTGCATTCAGAAAATGTATGGCTCTTAAGAGGGAAAATACACAGCCACCATATCGGTCATAAAACATATTTTGTTTATGTTTTGGTTGATGAATCTGAAATTGGAAGAGATGCAATTAAAAATTACTGTTGTAATTGTGTTGTTGGGCGCAGAACTATAGGTTGCTGCGCCCACGTCATGAACATAATATGGTATTTAAGTTGGGCCCTATACCAAGAGAATATCAACCCCCCTACACAATTCTTAGATCATATTCTGCTCCAAAATGTGGATGAAATGCCAAATGAGAGTGTTTAGTTGTTTTTTATTATTATAAATATAAAATAAATACTTAATCACAACCTAAGTTTTATTTTTTAATTAGATCTAGTGCAAAGGTATTGCTTCTAGTCTACTGCATTCTTCATATAAATACCGGCTAGAAAAATAAGAATTGCATCGCTCTCAAGTTCATCATCTCGGGATGAAAAATTGAGTTTTTAAATACCTAAATTGTCGAGCTATTAAAAATGTACATGTAGGTAGGTAGGTAGGTACTATAATATTACGGTATTATTAAACATCATATTTGTGAAATAAAGAAGTTGGTAAATTAAGCTGTCAGTACTTAGTATGACGATAAGATAGCTGTTATAATGAAATTTAAATAATGTTTCATATTAATAAAACATAACCTAAAATTCACCATGATAAAGCTATTATTATGTTCTTATAGAAGTGTCCGTCGAAAATTGTTCTTACATACAAATACATGTCATTTCAAACCTAGAAAGGGACTTTTCATCACTGTTGATTCTTTGGCAAACGATATATGGACTCGGAACAATGTCCTTTATAGTTTGATAAAAAACCGAATATAAGCCTAATAGTCCGTATCATTGGTGTATAGTGCCAAATTGTAACAACACAACATTTAAGACTCCAGAAAAGTTATTTATCAGAGTTCCAAACGACATTCATATGAGAAATGTTTGGTTAGAACTATCGAGACAAGATCCATCAAAACTCTCTACAAAATCTCTTCTACACCTCTGTGAGGATCACTTTATAGAAAGTAATTTATTTATTTATTCATAAGAAAACCAACAACGTTTACATAAATATTAACCAAAGAACATTTGACATAAAATAAGGCCAATAACAGGCTTTCCTTAAGTAATTATCGTTTCTTATGCCTGATTTAGTAAGAGTAATGGTTAATAGTATATTATTTTACTGGTATAACCACGATTTAATTTAGACATTGAGGTTATGATGTCTACATAGCTTTGTAAAAGTGTTTTTTGAGAGCAATAGCTGTAATAATTATTGACTTGTGATTTCAGTTCAGCGAGAACATGATTATGGAAAACTACACCCAGTTTAAGATAATGGAATCAGTAAAAAAGATCAGAATGAAACCAAACACCATACCAACTAGGTTAAATCATTTACCGATTGTGGACCCCGACCAGGCAGCTGAGAGCACTTCCCCAAGAGCACACCAGGCAGTGGAGAGCACTTCTACAAGTGAACACCAAGCATTGGAAGGTACCTCAACTAGCAAACACCCCGGTTCATCAACCTCATATAAGTATCTGTTGATTTCATCATGTGTCAGTCATCATCATAATATTGTGGTAATTCAAATCCCATTTAGATGAGTTCTACAGATTTTTTGTTTTTTTCCAGATTTAAAAGATGAACAGGTCCAAGTGCAAATTATGCCGGGAATGGCATATAAATCTATACAAGTGAACTTAGCTGCACATTACAGAAGCAAATCAACCTAGGTTAATTTAAAAATGAAGCACAGCACAACATCACCAATAAAAATAAATAGATCAGTTGCCATATCGCCACATGTTAAAACTGTAATAGATATACCAACAAGGTCAGGTACAACTAAACAAGTAAATTATCAGCCCTGTTCGAAGAAAGATCTGAGAGTGATGTATATCATATACCTCCTCAATAGCGGGATCCACTTATAAAGATATCTCACCTTATAAGTCACAACATCAGACAGTAGTATGCCTCAAGACGCTCAGATAGATCAAACGTTGAATTTAAAAAGTACTCCTCGTCACTAGATGGCACTGGACAAAGTTGACTCGCGGCAACACTTTGTTTCTCCCGAACGTACAAACATGACGCGGCTAAATGTTTAGTTAAGAAGATATTTGATCATCTCCTACCTAAGGACCTTCTGGTGACCTAAGAGGCGGCATTCAAGCTCCTGGAACGATCTTATAGACACTAAGAAGTACACTCAAACAGTGTCTACAGCGCGGTGAAGCAAATCTGCCAGTTTTTGGCCCTATTGAGCACTCAGTTAATTATCTAATTGTAAACTTTTTTACCAAAAATAAATAACATTGTTGTCTTAAGGCTGTTATCGTATTACACCTCCAGCACATAGATCTCACAGCACCACATATTTTATTGTGTTTGACAAAAATTAAGCTCAACAATTCATTTTCCTAACTGGCTGATGATTTCGGTTTATTACAATTTCAATTAAGCAAAATATTCTAGCCATTACCGGAGTAATGTTTCCGTTTATTAAAGAAAGCAGTAGAGAATCAACAAAATTAAACCTGCCTAAATATTACAAAATAACTTGTATAATTGACTGCTTAGAAATCGAAATCCAAAAGCCTTCCAATGCTATCGTTCAAGCACTGACTTGGTCAGACAGAATACAAGAAAGCAAACACAATAAAATATTTGAAAGCTGATGTAAGACGAACTAAACAAATAGCAAGTCTTAGAATTCATGTGGAGAGGGTCATCCGAAGAATCCGTAAGTTTGCCATGTTGAAACCACATTCAGTGGTTAATATTAATTTAGTACCTTTACTTGATGCGTGTATAATAACAGCTTGTGGTTTGGTGAATTCACAAGATACTTTTTTTTAAATACACTAGTAACTAAACTATAAAAGTAATATATATATATACAACTTATTAATAAAAATTAAGAAAATTATTTAATACAAAAGAAAAACAAAAATTATAAAAAGGGTCCTTGTGTTAAGGTTCCCAGGATGCTGGCAGCATTACCACGCTGGATAGCGATGCTTATTAGATATGCTGAGCAAGGCAGCTGCCCTATATAAGCATATAACCAACCCACGTTGGCTGAAGGATAGGCCTGAAGCCAGTATCCTGCTTCCTAAGCGGAAACAAATTTTGGAATTTCCAAATAGGACAGCAACGAATAAGAAATTCAGGAACTAAGAGAGGATTTTAAAATAAAGAGAGCCAAATGAGCGTTGATTTCCAAAAGGCAGCCTGAACATTCATTAAATTTAGTTACTATTTTTTTAAAATAAAATAATTACTTTATTAAATAAACATAAATTATTATGTGTACAATGTTTTATTTATAAATATCCCTCTAGCTAGGCAGCAGTGCTATGTAGTACTGTTTAATTGAATCTGTCTTACAATAAATAAATTAGGGCAGAATAAAAAAACAATATATTGATATCATGCTATACTGACATTGGCTCACACTACTTTCTATCAAAATAGAAGGTTAAAATTAAACTATATTCTCATTTGCAAAGTTTTATATTTTGATACTGTCATACAAAATTAGATATAATTTTCTTTCCAAAACGATACAACTTTCTGAAGTAGTTATGTAATAAGACTTGAATCGTACTGCACTTCCACAATGTTGACAATGCTGACTCTTTCAAAGTCACTGCTTGCTACACAAAAGTAACTCTTAACAGCTTTTGCACAAAACATTTGCATTTGCACCTGTGCTAAATATTTTTTGGTTAGAGCACCGTTTTTAATAAAAAAAATTGAGGTTTTCTCACTTGTCTTGAGTACTTTTTTTTAAATACCATCTGGTGAACCTGCTATCATTGGAAATTGTTCTGAAATGAAAAGCCCACATTTTCCAATTTTGTGGCCTAATTTCTTCTCCACTGCTTGCCGTACTTTGTCTTCCAGCATTTGTCCTCTCTTCATGGCTGATGTAAGCGGAGTCCTAGCCCCAAGAATAGCAGCTACCAAGGTGCCATCAAAAGTGTTAGGCTGGAAACAGTGCTCGACCGACGGTCAGCGCTGACCGTCAGTCGGCGTAGCTATATCTATGCAAGTCTATAGAACGCGCACACAGCTACGCTGACGGTACGCGCGTGTGTTGGTACGCGCGTACGGTCAGTCGAGCCGTCGGTACGGCTCGTCGGTCGCGCGGACATCGGTCAACCGACGAGCTACGACATTGTATGGACGCGTTCAGTGCTTTGCTGACGGAGCTACAGACTGTACGCGCGTACGTACACTCGAAAGCAAAAATGAACATCGATACAGAGCGTCTTATCACTGAAGTGCGGCTTCGTCCTGCATTATGGGATTTATCCTCTGCATTTTATAAAGACCGTGATGCTAAAATAAGTGCTTGGCAACAAGTTTGTAAAGAATTAATTCCGGATTTCGACGATAAGTCAGTCAGCGAGAAAAAAGATATAGGTAAGTAAATAAAATATCATTATTGTTTTAAAATACGATTTAATTAAAAAATACAATCATTTTGCCATGGTACACTACCAACAGGAGAAACGAAATAGTTGGCAAACTTGTCCCTTATTGCGTCACCTGATCTGATGTTATTGTTCGTATTAAGTGTAAGATCTTCAAAGCCTACAACAGTTAGTGTATCCTGTATTCTATACCCGTCTCTTTCTCGAATATAGTTGTGTAAAACGCAACAAGTCTTTATGATTGCTATTGTATTCGGTAGGGAAGTATTCATTGGTCTGTGAAATAACCTAAATTTATTACTCATTATTCCAAATGTAGACTCAATATACCTTCTAGCACGACTTAATCGATAATTAAATATTTTTTTCTTATGTGTCAAATTACTTCGTGCATAAGGTCTTAATATTTTGTTCGATATACCAAACGCGGCATCGCCGATAATCATATATGGGATGGGTTCTGTAGTGTGAGGTAGTGCTTTAGGTGGAGGCAATATTATTTCTCCATTTTGTAATTTCGTAAATAATGAACTTCTCCGAAATATATTTGAATCAGAATCTGTTCCATATGCACCTACATTTATATAGGTGTAGCGATAGTCAGAATCACACATAGCCAACAGAACTACAGAATAAATTTTTTTATAATTTGAATACAGACTCCCACTATGTTCAGGGCAAATTATTCTTACATGCTTCCCGTCTATACAACCGATACAGTTAGGGAAATTTGCTACTTTTTCAAAACCGGCAGCGATTTGTAGCCACCCTTCCTGTGAATTAGGTATCGAAAGACACTCTTCATGGAGTAGAGTCCAAATGTTCGTACAGACTTCTTTTACGATTTCACCAATAGTTGAAGCCCCCAAACGGTAGCTAAAAGAAAGATCTTTATATGTCTCTCCCGTCACCAAGTATCTGAAACAATAAAATAAACATTAATCTTCTTTTACAGAGAAACAAGTGCAGCAAAGGTGGAAAACTGCCCGAGACGCTTATGTGAGGTGTAAGGCTTCATTAAACAATGTGCCGTCTGGATCTGGGGGTAAAAAAAAGGAAGACATATGTTTATTTCGAATTCATGAAATTTCTGGATAATAAACGAGAATTAAATACTGAGGATTCAATTTTGTCAAATGAGGAGCCAAATCAAAATGAAACTGCTGGAAACGAAGGTGCTGTCGTATCTCACCCAACGGGAAACGAAGGAGCTGTCGTAACTCACCCTACCGCAAACGAAGCAACTGTTGAATCTCAACCTTCAACTTCTGATGATTCCAATATTAACCGAAACAGCCAAAGACCTGCATCCAACCGTGGACGGAAATTCACGCGAACGCAACGTCAAAAAAATCGCAGTGAAGATGAGTTTGACAGAGAAATGCAGAAAATGCAAAAGTAATGCAAAACGATGACATGTCGTTTTTCTATTCATTGTTGCCGATTACTAATACTTTTTCTATCGAGCAAAAATTACTATTTCGTCAAGAGGTGCTACAAAAAGCTATCGAAATTTCAAGGCTCGGGTCAGACCGCCCAGGAACATCGCATTCTTTTACTTCGTCAGATTCGCAACATACAAATTCTGTCACATTATACCCAGTAGTGCAATCTCTTCAAACACAGCCCTGTCAGTCAAATATCGATCAGTCTTATTTGATAGAGGAACCCTCTTCTAATATTGAACAGTCGTATTTGGTAGAAGAACGGCCCTCTCTTTCTCAGCAAATTTATATACAGACAAATGATTCATCCAATCAACACTATGTTATAAACGATTTTCTCACTTTCAATAAAAAAATGTATTTTTTTTTAAATAAATGTTGCTAAACAATTTGAGTTTTTTATTATTGTAATAAGTACTTACCTTAAAGTCACAGCCAATCTTTCAATAGGCGGGACAGAAGCACGAAACATATTGGAATGTTTCAAAGTATCATGTAACCTTGCTTGTAGTTCATCGAAACTTTCGATTGACATCTTGAAATAATCAAAAAACTTTTCCTCATCTTCTTGCAATCTCGAAAATAGCGTGCAGAATTCGCCTTCAAGTAACCGTTCTACAAGTATTGGGTGTACATGATATCTTCGACGCCTTCTATTCCGTCGTTTGCGCAAAAAGTAGCGTGCACAAATTAGGGCATTTACAGCAAAAGGATTCATTTTTCTTGTGAACTGTACACGCGCGTCTCAGTTCGCCGTCAACGTAGCACTGAATGCATTTTCGCAACCGACGATCAGCGCTGACGGTCAGAACGTACGATCAGGACGTACCGTCGGTCGAGCACTGTTTCCAGGCTTACACCTGCTTCAAACTTCAAAACATTTTGAGGCTGTGATTCTTCCGTACCGTAGCTCATACCACAACCGTGATTTACTTTGATGCCTTGTCTCTTTCTCAGCATTTTTATAAAGATATCATTGATTGTTCTGTTACGATATTATGACTAATAGATGATTAATACATATATGTCAAGGTTTATCAATGTCCAAAATTTGTATAGCTTGACTATCTATAGTTTACCTTGAAAACTAGTTACAATACCGATAGTGTTTTAAAATATAGTATTGATACTATTGGATGGAGTCTAAGTATGATGTCAACTATCGATAATTTAATTAAATCTATGTTTTTATGACAGGTTTTAAGCACTTTAAAGTCGTTTATTGATGGCGGAGCAATTCTTAATAAAAAACATACAGGAAAATTAGAAGAAAGCCAGCGTAACATATTAGTTAAATTATTACTTCAACCAATATTCGGGAAAGACCCCAATGCAACAATTTCAAACACACAGCTCTTATCATGGTCACTAGATATTCAAGAATATTTTGTAAAAGAATCTGCGGCATTGTACTACACTCCTTACATTTCGGAATTAGTACAGACAACAGCGCGTAATGCGTCTGGAAAGCTACTGCGTTACGTCTATAATAAAAGGCAACAGATGCGAAATCGTGGCATAATTGAGAGGTCTCGTTCCCGTTCGTCGTCAAGAACGTCGTCTTCCACGTCGTCAAGTTTCTGAGGTGGCTGCATTAATAAGATTACCAGCGGCATCAGCAGGTAAGATTATTTTTTATTTATCTTATAGGAAAAGATTTAGATAATAATATCCTGTTTATCGCAAAACTACTTATTCTTTTGTTATCATATAATTTGATACTAAATAGAGTTGATTGACACAAAAGGCACAAGTAAAAACCCTGCCAAGTGCGAGTCAGACACGCGCACGAAGGGTTCCGTCCGAACTATAAACGGCAAAATGTTTTTTTTTAATTTTAATGTATATATTTATTTATTGATTTAGAATATCACTTAATATTCTGTGAATATTTCAAGAGTCTACCTGTTGTCGCTATTAACCTGTGACGCTCCAACCACCCGATATAACAATTGATAACTTATTGTGTCTGGAAACTCAGAAGCTGAGTAATTGCTATAGAGCAAAAACAAGCAAAAAGATCATGTTTGTTGTATGAGACTTTCTGTTTTCTAGTGTTTGTTGTTTTAGCGGCAACAAGAATACATCATCTGTAAAAATTTCAACTGTCTAACTATCACGGTTCATGAGATACAGCCTGGTGACAGACAGACGGACAGCGAAGTCTTAATAGGGTCCCGTTTTACCCTTGGGTACGGAACCCTAAAAAGGGTCAGAACAGGACAGGTTAAGTACTTTTGTCAACGAGCAAAAATTTTGACAGAACTAGATACTAGATATTATTGCTATAAAACATTTAAAAAAACATTTCTTTTTCAGAATCAGATGAAGAAATAAGAGAAAAAATACTTTGGCTCAAAAACTCTTTGGAACCTAGGCAACTTGTTGAAGAAAAGTGGGCTGCCACAGCAAAATTTCTACTTAATGTTAACTACTTGTCAGGCAGCAGTTTACAAGATTATTTTAATGAATATCCAGTTCTGAAAAGTCCCACTGGCTACTAACTACTCCTGGGTGATTTCCAGGTGTTTTACCCCGATAAACCTGACTCCATATATACAAGTACGAGAGTAGTATTGAGAGAAAAAATTATAGATGTTGCAAAACAAAAAGTTGACAATATTAGAGACAAAGATATTAAACAAACAATACAAGAGTATCTAAATGCAATTAATGGTAAGTAAAAATGGTTTAATACTTAAATCAAAATTTAAAGTGATGTATCGGCAGCCCGATGGTCTTGAACTAGGTCCTAGGGTTGATTTCCTCGTAGGATGAATTTAGAAAACATTTTTTTTTTTCAAATTAGCTTGTGTCCGCGTGTACCAGCATCCGTTATGAAGTTCCTCGTAATACAATATATGTGACATGTTTATTATGTTACAATATATATGTTTAAATTGAAATTATTCCTAATCTATAAACGTGCATTTTATTTCTTTTTAGATACCGAAAGTCCTGAAGTAAAGAACAATGGCATTATCATGTTATTGCCGTACATAACATCCAGCCTACCACTGAAAGAAAAGAAAAAAACTTCGTGGAGACTATCTAAATCAGAAGTCAGAGATGGGTTTGTAACTCAAATCGGGTCTGATATTGAACTCGAAGCCTACCTCAGTAGCTAACAGAAAATCAAAACTAGAAAGATTTGGTAAAAGATTAAAAACCATTTGTCATTTTTTGTTGGGCCATCCATCATACAAGTATCCCACTGTTATGTTGTTGCCGGAATACATATTATAAAATCTACAAGTTATTACGAGTAAGTGCAGTTGACACATGTTTCAAAATAATTCATGCAACAGGAGTCAAATATCAAAGTGAAGCGTATGTTGTATGGATGTTAATACAAAAAGGCAGTGGCCTGTGGTCCTCTGCAGTAGCAGCATCGCAGCCAATCACAATGAACGGATCTAGCTAAGGCCGTCAATGGAGCCCGGGCATCAGTAGAGCGCTTTACTTAAAAGTATGCTATTTCTAGGCGACATAACTATCGCATCCGTCTCTTACCTACACAGATATGAGACGGCTAGCTTCTTCAACCAATCACAGCGCACGGTTCGTTTACCTGCTCGGTGGCAGCGCGCGCAGCGGGGGATGGTCTTGTCCCAGACTTCACGAATAAAGACGTCTTTAAGGTCTGGGCACACAGCCAGCGTGGCAGGACGGCGAAGTGACGGCGACGCGACGCCGACGGGTTGGACGAGTTGTATATTATAGAAATATGGGAGAAATGACAGACAGCGCCTCCACGCTCGGCAGGGCGGTAACTGGCGAGTCATGTCGGCGTCGCGCCGGGCGCAAATACAAAACACAGCGCGGCGGGACGGGCCACCGTCGCACCGAGCGCGGCGTGAGCGGGACGCTAAGCATTGTGTTATACGATGTTCGTATTTAGTAGTCAGACAGACGACGGAGCGTAGACGTGTCGCGCTCGGCGGCACGGAGTTTTGTATTTTAATACAACTTTAAGTACCAAAAAAATGGATAGTGCAACAATTGAACGTCTGATAGAATGTGTCAGAGAATACACATCTTAAACGACCTTAGCCACAAAGAATATAAAAATGTCGCTCTGTAATCATCTCTGTTTGTTCATCTTTCGAGCTAAAGCAAAGTAAAAGTAAAGCTGCTTGCACGTCTGAATCGGTTGACATCTTATTTAAATCACGTCACACCGCGAACGTAACGGCAGGCGCGACGCCAGTGGGACGGTCACGCCTGCAGTGTGACTGACTCACAGCGCTGGCGTCCCGCCGGCGTAGCGTCGGCGTCGCGCCGCGCCGGCTATGTGCCCAGACCTTTATTGTGTTATTTGCGTGTGTGTTTTGTTTATTTTATCTGACCTGCTAAACGATGACTCGGCGTATTTTTCTGGCTATACCGATTTATGAATGTGAATTGTGACAACTAACGGTTACTCTTACTGGACCCTGCGACACTGTGCGATTGAATTTGTGATTCATTGGACAATAAAATCGTCATGGATGCTATTATTAGTCAATTCTGCATCTGTTGCTGACGAAGTTTAAACCGAATTGGTGGCAACCGTCGAAGATCTTATTTCTTGACTCAATAATCTTAAGTCAGCCTATTAGATCCCACTGCTGGGAAAAGGCCTCACCTCAACTATGAGGAGGAACGAGCCATACTCCACCACGCGGGCTCAGTGCGGATTGGTGGAGGGGTGTCTGTAAGGCAAGTGACAAACCTTACTGTCAGATGTTATCAAGCCGCCCTAGGGCCTCTGACTAGGCTTAACGACTAATACCAAGAGATATTAGCCGGGACCAACTGCTTAACGTGCCTTCCGAAGCACGGAGATGCTTGTCATGGTCGTCACTTTAATGGTCGGAATGGTCACCCATCCAATCACGACCGCACCGTGGTTGCTTAACTTTTGGTATCACTACCAAAGCGCTGCCGCCACTGCGCCACAAGCACCTCATCTTGACTCAATACTTTGTGCAAACTCATCCCGAGCTGATGGCGTATTTTGTTGAAATTGCTAATATAACACAGGTAAGCAAAAATTTGCTTCAGTTCAGAATTTCACTTTCTCGAAATATTTTATCTCGAAAGGTCACGTCTGTCCATAATTCAGTTATTTCGATGAATAAATCATTTTTTGGCTGGTTTAATATAGTATTAGTTTCCTTATCGATGGTTTATTATGATTTTTTTTTAATGTTTAATGAAAAGTAGCCATTTTTTTTGTCTGTAAAATACACGTGTTATTATAATATGTGTTTGACGACCTCCGTAGCGTAATGGTTAACTCGCTCGACCGCCATCCGGAGGGTTGATACCCAGCCAGGGCAAGTAGGAAAACAGCTTTTTCAAATTGTCCTGGGTCTTGGATTTTTATCTATAAGTAAAGTCCTCGTCACAAGAAGCTATAAATTAAATACATCAATTAATTTCTGAGTTACCTAGCGACCATATTATGTGTTAACCAAATACAATTGACTTAGATTACTATATGGGTAATAGGTAACTAACGACCAATTTGAATTAGTCGGGTTATATTTTAGCGATATAAAGCGCTGTCGCTCAATGTTTTATGGTACAGAAAAGTGTCCGACTCCGTGAATGCAAACATTTGGTCCGTCATTTTGAAATTGATTCTTCACGTTACCAAATCAACAAATTCTGTCACCTGCCACCTTCCTCCATCCGTTACGGAAACAGAATTCTAACAATCTCTTCTTTGGTTTACCTACCTTTTGACACAAAAATATATCACACAAATTTTATTTATTTCGTTCATCCAAATGTTCGCAACATTTGAATAAAAGAAAAAAATACTATTAAAACCCCTAAACATGTTTTTACATAATTTATAGCTTCTTATGTCGGGGACTTTATATGTATTTATACTTTTAAAAATATAGTATTGTTAAGTTCAAAGTCTATAGTTTGACGAGCTGTTGTCAGTACGTATCCATGAGTAGTCAGATTGCTTGTTCTTTTTTGGGGTTTCGCGTAGAAGGTAAAGTCTGCAGACCCTGTCTTCAACGTGCGCAGCGTTATAATCAGCTGTTGGGCCATCTGCAGAAGCTGTTGCTGATTCATCTGCAGTAGTCGCTGCTGATTCATCTGCAGAAGTTGCTGCTGATTCAACTGGCTTCCAAGGACCACAGGCGATATTGGAGCACTACTATTCATGTGTAGTTGGAAAAAGAACGCTAGGTTGCTGTTCACATGTGATGTCAATCATATGGTTTCTGGGATGGGGCAGACATCAAGAAAATCTAACTCCTCCAGCACAATTTTTGGACACAATTATCCGTCAAGTTATAGAAAATGAACTGTACGACGAGCCTGAAGATGAGTGAAAATATTAATTTGTGTATAATAAATACATTATTTGATTACCTACCTGTGTTTGTATTATGATTTTGTGGTAAAAACGTGTGGCACAACTGATCATAAGATTTGGTTGCGTGCTCCTCCATGGCATCCTTGACTAGCTGCACCAGTCTGTTGAGGTTCTGGTGCATGACAAGGCAGCGATTTATACTCTTTTGTGTATTATATACTTGTAAATACATTATTTGATTACCTACCTGGTTTGTAGTAATAATTGTCAGAGTTTGTTAGGTACATTGGTCAAAAGTGGGCGCAGCAGTGCACCACATAGCTTGAAATATTAATTTGTAGATTGGCACTGCTGATCTTCTTCTATATTCCATGCTGGTCTGGGAGAAATGAAAAAATAAAGAATGTGCCAACTGCTTCTCGTCTCGCGCAGATCGTAGAAACCGATCTAAGGGTTAGACAGTTTTAATGATCACGTAATTGACGATGCCGCTAGCAATTAACACTATTTTGGTTCCGTTTTACACCGTCACCAATATAACACGCTAAACGTGGCCTTTGGTACTTGTGAACTTAGATTCTGTCTATCCCGCAAAGGTAAAAGACGTGAAACCATGTATGGCACTGATCCTGTAATGAGCTAATGTGGTTATTACTCATCAAATGCACAATCTGTCGACATTGTTTTAAGATTTTATACATACCAAAACTCAGCTCTGATATTACTTACAGCAAATCTTATTGTATAAATAGTCTTTGGGTAAGGTAACGTTAAAAGCAAGAGGCAAAAAGTCATTGGCCGCTAAAAAAACGACGCCACTGGTCCATACAAAAGTACCCAGACCCCTCTAAGGAAACATAAACAGTTTAAAAATGGGTCTAACAAACATTTTGCAAACAAACAGAAAAACTTGTTTCTTTGGGTTCTTAATAGCAATAAACAGTACTATTATTTTGTTTAATGAGTATGTCAAAAACGATATTTTGCAATTTTTATCTGTTTACAAACTTAGTCAGGATCACCTGGAAATATTTTTAGTGCTAAGGGGGGATTTAATACCAACCCTACATCTATACGATTCAAATCTGCAATGATTGTTAGTGCACCGGGTACTAAAAATTCTCACTTCAGGCAATTGCGTGCTACTGAATGATGGTTTATAGCAAACCAAAAATCGCTTTAAATAAAATAACAGATCGGAATAGAACGACGAAGGTCTTTATCTTTTTCAAGATTTACACGAAGAAGTAGTGGTGGACAAAGACCACGAATATATTGCGGACCCAACACGACTAACAGAATTTTCACGTACTGTGATTATTTATATTGCAGGCTTTGTGGTAAAAAGCTTACAAATCCAAATAAAATGTCAAGATTGTTCATAATTACTTTGTGCAGAAGGTTAAGATGTAAATACTATGTAATATAAAAAGGTCTACCCTTCTAAATTAATTATCAATTTGTGTGAAACAGCTGAAAAAGCACACAGAGAAAATAAAATCAGTTCGAAAACTGATCATATGCATACTCCGTTACAGGTTTGCCTAGAACGATTCTTGGGCTTATTTTCATATGATCAACATGCTCCCTCAGCACACCATTTTCCCTTACTAATCTAAGCCATCTGCAAAAAATATTTGAATGTGAGAATTCATTATACTACAAAATCCATGGTTAACAAATATAAATAAAAACTTACTTTATTTAAGGTCGGTGATGAGAACAGAGCTAAAATAAATGTAATTTTGACTATTGTTCAATATATACTAATAATAGGACGGACGACCGTCTTGGTGTAGTGGTTCGCACCCCGGACTTCTAAACCAGGCGGTTGCGGGTTCGAATCCCGCAAGGGGCAAATGTTTGTGTGATGAGCACGAGCATTTGTACCTAAGTCATGCATGTTTATAAATGTAATATATATGTTTATAACTTACTTCCTCTCACGCCTCTAGTTTTCTTTCAATTCTTACCTTCTCCTTTAAATGTTGGTCAAGTCGCACACACCTTATAACTTATGTTATGTTTAGTATATAGTATGTATATTTTATGTATGTATATAGTATAATTATAATTTGTATGCATAATTATTATTGTATGTTTATGTAACTCAGAATATTTATTAGTATTATTAACATTTAATAGCCTTAGTAATTTATGTATGTGTATGCTTATATAGTGTCTTTTTCTTTATTCTTTACCCATTTCCCTTTATTCTGTTAGTTTTCACCGCCGACCCAATTTAATTTTCTGTCTGTCTGAACCTCTACCCGAAGGTTGTCTGGAAGAAATTGCTTTCAGCAATAAGACCGCCTAAATTGTACCATTCTCTATGAACATTTATGTAAATTGATACTGCGTGTGGTATGCAATAAAGAGTATCTATCTATCTATATAAGTATGTCTATCTGTTATCCTAGTCACTATAGCACAAGCTTATGCTTAGTTTGGGGCTAGGTAATTGGTGTGTTTGTTGAAACAATTTATTATTTATTAATAGTTATTCTAAATTATTGCACTTGGAATAATTAAAAGTAAAAGTAAAAATTTTGAAAACCCCCGACACAAAAAATAAGCTCTAAAAACTAACAAATTTGCTTTTTTTGCGGTGGCGGCCATCTTGAATTTCAAATTTATCATATTGTATAGTATAGTACTAGTCAAGCCCTTTTATTTAAAACCCATAATAAGGGGGTTGTAAAAAAATATGTACCTAATCCGCCATTCTGTGGCGGCGGCCATCTTGGGCCGATTTTCATAAAACATGGCTCAGAACACTCGGGATAAAATTGTATACAGCACAAAAAAAAAACGAAAATCAGTTCATCCGTGTGGGAGCTACGATACCACAGACAGACCCGTTTAACTTGTAACACCCTCTTTTTGCGTCGGGGTTTAAAAATGGGGGTTAAAAATGACGATCAATTGCACCCGCGTTCCTCGCATACCGAACGATTGCCTAACCTAAAACAAATGTCCATAGTGCGCAGAGTGATGGAGAGTGGTAACGAGATCCTGAAGATGATAGCAAGTAGGATGGATGCAGCCTTATTTAGGAGGCATTCTGAGCTGCAGGTTCTTTTTCTAGGCAGCTCGGGATGACTCACAAACAGCTGATTTTTTGAGCCTGTGTATCTATTAACCATAGCAAATAAGTGTCATTGTTACGAACCCATATGGAGATAATAACTCTGAACTCTGAATAAATTATTTTTATTTCATTTTATTATAGGTAATTCTTCTACATTGAAAAAATCATGTTGGCTTTCCAAGTATTCACAATCGCCGGAACTCGACTGATCTGTGAAAGTTATGTCTTCACCGCAGATTCCTCCAGCAATTCTGATACTGAATCTGTGGTCTCTACTGGAATGGTTACAGTTTCTGAACTTTTACATAAATACAACAGCTCTATTCGTAGTTTCATTATTTTTAATTGGGTCATAAATTCTGTAACCCTTATTTTCACTAAAACCAACCAGTATAATGCAATATGCATCTATGACTTTTCATCACACTTGGTTCTTTTTTCTTTTGGTATATGCACCATTACGGGACTTACAAATATGGTTCAAGCTTCATATGGGGTCTACTGATCTGTTTTTCCGATAGAGTGCTGTGTAAGCAGCTTTTGCCCAAAATTTTTTGTTTAAACCTGTTTCAATAAGTAAGCATCTCGCATTTTCAACAATAGTTCGGTTTGATTTTTCAGTCAGTCCATTCTGTTCAAGGGTGTAGGGGAATTGTGCTTAAGATGACATACTCAGATAAGATGACACACCCGCGATAGCAGTTTAAATATTCCCGCTAAAGTTATAGTTAAGACGTTTTCGGGGCGACCGAGAGATGTCGCTAGCACTGCAATTCAGTATGGCGCACTGTGGACGTGAATTCGGATGCAGTGAAGATTTTTGTGATTTTGTTATGATAAAAAGTTTGCTAACGCTTTTCTTTGGTGGTAAAAATACAAGCAAGGTAATAATTTATTCTTCAAATTTATTTTTAACGTAATTAAGTATCAATTAGTGGCACAAATTTTGATAAATGCATATTCTAACCTAAAAAGTTTTGTCTCGATTGTTAAATTAAAATTGACTTTACCGATGGGTAAGATGACACACTGCACGTGGGTATAAGACGACATACCATGTCATCTTACACTTACTCCTCGTATGTATTTTTCCTTATGTATTTTTTAAATGTTTGTCTATCGTTTTTATTAAAGGTACAAGATGCCTGGCAATTACAAGCGCACCTCAAATCGGAAGAGTTGGTCCGAAGAAGATATGGCGCAAGCTATTGAAGCTGTAAAGAAGAGTAGGATGGGGTGGCTTTTGGCATCCAAACGTTTTAACGTGCCACAGGCAACACTTCGTCGGCATTATTATAGTAAACCTGAAAACCTTGGTCGCTTCAAACCAACCTTTAACGCTGATTTAGAAAAAGCACTTGTAGATCACGTGCTCGAATTCGAAACCCGCCTTTTTGGGTTTAATACAACCGAAATGCGAAAATTAGCATTTGAGTTTGCCGAAAAATTAGGACTGCAGCACAGATTTGATAAAGATGAAAAAATAGCTGGTTGGGATTGGCTGAAAGGATTCAGGGAACGCAATCCTAATATATCACTTAGAGCTCCAGAGCCAACATCAGCAGCCAGAGCAAGGGCATTCAACAAGCCACAAGTTATGAAGTTTTTTTCTCTTTTAGAAAAGACGGTTACTGCAAACGGTATAGAGCCGCACAGAATGTACAATATGGATGAATCTGGGCTTAACACGGTTCAAAAGCCCCCAAAAGTTTTTGCGACTAAAGGAAGAAAGCAGGTTGGTGCGGTGACCAGTGCTGAAAGAGGTGAACATTTCACAGTTGTTTGCTGTGGTAATGCTATTGGAAACTTTGTACCGCCTGCATTAATTATGCCTAGAAAAAACCACAAGGCTGAGTACTTTGACGGTGCTCCAACAGGCACTTTACAATTGTGCTATCCTTCTGGATATATGATCGGTGAGCTATTTTTTAAGTGGATGCGCCATTTCGTTTCCTTTGTGCAAGCATCTGTTACAAACAAGGTCCTACTAATCCTTGATGGACATTCCAGCCATAAGAATCTGGAAGCACTTGAATTTGCAAAAGCTAATGGCGTTATATTACTTTGTCTTCCTCCGCATTGCACGCATCGAATGCAGCCGACTGATGTATCATTTTTTGGCCCACTCCAGGCTTATTACGATCGCGAAATGTCCACCTGGATGAGGAATCATCCTGGAAGAACCATTAGTCTATACCAAGTTGCTCAATTCTTTGGAAAAGCTTATGAAAGTGCAGCTTCGGTCAGAAATATAAAGAGTGGCTTTGAAAAAAGCGGAATTTATCCCTATAATCCACACATTTTCCCGGATGATATGTATTTGCCAAGTGATGTTACTGAAAACGAATTGGATAACAACAATGAGCCAGTTGCTTGCGGTTCATCTCAGCCCCAGCTAAATAACGAAGAATCCGATTCCTCAGAATCCACTGACGTCGGCGAAGCAACTGCTGTCCTTGGTGAGCAAATAAATTTTGACACTGATGCCACTTCTCAAGAAGTTCAAAGCCGTCACTCATCTCCTACAATTTTGACTGCAAATGCTGTTGCACAATTGCCACCCTATGACGAAATGTCGCAAAATGTTAACAGTTTACTGTCACTTCAAGCCTTGACATTAAATGTTGTTGCGCATTTAGTACAAAACACCGCCGTAACGGGACCCCGGCCATTGTATCCAGACCCAGATGCTACTTTTTCCAAAACCATCTGTCCTGCGAATAAAGTGCCACATTTTCTGCCATAAATTTTAATCTTAGCCTTTAGGTAGTCCGGATCTCGCATGCATTGCTTAAGGAGTTCTTTCAGCATCGCCAACAATCTTCCGTATGTATTTTGTTCTTTGTTTGGCAAGAGGACGTAAATAAACGGCAATATATTTGTGGTCTTCGGTACTTACCTTATTTTTATATATTTCTTGCCATATATTTCTCTATATGATATGTTATGATGTATTTATCTTCAAAACTATATACACATAATTTGACCTTCCAAAATTTTTATATACGTATAGGTAATGGACTGTGGCACATGACATCCGCGTAGGCTGAAAGGCTTTCTCACGCTTACTATTAATGTATAAAATGTTTACATTACCTACTGGGCTGCTAATACACGACGCACTGGTGACATCCATTTATTTTTATTTTTGAGTTCATACGGAAGTCTAAAAAGAAGTTCTTAACTTACCCTAAGTGACGCTTTGCTACGTACATACCATTAGTTTGTATAAGGAAACCTTATAATTGGCCTTACTTGCTTTTGTACCTAATTATAAACTAACAATTAATCTGTTACGCTGTATGGTTTCTAAATAAATAAATAAGTATGAATATCACCATTAAAGCAGTAGAATTATGTTGATAAAATAGTTTGCAACAACTCCTGAATGTGGCGTCGGCAAAAAATGTTTTAAGACTGGTTAGTATGTTTCGGGCTGTTTGTGTACAAAACGCTATTATACGATTTGCTGGATCCGACAAATCATCAAAAAGTAAAAAAAAATAACTGTATATATCAGGTATAATGATATCTTACCTTTTCGTGAAGTGCGTTCTAGGTACATTTAGGGCATTGAGTCTGGCTCTGTATAAGGACCTCTTGAAATTCTTGTACTTAGGTAAATCTTGAAGTAAGTCATAACTAGCATCTTTGACTTTATGGAATAAAATTCGTACACTTGGGGAATTGGTTCTTGCATCGCTTTTCAATTTCACAATAAGATTATTCACTGAACTCAGTATGCATTTGTGTGGGCTCTCTCGCACAATATACACGTTATTTTATATTTCCAACGTATAAGGTTGCTTTAATGCATTGCATTCAAGCCGATGGACACACCTCCAAACAGTGTCAGTTTTGATTATCATGTGAAAGTTGAATAAATGGCCGGGGCCGGCCCTCATCAATTGCCTTTGACCTCTTTTGCTGGTTGCAAAAACAGGATTTCAGGAAAACAGGAATATAATTAATCTACAAACATAATTTTTCATAATTGCGCTCCCCGTGTGTTGTCGGCTATTTACACGCCGCCTCACCAAAATTATTTTCATAGTTCAACAAACTGTCACGGATCTATTGATTTCATACAAGTACAAGTATACCAGAACGAAAAAAAAAACAAGTACTTACTTGGCAAGTGCCACTGCTCGGGCCTGGGCAGTCGTCCATGTTTGCTGTCACATATACACAATACATTAAATCTGGTATTAAGATTTTGCAAAAGAGACCTGGCCCGTTAGTGAATAGCAACTGACTAACCATTTCACCAGTGTAAATATTATTATATTCCTTGCTGTAGGAGTTGATGTCACTACCTGCTTCCTTCAGGTACGCGCACGTGGTATTTGAGTACCTTTTGTCTTTATTATGAGAAATACAATGGACTTATTTCTCTCGAGGTATTTTTCACTTCTATGTTATTTGTATTAAAACATGAATAACAAGTTTAGAAACTATGCTCAATATTACACGTATAATATTTTTATGTTTCCTTTAGATTAAAAGTACATTTTATTTATATTCCGTTGCTGACTGTACTTTTAGAACGGTGATCATTAAACGCCCCACAGTGTGGTATTTGGTCTCAAAACCTGGCCAAAAACCTGTTTCAATTATAAATTATCAAGTATAAAATACTTGATTGCGAACCCTTTGTTCTATTTATTTAAAAAGCCAGGTAGTTATTGAAACAAAAGACGAAACCCGTATCGCGCTACCCTGACGGAGTGCGTCACAGCACCAGTCGGAAGTTACCGTTCGCTAGCAGTATTCGTGTGATTTGTCGATGTGCTCAGTTTTTAGCGTTTTAAAAACGTTTGTGTCTTTGTGCGTAAGCAATTTCTTTCAATTTTTTTTTTTATGGATCCTTCTGTCCCAGGTATGTACTTTGTATAACACTATATTTTTTCAATGAAATTTCAGCCGATATTGTTTTAAACAAAAGCTTTCCATTATTAAACATTAATTCAAGCAAAAATGGTTAGCGGCCCGAAAAACACAAGCAAGATTTGAAGACAACAATGCAGTTTGGCTAAATGATATAATTTGGCTGCCTAGTACAGGTACCTAAAATTACAATATCTTTTATATTTTCAACAATAATTAATTATTAATGAATACTAGACGAATATTAAACACTTTAAGTAATTATAATTTTGTATTGTTACAGGAGTGAGTCCTGGTCGACCTCAAAAGGCTTTCATACAGTCCAGTGAAAGAAGAAAAATACAAAAAACGGAAGATCTTAGATCGAGAGACGTGGATGAGTTAACCTATGCTACGCAAATGAAATTGCGAGAGTCTGGCAAAGTTGATGCTTCGAAAGTCGTAAAAGTCCTCGAAGAGCGACAAAATATGTCAGAGCTATAAAAGAAAGTACTGAAGAGCAAAAGCTTCCCCGCCAGTTATCGCCTTTACGTGCTTTGGCAATGTTCACAGAAGCGGGACTTACTACGGCCCAATATGACATAATCCGAGAAACAAACAAATCGTTTTTCCGTGCTATTCTGTGTTGCAAAAAGTAAAGAAAGAGTGCTATCCAGAAATTCACAGAGTAACCGAGACATGTGCTGAAATAAAAGTGCAAAAGCTGATGGATCACACGGCGACAATACTAAGTTGCCATCTCAAACAAGGCTTAGAATCTTTAAGTGAAGACGAAAAACAGTCTTTGGTTTTGATTGATAAATGGGGTTGTGACGGGTCGCAGCAAATTCAATACAAAATGAAATTCGAAAATGAAGCCGAATCTGATGCAAATGTGTTTCAAAGCTCTGTAGTTCCACTTCAATTAGTTTACGGACCTGAAAAAAAATATTTTGGCAAAATCCAACCCCGTCTTCACCTCGCTACTGTCGACCTATAAGGATAAGATTTGTGAAGGAGACTACTGATCTAACAAACGAAGAAATAAATTATATTAAATCACAAATTGCGGAACTTTCCAGCACCAAATTCGAGGACCTGTCCATCAGACACAAAATGCTATTCACAATGGTCGACGGAAAAGTTTGTAATGCCGCCACTCATACCAAATCAGCAATGAGATGTTATACAGGGTCTAACGAAATTAGTTATCAACCGACAAAGGAGGGTATACATCATACTGAATACGATGGCAAAAAATGAACAATAGTTTTATAGTCATTTCTCAAAGTTGTGTTTTCTAACAAAATAATTCGATTAAAATACTGCTAATGATTAAACACGCTGTTTCTTTACGCACACACATGCGTCGTTTCACAGACAGACAGTGTAGTTACACGAACACAATTCAAAGCGCATTCACACACACACAGCTGTAAGATCGAGACGAAAAGGCTGGAGGTGCCTACTTTGTCGACTCTAGCCGCCTCTGTCATCATGATAGTGCGAGAAAGTAACAGCTAGAGTCGGAAATCTTACAGAGAAGACCCCAGGCTGCTACAATTTGGATGAGATGACAAACCTAGCTGGCTGGTATTCGTCTAGGTGAAAATAATAACTACTTACCTGTGCAAGTTAAATAAACGCATTTTTTACTTAAGAGGGAGATAGATTTACTTACTTTTACTCTCTTTCGAAGCTGTAATCATCTCCTTCTTATTACCCGTCGAATGTGTAAATTAAAAGTGTAATGAAATGATCCTACCTACCTGATGATAATGATTTCCTGTTACATTTTACCAAGCTTTTGATTTTAAGTTATTGTGATAAATCTGGTATGGTTAGCAAAGTAATAAAAACAAACAATCATTCTAGTCAAATCAATGAAAATAAACTTAGATTGCAAAATCTAACTAAGTCTAAGTCTATCGAAGTTGTAATAAAGTTTAATCTGAATTTTGCTACTAACAGAATAAGATGTAAAGTGGTTAAGAATAAAATGAAAATGCCATTTTACAATAATTTATTATTACTTCCCATCACATTTTAGCAGCACAAGTACTCTAAAACCTTTACACTAACTTAATGTGCCAAAGTCAGTTCATTAAAAAGTACCTGATAACAGAATTTACTAACTTACTACTTACTTATTTAAACGTAATTATTTTCAGTAGATTTATAAATTACAAAACTTGTTGAAAATGCTCTCCTTGGGCATTAAAACACACAAGACGACCAATGTGTCACTGTCACTTTTCACCACATTAAATGTGTTCAGGATTCACTGGCGTAAATTGAGTCAGGGGTCGGGGAACGCGTTGACCAGGGTACCGACCCACTGCGACCGATCCAGCGACGCCCGTACTTGCTCGTTAGGTAGGGAGTAGGCACGTAGGTAAATCGCGGTCAATGTGGGCAGGCGCTCCATCTTGCTGAATGAACATTCCCCCACGACGTCCGCAAGCAGATCCAGTCGAGGCTGGCAGCTGCATCAGCTAAGGTAGCCGTCGGGTGGCGGTCAAAAAATTTCAGGACGGCCGCTTTCACTGTCACAGGCAGCCGTGGTCACTTAGTGTCGTCTACAGGCATAAACTGCCCCAATCGCGGAACCGCTGTTCTGCTGTTAAAATTTTCCGTGGGTTCACGCCATTGCATTGTGGTAATAAAATGGCATCGCGTTATGTTACTAAACATCCTCACCATTTGAAAGCAATTACAAGACTGAGGCAAACGGAGGAAAAAAAAAAAAACAAATTGCGTGCAATAAATAGGTACACGCGCGGGCGCTTTGCCGAAAGTCGAGAAAAGCGCCCTACTCACACATCTGCCGCAGGGGCAATCTAGGATTTAGGAGTGGGGATGACCCTTAATTGCATCCTTAATTGTGATGTGTGTAGGCATGCAGGGGCAATTTGGAGGATTGCCCCTGCGGCAGGGCGGCAGGGGCGCGAGACCATCCTTGATCCCTAAGTCGTCCCTGCCGTCGCTGTGTGTGTAGCGCGATTGGGGCAATTTCTCAGTCAGTTTGTCAGTATCTGTTACACGGAGTGCACGTATACATAGCGAACAATCAAAATGGCGGCCGACAGCGAACGCGAAGTTTGGACGCGAATTATAGAAGTTTATCAAGACCGACCTCACATGTGGGATAAAAATCATAAACATTATTTTAACCGCGACATGAGGCAGCAAACATTCACACTAATGTTTGAAATTTTTGGGGAACTCAAAACCAACATGGATCTGCCGGCTTTCAAAAAAAAATTTGAAAACATGCGGACATCCTTTTTTCGGGAGTTAAAAAAGTTACGTATATTTAATTAAGTAATGATTATTCAAAATTGTGTTTTGAAATTTTTTTTTAGTAGGTATTTGTATTTCATTTCAATGTGTTATCTTTTTTAGGTTTATTCTTCAAAACAAACAGGATCTGGCAGCGATGATGTGTACAAACCATCTCTTTGGTATTACAATCTCTTTACTTTTATTGAAGAGACTACTGAACCATCTCGCACGGGAGTAGATACCATGGACTCTGACGAGGTAATACTTAAAATAAAACAAGAATAAAACCACTTGGCACAATTATATATATATATATATATATTTATTAGAATTACTTCTAAATTTTAGGTATAAGTACTTAAGTATTTCATCAACATTAAAACTATTTTAATGCTCTTATATTACTCGTAACATGTCTTCTTGAAAATCAACACTGCCTTGTCCGTTAAAATACGACTTAAATTGATTTCTAACGTAGTTTCCTTCATCGTTGCGCTGTTTTTCATTTCATTTTTTCATACATTTTTGCTGTGTTCTTCCATTCAGTTTCCGATGTGGGCATCTGAAACAAACAGTAACTGAGAAATTTAATATTTCAGGTTTCACAGAACTTGGAATTGGATGAACCATCTGGTAGTCAATCACTCAACCTAAAACGTCCAAGTAAGCTAGACAAAACAGAAAAAGAACCTGCCCCAAGAAAACCGCGATTAAACTTACAAAAAAAACAAGAGAAACTATTTGATACTGCTCAAAAACATCTTACCACTACAGATGAATGGGAAGTCATAGGAATGGGCTATGGTATTCAATTGAAAAATTTAAGTAAACACCAGCAAGTTGTTGCAAAAAAATTAATATCTGAAGTCATTTTCTATGGCCAACTTGGAAAACTAACAGAAGAATCGTCAATCACTTTGAAAAACCAATATCATAATCCGTACATTCATTCAGTACCTATTAATACTCTTACACCATCCCCTCAATATCAATCCTACGTGTCTGCTCCTACTCCATCCCCACAACATCAATCCTACGCATCTGCTCCTACTCCATCCCCACAACATCAATCCTACGCATCTGCTCCTACACCATCCCCACAACATCAATCCTACGCATCTGCTCCTACTCCATCCCCACAACATCAATCCTACGCATCTGCTCCTACTCCATCCCCACAACATCAATCATACTCATCTGCTCCTACTCCATCCCCACAACATCAAGCCTATGCATCTGTTCCTACTCCTACAGAATCCTCACAACTTTCTGAGGTTCAATATGATGATATTACCATTGATTTCCCTAACACTACTTTTAGTAATAATAATAATTTAGTGGAAGGTAGTTTCACTAAAGTTAAAGATTTTCTTATATTTAAACACAAAAAGTAATTAAAATGATAATGTCCTATCCTTTAAATTTCTCAATTAACTAAATATTTGGAAACTGGGTACCTATAACTTGTTACCGTATTAATAAAAAATATTTCACCGACTGTGATTGTTTTCTTTGTGGTTGAATCTTGGTTGAGTACTTACAAGAAAAAACAGTTTATCTAGAATTTCGGGAAATTAAATTTCTAACATGTAGGTTTACTTTTTATAATTATACTTTATATAAACTTACCTTTATATAATGTTTCAGACAATTGTAAATCGCCCAACAAGTCTCAGGAATCATTGTTGACATCAATTGTGGTGATATGATACAACTAAATTTCAAATCCTCGTACGTTTGTCCACTGGCCAAAAACCGAAGCGTAGCAATTAATCGTTCTCTAGCGCTTATGGCATTCCGCATCAATGTATTTTTTTTTTCTATAAATGGTGCCACCATTGCAAGAAGCTCTTCAAAAGAGTCAAAATCCATCCGTAAAAAGTTATTGAAGTCATCTACTTCCAGTTCTTTTATAATATTCATGTGGCATAACTCACTTCTTTTCAGTAGCCATTTCTTCACCCAGTATCTCCTTTTCCTTTTTTTTGAGGCAGCACCACAGAAAGCGCCAAGGCTACTCCAATCTTTTGATTGGTCGATAATACGGGTGCCATTCTCAATACGTGTGCTCAGTTCGGCTTACTCGGAAACACTGCACGGCAGGCAAGTGTGTAGAGATACTACCGATATCGCCACAACCGCCATGCACCCTAGATTGCCCCTGCGGCAGATGTGTGAGTAGGGCGCTAAAGAAAGAGCCGCTGCGCCGGCTGCGAGGGATGTGCTTATGTTCGGTGCGCTCGCGATATCGAATCGGGATATTGAATAACGAATTAAGAGGAATTAATCTTAACGCCACTCCACTCCATATTATTTCTTTCAAAGTGGCTTAGACCCAAAATAAAAAACACAACTTTAGGTACATACCTTATCTTTTAAATTTATCAAAACTTAACCAATTTCGTTGTTTCAGATAATAATAATAACACTACTTAATGCTTCCAAGGACTAAAAGATACTGTTCGTCCTTAGTACCTACATGTGTCATTTTTCTTATTCATTAGTAGACATTCTGATAGTGTCAAAATAAAGACAAATTAAGTGCATTATTACAAAAATATCCGTCCGTAACTGAACAATGAATGTTTTAAGATAAAAAAATAAAATATATTTGATAAAATTCATTGCTTTGATCTGATATTTGAGTAGATTAAAATTCCTCTCAGCTGTCGTACGTATCACAGGTCGTATCCGCGCACATCACTAAACGCTTGCGCTAATAGGCGACACAGAAGACGCCGCCTCGCTAGCTGCTCGCCTTTCGGCGCGCGCGGCCGTAAGTACGAGTACCGCACGTGCCTTGTCTTGTTGCGTACTGTGTGTGTGTAGGTAGGCAGTGGCAGTGCAGGGTGTCCACGCCGGTAAATACTTTTGTTGTATGTTTATTACCCAATATGAAGTTTACTGAGGATAATAAATTATAAAGCCTACTGCAACAGTAGATTCCAGTTAAATCCATGCCATTCTGTCATCTCATGGAATTTAATACTTAAGAATTATTCGGTTAATACAGGTTCGATAACGATTTTTTAAGAAGCTACGATCAAATGATTTTGTTGTTTATGCTTGTGTCTTAATACCTAAATGAAGTCGAGTAATGAAACGATTTACGACAATTCGTTTTCAAAATTACAGAACATTAAATACTTACATAGCTTTTTGGGTCTCAAACCAGAACATAAACGAATAATTAATTTAGATAAGGAAGGAAAATTGGAAGATCCTGGAATAAAAATTAAAGATAAGAAGCTTCATAAAATCATTGTCACCCTATCCAGTGATACCGACAAACGGAAGCGGAATTATTGGCGGATTCTTTGAAGTTTTATAGCAGTAATGCCTAGGTTACACAGTGCGAGCTAGCATGCGAGCTGACCGTGTCAGTTACTGAGGTGCAATAGCTCGCACTGTGTGACCGCTTCATACGAGTAACTGTTATGTGCGAGTGGGACAGTTGCTCGCAAGCGAGTTACTTCAACATTTTTTGTTTTTACTCTCAACTGGCCTTCCCCCACCACGCCACTCGCACGCCGCTCGGTCGTCAACTCGCATGATTTTACGAAATGACAGTAGCTCGTACGCTCGGGCCCAGGCCGCCGGTGCAGTGTTTTTGTAGGTTTCTTGCGTTGACATCGAAATGGCGGAAAGGTGGACATCCGATCAAAATATAAAGTTTGTGGAGCTATACAAGAGTCAAACGAACTTATGGAATTGTTTGGATCCTAATTATAAGAACAGAGATTTGCGTAAAGCGTCGTTAGAACACATCCGCTTGGAATGCAATTTACAAAACACGAATGAAGTTACAAAAAAAATAAAAAATTTACGCTCTACGTATAACCAGGAGTTATTGAAAATTGAAAAGAGCAAAAAAAGTGGATGTGGCACTGATGAGATCTATAAACCATCTATCAAATGGTTCAATTCTATGGATTATATTATGAAAATAATCAATCTTAAAGAAAAGGAAACATCAAGTAATTTGGTAAGTATTTTATTACTAATTATAATTACAATTACAAAGGCACAAGGCACATTCCAAACCAGTCAGTGTCCACAAAATTTACTATCCCTATTTTTCTCTTTCTTTTTATATTCTACTAATTATTACTAGGTAATTATAATTACCTAATCATATAATTTTGCCAGGCAACTGCTCCGTCGTCATTGAAATAATCTTTATATTTATCACGCATTTTCTCTGCTATTAATTTCGATCTATTATTAATTCTCGAGCGGCTAATACTGGGTAATTCATTAATTTCGGTCCTCCACTGGCCCAGAATGATTTGAAAGTTTATGATGTCTTCATAATCTGTAGTTCCTGGTGGTGTATAAGTGTGTGATGCAGTAGTACGTAACCAGTTGTGTAATGTACAAGCACATAAGACGATCTTTATCGTAGTTTCCTCTGTAACTTGAATTGGCTTTCCCAAAATACGAAAACGAGATGCTAGAATGCCGAACCCATTCTCCACAATCCTTCTTGCTCTGCTGAACCTATAATTAAAAATCTTTTCTGCGGTAGTCAATCTATTTTTGTAGGGCTTTAATAAATACGGTTTTAAAGGGAAGGCATCATCTCCAACTAGAATACCACTTTCAGGCAACAGTAAATTGTTTTCTAGATAAGGATACAAAGAGCAGTTTTGGAATACCCCACCATCTGCGTTACGACCATATGAGCCTATATCTACATATCTGAAAGTATAATCGTGATCCACGACGGCCATGAGCACTATACTATTTGTTCCTTTGTAGTTATAATATTCACTGCCACAATTTGGTGGTGCTTGAATTGTTATATGCTTCCCATCGATAGAGCCGCAACATTTAGGGAAATTCCACCGCGAAGCGAATCCTATTTGTATATCTTGCCATTCTTCTACATTCGGTATCTGAAAAATAAAAGAGTAATGTTAATTTCAGGAACCATATCATCCATCAACGTCAGGAAGCAACGTCGCATCAACGTCAGGAAGCGAGGAGGCCACGAATAACGTGGTCCTTGATGCTAGTGACAATAGCAACAACGCCGGTCATATAAAAGTGGTGAAGCCACCAAAAAAGTTAAAGGCGAAATTATCATCAGAACGGTCTGACATTCAAGCAGCCGTGAATGAACTCAAAGAGCTAAATAACAGTTTAGTTAACGTGTCTGCCCCGATTACAAGAGAATTAGAAGATGAATGTGATGTTATTGGAAGACATGTAGCACTGCAGCTCAAACAGTTATCTTCGATTGATAGAATTGATGCGACAGATGAAATACAGGCGATACTCTCTAGATACCGTAAGAGAGCCCTCTGTGCTAGAATTGTGTATACACCTTCTAATTACAGTTCCGAATGTACGCCATCACCACCACAGCCTACAGTAAATTATGATATTGTTGAACCTACAATGTCTGCGCTCTCTATGCAAGTGGAACAATCTGCACAATCTATACTCAATAATGAATGTACGCTATCACCACAGCCTGTAACCTACCAGCTTGTAAATCCTTCACAAACAATGTCTGAAAATTATCAACTTGTTGAACCTACAACATCTGCACTCTCTGCGCATCAATCTGAATCTACACCCCAATCTAATGATGTACTTGCTGCAGCAATATCAATCTCTAATATTAAAAAATAACGAACTAAGCTATGTAGTATTGTACTGTAGTTATTAAGTATTACTATGTAAAGTTCACGTTTGATATGTACAAAAACTTTAACAAAACCATTGTGAATTTCATTATGAATAATAAAAATTACTTACTTTGATATAATCTTTTAGACTTTCATTGATAGCAGCACACACTTCTGGTATTATTTTAATGATAGATGCTTTTGAAACTCTGAAAAATACCGACAACAGTCTATACGATATCCCAGACGAAAGGTATACAAGGGTTATTTCCAACTTCACTCTAGCTGGTATCGCATTCCTCATTAGTGTATCATCACGTTGAATTTTCGGAGCAATTAAATTTAAAAGTATTTCCACTTGTTCAGTTGTCACTCTCATAACCGCTTTATATTCTCGGGGATCTTCATCATATAGCTCTTTAAATATTGTATTCGTTGCCCCTTTTCTTTGCAGCCAAGACCTGACCCAAACACTTCTCTTCTTTTTCTTTTTTTGTATAGCTCTTTCAATTTCAACACAAAGTATTTTCGTAACTGCTTTTATAGTGGTATGCACTGTGATTAAACGTGTATTTTGTGACAACATTGCACGAGACATGATACAGACGAGCTATGCGAGAACACTGGTGCAGTAGCTGTCTTCCTGCGACGCCAGCAGTTCGTATAGTGTGACCGAACGAGGCGAGTCGAGCTACTATCATACGAGTACACAGGCACAGTAGCTGTCTACTGTCATATCAGCTGCTCGCACTGTGTAACCTCGGCATAACAGACGATCGAATCTGTGCGCTCCGCACCGCGACCTTGGTGCGGTGCGGTGTGTTTTCGATCGTGTGTAGGACTGTCCGCCGTACATTATTATTATTATTAGCTTGTGCGATCGGTTCGACGGCAAACGCATCGAACCCGGTGCGATCCGGCCCATGTTCGCTCGTGTGGAGCGCGCACCGCACCGTTCGGCGCTTCAGTTGCCAGTGAACCTCGGAGCGTGGATGTAGTTTACCTCGGAGCGATGGCGGAAAAGAGCGAAAAAGAGGTTTTAGCACAAGTGCTTGAATTATATTAGGACTTTCCGTGTTTGTGGGACACTTCCCACAAACTCTACTGCAATAAGGATGCCCGCGAGCAAGCATTAAACATCTTGCTCGAAAAATATAAAGTGTTAAACCCAAGAGCCACCACTGACGCTTTAAAAAAAAAATTGAGCACATGCGAGCCGCGTACCGGCGCGAGCGAAACAAGGTATGTATGTTGAAATAAAATTACCCATAACTTTATTGTTATTTGTTTATTTATCAAAATTAATATGTATTTACACTTACCTACATGAGTAAAATAAGGTAGGTACATAGAGTATTATTATTATAGGTAGGTACGGTGGGCCACAGCTCTCGGTACCCATTTCCGTTGTATTTCTCTTGCTCTCATCAAGCGGCGATTCTTTGCGATAGAAACGAGGCGACATGACCGAAATAGGTACCGGGAGCTGTAGCCCACTGTACATTATACAAATACTTAAGTATACCTAGTTCTACAATGTATTTTTAAGGTAAGGTAAGGTTTTTCGTAAGGTCCAATTTTATAATGTAATTTACTTAACTAGTTTTTTTACACAAGAGAACTCAAAAATAATTCTTATAATTTAAGAAAGAAAGGTTATAAACTAAACTTATACTAAACTAAAACTAAACTAAACTTAAACTAGTCTTCTGCTCGCGACTTTGTCCGCGTGGAATTTAGATTGTGACAGTTTTACTATTTTGAATATTTTCCTTTATTAATGAGACATTACTTATTATTTTTAGGTGGAATCTAGCAAATCCAGTGGCTCAGGGTTGGAAAATGTATACACACCTTCATTGTGGTATTATAATTATTTAACCTTTCTCCACGAGAGGACCAACCCAATATCAGAGGGAATAGATAACGCTTCAGCCGATTCAGATTCAAATAATATGGTACGTAGTTATTAAATATTTAGGACATTTATCATTCTCTCCTGAAAATCAACACGACCTTCATTGTTAAAATATTCTGTAAATATCTGTCTAACAGCATTACCATCGGCAGTTTGTTGTCTCTCTGTTCTTCTGAGACCTACTGAGTTGTCATTTTGCCGCCAATCGCCTGGCCTAAATGTATTATTACTTGTATCTTCTAGATCAACGCAATTTCTTGTTAAATAGTTTGTAGACTTCTTCCTTAAGTAGTTGTGCAGTGCACATGAAGCCATAACAACTTTTGGTACATTTTGAACATTTATGGTGATTGGCTTTTTAAATACCCTAAAACGTTCAGCCAAAATGCCAAAAGCATTTTCCACGATTCTTCTAGCCCTTGATAGCCTATAGTTGAATATTCTTTTGTCGTGTGTCAAGTTTCTTTGTGGATATGGCTTTATTAGATTTTCGTTCATGGCAAATGCACTGTCTGCTACTAAACAATATGGAGCAACTAAATCCGATGAAGGCAAGACAGAAGGTCCTGGGAAATGTAGACTATTAGTCAGCATTTTCTGGTGAAAAGATGTATGTTTAAATACCCCACCATCAGATATACTTCCATTTGTGCCCGCATTCACATATATAAATTCATAATTAGCATTCACAATACCAAGCAAAACAATGCTGAATGTTCCCTTATAGTTATAGTATGTTGATCCAAAATTGGGTGGCTTTTCAATGATTATATGCTTTCCATCAATGGCACCCAAGCAATTATTGAATTGCCACTTTTTTTCAAATTCTTTTGCAATGTCTAACCAAGCTTCTTCTGTTTCAGGAACCTGCAACCAAAAAGGAGAGAAATACAATTAAAAAGCAGCAGAAAAATATCATTCAAAAACATCAAGATTTAACCGAAAGCGTCAAAAAACTTATTGATAGCTCAGGCGAAGAGAGTTCGGCTGATACTTTTGGACGCTCTGTTAGTTCCCAACTTAAGGAATTACCTAAACTACAACGTTGTTTTGCAGAGAAATTAATTAGAGATGTACTGTTTTACGCTAAGTTAGGGGAATTGAATTCTCACACTAACATTACCTTCAATAAAACCATGTATTCACGCCCTGAAAGTCATCTCAACTCTAATCAACCTCGCAGCTTTATACCGCAGTACCTACGGCAACCAAATTATACCACAATCAATTCATCTCCTCAACATTCGTCTTATTCACCTCAGTACGTAACATTGCCACCTTTCTCTCTGTCACCATCATCTCAACTTCCATTGTCGTCACCATCACCGTCATATCAGTTTTCGTCGCCATCACCTCAAAATCCAACACCATCACCTTCGCATCCGTCAGAATCTTATCAGTGTTTATCACCATCACCTCAGCATCCTTCACCATCCCCTCAGCATCCTTCACCATCCCCTCAGCATCCTTCACCATCCCCTCAGCATTCTTCACAATCACCTCAGCATCCTTTACAATCAACTCAGCATCCTTTAGCATCACCTCAGCATCCTTTACCATCACCTCAGCATCCTTTACAATCAACTCAGCATCCTTTAGCATCACCTCAGCATCCTTTACCATCACCTCAGCATCCTTTACAATCAACTCAGCATCATTTAGCATCACCTCAGCATCCTTTACCATCACCTCAGTATTCTTTACCATCACCTCAGCATCCTTCACTATCACCTCACCACCCATCATCAACTCAGATTCTAACACCATCTGCAGATTTGATTACAATTTATTCAAACGACACACAATCACAAAACTTGCCTTTTGTGCAACTAATTCCTTCATACAATAGCTTTACACCTAATAACAACGATAGTGGCCCATTAAATACGAATAATAACCTCTCTGAGGGTATTGTCAGAGGAAAAATGGAAGACATAAAACAGTTCTTGATTTTTAAGAAATAAAGCTAGAAATTATTGATATACTTCGATTTATTTTTGATTTTGCCCAGTATTGTTAAAATAAATGTTACAATTTACTAAATTTCATTACAAAATAAATAATTTAAATATGTAACTTTGTTTATATTTTATTCTTGTATAGGTAGTAACCATCTAAATATATTTATATAACTAAACGAAATTCATTCAGAAATGAAAAGAAAAGAAAAAAATCAGAAAAGGCAACTGAATACAAATATACGATTTTTAGAATTTCTGTCTGTCTGTTTGTCCACGCTAATCTCAGAAACCACTGGATGGATTTTCATGGGACTTTCACTGTTAGATTTGACATTTCTTGGAGCAACATATAGGCTATATTTTATCCGAAAAAATTCCAGAAAAAAAAAGAAGTGTCCATATAAATGTTACTTTTTTAGGATAAATCAAAAACTACTGAATCGATCTTCTTGGGACTTTTACCATTAGTAGGGACACGAAAAAAGTATCGATACTTTGTGGTATCGAGTACTTTTCCTTTCGATACCGATACTTTTGTACTCGATACTTTGTATTCGATACTTTTACTCAATGAGTACTTTTTGACAGGTATCGTATCGAAAATCTGAAAAAGTTTTGAAATCACAGAATTTTGTTATATATATGGTCACACTTTTGCGTTGAGCTTCGTTCACTCAACTCTTCTCTTACTCACTTACTCACTCATTCCCGGCCTTGCTTGCATGATGCATGCATGCATGGTCCGTTCCGTTCCCGTTCGTTCTCATTCCATTCGTGTCACGCGTGTCGGTCGTGTCGTTCGTTTTTCGTGCGTGTTGTTTTGATTCCGAGTTTTGATTTTATTCCTCTAAATAATTTTATTAAGTGTGCTGTACTGTATGCTCTTGATTTATGGATTACAAAGTACTCAATGTAATAAATAATGCCGCCTAGTAAAAGTGAACTTTGGCAGTATTTCAACAAGATAAACAACAATGAAGTAAAATGCAAATTTTGTTTTAAAACCTTAAAGTCGTCAGGGAATACGTCCAATATGAAGAAACATATGAAGAAACACCCTAATGCAATAAACGTAACAAGGTAAGTTTTTAACTATGCTTTTTGTAACCTAACCTAAAACTAACAAACAATTTACGTTTGATACCTACTAGGCGTTCCGTCTAAGAATTTTTGACTATAATATAAGTACTCAATCAATCCTGTACCCCTGTGTTGGTCATATAACATAACCATACATCATGTATGGTTATGTTACGTAGTGATATGCCGGATATTTGTTGTTTTTTTGTGAATCTTAGACGGATCTGGGCCCGTATTCACAACCGAAATTTACCGAATTTGCGAGTACATTGCTGGTTCTACTAAACGCGATCTTCTAAATATTCGTACAAAACATGTAATGTATCTCAACTTTCCCGAAGCAGATTCGATATCGAGTGATTGTGAATCCAGGCCCTGTTATAGTCATAAATTTCATTATATTTATACTATGAATTAATAAGAATGTGGGGGAATAATGAAATTAATTAAGTTTTATTTTTGTAGTGAAAATGAAGTTGAAAAGCAAACGAAAATTAAAAGGTCAGAACTGCCCAATCCGCCGCAACCATCGACATCGAGAACATCTGACTTACAGTTCCGACTGCTCATTCAAGTCATTCATTACCATCTGTAAATGTCGAGAGAGCTCCCATCTATGATAGTGAGAGGGAAGAATCAGAAACATCTGAGCCACTTACAAAAAAAAAGGCAACTTTCAATAATTCAATCAATCGAACGAAAATATTCTTATTCTGACGGAGGAAAGGATCATTTAAAGCTTTGCAAATGTTTGTTATATTTTATTTGTGTGGATAAAAGACCTTTTGACATTGTGAAAGGGCGTGGGTTTAAAAAATTGATGCATCAAGCTTGTCCATCATTTAAAATTCCCAGTGTTGACACACTTAAAGCACAGTTCGATGCTTTTTACAGTGTAATGCGTTCGAAAATCGAATATATATTTGACAATATTAATCATGTGGCATTAACTTGTGACATATGGAGTGAAATGATGACGGTTACCAGTTACTTAGGGGTTACTGCTCATTATTTGCATAATGATCAACTTATATCGCGATGCATAGCTACCATCCCACTGGATGAGCGGCACACTGGTGATTATATTGCTGAAAAATTAAAAGAAATTTGTGTGGGAATGCATATAAGTCTTGACAAAATATCAGCAGTTGTAACTGATAATCGCGCCAATATTACAGCAGGTGTATCAATTTTTCTAGATAAAAACAAGCGCTTACCTTGCTTCGCACACACTATTAATCTTATTGCTGAATCAGCAATGACAGTAAATGACTTCAATTTTTTAGTAAGCAAGGTAAGAGAGGTTGTAAAATTTTTCAAGTCAAGTGTAATTCAAAGTGATTTATTGAGACAAAAGCAAACTGCCCCTGTCCCTCTTAAGCTGATCTTAGACGTAAAGACTCGGTGGAATTCTGTCTATTATATGCTCCAGAGATACGTTGAATTAGCTCCAATTGTTCATCAAATTTTGATGTTGAATACCAAAGCACCACCCACACCTTCGGCTGTAGAAATGCAGAATATAAAAACATTAATTACTATTTTAAAGCGACTGGAATATATTACTAAGGAGATGTCAGGTGAACAGTACGTGACCATAAGTAAAATTATACCCATGGTAAACTGCTTAAAGGCACAGATAAATGGCATCATATCTGTGGGTGATGATGATAATAACAGTAGTTTAGTACAGGCAGTAAAACAAGAAATAATAAAACAATAAGAACGCAGATTCGGACATATCGAAGATAATCATTTGATTGCAGTATCTTGTTTACTTGACCCCAGGTTCAAAAATATATATTTTCAGGATGCCAGATCTTGTGCAAGGGCAATTTCTTTGCTACGACGATTTATTACTTCCACTCCCAGTAACACTAGCGAACCTGATAGTGACGATTCTACTCTGGAAACAACATATGATTTCTGGAGTCACCATAAAAAGTTGGCTCATACGAAAGGGAACAAAAAAAAGGTTCTTCATTACAGTCTGAAAATAAGGATGATGAAGTGAGCCATTACTTGTCTGTACACGTGTCACCTCTTTACACTGATCCATTAAAACAATGGGAAGACATGAAAGTGATTTTTCCCAAATTGTTTAGGCTAGCCCGAGAGTACCTACCAATACCAGCAACATCGGTCCCCTCCGAACGTTTGTTTTCGAAGGCAGGCAGTACCATAACAAAAACACGAAACCGATTAGAACCAAAACGGCTAGATAAACTCCTATTTTTAAGTGATTGCACAGAGGAAGAGTGGGACATTTAAATAGAGTGGAAAGTTTCAATAAATGAAAATAAATATACGCTGATTTGTCAATTTATGTTTTTTATTGTTGTAATAAATATCTATAACTTGTTTTACCTTTCTTGCATGCAAAAACTTATTCAACATCGAACTGTTAGGAAGAATATTATACGAGAGTAATTTTTTGGACAGATTAATTGTCTTTATGGCGCTTGCTCCCGTGTATCTACTAATTCTAATAATTTGTTTGCTATGATGGTAGACAGAAAAAACCCTACCAGTAAATTTTGTAATTCTCTACGTAAGTTTGTCTGTCTTGGTTCTAACTTGAATTCTTTGTTAATTTGAAATGTTTTATGTCAAAAACAACACACAGACAAAGTCGTGCGTGGGGTGGGTGGGCAACAGCTAGTCCACAATAATTGAACTAAAGAAAAGACTAAAGTTCTTAAGAAAAGTATCGATACTTTGGGGTATCGATACTTTTGTTTCGATACTTTTATGAGTACGATACTTTTTTTTCGATACTACTCATGAGTACAGTATCGATACTTTCGATTCGATACCGTGTCCCTAACCATTAGATTTAGCACAACTTGGAGCAACGTTTAGGCTACATTTGATCAAAATGACCACGCGGACGAAGTCGCGGGCAGAAGCTAGTCGGAAATAAAACCGCAGAAACTCTGGCTTGTTACATCGCCTAAGTACAAAAAAATGCTACAAACTTTTTTATTGCAATGCAAATACTGAAAAACCTAATAAAGCGTCATTAAAGTAGCACTTACATACCTTCATATAAGTTTTGAGAACTTCATATATGGCATCACATGTCTCAGGTATTATTTCTGATAATAAGAAATACTAGTACTAAATTTGAGTTCTTGAAATTCTCTTCCAGACGCTAAGTATTTCAGTGTAGCTACTAGCCTTTCTTCAGCTGATACAGCTTGTCTCATCACTGTGTCAGTTTTAGTTATATATGGTTTCACTAGATCCAATAGTTCCTTAAATAAATGAGGACTTATCCGAAGATATATTTTAAAGTCGTCATCATCCAGATCTTTTAGTAATTTCATATGACTGTATTTATCCCTGTTTTTTAAATAAATTTTAGCCCATTCTCTTCTTTTCTTCTTTTTTATGACGGGTAAAGATGACGTAACGGCAATGGCAGCGGCTGCTATGGCAATCTTCACTGTTTTTGAAATGGGAGCCATAATGGACCCACGTGCGATGTCATTCACGCTTCGAAAATGACTGGACGTGCTGTGTACGGTGCGATCGTCTGGAGCGAAGAGCGCACCGTACCGTGACTTTGTGCGGAGCGCACAGATTCGATGGTCTGTTACTACTCTTAGGACAACGCCTACGAGTAGCAGGCGCGACGAGCGATAGGTACTTACCTACTCAGCTAGTATCTCCTTGCTGACTTTTATCTGACGTCTGCGTTGTTCCTAAATGTGTAAATAGCTATTTGTAAAACAACACGTACTTCGATTAGTTGATACCAAATTTCCCTTCCTACTTTTAACGGGCTTAGGACCGACAAACATATCTAAAATTTATTTGTACCTTATGACACCTATGAATTCAATACACTGAGTTTGGGCAATCAATTAGAAATTGGTCCCTGAGCTTTCAATATCTTAATCAACACTAACCCTTTTAAAATTTGATAATGACGTGAAAATCGTCTGTATCTTATTGAGCACGATTATGACTGGATACGGGAGGTCAATCGGGAATCGCACCCCGAACTTTCAATACCTCTTTACATTGCTAACCTAACCTTTTTAAAATTAATTGGCTTTCATTGTTTATTGATGCAAAGTGAAGTCTGTAACTTATTGAACACGATTCGAGTGATCAACCGGGAATCGAACCCGGAACTTTTTGTACTAGGCTAAGCTAACTTTTTTAAATTGAATACCTAATTTTAGTTGTATCAATGAATGAGACAAAAGTCATCTTGTAACTTCGCTTTAGTGAATTCGGACAATAAACCGGGAACCGAACCCTGAGCTTTCGATAGGTATGTTAATTTTCGCTAGGCCTTAACCTTTTCAAAATTAAATACCTAAAAGTACATTATTAAATGTCGTGAACCTTAAGTATTTTTGGCGTAGTTAAAAATGTGGAATCAACTTATTTACAACGATTTATCTTAATACCTACCTAGTTTTATGTTACACTTTTATTTGCACTAACCTTAATAAATGTTCAAAGTGGCCGCCAGACTGAGCAATACACAGACTTGCACGGCGTCTGCTATTCCTTTTTAAACTATTCAACACTAATTGATTATGTTTGACTGTTTGGTACGCACTCACTATTCTTTGTCTCAGGTCCTAAACATTTGTTGATTCTTCCGTATACACTAATCTTTTTACATCACCCCACAAATAAAAGACTAAAGGCGTTAAGTCTGGGGACCGTGTTGGCCAAGGCACAGGTCCACCACGCCCGGCGCCCGGCGCGCGCGCTAATCCTTTGTATGTATTGTAGTGTGCGCGTCAAAACATTCGTTCGGCGAGTGTTGGGGTCCGATTCCGGAATCGAATGGGGACTATTACGAAAATCGTGATAATTTAATAATTAAATATATTTTTTTTCGAAGCCTGTTTTTTTAGTGATTCGTGATCAGTTTAAGGTACATAATCACTTCTGAAAATACCGCTCGGATTGAAATCAGCATCCTGTATAATTCACCACTATAGTCAGATTATTCCAATCCACTGTCAAAATTTAATGTTGATACCCATATGTTTGATGATGATAACAGTTCTTTGCCAACTGACACACAACAGGGATTTTTAACTAGTTCTATAAATCTGACTTTGCAAATTTTTTAGAAGTTGATTCATGTACGGTCTCTATTGTTCAATAAAGCTGTATGTTATTGATAAAAGCTTGTTTCAATATTTTACCTTTATAAACAGACTTACCTAAGTGTTATAACAAGTCTTTTTTCTGCGGAAATGCTGTTTCGAAATGGAGTATCACGGCGCTCAATACTACTCTTAAGAAGACATAATAATTCACCAATAGACTTTTTTGACATTCGGACATAATTAAAGATTTTTTTATTACAACCATATTTCAACACTTTGAATACTGTTACATAATCACTATTCACATGTCGATTTCGAAACTAAGGATCAATCCAGCAAATTCTTTACTTTTTATAAATGCGACGTCGATGGCGCCGAAGAAGAACCAACAAAAGCAGGAGCAACAGTGATGTTTCCTCTTTGGAGTCCATTCTATAAATGAAGAACTGGCCACCCTTAGTCGCGCGGCTGTATTTGTAATGAGAAGGCATCCGCTGCGAATAAAAGTTATGGAAAACCAATAACAGTACGACAAAACGCAAACTAGGCAAAACGATCATAACCAAAACTTCGCTCTTCTCAATATTCGCGTTGTCCCTTTTACACGCGCATGCTTAAAAGAGATGAAGCGAATATGATATCGGGCATCGCTGTCGGTGATTTTCGCCTTCCCTATAACATCTCAATAAGGTTCAATTTATAAAAAGGTAGGGCCGCATGGCCCTATTAAGACGTTTTAATTTGGCGGAATTAGGATTTAACGAGAAGAGTATTTGCAAAAATGAATTTTAAATACATTGCAGTAAGGTTGAGTTTGCTCCTAAATGTTTGCTTATTACTTGGTGAATTTAGTGAAATTAGGTAGATCTTTTTTTTAGTTTTGGCGTGTCCTTGACCTCGAGTGGCACGTGCTGCGATCGGTTTGTAAATGTAATATTGTATATAATTATTAATAGTATTTAGGTTAGGTGAAGGATTGTGTATAAATAGTGTTGAATAGACGTTTAATTAGGTGTAGTACTGTATATTATTAATAAAAATAGGACGTTTTAGTTTAAAATGTGTATAATTTGATGAACAATGTTTCGAAAACCGAGTGAACTATGGACTCGTTTCAATAAAAAGAGAATGCCGCGTGTATTGCCGTATGTAAATATTGCAATCAAAGTTTTTCGTATAAATCAACAACCGACAACCTCAATTCCCATTTGAAACGATCACATCCGTCAATTTATTTGGCGCGGAAAACTGGAAATGTGACAAGAACAGTGGAGCAAAACGTGTCAGCGCCGAGTACTTCACAGGAATCACAGGCAAGTGGTTCAGGTACATCGGGTGGTGGTGATGGTGTGGCTTCAACTAGCACCGCGGCTGTGGTGGCATCGGTCCCGCTCCAGTGTAATCATCAGTTGACTTACCGCGTAAACGCCAACGACAATACAAAACTATACTATAAAAAAATTACACCAGATGAGAAAAGAAAAGTGGATCGCGACCTATTAGATTTATTTATAATAGATTACCAGCCATTCCGAATTGTTGAGGATAGTGGATTTAAAAAAATTGTACAAAATATCCCGGGATATGCATTGCCTTCAAGAAAAAACATTTCAACTGCTATGATTCCTGCTTTGTATCATAGCACATATAACTCAGCAAAAGAAATAGTTTCTAAAGATGCGAGCTCTGTCTGTTTAACCACAGACTGTTGGACGTCATCACAAACCGAAAACTATATTGGTATTACTGCCCATTATATTGATACAAATTATGAACCGCAGCAGGTTCTACTGGAATCCAAATCTATGAACGAAAGCCACACTAGCGCAAACTTAGCGAAAGAACTTAAAAAACTACGGATGATTGGAACATTACAGAAAAAGTAAATTTCGTTATTTCAAACAACGCTCGTAACATTGTATAGGCGATTGAAACCGAATTAGGGTGGAAGCATTATGGATGCGATGCCTACACGTTAAATTTAGGCACACTGTCCACGGAGGCGTAGCTTCATAGACGCGTATTCGTCATTATACGCTTGGTGTACGCTTGCTTGCAGCTTACATACAAAACAATGTAACTCTGTCGACGGAGCGGCAACGTCGCGCTCGCGTCGCTGCACGCAAGCTTCATGACGCCTGCCGTACTTGCTGTCATACGCCGGGGCGTACATGGAGTGAACGCACGTGTTTTTTATTGTAAAAAATGGCGGGAACGGCTGCCAAATTTGTTCAGATAATAGAAAAATATCCGTGTTTGTATAACAATAATCTTGCTGAATATGCTAGAAAAGATTTAACTGAAAAGGCTTGGAGTGAGGTGGCGAAAGAAATACAATGGACGGGTGAGCATTCGTTTTTATTTATTTTATAGTAAAATACATAACATTTATTCAAAAATGCAATTATTCCACTGCCATGACAGAGCAACATTAGGCTGCAAAAATTAATTTGCTAAATAATTACGTAAACCGTTAGGCGTGTTTACAAATGTCATGTTTGGTATCAAAATTGGTGCATGTCGAATATTGGACACATTAAAACTGTCTGTAGTCGTTGTGTATTGCACACCATCATATCTTCGTATGTAATTATGCAAAATACATACGCACTGTATTATTGAAATTATTGTTGAGTATTTACGACATGATATAGCTTTCAGTAGTACTTGGAACTTTTGTGTCAACATACCAAAAGTGCATTCAATACTTTTTCGTCCGCGACTTAACCTATAATTGTAAATTCTTTTCACATTATCCAGATTTCTTACTGAATAGGGTCTCAATAAATTTCTCCTTAAAGGGAATGCATTATCTCCCACAAAGTAATAAGGAAAACGATTGCCTGTGGCATCATTTGGCAATGCTGTTGATTCAGTTGGAATGTTCAAACCTTCCCTTTCCAACCAATGCCCAAGCGCTGATACTTGAAACACGCCACCATCACTATTCCGTCCGGCAAATCCACATTCTATGCTGGTAAAATATCCATCTGCATCACAGCATCCAAGCAAAATAATAGAGTGAAAGCCTTTATAATTGTAATTGGCTGATCCTGTGTTTGGAAATTTCTGTATCCTGATATGCTTACCGTCGATCGAACCCAAGCAATTGGGTAGATTCCAAAGTTCATAATACCTTTTCGCAATTTCTTTCCATTCATCAGTAGTTGGTACAGGCATGTATGTATCCTTCAATGCATTCCATATTATTTTAGTTGTTTCTGATATCACACGCGACACGGTACATTCTCCTCGGGCAAAGTAAAGTCCCAATGCTCGAAACGAACAGCCTGTAGCTAAATACCTGAAAAAAATATGTTATTAGTTCATTTATATTAAATAATAAAAATCTGTTTGTTGCAGTTAACGATTGTAAGGAAAAATGGAAAAATATTAGAAATGGTTTTGTTAGAAGTTTAAAACCGAAGGCTAGTGGATCGGCAACTACAAAAAAAAAACTATTTACATGATGAGATGCAGTTTATATTACCATACGTCAAACCAGTAATTCACATGAATGAAAGGGGAAATTTACCAAATCCTGAACAATCAACTCTAAATCAGGAGACCCCTGCGTGCCCCGAAGAACAGGCACATGTTGGTCCTAACAGGAATATTACAGAAGACACTGAATCGGAAAATCATTCCCATGTTGAGAGGTCGTCATTTTAAAAACCAAAAAAAAGGATTAAACCTGTTAACAACGAAGCTGATAAAGCTTTTGTAGACTGGTTAAAAACAAAAGAAAATAAAACAGATGACCCACGAAAAATGTTTCTGCTGAGCTTGCTACCCGACATACAAAGTCTTACAGATGAACAAATGAGTGTATTTAGAATTAAAATGTTGATGCTTTTGGAAGAAATTAAAAAACCAACGTGTTCAGTTATCCAGCCACAGATAAACCAATTCAGAGACTATTCGCCGATTTCTCCTGGTAACTCCCACAGTTCACAAACACTAGCATCCACACCTTCTCCAATAAATTATCTAACGACACACAAGTTTTCTCTGACTATTCACAAACACAAATTACCACATTAAACCCTATTAATTATTCACAAAATATTAATGATTTGGAAGATTTTACAATACAATAAAAGTTCACGGATGCGATACATGTAATTTTTTTAAAATTGATATTTTGGATGGAAAATATAAACCATTTTGATTAAAATATTGTTTTACTTACCGCAACGTGATTAATATCCTTTCATCTGGGCTAACACATTCTCGCATATTGGTATTCTGTTTTTGTAATAATGGTCCTACGATCTGAAGTAAATTTTGATAAGTTGTTTTACTCATTCTATAGAATGAGTGAAATACACTGTCATCTTCTAATAATTCTCTTGCCGCTATGAACAATCTACAGTTGATATTTCTTTCTATATATGGATGGGTCCAATATAATCGTCGTTTTCGTCGACTTCGAATGTAGTGATAAGCCAAAATAACGTCTTCGTCGTCCGACTGCATTCTCACAAATGATTGAGAATGTACGCTTGCAATACGCCTCATGGATAGAGATCAGTACGCTGGGCTGCTTAAGCTGCACGGCGTATTTTGAAGCGTCTATGAAGCTACGCCTCCGTGGACAGTGTGCCTTAATTGTCACGTAATAAAAGTTCACGGATGCGACATACATGTTATTTTTATGTTATTTTTTTAAAACTAATATTTTTGATGGAAAATATAAACCATTTTGATTAAAATATTGTTTTACTTACCACAACGTGATTAATATCCTTTCATCTGGGCTAACACCTCGCATATTGGTATTTTGTTTTTGTAATAATGGTCCTACGATCTGAAGTAAATTTTGATAAGTTGTTTTACTCATTCTATAGAATGAGTGAAATACATTGTCATCTTCTAATAATTCTCTTGCCGGTATGAACAATCTACAGTTGATATTTCTTTCTATGTATGGATGGGTACAAATTAATCGTCTTTTTCGTCGACTTCGAATGTAGTGATAAGCTAAAATAACGTCTTCGTCGTCTGACTGTATTCTCACAAATGATTGACAATGTACGCTTGCAATACACCTCATGGATCAGTACGCTGGGCTGCTTAAGCTGCAGGCGTATTTTGAAGCGTCTATAAAGCTACGCCTCGTGGACAATGCGCCTAAGCCTACTGTGTTTTGTTGATGATAGTGACGTCCTGCCGTTCATAATGCGAACTAGCCAATCGCAATTTTACTTGCTGTTGGAGTTCATGGAAAGGTATTACCTATTTTAATAGATTTTTCTAAAACAAATATAAGTTACGACCCTCTGCATAATCGAGCTTTTGTAGTTATTATACTAGCTGGACCTTATATTTTGAATGTTTTTTTATAGCAGTGAGGATCTAAGCAAGCCTGCTGACGGACTCCATGGACGGGCAGACAGCCAGCAATATACGGCGCTGGGAAGACTTAAAAAATATTTTAAATTCGGATGCCACTGGGGACACCAAATCCGTAGAAAAATGGAGAATGGTATGCTTATGTACTTATTAATGATTGGCTTCTGATTTCTCATTTTTATAACAGTAACTTCATTTTACATTTTAGTGTTTGATACTAAAAAATTGATACACATATCAAAAAAAGTTTACGATCACTTTGAAAAATCGAAATCTTTTATGTTCCGGTAGTACGGTATTATATTATGATTTATTCTTAGATGATCAAACGAACTTACCTTAAGTGAAGTTCGATCTTAATTGTCCTGGCTTCGTCGAAGAGATTTAAGAGATAACAAGTAGGAAGCTCCAGCGACGCAACCAGCAACCGCACACAGGTTCAGCGCAAGGAAAGAGAGAGAAAGAACATCCCCACTCTCTGTCCTACGCCTCACAGCACTGTCCCAGCCGCCTGCTGCTCATTCATTTCAGAGCAAGAAGACGAGTTATGGATAAACAACATTGATTAAGACTTATTGGGTGATTACTATTTATTCATAAATACAGCATAATAGGGAGGGACGGGATCTTAAATCTCTTCGACGAAGCCAGGACAATTAAGATCGAACTTCACTTAAGGTGAGTTCGTTTGATCATCTAATTGTCCTGTCTTCGTCACCGAGATTTAAGAGATAACAAGTAGGAAGATGTTTAGAGAAAATCGATGTTATTTAAACCATAAATAAAATATGAATATATCTGTATTATATATTATTTGTAATAAACATTATCTATTGTAAAATTATAATATGAGTTTGTTTAAAACACAATCAATAAGTAACATAAATTCTTAACGAAAATATGTAAATTGCTTCGGAAATATTTAGGTACTTAGACAAAACAACCACTGCTATTCAATTATTATCTTGTAACTGTAGGTCTATTTTAGAAATTCGCAAACACTGGATTGCCAAATTCAACCTGCGATTATGCGAATATTATATATCAACACTAATTGCGACACGGCCACTGGCAGATGTTGCCGCATAGCGTGTGCTGGAAGCACGGAATGTACTGGTATCGATACCGCATGCTTCTAGAACTAAAAAGTGCCAATGCTCTATTGTTTGGAAATATACGGCGTGGTAAGGATTTCTCAATGTTAAAATCAGTCTTGTTCACATTTCTCGGTTAAATCTGTTAGCAGGACAAGTATTTGGATCACAAAAAAATGGTAAATCTTAACAAAGGCTGAGATTTTCCAATTTACTAGGTTTTAATGAGATCTATTATTTTAACTATATCTGTTATTTTAAAGATAGGTTCTTTGAGTCGACGGATATTTTAAACAACTCAGCAGAGTATTTGGCATCTTTAGGCAGAGGCTAAGGACATGATGATTAAGAATTAGGTTATAAAATCGACTACAAATCTTAAACAATAATAGGGATCCACTTTATGTCGTATCGAGATAACAAACTAGTTTCATCTTAAAGACGCTAGTGAAAAAAAAAACGCTTTAGGTACTCTAGACCATTACCGATCTTGTAAATTGAAATTTAAAAAATTGGGGATCGAATAATTTGTAACGTAACGTGGGATGCCCGGTTATAAAATCGATTACATGATAAGTTTGACGTTTAAAAATATCAACAAAACGTTTTATTTGCACAAGTTCCACCATAATACATACTTGGCGAATATTTTATAAAGGTAGGTGAACTAAGTAGTTTTTGAAAGCGATTAGGTACACATTAGATTAAAAATGCTTTAGTGATAAGATCGTGACTGTCAGAAAATAATGGCGGTGGAGTAGATGTGACTGTCTGAATACTGTCCGAGAGAAGGTATTTATTCGGTGATAATTTAATTTATATCTCAGATAGCTTGTGATGTAAAGATGAGACCATGGTTAGGATTTTTAGTACGGGGTTATTAAAAATACTGTAGCACGATCAGCATTTTTTTGTCAATTTTTAATGCAATGGCAGAAAAGAAAAACAATTGAAGAAAAAATACATTGTGCCAACGTATAGTAAAAGCATCACTTAGTAGGGCGTGAAGAGATCTACTTAATTCCCTTATTAACGTATTTGAACACTTTGCATTTACACTTTTACATCGATTTTATATGGAAAGCAAACAAAAAACTTAGCACATCTCACACCACTTCTGTTTTTATTGAGCAAAAAAATTTAACTGTACAAATACCATGCCGGCCCTTTTTGTTATTATAATATACGGCGGTCTTAGAATAATAACGGCGGTAGGATTATCTGCCAAAAACACAAGCTGCCCTCCAACCGGTGCGGTGTTTGACGCCTCGGTAAAAAATCTCTAATTTAAAATCAAAAGTGTTTCTACGGACGTACCTATCTAGTTTTTATATTTGATCGAAGAAGATAGGTTAGGTATTAAATATTAAACACATTATTATACTTCGGTAAAATTATTTATTAAACAATCATTCGATCTTGAAAATCAACTCTTCCTTCATGAGAAAAATATCTTCTGAATCCCTCCCTAATCACTTGTCCTTCTTCATTAGAAAAACTATGTTTTTCTTCAATGTCCAAAAAAATTGTAGTATTGACGATAATCCCCTGGTACGAGGGTCAAACTGAAAGTTCTTAGAACTGGCCACTTATAAACAATATAATAAAAAAAATATTCTAAAATTTGAAAATAGAACTCTTTGCCAATATTACTGAGTATATATTTCATTCATTTGTCATTTGTTTTACGACTTGGCGGCAAATTGAAAATTGTCTGTGTCACGTCAAAATGAATTTAACACGAGAAAATTTTCGTGCAATGATTTTTTATGACTTTCGATGTCATTTAAGTCAACAAGAAAGTTATGATAGACTACGATTGGCCTTTCACGATGAAGCCCCATCTCGTGCGACTGTTTACAACTGGTTTAATGAGTTTAAACGTGGTCGCACTAATCTCACTGATGATGTACGTGAGGGACGGCCTTCTACGGCGACGACTGAAAATAACATCTGTGTTGTGCGGCGTATGATAGAGACTGACAAAAGAGTGACCTATCAGCAGATTCGGACAAGCTTAGGCATCGGTATGAGTCAAGTGCACAAAATCCTCCACGAACATTTAGCGGTCAGGAAGCTTTGCGCCCGGTGGATACCTCATAATTTGACTAAGGCTCAAAAACTCCATCGTGTGGATTGGTGCCGTAAAATGATTGAAAGATTTAACGGAGGTGACTCAAATGCTGTGTTCGACATACTAACAGGTGACGAAAGCTGGATTTACTGTTATGATTCTGAAACCAAAAGACAATCTGCTCAGTGGGTGTTTCCTTTCGAGGAGTTGCCAACTAAAGTGAAGAGAGATCGAAGTGCGGGAAAAAAAATGGTGGCCTCGTTCTTTGGAAGGATAGGTCATTTCGCAACAATTGTGTTAGAGGATCAAAAAACAGTTTCTGCAGAATGGTACACTACCAATTGTTTGCCACTTGTCTTAGAAAAAGTTCGAGAGAAACGACCTCGCAGTAGGATCCTCCTTCACCACGACAACGCCTCGTCGCACACCGCCAAGCGAACGATCGACTATTTGGCGACATCAAACGTTGAATTACTGGGTCACCCGCCGTATAGCCCCGACCTCGCGCCTTGTGATTTTTATTTATTTCCAAAAATTAAAGAAAAACTTAAAGGAAAGCGGTTTATGAATGCTGAAGAAGCGGTGGCTGCGTATCGCGATGCCATTGAAGAGACCCCTAAGGACGAGTGGGCAAAGTGCTTTTCCCAGTGGTTCCATCGCATGCAGCGGTGTATTGACGTCAATGGACAATATTTTGAAAAGATATAATAAAACTAATAACTGGCTAATGTAATCAGTTTTTGATTTTCTAAGAACTTTCAGTTTGACCCTCGTATCACAATACCTTGCATTGTGTCTTCTCGGTCAAACAGTGAATTTGGTATATCAGATTCTCTACACATTTTTGACAAAAAAATATGTAACGCACAACATGCTAATATAACATAATCTAAATAATCCACTTGAAGTGTTATAGGACTGTAGAACAATCTGAAACGTGTCGCTAAAATACCAAAGGCGTTTTCAGACACACGTCTTGCTCGAGATAACCTGTAGTTGTAATTTTTTTTGAATAATCATTATCTTTGTAAGGATACGGTACGAGGAGATTATGCAATAACGGAAATCCAGAGTCACCAATAAAAAGGTATGGAGCTGTAACTTGGGATTGTGGCAAAATACTTTGATCGGGCAAATTAAGGCTTTCATTTATTAGTTTTTCGTAAAATTTAGTTTTTTTCAAAACACCAGAATCAGCTGCTCGACCGTTAATTCCAGCATGGACGTAAATAAATTCATATTTAGCATTAACTACAGCAAAAAGTACGACACTGAAATATTTCTTGTAATTATAGTAAAGAGAACCACTGGAATAGGGTTTTGTTATACGAATATGCTTCCCGTCCATTGCTCCTACGCAGTTTGGGAATTGCCATTTATTCTGGAACTCTTCTGCAATTTGCTTCCACTCCTCAGCAGATGATGGGAACTGAAACAAATATTAAGAAATAAATAAATACCGTTGCGTTATATGCGAAGAGGAAACAGATAAAATACTTTAGTTTAAATAAGTGTTTACAGAATTTAATATTTCATGTGACTGTAACATACACTAATTTTTGTTTTTAGGAGGGGGCAACACCTAGTGAAGGTATAAGCAGAAGAAAAAGAGCAAGCACGAAAGTTCAAGAAGAGTTAGTAAATGTTGCCAAAAAGTTATAGACCGAAGACAACCCTAAAAATGCTCCGGATCGGGATATGACATTTGGATTATATCTAAATAATCAACTCCAAAACCTGTCACATGATCAGAAAATTTATGCAGAAAAACTAATGTCAGATGTTTTGTTTTTGGCAAGAACAAACCAATTAAATGCTACTTCACGTATCTTCACGCGTCCATCCTCTCAAACAACCACAACATTAAATGAATACTCTTCATCACCTATTCAATTTGTCAACTCACCTTCACCATACGCAGAAAATGTGCGTTCACCTCCAAACATCCAGCGACCGATTTCTCAAAATTCAGCACATTCTGCTTCACCTATTTGCCATAACTCGCCATACAGTGAAGACTTGCCTTCATCCCCAAACATTCAAACTTCATCTCCGATCACAATTATCAAACGACCGGCTTCTCAAAACTTAACATACTTTTCCACACCGATCCAATATTCTTCTACATCAAAAGGTTGCATTGAAACTCAATTGTCTCATATACCATCTTCTCAGACGGTTCTTTCGGCGAATTCTTTAACCCAGTATCAAGATACATCACAAGAATTACCAAACACGCAATTTTCTTCAATTCCAATAATTCTTGATAATGAAACTGAAAATTCTACTCCAGTACACACAGAACAGCTAAACAAATTTCTGGTTTTTAGAAAGAAATGAATATGTTATTGAATATGAGTATGAACAAATGAATATGTTATTGAATATGAGTCTCATATTCATTTGTTCACTGTATGATTTAGGTACTTACTTCATTTGTTTTCTAATGGTAAGCAATTTCTAATGGTAAGGAATTGTGGTTTGCAGCTGTCTAATTTATCTATATTTGTTAGTATTCTAATTAGCTTCTTTTGTAGTGTTAATATGGTGTGTGAAACAGTGCTGTTGCCCCAAAGTATGATCCCATAACTGAGCCACGCTTGGGCATATGCGTAGTAGGTGACGAGAGCCGTTTGGAAGTTGGTGGTTTTCTTAATTTCGCCTAAGGCGTAGGTGAATTTCGAATTGAATAGTGAATTAGTGGTTGGAATGACTGTGATTGTTTTCTTTTAAATAAATAAATATATAAAAAGTTGTTTCATTGACTTACCTTGAGATACTCATCCTTTAAAGCTTTATAAATAGCTAAACAAGTTTCAGGAATAATTTTACTCATTAGCTGTGGTGAAACTGCATACGAAACCATAAGTTCAGGATAGCTTTCTCCCGTTGCAAGGTATCGTAGGGTTACAAGTAAACGTTCTTTTGCTGGGACACTCTCTCTCATAATAGTATCACGACGTTGAATTTCGGGTCCAACCATTCCTAACAGCATTTCCAATATTTCACTATCCATTCTAAGATAAGTATGAAAATCTATGACGTTCAAATCATTCATTATATTATTAATTTGAGTATACTCCGCACGCTTATGGTATTTTTTTTTCATCCAGAACCTCTTCTTATTTTTTTTTCTTCTCTTCTGCTGCTGCTGACAATATGAGAAGAACTCCCATTTTTTGGCGCTTTGATAAATTATGCGGCATTATAAACACGCACAACCTCCTCGAATAATCGATCGATTACATCTAGCATGCTGGATGCGCGCACGTGTGTGTGTATGTTACATCTAGCGCCGCGGCCTTGAGCGGACGTACAGCTGGGATGGATGGTGAATAAGGCGTTTTATTCTCATGCTTTGTTATATTGAGGCATGGTTTTTAGGGTTCCGTGGTTCTGACAAGGAACCTTTATAGTTTCGTCATGTCATGTCCGTCTGTCTGTCTGTTCTAGATTTTGCTTAGAAACCGTTAGTACTAGTAGAAAGCTGTAATTTTTTAGGTGTATGTATACAAATAACGCGTGACCCAAGGACCCGACACGCACTTGGCCGGTTTTTATTTATAGTTATTATTTGCAAATATTAGAGGGGTTGGTATGCATTTAAAAATACTTTCAAGGTAAACTTTTACATATGGCAAATTATAAATTATGTAGAAAATAGGTTCTTATTATGTAGGTACCTATAATATTTAATGATCCAAACCACTTTTGAATACCTTTACTTAATTAAGTATATTTTGATCATGTAAGGTTAGTAGGTAGGTACGGATAAATCTAATCGAACCATGAACACCACGCCACGCAGCACCCAAGATTAGGGGTACTTGCGTAATGTACTTGCTATAAAACAAAATGTCAGAAATCAGAAAAGTCTTCCTGGCTCGCGCGGAACCGCAGAACATGCTGCTAGCGCGTGCGGCCGGGCGCTCGACTCGCGGCACGCCACCCCCGCCCCCCGCCGCGCACGGCGTTATAATTAGTTCATTTCGTTGATTCTTAATAACTTCGAAGGCACAAACTCCACATTTTTATTTTTTTGTATGTTGATACATTACATTATTATGATCATATAAATCTAAACTTTACACATTTTAACTTTTTGTAGAACATGTAGCGCAAGAAAAACCAAAAATTTTATTCAGCAGAAAACGTAGACTCCCAAACTTTTTCCACTAGATTTGCCTAACTTAAAAGTACTTCCTAAAATAATTTTCAATCACTTTAACATTTTATTGGTAGATATGCAGTTTTTTTAGTTTTCCATACTTCCCAAATACCTATGTTTCCAAACTTTGGTAAATATCATATTTAGATAGCCCTTGTGTCGAATCAATCAACTTTTTTCACTTTAATTTTGTAATCAGAGAGTTACACACATTTATTACAAATACCTATCCCATACCTATTGCCTTCGATGAATTTTTCCAAACTTATGGATATAGTATCTTAGAAAGCTTCTCTACCCACCCACCAAAAAAAGAAACACTTTTATAGTTTCATAACTTTTATTAAGTGTATTTATTAGGCAGGAATGGCAGTTTCTGCATTAGTTCGTTTGCCAACTGTGTCTATTAAAAAAACAAATGCCAGTGTTAAGTGTATTTTAACAGTAAACTATGAAAGTTGTTTGTAATAAAATGCAAAGGTATTTCAAGTGGTTTTTAAGTGCAAGCTGGTGAGAAATGTGAGAAAAAAACGGTTCTAAGATTAAAGTTTTGAGTCACAACCCGTGAGGACCCTCTGGCACTCGTCTTTGCTGTAAAAGCGGATTTTGTTAAGCAAGGTAAATCTATTAGTTTTTTTAGTTTAATGTAGCATGCTTTTTGTGTTTGTTTAAAACATGTGCTTATTGTTGTAGACATACAATGACAAACCGACCCTCCCAACGACAAATGGAAGCCTTGGTAGAGTTTCTGGAGCGTAATCCAGACAAAGCCAAAGGCCTCTTGCGAACCCAGCAAGCCAAAGTAAAGACGCGCAGGAAGTGGCAGGAATTTGACATTGCTGCCAATGCAATGGGTGGCGTCAAAAGATGGGCCCGCTTGGTCCAAGGTAAGATAGCAATGAAACCTTATTACAATGTTTTTACCTGATATATTTATGGATAAAATTCCTAATTATTAAACTATTTTAAACTCATTTATTTATTTTATGGTTTAGTACTGGGCTGAAAAGAAATGCACCTTGAAGAGGCAGTGCCAGAAACGGGCTCAATCCATTAGGCGCACTGGAGGAGGAGTCGACATGCTGCCTGAGCCCTCTCAACTCGAGCTGCGTTTGTTGGCAGTCATGGGTGGCCACTCCTTTGCCACAGGAGACAGGGGGACTGGCTGTAGACCCTTTTCCATACAGTAGTGTAAGTATAAAATTAATATACCCAAACAAAATGCATATTGATTTTTGAACATATTTTTGATTTTTACTTATTTGCAGTCACAGCAGAGCTTGTCGTTACTGGAGCAACCATCCACATCGCAGGCTGCTATCGCTCAAGAGGAAGTAATGAATTTTGAACTTGCCTTGGAAGTAGAACAGCAAGTTCAAAATCCACCTCAATCCCCAACTGAGCGAGTGGAAGGAAGCCACCAGGCAGAAGGAGAGGCAAACCAGCAAGGCGTACCAACTAATGTGCAGTCAGTCCGGTAAGTAATTTTTTACAGAATATATTCATATGAAAGCTTAGTGTAGCTTTCACATAAATATATTTAGATAATCAGGAAGTTTTCAATGTTTGCAATAATGTATTAATTATTCTTTTTAGCAACTCGCCGAGCTCAAAGACATCCACAAGGGCGTCAGGGCCGAAGAGCATCCTTCTTGGACACACAATTTGCCCGATTTGAAGAAATTGAGTCGAGGCGAGTTGAATCAGAGAGACAGACTGCACAAGCTTTGGAAAAAATATTGCCCAGCTTCTGTCAGATTATTTAGAAATAAGACGAAGGGAGGAGTAATTATTATTATTGTGATTAACTGACAGTTGAAAAAAAGCAATGTATGTTATAGTATTATTTAATTTTTATAAACATACATAATCAGGTCATAAGTTATGTCACAAAATAAAAACTTTTGAATTTAGTACGCTGGCCACAAAAAAGTTTATTGAATTCGAATTTTTCATGAAAATAAAAATGTGTACTTTTTATAATTTTCCTCATTTTAAAATATTGAGTGGACACTTAAAGAAGACTGTGTCGCGGTTGTTGCGTTGCATCGTTGCGGTTACGCGCTAATTCAGATTTTCGACTTACTAAAAAATATTGAATATAACCAAAAGATTCGTTTATCGTACCATAAAACGATACAATGAAGACTAGTGTACATGACAGGTCAAGAAGTGGTCGCCCTCGCTCTGTTAGGACTCCAGCAGTGATAAAAGCTGTGAAGGCGCGAATTCAAAAAATCCCATACGTAAGCAGAAACTGTTGGCCCTTCAGATGGGGTTAAGCAGGACCACGGTGAAAAGGGTGTTAAATGAAGACTTAGGGCTTAAGGCATATGGAAGAAAAACAGGACATCGTTTGGACGCTCGTTTAATGCACCTAAGACTGAAGAGATGCCGCGCTTTGTTGAAGCGGTACGCGGGAAAAATCGGGAAATTCTTTGTTCGGATGAAAATATTTTCACCGTGGAAGAGAGCTACAACAAACAAAATGACACAGCAGTGAAGAAGCGAGCAACCGTATTCCGCGTTGGACACGAGGTCATTTTCCATCCTCGCTCATGGTTTGGTTGGGAGTCTCTTTTGGGGCTTAACTGAGGTACATTTTTGTGAGAAAGGCGTTAAAACGAATGCAGTTGTGTATCAAAATACAGTCCTCAAGAACTTTGTGGAACCTGTTTCTCATAACAAAATTCTGCGCCAGCTCATAGAGCGAAAAGCACACAAGACTGGCTGGCGGCGCGCGTAATCGATTTCATCCGGCACGAAGACTGGCCCTCCTCCAGTCCAGATTTGAATCCGTTAGATTACAAGATATGGAAACACTTGGAGGAAAAGGCCTGCTCAAAGCCCCATCCTGATTTGAAGTCACTCAAGGCATCCTTGATTTAGGTAGCCGCCGATATTGACATAGACCTCGTTCGTGCTGCGATAGACGACTGGCCGCGCAGTTTGAAGGCCTGTATTCAAAAGATTTTATAATATCGTTAGCCTTGCCAGTTATACCAGCTTCTGAGAGTTTTTTAAAAAGTATTGTGTGAGTAATGGTATCAAAGGCCTTTTTGAGGTCTATAAAAATGCCGAGTACAACCTGTTTTTCATCAATTTTGTTTTTAATTTTGGTTACGAGGTCAACAGTAGCCGAAAGCGTGTTTGATTTTTGCCTGAATCCATACTGTTTCCTACAAAAGAAGTCTTTGGAAATAAGATATTTATCTAAACGAGTGTAAATAACCTTTTAAAATATTTTTGAAACTACCGGTAAAACTGAAATCGGCCGAAAGTTACAGTTTTAGTACCCGATTTGTGGATTGGCGAAACTTTTACGATTTTCAGACTATTTGGAAAGACTCCTCTATCCAAACAATCATTTATGCATTTGGTAGGTTTAGCGGCGATAATTTTTTTAATGGATTTAATTGATTTTGAACAAATACCATCTATTCCAGAAGTCGTGCTTGTTGCACTCTTCGTTATTAGCGGACTGTAGGTTCTTGCTGTGTGAAAACTGCAGTGGTTTGATAATAAAATATATCTTTATTCACCAGACACGCGCAATCCCTTGGGTGGTCTTATTCTATCTTATTGCTTGTTTTCATTAAAGCATTGTATACCACCCTAGTGCGTGTAGTTTTGCAGTTTTGCTGCTCATTTATCACTGCATGGTGTGGCATAAAATAAATCGGATCTTCACTAAAACTTTAAGAGCTTATTTCGACATAGTGACCATGACCAAGTTCTATGTATTCATTCTATGAATTTGCTATAAGCATCTAACAAGTTGACATTTTTATGCAATCTTCTTTCCAAGTTTAGAAACCTATGCAGAGCTAAATCGAATGAATTTCCTAAGACTTCATTTATTCTATCTTTTTCTAACTTTAGAGTTAAGTCGACTTGGAATTTTTTATTCTCAAGTTTGACTGAATTAACAAATATTTTCTCAGCTAATTCATGCTCTGAATCCTATTAGCAATTCCGGAACACGCTCCACCTCCTAGAATTTCTTAATATCATGACTAACATTAGAATCACATGTGGCACACAATAGCGATACAATCTGATTTTTAACTTGGCTTGATGTAGTGGCACCAGCGATGATTTGACCAAACTTCGTATTTATGATGCTGAGGGACTGCGGCTGACTGTCATTGCAAGCAGACTGCTCATCTCGCTGCTCATGCGGCAGGAGCACCTGGAAAAACACATCAGCTCCCATTAGCATATTTATCTCTGAAGGTTTGTCAAATGTGGTATCAGCTTATATGATGCCCTGTGGTATTTTTATATTTTTCATATCCAGAGCTACTTGTGGTAAATTGCAGGTTATCCTTTCCACTACATGAAAGTTTACCATGGTTTTAAATGGGGTTGCAAGAGAATGAACCTTTAGGGGCACACAATAATTAACTTTGTTTGAAGAGTTAGTTACTCCCAACAATTCAATGTCAGTCTTTTCTGGTGCAAACCCTAAAACCTTTATGGCTTTAGAGCTAATTAATGAAATTTGTGAGCCAGTGTCTAGAATGCATTTTATGCGTACTTCCCTCCCACTTTTAGCAAAAATTTTCACTTGCGCTGTGGGAAGCAGAATATGATTGTCTAAGCCGCTTGATAAAAGAACTACAGAGCCTTTGGTCTGCTCCTCTGGGTGTGTCAGTACGTTGTGATCACCCTTGCACTGCCCGCATCTAAAGTGAAATCTACATTTACCTTGGTGGGCATTCAAACATCTTTGACATAATTTATTGTCATTCACAAAGTCGATTCTTGTTTGTAAAGGCTGCAATTTGAATTTACTGCAAGAAAAAAGCTTGTGATCTGTGTACTTACAATAGACGCATTCCTTCGATGCCTTTGCTGATGCTGCAAGTGCTACTTTACTTTTAGTGACTGCATTCTGCCACTTGCCTGCTCCCGGCTGCTCAGCGAAGTCAGTATTCTCCAAGGTCATAGCACGCCTCTCCATATATGTTAGAAAATCCCTAATGGTAGGCTCCCGCTCCTGATCCCTTTCTAAGTGGTAGGAGCGGGATGTGTAAGCATCAAGTTTCCTAGTCAGGATCGCCAACAAAATAGGGTCCCAGGTATGTACCGCCTTTAGGTTTTGTAAGGCAGCTAAAGTCTGTTGAATAACTGAAATGAAATTTCTGATATGATTAGCATTTGCAAACTTAGGCAACTTTTCCAAGTCAATTAAACTTCCTACGTTCTCAGACACAATTTTGTATTTGTTATAAAAACGTTTTTCTAGCAACAACAATGCCTTGCCATAACTCTCAGCATTGAGAGGTAAATACTTTATAAGATCATATGCCTCATCCTTTAAGAAAGATCTTAAATAATAAAGCCTTTGGACATTATCTAGAGTGCCGTCACTATGTATTACCGACTTGACAATCTCAATGAAAGTTACATATTCAGAGTATTTGCCCGAAAAGCTAGGTATATTAATACTAGGCAACTTAGTCTTTCCTGAGCTATTGCTACCTGCCTCCGGGGGAATTGCTGAAGTCTTAATAATACTACCAATTTTTTGACTGAACACAGACAGACAGTGGAAATACTTGTTTTCTATCTCACCAACGTCTTCTGAGTCCTCAGAGTTTTGCATCAAAATTTGTACATTGAGGTTCTCATATTTTTGAAATGACGACGTTAACTTATCCCGTAGAAACTAAAGCCTCTAATGAGCTAGCATTTACTTCGTCTTTATTTAAAGCAAAGACTGATTATTGTACCTTTCAAGTATCCTCTTTTTACTGTAAGTTCCTTATGTACTTCTTTTTCCATTTTTAGGCCTGAATTTGTGCACTGCGTGACACTTTAAAAAAGCTATACGCCTTTATTTTTTTAGCTTTAAACTTAATTAAAAAAATTGCTTGCGACCAAACCGAAAAGTAAAACAAAATGGCGATTGAATTGAAGACGACGAAACTTGTACATGGACGCCGGCCGCGCCACTGTTCCGCTCGTTGGCTCGCTCAGTCAATCTTCACTCGTTCACCGCGCTGCCTCACTCGGTCTTGCGTAGACAAACGCTGCTGCTGCGCTCACCTCGTTGGATCGTTCGCTGAACCTCACTCGTTCACCAAGCCGCTCACTCGTTTTTGCGCAGCAAGGCTGCCAACCCAACAATTGGGGACTGAACGAAACGGTGATAAATTGCCGATGGGCGATGGCTAACAAACAAAATGGATGCCGCCCGATCTTGCGCTCCTGCCGTCCAACCACGATTGCTGCCTGTAGCTTTCTTGCACCAACTTGCTGCAGATTTATTAGACGCTCGAAATGAATCATCTGTTGCACTCTTCGTTATTAACGGACTGTAGGTTCTTGCAGAGTGAAAACTGCAGTGGTTTGATAATAAAATATATTATATTTTTATAACTTAAGCAATTATTTTGCAAGTTTTTACGAAATTAAATCAAATTTCACTTACAAAAATTAATCGACTGTGTCATCTGGTGTTTTTTAATAAAATATATCTTTATTCACCAGACACGCGCAATCCCTTGGGTTACCATGAGTTGCATACTTTACGTAGTTATTGGTCTACTGAGCCCGATATGGGTGTACCTTATGTAGCTAATGTCATGCCGCTATCAAGATTTGAAGAAATCCGCAGAAACCTACACTTTTGTAATAACCAAATACAGCCCCCAACATCGTCGCCCGACTTTGATAGGGCTTACAAAATTCGTCGGGTAATGAATCACTTCAACTCTAGCTTTCAGAATGCCCTGAACAATACTGTTACGCAAGCAGTCGACGAACACATGGTGAAATTCAAGGGCCACAATATTATGAAGCAGTACATGCAAAACAAACCGATCAAAAGAGGTTTCAAAATGTGGTGTCGCGCTGATTCTGCAACGGGATTTTTATTCCAATTTGACATATATACGGGTAAGAAAAGGACTGGAGTAGAAGTTGGCTTATGTGAATCAGTTGTATTAGAATTGACGAAGCCTTTGGTGGGCCTGGGATGCGAGGTATACTTCGATATTTTTTTCAACTCACCTATATTGCACCATAATTTAGCAAAACTCAACATAAAGGCACAGTGCGTATACAGCGGAAAAATATCCCAAAAAACTTACCAGCTGATAAGGATATGAAGAGGGGCAATATATATAGTACCAGCTACGAAGGCATTTCTTTCATCAAGTGGATGGACAACAAAGCCGTGCATCTTCTGACAAATTTTCTGTCTCCAATTCCCACACAAACTGTAAAACGGCGTCAACTTGGTTCCGCTCAAAAGCTTAGTATCACCTGTCTAGAGATTGTATGCAAGTACAACAAAAATATGGGCGGAGTAGATCTGATGGATCAGAAAAAGGTTACGTATGAAGTCGATCGAAAATCCCGTATAAAATATTACTTGCGCTTGTTTTTTGATCTCTTGGATATAGCAATGAATAACTCATATACAATTTGTACTAAACTGCACGATGATCACAAAATTGAAGGCAGCTTACTGACGTCATTAGAATATCATTAGGTAGTAGCAAGATCAATGATCGGAGGATTTTCATCAAGAAAAAATGCTATGCCTTCTATGTATAAGACTAGAAAACGGATTTAAAATTTCAGTAGCCGCAGTCAGAAGACGACGTTGTCGAGTCATGTAATGATGAAGCAGGAAGCCGAAAAAGATGTGTTCAGTGTGCTAAGTCCCGAATAGAAAATCGCACAAATAATATTTGTGATACATGCGGTGTTCACTTGTGTTTCACAGCAGATAGAAATTGTTTTGCGGATTTCCATGCATAAAATATTATTTTAAATTAATAAATATTGTTTATTTTTCAAAAATCTTGCGTTTATTTTTTTCAGAAAGTAAGTCAATAGGTTTTAGCATCTAGTAACGAACATTAAAAATGTATATGATATTATGACCCTTACGGCATATTGGGACAAATATGTCCCAGGCTAAAAATCAAAAAATATTCATTATTTACAAGATTTTTTGTTGTGTACACCTAAAATGCATCAAAAATATCATATAAATCTAAATAAGTTCTTAATAAAACTTTCCAATCAATTTTAAGCGTCAAAGGGTTAAACTGATTTTAGTATCAAAACAAAGCTAAATAAAAGTGCTAAACGTTGTAATCTGCACTATGTGACAATTTTATACGGAGTTCAGTGGAAAAAAAAAACATCGTAAAATATACGTATAAGGTAAGTTTGCGGTTTGCATTCGCTCGAATTTTTCACTAGTTGAATGTTTCTATTATACATTGCCACAATCCTCACTCATTCAGCTTTCTAGTAGTATTTACTTTAAAATCTTAAAGCAGTGGCAATGTTACTGTTGCGCGCCACGCTCGGGAATCACAGTTCACACGCTCGGCGGAGAGCTCGGACGGTAGGAATCGTATGGAATGGTTTCCGATTAGTTAATTGGGTGGATTAGTTAGATTCATGTTTTGCTCGGGAGAAGAAAGGGAGTACTGAAGTTAGCAAAGTGGATTGAAGGAAGATCAAGGGCCGAGCTTGGGTAGTAAAGTTTTTGGCTTTAAATCCCTATTGTGGGACGGCAAGTTATTGATCTTATAGTAACGTATGTAATTCAGAGGAATTAGGTAATGGGTTGTGTTATGACTATTTGGAAGGAACCAAAGAACTAGTTGTGAAATTTAATGAAACATTTAACGCCTCCAATTTAGAACAAAGCTGTGCTCTCATTCAGAGTTGGTGTATTGGTCTGAAGGGGGTAAGGGAATTAATAACAATAGTCAATAGAAGGATTTTTGATCAGTGATGAAAAGAAATAGATATTATTCACTTTAATTTACTTTTTAAATATGAGAATACTGTTGGGAGGTTCTCTGCCAGTTAGAATTGTAGGTAGGTTTATCACTACTAATAGTTATCGTTAAGCTTAAAACCAACCTGGGGCCGGCTGTAACGGAACGTCCGTCACTCCTATAACTGGCAGTAATTGAGAATTAAAGTCCAATTAAAAATTCAAATTTCATTTAATAAAATTATTGATTAATTAGGTCGTGTGTATAAAGCCTTAAGTATAGACGCGCAGCGACGCGGTGTTTTGGCGGCAAAACTTCCGAAATCGCTACTGCGCATGGGTAGTAAAATGTCGCGGATGTCGCGACCGAAGTATAAAAGGAAAAGGATTGGGCTGGGGAGGGGCTTGTTCGTTTACAATCGTCTCTCCGGTGAGGCTCGGGCTAGGCATCCTAGTACTTGGGTACCTGCCTTACTTGATTTCTAGTTATACGAGATTTTAATTTAAAAGCTGTTTTAATATTTTAATTGTAATATTTTGCTATCGATAATTCATAAATTTATAGTAATAAAATTAGTATTTGTGTAACTCGAAATCCTAAAGCCCCGTATTCATGGTAAACATTTGTTTAGCAACAAAGTTGAATCAACGTGTTGCGGAGTTGCTGGCAACACTGCGTGTTGCAGAGTTGATAGCGTCATGTTGACAAGCTCTCGCCCGACAAGCGTAAACATCAGTTTAGCGACAATTGTTGACGTGTGTGAACGTGTTTGCAACAGTTTATAAACATGGCAGTAGTGTAGAGCAATGATAAAATAATGCAACTAATAGAATTATTTCAATCAAAACCATTATTATGGGATTCTTCTATAAAAGAATACAAAGATAGAAACAAAAAGAACGATGCATTCGAAGAAATTTCTCAAGCTCTAAATATACCCAAAAAAGATGTGGAAACTAAAATACATGTACTGCGTACTTAATTTACTAGAGAGAAAAAAAAGATGTCGTCAAAAAAAACTACAGGCAGCGGCGCAATAGAAAAATGTAAATGGATTTATTACGAGCCATTGGAATTTTTGTTATTTGGTGCTTCTGGTGAAACGGATACTATGAATAAAACAGTAAGTTGTTTTTGTATATAATTTTTATTGTACTATTGTCTGTAAAATTATTACAATTACGCTACATTATTTTGCCATGGAACACTTCCCTCTGGAGTTATAAAGTAATCGGCAAACTGTTCTCTAATACTAAAAGCTGTGATGCAGGCCTGCCCCGTCTTTGCAAATCAATCATAGGAAACGAACCTAGTTCCCTTCGCCATGAACCTTCTAATAGGTTACCTTCAGAGTCTTCAAAATCAAAAGTTTGTGGAGGTGTATATAAGGATCTGGAAACTTTGTTAAGTCTTAAGAAGTTATGTAAATAAACACAAGCAATTACTACGAGTTCACAATTGGCTGGTTTTAACGGAATAAGTTTAGTGAATATACGGAACACCACACATAAAATGCCGAAAACATTTTCTATAATCCTCCTAGCTCTTGATAGTCTGTAATTGAATATACGCTTCTTGTTCCCACGTTCGTGAATGCCAGGATATGGTTTCATGATGTTCTCCGTTAGCGCGAAAGCACTGTCACCTACAATAACATATGGAATTTCTGGTCCACCTTGTGTTATTGGTTCAGGACTTGGCAGTTTAAGTGAGTTTTCTAACAATGCATTATAAAATGGTGTTTCCTGAAATATTCCACTGTCGGACGACCGTCCCTTAGCTCCACAATTTGCGTATATAAAGTTATAATTGCCATCTGCAATGGGGAAGATTACGCAAAACTTTTTGGTAGAGGGCGCTGTGTGTTTGTTACATGTCAAATATTGTTACTCTAAATACTTTTTTGCTTTTGTGGATTTGTGAACTTTTTTGACTGTAGACCCTTTTTTTGTGGACTTACCACAATGTATTCCTTCTAGCGTGTGGATAGGCTAAAGAAACAGTTGGGAAAACGTGCAGCTTCGTTGAAAGGGAAAAAAACTGACCTAGTCGACAGGTAAGATAACATAGTGTTTTTTATACTTTTACACGTTTTCATAGCAAATCTAGGATTAAATTTGATCAAATAAAGTCCAAACTAAAGGTTTCTTGTAAAAAAATATCAGTATATCATTTCTAAAGGACAAAAATTGTAAACTCGACATAACCTCTAAAAGCATAAATATAAGCTTAGCTGATTGTATTCATTATACTAGTATGTACCTTTAGCTTTCATTGTTTACCTACGTGTAGTCTTGGAAGTAGTCTCAAAATCAGTTTCTTTAAAATGTTTGCACATAACCTAGAAAGGCCACTTGATTTAAAGTTTCGTCTTCTCAATGCCGTTTCCCATTTTTTCCTTTGCTGTGGATTACTGGGGAATTTGTAGGAACCTATTTCTCCACACCTAATAGCTGCACAGCGCCCCATTTAAAAAAAAACTAACTAATAACAACAAAACAACAAATATTTGTACGGGTTTTGACAGTTCCTAAGTAACAAACATTTGGCGCCCTCTATAAGGAACTAATGTGACAGTTTGCTTCCCCATTGCCAGAAGTACCATGCTGAACTGATTTTTGTAATTGTAGTATTCACTTCCAGAATTATTTGGCGCCACAATCAAAACGTGTTCCCCATCAATGGCTCCAATGCAATGTGGAAAATTCCATCGTATTTACAATTTACGACTTATTTGTTTCCATTCCTGCTCCGAACTTGGAACCTACAAATATAAAAAATAATAATAAGATGATAATTTACGGGTAGATGAAAACAATGCACTTGAAAGTGGTATGGAGTTAGAGCCATCTCAATCACCAAGTCTTACATCGAATGCTACACTATCTACATCTTCGAGGAAAAGAAATAAGACAGATGAATCAAATGAAATATTAGAGGTTTTGAAAAAAAAAGATGGATAAAAAGGAGAAGAAGGATCCATTTGATATTTATAGTGAATATATTGCTACTGAATTCAGAGAAGTGTTAAAGATGACCAAGCCGTGACACAGGCAAAGTACCATATTAATAATAAACTGTATGAATTAAAAATGGGACGATATAATACATATGGATATCAAACGATATCTTCTTATCCATCATCAATACCAAATAATGACCAGGAAACAGAAATAGGGGAAATTGAGAGTCAGGAAACAAATAGACTAGATGCAATACAAGACGAAACACAAGATTCGGCTATACTAAACTTAGTTAACTATCTCAGTGATGAATCAACACAATAGCATATACTGTTTTTTTTGTGTTTTTATTATTAAAATACTTGATTACACAAATAGTGTTCTTTTACCTACCTTGACATATCCTGATAGTGAGTTAATTAGTTCTTGACATACATCTGGTATGATTTTGCTAATCAATTGTTTTGATACTCTGAATGTGTATAAAAAAGGGAACTGTATGAATCTCCAGTTGCAAGATACCGTAATGTAATAGCCAGCCTCGTTTGAGGTAAAACTGGCTGACGAATATTTGTTTCCCTTTTGGCTATTGATGGACCAATCTTTTCCAGAAGATGTTCGAAATCACTTTTCGACGTTCTCGTAAAGTTAACAAATGATCCATCTCCCATTCTGAGGTCACTCATCAAATTTCCTCTTTGCAAAAGATAGTTTCGAATCCACCATCTTTTTTTCTTTTTTTTATTAGAAATCTTATACATCAGATACAGAGAACACAACAACACTACCTCCTCGGGCAACATTTTAACGCAGACTGGCGTGTGGACAACCTGTATTGATTTAAACATAGTTGCTAGCAACATTCTCGCCGCTCACCAACAATGTTGATCAACTGTTCTTAAACAAATGTTTACCATGAATACGGGGCTTAACGGGACGAAGTGTCCTGGGGTGTCCCATGGAAACCTTACGGTGATATACGTAAATGGGACATCTTAACTGGCTCACGCCGGGATGCAATTGGTTGTGTCTCATATTGCTAGCGTTATATATCACAACGCTAAAAGACACACTTTCTATACTGGAGTAGCGGGACTGCGAATGCGGTCTGGTGAAGAAGGTTAGGAAGGTCTCCCCACCTCTTGTCCGGAACCGGCCGCGGTCCAAGTCCAATTAGCGGTCGAATCCACATACACACGGAGTAGGTTAGGTACACTAGAGGATTCCGCCTCGATCCCTTAGCTAGCTTAGGAGTTACATCCCATTACAGGGGGGGGGGGGGGGGGTTTGAACTCACTCACCACACACATCACACGTTTAGTTAGAATACACACAATAGGGAATGCTAGGCCTAAACAGTAGACATAATTAGAAGCTTACCATGGGTATCGATCGAATGATTCTAGGAGTCAGGATAGAAATGTCAGACCTCCCCAGACGCAATTGGTATTGTGATGAATGGTTGACTTGAGGAAGACTCTAGATAGTTCTCAAGGAAAGGCTTGATTGATAGGCAGGTAGGAACGGATTTTATATCTTAGGGATTATAGGGATTTACAACTTTAGTATGTAATATCTACATACATAATAGGCAGGTAAACACAGACTAGCATATCTTAGGGAAACGATAGGGCTCATTACGTTGGTATATGTATAACATATACATACATAATAGGCAGGCAAATACAGACAAGATTGTCTTAGGGAAGCTATAGGTAATATTTACATACATAATAGGCAGGTAAATAAAGGCTATAATGTCCTAGGGAAATGAATAAGGTTTGACTTTATGTAGGTAAATTCATTCATAACAATAGGGAGGAGGTTGTTAGGTTCAGTGATAGATTTTATAGGATATCGACTGATTTTAACATTTGAGTTAGGGAACCTAGTTGTAATAAATATAACAACTAACCACTGATGTTAATTCAAACACATATAAGAGTTGTCCATATAGCAATTCTGTAGCCACTAGTTGTACCATGCGGGCAATTATGCTACTTATCTTCACTACATCACTGATGAAACATCAGTTTAGCATTAATGACAAAGAATAAAGTCGGTCAAATTCTATGGAATTATGTCATTGGAAATGGTTTTATAAAAACCTAGGAAAATATGTCCTAAGGGAATATTACATAACAATACATAGTCAAGTATTATTTTACTTTAAATGAATGTTTAAATGGGAGTAAAACTCCTAAGTAATAAATAACTTCAATATTAAGGATACTTAATTGCAATTGTTTTTCAAGGGAGACAAATTTAATCTACTGAAATAAGCAATATTGCTTAATTTAGGTTACCAAAGGTACTGAATATTTAATCATAATAAGAGTTAATTATGAGAAAAGTAATCTCTGCTTGCAAGAAATTATTGCAAAACTTACACTAGAGTTGTAGAGGTACTCGCAATCTTAGTGTTACTGTTATTGGATAATGGCAGAAATTACAGAACAAGTTCTGAACTAAGGAAAGGGTTCCTAAAGGAAGAACCAACTAGAAGAAATATTCTATTTATTTATATACATTTATTTTTATTAATTGGAATATTTATTTATTAAAATACCTATATTGATTTGAACTTTACATAATCAGTTTGAATTGCCATGTATTGCAGTAAATTAAGATGGTTAAAATACCAATAGATTGGATGAATGTCCTATTAAAAGCTGTAAATTCAGTAAATTATTTCCTGTGCAAAATTGCCAAATAAGTAAAGTAAATGTAAATTTATGGAAAATTACCAGAATCTGGGACTAGAAATGATTCAGTTTCAAATATATACTATATTAATTCAAGTTTTGAGCTCATAACTTCAGTTTATATCCCCTCTGATGTTATTAGGTGATTGTACCTATTAGAGTCTGCACAGGAAAAACCTTGTGGCAGAGGAACCATTAGTAAGGACATGGGTTTCAAGGTGACAGGCGGGTGACGGTGCCTGTTTCTCTAACCACGACCACATTAGCTTCAATTTAATATATTTTCACTTAAACTTGTCCTTATTATATCTACTTTTCACCAGACACTACAATTATTATATTAACGACTAATGTCTGAACATTTAGGTTATACTTATATTAATAAATTAACTTACCTAACAATAGGTTGTTGCAATACCCATTTAGGAACATTGCTAGTTTTATCACTTTTAGGGTAAGGCAGGCAGCGTTGAAGGCGGTAGGAATTGTTAGGGTTGGGTAGGATAATAAATGATTTAATACAGGGTTTGTCAGATTCCAAGTCTCATAACAATAAAAAATATCAGGGTTATTTAAAGGATCATAACATAGGGTTCACTAGATGATCACTGGCCAAATTAAATATTAAGATTATTCATACCACAAAGTTCTAAGCTATCAAGGTTCTATGTTCTATTTAAACAAGGTAATTAGTATGTAAGGTTAGGTTAAATTATTATTAGGTGCATGAGTAGTTTGAAATATTTAATATGAAAGCATGAGAGGGACTCGTTATGAAATATACAATAAAAAATGTAAATAGACAGTTTTGCGCATCTAGTTCTAGTGGTACTTTGCTATTGTATTGTAACAATATTTGATTGACTTGGTATTTCTTTCAGGGTAATCATGGCACAAATTTAAAAAAAAACACCTTAAATGTGTACATGCCAGTACATACCAACTTGTAATGAAAAGGAATGCAGCTCTCACTGAAGATGAATCATCAGGTTCCCCAAGTTCAAGTCCAACTTGCAAACAATTTAAAAGTGAGACATGTCTTTTACAAGAATGTGTTAAATTAACTATAGTACATGGCCGCCCATTCGCGTAAATAGATGATCAGGCGTTTCAAAATATTATTGCTTTGATCCCCGGCCAGAAAGAACAGACAGTAAATTCACACAAAGTAAAAAAATGTGTTTCCGAGTCCGCCTATGAAATGCGTAATGATCTTTCTAAATAAATTTGAAACCAACTTTTCTCACTAAAAGTGGATGCAGCAACGCTAGGCACTAGATGCTTTCTTGGCATCAACATTCAATACGGCTTAGATGATAAAATTTGTGTACGAAATTTGGGTGTCATTGAATTATATGCAAGACACACTAGTAAATATTTAGCTCAAAATGTGATCGATAATTTTAATCTGTACAGATTAGGTATTGAGCAAATATAGTTGCACGACTGACAACCGAGCAAATATGTTAAAAATGACAAAACTTTTGCTAGAAAAATTAAATTCATCATCTGTTGATGCTATAATTGATGTGAACGACAAAAATTATAATGACGCGGAAGATGTAGTTTTCATCGAGAACGAAAATACAATTGATCCTTACATATTTCAAGGTGATTTCGATACTGCGATATCGTCATCAATTCAACACGAAAACTTTATCATTCCAATTGTAAGATGTTCCGCTCACATTCACATGCCGGCGTTCGATTTCATCAATACTTGGGGAATGTACCCGCATGTATCCGATGGAAATATTTTTAGAAATATTTAACCATGACACAGTCGATTAATTTTTGTAAGCGAAAATCAATTTGATTTCGTAAAAACTTGCAAAATAATTGCTTAATTTATAAAAATAATTATAAGTTAAGCTGATTTCATCTTAACTGATGGTTAAATATTTGTAAAAATATTTCCATCGGATACATGCGGGTACATTCCCCAAGTATTGATGAAATCGAACGCCGGCTCACTGGCGTAGCAAACACTTACAAAAATTCGTCATCTGACTAACGTCCTCCGTAGCTTAGTTGGTAGGAGCACTCGCCCGGATAGCGAAGGGACGTGGGTTCGAGTCCCACCGGATGACACAGTCGATTAATTTTTGTGAGCGAAAATCAATTTGATTTCGTAAAAACTTGCAAAATAATTGCTTAATTTATAAAAATAATTATACATCGTGCTATTTAAACCTAGTATCTTTCATATCGAACCACCGATACTCTCAAAGTTAAGTGCCTTTTCATGCCTACCCGGTGGTGAAGTGTATGGGCATGGTACGTAGCTTCCACATGTACCGGCGTAATTTATCCGGCAGGCGGTCGCCGGGTGCTCGCCGGATCCACCACTGTGCGTCCGGTCGCCGGGCATCGGTTAGCCGGCGGCCGAACTGACAGTGGTGTATGGAACACGCAACTAGCTTTCAGACGCGCCGGCCGGTCAGTCGCCCAGGTACAGTCTGCGAGCGCGCGTGTGCGTAGAGTTCTGTCGCACGCTCGACTTTACGTATCTACATACCTTCTTCTTAACTATAAAATGGAGATAGATATCGAACTACTGATAACTTTGGTGGAAGCGAGGCCAGTTTTATGGGACAAAACTTGCGCTGAGTACAAGGACAGAAATGAAACAAAAAAAGCATGGCGGGAGGTTTGCGCACTACTTAAAGCCGACTTCGAAGAAATTAGTGACAGCGAAAAAAACTCATTTGGTAAGTTAGCGAATCATTTAATATTACACAACTGATAGTTATAACACTTTTTTATATTTTAGATAACTGCCAACTGACTTGTCCAAGTTCGGTCATAAAATAGTCCGCTAAAATATTTCTAACATTATTTGCCGCTAGCCCTCCACGTCTTACTTGTTCTCCACTTAAATCTTCTAATCCGAATATGGCCATTGTATCCTCTGGTTGATATCCATCTCTGACGCGGACAAAATTGTGCAGGATTACACAAGCCTTGAGAGTATCGACTGCGAAGTCTGGTTCCAAATTAATGGCACGATGCAATATTCTCCACTTATTAGTGAGAATTCCAAATGTGCATTCCACATACCTCCGAGCTCTGCATAAACGATAATTATAAATTCGTTGTTTCATGGTTAAATTCGATCCACCATATGGCCAAAGCAGATGTTTGTGTATAGCGAATGCTTCGTCACCAACAAAGAAATTAATGAACATTTCTTGAAAATGTGAGAGTCGCAGTCTTTTCCGTAGCTACCAATATCAACATATGTAAAGCAGTACTCCGAATCTGCTACAGCCATTAATACTACTGCAGCATAGCCTTTATAATTATGGTACATCGACCCAAGAGGATTAATAATTCGTATGTGCTTCCCGTCAACTGCACCTAAGCAGTGCGGAAAGTTGGCCCTTTGTTCAAATTTTAAGGCAATCGATTCCCACATTTCTTTTTTAGGTATAGGTATACATTCAGATTTCATAATAGACCACATAGCTTGGCACACTTCTTTTACTATAATGCTTATGGTTGAGATGCCAAGTCTGTATTCGAAGCTCATATCTGTAAAAGTATGACCACTTGCTAGGTATCTGAAACAATATAATTAAAAATATTTTTATTATTACAGGTAAAGAAGTGATAAAGCGGTAGGGAAACGTTCGTGATTCATTTAAAAAATCTTGTAAAAAACAAAAGGACGTTACGAAATCAGGTGCTGGTGCTTCAAATGTAAAAAAATATGTTTTCAATGATCAGCTACAATTTCTCAACAAAGTTTTTAAGGAACGTCCCACTACTGATAGTCTGACACAGGAAATAGAAGATCCTCAAACAATGGAAGGAGATACACCAGAGATTGAAAACAAAAAAGAACAATTGGAAAAATTTAAAAAACCCGATAAAGAACTGGGATCTCGAAAACGGCAAGCAAAGGTGGATCCAATAGAATTGAAAATGTTGAAAAAAATGGAAGAAGAACCAGATAGACATTTGTGTTTTTTCAAAGGAATTATTCCATCCCTAAAAACTTTTACTGACGATGAAGTTATACAATTCCAGTTGGGAGTAATGGAATTATGTCAAAAATTAGAAAGCAGAGATGCTCGGTACAGTACCACAGAAACCACCCTGATACAACTCACCATTCGCAACCAATACATCAAACATTTCGTCCCCAGTTGCCTGTTTCATTTCAAAATATACCTCCACAATCTCACTTTTCACAAACTATTGTTCCACCATCATCACTACCGTACCAAATTGTACCACTAAATGTACCATCACCAATACAATCAACTGTACCATCACCACAATTGCCTCGTAATTCTGGCTGTGAAATCCTGTTTAAATTTCTTATTTTATTTTAGTGTACTTATTGCTGGAGCCTTATTTCACTGACTAAATTAGGCTGGTCGCGGGTCTGGTCTTGTTGGAATGCGGCCGCGTACCCTTAAAGTTGTCAATTTGCGAGGAAATGAGTCATTCAGTTGTGCATCGGCCCCGATCCGGCACGCGATCAGTTCCGAGAGAACTTACTGAGTTAGGTGGATACGTAATGTACCTACCTACGGTCCGTCGAGTTGGTTCGCGATACCGGTACAGAGTTACAAACATTTACTGTTAAGAAGTTTGTTCGGTATGCACAAATAAAAAATATATATATATATTTTTTATGATACTAGAAAGAAGTAGCTTTTTTATCCTTGATTGAATCATTAATATTCGAACAACAAAATCAATTTAGCTGTATTCATGGTTTATCCGCCCGTACTGGTATCGCGTGGCAGTTTGGCGGCCTGTACAGTACCTGCTTGCTCCATCGTCATGTCCACCATCACTGTTCCTTATTTTAGTAATTCGTGGTCAACTGTAATTAGCTAATTAAGTTATTTCTTCTTGTAATTATTTTAAGTTATATGCTGTTGTTGTCCCTATAAATAAATAAATAAATAAATAAGACTTCTGCGGCCCAGTTTTATCGTGTTTACGGCGAAGAATTGTCAAACACATGGAGTGTTTGACAATTCTTCGCCGTAAACAACTCCATATTCAATAAATTCTACAATTGATTCCATTGATTTCGCGGATGAAAATATGTTGTAACAAAATAATAATTTTTTCAATAAATATAAAAATTAAAAAAATAATTGATTTTTACTTACCGAATTGTAACGGCTAACATTTCGACAGGCTGAATGCAGTTTTTCATTTTTGTATCCTGACGTTGCAAAGAGTTCTTCAAACGGTTATGTAATTCGTCAAAAGAAGTTATAGACATTCTAAAGTACTTGAAAAACCTGTCTTCATGTGCTCGTAGATCTGGGAATAATGTATAGAATGCACCTAATTCTTCTCTTTTCATATTAATTGGATGAACCCAATAATTTCTTGATTTTTCTTTCCGGCGCAGATATTTTCGTCTTCGATATAAAAGCCACATTGCAATTATTTGTTCACGGTCCATCTGATGGCGGCAGAGAGCCGACAAGAGTACAGTCTCGTTCATACTTTCAAAGATTGAAAGTATGAACGAGACTGTACTCTTGTCGGCTCTCTGCCGCCATCAACCGGGACATGTGAAAGCTCAATGTGTTACCGGACAGTCGGCATCGGCTAGCCGGCAACCGGCACATGTGAAAAGGCACTAAGCCGTCACATGAAAAAAAAGAGTGTCAAAGTCAAGTGTCATTTTAGAAACTCAGCGGAGTGCTTGTTGTTTTTTGTACATTTTAGGTTATTAATTGCGTAATATTATCGGTGTTAAACTTATTTTAGTATCAAAACAAAGCTAAATAAAAGTGCTAAACGTTGTGATCTGCACTATGTGACAATTTTATACGGAGTTCAGTGGAAAAAAAAAACATCGTAAAATTTACGTATAAGGTAAGTTTGCGGTTTGCATTCGCTCGAATTTTTCACTAGTTGAATGTTTCTATTATACATTGCCACAATCCTCACTGATTCAGCTTTCTGGTAGTATTTACTTTAAAATCTTAAAGCAGTGGCAATGTTACTGTTGCGCGCCACGCTCGGGAATCACAGTTCACACGCTCGGCAGAGAGCTCGGACGGTAGGAATCGTATGGAATGGTTTCCGATTAGTTATTTGGGTGGATTAGTTAGATTCATGTTTTGCTCGGGAGAAGAAAGGGTATTACTGAAGTTAGCAAAGTGGGTTGAAGGAAGATCAAGGGACGAGCTTGGGTAGTAAAGTTGTTGGCTTTAAATCCCTTTTGTGGGACGGCAAGTTATTGATCTTATAGTAACGTATGTAATTCAGAGGAATTAGGTAATAGGTTGTGTTATGACTATTTGGAAGGAACCAAAGAACTAGTTGTGAAATTTAATGAAACGTTTAACGCCTCAAACGCTACTGAAGAAAAAATAAAGGGCTGGTTTCAACGAGTCCGAAAATATTTCGAAGACAACAATCTCATCGCGTGCGGGGTCTGGAAGACCTAGTGTTCAACTGCGATGAGTCTGCCTTTTTTTGTGTCCGAAAGGTCAACCAGTCCTTGCCAGAAAGGGGCTGAAAAATGTTCACTGCCGATCTGGTAATGATGATAAAGAAAATCTAACGCTCTGTCTCGGCGCGTCAGCTGATGGGAAACTAATGCCGGTATTAGAATTATTTCCATATAAAAGGATACCACAAAATATATTGTTGAAATATCCTAAGGATTGGGCCATCAGACGTACGAGTACTGACTCGGGATGGATGACATCAGAGGCATTTTATGAGTACGTGGCTAATCAATTTGAGCCATTTTTGACGAAAGAAAATATTACAAAACCTATAGCTTTGTTCCTGGACACGTCTCTCATCTGTCGCTCACAGTATGCGAATTTTGTAAAAAAAAAAAACTTTACACAGATAGCTCTGTTGCCTAGCGCCACACATGCTTTACAACCTATGGACGTTGCAGTATTTCACAGCCTCAAAAACGCTTGGAGTAAAACAGTACATACTTGGAGGATGGAGAATAATGACAGACGCTTGAAGCGAGAAGATTTTGGTCCCGTGCTTGAAAAAGCCATCAAAACGACTCTGCGACCAGAAATTATTCAAAATGGCTTTCGAAAGGCCGGCCTGTATCCCTTCGACGAAAATGCAGTTAATTATAAAAAAATACCGAAATCTTCTGCGGCAACTGCGTCAAGTTCTAGCACAAGTACACCTACAAGTTTGAGCTCTTTAGAAAGCAGCAAGCAGTTACAATCTAAAGATTTTACTAGGTGGTTGGAGATGAATTTAGATGCTCATAAATTAAATGAGTTCCGGCAATGTTCTGGAGAATGGACAAGCAATGTGAAGGACGACAGTCTGTACTATTTCTGGAAGCAGACCTGCACGAGTCATACACCAACACCAGATTCAATGAGTCTAGGCAACACCACTCTTGTGAAAAATGACTGTACGTTAGCCGATCTTGACCTTAATTGGATCACGATGAAGACACGATAGTTGAATCGGCTTTTCTTAACGAGATAACTTTGATCAGTGCTTTACCCTGTTTAACTCCTAAAAGTCCAAGTATTATTGAGACCATTACTTTTCAAGAGACGCAACAAGAGTTAGTAACAAATTCTAAAGCGGCAGGTGATTTGCTAGATGGTTCAAGCAATATAATCGGTAATATATCGAAAAGGATGACGCAAGGGTTTCTATGAAACCTGGTACCCGCTCCAATAACGATGTGTTATATATCATTAGAAAGGTATTATCTTGTAGAACAAGAATTGGTATGGCGTTTGTCTTGATTTATTGTCCGATTTGAATACCAGCCTAAAATAAGTTCAACAAAATCAAGTCAAGTAATGTGGATTTTCCGTTAACGAAATGAATTCAAATACGATTAATGTAATCACGTTTAGTGTTGTTCATTAATATAACAATTTTTAGTAATAATTAAAAAAAAATACATGACGGACGCAGCTTAATATTATATGACATTACATAACAAAATTATTATACAATGAATTAATGAAACAGGCTTTAAATCTACTAACAGATCATTAGGGCAGGATATAAAGCAGGAGCCTCATAGTGTTTTTAGGTTTTTCTGCACGATAACGGTGTCCCAGAAGAAGAGAAATGCCTGTCATGCCTCATCGCTCTCTAATATTTAGCGGCGCCATAGAAACTTTTATTTAGGTTACTAAGAGCTATCCAACGACGTATCACACATTGCTATTGATGGTGGTTACCAAAAGTTGGTGCTAGTTCTTATTCTGAGACTTTAATGCCGTATAGGTCTAAACGGAATAACGATGGGAAATTGGCACCATAGTAACTTTTAATCAGGATACTAAGAGCTATCCAACGACGTATCAGACATTGCTATTGGTGGTAGTTACTAAAAGTAGATGCACTAGCACCACTTATCCCGAGAGTTTAATACTGTATAGCTCAGAACGGACTAACGTTCGGAACTTGGCGCCATAGTAACCTTTAGTCAGGATTCTAAGAGCTACCTAACGACGTATCATGCATTGCTATTGGTAGTAGTTACTAAAAGTAGGTGCTAGTTTGTTTTCTGAGACTTTATTACCGTACAGCTCGGAACGGACTAACGATCGGAACTTGGCGCCATAGTAACTTTTATTCAAGGTAATAAGAGCTGTCTAACGACGTATCACACATTGCTATTGGAGGTGGGTACCAAAAATTGCATCATCCTTTCCGAGCAGGATAACGTTAGTGATGTTCCCGTAATAATAGTACCGCCCCCAGAAACTATACTTCTCATACAAGAACCTATTCTGGAACAATCCTCAGTTGTCATACAACAAAATGAGCCTGGTGATGTTCCTACAATCATACCTCCCAAAGAAAAAGTCGCAAATAGAGACAACGATAAATTATTTAGGCCATCTGGAACATCACCAACCAACAATTCAACTTTTTCTGTGACTTCGCCAGTTCCTCAAGAAAGATTCTCACCACCTAATGAAACGGATAGAAAAGTAGAAAATAGCAAACCTGTAATTTCCAAAGAAGCACTAACTGCTATAAACACGAAAAATGCATAACCCCAAACAATCAGACTAAAAAAAAACCAAATCTGGTGAACTATCTTCATCTCACCAAACACCTATATAGATACTTACTAGATCTGCTGATGATACATTGGAATCGTCTCCGATTTCGACGTCCCAGAATAATAAAAAATATGAAGATAGTTCTACCAATATTCAAAATTCCGTTACTGAATCGAATTCCCCTACTCAAGAACAAAGCGAAAATTCTCAAAATTCCAAGAAATCCGCATTTCCCACACCCTTCAAAAATGCTTTGTTGTGGCGAGAAACTCCGTCGACCAGTAAAGGTAAAATACTTATTTAAAAAAAACTTGCTCCCATTATAGTAACTGCTGATAAAGTAGATTGTTATACAAGGGCCGAAAGTGACCATTCCACTCGAGAAGTTTCTGGCGCTCGAACGAAGTGAGAGCGCCAATAGCTCGAGAGTGGAATGGGTGCTTTCACCCGAGTTAAACATACTATTTTTCATTCCGACTGTGAGGAAATCGAGGGTATCGATAGTTGTGGCAAAAGCAATAGTTTCGATACAATATCGATAGTATCAATAAACTATCGATAGTTGAGGCAAAAGCAATAGTATCGATAAAATATCGATGGTATCGATAGACTATTTAATTGATAGTTGAGGAAAAAGCAATAGTATCGATAAAATATCGATAGACTATCGATAGTTGAGGCAAAGGCAATAGTATCGATAAAACGTCGATAGTATCGATAGACTATCGAAAGTTGAGGCAAAAGCAATACTATCGATAAAATATCGATAATATCTATAGTCTAGGCAAAAGCAATAGTATTGATAGAATATCAATAGTATCGATAGTCTACCGATAGTAATGATAGTATCGATAGTAATAATAGTATCGATAGCTCCGTTAATATAAATAAATACTATCGATACTATCGATAGTATCAAAGTTCAATACTAAAATCACTATCGATAGCTGATACAGCTTTGACTATTGCAGTAACTATCGATACTCTCGATAGTAGCCTTTTATTCAATAAAGGCCGATCCGCACACAACAGTGCCGGCACAGTGCCGACACGTGACGTATCCTTCCGTATCAGTGATAAATGATATTCTTGTATACATTTTGTACGACGCTATCCCTACTCGTCAGTGACAGAGTGCCGTTCAGTGATGTCAGTGCTGCTCCGACGCCCGGCGTGATCCGACGTGAATTTCTTGCGAACAATATTTTGCCTGACACGGTCGCCGTATTTCAAGATGGACGACGAAAAGTTGATTGAATTGGTCCGTGAACATCCTGTACTTTATGATCTTTCACATAGAAAATACATGGACAATAATTTCAAAGCAAACATATGGAATAATATTGGGCGAGAATTGGACGTTAGCGGTATGTACTTACCTTTCTATATATCTATACTTGTAATAAACTGTAAACTGCTTGATCTACCACTTTGAAATTCTACGGATAGGTTATTAATTAATGTTTTCTAAGTACGAATTATTTCCATGGTCGGATGGACGGGGTTTGTATGGAAGTGCTATTGAACTATGTAAAGTATACGGTAATCTACGCGAACGAAGTCGCGGGCACAGCTAGTCTATTATATTTACGTTGCTAGGTAGGTAATGGTTTTGTTCTTGAATATAGTTTAGGAAGTAATTTTGTAAAAATAGGACTGAAAAATAAAAGCAAAATATGTAAGTATTGTCTGCGTTATTTATTTATCCATACTAATATTTATAAATGCAAAAGTTCTGTCTTTCTTTCGGAATATTCTTTCTGTCTGTCTATCTCTGTACAAAAAATTAAATTATAATCAAATAAACAGCTTAAGTATTAATTTATTTATATTCTCGTCTCTTGACCATCTAGCCATCCTGCTTCAGAGTTGAAGTAGTTTTTAAATAATTCTCTGGTCATGAAAGCTTCGTTTGTGGCATTTCCACCCTGTTAAGAAAGATGGCGAAGTATATCTCCACTTTCATTTGCCACTTCTTTAATTCTGATTTCATGTAAATATGTATCATTGTCATGTTTCTTTATAAAATTATGTAGGATTAATGTTGAAAGAATCATATGGTCTACATTTTCTGGCTTAGCTTGAATTGTTCTAAAATATATCCGAAATTTTTGAGCAAGTAATCCAAAGGCATTTTCTACGATTCTTCTGGCTCGCGATAATCGATAATTAAATATCCTTTTAGACACATCTAAATTTCGTCCTGGATAAGGTCGCATCATATAGGGTTTTAATGGGAATGCCTCATCTGCGACAATTACATAGTTAGTTGGTGTATCTGTGCCTGGTAATGGTGCAGCTGTTGGTACAGATAAAGTACCTCGTTCCAATGCCTTGAATAAATTGCTATTGGCAAATATGCCACCATCACTGTTCTTACCATATGAACCCACACTGACAGCAATAAAATTGTAATAAGCGTCTACAAGTGCTAACAAGACGATTGAATAGGTTTTCTTGTAGTTAAAGTACATGGAGCCGCTTTTGGCAGGGGCCTGTATAGTAACGTGTTTTCCATCTATTGCTCCCAAACAATTAGGAAAATTCCAGTTAGTATAAAAGTTATTAGCAATGGATAGCCACATTTCTGTTGTTGGTCTTGGTAACATTTCTTCCATCAAAGTCTCCACTATTATTTTGCAGGTTTCATTAACAATTTCATGTACTGTGGTGTGTCCTAAACGGAAACTGAATGATATTGTTTTAAATGTGTCCCCTGTTGCCAAAAATCTGAAATAGAATAAATATATATATCAGGGTTAATATAAAATTATAATTTACAGGATAATTTTTATAAGAATACATTAGTATTTTAATTTAATACATTATGTTATATAGATTATTGTGATATTTTAGTATGAATGAAACGGGTATTTTTGTTTCAGGTCAAATATGTAAAGCAAGATGGTCGAATATAAGGGACAACTTTAGAAAGAGTCTTCAAAAGAATGTTACTAAAAGTGGTCAAGGTCGCAAGTCAATAAAGCCATATAAATACCATGAGCAACTAAATTTTTTGCTAAAATTTTTTGAGGACAGAAGTAACATTGAAAATGTCAATGATGATGATGATAGAACACAAAATGATGAATCTTATACTCCGGAACCTCCACTGCCGACTCAAGTCACGTCGCCCGCTTCTGAATCCCATTCGCTAACATATTCGCCGACTCCATCACCAGCTTCTCAACATTCTCAAGCTTCAGCAAGAAGTCGTAGTGGATATAAAGGACGCAAGGAGAATAAAGATTCTGCACCAACAGCTTCATCAGTAGTTATGGATTATTTGATTCGCCAAAATGAGCATCCGGTTGACATGTTTTTGGCCTCTCTTGCTCCAACATTAAAAGAACTGCATCCTTGTGATTTATTTGATGCTAAATCAGAAATTTTTGCGATTGTACAAAAATATGAATCAAAACTATTGAGAAACAAATTTCCAAGGCTTATGTGTGAATCAAGCACCATTACAAGACAAAATAGGTCTTTGGAAACTGTTGTGGTGGAAGATTTTGGAAGCGCCATTACGGGCCAAGGCGGGTCTAATGTGACTAACATAGAAACTGTTGTGGTGCAAGATCGTGGAAGCGCCAATACGAGCCAAGGCGGATCTAATGTGACTAACTTGGAAACTGTTGTGGCGGAAGATTATGGAAGAGTCATTACGAGCCAAGACGGGTCTAACGCGAACTATGACACTGTTGTGGTGGGCAATAATGTAGATAACATTATACTCGTCAAAGATGCCGATAACAAATACACAGTTCAGGGGATTCAGGAGTACTACAGTTCCTTCAAACAATAATTAACCTATCTAAGTTAATATAAAAAAAATTGATTATAATTTGTTGTTTAATTGACACATACCTCAAACAGACTGCCAGACGTTCCCTTGGTGGTATAGCTTTTCTCCAATGAGTATCTTGTTTTCTTAACTTTTCAGTAAGTTTAGATAAAAGTATGTCGAAACAATGTTTTGACATCCTGAAGTACTCAAAAAATTTTGATTCATCATCTATCAGATGTTTATATAGGGTAGCGAACTCTCCCTCTTCTTCTCTTTTCCTCCACGCGTTATGAACCCATTGCCTTCTTCTCTCATAAATTTCTTCGTCTTCATCTAATAATAAGGCAATCGCTGCTAACTGTGATATTGAATATCGAGGCATGTTACAAGCACGTGAAGCTGCTATAAAGTACTAAAAATCACTGCAGACATCGAATACGGTACTGACATGTATGAATAGCACGTCACGGCACTGTACGGTACGGTACTGTCGGCACTGTGCCGGCACTTTTGTGTGCGGATCGGCCTTAAGTAGTAGGAGTATAAAGTAGGAGGGAAAAGCTATTTCCCACCCTGCTATTTCCAAACAAGTAAGATGAAAAATACATTGCATATGAAAAAAAGCTTAAAAAAGAAAAAGAAGACAAGCTAAAGCAAAAAGAAATAAAAAAACAAGACCGTGAAAATAAATCCAAAGAAAAAATAAAGGCGAAGAACATAGTAAAAAAAAACAAAAAGAAGTCATCCAAAGTTCCAGATCAAATTAATGAACCTCGTCCTTCGAGAACAACAACAAACAATAGAGAAAGTGAAACACCAGCCATAGTTTCAGATGAATGGATTGATTCTAACTCGTTGAAAATAACTCCAGGAGATTATGTTATAATTATTTATGAAGGAGAAAATTTTGCTGGTGTAGTAATGGAAGTTATACACGATGCATCTGAAACAAAGTATATAAAAATCTATGACCATGAGCGGTTTCAAGCCAAGTGGGCGAGTGAATTGGCGTTGGCCTGAAAAAGATGACATTTTAATCTACGACGCTAAAGAAGTTCTTAAAAAAATTAAGGCTCCTATGGCGGTAAATAAAAGAGGCGTATTTTCTATTCAAAGTTTAGACTGTGATGATTAAATTATAGACTTTAACGGATTATTTGGCTTGGGGGGTTACTCGGGCAATTTATAACTCGGGCTCGCCCGAATGTACAGTCGACCAAATTGAATTATGACCCACCTTATGGTCATTTTTCTACTGTCATTCTATACAAGTAGGTTGAAATTCGCTTGAACATACATTTCCTAGAAACGAACCTGTTATCATTTTATTAGACACTGACAGTTACTGACAAAGCTATGATCTCTATCTGTACGAATAAGTTTGTATGAAAATCGGCGAGAACTTAGGTAAGGGTTGCAATGCAACACACAGGTAGGTAGGTTGATATTCGGGATTCGGCACAGCCGGGCGCCGAGTCTGTATCGGGAACCAGTTTCTTTATAAAAGTTCCACTGGAACTTGTGTTAGCCATGATGAAATAAAACAGTATACTTAGTAGAATATAATATTTATTTTAGGTATATATTTAACAAGTGGCATTAAATTGGTAAAGTGAAAAGTGACCCGATTAGACGACTACAAATGTCACTTCCCCAATCCAAACCTAGACGGCCATGGAATAAGAGCGAATTCATCTTTATGCTGGGTAAACCAATTCGAGACAATTCTGGCAGTATGCACTGGACAGTTATCATGAACATTTATCATCTTCCAATAAATTGACATAGTTTATAGCGTTATGACGAGGAGAAATTTGAACAAGTTCTCTGACACTTCCGGCATCTATCTAGGCACACATGTTAGCTGAAATTCAGCCGGATAATTGGTTGGGCACTACATGATCTTCTGTGTATCGCGTGTAATCGTAACGCCACGAAGTTAAGCCATGTTGAGAAGAGTGAAATGATTTCTCGTCTGTAAATGTTATTCGTAATAGTGTTGCATTTCTGTTCTCTGTTGGTTCGTGATTCAACGAACGCTATGATTATGTCAGCGTCTGTCTTCGACGGTACCCTCTTTAGCATGCCGTCTTATACAGGTTCTGACTGTGTTCCAACGTATTCTTAGCTCTTTGTACTGCCAAATTGGCCATTATACGACTTGTTTGTAAATATTGACTTAGATTTTTATAAAATTTCAGACTTACTAGGTATACTTGACATCTGACACATTACGTTTTTTATTTTTTTAATTATAATACATTTTTCTTCGTAGTCAAATGAGTTTGGATTACGGACTTATTTTAAATTCATATAAAGACTGGTTTATCTAAAACATGTCTAGTGCAGTGATAATAAAGGTTAAACTTACATAGATCTCTGACCCGTAATGACGCATTTTGATTCATATTTAAAACGTACTATGTGCAACATGCATGACAGCGAAGAAAACCTTACTACATTTATGAATACAAAGGAATAATCGGCAAAGTGGGTCATGATTCAATTTGGTCGACTGTACTACTACCTAATTGTGATTTAGTATTTTCGGGCAGTAATGCAATTATCATCTCGGACAAGCCCGAATGTACTACTACCTATTTGTGATGTAGTATTTTGGGGCAGAATTATAAATAAAAAAAATATGTTAATAATTTTAGCAATTATTTAATAATCAACACAAAAAACGTATGACAATGACATATGTACAAATCAATAATTTATCTTAAAGCCTATCAACACAAAAATAAACGAAAACAAATGTTAGATAACAAAAAAACTAAAATCCATGTACAAAAATCAATTATGTATAATCAACACAAACACATTGCTAATTTGTCAATGCAATGTCCTATAAGATAATTATTGTTTTTTTTTAAGTGAGAAGCATTCACTATGCAATCTAAATATATTATTGCACTTGAAAAAAAACGACCACCAGAGGCGGGAACCAGAGTTTTTTTTTCAAGTGCAATAATATATTTACAATGTCCTATAGTAATTTCTTTTGAGTCGTTGAATGCACTTGCTTAATCAATATTATGTTATAATTTTATTGAGGGTAATCTGCAAAAGTTTTCCTGTCACCTATCAATTATGCAAATAGCATTGTTGTAAAACACATTTTGCGTTGTCGTATTCTACTGTGAGTTAGGAAGCATATTAATATAATAAATAAATAATAAGCTTGTGGTTGATATCAGGATATATGTATAGTTTAAATAAGTTAACTCACTGGCGTTGTGATTTTAATGACATACCAATTCAGGTGAGCAAAATAGATACTATAATATTTTCCAATAAAATGTAATAAATAATGTCGTTACAACGTATGCATTGAATGATTTTAATTCTTTCAAATGTTTGGTATCTGTTGTCTAGATCTTATTTTCAACCTAAATATTATTTTGACAGTCATGGACAGTACAGCGTCGACGAGTAAGAAGGACACATCTTCAGATACATTCAAGATAATTCCGTCGCAAAGAGGCGGTAAAGTTCTGTTATTTGAAGGCTATAGATATACTTATAGGCACGAGAAAAAGATATACATACGATATGGGTTTGTTCAAAAAAAATCAATGTAACGCTACTTTAAAGGCATATAAGTCACTGGTAATAAGAAAAAGTATACATAGTAACCAGTGTAAACCAAGATCAGCAGAAAATGATATAAAATGTCGACTTAATAAGTGCATTGAACGAGCTAAAAATGAAACAACTCCTATACCCACAATATACTCGGATGCCTTAGAAGAAATGAAAGAAACAGACTTGACTTTGTTACAGCGTTTTCCAAAATATGATAGCATCAAGAAAACTATTTATAAACACCGAAAGAAAGCTCTGCAAACTACAAGAATACGGTTTTCCCAGTTTAAGGATGTTGTAATACCTAAAATTTATAAGGATTTTTTATTCGCTGATTATTTTGACCAAAAAAAAATGCTACTTTTTTCAAGTAAAGAAAATTTAAAAAACGCAAAAGAAGTATACGTTGATGGAACTTTTAAAAGTGCTGTGCATATGCTGATGCATACAAGACTCAAAAATAGCTAACTTTAACAAATATTTCGAACAAACTTGGATAATAAATAAAAGGAGTTTCGCCGATAAATGGAGTTTCTACCAAGTTAGAAATAAAACCAATAACGCAGTTGAATCGTGGAACTCCAGGCTTAATAAACAAATTAAAGCTAAACCTAATTTGGCACATTTATTAAACATTCTGTATTATTATACCACATTTTGGAAAAAAACAAATACATAACTAAAAGAAAAAAGGAATCCATTGAACGTCAAAAAAAATTGAATCTTCATTAAAAGAGCTCATAGATAAAGAAATTACCATAGGGCATTGCATTGACAAATTAGCATTGTGCTTATGTTGACTATAATTGATTTTTGTACATAGATTTTAGTTTTTTTTTAGGTATCTAACATTTGTTTTTGTTTATTTTTTAGTGCTGATAGGCCTTGGGATAAATAATCGGTTATTGTTTATAGATTTTTGTTTTCTGACATTTGTTTTTGTTTTTTTTTGTGTTGATAGGCTTTAAGATAAATTATTGATTTGTACATATGTTTTTGTTATACGTTTTTTGTGTTGATTATTAAATAATTGCTAAAATTATTAACATATTTTTTTTATTTATAATTCTGCACCAAAATACTACATCACAAGTAGGTAGTAGAACATTCGGGCTTGTCCGAGATGATAATTGCATTACTGCCCGAAAATACTACATCACAATTAGGTAGTAGTACATTCGGGCGAGCCCGAGTTATAAATTGCCCGAGTAACCCCCAAAGCCATTATTTCATATATAAACAAATAAACGAATATAATATAGTTCGCTAAACCCTGCTAATTTAAATCGATGTAAGTTCATTTTGATCTCATGAAAGTACAAAGTTACTATAAGTACCTAAAATATAAATATAGACTGATGATTAAATTTTAGACTTTTAAACGGATTATTTCATATATAAATAAATAATCATAAATGAATGAATATAATATAGTTCACTAAACCGTGCTAGAAGTAAGTCGAAGTAAGTTAAATTTGATTCATGAAAGTTTAAAGATACTATAAGTACCTACCTATTACTCCCGGCAATTGTACTTTTACAATTACACAATAGTTGTTGGTCATTCCCATGCAGAACTGACAAAAGAAAATGTATTTTCTTATGTATAGACCGCAGATGTTCATGCAAAGGGGTCAAACGAACTATCTAGTGCACTATATCACTGCCTACAAAACAATGTAGATTTCACTGGTGTAGAAGTACTCCGACTAATGGCTGATGGATGCTCTGGACAAAATAAAAACTCCACTACTATAGGAATGGATTCCAAATGGTTCAGCAGCAGTGCACCGAGATCACTAAAAAAGGTAGAACTTATTTTCCCCGTCACAGGGGCATTCATTTATTCCCCACGATAGGGTATTTGGTGTTGCGGAAAAAGAGATCAAGAAGAGAAATACCATTGTACAGCCTAATGAGTATGTTGATATAATAAAAAAGCATGCAACTGTTTTTTATCTGAAGGATATTAAAGTATGTGATTGGAAGACAGCAAGCCAACAAATACATAAGGGAACCCAAGCTTTCCACTTCAAAATAATGTCTTGTAAGAGATTCATATTTACCAGAATGAAAGGAGATCTCCGAGGAATTATAGTGAGAGGTGAACCCAAGTAACAATTCAGGTTATAAAAAGGTCATAAACAAGTTCTAGAACCTTTTATAAAAACAACTGGTCACGGCTATTTGGCAACAACAACGTTATATTTAAGGATACAGAACCTCCTGGTGGCCGAAAGGGCCCAGCCCTGAGAACCTCCTGAGGACTAATAGGCCCTGACCAATTTAGAACCAATAAGCACTTGCTAGAACCTCTAAGCTGTTAAAACAACTTTTATGGGATTATCGTATGCCAAAAAATGACCTATTCACAACCTTGAGGTTACAAGAGTGACCAAGTTAGGACCTAATACCAGGTTATATTTTAGTTTTAACGTGGCCATTAAAGTAGCTTGCACGCTGTTTTTTTGGCATTCGAAATAACTAAAAAATATGCTATGAGGCATCGGCAAAAATAAATTCTAGACCAGTCAGTATTATTTTAGTTATAATTTGGTAATCAGATTCAAAATTATTTTTTAAAGTGAACGATTTGTAAATAAACAATGGCGACGTGTTTCAATGAAACTAAGTAATATAAAAATAATAGTTATTAAAATAAAATTAGGCAGTTAGGATGGGAAATAACTGTGTGCATACCAGTTTGTCGTCGAAAATGGGTATGATTTAGCTAAAAAACAAAAGCGCTCGCAATATTATAAAAATTCATCATAATTTATTAAAAACTAAAATAACAAAAACTATAAGTTCTTTGCGAAATTGGTGCAAAATTCACTTTGAGTTTAACATGAGTTAATTTGATGTTCCTTTATAAATTAGTAATGTATTTCTAGTAAAATAAATAATTTCAGTAATTAATTGAAATGCGATTTCATTATTCAAAATGGAGTCCTGGTCTTTAATACTTACAAGCTGCAAAAAATGCTACTGAAAATGCTTGTAGGTTTCATAAAAAGCTAATGCACAACTATTAAGCATTTCACAGGGCTTACTGGCTGTTTGAATAACTATTTAGCCACAAAGGTCTCGTAAAAAGCTAAAGCTGCCAATAAGGCATTTCTCAGGGCTTACTAGCTGTTTTAATAACCATTTAGCCATATTGACGACCATTGTGCCATTGTTCGAGACCTCTAAGGGTTTTATCAGACAGAGAGCGGTCACGCGGTCAAGCGTTCAAGCGGTCAGTTTTGCGTTCTTTGTATTATATTACGTTACATAGATATACTCACACAGGAGGCATTCTGACCGCGTCGGTCAAGTGGAACGCACGCGTTCGCGCGTTCACTGCTGTTTCGGCGACCAAATTGGAAAGAAGATGGAGACCGAAAAGCTAATTATGTTAGTACGTGAAAAGCGTTTTTTATACGATGCGAAGGATAACCATTACAAAAACCGAGGAATAGTAGCCGAAGCATGGTTGGAAATTGCCAGAGAAATGGGAAATGAAAATGGTAAGTCATAAAATAGTGTTTTGGGGAACATGTATTTTTTGCCACTCGTTCAGAAACTACATTTTTTAAGGAATATAGAAATGTATTTTTACTAGCTAGGTTATGAAGAATAAAAATAAAACCTCAGTCACAATATATATTTTTATTACATCGTTATTCCAGTCAACAATGAAAGTCGGTCCACAGATTATTAAAGTTATGAATGAAAAAAAATAGCTGCCAACACTGAAGAGACTGTAATGCATATTATACTTCTTGTAATACCATATTTATGATACATACATAAATACCTACAATTTGTGGGTAGGTACATAATGAAGCAGTTTGGCACTTATTATCAGAGATCGGGTATTCCAGTGCATACTTACCTAAACTTCAACTTAGGTACAAATTATATTATTGGAAGAATATTTTATTTTTTTTGAGTTCCGTACTAAAATTATGTCAAATTAAAATGTTTTGTATTAGTTACGTAATATAAAACTAAATTGGATTTGTTTATGTGAATATTAGGTAAAAAGTGGTATGGCCCCTCAATGTTACGCACTTCCTCGAAGTTTACGTAAATATGCACTAGAATATCCGATCTTTACTATATTAATGTTAATTAAAATATGAAATAAAATGTTCACGAACTTCATATGCTGTCATATTACTTCTCTGGGCATTTGGTGCGAAATCATTAAAAGATCGGGCATTAATATAGTAACGACGAATCATATCCTCATCTACCACTTTGTTGTCCCCCTTAATTCTGAGGTAGTTGTGTAAGCAACACGCAGCTTTTATTACTTCGTTTGTTGTTTCTGTGTTTAGTTCAATTTCATTCATAAAAACCCTCCATTTCTGAGCCAATATTCCGAATGCACTCTCTACTATACGCCGTGCACCACAAAGTCTGCGATTGTAATTTGCTTTTCTATGGTCTCTAATTACTATGTCAGTAGGAAATGGTCTCATTAAAAAATTTTCTAACTTGAAACCACCATCTCCAAGAAATATGTGAGGCACAGGTACTTCCATCCCTGGCAATGGCTTTGGTGGTGGTATATTAAGCTCATTGTCAATCAACTTCTTGTAAAAGACAGAATTTTGAAAAATAGTGCTGTCACTGTCTTTGCCATAACTGCCTACGTCAATCATAATAAATTTATAATCAGAGTCAACCACTGCCAGCAATACTGTTGAGAATTTTTGTTTATGACAATAATGCAAAGACCCCGTGTTGGATGGGCATTTTATTGTTACATGTTTGCCATCTATACTGCCTAGACAATTTGGAAATCTCCATCTTTCATGAAATCCGATGACAGACTGCTTCCACATTTCTTCAGACGGGAATGGCATGTATGTTGGCTGTAGATTTTTCCAAATTGCACTACATGTTTCCTTGATTATTGTTGTAACAGTAGATTTTCCCATACAATATGAATTGCCTATTGTGGATGAGTAATCTCCAGTGGCAAGATACCTGAAACAAGTACAAAAAATATTATTAATATATTTTATGAAATATTATTAATAAGTTTGTTATAAATGTGCAAATCCGAATTGATCGTGCATATATTTTTACAGGTAAACAATGGGCTACTAAATGGAAAAGCTTAAGAGATAATTATAAGAAGTTCAAAAAGTCAACAGAAACTGCTTCTGGATCTGCATATAAAAAATACAAAAATTGGCCTTGGGCAGATCAGCTTCGCTTTCTAGATGACACCATTGCTCTGAATGAAACTGATAGTAATATTAACAGTGGAAATAGAGACAGCACTTCACAAGTTTCTGACTCAACCAACCAATCAAGCCCAAGTAACAGTGTTGATTTGCGAAATTCTGTCGACTCAACCAACCAATCAAGCCCAAGTAACAGTGTTGATTTGCGAAATTCTGTCTCTGAAAACCTCTCCCGTCCCGGTTCTAGTAATAGTAGTTACTCTAGAAATTCTGCCAAAAATAAAAACGTAACACAAAAAGCTGATTCAGATCCACAACAACAACTGTTAAAATATTTACACGAGAAGAAACTTAACAAGAGAAAACTTGATGATATTGATTATTTATTTCAAAGTTATGCGACTTCTATGAGAAAAATGCCAGCTCGCATGCAAAGTATGCTCAAATTAGATATGGCAACATTATTTGCAAAATACGAAATGCAACTCCAGGATAATATAAATATAACTCCAGTCAATTCACCATCAACTAACATGTATTTATCCGAAGACAGTATGGTACAAGATGTTGAAAACTTACAAGATCTGCCTGAATTGTCATCACACGAAATGGATGAATTATTACATGACACACAACATGTTCAGTCAAATGAAGTAAATCAAGACCAAAATATATCTGAATTTTCTGAGCTTAGACGGTGTTATGAAGAAGCTGCTGAAGTAATTAATAATGATAATAATGAATATTCTTAAGAATATACAATTATTTGTTTAAGGAATAAAGTAACTTACCTCAAACATACCACCAATCTTTCTTTTGCTGAAATGGCTTTCCTCCAGTTAGTATCTTGTTTATCTAAGTCATGTTTAATTTTGTCATACAGTTCATTGAAGGAATCAAGTGTCATCCGAAAAGAATTATAAAAAATTTCTTCATCATCAACCCATTTAGAAAAAAGTCTATGAAATTCTCCATCATGTTCTCTGTCCTTATTTACTGGGCGCACCCAGTATTTTCTTTTCCGTCTTGATGCTGATAATGACCACAAAATCAATAATTCGTCTTCCGATGAACTATCGTCAAAAATCATGGTGATACTAGTGGTACCGCGTCGACCGTTCAACAGCGGGGTTCGTGAGCAATTGGACGCTCGAACGCGGAACGCGAACGCAGACCGCTTGACCGCGTGACCGCTCTCTGTGTGATAGGACCCTTAGACTTGTATTAACGTGTTTAGTCCGCGTCAAGTGCTTGAGGACGAAGGTTGTGTCGCTTAATTGTTTTGGCTGTTAGAAATAAAAGAATACAGGCTGCTACAAATCAAAGGAACCACACTGGTAAGTTTATATTATTACTTTCTAATTAAGTTTTATTATTGCTGCGTTTTACCGGCCGATTATATAGGTTACTTTAATGGTATGGCCGCCAAAATTGTACATTTCTGTCCCTGTTGTGAAAATAACAAAATCCCCACACCTATTTTATTTATAATGATGACGAGTAAAGATCACTGATTGTTCAGCTTATTTTTTGTACTTACTTTTATGTAAAATTTAAGTTTTCTCAACGAAAGTGCCTCTGCAGCCGGCGCCGGCTACCAAAATTTTTCTGTTTGGTAGCCGGCACTGCACGCACATAGGTAGGTATGTTGGCACCATTATGAATATAAATTTTGCCGTTAGTCCTAAGACCGTGATGGCTCTGGTATGGGGCAATCCCGAATCCAGAAGCCCCGGGTTCGAATCCCGATGCATGCAGTTGGCTTTGTATGTTTTTTTTTTCAAGTTTCTTTTTTTAATACTATTCGGTGCGGGAGCGAGCGAAGCGAGCTCGGAAGATCGGAGCACCCCCGTCTCTGTTTTGTCAGGTTAAGGTTCGAAGCACTGCCTCTGCGCCGTTACTCTTCGTGGTTCTCCGTCAATCATAATTCATCACCTTTCTCATCTTAAATTAGTGCAAAATAGGCTATTTGACAATGTGAAAATCAATGTGTCCATTACTGTAATCAGTACTTATTATGAGTTTAAAAATGATTATTTATTATCAGAAGTTGAAAATAGTAATTATTTTCTGTAAAAATCCGTAAATAAAATCGGATTTTTTTTTACGTTTGTCACGTGACACAAAACGATCCTGATTGATCAGGTTTATAAGTGACGTCACTGGCTTGTAAACTTAGTTTGCTTTGTACTAATTATTATCTTTCGAAAAGGTTTCTAACTCATTTTGTTACATAAATTAATGTTAATGTCTAAATCCAATCGCACTTTGGTTTTTGTTTACAAGAAATGTATGTGGCTCATGAATGCCACAGATCATAGCACAAGCTAGTGACGTCAATGACACCATTGCATCGCCATATTGTCAAAGTAGCATTTTGGCGCGCTATTTGAATATTGAATTTTCATTTTGATATTTTTCAGCAAATATGTGCAATAATTAAAAAATACAACTTTTACTGGGTTCCTTAAGCACTACATAATAATATAAAATAGATTTTATAACATTGAACATAAAGAACTCGTAATATACATAATGTACTTTTTTTCACTTTACAGATAATGCCTTTCAAAGTAGTACAGACCATAGAAAACGGAAAAATTTGTATTTCTGCAGTACCAAGTGGCTGGGAAGTAGATGGCACGTTATGGTGGCCTCCTAAGTCACAATCAGGCAACATATGTATTGAGAACTCCACTCCAAAACAAAAGTGGACATCATATTCATGTGTGGTTAAAAGGCAATACAATACATACAAAGAAGCAACGGCAGAGGCAGAAAGAATGAAAGCTGAAACAGATACAGAAACAGATGAAATAGACACTAGGAAGGAAGGAAATGCCAGTTGCTTGTTTGGTGATTTCAATTCCATGATTTTATCAAACCAAGACAACTACCAGATTGAACATATTCATCAACCTGCAGCTGCAGCAGCACAAATTGTAAGTATTTATTGTTTTCTTCTTTTATAATTCAAAAAGTATAAAATTGAGTTAAATTAAAGACGCAGGGAATTGAGCACTATAATAAATCTCTAGAGGGGTCGTGTCTGTACATTGAATATTTTTGTGAAAAAATAATTGCAACAGGCATTATAAACGATACCAAGATCAAAACAATTTTTTTAAGAATTTTTGTCTGTCTGTCTGTCTGTCTGTCTGTGTGTTACCACATCACGCCAAAACCACTGGACCGATTTTGATGAAACTTTTTTTATTTGACTACGTGTTACCCGGGTTCAAACTTAGGATAGAAAAAATCACGCCACCAGACTTAGGGGGTAGGCAGGTAGTTGTATTTTGATTGTTTTTAAACCGATTTTGATGGAACTTTTTTTAATTGATTGAGTGTTACCTAGACTCAAAAATACGATACAAATAATCACGCCACCTAACTTAGGGGGTAGGCAGGAAATTGAATATTAATTATTTTTTAACCAATTTTGAAGAGACTTTTTTTATTCAACTTTTTTTTTACCTGTACTCGAACGTAGTTAAAATACAAATAATCACGCTACCAGACCTAGGCGGTAGGCAGGAAATTGAATATTGATTATATTTTAACCAATTTTGAAGAGACTTTTTTATTCAACTGAGTGTTTTTCTATTTACCTGTACTCGAACGAAGTTAGAATACAAATAATCACGTTACCAGATTTAGGGGGTAGGCAGGAAATTGAATTCGGATTTTACCTAGACTCATTGAACAATTCAAGGAACCTACCTTCTAACATTGAGTAAGTACCCCAGTTTGTATGGAAAACACGCAGTGTCGAACATACTGGAAACGCTTCTTCGCGCATAGGAGCGGGATCTGATAGCCCGCGCGCGGAAGCGTGTTTTCCATACAAAGACAAAGATTAGACAATGAGAAACACGTTTCCGCGCGCGGGCTATCAGATCCCGCTCCTATGCGCGAAGAAGCGTTTCCAGTATGTTCGACACTGCGTGTTTTCCATACAAACCGGGCGTACGAAGTCGCGGGCACAGCTAGTACTACATAAAATTATAAGAGTTTTAAAATTAATCAGTTAATTTTTTCATACTTTGTGCACTAACTTAACTTTCTTTTTAGGGGGAAAATATCTCACTAAGTGATTGCAATTTGGACACTTCGTACATTATAAAGACCAATGACCACACAGAAGAAATACTGCAAAATCAAAAAATAATTATAGATCTCCTTAAAAAACAAGCTGAAATGTCAACGCGCATAGCAACGCAGTTAGCTAAGCACGATGTGTCGTTTGCCGAAATTTATAAGAAATTGAATAATAATACTGAGAGCAATAACAATATATATAACAGTAACAGTAACAATATATTAATAGAAAAGTTCCCACGAATAAATACAATAGAGGAACTTAAACAATTAGAAGAAAATTTAAAAGAGCCTACTTTTAAATAAAAATATATTAACTCCATGTCAAATTTATGCTCGAAAGGAAGTAACATGTCAGGATTAATGTTATGCTACAGACTAATCGACGAATTTATAGCACGTAATGTACTATTACAATGTTCATGGACTGGAAATGCAAGAAATAATGGAGAACATGAAAAAATTGCTTTCAAATTTTTTGAAAACATCAGATATGCGTTCTTTACCATTATAAACAATGGTGATTCAAAATTTAGCCAAATAGAATGTGATCAATTTTTTAAAAGAATATTGAAAAATTCCAAACAAAGATTATTGAATAGCACAAAAGCCAGTACACCTAAGAGCAAAAAAAGCTTAAAAAGAAAGATAAGCTCACCACAGTCACCCACAATTGAAGAAAGCAGCAACGAAAATCAAGTACAAGAAAAAATAGATACAAATGAAAAAGAGATTACAGACACGAAAGTGTAAAAACAAAAGACGCAATAAATAGACACAGTGTTGACATTGAAGTCCAAAAAAGTATAGATCCTGCAGAAAATCGAAACGATATACGCATTCAACAAAAAAATACAGAAAAAAAAGATGAAATAGGTGAAGACAATGCGGTGCAAAAAAAGACAGTAGAAGAAATTGCAATAGGTGAGAAAGGATTAGGATCAGAAATAAAAAATAATGCTGCCACTGAAGAAAATATAAAAATGCAAGATCAACAAAGGATAGACAAAGAATATGCTATTTTGATGCTGCTTAGGGAAACAGAGAAGAATAAGAAGCGAAAAAGAAAACAGATAAAAAAGAACAAGAGAACTGTGTTACAAACAGAGAATAACAATTCGCTGCCCACTATTTTTGAAGATAATAATCCCAAGTAATTTTTGCTTTATGAGATTCTTTTAAATATTAGTTTTTCGTCCGTGAACTTTTTCTAATAGATCTTATGTAGCGGTATATCAGCGCCTAACATACTGATATTCAGTAAAAAAAATAGTGTTTTAATCATGTTATAATAGGTAATTTGTGTTAAATGCTGTGCAATGTAAAATTCAGCAACTTTTTTATTTCTTTGTTTTGTTTAAACGCTTGCAATTTTTATTAAATGTAAAAGTTGTTGATAATATTAGTTTTAAGCAATTTGATTTTTTTTTAAATAATGAGTCGTTTGTGTTTTTTATTGAAATGTATAGGTGGTTGTTTATTTTAGTGTTATTTTTAAACTATAGTCTTTGAAATTTAAAATTTATAATACTGGGTTTCAATTCAACGACTTCATTTAAATTTAAATTTTGAATAAAAGTTTTATTTATGTTCATCATCATCACTTCAGCCGAAAGACGTCAACTGCTGAACATAGGCCTCCCCCAAGGATTTCCAATCTGAACGGTCCTGCGCCACTTGTATCCACTGGCGTCCAGCAACCTTCACCAGGTCGTCTGTCCACCTCGTGGGAGGCCGTCCAACACTACGTCATCCGGCCCATGGCCGCCACTCGAGAACCTTTATTCCCCATCGGTTATCAGTTATTTATGTTAAGTGTTGGTATTGTTATAAATTTTAAATGGTCGCATCTTTGCAATGCGAAACGTAAGATTTATTGATAATATTGATTTCATTTCTAAACAAATAGTTAATTTCTGTGAAGTGTTCTGCATTGTTGAAATTTTTAAAGTCTGCAAACTTTAGGTAATTGAAATGTTAAGGTGGTTGATAATTTTGTTTTTAAATTTGTTTGTTTTACCGAATAGTAATTTGTGTTTGTGTATTGTTTATATTCTAAATAGCTGTGTTTATTGAAATGTTACATACACATTAAGATTTGATTTCAACTGTGAACAAATAGCTAATTTGTTTTGAGGTTTACGTTTTTCATCCTATGGATTTGTCGAATCCCGGAAAAATTAAGCATATTTTTTACTGACATCATTTCAGACGGTATTTGGTGTTTGATTGTGCTACATATCATGCGACTTAAAAAAAGTTATATAAATCTACTTGTTCTTCTAGTCAAACACTATGAAATGATTTCATTAAAAAGTCATTATTTTTTCGTGATTCGATAGATCCATAGTATGAAAAACGTACAATTGTGTACTTGACACAATCGTAAATAAATAAATTACAAGGTGCTCACGATGTAATTTATTTATTTAAGTAATAATTATCAAGACTTGTTTGATATTTTTTTAATATACTATTTACCGTAAGGCATTACTACGTTACAAATCTTACAATGCGTTAGCTCGAAAATTTTTAGAACAAATTGTCATTTTGACTGTAAAAGTAACTCTGACTAGGTAGTTATGTGCCCAATTGTTAAAAAATTGTGAAAGAAAACGTGTCTTCGTTTTTTACCTTATAAATAATATTAATGTAAGCCGACTGATTTTAATGATAAACATCTGATTATAATTTCTCAAATAAAACCAATTACTTAATATTGAAATAATCGTATTTATTTAGAAAGAGTGTGCAGTAAGGGTATAAATACAGTCTGTTCCTTATTCATTATATGCACTAACTTACATTTGATATCAGACACCTTAAATATCTCCTCTGCCTCTAATTCAATCCTAGCAGTGAATATATTTAGAACAGTAGAAATTATCGGCGTTAGAAAAAAAGGCAAGGCTCCCTTTACCTTTCTTCCAGTAATTAAATACTCATCATTCAGTCTTGTCACTGCTTCAAAATGCACTATATCATTTTGCTTCGTTAAAAACCACTTATCTTCGTAGTTACCGCCAAGACAATAGTCTTTGAAAAAAATTATTTTGTAAATGGCTATTGTATTCTCTGCTCCAACAACATTGCGGAGATGAACATTATCCGATACACATTTTAATAAAGGATGAATAGACTTTTCCTGTTTTGCAGTAACATCAAATTTTTGCTTTTCAACAAGACGTCTTGCTACTTGTGCTAACGGATTATTACCGCTTCTTAGCATATTTTTTATTTCAAACAATTTAGACTCAAATGGGTAAGCAGTAAAATTTGATAAGTTACCCAAAATTTTAACATCATCCACCAAATGCGTTAAATTATGAATATTACTTGTTATAAAATATTCACCGTATATTTTAGCGTAACAACTTACGTAACGCATTAACAATGCTTCGGCGACATGGAGGTGTACAACGTAATAATCTGAAGTACATATGGTTATCGCACAGAATAAACCCAGAAAATGGTCATAAACCTCTGGCGCTAGGATATCCTTCAAGATGACGATTCCAATATATAAAAGGAAATGTCTGTATTCTAAACCTTTCCAGTATGACAAACAATCTAGTCCTCTGACAGCTCTATGAAGCTCACGGGGTAGCTTTATTTTTACCAGGCGTTTAGATACTTCTTCTGTAACTTTTGCAGACCATTTGAGTGATTTATTTTTGTAGGTACCATCGCGCCAACCTGCAATAAAAACATATGAAATATGTAAATTAAAAGTGAACACACCAAAGCCTTATAATTGTGAACAGATATAAAAGTAACTATTGATCGGAAGCTTTAGTAGCACTGAGTCAGTTTTGTGGTGATATTCATCTTCCTTTTGTCGAAAATTTGCATCTGTTCTCTTCGGATACTGTTTATCAGGGTAGTAATTGGTATGTGACGTATGAGAGTACTCTCCAACAATAGTACATTTTTGGCATCCGTGCTGAGAATTAAAGTTCACCACACCTGAGACAAGACATGAAGATATTTAGGCAGTAAAATGTTAGGAAGATTTTAAAACTTTGACTTTTAAAATAATCATCAATCATCGGGCTTTGTGTTTAGCAATTAATTACACGCAAACACAAACACATACGCTTGCAGGCACACATGAACACGATCAATATATTGTATAAAGAATTACTGGCTGACTATAACTCAACCAACCCAGTGATTGACGTCAATAAACAACCAAAAATAGTAAAACGGGGTATCTTATAAAAGCGAAACATATATTTTTTAAGGAATTACCTTTTACAAATGATCTCGCTGGAGAATCGCATATAAAACATTTCAGGCACACATTTATTTTGTATTTGCCGATTGATACTCCACCCTCATTGATTATAATCAATAATTCTTCAACGAATTCTGATAAAAACTCGTTTGCGTTGATAGGTTTGCCTTTTCCATAGTACATGCCAATTATCATTGGCTTACTGTCATGATTATTAACATTAAATAGAATAGGCCAAAATTCATTTTTAGATGACTTGAAAATTGGTAAACCATCAATGTTAATATTAATAGATATATTATGGCTTCTATCTGTGTCGGAAAATAATTCTTGTAAGCATTCTTTTAAACCATTATGCCAATATTGTCCACCTGAAATATCCTTAATATTTATTTTTCTAGGAGTAGCCAGAAACGTTCTAGCATCCTTAGGAAATGGTGCACTTGTATACTTGTTCAGGATTTCTAAAAGATCATTAATAGCAACATGCTTGATATTGTGTTTCAGCGCCCATTCTCTAACATTTTGACAAAAGTCAAAATTATTAACTTCAAACTCTTCAATTTCACTTCCAGTTGAGCTTTGTTGCTCTGAATCGCATTCGTCGTTTAAGCTACTACTAGTACTAGCATGTTCAGTACTGGATTCTTGAGAAGGCAGTTCGTTATAATCATCATGTTCGTCAGGCACATCATCATTATCGTTGTCATGTAGTTCAACCTGGCAAAAAGGTTTGTCAATGTTAAATGATAATATTTAGCTATTACACGTAAGCAATAACAAGTAAAAAAGATTATTTATATACTATCTTCAAAATTGTTATTTAAAATGGGAAGCAAAATGTTTAATTTAAACATTTAAATTATTATTGTAAAAAATGTTAAAAAATCGTTAGCGCCGTTTTTGAGAAATAAATATTTTTGTTCATTTGTATCACAGGTACATTAACTAATTTTTAAAATTAACCCATAATACAAAATTTCATCCAATTCGGTTCAGCGTTTAAGGCTCTAGAGCAGCTGACAACGGAACAGACATACATACACACATAACTACATCCATACATACATACATACACATTTGATTTCTTTTTCACATTTTCTGACTCGGTTATCAATCCTGAACCTATCCCCATCAAAATCTCGACATCGATTTCTTTTACAGTTACAATACTTCCTTACTCGCTTCGCTCGTTCGAAAGTAATAACATGCACTAACCAAACACTAATAGACCTGAGACTATTGTGTATAAAAATATTTTATCGTGTAGAAATAAGATATTGTTTAAAAACAAGTACTTACTTCGTCAGCCGTAATGCGGAGCAGATTTTTTTTAATTCTTCTCTTAAAATGTCCACTCCTAACTATTTGTTTCCAAGGCTTCATCCTGTATTCGTAAAGATTTTATGCAGCTCCTTAATAGATACTTTACTGGCACTTGTTGCTGCTTAGAAGTCTTGACAAAGAATGACAGGACAATTACGAAAGTAATTAGCTGTACACCACTTCAAACGGTTATTCGATGTTCCTTTTGGATTTCAGTAAGTCCTTAAGGTTTTATGAAAAGCCAGTTGGTCCTAGATGGGTTGCATAAAATGCTAAATGGCTTTTAGATTCTCTCAAAGCTTAAAAGTTGTTAAAAGGTAATGTGTATAACCAAGTAGTCATAGATTAGAATGTTCGTTGCCAAAATGTGGCTAAAATATTACCTCTTCAAAACCTAAAGGTCCCAAGACTATTTAGTCTGGATGAGAAGCACAGACAACGTTGTTATAACCTCTTACATCAAGTCTAGTAAGCATTTTTAATAACTTACAGGTTCTAAGACCTATTAGTAATTGATATGGCCTAAATATAAACTCTGGGTTACATAACAACCAATCTAGATCCTTTTTATAACTTATAAGCATTTTTCAGAACTTACATCTTCAAAGTGTGTTACTTGGGAACCTTTTTACCACAATGAAGCTGGTTCTCGACGTTCCTTAACCAAACTAGGTAAATATGCTTCAGATATATTACCAGAACCTATGACCACCTCTCCCAAAATTAAAAAATAATGATGTAGATAAGCTACTAACCAAACATTTTGGCAAGGACTGGATGCAAAGAGAGGACCCAGGCCTATGACAGCTTTAGCATCGCTGGCAGTTTATATTTAATCTGTGGCAATACTTACGCCGTCTATGGCCGTCTATCTTTTGACAGCGCCGGCGACGCCCGATTGCATCGAGTTATGAGTTTGTGTATTTCCTCGCGTTTTACGTTTGAGTTGAGATCCAAATCGAACACATTGTACTCTTACGGTGCAATATTTGCATTTTTGTTACCATTGTTGTAACATATCAACATATCGTCTTGGGACCTTTAAAGTGCTGTGTTGGTGGTTGTAGTTCAACAAGTGCCTCGCATCGCCTTTTTTGTTTCCCTACGAACGATTCCTTACTAAGTTTGTGGATGTCATGCTTAGTGCCCCACAACTCATCCCTCATCGGCCTCTCGAAAGACACTTTACGTAAAAAACGTGTAAGTGAAAAACATTTCGACAAACATCAGTTTGATGGAGAAGGCAAAAGGCTTCGCCATTCCTATCCGTGTCTATTTACTGATGCTGAATTGGCGCATGGTGAGCCTCTCTCTACAGCTGGAGCAGGTAAGCAAAAGTATTGAGTTCTTATTATTTGATTATCCACAACCTCCCTTGCAGAACTCTTCTCTTGTACCACTTATAGCTATGGAAATGCAATTGCAATTTGCTATTTTTGTTGCTAATACATCATATTTTTATACAAAGATACACTTTTATCAGATTCTTATGTCAAATCTATGAAAAATTATCATTTCCTATTACATTTACTTTTTATTGAAAGGTTGGAAGAGATGGTTGTAAAAGGGAGTTAATTACTTTTCAGAAATAATTCCAAATCATCATTTCTTGTAAATAGCACCATTTTTGGATAGTATTAGTTTGATCATTTACAATTGTTTGATTTTTAATTGCTTGGAAACCAAGAAATGTGTTAACGTTTCACAAGTTCCTCATAAAGTTACAAATAGCTATCTAACAGATAACGCCACACAAAAGTTGTTAATTTTGATAAGTTTATTATGGCTATCTGCAAGATAGCTATCTGGAACTTATCAGGACCCTGTGAAACAAACTCTGTGTGTTGTATTTTTTATGTCCATACAAAATCTTAGGAGGATTGTCTTTTGACAGTCGGCAAATAGTAATTCAATTATTTCTGGTGTCTAAAATTCTATTTATTGTTACATGGATAATATGTAGTTACAGGTTTTCTGACAGTCTGGATTCTACAGAACTGTGTAATATATACATAGTTTGAGCAATGATGGTGTAGGTTATGAATTTAGTTATTATGTTTCAGAGTCAAATGTTTGCAATGAACACAATTACTGCAAAGAGCCGAATGATGAGGATGATGATACTGATGCTTCAATGTTAATCATAAAAGCTGGTATGTATTGTTCTGCAAGTCATGTTAGAATGCCAATGTTTTTTTTTATTCTGTAGTTTTTGAATTTGAATATATTTTCACAGTATTGACATTAAATTACCTCGGCAGAACCCGTATTTGAATCTTGTGTTCATAGGTGTTTGATTTTTTATTTTTATTTCAGGTGATACTGACGAACATCCCTCATGTTCTCACACTGAGATGATCCCGGAATGTTCGGAAGCAAGAGGTTTGTTGATTATATATTATTTATAGATAGCACACTTGTGTAAATTAATTTCTATAATATAAAAATGTTTTTAGATTCACGGGAACAGCCATCTTGCTCATTTACTGGGCTTACTAAAGCACCTGAAGAAAAAGATTGTAGAAGATTTTTTTCTCAAAAACGAAAAGGTAAAGTTTATTTTTAGCAATACATGTTGTTTTTTTCAGACATTATTGAAAAGCTTTTATAAAATTTTGAACAAATTCCCTAAGGCAGGTCTCGAACCAACATGGACGCTGTTCCAGTGTCTCAGGAAAGGGCAGCAATAGTGACTCCCTATCGCCGCCAGGAGGCTGTTGGGGCTGTCTCGGACGCGGCGCCAGGCAGAGGCGACCCGCTTGCGCATGACTACTGCGAAACTGTCTTATACGAGCCTCAGTAAACATCGCCGAAGCGCTGCAGTACCAAGGCAGCCCCATCAGCATCGTGAACCCATTATTATACTAGACGCGCAGAGCTGACAGCGTCTTTTGTGTATACTCCACCCATAGACTGCACGTGTAGAACGACTGGCAATAGGCGCTGAATAGAGTTTGCTTTACTTCAGTGTTACACCGTGCAAATCTACGGGCGAGCATAGATAGATAGATACTCTTTATTGCACACCACACATACCATACCAGCATCGAAACTCTGCGACGATTGATGCATGGTGTGTTGAAAATGGTTTTTAAAAATATTTGCCACTTTCACCATCTACACTCGGCCTTGGATTCAGTCTATTTGTTTGTTTCCAAAATTTAGAAAAGTCTTTAGTTTTAATGTGTGTAGCCAAAGTTTGCATTTTAATTTTTTGTTCATTGTTCTGACACCATTTTATTTTTGATTTAAATAGTTTTCTACTTTTTTTTTGTTTTCCTTTCAAAATATGATAAATTGCAAAAGATTTGTATTTTACAAATCTCTGTGTGCAAAAAACCAACAAACTTAAAATGCTACAGATGCACATTTATTGTATGGCAAATCATCATGCTTATTTAATTTTTCAGACCCTGTGAAAAACCTTGGATCGAAAAAAAGAAAATTTATTAAACAAGTTTGTAACATTGCTACTGAGAGTTTGGGTAGTACAGCCTTACAAAGACTGGACATGGCGCAATCTTTGGCAAATAATAAGCAATTGTTTAAGAACTTTCATGTGCTCAATAAACATGCGCAGTCTCTCGTACTGATGCAATTGAGAGAATGCCGAAAAAGTAAGATGGCAAGAAGATACACATTAGATGAAAAGTTGAGAGCACTGAAATTGATGAAGCAAAGTCCTAAAAATTACAAGGTTTTACAAGTTATGCTTGCTTTATCAAATAAAAGGACACTGCATAGAATATCGAAAAAACTTTCTATTGAACCCGGAATAAATAGTAAAATTTTAAAATTTATCAAAAATAAAGCAAATAATTGGGAACGGAAGCAAAACCTGTGCACTGTTGTCTTTGATGAAATGTCGTTGACACCTCATTTAACCTTTAATGAAAAGAATGATAAAATACACGGATTTGTAGATTTGGGTGATAAAAGAAAAATGAGGTATTGCGACCATGCATTGGTTTTCATGCTGAGAGGAGTATGTGCATCATGGCGACAGACTGTTGCATATTATTTCTGTGAAGGAACTGTATCAGCACCTGCACTTCAAAATATACTGAAACAATTGGTATCACAAGTTGCACAAGCTGGCTTGATACCTTTGGGACTTGTCTGTGATCAAGGATCAACATTTAGAACTGCCATCAAAAAATTTAAGGAGGACACGATACGATTCCGTACTCTTCACAATATTAAAGATGGTATGCACATTGTACATTATTTAAATGATTAACAATGATTTTAAAAAATACTTGTCGGATAATCATGCATATTATGAAAGTTATTTAAGCATTCACTTATTTATGACAATTATCAAGTAAAGATATATATGTATATACTGTGGGTGTACATTGTACAATAAAAAAAAAAACTATGTCGTGCTATACAACTTTCAGTATGACTGGTATGAGTGAATAATTCTGAGTCACAATAATATGCAGTTGTTACTTATATATGTTAATCTTCGTTCAGTAAGGTCAATTGACAACATTTCAAAAAATTTACATGCACATTTTTATTTTTTTCCTAATAGTACATCAAAAAAGAAGATATACGTATTTTTCTTTTTCATTTCTTTCCATTTATTCCCTTTGAATTAAATTCTTTAAAAACTCTCAATTCTAAAAGAGCGTAAGTAAAAGAGAAAGGATGTGACAACTTCACGCCTCTGCTATATTCAAAGTTTAAAAAAACAACTGACGTCTTTAGTGTTGTACGTTGTAGAAGTAAGATATCGATATCGACACGTATATCAAAATACAATAAGTCTAAATGAAGAAGTAGATAAATAATCTTAGTAAGTATGTTTATCCAAACACAACTTTACTAAGCACGTAATATCAAAATACAAAAAGTCACAATGAAGAAGTTGAAAAATAATCTTAGTGGGTATGTTTATCCAAACACAATCTTATTAAGCACGTATATCATAATACAAAAGTCCAAATATAGAAGTAGATAAATAATCTTTTAAAATAAACTGTTCTTGTAATAATATCTTAAGTACTAACGAATTAAATGAGAAGAGAACAAGCGCCGGAAGTTGATGTTTTACTTATAGATACAACTTATTAATAAAAATTAAGAAAAATGACTTAATACAACACTAAAACAAAAATTATAAAAAGGGTCCTTGTGGTAAGGTTCCTAGGATGCTGGCAGCATTACTGCGCTGGATAGCGATGCTTATACGCTGAGCAAGGTAGCTGCCAGCTCTTAGGTCACCACTGATGTCAACTAGCCTCTTAGAAATCTCTTTGAAAAAAGAGATAGCGTTGGGACCCCACGAACCCAGTGTTTCGACTCCAAACGGTACAAAGTGGTACCGGGAGGCGATCTGCCTGTACTTGTTCTTTTTAAAGTTTTCGGCACTTGTCGCAACCAAACCAGCATCACGGCTTGTCCCGGGCAGATGAGAGGCTGCAAGTGTGTCGACACAGGTAGCGTCCCACACAAGAGCCCGACCCATCCGCCAAGGAACAAGTGACATCCCGTCTGGTCTCTTGCCATCATCACGCGCGATAACGTTCGGCTCGAGTAAAGCCGGCACGTTGATAGAGGCAAGAGACCGACGGATGATGTCGTTGATGCTGGCATGACGCGAAAAGCGGCCTGCACTTTTAATACAGGAGAGTCCGTGATGTTCCAACGAGCCGACATCAGAACCACAAGGACATCTGTGTGGAAGGCAAACCTCAGCACCAACACGCAGACCTATCGCAACTCGTAGGGTTTCTGAGTCCAAAAGGGTTCCCACGTTGGCCGAAGGATAGGCCTGAAGCCAGTATCCTGCTTCCTTGGTGGAAACTGCTTTTAGTTTGGCTAAATCTGCGTTGTCAGTGCTACTGTCAATAAGACTTTTCAAAACAGACTCACAAGAAATTAGGTCCCAACTCCTTTGAATTTTAAGATCTGAAGGAAATTTATTCGCATATGCTATATCCCAAGCATTTCTAGCCTCATCCAGGCACGCTACTTCGAAGTTTGCAGTAGAAGGCTGCAGGATACTTGCAACGAGAGTGGACGTGCTGTAAGATGAGGATAGAAAGGCAGGTAAGGAGACAGTGGACATTTTGCGTGTCCCAATCCCACCAAAACGGATAGGAAGGGACGCTTGATACCAAGACCGTTCCAAAAGATGAATGTTCAGAATCTTTTCCAAATGTGTTTTAACAAGATTGTCTAAATTATTAGTCAAATTTTGGAATTTCCAAATAGGACAGCATCGAATAAGATAATTAAATTTAGGAACTAAAAGACAGGATTTTAGTATAAAGAGAGCCGAATGAGCGTTGATTTCCAAAAGGCGGTCTGAACATTCATCAAATTTAGTTACTAATTTTTGAAAATGAGGGGGTATTGCATTATCAAAGATGGGAGAGCCTAGAAGATGGAGGGTTGACTCTGTGAAAATCTTAATTGGGGGCCAAACTATGAAATTTAGAAATTATCTCAGATCTTCTTGAAAGAGGAAGATGTTCTGAAATAAAAATTTCGCATTTGTCAAAATTTAAAGAAAGGCCTATTGTATGAAATTTTTGAATTATTCTAGAAAAGTCTAAAAAAACAGTGTCAGCGTCACCTCCTAGTGTCCCATCGTCTAAATACCATACATTAAATTTTGAGAATAAATTTTGAATGAAGGGGTTAATAGCCAAACTGAAAATGGCAGGTCCAAGAGGGATATCTTTTAAATAATTATATTATTTACTATATTATCTTTTAAATAATCAAACACAACTTTACTAACTACTATTAGCTAACGTTGTCATTTTCTTTACTTAAATTTTATGGTTTCTAAAATCAAATAAAACATCACAAATGATTAAAAGATTTTTTATGATTTCGTCACTAAACTAGATAATCATTTAAATGCATGTGTAGTTTTAGCAATCCTAAATATACTATACTAAAACTATCGATAACTAGATGGACTTCGCTTCTATAGAACAACACTACGATTATCTCTTCTCTCACTCACTCATCATAGTGTCAGTGTCAAATATCAATGTCAAAATGACAGCTAGCTTGCATGTAAAATACTTTTTAAGTCAGACCAGGTAACCAAGCAAAGGCATGTCCCCTTATAATGCCGGTATCATAGCACCTATCAGTTTTTTTCAAATATCTCTGAATTTATAGCGTAAAAAAAAATTCTTAACGTATTAAGCATCGCCAAATCTCGAAATGGTTTTTGAATTTTAGTACCTTTATAAAAATGAAATGTTGTCAATTGAAATAATAAAATAACTAAAATGTTTCTTTTTGCAGATGGCACTGTCATAATTGCTGGACATGACCTGAATATATTTTTGACCCGCCTCATATTTTAAAAGGATTAAGAAACAATTTTTTAACCAAAAATCATCTGGCAAGGAAAGACAGCCACCTGGTAAGACATAGAGTTTATTTTTGATTTGGACAGCAAACTAGGGCACACAAGGGCTTTGCCTAAATTAACAGCACACCATGTTGATGCCAAAAAAATAAAGAAAATGAAGGTCAGCGTAGCAACTCAAGTATACGAATGCACTTAGTAAGTTAAATATTGTTTTAATTTCTTCATGAAATTTATAGATTAGGCTTATCATGACTTTGAAATATCAATATTCTTTAGTGACATTGTATTGTTATTATTGCTGGACTGGAGATTGTGGTTCTATCTTAAGAGTGACTCTTCTCAGTCATATTTAAATGCAGTGTTACCCTATACATGAATTAACTCTAAAAAATAATCTTAAAAATGTAATGAAAACAAATTTTATTTTCAGAATATTTTCACACCGGGCATGGGGAAAGTACCATGGAAAACACTGCAGAAGTTGTCGATATTTTCGACATGCTTTTTGACAGTGTCAATGGTTACCCAGGTGGAGCTGTAAGGGGTAAGTTAAGAAAAGCCGTGAAGAAGAACTCGGAGCATGTTTCATTTTGGAGTGATGCTATAAAAAAACTTAAATCCTTAAGGTTTATTGATAGTGACAGTAAACTGGCATTACAAAATGGGATACCCCGAAATCAAGATCCGCTCGAAAACTTTTTTGGGCGGGTTAGAGCCATCAATTATAGAAATGTCAACCCTGATGCCAACACATTTATATATTCTTTTAGATCTTTGGTTTTGACAAATTTATTAATCCCTTACTCAAAATTTGCCAACTGCGAAGTAGATTCTGGAGAAATGCTTTTAGATGCGAATTTCCTGTTTGAAACAGATACTAATGAAAACCAAACACCAAATGTAAATGTTCATCCCTCTGCTTCACGGGAAGACCTTGACTTTCCAAGTGGGCGTATTTCGAGAGATGAAGTAGCATTGGAAAAAGTAAAGGTGCAATGTTCTGCATATACAGCAGGCTATATTTGCAGAAAGTTAACGAAATCTGTAAATTGTATAAAATGTAAAGAAACTTATATAAGTAGCGCTGTAGACGACATCCACACCTATATCCACCACAGGGAATATAAGTCTTTGAAAAACAATAATTTGGCATATCCTAGTAAAAGATTTTTAATTTTGTACAGAAACTGTAGCCATGATGTTGTACATGATCATTTAAACAATAATTGTCATATGCAATTTATGACCAAACATTTAAAATCAGCAATGATGAGCAATATAAGTGTATCCTGGTTAGGATGTGCAATACACAGTAATTTTTTAATTGAATTATTTATTAAATACATTGTCAGACTGCATACACACAATTGGTGCAATATTATTAATAATATTTTAAAAGAGACATTCCTGAAAAATATGTATCGAAAATGAGGGAACCACAAAGGCTCGCCATGTTAAAATATAAAACATTGAGATTAAGGAAAAAAGTGTTAAATAAATGAGAATTGAAAACACTATTCGTTTAATTTTCAAATAAAAATGAAAAAAACTTGCGTGTATAGATCCCACCCAGTACACGAACCATTTTATTGATATAATATCAGACATCACTAATGTCGATAGCTGATCATCGACTTTGGAAAGCACTATTTCACCTTCAACATGCGCTGTCAAACTTTGCGATTGCAGCGTCAAAACTGGCCCAGCGGAAACTTTGCAGAAAAGTGACTGTCGTATCTGTAGCTAGCTACATATTATTAATCGTAATGATTAACATTGTTTTATATCGATCGTAAATGTAATTCAATTATTTATTCAATAAAAGAAAACAAACACAAAGACATGCATGAAATAAAAATAAATTAACTTAAAACCTACTTAATCAAAAATAAACCCGTGTCCTTGAGGCAAGGAGGCGAGGATGCTGGCTGCGTTACCGCGTTGGATAGCTATACTTATCCTTTGAGCGAGGAACGAGCCAGCTTTCCTATTTGCCAAAACAGAATTTAATTTAGGAGCAATTTTTCCAAAAAGTAATTTAGCGGATGGCCCCCACGGTCCAAAAGTTTCAACGCCAAACGGCGCAAACACATAATCACTTTCAAGTGATGCATACTTGCGTCGTTTGGCGTTTTCAGCTAACTCCGCCGCCGCTCCAGCTTTAAGCGCTGACTCCCTGAGATGAGATGGGGCCAAAGTATCGACGCAAGTTGCGTCCCACACTAAGGCCCGACCCCGCTCCCAGGGAATGAGCGTGAGGCCATCGGGTCTCTTGCCATCATCACGGACCAAACCACGTGGTTCAAACGTGGAAGGAACATTGATGCTGGCAAGAGCTCTTGTGATGGCGTCATTAAGAGTGGCGTGACGCGCTAGACGCCCAGCACTTTGCTGGCAACAAAGACAGTGGAGACCATATTTGTCGACCTCCTTGCCACAGGGACACGTAAAAACTTCACAAATAGGGGTACCAAGGCGCAGACCCACACACACCCGGAATGACTCACTATCAAAAAGGGTGCCCAGATTTTTTGATGGACAGAATTGTGAAGTAAAGAATTGAAGGTCTCTCTCGCAAGAGGGACATCCCAGAGTTTTTGTTGATGACGTTCCTTTGGGATGTCTACACTAGGACAGAGACCTTGCCAAAACTCCTCCGCCTCTCTTACCTCAGAGAGCTGGCGAGAATGTTTAAAGATTTTTCCTGCTAAAACGGAAGTGCAATGGAGAGAGAAGAGAAAGGCGGGAAGAGCAACACTAGAAATTTGGCGAATTCCGACACCACCGAATCGAATAGGAAGCGAAGCCTGAACCCAAGAATTATTTTCAAAATGCAAATTTAGATTTTTTTCCAAACAATTTCTAAGGGTGGTATCAAAAAGTTTTAAATAATCCGTTTTTTTTCCAGATTGGACTAGTACGAAGGTAATAAGTAAATTTAGGCACAAAAAGACAAGATTTCAGGATTGTATAAGCAATGTGAGAATTCAGAAGTTCCAATCTGGGGGCTAAAAGGGTGAAATCATTCATTTTTTTGTCAAGAAAAGGTTCGATGCCAGTATCCAGAAGAGGGGCACCTAGAAGGCAAAGCGACTCAAAATTTTATTAATCTGTTGTTTTTTTATTATTATTATTATTATTATTTTATTAATCATTGAGAGGACCTCGACTATTACAAAACGGTTATAGAATATCACAGGAATAATGAAAATATTAATGATGTGGATGAGGAAGTAATGTGCGAAGAACATGTTGAAGAACCTTGTGTTGGCGATATGATATAGATATCAAAACAAATTATTTCTTTTATTTATGTTGTTTTTAATACGAAATGTTCTTGTTTATAAACAATTGATCGATGCTTAACCTCAAATTTGTTGTAGCATTTCAATAGGTAGGTACATAAGTATCGAAACTAATTTACTACATAACATTGATCAAATTATGTTTATCTTTGTGTTTGAAGTGAAGATAGTATTGAGAGTGTTTTTAATCTAATTAATTTTAATTTTAGATTATACTATGTTGTGTCATATAATTGTGAAGTAAAAATATTAAGTATTTAAAACCGATCTTGAATGCAGGTAATAACATAATACTATGGTAGTATAAGATACGTCTTAAATGTTGTTTAAATTAATAATAACTTTTGATTTTCATGTCGACTGTTTCATTTAGGCAATTTCAGCATGATAGAATGAATGACAACCCTATTTGAATCGTTTAGTAGGAATGGTCGAAAGTAGTCAAATCCCGACAACTACCGAACAAAATAAGTCAAATCCTGACAGTTTATTAACAAAATTAGTCTAATCCAGACTTTGGGAACAAAATAGGTCAAATCCGTTTTGTAAGGCGAGGCAGCGGTGGAAAACCGGAAAAAAACTGTTTGCTAAATAAATTGGTTTAGGTGTTTACCGTTTAATGATGGCCTTATAAAAAATAAATAATATATTTAAAAGTATTAGTTAGGAAATGCACTAATTTGTTACACGATAGGAAGTTATTCGCACGATAAAAAAAAATCGAGAAAAAACAAGAAATTAAAAGTCTAAAACGTAATATTTTAATATAAAATGTGTTTATTTGCACAATATTATTATATGAAAATATTTCTAATTAAGCACTGCAGAAACTGTACTAAATTTTGATTTTCTACTAGACGCCTACATATCATTATATACAAATAAGTTCTATTTCTTGAACGTAGACCAGCAATACTTAGACACACCGCGGCGCCCGCTGCCCCGCCAGTCGCCCGCAGAGGCTTGTCGACGTTGGACCTGTGCCAAATTTTGCTCCGCTCGTTCATACGTTCGCGCGTGATTTATAATGGCGAATAAAAGAAACAAAATCTTAAAAAAAATCTGCGATGAAGTCAAGAAAAAAAGCAGGAAAAGAAAACTATATGAAAAGGTATAATCACTTTTGTTTTGATATTTTAATTGTGTTCATTTTTTAACAATTAACAACTAACGGACGGTCGCTGCAGCGCTGAATAAATAATTATGCGTCTAATCAATCATATGCACAGCGCTACAGCAAATGCCTAGGTTACACAGTGCGAGCTAGCATGCGAGCTGACCGTGTCAGTTACTGAGGTGCAATAGCTCGCACTGTGTGACCGCTTCATACGAGTAACTGTTATGTGCGAGTGGGACAGTTGCTCGCAAGCGAGTTACTTCAACATTTTTTGTTTTTACTCTCAACTGGCCTTCCCCCACCACGCCACTCGCACGCCGCTCGGTCGTCAACTCGCATGATTTTACGAAATGACAGTAGCTCGTACGCTCGGGCCCAGGCCGCCGGTGCAGTGTTTTTGTAGGTTTCTTGCGTTGACATCGAAATGGCGGAAAGGTGGACATCCGATCAAAATATAAAGTTTGTGGAGCTATACAAGAGTCAAACGAACTTATGGAATTGTTTGGATCCTAATTATAAGAACAGAGATTTGCGTAAAGCGTCGTTAGAACACATCCGCTTGGAATGCAATTTACAAAACACGAATGAAGTTACAAAAAAAATAAAAAATTTACGCTCTACGTATAACCAGGAGTTATTGAAAATTGAAAAGAGCAAAAAAAGTGGATGTGGCACTGATGAGATCTATAAACCATCTATCAAATGGTTCAATTCTATGGATTATATTATGAAAATAATCAATCTTAAAGAAAAGGAAACATCAAGTAATTTGGTAAGTATTTTATTACTAATTATAATTACAATTACAAAGGCACAAGGCACATTCCAAACCAGTCAGTGTCCACAAAATTTACTATCCCTATTTTTCTCTTTCTTTTTATATTCTACTAATTATTACTAGGTAATTATAATTACCTAATCATATAATTTTGCCAGGCAACTGCTCCGTCGTCATTGAAATAATCTTTATATTTATCACGCATTTTCTCTGCTATTAATTTCGATCTATTATTAATTCTCGAGCGGCTAATACTGGGTAATTCATTAATTTCGGTCCTCCACTGGCCCAGAATGATTTGAAAGTTTATGATGTCTTCATAATCTGTAGTTCCTGGTGGTGTATAAGTGTGTGATGCAGTAGTACGTAACCAGTTGTGTAATGTACAAGCACATAAGACGATCTTTATCGTAGTTTCCTCTGTAACTTGAATTGGCTTTCCCAAAATACGAAAACGAGATGCTAGAATGCCGAACCCATTCTCCACAATCCTTCTTGCTCTGCTCAACCTATAATTAAAAATCTTTTCTGCGGTAGTCAATCTATTTTTGTAGGGCTTTAATAAATACGGTTTTAAAGGGAAGGCATCATCTCCAACTAGAATACCACTTTCAGGCAACAGTGAATTGTTTTCTAGATAAGGATACAAAGAGCAGTTTTGGAATACCCCACCATCTGCGTTACGACCATATGAGCCTATATCTACATATCTGAAAGTATAATCGTGATCCACGACGGCCATGAGCACTATACTATTTGTTCCTTTGTAGTTATAATATTCACTGCCACAATTTGGTGGTGCTTGAATTGTTATATGCTTCCCATCGATAGAGCCGCAACAATTAGGGAAATTCCACCGCGAAGCGAATCCTATTTGTATATCTTGCCATTCTTCTACATTCGGTATCTGAAAAATAAAAGAGTAATGTTAATTTCAGGAACCATATCATCCATCAACGTCAGGAAGCAACGTCGCATCAACGTCAGAAAGCGAGGAGGCCACGAATAACGTGGTCCTTGATGCTAGTGACAATAGCAACAACGCCGGTCATATAAAAGTGGTGAAGCCACCAAAAAAGTTAAAGGCGAAATTATCATCAGAACGGTCTGACATTCAAGCAGCCGTGAATGAACTCAAAGAGCTAAATAACAGTTTAGTAAACGTATCTGCCCCGATTACAAGAGAATTAGAAGATGAATGTGATGTTATTGGAAGACATGTAGCACTGCAGCTCAAACAGTTATCTTCGATTGATAGAATTGATGCGACAGATGAAATACAGGCGATACTCTCTAGATACCGTAAGAGAGCCCTCTGTGCTAGAATTGTGTATACACCTTCTAATTACAGTTCCGAATGTACGCCATCACCACCACAGCCTACAGTAAATTAAAATTTTCGGAGCAATTAAATTTAAAAGTATTTCCACTTGTTCAGTTGTCACTCTCATAACCGCTTTATATTCTCGGGGATCTTCATCATATAGCTCTTTAAATATAGTATTCGTTGCCCCTTTTCTTTGCAGCCAAGACCTGACCCAAACACTTCTCTTCTTTTTCTTTTTTTGTATAGCTCTTTCAATTTCAACACAAAGTATTTTCGTAACTGCTTTTATAGTGGTATGCACTGTGATTAAACGTGTATTTTGTGACAACATTGCACGAGACATGATACAGACGAGCTATGCGAGAACACTGGTGCAGTAGCTGTCTTCCTGCGACGCCAGCAGTTCGTATAGTGTGACCGAACGAGGCGAGTCGAGCTACTATCATACGAGTACACAGGCACAGTAGCTGTCTACTGTCATATCAGCTGCTCGCACTGTGTAACCTCGGCAAAAGTGTAGAGGGCAATGGTGTAATTTGTTCGCGACTAAAAGGTCGTAAGCGCCGTGGTTTTCCTGGCCTTTACGCGTTTTGTTCAACGAAGTTCACTCGCCCACTTCTATGCACTAAACTGTACAGAACGGACATTAGGTATTTTACCTATTTCTTAGGTTTAGTAAAAACAAATGTTTATTTTGTATGTTTAGTATTTACACATTTTTACAGTAATGTAGAAATTTACATGTTTGAAATTTACATGCTGAGGACGAGTACGACGATACTTACGTAAAAATTTACTTTTATAGATCAGAAAAGCCACGAGCATCGGACGATATGACAACTAATGCATTAGTAGAATTGCTACCTTCAAATTACAATGCATCGACGTCAAATAAGTAAGTTTATCATAGTTAGCTGCAGATGTATTTGTTATACATATGTATGCAAAGTTGCATAAATTTACCACACATTGTAATAATTTACTAACTTTTACTGTTTCAGTGTAACTTTAAACACTTCAGTTGAAGTGCCACTTGCAGAATGTGATGAATTACCTCAAAAAAATTACAATGAGTGAGTATAGAGTTTCATTATAAGTGATATAATATAACACACTGAACTATAATAATATTATTTTTCCGTGCAGACGAAGCTTCTTGATCATTTCAGAGATAAGATAAGCTATTTAAATTAATATTACTTTTTTTCTTTTTAGAAACATGGACCAGTTAATAGTTGAGATTGACAATGTCAAAGCAGACAATTACCAGCCCGTACACGGGCGTCGAATTGTTGACATATATTATTTATTGTCTCAATTGCAAGAAAAATCTCATCACAGCGATTTGTTTGACTGCAAATTGGCAAATTTCCAGCTAGTAGGAGAAAAACGGAAAGGATTAATTTCAAAGTATAAATTTCAATGTAACATGTGTAAAAAAATAGTAACTATAGATTCAGAAAAACTTGAAGATGCGGAGACAGTAAATGTAAATATAGCTGCTGCCTCTGGTATTATAGCTACCGGTATAGGATTTTCTCAATTTGAAGAGCTATTTGCTGCTTTGGATGTACCTGTATTTTCTTCAAGTTTTTATGCTAATTTACAAAACACTGTTTATGATAACTGGGAAAAAACTGCTACTGAATCTATGGAAGCTGCAGCAAATCGTGAAAAAGAAGCAGCGATTTCTGAAGGTAAAACTAAAGACGGTATACCTCTCATCGATGTATATGTTGATGGAGCTTGGAGCTCCAGATCTTATGGAAATAATTTTAAGGCCAACTCAGGGACAGCAGCAATAATAGGAAAAAAAATCGGCGAAGTTCTTTATATGGCCGTAAAAAATAAGTATTGTTTAATTTGTTCCCGGGCCGAAAAGAAGGGGCTTGACCCAATCGCCCATAAATGTTATAAAAATTATAGTGGAGCATCCAGCGCTATGGAGGCAGACATTATTTGCGAAGGTTTTAAAACTTCGATAGAAATGTATGGCATAATATATGCAAGGATGATTGGTGATGGCGATTCATCGACTTACGCCAAAATTTTGGCAGCCAAACCTTATGAAAACCACACTGTAGAAAAAATTTAATGTCGTAACCACATACTGCGGAACTTCTGCACACTGCGGAACACACTTACATAGTACGATCTTTAGCTGGAGGCACTGGGTTCGACCTCCGCCCAGAAAAAAAAAATTGTGACGAAAACAAATGTTTTTTCTACTTCTGGGTATAATATTTATATCTTAGAATGTTTACATTAAGCATAGTATCTAAATTGTCTCCGTAGATACAATCCATATATTCATTACCTAATTTAATTTTAACATAGCATAGTGTAACTTCTGAAATATTTTATTCTATGGCGTAGAACAAGTGCTTTGAATTAGGCGCGCGCGACCGCGTGTTTCATTGTTCTGAGTGCGGGATACATGGGCGCAGCCCCCCACACCTCACTTCCTAAAATCCAGGCGCGCGTCAAAATACCTCGCCTTAATCACAGTTTTCTCTGTAAATAGAAGCATTAAGTGTATTTCTGTTAATATTTAATAATCTTGAACTCCAAAGTAATCTATACTTACCATCCAAAGAGTCACAACAGCGTTCATCATGACGCTATACAAAAGAACACTTTTCTCAAATTAGCTTAAAATGGATTTGACTGCTATTGAAAATTACCTCCTGATTTGACCTTACCCAATACACCAGAACGAAAAGGTAAACGAGAAATAAAAAGAATGCTTTTTGCGATAACGTCGGCAAAATACAAGGAAATAAACAGGGAACAAAGAGAACAGTAAGAGGCAAATTTACGTAAAAAAAAAGAAAAAAAAATAATAAGGAAAGAAAAACAAACTACTAAGGGAAAAAAGAAAACTTCACGAGAAAATATGAGTAGAAATACATGCAAAATTTGTAAAAAGACACCGAAACTAGCGAGTCGTATTGTTTGTGATATGTGTTCGTCTATTTATCATGTCAAATGTATTCCGTCTAAACATCAAATGCATATTCCAGATGATATCAGAACAGATTCATTTGTGTGTCATGCTTGTTATAAAGAAGATAATGATAGTGACGGCGATGAAAAGAATGATAACTCAGATGGTGATTCGACTAAGTCCATTGAATTTGAAGAAAAAAAATGAATGAAAATAATATTTATTTAAAAACACTTAAATTTAACACAGTGTTTGAACTGCTCTCGTATAAGGTTTCCCTGTGTTACGAAAGACAGGCTCCTCCTCAAAATCTTATTCTTAGTTTACAAGTGTTCTATCATAATAAAAATGTATATATTATTATTAAAGTAGTTTATTGTATAATCGTGGTGCCATGTGTAAAAAGTGTCGTTTTGATAGTGTGGACCGAGTTATGGGAATGTTGTAACTGAGGACTCTTCTTTTTTCTAAAGGGGCGTGCGGAACTATTTTGTTGTGGAATCTAATTAAAGTGAGTAAAGTGAATAGCTTACGTACAGGGAACACTCTTGCCTGACGATATAACTGGTCTGTTGCAAATCGGTAGGGGAGACCTAGGGCAACCTTTAGTACTGCTCTCTGGGCTCTTTCGAATTGGATCATGTGAGTCTTAGCGGCATTTCCCCAAACACATATGCAGTAGGTTAGGAGGCATTGACAATGAGCTTTGTAGGTTGATATGAGAAGCTTGTGGTCAGCTGCGATACGCAATTGTTTGAATGCGAATATTAATTTGCGAGCTTTGGCAGACATTACGTTAATATGTTGTGACCACTTGAGATTTTCGTCGACTATTACACCGAGATAACTGATTGTAGGAACGCGGGAAAGAACTGGACAGTGACAATTTGACTGGACGATTTGGTTACATGGGAATGTGTGTAGTGTTAGAGACAAATCAGGACTTTTGGCTTTTGTCTTGCTAAAGCAGAGGAATTTTGTTTTTTGACAGTTAATAGTAAGAAGATTTTGGTCTAACCAGGTTGTTACATGACACATTCCTAAGTTTGCTATCCTCTGTACCTCACTCCACGTTTTTTTGTGGAATAAGACCACAGTATCGTCAGCGAACGTGATGATGCCAGCGCCAGGAATGTTTAAGTTACATAGACTATTAATATATAACAAAAATAGCGTTGGACCCAGCGTACTGCCTTGTGGGACACCGTAACTACATACGGAACTTTTACTGTGATAGCCATCAACTCTAACCATTTGTCTCCGACCAAGGAAATAGTCAGAAAACCAAGAGTGTACCACACACCTAATACCTGAACTCTCCAAACGCGTAAGCAATATCGGGATTGAGACCGTATCAAAGGCTTTCTGTAAGTCCAAGAATACTCCGACACAACACTCCCCCCTATCCAAGTACTCAGTAACTAGTGAGTTCAGTTTGAGAACAGCATCTTCTGTCGATCTGCTAGCACGAAATCCAAACTGATTATCCGATAGCAAACACATTTTATTCATGTAACTTACTAGTCTACGGTTCATGAGCTTCTCTATTATTTTGGACATAGTAGGTAGGAGTGATAATGGCCTATAATTCGATGGATTATCACGGTCACCTGCTTTGTGTATGGGACATACAACGGCAGTTTTAAAAGAATTTGGAAAAATACCTGTGATGAATACGATAGGCGAAACCAATAGTTCTTTGAACATTTTTAAAAAGCGGACAGTAATTTTGTCTCCTCCAGACGCGCTATTAAAGTCCAATTTTTCTATTATATTGGCGACTTCAAGGGGATCGGTGGGTAAAAGTGACATAGATTGTGATGGAGTTACAATGCTTTTAGATCTGATCGCGAGTTCCCTTTCGGTAAGCCCTAACTTGTTTAGCGTTCGATTGGCAAGATCTTTACCTATATTTGTAAAATATTGATTCATTTTATCCAGTGAAATTTCAGGATTATTATCTAAGGTAAGCAAGTCTGAAACGATGTCTTTATTTTTAGTTAAGTTACATAGTTCTTTAATTATTTTCCAAGTTTCTTTATTATTACCAACTGATTTTTCTAGTTTATTTCTGTAGTAATTACTCTTGGCATATTCTATTTTATTACATGTATTTCTTTAATTCCTATATTCTATTTCTAAATTTAAGTCATTAGGTGATTTTCTAAGGTTTTTAAGTAATTTTTCCCTTCTCCGAATAGATTTTACCATTCCTATTGAAATCCATGGTTTAAGTGGTTTAATTTTATTAGGTAGTTTAACAGTACGAGTACTTGTGTTCTTATTAATTATATTCTTGACATTAGTGATTAAGTATTCGCTAGCCGAGTTAACATCTGTCAACCTGTAAAAATTGTCCCAGTCTAAATCTAAAATATCTTTTTTTACGTTTACGTAGTCGATTTTGTTGAAAATACCGAAGAGGCAGCAAATGAAATATACAATCTCTATTTAAGTTCAAAAAATAACTTGAATTAATATTTGTAGTATGTTCCTACTTCTTTTTGCTAAGACTGATGATAAGTTAGGAATATTACCAAAATTACACAGAAAAAGCTGATTTAACACTAAGTTTTAGTACCTATTTACTTTAAATTAGATGATACGTACATTTTTTGAGTTTCCCATAGTTCCTATAATTAAAATTATTATCTTGAAGATACCTGTTTTATTTATATAATTAGTACGCTTTAATTAAGAACAAAGTAAATCAGCATCATCAGATGGAACTGACCAAGGACTGTCAATTGAATGTCCCGCGACTATGATTATTGTACAATGACTATGTTTTTTGCTTGCATAAATTATTTTTATTTTCAGTAATTAAACAACGTAAAGTATCGCATTGAAACCATATAAAATTAATAGAACAACCTTTCAGCTACTCAGATATACTACCGGTTTATGAAATATACATAATAATAATAATAATCCTTGGCCGATTTCGGCTACGGTGACAATAAAACTCTGCTACAATGGGTGCACGGTGTACCCTGATATGGCTAACATATCCAATTTTGGCACTAAATGTTCTGGCGCAATGTGGACACGTTAAGGTACCGTTGACGTAATTATAATGGATTGAGGAGGAGGGTGGTCTATTTTTGATTGCGTCCCTTTTTCATCAAGTTCAAGCCTCTGTTCTTGTCCTCTGTTCTTCAAATAATTGGACCTGCCGATGCACCAGATCTCGCCATTGTCTCCGCTGCTCAGCCAAAGAAATATACATAAATTATTGATGTAATCAAAAGAATTATAAAAAAAATGCTTAAATGTCCAACGACTGGTCAGTTACCCTACTTGTTTGAAAGAATAGTCGAACTCCTCTGACTAGATTTTTTAAATACTTATTACCTCTGGGCGGTATAACCCGCTGACGATGTAATTGCGCCCAATGAACATATAAGGATTATCTTAATTCTGTCCTTAAAACGATTAGTACGTAAAGTTCTGATGAAAAGTTATTCGAAAATTCTTAAAAAGTTCCTTAAATATGACCAAATATAAATATACAAAGTGATATTAGGTGTATTGCTAAATTGAACAAAGTCTATCTTAAATGTTGATTTTATTTGAGTATTTTTAGTTTAATCATGATAAAACAAAGTGAGATTTCGATTGTGAGTTTTTTTTTGTTTGTTTTGAGCCTAGTTATATAATTAAGGCTTAGTTTATAAAATGGGCGTCAATAAACGCATAACTTTTAATAACGCCCAAACTAGAGTTTTTAAAAAACCTGTATAACAATGTGTATTACGAGTAAAACTCATTGTAATGTGTCATTTTTCGTAGCATAAATAAACATCATTTGTTTAGAAAGTTGTTTGTTTTCTTATTCATTTAAATACCAGAACTAATTGAAATTAATGTTAGGTGGGCGTTAATCACCCACTGTACCTTATTTGGTCTAATATTTGTCACATAATTAAGATGTTTTTCTTACAACTACTAAGGATATCTAAGATATAAATAAAAATGAATATTGCTGAAAAAAAGGAAAAAAGTTTTGATAGGAGATAATTTAGCGTCTCACCTTTCCTTAGACATTATTGCTAAATGTAAAGAAAAAGACATACACTTCGTTTTTTTGCCACCTAATTCGACTCCATAGACACAACCACTTGATGTGGCGTACTTTCGTCCCATGAAAGAAGCTTGGAGACAGTTATTAAGTAAGTGGGAGAATACTGATGGTCGTTGCTTGAAAGCTTCCCAAAATTGTTGAAACTTCTACTTCAGCTACTGGAACCAAACAGTGGAAAGAACATTCGCTCAGGTTTTCGGAAGACGGGTATAGTAGGGGTACTATACCCGTCTTCCGAAAACCGAAGAAGTACTTTCAAGGCTTCCCAAAGAAAGACAAAGCACTGCAAATGACGCCGCTGCAATTGATGATTCTTTTATAAAATTGTTGAAAGAAATAAGGTATGGGACGATGGACGTAACGGAACCTAAAAGGAAAAAGAAATTAAATATAACAGCTGGTAAAAGTGTAGATCCTTATGAACTAATTTCAAAAATACCTGAGCAAACCAAAAAATCCTGCAAAAAGAGTTCACTAAAAAAACTAAAACGAACAAACCTTGGCAATAATGATAAGGCAGGACCTTCAAGAGATACAGATAAAGCGAGACCATCTACGTCAAGAGACGCAGATCCAGACGAATACAAAAAGGAAATTGAAGAAAAAGGATTAGAGTATAGAAAAAAAGTATCGGATGAAGATAATGGGACAGAAAAAATGTTGTCTAATGAGAATCCTAATTGTGACACAGGTTATAAAAAAGAGAAATCTATTAAAAACAAAGGTGTTGGTAAAAAAACAAAAATACAACTTCCAAAAACAAATGAAATAAAATTAGTTCCTATAGAATTAAAAAGTCCGTTCCGTATAACAGAAAATATGACAGAATAGCAATTTTCATTATCCACAGACATAGAATCAATGCCAATCATTTTATCGGAAGACATAGCTTACACACAAGAAGAAGTTTATGGTGATGTGATTGAAACCATCACAGATTTAAATTCGGTACAAAAAATAAATCTGCCTCCACCAAATAAAGAAAATAATTTAGTTTGCCTGAATTAAGAAACAAAAATAGAAGCAAAAATAAAATTATCATTTTATCGGATGAAATTATTGCAACTTCTTATAATAATAAAAGAAAGGGTGAAACAATGAAAAATAAAACTCATAAAAAATATAAGGCTGATAAGCACTCATCTTCTAAAAAGAATTTTTACAATGACGCCGATGAGATACTTAATATTTTAAAAGATTAATCTTTGAAAGAGTAATCATCCTATTTCATTTTTAGCTGTTTTTCTGTTGCTCAATGTAAACAAGACTGAATTGTCAAGTCATTTAATAGGTACCTACTTAAAAAAATACATTTTTGTTATCTTAGTATTGTAATTGACGCGAGTTCTGAGTATCTACCTCCTTTTTAAAATGTTCCTAATTGTAAACTTAAGAAAAATTTGTTTAAATATTATACCTACCTATGTAAGAGTAATAAAACTATAATTTTGATTTGCAAGTTTTATTTTATGCTAATATTTAGTAGTCTGAGCCGATTTTGATGAAACTTAGAATGTTGCCTAAGTTGGGCGGACTATCAAAGTGAATAAAAACTATTATTGTCAACCCTAACCAATAAATCTATTGACACCTCTTGCGATTCTATTGACCCCAACGGGGTGAATAGGGTTCGGGCAACATTTTTTTGTTTTTTTTTTCGCGAAAATGATGAAAACTCTATTGTTCCCTTACATTTTTTAAAATTTGAAGCAACCGGACAATCATCCTAATCAAATAAAGCATTTAAATTTATTCACAAACAGGTAAAATATGGCATCAAAGATAAAAATCCACCCTATTCACCCCATTTTACGGTACCTAAAAATTTAAATAAACTGTTTTCCTACACTTATAAAATAAAGTTGTTTTATTTAGAACACGTCACATTAAATTTACGTTTTATATTTCATCTAAACCTGCAGAAAAACGGTTTTTTTTTGCATATGCCGGAATCACCAGCACCCATTTACGGAATTACCTGGAGAGTCAAATTTTATACCATAATAACGGACATTTACGAGGTCCAGAAAAATTACGATTACTTTTATAAAATAGTTTAAATATAGTAGTGTTACATATTAATCTCCTCTCTGAAAACCTCTTTTTACGACTAAACTAACTTCAATTCGCTGATTTTTCCTGCTTTACTGGAAATTGCTAGGAAAGACAGAAATGCCTTAGTACTCCGGAATTACGTACATTTACCTTAATTACTGCAAGAAATCAATTAAATTTTACCGCTGAAACGATGGATTTTAAAGGTTGAGTACCGAGAAAGGACATAGAACAGTTTTTATCCCCAAAATCATTTGCATAGGGAATACTACATTTTAAATGCTATTGGCAAATCTTTCCCTGTTCTTCTTTAAACGGTCTTCCTTCTCGTTACTACTTTCTTCCAAACGACGCTGTCGTATTTGAACAGCGCGTTTAGTAGGTCTACCCATGTTGCACCTTAGATTAACTTTCAACTAAAAATAGAAAAATAAATTTCTTTAGAACAGTTAGGTAATTTAAATATTATTTTGTACTTTTTAGTTTAAATTTGTTTATATTTTTTCATTAGCATTAGCACTGTAGGCAGTTTTGAAGTCGGTTTTTGTTTTTGAAGTGAAAACTTCTTTAGCGGCGTTGTGCACTTTTTTTGGAATGGGTAAAAAATGATAAACTCGCGTCAGGACACGTGACCTGATCGAAAATTCGTAATGCTGGGGCCACACTAACGAGAAATGCCATTAATTATTGCGATAACCGGCGTTAACAGTAGGTGTAGCCACAATTTAACGCGATAATTTGACAACGGCATTAACATTGCCGTTTGGCATTAGGCGATAGCTCAAGTGGCGGTACATCAAAGAAACTAACGCGAGAATTAATGCGATGAAACGGCCACACTACGTACTTGTCAGTGTCCGTCGTGAGCGCAACGCGATCGCACATGTTTCCTTTTAAGCACGTTTTTGTTTTTAAATACCTACTATGGCTATGGAGTGGAGTAATGAGAAAGTAATTACATTTCTGGAGATTTTGCAAACGGAACCATGTTTGTGGGATCCAAAACTTAAGAGTTTCAAGAATCGTGGAACGCAAAGTGATGCTTGGCGACGAATAATGGAATTATTACCATTTAAAACAAGTATTGAAGAAATGAAAAAGAAAAAGGAAAGTCTAATGGGTTATTATAGAACCCATTTAAACAGAATTAAAAAGTCTTTGAAGTCCGGAGCTGGTAAAGATGAAGTGTACACAACTAATTGGTTTGCATTCGAAACGATGGATAATTTCCTGCGAGGAGTATATGATAGTAGCCGGACATTAAATACTGAGGTAAGTAATTAAATTAGTCATTATGTCAATGTAGTCAGTAGCAAGCGGGGTTTTAGGTTATATCGATAGTTGATTGGTATTTATATATTTTTAGGGTCCCGTACTAGAAAGATCCATACTAGTTAGGAATCTTATTGGTGTCGCTTAGCTATCTATCTGTTTGTCTGACGGTCTATGTATTTATGTCCATCTGTCTGTCCACTTGTTCTGTGTGACTGTTATGTCTGTCCGTCTGTTACTAATTTAAATATAAATATTCTTTCAGACACACGACGACAATATGGCTCAAGAAGGGAGTGAGGTAAAGTGTGATGGAAATGAGAATAGTCCTCAATTATCTATAAACACAGAAGAAGGTTCGCAAAATATACAAGAAGAAAATGGATCTCGTCCAAGAGAAAAGAAATATTATAAAAATTATTGTAGAAAAAGACAAGTAAGAGACGAGTTGCCTCAAGAAATCAAAGCAGCGCGACGTCAAATGGACGAGGCTTTTGAATTCATGAAAGAGAAGAAAGATGATGAATACGAGATGTTCGGAAGACTGCTAGCAAGTAAACTAAAAAAAATAAGAAATCCAAACACACGTGACATATTAATGAATGATATTCACAATTTAGTATTTCGTGCATGTATGGCAGATCGACTTGAGCAACAGTCTTCAGTACCTCAGTATTCTACAACCCAGTGTCCACGCCATTCAGCAATCAGTCCATCGCCAAATCCTCCAACATACCAGTCGCCTGCAGGCCACCCAACATCCCTGTCTCCGCGCCATCAAGCATTCAGTCCATCGTCAAATCCTCCGACATATCAGTCACCTCCAGGTCACTCCACATCCCTGTCTCCACGCCATCAAACATTCAGTCCATCGTCAAATCCTCCGACATATCAGTCACCTCCAGGTCACTCCACATCCCTGTCTCCACGCCATCAAGCATTCAGTCCATCGCCAAATCCTCCGACATATCAGTCACCTCCAGGTCACTCCACATCCCTGTCTCCACACCAAGCATTTAGTCCATCGCCAAATCCTCCAACATACCATTCCCCTCCTGACCACTCCACATCCCTGTCTCCACACCGTCAATTATTCAGTTCATCGCCAAATCCTATCCCAACTTACCAGTCGCCTCTATCTCACGATACAAATTGTCTACCTCCAGATCAGTTCTCAATTAAAACTTCCCAAGAAAATTTTCTAGAAATACTACCGCCAACCCGTGCCTCACAAATAGTAATCACAGAGTCCGGTGAAATAAAGATAGTTAAAGATTAAAAGTTATGTGAAATTTATGTTAATTACTCTGAGAAACAAATAAATGAAAGACTAAATACGATTATATTGTTTTATTTTCCAAAGTATAAAAATAATTAAATCAAAATAATAATTAATTTGAGAACTAGCTTTAGCTTTTAGGATAGAAATGGGTAATTCCACTTGCGTACCCTGGCTATCATTTTATGTCATTGACACCTCACAAATTATTCGTAGTCCTGAAATATTCTGCGAATTTATCCCTAACCTGGATTGCTGTTAGAGCTGAACGGCGTGCAATACTCTTCATTGACCTGAAAGCGCCTTCGCCATTTCCAATGTCTTTTCTCCAAGTTCCAGGATTTATTATTTCTCTATTGACAATTGTGTCAGTGTAGCCCGATGGTGTGTAAATTGACCGCGAGTTGGAACTTTTTCTCAAAAAGTTATGTAATAAAGCACATGCCAATACGACTCTTGAAGCTTCGTTTGGCTGTAGAGCTATGGGTTTTCTAAGTACGCGAAAGCGTGCGGACATAACACCAAATGCGTTTTCCACGACAATACGAGCAGCAGACAGTTTACGATTAAAGTTTCGTTGCATACTTCCTTCGGGGTGGTCTCCGGGAAAAGGTTTCATTATGTTGGGGTGCAATGGAAATGCATTGTCAGCAACAAAAACGTAAGGCACATTCACATCGCCATCAGAAAGTGGTTCAGGTTGTGGTAAATGTAGGGAATTTGTCTGAAGTTTTTCGAATAAAACACAATCTCTGAATACACCACCGTCGCTGATTCTGCCCTTGTTGCCTACATCGCAAAACATGAAACAAAAATTGCGATCCACTAAGGCCATCAACACAATACTAAACGAATGCTTATAATTAAAATATTCAGAGCCACTGTCAATTGGTGACACCATGACAACATGTTTACCATCGATTGCTCCCAAGCAATGAGGAAATGTATCTCTAAAATCAAATTCCTTTTGCAGCCATTCGTTTTCATTCTCAGGTAACCTGATCATGTCCTTCAATACAAATATGAGAGCAGCACAACATTCCCTTACAATATTAGAAATCACTTGGTGAGACATCTTGAACAAATAATGTAAGCTTCTGTAGCTGTCTCCTGTAGCTAAATATCGTAAAGTAACTGCTAGTCTAACTTTGGCAGGTATTGTGACACGAAATTTAGTGTTTTGTTTTTCTATCATAGGTCCGACTCTGCTTAATATCAATTCGAAATCAGATGCTGACATTCGAACGAATCCCTGGAATTGATTGCTTGGTTCAGCTAGTAGATCGGAGAATATTTCCTCCATAGAATTGCTGCAAAATAAAAAAGAAATACTTGTATTACTTCAAAAGCTCACTTTGATGTATGAAAAATAAATAGATAGGAGTCAAAACCTGAAAACAGTGTTAAAAAAAACTTTTATTTTTTTACACTGTTGTCAGTTTTTTCTATTTGAAATCAAATTTTAACCAATAAATAGACTTACATTGTACGATTCCTGTGCATTTGTATCATCCACCATCTTCTTTTTCTTTGTTTTCTTTTTGTCTTCATTCGGTAAAGATTTAATAAATTCAAGTAATAAAAATTTACACTCATGAAATACAGAGCTCTGCTATCGTCCATCTTGCTCGAGTGCAAGTAAAATCAATGCCGTTTTTATCGCCAATAATGGGCATTAACGTTTACCGTTCAAGTGTAGCCACCCACTTTAACGTGTTAAAAATTATCGCAATAATTATCGCGCTAATAGGCATTAACGTTAGCCGCTAGTGTGGCCCCAGCATAAGACGGATGGAGAGAAGACAGCTGGCGCGGCATAGGAGAGGAAGTATCCCCCTCTCTTTCTACGGCGCGGCGAAAATGTATGCCTGCGCCTGCTGTTTCGTTTAGGCGGCGCAGGGCGCTTGCGCGAATGTTCGTGGCGCATCCATGGATGGTGACAGTTGATGGCTCGACCGTCTGTGTAGTGGCCATACTGCTGTGTATTCGTGTATATAAAGTGTTTAAAATATGGAAATTGAACATCATCATCATCAAATTTAAGAGCTAGGCTCTTGTCGGTGGAGTTTTTTCCATTCCTCTCTGCTTTCCGCCCTTCTCTGAACCTCCTGATACGACCCGACATTTATCTTTTCTTTTATTTGCTGCATGTAGCTTATTCTTGGTCTTCCTCGCTTCCTTTTTCCTTCTATTCTTCCTTCTATTATCGTTTTAATAAAATTGTCGTGTCGAATCAGGTGGCCTAACATTCGTCCCCTCCTACACTCTATTGTTTCCATCAATCTCCTTTTTTCCCTAACCATAGACAAAACTTCTTCATTTGTTTTCTTCTCCGTCCAACTTATACGCTCCATTCTCCTCCAGCACCACATCTCGAAGGCTTCCAGTCTCTCTCTGCCCCTCTTTGTCAATGTCCACGCTTCACATCCATAGAGTGCTATACTCCAAATGTACACTTTAACAAGTTTTTTGCGAACTTTGCTTGATATTCTGGCCTTGAGCAGGTGCTTTTTTGCATTATAAGCTTGTCTCGCCATCGCTATCCTTGCTTTTATATCTGGTGTACATCTGGAGTCACTAGTTATCAAGCTTCCTAGATATTTGAAGGTTTTAACCTGTTCTATTTTTGTGTTATTTATTGAGATAGGGCTATATTTTTCCTTTTTAGAAGCAATTAGTGTTTTTGTTTTATTTATGTTAATTTTGAGACCAAATTCTTTAAAAATAGTGTCCATTTCTGTAACTAGTTCTTTCAACTCCAATCTGTTTTCTGCAATGGCTGCAATATCGTCGGCAAAACGAATGAATTTAAATACGTCCCCATTAATTTTGACGCCCCCCGTTTTTGATTCCGTTATTCTGCGTATCGCACATTCTATGAATAAATTAAAAATTAGCGGTGAAAGTGGACATCCCTGCCTAACTCCCTGTCTTATTTTTGCCTTTCCGTTTTCCTCTCCTACTTCTATTACCGTTTCTTGGTTTTTATATAATTCATAAATAATCCTTCTGTCTCTATAATCCAATCCAGCTTCTTTGAGTACTTCCATCATTATTTTCCAATTGACCTTATCGAACGTCTTTTCTAAGTCGATAAAAGCTATATGTGTGTCCATGTCAAAATCCAGTCTCCTGTCTATTACCAATCTCAAAGCTAGTATCGCTTCTCTGGTTCCCTTCTCTTGCCGAAACCCATATTGATCCGGTCCCAAAAAGCACTCTGTTAACGGTCTTATTCTGTTCTGAATTATTTTTATTAAAATTTTACTTGCCTGTGAAATAATACTTAGTGTTCTATGTTCTTCGCATTTGAGTGTGTTTGCTTTTTTCGGTAGTGTTACAGTCTTGCTTAAATTAAAATCTTGAGGTATTTTGCCTGTTTTATACATTTCTTGAATTAAATTAAAAATTTCCTCTTTCAACTGATTGCAAGCTGCATATTTAACCATCCCAATATAAATATTATCAACTCCTGCTGTTTTCCCGTTTTGAATACATTTCAAAGCTGTTTCGAATTCTTCTTTCAATATCAGAGGTCCCAGTTCTAAAGTATCTACATCTTCTTCTTTTTCCATATAGCTTTCTGACATCCCTTCTCCTAAATAAAGCTCTTCTATATACTCTATCCATCTTTTAATAATTTTTTTAGAGTCCATTAGTATTTTTCCTTCTTTATCTAATATAGCTGTACTTCGTCTCTTATGTTTCTTGTCCATTTGTTTAATTATATTGTAGGCTTTTTCCATTTTCCCCCGTTTCATCATTAACTCTATTTTATTGCATTTCTCTTCCGTATGTTTTTCTTTCGCTTCCCGGCACAGTCGTGTTATTTTGTTTGTTAATATTCTGTACTCCTTTGCCTTGACATCATCCGTCTTGTTTCTTAATTCTCTTCTCTCAAGCATTAGCGCTATAATTTCTGGGCTAAGCCAGTTTTTCCTCGGAATCAGCTTCTCTTTCTTTATCGTCTCTTCTGCGCTTTTGACCATTATGTTTTTGATTTCATTCCACCTTTCTTCAATATTAATATTTTGAATGTTATTTTTACATCTATCAATAAATTGAACAAAGTGCATATATTCAAGTTTTCACTTTTGCCAGCACTCCCAGAGTGCATTTTTTTTAAAAGAAATTTTATGCAATCAATATTTGTTTTAGCTCGACCAATGGCACCTTTAGATGAAGCCCGAAGAATATTGTCACAGGTGGAACTGCAAAGAGCTGCAGCAGATGCTAAACAAGCTCGAGCCCTCCATCTGATAGCTCAGAATTTGGGGCGGTTAGCGGATGCAGCTGACAGATACCTTGCAAGGAATGGAAATGGTACACAATAAAAGGTAAAATAAGTTTTTCATCTCACCTGTTCGGAAAGTTGAACTTTCATGTGAAGATAGCCGGTTGGGAAATTGCTTTTCCCTTTTACTTTATACTCCTACTATTGAATAAAAGGCACCTTCGAGAGTATCGATAGTTATTCCAATAGTCAGAGCTGTATCAGCTTTCGATAGTGATTTTAATATTGAACTTTGATACTATTGACAAACGCCTTAAATTCAAAAAGAAAATTAATTAGTTTTTTTTTTCAGGTGATTCAGGCTATCCACTACGCTCCTTTTTGATGACTCCATTAGTGGACACTAAACCTGATACTCCTCAACGCTATTACACTGACTTGCACTGTCGAGTCAGGAATACAGTTGAGAGGTGCATTGGAGTATTAAAGTCAAGATGGCGTTGTCTTTTAGTAGATGGCTGAATGGCCCACAATGGCTGACTAGACTACCTGTTCCAGAACTCACACCACAAGAGGAACAACATGAAGCATCTATGCAGGTTAATTATTTGATTGATTCATAAAAAGTAAAAATTTTGCAAGAGTCTTGTTTTTTTATAATATTATATGTTTCAGATAACACAAACACATTCGGAGTCCATTCTGTCTATTACTGAAGGTAGCAATACTCTATTAGCTGCTAGACAAGCTACACGAGATTTATTGATCCAAAGACTTTGGTCAGCACGATAAATTGAGTTTTTTAAATGTTGTCTTTATTGTTGTTTATATTACATTTTTGTTTTTTATATTAATAAATGAAATATGAACCTAATCAATAGTAGATTGTTATACAAGGGACGAAAGTGAACATTCCACTCGAGAAGTTTCTGGCGCTCAAAAGAAGTGAGAGCGCCAATAGCTCGAGAGTGGAATAGGTGCTTTCAACCGAGTTAAACATACTATTTTTCATTTCGACTGTGAGGAAAGAAATAGTGTATCGATAGACTCGATAGTTGAGGCAAAAGCAATAGTATCGATAGAATATCGATAGTATCGATAGTTGAGACAAAAGCAATAGTATCGATAAAATATCGATAGTGTCGATAGACTATCGATAGTTGAGGCAAAAGCAATAGAATCGATAGAATATCGATAGTATTGATTGACTATCGATAGTTGAGGCAAAAGCAATAGTATTGATAGAATATCGATAGACTACCGATAGTTGAGGCAAAAGCAATCGTATCGATAGACTATCGATAGTTGAGGCAAAAGCAATAGTATCGATATTATCGATAGTTGAGGCAAAAGCAATCGTATCCGATATTATTGTACCTATCTTATCTAATAACCATAATGTTTCATTTTCAGATACATGGAGATTTTTAATATAGTTTTTAATTGGATGAGCATTCCACAAATAAGAGTCGTGACTGGCTCCACCATGGCTGGCATCAACACTCATAATATTCAAATCTGAATCACAGAGCTGGAAAAAAGGAATGATTTAACTAATAATTGTATGTTTTGTAGTAGAAGTGCAAATTAGATTGTTTTTATTTTAGTGTAAGTAGTAATAAATGTAAAATTATTACTTAGCAACTCTTTTTATTTTTGCCACCGATGGTATACCTACACATTTATGTACAAGTAAACATTGATTGATTTCAAACATTCAGACAACAACAACATTGACATTTTAATGCAATATTTTTCAACTCTAAACTTTTACTAGAATCCTTATGGTAACTATGTAAGTACATAATATGTTATAAAACTAGTCTAAATTGCAATAGAAATCTTACTATTTGAGCATTAAGTGAATGATATCTTTTTCTGTTGAAATATCTTTCTTCATACTCTGATGGCCTCACAATAGCGATGTGTGTCCCATCAATACAGCCAAGCACACCTGAGAAACCAAACTTTTGATAAAATCTGAAATTCAAAATCAAGTGAAAATAATTTTATCATTTAAAGTAGGTACACATATTTTAATAGTTATTGTTTACATACCCATGTTTAATTACATTTCTTTCTTGCCTGCTTTGAGGAAAACGTATATATTTCGATCTAAAATGGTCATTATTTAGAGCTAGTGTTACAGCACATTCGTGCTGTAACACTAGCTAGTCAGTGTCTAAATGTATTCACATTTGGACACAGTGACTTGGTGCATCTTGTGGTGTGCACTAGCTCCTATGAATCTTTGATAAGACCCAGATGCATAAAAACTTAGGGCAGTTTAAACCTAAAAACCAAATAGTATTTAAGTATGTACTGTCGGCTAATGTGGTATGTTACCATGAAACCAATAAACATATTTTATGTACTTAATTACGTACTTACTTCAGACTCTGCTGATAAGCCTTCTTTACTAGATATATAGGGCTTTAATTCGTTTATAAGGTTAAGAACCAAACTCTTATTCAATCTATACAGTCCCACAAACTCGGAGTCGGGCATTTCAAAAGCTAATTAGATTTGTCTGAGCTCTGCGTTGCGTCTTCTATACATAAGAGCTTCTTCCAACCGTGCATGCTCTAAAAAGTTTTCGTACAGTCCTTAGTCTGCCATCATCCCAGAAACGCGCAATATTTACAGTAAAAACACTACACAGCAACATCCATTAAAACTGAGAATATGAAGGTAAAATGTTGGTAATCTATTAACATCTAACAATTCACCCATTTTGACATTAAATATGAATTCTCCAATTAGTCTAATGTGCGCCATATTACGCATTTCCATACAAAACTGTCAAATTATATGAATTGCAAATATGAATTGTTTTACGATCATTTCATGATTCATCAAATAACTTGTCATTTTAAGATTTTAAAAATGAAACATATTGTGAATGAAATATGAAACATCAAATGCGGCCGTTTTAGACCCGCTGCACTGCACCACGTTCTCAGATTCGTTTTGAGATATTCATATTATATTAAATAAATTTCATAAGTACATTTGCTCACCTTTACCTTTACCTTTGCTCATTTTCATAAATAGATGAATCACGTCAAATAAAAATACGACGCGTCGCCCAACCAATAATTTTATTTAATTTTGAATGTAGCGCTCGATACGACACGTGTCGATGTTGCCTGAGTTTGGTTTATGACTGATGAAGTAAATTTCCTCATTCTTTTTTCTATATCTGCTGTCCCACTCTGACGTAAATATTTGATTAGTTTCGGTAAAGGTACCGGTATAGTACCGGTACTGACGAAAAAATAGTACGGGTACTGGTAGTACAGGTACTATATCTGGTACCAATTGAGAGGAACACGCAAAGCTTTTCGTAGATGGCGCGATTGTCGACTGTACTTTGTTTACTTTAGTGTCAAGTGTCTAGTTGCGTTTTTTTGCGATTTACGGTGTTTTTTCATTGTAAAATGTATTCGTTGATGTCTGTTTTTCACCTTAAAAGCGAACTTCGTAGAAGGAATGCTTCGACTACTGGGAAAAAGGTTGATTTGATAGAGAGGTAAGCATTTAAAATATTTGAGGTTATATCCTGTTTTACTTTGCATAATTTTCGTTTCTTTGGACTAAATCTCCTATTTCTTCTAGGTTGGAGGCGTATGATCGACACCTTAACTTTGGTGCTGATTGCGACATTCAAGAAGACCCAACTTATAAGGTTCCGGCGTTAGAGAAATTTAGAGATGTAAATGCTGATTCTCCACTTCCAAGCCGAAGTAAACTTGCAATACAGCTATATTTTGAAAGGTATGTATGTCGAATGCCATAACATACCAATACCTGTTAATCACTTTTTTATCAGAAGAATTTGTCATCTAATGTTAGTTTTTTGCTGTACAGATTTAACAGCAAGTCTCAAGGGGAAATTCTCTATGAATCACGCCATCTTTTGACTGCTCGTTTCTGCTCAGAAGGTGATAACATATACATATATAAAAGGTCAATGTAAAGCGAGCATGAAGAAAGTTGCATACGTAGTAGATGCAAAATTGAGTCAAGATGGCATAGAAGAAAGCCATTGTGAGTGTGCTGCGGGGAGTGGCATCAATGCTTGTTGTAAACATGTATCTGTGCTGCTCTGTGCTGTGCATGACATAGTACATAACAAAATAATTAAATTACATCAGTCATGTACTCGAAACACTGATGACTTTTAACCAACCGAAGAAAGTATTCTATAACTCTCCCATTGCTGCCCAGAATTTCCCAAGTAAAAGAAAAAGAACTTGCAATTATAACCCACTGAAAGAAAAAGATGTGATGCCAAACTATTCGGACTATGTCTGTAATTTAGCTATAGGCTATGGCGAAAGCACTATGCCTATTCTGCAGACCACCCACCACCACCACCACCTGCTAATCCTCACGACATTGAATGGGATCACTACCCTTGCCTGAAAAAGTCACCCCAAGAAATATTATTAGAGAATTTACTATTGAAGAATGTAACTAGTGCACAAATGGCTAATGTTGAAAGAAACACCAGAGATCAAGCAAGTTCTCCAGAGTGGCATGAAAGGAGATCATGCAGAATTACTGCCAGTATGTTTTATTCTGTATGTCACAGTTAGAGTTACAGTACTGCTTTATTACAAAAAATACTGGCACCTAAAACTGTGCACACCAGAGCTATAATCCATGGTGTAACTAATGAAGTTGTGGCTCTGTAGGAATATGAATTGTATTTAGGAGTATTAGTTGAGAAGTGTGGTTTCTTTATTAGTGCCGAGTATCCCTTTTTGGGAGCTTCTCCTGATGGGCTTTTAGGAGAAGACACAATAATTGAAATAAAGTGTTCATATAGCTCAAGAAAAAGCTTAAGACGCGTTACTTTTTTTTCTCCACCGAAACGCCGTTGTCGTGATTTTTCATACTTTTCGACGTTCACTTACGAGAGAATAGTTAAATTTGAACAAGTAAATATTAGCCTAAAGTATGGGAAATTTATTCGTTTAATGAAGTGATAGAGAAAAATTCAGTTTGTTTTCTTGTACTTTGGGTAATAACTGTTTTTCCATGCACCTTTTTCGCAATTTTAGAAATTATTAGCGATGTGCCGAGTACGGTTTGACTCGAGTCAGACTCGATTCCTGCTTTGGACTCGCTTACTCGAATACCAATTTATTTTGATTCGAGTACACCGGACTCGATTCCGGTACTCGAGTCAGGAAGAATCGATTCGTACTTGCTAACTCGATTCTATTTATGCGAGTCCAACTAACTCGAGTCTAGTATACGAGTTTTGTTAACTCGCTTGTACTCGCAAACTGTTTACTTAAGCAATGAAGTGGCGCGGTTCTAACAATACAAACAAGTTTTAACCTGCAACTTTTTGTTTTGATTTGTTTGTTTTCTGTCAGTTAGCAGTTATTTTGTGTCTAAGTACTGAGTGAATTTATTTAATTGTTTTTTAATAGTAGAAGTGAAGTGATTTCTATTAGTTTTTATATAATTGCGCCGAAAAAAACCTCATCCTATTATTTACTCGACTTAGATTGAAAATTCTTCAACTATTCCCCCCGCTCAAAGTGATTCCGATTTATTAAGTGTAGTTTCTTGTTCTGAAGATCAAACGCCAGTCAACGAGGACAAGAACTCTAATCTATTCCAGTCAATGACAGATGGCGAAACACCACCAGTACCACCACCACGTAAACGGCAACTTCAGATGACTTTTCCGTCTAAGCAAGCTATGAAGGTGAACTCTAAAAATGTGGATAAAGCGTTACTAAGAATGGTGTGTGTTGATTTTCAACCGCTTGAAGTCGTTGAAAATACAGGTTTTCAAGAGTATACTCGTGCGCTTAACCCTAATTATGAGCTACCTTCACGAAAGATTCTTTCGGAAAAATTAATTCCGGAGCAATATTCTTTGGCAAGAAAGGCTACGCAAGAGATGCTTAAAGTAACAGATTACATTGCTTTGACAACAGACTTGTGGACCTCCAATAGCAGCAAAAGTTACATGACCCTGACGATTCATTTCATTTATGACGGTTAATTTAAAACTTTAACGTTATCTACCAGGGAAATTAAGGATACCCATACATAGGGACACGAAAAAAGTATCGATACTTTGTGGTATCGAGTACTTTTCCTTTCGATACCGATACTTTTGTACTCGATACTTTGTATTCGATACTTTTACTCAATGAGTACTTTTTGACAGGTATCATATCGAAAATCTGAAAAAGTTTTGAAATCACAGAATTTTGTTATATATATGGTCACACTTTTGCGTTGAGCTTCGTTCACTCAACTCTTCTCTTACTCACTTACTCACTCATTCCCGGCCTTGCTTGCATGCATGCATGCATGGTGGTCCGTTCCGTTCCCGTTCGTTCTCATTCCATTCGTGTCACGCGTGTCGGTCGTGTCGTTCGTTTTTCGTGCGTGTTGTTTTGATTCCGAGTTTTGATTTTATTCCTCTAAATAATTTTATTAAGTGTGCTGTACTGTATGCTCTTGATTTATGGATTACAAAGTACTCAATGTAATAAATAATGCCGCCTAGTAAAAGTGAACTTTGGCAGTATTTCAACAAGATAAACAACAATGAAGTAAAATGCAAATTTTGTTTTAAAACCTTAAAGTCGTCAGGGAATACGTCCAATATGAAGAAACATATGAAGAAACACCCTAATGCAATAAACGTAACAAGGTAAGTTTTTAACTATGCTTTTTGTAACCTAACCTAAAACTAACAAACAATTTACGTTTGATACCTACTAGGCGTTCCGTCTAAGAATTTTTGACTATAATATAAGTACTCAATCAATCCTGTACCCCTGTGTTGGTCATATAACATAACCATACATCATGTATGGTTATGTTACGTAGTGATATGCCGGATATTTGTTGTTTTTTTGTGAATCTTAGACGGATCTGGGCCCGTATTCACAACCGAAATTTACCGAATTTGCGAGTACATTGCTGGTTCTACTAAACGCGATCTTCTAAATATTCGTACAAAACATGTAATGTATCTCAACTTTCCCGAAGCAGATTCGATATCGAGTGATTGTGAATCCAGGCCCTGTTATAGTCATAAATTTCATTATATTTATACTATGAATTAATAAGAATGTGGGGGAATAATGAAATTAATTAAGTTTTATTTTTGTAGTGAAAATGAAGTTGAAAAGCAAACGAAAATTAAAAGGTCAGAACTGCCCAATCCGCCGCAACCATCGACATCGAGAACATCTGACTTACAGTTCCGACTGCTCATTCAAGTCATTCATTACCATCTGTAAATGTCGAGAGAGCTCCCATCTATGATAGTGAGAGGGAAGAATCAGAAACATCTGAGCCACTTACAAAAAAAAGGCAACTCTTAATAATTCAATCAATCGAACGAAAATATTCTTATTCTGACGGAGGAAAGGATCATTTAAAGCTTTGCAAATGTTTGTTATATTTTATTTGTGTGGATAAAAGACCTTTTGACATTGTGAAAGGGCGTGGGTTTAAAAAATTGATGCATCAAGCTTGTCCATCATTTAAAATTCCCAGTGTTGACACACTTAAAGCACAGTTCGATGCTTTTTACAGTGTTATGCGTTCGAAAATCGAAGATATATTTGACAATATTAATCATGTGGCATTAACTTGTGACATATGGAGTGAAATGATGACGGTTACCAGTTACTTAGGGGTTACTGCTCATTATTTGCATAATGATCAACTTATATCGCGATGCATAGCTACCATCCCACTGGATGAGCGGCACACTGGTGATTATATTGCTGAAAAATTAAAAGAAATTTGTGTGGGAATGCATATAAGTCTTGACAAAATATCAGCAGTTGTAACTGATAATGGCGCCAATATTACAGCAGGTGTATCAATTTTTCTAGATAAAAACAAGCGCTTACCTTGCTTCGCACACACTATTAATCTTATTGCTGAATCAGCAATGACAGTAAATGACTTCAATTTTTTAGTAAGCAAGGTAAGAGAGGTTGTAAAATTTTTCAAGTCAAGTGTAATTCAAAGTGATTTATTGAGACAAAAGCAAACTGCCCCTGTCCCTCTTAAGCTGATCTTAGACGTAAAGACTCGGTGGAATTCTGTCTATTATATGCTCCAGAGATACGTTGAATTAGCTCCAATTGTTCATCAAATTTTGATGTTGAATACCAAAGCACCACCCACACCTTCGGCTGTAGAAATGCAGAATATAAAAACATTAATTACTATTTTAAAGCCACTGGAATATATTACTAAGGAGATGTCAGGTGAACAGTACGTGACCATAAGTAAAATTATACCCATGGTAAACTGCTTAAAGGCACAGATAAATGGCATCATATCTGTGGGTGATGATGATAATAACAGTAGTTTAGTACAGGCAGTAAAACAAGAAATAATAAAACAATTAGAACGCAGATTCGGACATATCGAAGATAATCATTTGATTGCAGTATCTTGTTTACTTGACCCCAGGTTCAAGAATATCCATTTTCAGGATGCCAGACCTTGTGCAAGGGCAATTTCTTTGCTACGACGATTTATTACTTCCACTCCCAGTAACACTAGCGAACCTGATAGTGACGATTCTACTCTGGAAACAACATATGATTTCTGGAGTCACCATAAAAAGTTGGCTCATACGAAAGAGAACAAAAAAAAAGGTTCTTCATTAGGTACAGTCTGAAAATAAGGATGACGAAGTGAGCCATTACTTGTCTGTACACGTGTCACCTCTTTACACTGATCCATTAAAACAATGGGAAGACATGAAAGTGATTTTTCCCAAATTGTTTAGGCTAGCCCGAGAGTACCTACCAATACCAGCAACATCGGTCCCCTCCGAACGTTTGTTTTCGAAGGCAGGCAGTACCATAACAAAAACACGAAACCGATTAGAACCAAAACGGCTAGATAAACTCCTATTTTTAAGTGATTGCACAGAGGAAGAGTGGGACATTTAAATAGAGTGGAAAGTTTCAATAAATGAAAATAAATATACGCTGATTTGTCAATTTATGTTTTTTATTGTTGTAATTGAGGTGCTTGTGGCGCAGTGGCGGCAGCGCTTTGGTAGTGATACCAAAGTTAAGCAACCACGGCGCGGTCGTGATTGGATGGGTGACCATTCCGACCATTAAAGTGACGACCATGACAAGCATCTCCGTGCTTCGGAAGGCACGTTAAGCAGTTGGTCCCGGCTAATATCTCTTGGTATTAGTCGTTAAGCCTAGTCAGAGGCCCTAGGGCGGCTTGATAACATCTGACAGTAAGGTTTGTCACTTGCCTTACAGACACCCCTCCACCAATCCGCACTGAGCCCGCGTGGTGGAGTATGGCTCGTTCCTCCTCATAGTTGAGGTGAGGCCTTTTCCCAGCAGTGGGATCTAATAGGCTGACTTAACTTTTTTTAACTTTTATTGTTGTAATAAATATCTATAACTTGTTTTACCTTTCTTGCATGCAAAAACTTATTCAACATTGAACTGTTAGGAAAAATATTATACGAGAGTAATTTTTTGGACAGATTAATTGTCTTTATGGCGCTTGCTCCCGTGTATCTACTAATTCTAATAATTTGTTTGCTATGATGGCAGACAGAAAAAACCCTACCAGTAAATTTTGTAATTCTCTACGTAAGTTTGTCTGTCTTGGTTCTAACTTGAATTCTTTGTTAATTTGAAATGTTTTATGTCAAAAACAACACACAGACAAAGTCGTGCGTGGGGTGGGTGGGCAACAGCTAGTCCACAATAATTGAACTAAAGAAAAGACTAAAGTTCTTAAGAAAAGTATCGATACTTTGGGGTATCGATACTTTTGTTTCGATACTTTTATGAGTACGATACTTTTTTTTCGATACTACTCATGAGTACAGTATCGATACTTTCGATTCGATACCGTGTCCCTACCCATACATCAGAAAAATTAGCTCGAGAAATGAAAGATATATGTGAAACCGAATGGAACATTTGGACAAAATCATTTGCGTTACAACTGATAATGCGGCTAATATAAAAAAGGCTGTAATTGATATTTTGCAAAAACGTCACCACAGTTGTGCAGCTCATACTTTAAACTTGGTGGTTCAAGATACCATCAAAGACAATGAACTATTAATTCGATTGATTGAAAAGTGCCGAGCAATAGTAGCCTATTTCAAAAGAAGCAATAAGGCTGCATATAAATTAAAACAGGTTCAAGAACAAATGCAACTGGAACCCTTAAAACTAAAACAAGATGTCCAGACGAGATGGAATTCGGTGTATTATATGCTGGAACATCTCGAAAAGGTCAAGATACCTCTTTCTGCTGCAATCTCTTTATTACCTGGCTGTCCAGATAATCTTAACGCTGACGAATGGACCGAGGTGCATGAGTGCCTTTGCGTGTTAAAACCTGTGGAACAAATGACGGGTATTATATCTGGCGAGCAATATCCAACGTTATCCTGCATTATACCTCTTATTCGAGGCGTACAAACAGCACTAAAAAGTTGCAGATCTAATTCCGAAGTCGCTAGCAGATTAAAGATAAAATTACTAGATGTTTTCGATAGAAGATTTGGCGGTCATGAGACAAACAAAACTGTTGCTAAAGCAACATTCTTGGATCCAAGATTTAAGAATGCTGGTTTTGGCGCCGAGACAAATGCAGATAATGCTCAAAAATTTGTTGTTGACGAGTTGATGATATTGGAAACACAGGAATCTCAAGCTCAATTGCAGACCGTGCCAAATAGATCTCTACTGCCGTCTACTTCAAGTCTCGAAACACCTACAACTTCATCTTCAGATTCCCAGCAGATACATTCAGAGGTGACTGGCGACAATTTATGGGAGCATCTAGATAAAAGGGTGTTGGAATTTTCAAGCAAGGAATACCCCACAACATCAGCAATTATTAAGGTGAAGCAGTACGTAGAGCTACCGTATTTGGATAGAAAAGCCAATCCACTCGAATTTTGGGAACTTCGCAAAATCACCAACAGCGGCCTATATAAAATAGCTTTAAAGTATTTATGTATTCCAGCCACTTCTGTGCCTTCGGAACGAGTTTTCTCCAAGGCTGGACTTTTATGCAACCAACGCCGCAATAGACTGGAGGCCAAGAAGATTGACCAAATCCTTTTTTTGAATAGTTATTTCAAATAACTTTTATTGTCTTATTTTGTTTTTTATATATTAATTTAGTTATGTACGGTATTGACTGTAAGTACAGTTAAGGTAGCTTCGATGGATACCTTCCTAAATGTTGTATTCTGAGCTATTGAGTTTATGTACCCACTTTTTGTAAAATTAAAATGGTTTGCTGATGTAAATTTTAATGCTTACTATTTTTACCTAAATAGTATCTATCTAGTGTTTAAATCTATAGGATTGTTTCAAGCTATCTCAAATGACCAAGAAATAATTAATAGTATCTAGAGTCTACGACGTGAATAAATTTGATTATGTTCTATTATGGTGTTTTGTTTATCTCTATAGAACTCCTACGCTCTATGTTTTTATTTAATGTTTTTAATTATCTTTCATTAAAAAGTAATTTAAACAAAATTGAACGAACTTCAAAACACAAACGAAATAACTGAAAAGGGATAAATAATAACTTAGATACATAAATATTTAAAATCATAAAGCGTGGGTTTCTTCATAATCGGATATGAGCAATGTTTCTTTTAAGGTCGATGCCAACCGCAACATTAGGAAGAAAGGACTCGGTAATGAGGGTTGATTCGAGTCCAGCCGGAATTGAAATACTGACTCGAGTCCGGCCGGACTCGAATCAGTATTCGAATACCAAACATAGAATTCGAGTCGAGGGAATCGAGTCATGATTCGAATACCGTATAAACTGACTCGAGTCAACTCGATCCACCAAAACGACGACTCGGCACATCACTAGAAATTATGGTCTTCTATGCCGTTCGATAGGGACTAAAGTGATAAACCTGAATTTAAATAAAAATACGTATTAAATTCTTCATACTGTGTTCCATGGAAGTGACAGAGTGAAAAATTCAAATATTTATTGATTCATTACTAAAATAATTAAGTAAAACTGCCGAAATACGTCAATAATCGTTCAACTTCATCGCTATGTTTGACATATTACAGATATTCCATATACAATGATTTTAATAAATAGTATACATTGAAATAAGGACAATATAAAATAAAAATAAAAATAATTTAATAAAGTCATTCTATTTTTTAATAATTACTTTCATTAACGCCTTATAAACAAGCGCATGAGCCGCGTGAAATCAGTCCCGGCCGAGGCCTTCCAGAGAGAGGACGTATCGCTCCGTTCCCCGCGCGCCTGTTCCGCATTATCGTAATTTTGCTTGTTCGTCTAGAACGCTCAACGCTGTTTGATACTTGGGTGAGTTAAGTAAAATAATTAATCTCAACTGATATAACTGAACTATGACAATCAGAACATGCTGATAATTGTATTGTAATCTAAATAAATATTTTTTACCTACGTTTAGCATGTGAAATTAATTATTACATTACATTGTATATTTAGTTTTTGCTTTTTATTTAATTTAAGTTTTATGCTTGTAGGTATCAAATCAGAATGGGTAATAAAAGAACAGAATTCAAGTTGAAAAAGAAAAAAGGGCAAATCGAGAAATTCTTAATTATGCAAGAGATGTTAAACGGTTAAAAAATTCTCATGCAGATGAGCTATCGGAAAATGTCACCAACAAAAACAGTATTCAAGTAAGTTTTTATGCGAATCCAAGTTGAGTAAAGGCCCCAGTACACAATGGCCCATGCGTGCCCACTACAGGCCATCGCCATTGTGTACAGGGGGTAATGGTATATGATGGCGGACAATTGTCCATCGTGGCGCGCAATCGGGGAGTTGTCGGTTTTTTGGGCACACTTCAAAGGAATCGTGGCGTAGCGTGGCCTGTGGTGTTTACACAATCGGCCATTGTTTAGTTCGTCATCGGCCGCTGACCGGGATAGTACACTTTTGTGTTGCGTGCTATTGGCGTGGCGTGCGATCGTCCAAAATGTCAACAGCGTGGAGCAATGAAGAAACTTTCAAGTTTATTGATTTATATCAATCTGAGCCCGCAATTTGGGACTCAAATAATGCACTGCACAAGGATAAAAACAAGGTATGTTTATACTAATTTTATTTTGATAGAAATTATGCTATCTATACTTCTATACTAATATTAGGAAGGACTTAAATTATTGTTTGTTGGAATTGAATAGGCTCCGAAACTAATGTACCAATTTGAAAAATTCTTTTAGCATTAGAATCCTACATTATCCCTGATGAAAATAGGCGATAAAAGAGCCTCATCTGAAAATAATAAATGTAGTATTGTGGTGTTTTCAGGTGAATGATGCATGGAATCGCATTGCAGACTCCCTGCAAATTCCTGTTCCGGAACTTAAAAAAAAGAAAGAGACATTGATGTCCGCATTTCGGATGCATTTCAAGAAAAAACAAGATTCGATCCGATCTGGTATGGGAGAAGATGAAATTTACAAGCCAATTTGGATTTTTTATGATGCCATGGAGGCATTTTTAAAAGGCAAATACACTGCTAAAAGTGTAATTTCAACAGATGAGCAAAGGGTAAGTAAAACAATTAATTAGTTTCAAAATTTTTTATTAATAAGTAACTAAGTATTTATTCATTTTGATTTCCACAAATTATAAACTAATTAAATTATGCATCATAGGCCCTACCATTGCATAGTCTTCTTTGATGGATGTAATTCATAAAATTTGATCTTATTTGCGTAGCATTAATAGGAGCCCGACGAGGTACAGATTGTAATGGTAATAGATTTTCTTCATGGTTTACTCTCATACCTACATGGATTAATTCACCATTCCTATCATAGCTGTCAGTACTGCCTGGTGGAGTATAAATATTGCGAGATGATTTGCTCTTTCTTAAAAAATTGTGTAGTAATAAACAGCTGTGGGTTATAATAGAAGTTTTAACGACATCTAATGGAATAGGTCTTTTAAATACTCTAAAAACTGACGATAATATCCCGAAAGTATTTTCTACGACCGCACGAGAACGTAGTTGTTGATTGAACATTCTTTCTGGGGTACCCAACTGATGATGTCCAGGAAAGGGCTTCATAATATGAGTACTAAGAGCAAAAGCGCCATCACCCAAAAAAACATAAGGCATATTAGTATTACTTCCAGGAAGTGGGCAACTAGGTGGTAAATTAAGGGTCCCATCACATATTTTTTTCCACAAATTGCTTTGATTTAAAACTCCTCCATCACTAATTCTCCCTTGGCTTCCTATGTCAGCAAACAAAAAACAGTAATCACTATCTACTAGGGCTAATAAAACGATGCTGAAACTTCCTTTGTAATTAAAGTATTCAGATCCGGTATGAGCTGGTGCTAATATGGTAATATGCTTCCCATCTATCGCGCCAAGACAATGGGGAAAGCTGAATCCTTCCGTTTTGGTCAGCCATTCTTCAGGACTTGTGGGAATCTGAAAAAATAAATATATTTTTTCAGGTAGTCATTGGAGAACAGACAGAAGAAGAAACGGAAAATCCAAGTGATGCTAGAAACAACACAGAACCAAAGGACATGAATATAAAGATACCTGTACAGAGGAGACGTTCAGTTAAGCCACCTGAGTTAGAAAAAGCAGATAAGAAAATGTCAAAGGCTTTTAATACGTTAAACCAGGCTATTCTCAATAAAGACCAACAAAATAAAAAAGAGGACGACTGCGACTTGTATGGGAGGCTTCTTGCTAGCAAACTCAGAAAATATTCAGACAATGAGAGACAAGAAATAATGTACGAAATTGATGGATTACTATTAAAACGCCGTCGCAATTGTAGTCCTCAGTACGTGTCTTCACCTTCTCAAATCATTATAAGTAAACGTCCGTCTTCTTCAGCCACCAGCTATTCTTGTCCATCACCGTCGTCATCTTGGATCAATCGCCCCTCATCGTCTTCAAATCATTATATTACTTCTCCTATACAAAGCCCATCACCTATTCCACCTGCGCAAACTCCATCCCCTTTTCCACTTACTGAACTCCCTAATGCCTCATACACACAAGAAGTAGTTTATCAATCCCCCAACAGAATCCATACACCTGTCCCTACGATCCATATACCTGAGGGATCCATGCAAACAATTTCTAACGAATTGTATTCTCAGACACAGAGTCAGTCTCAAAACATTTTGGCTGATGCTTATGCAAAAGCTTTGAATGACGATTGTTAAAATAACCAATTAAAAAAATGTAATGGGGCAATAATTATTGATTAAAAAATTTAAAGTATATACAAATGTTTTACTAACTCACCTTAATCATGTCCTTTAGCACTTGGTTCAGAGCCAAACATACTTCAGGAATAATTCTAGATATGAGTGTACTTGATATTTTAAAATGGTAGTGCAGGCTCCTATAACTGTCTCCAGTCGCAAGAAATCGCAATGTCAATGCCAATCTTATTTTTGGAGGTATTGCTTCTCGCCAATATGTATCCTTTTTTGCAATAATTGGCGATATTTTTTGCAATATATACTCGAAATCACTAGATTACATACGAACAAAGTTATCGAATTCCCCTGATGGTTCTGCAACAAGGTCGCTTAACTGATTGTCCATGAATTGCCTGAAAATGGTAAAAAAAAATCTTAGTCATGTTCTTTACGTTAACATTCTAAATATTAATATCATAACCTAAGTACCACATTAAAAAATCTACGTACCTTGTCCTGTTTCGATGAATGGTCAGCATCCATCGCCTTTTTCGCCATTTCTTTTTAATAACTTTGTGACGGTACACACTTCTGTAATACTTGTAAACAGTATACAAATAAATAGCTGCAGCCGTAATTACTTCGACGTCCATCGCAAGTGGTTTGCCAGGCAGCAATGAGCCATGCGCCATTGTGTGAACACTAAGTGATCGTGGCCTACCATTGTGCATTGCAAAGCGTGGCCCATCACAGGCCATTGTGTACTGGGGGCTTAAGAGTGAGATAGCGCAACTCGATTAAACGTTGTCACAGCGCGTAAAGTCATCGACCTCCAACCTTGGGGCCGGCGGAGGCGGGGCAACGGCGAGTAGCGTGCGGTGATAGAGCACGTTGATTTTATTCTGACTTGATAATTATTTGATATGTACCTATCATTTACTCATTCAAAATATTATATGCGTATGTTCTTTTCATAATTTTAAATATTTATTTCCTTTCAGCCGAGCGAAAAAGATGCTGGTACTAATGATTTCGCCGTAAATGTGCCCAGTTATTCTGACTTAGTTCATGACTTGGTAAGTATTGACTAGTGCCTACCTATTCATACTTAGTATTATGTAATATGTACCTTTCAACATAATACAATTTTATTTCATTTCAGCCGAATAAAAAAGATGCTGGTACTAATGATTTTCTCGTAAATGTGCCCAGTTGTTCTGACTTACATGATGACTTGGTAAGTATTGACACTATTGACTAGTACTAGTACCTACCGTGACAACCTCCGTGGTCTAGTGGTTAGAGCGTCGCTCTTGATCCGGGAGTTCTGGGTTCGATTCCCAGGTGGGACAACACAAATTAAGAAATTAATTTGTTTGATTGTCCCCAGTCTGGTTAGGAGGACATTGCAGGCTTGAATCAACCTGATTATCCGATAAGGAATGATTCCGTGCTTCGGAGGGCACGTTAAGCCGTTGGTCCCGGTTACTGTCTCTGACAGTGGTCGTTAATGAGTCAAGTCAGACGCCTATGGCGGCTCATAAAGTCTGACAATAGGACGCATAGTTAACTATGCAGCCCACACGATAGAAGAAGAAGAAGTACCTACCTACTCATACTAAGTATTATGTAATATGTACGGTGGTGAAAGGTGGAAGGTGGGAGGTGGGTTTTGAAAGGTGGAAGGTGAAATGAGGGAGGGAGGTAGGGGGTGGAAGGTAGGAGGTTAAAGGTGAAAGGTGGGAGGTGGATGGTTAAAGATGGGAGGTGGAAGGTGAAAGGTGGGAGTTAAAAGGTGGAAGGTGGATTCTATGTGTAACTATGTAACTGCAACATGTTGTACTCTGTGACCCTGTATAGTTTTCCCATACATATACATACAAATAGTTGTCTTTTAAACCCAGTTTCATAGTACCCTAATAGAATCTAGTTATTATAATATAACAGAACATAGCTTTATTTGCAGGTGCCAATGGATGATACAGATTCAGACCATGAGTTGACAGTAGAACCTGAAAATGAAGATATCGAATTTACGGTGGAGGGTAACAGGATTGTTGATTTCACCTATATTTACAAGCAACTTCTAGAAATTTCTAACCACAACTCAGCCCTAGGTTGTAACTTGAGCTGTTTGAAAATGACCAAAGAGATCAAGAAAGGGTTTCTTTCATAATTTTGTTTCACTTGCCGAATGTGTAATGTAAAATCTGAATTAAAAAATTCTAAAGATCCAGATTGCCCCGCAGAATTAAATATTAATGACATTGCAGTGAGCAGTTTTATGTCGATAGGCGCAGGTTATTCAGGTTTGGAACAAGTTTCGGCTTCTCTTGATATACCATGTATGTCCAACACTATGTACGCAAAGTGCCACAAAAAAGTTTGTAAACTTTTGGGAATTAGCTAAAGAAAAAAGTATGGAAGAAGCGGCTAAAGATGAATACGAACTAGCTGTAAAATATGGTGAAGTCGACGCAAATGGAGTACCTATTATAACCGTGGTTGCCGACGCATGCTGGTCTAAGAGGTCTTATAGAAGAAATTACAATGCCTTATCGGGAGCAGCAGTAATAATAGGGTACAGGACGAAAAAGGTTATTTACATGGCAGTTAAAAATAAGTACTGCATGGTTTGTGCTAGAGCTGAGAACATAAAACGATCGATACCTGATCATATATGCTTTAAAAATTACACAGGATCTTCTAGTGGCATGGAGTCAACAGCTCTCGCTGAAGGTTTTAAGGCATCAGTAGCTACTCAGGGTCTTATACATATATTCAAAACTGATAGCTGACGGGTATTCGAGTACATACAGTAAAATAGAGAAAGCGAAACCTTACGGAAATTTGGTAGTTGAAAAAATAGAATGTAGTAATCATTTATTAAGAAATTATACCACCAAATTGGACGATCTAATAAAAAATACACGATATCCACTGAAATACCGGAAAGCAGTACAAAATAATGTAATGCGCCTGAGGCGTTCTGTTACAGGGGCTGTGGGCCATGTTAAGGGGCTAGATAACCTAAGTTTTCAGCAAAAAGTTGTAGAACTTAAGCAAGACTTGTTGAATGCGCCACACCATGTTTTTGGTGATCATAGCTCGTGCAAATCATACTATCGACAAAGGATGCATCATCTGAAGAAAATTTGGTTCCAGGAATGAAAAGTACGGAGGGAGGCTTTATTTTCGCAGAAATAATGAAGATTACGTACAGATTAGTCAATAATGCAACAAGTCTCGTGCATAACGTAAACAGTAATATCGCTGAAATTTTCAACAGTGTGATAGCCAAATTAATTGGCGGTAAGCGAATCAATTACTCCACAAGGCAATCATACGGAGGGCGATGTGCAGCATCAGTAGTATCTTTTAATTCAGGACAACCACAAACGTTTCTATGTAAAAAAGTTTTCCTACGAAGTCCTAACAAATCTGTAAAAAGACTAGAAAACAGACGCAACACACAAAGATTAGCTTTGACAAGACGCAGACTAAATAAAACTTTTACAGTCAAGCCACAGTCCTCTAAAACTGATAAAAATTACGGCGAGTCCTGTGAAAAACCTGACTTGAGTGACACTGATTTTGAATTTGCGAAGAATGAACATTTGAAAAACATCACTTTATCAGATGAAGAACGCCTTGCACTTGAACGCAGGACTATTCTACAAGGCGAATCTGTCAAATGGCACCAAGAGCGCAAGTTGCGACTTACAGCTTCTATTTTTGGAAGAGTCTGTAAACGAGGACTAATTAAATGCGCGCCCCTAGTCAGAGATATAGTAAATGGAAAAAATTTGGATCATGTCAAGTCTATTCAATATGGCCAAACTTGTGAACATCTTGGACGTAATCAATTACAAACCATTTTACAAAAACCCATTGAATTATGCGGTCTATTTATAGATAAAGACTCACCATTTTTAGGAGCGAGTCCAGATGGTCTCGTGGAAGAAGACAAAATAGTTGAAATAAAATGTCCTTATTCAGCTAAAGGAATGAGTGTTCACGATGCCGTCAAAAAGAAAAAAAATACTTTTTGGAAAATGGAAAAAGATAGGACTATAAAATTAAACAAGAATCATAACTGGTACTTCTACTTCGACTGTTTGCTTCCTGAAATTATCGATTCAAGATTAGACCGGCAAATGGAAATAAAAGAGCCAGAATACATTTTAGAAGCTATCAAGAAAAGAGAAATGATTAAAAAACGAAAAGTTGTCCAAAAAGATTGAGCCAATTAATATATATAGGTATTTTAAATAAAATACCTATATATATTAACGTAAATACGTTCTATGTTCTTTTATTATGTTTGTTACACGTTATAAATTAATTAATCAACACTTTGTTTTATTCTACCCAACATTATTTTATTTAAAGACATAAAGTATCCAAACTATTAAAAGATCAAAACCGTTAAATCGTCGTACTAGACAACGACGACCCCGTATTACGCAACGCACACACGCGTCCGAGAGCTGCCGCGTTTGTGTGAGTGCGAGTCAAATACCTATTTCGGCCCGTCTCGAATTAACGTAAGGCCTCTTAATCAATTAAATAACAAAAAAACATTCTTACTATGCTCAAGTGCAAGGACAGTTATATTGCACAGGTAGGCAGTACTGCAATTTTATTGTTTACACATTTGTAGACATGAAAGTCATTTTTATAAATAAGGATGACTGTTATATCAATGAGATGCTTAACAATTTAATTAATTTTTACATTCATCACTTAGAACCTGCGATTTTAAATAAATTCATGTATAAGGACTACTTGAAAGTAATAAAAAAACAGATATAATGTTGTACAGTTTTTTATTTATTTTGCTTCATAATAAAGGGTGTCCAGTAAGAGTAGCGGGAGTTTGTTTGGCCGGCCACATACACTCGGAATCTCGTTTCGAAATTCCGAAACGGAATATCGATTCGGAATTCCGAAACGGAATATCGATTCGGAATATCGAATGATGATCTCTGCATTCGGAATGCCGGATGGAAAAAAGCCGTTCCTGATGCAAGTCTTCCATAGATTTTGTTTGGGTCGCATCACACATTCGTAAATTCCGTACGGAACGCGCTCAGTACGCGTCGCATGATCGTAGCGAGTAGAGGTGTGTATTTTGAAGCTCCCGCGCCCGTTTATTTTCCCGCGCAATGACTGACATAGAACATCTCATCATAGCCGTGGAAGGATACCCATGTTTATAGGACACTAGTCATGAAGATTACCATAATAGAGATATTAAGGATCTAGCGTGGCAGGCCATTACTAAAGAAATATACAGCGACTGGAAAACTTATGATGAAATTAAAAAAACAAGCACATGTAACGGCCGGTTCACACATGTCTCCGTTTTACTGTTCCGTTTTATCGTGTACGTTTTTTTTTCGTCCATGGCGTATGTAGTTGTATGAGCGACTTCACACATAGCACAGTATTCTGTATACAGTAAAAAATATCGTTCCGTAAAAAAATGACATTCCGTTTTGTCATCGAATACTGGACGACGGAACAATAAAAATATACGGATACGTAGAATCTTAACGGATAGATACTGTGTGCGTGGCGGGCGGTGTGTGCGGGGTGTAGGAGGGGGAGTGATGCGACAGGTTTTGACTCGCATTTTCTATTGTACATTCATTCTCGCGCGTGCATTGTGTGTAGTAATTATTATAATCACTGATCAACCATGTCAACCAAGGAGTGGGAAAAGTTAATAGACAAGGAAATGTTAATTAGTTTGGTGGAAGATAGGCCAGTCCTTTGGGACAAGACGCTGGATAAATACAAAGACAATACTGCAAGTATTGCAGGATGGCGCGAAATATGCGTTATTCTAATGGAGGATTTTGAGGCTATGGAACAAAGACAAAGACAAGAGTTCGGTAAGTGTCTGTTTTATTATTTTTTACATTCTAAATAGCTTCATCCTGCCATGGAACTAATCCAGCTTCGGACATGAAATAGTTCACAAATTCTGTTCGAACTAAATTGGCAGTATTACCACCTCGTGTTCTTACTTCACGGGGTAGATTTTCGTAACTAAATTCTTCAGATACGTTATTATCACTGTTTGAGCCCTCCTTGTCCCTTATAAAGTTGTGTAAAACAGTACATGCCTTAACAGTCCATACAGCTGTTGATTTATCGATGTCTAGAGGCCGATGGAATATTCTCCACTTATTAGCTAAGATACCGAAGGCACATTCAACGTATCTCCTAGCTCTAGTCAAACGATAGTTGAATATTCGCTTATTTTTGTCCAGATGCGTCCCGCCAAACGGCCTTAGTAAATTTTCGTGTAATCCGAAACCTTCGTCTCCAATGACCACATAAGGAACTCTCGTTTCTGAGTCTCTTGTTAATGGGCATGGTGCTGGTATTTGTAGACTGCCATCTAGCATCATTTTCCAAAATGTTGTCTCCTTGAATATTGATGAATCGCATTCTTTTCCATAAGATCCGACACTGACGTATACAAGCGATAGTCGGAGTCTACGATCGCTAATAATATGATGGAAAAAAAATCCTTGTAATTGATATACAGTGAACCGCTATTTAGTGGTTTTTTAAGTCGGATGTGTTTTCCGTCGACAGCGCCGAGACAGTGGGGAAAATTAGCTTTTTTGTTAAATCCACTTGCTATCTGTTCCCATTCGTCGACTGATGTAGGAAGTCGCATAAATTTTTCACTTAAATTGTTCCATATGCATCTTGAAACTTCTTTAATAATGTTGCTAACAGTCGATACGCCAACGCGATAGGTGTAATGAAGATCTTTAAATGAACACCCGGATGCTGCATACCTGAAAATAATTTTAATTGTTTTATTACTGGTTTTAGAAAAACTTGTTATGAAAAAGTAGAGACAGATGAGAGATGCCTGGGTGAGAACACTAAAAGATAAAAAGAATTGCAAGACGTCTGGTTCCGCTGTCTCAAACACGAAACCCTACAAATACCATAATCAGATGCTGTTTTTGAAAAAAGTAGTTGCTGCTGGTGAAACGCACGAAAGCGTCTCTGCTAAACAAACTGAAGAACACGCCGAAGATGACACCACGACATCGAATGAACCTACAAACGAAGATGACAGTGTGACTACAATGACACAACTTGACAATGACAGTCAAAAGGACAAACAAAATCTAGTCCCCCCGTCAAAACGCAGAGCACCAGTCAAAAGAAATTTTAATGAAATGGATGCCAAAATGATGTCCTACATTGACTATCAGATAAAACCGAAGAAAATTGAGCAGGATGATCGCAATTTATCGTTCTTCAAAGGTATTTTGCCGTCCTTGGCTTTGCTTGATGATGACCAAACTTTGGAATTCCAGTCAGGGGTGATAAACCTATTACAAAATATTAAACATAGGAGAGTTGGCCAGTCAACTTATAACTGGTCAGCCTATACGCAAACATCTGGTGCTAGTCACTATCAATCCCAGGGCTGTTTTAGCAGACCACAGCCTATTGATAGTGCACTATCGCCACTACAATCTGTATACAGTAATGCTAGCAGATCACAGCCTACTGATAGTGAACTATCGCCAGTACAATCTGTATACGATGATGCTAGCAGACCACAGCCTACTGATAGTGCACTATCGCCAGTACAATCTGTATACAGTGATGCTACGTTAGATCTGTCTGAGTTTTAAAAATAAAGTTACGTACCTTAAAAATATCGCTAGTTTTTCTTCTGGGCAGATACTTTTCCTCCAACGAGTATCTTGCTTTTTTAAATCCTTTTCCAATAGTTTAAGAAGTTCATCAAAAGTAGACATTGACATACGAAAGTAATTGAAAAATTTCGATTCATCACCTCGTAACTGACTCATAAGTAAACTGTAAGCACCCTCTCTAGATCTTTGGGCCATAAGTGGATGCTGCCAATAACGTCGAATCTTCCTTCTCCGACGATAGTACCAATACAACACGACAGCGTCCATCCTTGTAGAATAGCGGTGGTATACTGAGAGTTTTCTGTTCACACATCGCATCCAGTAATGACGGATCCGTTGAACGTTATACGGGGCCTATGTGTGAACAGAGTATAAATTTATGACGTATCCGTTAAAAACATACCAGTAAAACGGACTCCCATGTGTGAACGGGCCGTAAGTTGATCATTTTTATTAAGCAATTTTAATAGTAATTATAAATTATTTTGATTACCTATTATTCTTTCGCGATATTGGAACGATACTTCTCCAGATGGTGAAACGAAATAATTTGCAAAATGGTCCCTTATTTCTCGTCCTATGTTGTTTGATCTGGGTGGTGTATTGAATGGCAGTTCTTCTAAGTAATGCGACAACGTGTCTTCAAAGTTATAACCGTCTCTTCTTCTTACAAAGTTATGCAAAACGCAGGCTGCTTTGGTAACCAGTACAGCGAAATCGGGGGGTATTGTCATAGCAGTATGAAAAATTCTCCACTTGTTGGAAAGGATTCCAAAAGCACATTCGACTATCCTTCTAGCCGATGAAAGTCTGTAGTTAAATATCCGTTTTTTTGTATTCAGGTTACTTCTAGGGAATGGTCTTAAGAAATGATTGCCTATTGGGAACGCTTCATCGCCCACAAACACATATGGCATTGCTGGACTGTTAGTGCCTGGTAACGCTTGATCTTCTGGTAAACTCAGACGGTCCTCGGTCAGTTTTTTAGCAAATGTCCAGTTTCTAAAAACATTGCTGTCGCTGTCTTTACCGTATGATCCTACGTCGATTGCGATGAAACGATAGTCAGCGTCGACTATGGCCAGTAATACTATTGAGTGGTATTTTTTGTAGTTAAAGTATGTAGAACCACAATGCAAAGGTGAAATCAAACGAATATGTTTTCCATCACACGCACCAACGCAATTAGGGAATTTGGTACGTTTGTAAAAATTTTCGGCGATCTCCATCCAACGTTGTCTTGATGACGGTGGTTTCATTTCAAGAGGCTGTAGTGTGTCCCAGATAGCTTGACATGTTTCTCGAACTAATGCAGATGCAGTTGAGCTGCCAATATTAAAATCAAAAAAAAGCTCTTCGAAGTTTTTTCCCGTAGCAAGGAATCTGAAACAATAAGAAAATTAATTATTATTAATGAGTAGGTACATTTTATCATTGTTTTTTTTTTTAATAACAGGTAACAGCCTCAAGAAAAAGTGGACTTATATCCGAGATTATTACAGAAAAGACCAGCAAAGAATAAATAATACACCATCAGGATCTGGAGCAAAGCCTGAAAAAAAGCCATACACCTATGCACCATTCCTGGAGTTTTTGAAGCCCACCTTAAAGAGAAGAAAGTAAGTTGATGAATTTTTGCCATACAAAACTTCAATTTATTTCTATTTAAATTTAGTGATAAGTTTATTTATGAGGTTAAATACAAAATGGAATCGAGTTTTGAACCTGACCCTGTATGTGATATTCCCGGCTAGATTCTAGTACTTACAATGTGACTAGATAAGTTAAAATAAATGTAATAGGTATATATTATTTTCAGAACCGAAGGCAACTATGATAACGATGAAGATGCACAAAATGAGCCGAATAATATGGAATCAAATTTATCAAATCACAGTGAAGACATGGAATCCTCACTGCGGCAAAATAATAATGCTATTTTGGAAACACCAGCTGTGGCTTCCCCACCAGTTAAAATTACCAGTCGAGCAAATACTACCACTAAAGTGACTAGAAACAAAAAAGATGTACCAGAGAAAATCCTTAGTATTTTAGAACGGCGTACAACACAGCCATCTTCCACAGAAGCTTCCATAGGAGCTTCTTTAGAAGATGACGATGTAAAATTTTTACTAAGCTTCCGTGAAGATATGAAAAGAATGAGTCCAAGCCAGAAATTAGATTTCAAGATTGAAATGCTTCAAGTGATCAAACGAACAATAAATAATAGTCAATCTCCGTATTCTCATCCTTCCACAGCAAATCGTGACTCAAGTCCTTGCACTTTCATCCCCAGTCCTTCGCCTATTTCCAATAATTCTACGCATAATATCCATTCGCCTCTGATACGAAGAATAAATCCTAGTGATTCTTCATATTCTCGCCCAAATATATATACAATACAGCAAATTCTGTCGCTTACATCTCCAGCCCTTCACCAACCTCCAATATTTCTGTGCAAGGTCTCACGTCGTCTCTGATACCTACTGTGAATATTCCAGATCAAGTTCTTATGGATACTAATTTGAACTCTATTGACAATTCTCAAGTAGTGGTAGTGAACTCGGAATATGATCCAATTGAAACATATCTTGCCTTTCATAAAAAATAGTACAGTAATTACATTATGTAATTACTTAAATTACATATCATTTGATTTTAGTGGACACTGAAATTCAAAAGCTATGGCAGAAATATCAATAATTCCTGATTTCTTTTTAACCGACGAAAAACGGAGGAGGTTCTCTATTCGACGCGTATATATAATTTTTTTTTTTTTATGTCCGACCACGCATAACTTTTTACTGGTTGGGCCGATTTTGATAATTCTTTTTTTATTGGAAAGGGTATACCCCGAGGGTGGTCCCATATAAATTTGGAAAAAGAATTCCAACTTTAAGGGTAGGAAAACAGGGGATGATTGATTGTTCACTCATTGATTGTAATGTATGACCACGAATATCTTTTTACAGAGTAGTCCGATTGGCTTGTGATTGTGATAATTCTTTTTTTTTCATAAAAAAAAGATTAAAATAAAATTTTTAAATAAAAAATAGAACCGACTTCAATGAAGTCTGTGCTTTGGCAAGGTCCTGAGGGGCTCCGACTTCATTGAAGTCGGTTCTATTTTTTATTTAAAAATTTTATTTTAATCTTTTTTTTATGAAAAAAAAAGAATTATCACAATCACAAGCCAATCGGACTACTCTGTAAAAAGATATTCGTGGTCATACATTACAAACATATTTTTTTGTGAAGTATGCTTTATGTTCTATGTTAACACTAAACGTTAATAGGCCTAGTAATTTTTTTGGAAGTATTTTCTATGTTAACACTAATATGATTATCCTTGAAGGCTAAACTACCATTAAAAATTATAAAAAGCACACCTTCAAAAAACTACTAGACCTTAAACCTAACCTCACAAATACCTTACTCCGTAATGTTAATTGATGAATAAATGTTATCTTAATGTTAATTGATTAATAAATCTTACCTTAATGTAATAACTAGTTTTTCTTCTGCGTTGATGGCTAGTCTCATATGTGTATCCTTCTTCTGAAGCTTTCCTCTTATTTTGTAGAATAATTCGTCGAAAGATTTTATAGACATCCGATGATATTTAAAGAATTTCTCTGAATTGGCTCGTAGTTTTGCTCTTTTTCTATAAAACTGGCTGTCTTGCAACCTTGTGGTATTTAAGGGATGCACCCAGTAACGGCGGGTTTTTTTCTTCTTTTTTTTAACAAGATGTAGCAAAAATGCAATCGCTATTAAAAAATCGTCGTCGAACTCCATATTGCCGAGAGCTACTAGAATGTCTGCACTCAATGTCTAGCGTCTGTCTATTGAGCCTTGTTATTTCGAACGGAAATAAACGTATGTGTGTGATATACGTACGAAATCTCGAATCGATACTTCGAAACGAGATTCCGATTCGGGATTCCGTAGCCTTTATTGGTTTACGGCGTCAAGTGAAGTAGCAGGGGCGCGGGGAGGGCAACATCGCGTCGTTTCGTGGAATTTTAGTTGCCATGGAGCCCTATCCCGGAACGCATCGCGCTTTTTGCATGCGAGCGTATTATCGCAATAACGATTCCATTGTTACCGCTCAGCGTTTATATCGCAGAGAATATCGCACACGTACAGCGCCAAGCGACGATGTCATACGAAAGTGGATTAAAATGTTCGAGAATACCGGGTCGACTGTTAAAATTCAAAATACAGGTCGCCCGCGAAGCGTTAGAGATGCAGAAACAATCGAAGAAGTGAGAGTTTCAGTACGTGAAAATCCGTCGCTATCAATTCGCAAACGAGGACAGGAACTAAACATCAAAAAATCTTCACTGCAGGTCATTTTGAAGAAAGATTTGCATCTCACAGCCTACAAAATCTAGTTAGTGCAAGAACTGAAAGATTCCGATTATGAAATTCGGTTAAATTTTTCTACTGAAATACTAAAGCGATTCCACAGCTTTGACAATATTCTGTTTAGCGACGAGGCCAATTTCCACCTAAACGGTCATGTTAACAAACAGAACTCTCGCTACTGGTCCAAGGAAAACCCTAAAACAAAACATCAACGGCCACTTCATAGTCCAAAGGTCAACGTTTGGGCCGCCTTTTCTGGTAGAGGCATAATCGGCCCCTTTTTCCATGAAGACAGACGTGGGCGAGCAGTTACGGTGAATACAGACCGTTATTGTGACATGTTAAGGACTTTTTTGGCGCCAGCATTACAAGATTTCCCAGGGTTTAATTCAAGAACATGGTTTCAGCATGTTGGAGCCACATGCCACACCGCAGGGGCGTCAATAGAGGCTGTAAACGAATTGTTTCCAAACAAAGTTATCTCGCGTAGGGGCACCATTAACTGGCCCCCCAGAAGTCCAGATCTTAGTCCTCTCGACTATTTTTTATGGGAATACCTTAAGGATAAGGTATACGATAACCACCCAACGAATCTAAGTCAATTGAAGGAGAACATCACGTCAGAGATGAGGGCAATCCCAACTTCGCTTTGTCAACGCGTCGTCGCCAACCTGCGTTCAAGGTTAGAGGAGTGCCAGCAGCGTGGGGGTACACATTTAGATAATGTTATATTCGTCAAATAAATTTCCAAGAAACAGTTTTTGAATTAAAAATAAAGGATATAATTAATTTATTGTATTTCTCATTTTCTTTAACTGACAAATACCCGGTACCCTTACTGGACACCCTGTACATTCCCTAAAATTGCAACACATGAAACATATGAAAAAGATTTTACTTGCTATTGGAATGTAGCTATGGTCAAGATCGCTTTTCAATATTTTATAAGTTTTCGTTAAACCTATAATTCTTTCTATGTGAACTCGCTTATTTGCAAGCTCTCTATCTTTCATTATTGTGAGGCCTGGTAACTATGATTTCCCTTTTAGAAAAGATGGTATTTGAACTGTAACATTTTTTTCTGCAAACATACAAGGGCCATTCAATAAATACTTAGCCTACAAAAGAAAAAGGAAAATTTTGAGAAAGTAGAGATTTATTTTTCAACATAGTCTCCTTTCAATTCAACACACCTGGCCCAGCGATACTCCAACTTTTTCAACCCGTCCAAAAAATACGATTTCCCGAGGTCTTCAAAATAGGCCTCAGTGGCGGCGATGACCTCATCCTTCGACCCAAATCTTTTGCCGGCCAGTGACTTTTTCAGATTTGGGAACAAGAAGAAGTCACAGGGGTGAAGTGAAGTCAATACGGTGGATGGGGCAGCAATTCGTAGCGCAATTCGACCAATTTGGCCATGACGACGGCGGAGGTGTGAGCCGGCGCGTTGTCGTGGTGGAACAGCACTTTTTTCTTTGCCAAATGGGGCCGTTTTTTTTCAATTCGGCATCGAATCGGCCCAATAAGTCAGAATAGTAGAGCCCCGTGATTGTTTTACCCTTCTCAAGGTAATCGATGTAGATCACACCTTGCGAGTCCCAAAAACACTGGCCATCACCTTTCCGGTAGGGATAGCGATCTGAGATCGATTAATCGAAGAATCGATTTTTGTAGCCAAAAAGATCGATTTTTGAAATCGATATGTAGTACTGTATCGATTCAGTGAATCGATATTTTACCCTTGAAAATCGACATTCGATTTTATTTTATTTTTCGGTATAAACCAAAAAAGTATTTACAATTAATTGAATATTCCCGTATTATAAGAGTGCTGCCGGCTGCCGGTTAAAGAGTTAATTATTCAAAAACTCGCGAGATGGCTGTATGTTTGGATTCTTTCACCTCTCATTAATAAAAAAAAGTTACGTTTATATATTTTTTATCATCGAATTACCTGATTTTTACTGATGAGAGATCGTTAAATTATAATATGTATCTTGTTTTTTAAAAAAATAGATTTATATTACATTATAAACAAAAACTTGAGAAAAAGATCAAGTTTTTAGAAATCGATCTTAGAGCGCTTGTAGACGTCCGTTTTTTTCACCGGATAACGGACCGTGTTTTTTGCCGGATTCGCGGTGGTGTATGAATTATAATGAATGTGTGTACTTGCACCGGACATCGGTCCGGCGAACAATTTACGCCGGATGCACCACCCCTTCCCCTCGGCGCGACGGACACCGGTCCGGTGTAAGAAATGGCGGTCATCCACGCCAGTGTATTGGTGCGTGTTGACGCTGCCGGACGTATTGCCTGTTTTCTGTTAATTGAGTGCCGTCTACCTGCGTTCTTTTAAAAATGGGTGATATTGACATGGAATTGTTAATAAGTTTGGTTGAAAATAGGCCTGTACTGTGGGACAAAACCCAAGAGTGCTATAAAAATTGACAGTCGAGTTTTGCCGCTTGGAGAGAAATTTGTCTTGCGTTAAATGAAGGTTTTGAAACGATGTCCGAGAAAGAAAAAAATGATTTTGGTAAGTAACATTTTATTTTCATTATTTTTATGCATGTTGATTTTGCCATGGTACACGCCCTACTGGTGACATGAAATACTCTGCATATTTGTTACGAATCATATTTGCTGTTACATTACCTCGTGTTGAATGGGAACGAGGCAAATGGCATAGAGTAGACACCATGTGTGAACTAGCAGTGTCAGTAGCATTATTAGCAATACCCTCTACTTTATGAATTATGTTTTGTAATAAGCAGCATGTTTTTACAATGTTAACAGCAGTATCTGTTGAAACATTTAATGGTCTATGCAAAATCCTCCATTTATTGGATAAAGTACCAAATGCGCATTCGACGTAGCGTCGCGCTCTTGTGAGACGATAATTGAAATTTTTTTTTATTGAGTCAAGTTGATGCCCACCGTAAGGGCGAAGTACGTGTTGATGTAAAGCGAAAGCTTCATCAGCAACAAATACATAAGGTAACTCACTGCCTGCACCTGGCAACTGCTTAGGTCGAGGAATATTTAATTTATCGCCTACTATTCTTTTCCAAAATTCTGTTTCTTTAAATACTGCTGAATCGCATTCTTTGCCGTAGGCTCCAACATCAATAAAAACAAAATTATAGTTTGTGTCTACCACAGCCATTAATACTATTGAGAAATAGTGCTTGTAGTTGAAAAACATTGATCCACTTTCTTCTGGCTTGATGATTCTAATATGTTTTCCGTCAATGGCTCCCAAGCAATGAGGAAAATTTGCATTCGTCTCGAAATTTTTTGCTATTGTTAACCATTCGTCTTCCGATGGTAGTTTCATATAAATTGGAGAAAGGGTTTCCCACAATGCTTCAAATACTTCTTGTACAATACAGCTGATAGTTTTTATACCCATTCTGAAACTGTAATGTAGATCACTAAATGTGTTCCCTGCAGCTAAATATCTGTAACAATTTTTTCTTTTTTAGGCAAAGATATCATAAAAAAATGGAACAATGCAAGAGATAACTGGATGAAATATCACAAAAAAGTTAAGGAATGTAAATCCGGCTCTGGTGCAAAAAGTCTACGAAAATATAAATTCTACGATCAAATGCTCTTTTTGTGTAAAATTGTGACTCGCCGAACAACGGAAGCAAGTATTACATCAGAAAAAAACATCACACAATCTCACAACAAAGAAACTGACTCACAAACCAATAATGACCCTACCGCACTAGCCAATATTACCGATTTAACAAAAACAAGCAAGAAGAGAAAGACAGACTGTAGCGTAGTTGATCGACAAATGCTTACTTTAATTAAATCAGTTGAAGATGAAGACAAGAGTAAGAGTATGTGTTTTTTCAAAGGTATTGCTCCGATTGTAGACAAGTATAGTGATGACGATTATGTTGAATTCCAATATGAAGTCATTAAAGTTATGAGAAATTTAACTCGGAGAAATCAAGCGTCCATGCAGCAGCAAAATTACAATTACAATATTAATCGAGGCTACACTACGGCTACACCCGACTACAGGATACACGAATATCAACCAACACAACCCATTCCATCGACATCCAGGATGCCCTATGAATATAAGCCAACACAACTCATTCCATCCACATCCAGGATGCCTAAAGAACTCATGCAGCAAGATGATTCCCAATCTTCAATTATTACTGAATTAAGTTCAATCACATCGCCTGATTACGATTTCGATTTTTCTAAAACTCCTTAATTTATTTTTTGAGTATAATAAAACAATTACTACCAACTAAATTTTGTTTTAATTAATACAGGTAATCAATCCCCTTTTCTATAATTTGAAATTGAACATCTCTTTAACATACCTTATCGTAACGGCTAATCTCTCTGCCGGGGAAATAGATTTACGCATGTCAGTATCCTCGTGTCTTATTTTATCATATATGGCTGTTAATAATAGTTGAAAGGTTTCTTTCTTCATCCGAAAATAATTGTAAAATTTAGTTTCATCTTCTTCCAACTGCGTAAAAAGAGTTTGAAATGCACCATATTTTTCCCTTTCCAATAATATAGGATGCACCCACGATGACCTTTTACGTTTTTCTATTTCTTTTTGTTTCTTCTTGTACAAATAGTAGGCCAATACAAGTTTTTTTTTCTTATTATTCGACATTTCACACGTGTGTAATTTCTGACTACCAGTTCAAAACTAACGCATATAGACAGCAGTCCATCCATCCGGTAAAAAAAATATGTATACAAGGATAGCCGTTTATTGACGGTCCGTTATCCGGTGAAAAAAACGGACGTCTACAAGCGCTCTTATTGGCCTCGATTTTTTTGTGGATCGATTTATTAGGTCACGATTCGAATCGATTTAAAAATCGATGTTTTTCGAAAAGAATCGCCATCCCTACTTTCCGGCCGATTGAACAGTCTTTGCCTTCTTTGGAGCACGTTCGCCGGGTAAAGTCCACTGTTTCGACTGTTCCTTGGTCTCTGGTGTGTACCAGTGAACCCATGTTTCGTCGACGGCCACAAAACGACGCAAAAACTCTGGCTTAGTTGCGTTGAAACAGTGCCAAACATGTCGCCGATGTGGTCTCACGGTTGCGCTTGTTGTCTGGTGTGAGCAAACGCGGCACCCATCGCGCCGATAACTTTTTCATACCCAGTTCTTCGTGCAGAATATGATGCACTGTCCCTTCTGCGATGCCTACAGTCTCAGCTATCTCGCGAATCTTCAATCGCCGGTCTGTCAACACGAGATCGTGGTTTTTTTTTACGTTAACCTCCGTAGTAGCCGTTTTTGGTGCACCTGGGCGTGGCTCATCAAAAACCGACGTGCGGCCACGAGCAAACTCGTTAAACCAATTTTTGACGGTTGCCATCGAAGGAAAAGAGTCACCGTACACAGCATCCAACCGCTCTTTGATTTCGCTGCGCGTTTTCTCTTCCAAAAACAAGAATCTTATCACTGAACGATATTGTTCTTTTTCCATTTTTGTCAAACCGACCGACACGCTCGCTTCCAGAGGCTGTCAAAACAAAACAAATGAAGGGAAAAGACTGAAAACTACAAAGTAGACTTCAAAAAGTATTTACTGCACGATAGTAAAACTCTTTTGTAACAACAGCGCCATCGGGCGGTGAGGCTAAGTAATTATTGAGTGCCCCTCGTATCTTGAATTGTGAATCCTCTATCAGCAAGTATACTGTCCCCACTTTGGCATTTTGTCATAAGTTCACTGCGCTCTACTACTTGTCTATCACTTACTGATCCTGCGTAAGCTTGAGAACAGTTGGATAGCAGACCACCAGGTGTAGCACCAACTTATATTTTAAGTGTATTGGCATGTTTATAGCTACTCCATGAAGCTTGTTATGATTTTGTGTTTTTAGGTTTTTGTACTTTAATTTCAGTGCCATCCAAAATAACTCTAATATAAGGATCATAATTTTTAAAACTCTCAGGCATATAGTACTGAGTTAATTCTTCACTTTGCCAAATATTAATTTTACTCCATAGCTGGTAGATAAAGTTAATTCATGTTATGAATATGTTAGAAACAGTGGTTTCACTTACATTGAAGAATCTACTTAATTCAAAATTACACTTATTTTGTCTCAGTTTCATTAGTGTCAAAAAAAATTGGTCTTCTGTGTTCAAGTTGATAACACTGTTACTATAATATTTGATTTTATAAGCCATCGGGCTAAGAGTTGAGTACACAAATTCAAATTTTCTGTATAATTCAAAACCTGTATAAAACTTAATCGCTTCATTATCATCTTTGTATCTATTTATGGACCCATACACATGTTCATGGTCCACCTGAGTGCTTTTTGAAATAGATTCGCTATTTAAATGGTCTGCTGTTATGACTGATGAGCTTTGATCATCTGCATGAACTTCTTCCTCGCATGCTATTTCTGGAAGCAAGACACATGTAGGGTTAACACAGGACTCGTTGTTGCTGGTTAAAGGCTATGGTTCATCATATGGTAGCACATGTTTGCTGGTTGACGGCTCTGGTTCAACTTGAAACAGTTTCTTCCGACTTCTTTTCTCCAGACGCTGTTGTCGTTCAAGAGCATCTGGGTTTTCTGGTTTAGTTTTCGTAAAACAGAAGATAGATGGTACGGACGACTTCTTAAGGAACTTTGCTAGTGGTTCATTACCTGTCGCAGAACAAAAAGTTCATGAGTATTGCTCAGTTATAGATATCAACAGAAGAAGAATATAACTTGAAATCAATAAACTTTGTTTGCTGCTTCTTACCTGTGTAAATGTTAACGGAAATGTATGTAATCCGTCATTGTATACAATTCCTAGGAAATTTATATAATTCCTAAATTTGCTCGGAAATGTGTGAAATAAATTTTATAACACACATTTCCTAGTAAATCTATACATTTCCTAAATAGCTAACGGAAATGTATTACTTTAAAGATGTCCATTCGTATGCGGGGATTGCGGAGCGAGGGGAGGGTATTGCATCATCCCAACAGGCAATCAGTGCCGCGTAAACATTCAGTGTGCATGCACGTCGCTCGCTGTTGTTTGAAATGGCGTCGGAGTCCCGCATCGCGCTTATGAAAGAGCGATTTTATAGTGCTTTAACATCATCAAGAATGTTAACAAGTGCTAAGAACACCGTTTACATTACAGACGAACGTTACAAAGTGTTAATAGAAGAAGTTTCTACAGCAAAAATAACAGCAAAAAAGACTTCTCGTGATTATTGGTTGTTACGGCGCTACGATGTGCTTACCATTGACCAGAAAAGTAAGCTTATTTTTCCTGTTAAAGAAACCACAAGCAATATTCTTTACTACGCATGTGACAGCGAGTTATTCGACATATTACACGAGGCACATATACAAATTGGTCACGGCGGAAGAGATCGTATGATGAAAGAGGTATGGAGTCACTACAAAAATATAACACGTAAGGATATAGAAACCTATCTTGAACTTTGTGAACCATGTCAACAAAAGCAAAAAGGCATAAAAAAGGGTATTGTTGTAAAGCCTATTATATCGTCAGAGTTTAACTCTAGATGCCAAGTGGATCTGATAGATTTTCAGTCACAGCCCGACGGTGATAACAAATTCATACTTGTGTATCAAGATCATTTAACAAAATTTGTTGTTTTAAGACCACTCAAATCGAAACGAGCTGAGGAAGTGGCTTACATTTTATTGGACATATTTACTCTACTTGGTGCTCCTGCAATTCTCCAGTCTGACAACGGCAGAGAATTTTTCAACCTAATTATTGAGAATTTAAAAACGTATTGGCCTACTTTAAAAATTATCCATGGCAAACCCAGGCATTCGCAAAGTCAAGGGAGCGTAGAAAGGGCAAATCAGGATATTGAAAATATGCTGACCACGTGGATGCAAGACAATGATAATTCACATTGGAGCGAGGGTTTAAGGTTTGTGCAACTCATGAAAAATAGAGCTTTTCACGCAGGCATTAAGCAATCTCCTTATGAGGCACTTTTTGGGTGCAAAGTAAAAGTAGGTCTACAGTTTCCTAATGATTTTACGCAAAACGTTGAAACTGAAGAAGATTTGGAAAAAATCATGCAGGACCTTACCGAGAGTGAAGAGGATCCCAAAGTCTCTGCATGTGAACTCTCTAAGGTGAACAACGATTCAGTTGAGAGAGAAATAAACACGGAACCTCCAGCATGTGTTCAAAATAAATGCAGCGTTTGTTCACAAGAAACTACAGGGGCTCATAAATGTAGAGAGTGCGGATGTGCAATCCACACAATTTGCGCTGTTGCTGAAGAATCACCCGATGAAGGATTTGGATCTAAAGTTCTGTGCCCATTGTGTTCGAAAAATTTAAAAGCACTAGAAAATCGCCAAAGTGCTAAAGAAAACCTGCAACAACAGGCCGAAAAAATGTTGAGATCGAGTGAAAAGAAGTTTCCTCCTGTACCTATAGGTACTTCTGTACGAATTGCAGTACCAGAGGTTGATCGAGGACGTGGTGATGCACGAAATATTATAGGCGTAGTCATGGCTAAAACTGATGATGAGCTCTATCAAATTGGTACCAAAAATGGAATCTTAAAACAATTGTATTCTAGATCTCAGATTAATGTTTGTCCAAGAGTTCTTTTAGATGTAAAGGATATTCCGCGTACTGAAATTGCACTACGTTCAGTTGCAAACCTACAATCCACTGGAACCGGCCAAGGGTTCAAAAAGTGCCTTTGCAAGAAGAACTGTAGTACAGCAAGATGTCTGTGTTATAAAAATAAACTATTGTGTACTTCCAAGTGCCATTCTAGCTTACCCTGCAAAAATAAATAGGCATTCCAGCTTACCCTGCAAAAATAATAACATGTACGGCCTTCTTTACTTAAACGTGGCGTAGAATTACTTAAATGACAGACTGATTATCAAATAGCAATTTGAGTTTTATGAAAATTAATAATAATAATAGTAATTATCAGTAGTTTTAATTATGTAGCCGTATAAATATTTAATATTTTACGACACGATGTGATTGTTACCTGGGCGGCCTTCTTTACAATATATAGTTTATACGGCGTATTACTGTTTAATTGACAGACTGATTAGTTACCAAATGATAGAGCTTTATAAGAAAATATAAGTAGTTTTTGTGCTAGATGGGCCTTAAAATTTAGTAAATAGTTTTGTTTTTGTAGCTTAGTTAGTAAGCCGGAAGAAGATATTATATTTTACGATGTGATTGTTACCTAATTGTTTCAACCGAAGTCTTAATAATAAATCTGTTTCTAAGTTTAACAACGTGTTTTATTATATTAATTTTATTCATAGAAAACATGGTTTTATACATTTCCTAATACGATATAGGAATTTTATACAATTTCTAGGAAATGTATACATTTCCCAGGATATGTGTGTATTAAATAATGTTTGGAACAACATTTTACACATTTCCTATATAGCTTCGGAATTGTATACATTTCCTTGTAATTGTATATAATTCCTAGGTTTCATACATTTCCGGTAACATAAATACTTTTTCCAAAATAGTCTTCTTCTTTAAAATGTGCAGCACATAATCGTGCAGTGGGAGTTGCTTTGAAGTTTTTGATCCGTAAAGCAGTTTCCCATTGTTTTCTGCGCTTAGGGTCTTTTGGAAATAAATGAATACCTCTGTTTTTACAGTTTAAAGCGCTACATTGAGGCATTATGGATCAGATCCTTGAAAAAGTTAAATGGAAATATTATGATTTAAATTATCCATACGTTTTGACAGATGTAATGTCAAATGAAGGTACAGTCGACTATGCGCCCTCTGTCGTGATAAAAAGTTAGTTTTTCTCCCCATTCATATTATTTGCCTTTCTTTATGGATGAATTTATAGGCAGAATAGACACACACTTGTTTTTTTTTTAAATTTAAGGTTGGTCGTAGCCTGGATAAGTCCATTGGCCGTAGACAGTTTTTTTTTAAATGTTGGCATTAATTAAAATAAATCTCTATTTTTAGGTGAAATTCGTTTAAGTGCTTTTTGCGCGGAACACAATCTACCATACACGATAATGGACCATTTACCCAAACTTATAGAAAAGATATGCCCAGACTTGTAAATCGCAAAAATAAATAAATGTGCCCGCACCAAAACACAAGCAATCGTGAAAAACATCATAGGAAAAGAAAGCTTTAAGCAGTTGTGCTCAGATTTAAGAGAAAAAAAATGTTCACTCATCATTGATGAGTCAACAGATCTCAGCACAACAAAACATATGTGCCTTGTAGAACGCTATTTAGAAGACACTAGAATTAGAGACAGTTTTCTTGCTTTGATTGAAGTTTCAGCCGCCACAGCTTCTGTTTTGTATGAACATATTATAGTATTTTTTTTAATGAGCATGATATACCTTGTAAGGAAAACATGATAGGTTTTGCGGCAGATGGGGCAAATGTAATGATTGGGGCCAATAATTCAGTTATGGTACTTTTGAAAAGAGATATTCCGGATTAATTCGTTATGAAGTGCATCTGCCACTCGTATCACTTGTGTGCATCTTATGCATGCGAGAAGCTGCTTCGATTTGTTGAAGACTTCGTTAGGGATTTGTACAATTACTTTTCGTCAAGCCCTAAGAGAGTAGCAGCGTACAAAGAATTTCAGACTTTCTGCAATGTAAAAATGCATAGATTGTTGCACCCTTCGCAGACGCGTTGGCTTTCTGTACTTACATGCTGCGGTTAAGCGCGTACTTGAGCAGTACTCTGCTTTATGACTTTTTTTCATAGATGCTACTCAAAATAACTAAATAAAATAGAAAATATTTACAAAAAATTAATGATCCGATTACGCGACTCTTTTTGGAGTTTTTAGATTTTGCACTTCAAATATTTAACAATATTAACAGAGAAATGCAAGCTGAACAACCTTGCATACATGTTTTATATGCAGAAATAACTAAAACTCTTAGGACTTTGTTCGACTGTTTTCTCAAAAGAGAGTACATATTGAGCACTTCAATCGAAAATATAGATTTTGTAAACCCTCGAAATTTTCTACCCCGTAATGATGTTTACTATGGAGCCACAGTTATACACTATTGGAAGTAAGACTGACCCCCGATCAAGATAATTTATTTAGAGCTAGATGCTTAGATTTTTATATAGAAGCTTGCAGGCAAATCATAAAACGATTTCCATTAAAAAATAATGTATTAAAAGATTCAGTAGCTTTCTGTCCTAATCATGTATAAGCCGGTTCTATAGCGTCTATTGTCCATATATGCAGAGCTTTTCCAAAAATTAATCAGATGGAACTGCAAAAACTTGACACTGAATGGAGGAAACTTAAGGGCGCTCCACATTCTCAAGAGAATCTCGCGAGAACGCGAGAAACATGCGAGAAACGTGAATGTGGAAGCGATTTCTCAAGTTCTCGCGTTGTTCTCCAGCTTTTCTCCACTTTTTGTCGGTTTTTTGGCGCGAGACAAAGGAGCGCGAGAACGTGAGAACAGGCGAGAACGTGTATTGACTCCACACTCGCATGTTTCTCAGTAGCGCGCGCGCCGCCGACTTGAACGGAAGTAAGTGTGTACCTTGTGGCGTCATGAGCGTAACTTGGACAAACGAACTGGAGTTAAAATTTTTGGAATATTTCCAAGCGGAACCCGTGCTATGGAATATAAATTTAAAAGACTACAAAAATAAACTAAAACAACATGATGCGTGGTGTCGTCTAAGTGAACTGATGGGAATACCCATTGATGTCTTAAAAAACAAAAAAACATCGTTATTTGCAAGCTACAGAGGGTATAAAAATAAAGTTAAGAAATCAGAAAACTCTGGAGCAGGTGTCGACGATGTTTACAAGCCGATATGGTTCGCATACGAAATAATAGACTCTTTTTTTGGGGATACTACGAAATGTAAGAAAACAATAAATACGGTAAGCAGCAACTTTTATTACTTATAATTATTATTACATATAGGAAAGTACAAAAACGCCTTATTCGACGATACAGCAAGTTTTCCTTTTTTAGTTAGTACAATCAACTTATGTCTATTGACAACCAGTACATAACCTATCTACTGAAATATTTAGCGAATTCATCTCTTATTTCTGTTGCGTGATGAGCCGCTCGCCGTGGAATATGTCGCGGATTTCGAATAGCACAGGTGCTCTCCATTTCTCCTCTCCAAGAGCCGGGCTCTATTAATAAATTATTATTGTCATAAGTATCTATAGTTCCGGAAGGTGTATAGATGTGTGATGATGTAGTGCTTCGTCTCAAGAAATTGTGTAAGAGTATGCATGTCAACGTTATCAAGGCGGCTTTTTCGGGTTGTAAATTTATTGGTTTCTTGAAAATTCTAAATTTTGTTACCAAAATGCCGAAAGTATTTTCAACTACTACTCGTGCTCCAGACAAAATCTGATTAAACTTTCGTTTTGGGGATCCCAAGTTGTGATTTCCAGAATAGGGTTTCATAATGTTTTCCGAAAGGGCAAAAGCGCCGTCTCCCAAAAAAATGTATGGCACGTCAATGTTTGAACCAGGCAGCGGATGTGGTTGTGGTAAATTTAAGTCATTTGTCTGCATTTTTGACCATAAAACTGTGTTAGTAAAAACTTCGCCATCACTAATTCTGCCTTGACAGCCTATGTCTGCGAAAATAAAATTGTAGTGACTATCAACCAACGCCATCAAAACTATACTGAATGTTCTTTTATAGTTATAATATTCCGATCCGGAATTTATGGGACATTCTAAAACAATATGTTTGCCATCTATTGATCCCACAGCACGCGGGAATTTCAATGCAAAGTCTTTTTCGATTTGTAGCCATTCTTCGGGGCACGATGGTAACTGCAACAATAAAAATAATCATTTTAATTTATTTCTATTTTAGGAGGAGCCGTCTACTAGTGGAAATGAAGAAATTGAAGAAAATCAGACTAATCAAAATCCGCAAGGTGATGATCAAAGTCATACAGTCAATACAAATGCATCAACAATTCGTCGGCGAAAACACCCCACCGAAGTGTTTCAAGCAGAAAAAGTTATGAAGGAAGCCTTGTCTACCTTTAATGCAACTCTTAAAAGAAATACACCTCAACCAATTCAAAAAGAAGACGATGATTGTGACTTGTATGCAAAGCTTTTGGCTACAAAATTGAGAAAATTACCGGAAGAAAAAAGATTAAGATTTATGCATGATATAGATGGCATGTATATGCAATATGCAGTAGATTCTGAATTCTCATCACCAGTACCAACACCGTCACCACAGTCACAACATGCCAGTCAATTTATTATATCACGCAACTCATCTCACGATCAATATCAACAGAGACCTGGAACCTCGTCATCCTCAAATTCCGAGCCGATTATTCATTACACACCAGTACCAACACCTTCACCACAGTCACAACATGCCAGTCAATTTATTATATCACGCAACTCATCTCACGATCAATATCAACAGAGACCTGGAACCTCGTCATCCTCAAATTCCGAGCCGATTATTCATTACACACCAGTACCAACACCGTCACCACAGTCACAACATGCCAGTCAATTTATTATATCACGCAACTCATCCCACGATCAATATCAACAGAGACCTGGAACCTCGTCATCCTCAAATTCCGAGCCGATTATTCATTACACACCAGTACCAACACCGTCACCACAGTCACAACATGCCAGTCAATTTATTCTATCACGCAACTCATCTCACGATCAATATCAACAGAGACCTGGAACCTCGTCATCCTCAAATTCCGAGCCGATCATTCATAACTTACCAAATTCAAATATTAATATTCAGTCAAATGACGTCATTTACCCACCAGTTATTCATATTCCTGATTCAAACACTAGTGCAGAAATAGGTACTGTAACTTATGAAGGTTCAATTTCGCCAAATACACTTGTTCAGGAAAATAACCGGGCTGCATCTAATATCATCATTGAAGCCTTTCAATTGTGTGATAAATAAAACAATTTGTTTGATACTAGATTTGACACTTAAAAAAATGTAATTTGGTCGTAAGTGGGCATCCGTTGGTAAAATTTAACTTGTATCATTTGAAAATTGTTTTAATACCTACTTTTAATTTTAATAAGTTTTTTAATAAAAAATCAAAAAATGTCATATTGTATTTTTTTACAGGTGGCAACAGCCATTCACACATACCTTTATATGTTCCTTTAATGCTTCATTTAGGGCTTGACAAACTTCTGGTATTATCTGCGAAATAACTTGTGGGGATATTTTAAATAAAAAATGAAGACTTTGGTAGTCATCTCCTGTGGCCAAGTATCGTAATGTTACTGCAAGACGTGTCCGAGCTGGAATGGATTCCCTTAATTGAGTATTTTGCTTAGAAATCTGTGTTGACACTTTATTCAATAAATATTCAAAATCCACCGAAGACATTCGAGTAAACTTTTTAAATTCATTTGATGGTTCGGCCACTAATTCATGTAACTGCTGATCCATAGTTAGGCTGTAAAAAGAGAAAGTTATTTCATTAGCATGATTATTATAAAGTGTTGATCATTTTTGGTTGATGCATTAATAAATCTTAACGTGATCAAGGATTTTTTTTTTAATAATCATGAGACATAAAAAATATAAAATACCTACATAGTCGTTCAAAAAGTACTTACCTTGTTCTATTACGATGAATACTTGTCACTTTTTAATAACTTTTTTCTCTTTAGCATACGCATAATTATAATATGCGAATGCGCATAACAATAAACTTGTCGCAGCGGTTACTTCTGCGTCCATCGTCATCGAACGCGAGAACTGTAGTGAGAACTATTTAAGAACTTTGTGAGAGTGTGTACCCAAAGAAGTTCTCGCTACAGTTCTCGCAGAGAATCTCCGGAGATTCTTGCGTGAATGTCTCGCGTGAATGTGGAGCGCTCATCAGGAATATAAATTGTTTAGATTCAAATGACCCAATAGAATTTTGGAGAGCTGTAAAGCAATTAAAGACTGGTGTCGGTTTGCCAATGTTTCCCATTTTGTCAAAATTTGTTTTTGACATATTTACTCTACCTCATTCATCGGCTAATGTAGAAATAATTTTTTCTAGCATAAATTTATTAAAAACAAAGCAAAGAAACAGACTTTCATCTTCTTCAATTAAAGGCCTTTGACATACCAAGCGTCATATAGATAATGCTAGTTGTTTTGATTTTTTAATTGACAAAAACATGTTTAGTACGATGTCAAAAGAGCGTTGGTATGATAAAACTGATTGATTTTTCATCTTAACAAGTTGAACGCCGTGGGGGTCACCATTTGGCCGACAGGACACTAGCCCTGAGTGCCGAACCGAAAAACACAAATGTTATCAATTTTACACAGTCGGTATTTTTGCTCCATTTTGTAGGAAATGTATCAAAACTAATTATTACTTAAATATGCCTAAAAACAACTGTCACTCACCCGGTATCCCCCATGGCCTCCGCAAAACGAAATTCTGTTTTTCGTTACAAAGGGCCTCGCGGGTTGCGGTGTCGAACACCCCCCGCGGCCACCGCACCGCCCGCGATATTTGCGCGTCGTCAGTCGTTTGCTGTGCGCTCACTAGTGGCAGTAGTTTTTTGAATTAAGTACGATACGATATGATGCGTTCTTTCTAATTCAATTTAAACATTTAGTTTCGATATTACCTACATAATGAATGACTTTGAAGTTTGAAGACATTGAGATAAGTCAATAAGACTTGGAAGATGATAACATCGAAGTGAATTTATTGAACGACAGTTTTCAAATCCATTCAGAAGATGATGAACCCGTTTTACGTAAGCGCCCCCGACGTATAATGGTGCTGGATAGTGAAAATAGTCGGAGGATTTGGGAGGTATGGTGGACATTACGGACGATGCACAACGCAACACATGGACGAGGCCAAAAGGTAACCAGTGCCGTGTTATTGCTTTTACTGAAAATCCTGGTCTCCCAATTGATATTCGCACTGCTGCTAAAAACTATTCTCCGTATGATTTTTTCACGCTTATGGTGGATGACGCTATTTTTCAACTTATAGTGGATGACATAAATCAGTTTGCTATAAATAAGATTGCTGCCAAAGAAGCTTCAAAGGAAGCACGAATTCGTGGTTGGTTTCCAACGGACATAGTTGAGATGAGGCGCTTTTTTGCATTGATTTTATTTATGGGCTTGGTGAAGCTTCCTAAACTTTCTGACTATTGGTCACGGGATGAAATTATTGGTCATCCATTTCCACGAACCATCATGTCAAATAATCGATTTGAGCTTTTGCTACAAATGCTGCATTTTTCACAACAAGATGAAGATAATAAGTCTGATCGTCTACACCGAGTTTCTAAGTTAGTAAAAAAATTAAATGAAAATTTCAAAAATGACTACATACCAGGTGAAGATTTGTGCATCGATGAAAGCGTTGTTCCATTCCGTGGAAGACTGATTTTTCGTCAGTACAACAAACAAAAACGCCACAAATATGGTATAAAAAAATTTAAGCTTTGCACATTGCCAGGATATACGTACAAACTTAGCATTTATGCGGGTAAGGAAAACAACAAGACCAACACTACACCAGCAAATGTTGTTATGTCTTTGTGCAGTGATCTTTTCGACAAAGGCCACACCTTGTATACCGATAACTGGTACACAAGTGTTGATTTAGCGCGACAGCTTTTAGGAAAAGAAACCCATCTTGTTGGTACCATACGTAAAAGTAGAAAACACCTACAGGTCAGTTATCTAAAGCTGGCGCCATCAACACATTTACACATTGCGCTTGTGTAGTGTCTGTGAATAAGCGCGCCGCGTGACGTCGCACTGCATACGCATCATGAAAAGTCTGCCCGTCTCTGTCGCACGCGGTCTATCTTATGAGCGTGAAGGGGAGTTATTGTTTTTCTTTTGCTACCGTTTATAAATACAGCGTGATGTTAAATGTCAGTGTCAGTCTGTCACGTGCGAGCGACGCGCGGCGCGTGTGTTGTGTTTGGAGGTTAGAATACAATGTCTTCGGAAAGAATTGGTTCCGGAAAAACTTTAAAGGGACAATCTCGTGGAATAGTGTAGAATGTTTTTAACTATATCATGCATCATAAAAACAGTGATGGTGGATATCTTTCAATTAAAAATTTGTACGGTTTGACATCGGAGGCGACTGGTGTTTCTCAGAGAAGTGTTGAACGAATTGTTTGTGAAGTACGCAATCAAGTAACAGCGGCTGTTAAGGCTGATGCAACATCACAACCATCTGCCTCTAAAGAAGTTGAGCCGCGAGCATCCAAAGATTGGCGTATCAAGTTACTTTCAGAACACCGGGTAACAAGCGACCAAGGTTAGCAAAAAAATCTACATTAGATACTTTTGACCAAGAAGTCATAAGGCGAACTATCTACAACTTCCATCTGGTTAAGCATACATTTCCGACATTGAAAAAGTTGTTAGAAGTGTTGAAAGAAAGTATCAACTTTGTGGGTGGTATTTCTTTACTAAGGAAGATCGTTCGGAGGCTAGGTTTCAGATAAAGACACAAAATAATAAAAAACTACTCATTGAAAAAAGTCACATCAGACTCAAAAGAACATTATATCTTTCAAAACTGCAAGAATATAGATCACAAGGCCGCCCTATAATATATACGGATGAAACTTATATACATAGCTCGCATACATTGCCATCATCATGGGCCGACGAAACGAACCAAGGTTGTAAAGTACCTATTTCCAAGGGCGATATGCTAGTGATAGTTCATGCCTGCTCGGAACAAGGATTCATTCCAGAAGCTTTGCTTATCTATCCAGCAAAAAAGCAAACGGGAGATTATTACAGAAAAATGAATGCTGGTAATTATCAGAAATGGATTACAGAAAAACTTCTTCCAAACTTACCGCCTCAGTCAGTTTTGGTAATTGATAATGCATCGTACCACAACGTCGTATTGGATCCAGCGCCCACATCGAATTTAAGAAAAGGTGAAATGTTAGCTTGGTTGGACAAATATAACATATCGTATCCAGAAAAAAACACAAAACCTATACTATATGATATTATTAAAAAACATAAGCCAGACCATACACAATTTGTACTTGATAAAATCCTCGAAGAACACGGACACAGTGTATTGCGCCTAATTAAAGGGAAAGTTGCATCACAAAATGTTAAGTTTAACTTGACAACTGTGGAAGAATTATTTAGAAAAGAAGCAGATTCTATTACTCTGGATATGTTTAGTGGCGTTTGGAGAAAGACGCGAGAACATGAGGAAAGATATATTGAACTGGAACCAAAAGTGGATAATTTCACTGACTCAATTATAATTACAGTAGGAAATTCCGCCAGCGAAACATCAAGTTCTTCGAGCGATGAAAGTTTTAGTAGAAGATTTATTTTACGATTCTGACTAAAAGCAATAATATAATAATCATAATAAAAACAAGTAAAACATATATTTGTATTTATTTATATACAACGCTCCCATTTTACAGTACTAAAAACTAACTCTAGTCTATACACTTAAGAATCAATTATTTCAAAACCATTTATTTTTAAACATACTGTATAGTGAAATTGCATAAGTGTGAGTACTGTGAAGGCACCAGCTATAGTTAACTGACCTGTACCGAAAAATGTAATTACTGCGAAATTGAAGCGCGGAGAGCACATTGCCATGGAAAGTGTTGATGGGATTACATTTTTGAAATGGAAGGACAAGAGAGATGTATATGTTCTTTCAACTAAGCACACTAACAAATTTAGAAGGGTGTTGTCTACAAAGGCTCGCAAAGTGTATTTCAAGCCGCAAATAGTCATTGACTATAACAAAGATAAAGGAGCTGTTGATTTATCTGATCAAATGACGGCATACTGCACACCATTGCGAAAAAGTGTCAAGTGGTACAAGAAACTTGCCATAAACTTAATACTGAACACTGCTTTGGTCAACGCTTTAGTTCTGTATCAAATGACAGGAAGACGAATGCAAATCGTGGAATTCATAAAGCAAATACTACTTGGCCTAATAGGGGAAAACAAACAGTCAGAGATTCGAAACCAAAAAGGGTAAAACATCGATTGAAAAAAAAAGACGGACCTAGCAAAAAGTGCTGCCGATCATGCCCTAATTGTTATAAGCTAAATGTTAAAACAATGGGACGAATCCAGGCCAAAAACAAAACAAAAAAAGTTGTTACATTTTGTGCAACGTGTCCAGAAAAACCGTTTCTTTGTTTCGACTGTTTTCATAATATTCACGATAAATGTGTTGCTTTTATATTTTATACTAAGAATAATGTGATCTCGAATTCTCGATAGTGTTAATCATCATTTTCGGTTCCTAGAATACTGCGATCAAATGCTAGAAAGGCTTCCTCTGCAAGAAGAATCAGATGAGGAAAATTTCACAGCTGTGAGTGAAAGTTGAATGAAATGAGGTTCATAAGCTGAAGATTTACAAGGGAATCAAGATCAGGAATCTGGGACAGCAAAAAAGAAAAAAAACTTGTACGCAGAAAGTAGATTTAGAACCTCAAAAATCAGAAACTAAAAAAAATATCTTTGAAAGGAAAAGGAATCGGCAAAAAACAATTTTATAAAACCTAAAAAAATGGAAGTGAAAAAAAAGAGTCTGAAAGTATAAAATAGGATCAAAGCAAAGAAAGCAAGAGTTGGATTTTTCATATAAACGTAGTCATGGTATCGCTTATCGCTCTACCATAACGTCACGGCTCGCTCCTAATCAATTAGTCATGCCTTAGTCTTACTTGTTGTAAATTCGCAGATTACTACAATGTTGTAATCAGTAGGCTGACCGGTCGTAAATTTAACAAGGCCTTGACAATGTGTCATTCCTAGGTTTACGACCATATTAAAATAAATGCGTTTTGCACAAGATAAGAAACCCTACTATATAAGGGGTTCATCTCGCCTTCAGATTCATTCCGTCAGCTGCCTTCGTCTAAGTTAAGTTATAATATTGTAACATGGAGTAAGATTTGGAACAAGTAAAAATACTAATCAGTCAGATTGACATTTTTATTGAAGTCCGCTTGCCCTTCGTTATCCCTCACGCCGAGCTCTGCCTAGCGATTTGCGTTTACTGGCGCAGTCGGTAGGATTGCTAGCGTTTGGTATTTCGAAAGTCAAAATCCGAGTAGGATACCAAATTTTCGTTTTAACGATTAAGCGGCAAGCAATTCGCCCCCAAATAAATTTGTAACGTGATCTACAAGCTGAGCAGTCTTCATAGTCGTCCCACATCGCACCGCATCGAAGCTCCAACCTGTAAGCAGCGGCAGCGGAAGGTGACACGACCAAGACCGGCGGCAGGGCATCTGAGGCAGCGGCATCATCACGACAAGGCGCTACGGAATCGGTGAGGTCAATCCATTTGACTTTTCCTTAATTCAACTATATTTATGAATCCGAACCCGAACCAACCACGTTATATCCATCCAGGAGGATCGGACTGCATCTATAATCGTACCATATTAATTACGCTCGTACGAGGTCATTTAAATATTCATTGTACGTGTGCGAAGCATTACCACATAATAACGTTCATCGTATTTGAGGTCATTTAGGGATTAAAATAAAATTAAAGACCTATTGAATAAATTATATTTTACGACTTGCGAATATTTTATGATTGTGTAATTGAATATATAATAGCCCTCAGGCGGCGCAGCCTGCGAATATTTATTATATAATTTTTGAATTAACCAGGTAGACAAGCCTGCATGTTTTAATTGGATTTTGAATTATTGATCAGGTAGACAAGCCTGCGAGTATTGATTGATTTTTGAAGTATTGATCAGGTAGACAAGCCTGCGAGTATTAATTGATTTTTGAATTATTGATCAGGTAGACAAGCCTGCGAGTGTTAATTATTTGAAGTTTTTATCAGGAGGACAAGCCTCGAATAAGAAGTGATTAAATTTTGAAGTTGTGTAGTTGCAGTTAAACTTAGCATTAAGTAGATTAGATAAGCTTATACTAACTTCGATTAGATTAATTTTTTTGAAACGTTTGACAATGGAGGCAATTACTTGTATTCCCTCTGAATTCGCAAAAATCATTCCTTTATTTGATGGAAACTATAGACAACTTAATCTTTTCCTAAGAAAATGCGAATATGTTTTGTCATTGTACCGAGGAGGTGATGAGCAGATGCAATATAATATGCACGTATTAACGAGTAGATTAACGGGTGACGCAGCAGCATTAATTAGTGAAAGGGAAGATATAAATTCATGGGAAGAATTAAAAACCGTTTTGACTCAACATTTTGGAGACCCGCGATCAGAAGAGTGCGTAGCAATAAAGTTGGAAACTATTAAAATTAACCCCAATGAGCGCTATTTGCATTTTTGCAATCGTATTCAATCGATTCGCAGTAATTTGTTTTCTAAATTAAATCAATTAGAGGATCACGCGCTCAGGGAAAGTAAAATACAAATTTACAATAAAACGGCGATGAATGTGTTTTTATATAATTTACCGGAAGATATGATAAGGGTTGTGAAAATTAAAAATCCAGAAACATTAGAGGAAGCATTAGAAATCGTTCTTGAAGAAGAAAATTTCCAATTACAATATAAATTACGTAACAAACAAAACTTAAACATGTCAAATACGCGAAGAAATCAGCCAAACGAAAACCAAGTTAGGAACCCGAATAGGAACTTTAGACCTAATAACTTACAACCTAATCTACCTCATAATTCGGGGTACCATCCTAACAGATTCAATTTTAATTATCAGAATAGGCCAATGCAACAAAATATGCAACGCCCATTCTTCCAGCGTAATTTTAATAATCAGTTTCGTTCAATGAACCAGGCGAACAGATATTACCATAATCAACCGGTTTCAAATCGCGAGCAATACAGTAGGCCAGAGCCGTCAGCACCGCCAGCGCCCTTGAACTTCCATGACGCGGTTCCGCAAACAAGCGTAGGGAATAATACGGACCGACCCACCGCGAATAAAAATTTTCTTATAAACGCCTCAACATCTACACACAAGTAGATCAGAATCGCGATTTACCACATCTAATTGTACCTGAATATAACATTAAATTAATGATTGATACGGGCAGCACAAAATCGTTTTTAAGCCCAAAATTAGTAGAAAAACATTATTCCGAGTTTAAAATTTCAGAACCATTTGAAGTAATTAGCACACATGCAAGTTCAAAACATGATGGAGCTGTTATAATTAAATTATTTAACATCTTTAATACGGACAAGACACATAAATTTTATATCTTTGATGTAGGTGATTCATATGATGGATTGATAGGAAGCGATTTACTTTTCGAATTGAAATCAATAATTAATATGGAAAAATCAATTTTAGTTACAGAAAACGCGGTCGTACCCATATATTTCCAACCCGAGTTAAGTAATTTTACGCCCATCGTTATTGAGTTGTCGCCGCGAAGCGAACAAAAAGTGAAAGTACCAACCGATCTTTATAGCGGGCAAGGCGTACTCGAATTCCAAGAATTCACACCGTCCGTTAGAATGCCCAGCGCTTTAGTAACATGTAACAGAAGTTACGCGTATACTATTGTTCAGAACACGAGTTCAGAACCAATGACCTTAACAATAACGGCACCGTTTAAGATTACGAAGTACGACGATAGTTTAACGAAACCTATGAAATTAAATTGTCTTGAAATAAATGATCCGGAACGCGAAAACTTACTACAAAATAATTTAGAAAAGCTTCGGTTAGATCACATGAATGATGAGGAACGCGATAAAATTTATTCACTTTGTCTTGAATACAAAGATATATTTTATTGCGAAGGAATACCGCTGACGTTTACTAACGAAATAAAGCATAGCATTCGAACGAAAAATGATGATCCGATATACGTAAAACCATATAGACAATCGCCTTTTCAAAAAGAAGAAATAAGAAGACAAGTAGATAAATTATTACAAGAAAATATAGTACAAAATATTCATTCTCCGTGGAACGCCCCAGTGCACCTAGTTCCTAAAAAGGCAGATGCATCTGGTGAGCAGAAATATCGAATGGTAGTCGATTATAGGAAATTAAACGAATTAACTTGTGGAGATCGATACCCACTTCCAAACATAACGGACATTTTCGATAAATTAGGAGACAGCACGTATTTTTCTACCCTTGATTTAGCAAGTGGCTACCACCAGATTGAAGTATCCGAAATAGATAGAGAAAAAACAGCATTCAGTACCAATGATGGACATTACGAATTTTTAAGAATGCCTTTTGGTTTAAAAACGGCACCAGCTACATTCCAAAGAGCCATGGATAATATCCTTAGGGGCTTGCAAGGAACACACTGCCTGATCTACTTAGATGACATTATTGTATTTTCTAAAACGTTAGATCAGCATATCTCTAAATTAAAAACCATTTTTGATATACTTCGAAAGTCAAATTTAAAAGTTCAATTAGATAAATCAGAGTTTTTAAAGAAAGAAGTCTTATACTTAGGACACACTATCACCCCGGAAGGATTAAAACCAAACGAAGATAAAATTGATGCAATTTTAAAATACCCAATACCAAAGACAAGAAAAGAAATAAAATCATTTATAGGACTTATCGGTTATTATAGGAAATTTATAAAGGACTTTGCAAAAATTACAAAACCAATGACTAGCTGTTTAAAGAAAAACGCGAAAATAGAATTAAATGAAGAATATATAAAAGCTTTTGAAACTTGTAAAACTCTCTTAACAAACGCACCACTTTTACGATACCCTAATTTTGATAAACCTTTTATTTTAACGACTGATGCTTCTAATTTTGCAATCGGAGCAGTCTTATCACAAGGAAATATTGGAAGTGATAAACCAGTAGCATACGCGAGTAGGACACTGAATAATACAGAAACAAAATATAGTACCGTTGAAAAAGAATTACTAGCTATTTTGTGGGCCGTCAAACATTTCAGACCATACTTATACGGTAAGAAATTTCAGATTTTTACAGATCATAGACCTTTGACATGGTTATATTCTCTTACAGAGCCTAATAGCAAGTTAACTCGCTGGAGACTTCGACTCCAAGAGTACGACTTTGAAGTAGTCTATAGAAGTGGAAAGCAAAACACTAACGCTGACGCACTATCCAGAATTAAGATTAATCTATTTCCTAGTTTATTGTCAGGAGTTAAGAATATAATTAAAACTATATCTCCAGAAGAAGCACCTCAAAGTTCAAATACTAATAATCAAATACCGGCAGAATCGAACAAAGCAACTTTAGATTCTAGTGAAACGCAAAGTGTAGTAGATTCAGTAGAAACGATGACAGCATCTGAAATGCCTGATATCCAAGATGTAGTTCATATATCAGATGATGAGGATTGTTTTATTACGGACACAACAAGTCCTAGAGCAATTCCTATAACTCATAACGCTATCGATACTAAGCCTATCCAAATAATTGTTTTAAATTGGTATAAAAATGAAATTCAAGTAACTAATAGGTCACGTGCTAAACAGAAAATTTTAGAAGTCAAATTACCAGCTGATAATGAAGAATTTGTTAAAGAATTTTTAAAATATAATTTGGAAGAAGAAAAAGTTAACTACAGTTACTTCGATAATAAGGATCAAAGAGAAATTTTTAATACTGTTGCATCTGAACTTTTTCGTAGTAATCCTGTTAAATTAATCGAATGTACTGAAAGAGTAATTTATGTTGAAGATGAGGAAGAACAAGAATGTATCGTTAATTCTTATCATGAAGGAAAATCTTGTCACAGAAGTATTAAAGAAACTCTTGCTAGAATGAAACGAAATTATTACTGGCCTAATATGGAACAAATAGTTTCGGCAGTAATTAATAAATGTGAAACTTGTAAAAAAATGAAATATGATCGACATCCCTTACAACCAGTATTGCAATTAACTCAAACTCAAGCGCGACCTTTCGAAGAAATTTTCATCGATTTGTTCTCTATTGAAGGAAAGTTATATTTAACTCTTGTAGATGCATTTTCGAAACTCGGGCAAGCCATACTTATAGCAAACAGGTCGACACCAGAAGTAGTGCGAGCCTTAATATCCTATTTTTCATTTTATGGCACCCCGAATAAAATTAGTTGTGACCCAGGTTCAGAATTTAATAATGTCCTGATGAAAGAAACTTTAAATTTTTATAAAATTGATTTGCACATCGGAACACCCAATAACCCGAATTCCATGGGTATAGTTGAAAGATTTCATTCCACCATTATTGAAATTTATAGACTTGCGAAACACGACCAAAATACTTTAGATCCTTGTTCTACAATGATATATGCAATTATGACTTATAATAATACTATTCACAGTGTCACAAATTTAACACCTTTTGAAGTAGTATTTGGGCATACAAATTCAAATAGTACTTTTAATGTAGCCTTTGAAAAGAGTTATATGCAACAATTAATGAAAGAACATGCAAAGAAAACTTCGTACTTATATAAATACTTGGAGAATAAAATGCACACAATTAAATTAAACAGACAAAAAGATGGTGAAAATGTAGAATTTAATGTAGGCGACAAAATCTTTACAAAATTAGTAAATCAAAGAAGAGGTAAAGATAAAGCACGGTATGAAGAAGCTGAAGTATTAGGACCAACAAGAAATAATGTAATACCAGTTAAAATTAAAGATAGAGTTACAAAGGTCCCGTTGAAAAATGTTAGGAGACCTAATAAAGAATCGCACTCCTTCTGAGCTAGCTGCACTCACTGATCAAGTTAAATCATGGTAATAATAAATGGTACGTGTATTAAAATAAAATAAAAGTTCTTGAAAATTATATTGCATTGTGCTCATGCCATTTAATTGAAAATTGTATTATTGAAATATGTCATTTAATTGTACTCATGATATTTTGAAATATGTCATTTAATTTAAAATTGTATTATTGAAATATTATTTAATTGAAATGTGTAATTGACGAATTATTAAAATTTATTATGTAAAATAATGATGTGTCAAATATGTCAAATTAAAATGATTAAAGTGCTTTGTTTAAAAGAAGTTATCGTAGTCATAAGTATAATTGTTATGTTATATTATAAGATGGTTATGGTTATTGCTTTTGAGGTAGTTAATAATAAAATACAGTTTATATAGTTATAAAAATGTAATCAAAGTGTTCATGTACGAGTAATAATAATTAGGCAGGAATAATCTGAAAGCGAAATAAATTTGAGAAATTTATTTATGAAATCATCTAAAGATAATTTCATTCTTATGGAGGGAGGAGTCATGGTATCGCTTATCGCTCTACCATAACGTCACGGCTCGCTCCTAATCAATTAGTCATGCCTTAGTCTTACTTGTTGTAAATTCGCAGATTACTACAATGTTGTAATCAGTAGGCTGACCGGTCGTAAATTTAACAAGGCCTTGACAATGTGTCATTCCTAGGTTTACGACCATATTAAAATAAATGCGTTTTGCACAAGATAAGAAACCCTACTATATAAGGGGTTCATCTCGCCTTTAGATTCATTCCGTCAGCTGCCTTCGTCTAAATTAAGTTATAATATTGTAACATGGAGTAAGATTTGGAACAAGTAAAAATACTAATCAGTCAGATTGACATTTTTATTGAAGTCCGCTTTGACCTTCGTTATCCCTCACGCCGAGCTCTGCCTAGCGATTTGCGTTTACTACGTTCACCCCCTTAATGTTTTATATCGCGACAAAATATAGCCTATGTCCTTTCCAGGGTCTCGAACTGTCTCCATACCAAATTTCATCTCGATCGGTTCAGTGGTTTAAGCGTCAAGAGGTAACAGACAGCACACTTTCGCATTAATAATATTAGTATGGATATTTACTTGAGTATATTTGTATGTATGTATCTATTTATTTTATTATTATTGTTTATAACCACGCGGTTGACTGGTAGGTAGAGAATGCCTTAAGGCATTAAGTCCCTCAATTGTACTTTCTTTTTTGGTGCAATAAAGTTTAAATAAATATATTTTTTTTTATTTCCATTAATAAATAATTTAGCTTACATAGAATGCTTTTCATTTAGGACAAGAAATATTATTTTCTTCGTCTTCAGCCTATTTATATGTCCACTGCTGTTCAAAGGCTTCTATTGAACATTGCACACAGGAATTGTGTGTGAATTATTAACTAAAAATGACAGGTACCTAGCTAAGTAATTATAACAGAAAAAAATTGTAGGCACCTACCTAACCTACTTAGGGCTCTAACACACGAGCAGCATTTTGCTGTCGACGTATGTAATTGCAGCCGACGTTAAGGCTGGCCATACACGGACAGCTTGAAGCAGTCAGGATAGACTGCTTGAAGCTGCGACTGCACAGCAAACTACAGTCTTCTACGTAAACACATACACGGAACCGCTCGAGCAGTTACGACTGCTTCGGGCTGTCGGCAGCACGGTGAAATTTCATCGTGCGGTCAAGCAGTCGCCAGGCATACACTGACTGCTCGAGCTGTCGACTGGTCTCGCGCAGTTACCTCCGGGCCCCGCGCTCTTCATTCCACGTCGAGGACGCTTCCCGTCCGCACGCTTCATTTGTTACAATGGACGACAACATCGATTGTGACGCGCTTATAAGTGCAATAAAATCACAAGAACTTATATGGAATTATAAACTTGATGACCACAGTAACAAAATAAAGAAAAATAATGCATGGGCAACTATTTGTGAGAAACTAATTGAAAACTTTAAAGAAAAACCGGTGGCGGAAAAGAATAAAATCGGTGAGTAATTGATATGAATTTATTTTTTATTTTCGAATACAAATGATAGCAAATAGATATTAACACAATGACTGCCTTACTAATAAACAGTGTGTAACTTTACACAATGCTATAAAATGTTTTGTCCCTGTTTGACATTAAATGAGAGTGACAGAGACAAAACATTTTATAGCATTGTGTAAAGTTACACACTGTTTATTGGTAAGGTAGTAGATATACAGCTAGTTTATATCATATTCCATTGCCAATCTAGTTTTCCTTCTTCACTCACAAAGTAATTTGCAAATTCTTCTCTGACTGTTGTTAACATAGGTCCACCTCGACGAACATTCTGAGTTGTTTCTATTATAGAGTTTGGAAGACCCTCAAATGTGTCTTCGAATTTATGTCCGTCTCGTTGCTTTACATAGTTATGCAAAACGCATGCTGCTTTTATTATATCTACTGCAAATTCGACATCTACGTTAAGTGGTCGATGGAATATGCGCCATTTGTTAGCAAATATACCAAATGTGCATTCAATAAACCGTCTAGCACGTGATAATCGATAGTTGAAGACTCTCTTTTGCTCTGGCAAATTTTTTCCTCCGTAAGGACGCAACAAATTTTCTTGTAAGCTAAACGCCTCATCTCCTACAAATACATTCGGTAAAACAGGTCCATTTCGCGATATTGAAGAAGGTGCAGGTATATTCAATTTCTTTTCCAGTAACCTTTTGTAAAAAGTACTTTCTTCGAAAATAGTCGAATCTGCATGCCTTCCATATGAACCTACATCCACGAAAGTATACATGTAATTACTGTCACACACGGCCATTAGTATTATAGAAAAATAATTTTTGTAATTATAATATGCCGATCCACTTTGTGCGGGTTTTATTATTCTTATATGTTTGCCGTCCACTGCACCAAGGCAGTTCGGAAACTGTGCAGTTTTCATAAACCCATTTATTATTTCTTTCCATCTATCTTCAGTTAATGGTGCTATGCACATATCTTTCATATACATCCATATATTTTTACATACATCTTTCACTATACCGCCAATTGTAGTAGCTGCAATTCTAAAACTGTATTGCAAATCCATAAATGTTTGTCCAGTGGCTAAGTACCTGAAAAGAGAAATAGCATTAGTAGTTTTTATTATTGAGTAGTTTTTTTTTTTAATGTATGTAAATTTCATTGTTACAGCTATGTCATTACAGAAGAAATGGAAAGTATTAAGAGATGGGTATACCAGGTATACGAGAAAAATTAAACCAAAGAGTGGTTCAGCAGCCACCAAGATACGACCCTACCCATATTATGAGCAGTTATCATTTTTAAAGGTCATTGAGGAAAGACCAGACAAATCAGACAGTTTGGAAGAAAAATCTGAAGGGAACGATCATAATAAAGAATCTGCAAAAAAAAGTTATAGTGCTTTAAAAAGAAGACATAAAACTGAGGACGACCTAATTGAAAAATTATCTAAACGTATTGATGAAAAACCCAGTTCAAATCTTGCAGTAGAAGATGATGACAAATTGTTCTTACTATCACTAGCTGGAGAGTTTAAAAAAATTAAAGATCAATATAAATTAGATGCAAGGTCAGAAATCATCAACGTAATTAAATACTTTAAAGGAATATCCCAGCATACACAGTCAAGCTATTATGGTGAAAATAGAGGATATTTTGCACATTCAGCTAGTGAGCAACGTGGATTTAATTACAACTATTCAAGTTACAACAAGGGTTATCAATCTGCACCCTCTACATCAACAAGTGACCAGCCTTATAACTCTGCACCAGTCTCAGCTAATGATGAGTTTTCTCAGTCATCCTATGAAGACCTTCCACCTTCGTCTGTTCTATCTGATGATATTATTACTGATATATTCAATGAATAAACAATAAAAAATACCACTTTTTTTTACTAACCTTAGTGTTACAGCTAGCCTTTCTTCTGGTGGAATACTTTTCCTCATAATAGTATCTTCACGTTTAATTTTTTCCTTGAGTATATTACACAATTCGTCAAAAGATGTGATTGACATCCTAAAATAATTAAAAAACTTTTCTTCGTCACGTCTTAGTTCCAAAAACAAGTGATTAAATTCTCCATTATAATTTCGTGTTTCTAATATTGTATGAAACCACAATTTTCTATTTTTACGCCGGCGTCGTCGTCGTATGAGCAAAAGCAGCAGAAGTGCTTCCTCCTCAAAATCCATGTCGCTACTGATTTGAATGGACTTGTCGAGCAGTTGATACCAACTGCTGCAAGCAGTTATCAATGGCAGCTTGAAGCAGTTGAATTTGACTGCTCGAGCAGTTCGTGTATGTTGGTCACTGGCAAACTGCTCAAGCTGTCCGTGTATGGCCAGCCTAAGAGTCGGCGGCTAGCTGTCGACATGCTGTCTACGAGCTGTCGACGCGTTGGCGGCTGTCGCCGGCAGATGGTCGACGACATCGGCGTCGTCGGCAAGCTGTCGACTGCGGCTGCCAACGCGTTAACAGCACGTCAACGGCATGTCGACTTAGCTGTCAAGTCGACAGCTAGCTGCCGCACTGTGGGTCGAAACGCCATTTTGAGGGACTTAGCATATGACTTTCTATTTTCACTTTTTTCTTTTTACCAATGGATAGCCTATTATAGCCTTAATCGAAAATGTCATAAGGCATTTTGTGCTAAACCTTATAGTTTAGCTGTAAAAAAATAAATAGTTTTTTTTGTATGGGACGGATTACTTAAGTCTATATTGTTGTTGACCCAAGGGTGATCACGCGTTGAAACCTTTTTATTCTTGTTATTTACCTATAGTACTATAAATAAGCACTAAAAGCTTGTCTATAAATCTGCAATTCTCTGAGTTATTGCGATCGGAAAATAAATATATTTTATACCTTATAAAGCTTGATTTTTGAATAACATTTATCAAATTAAACGTTAAATAGTAGGTGCAGGTTAAATATTACACCATTTGTGATTCGGTAATAAACAAAACCATTAACCCACACAATCTTTAAGTACTCAAAAACATACAAAGGATTAAGAAATTAGTTAAATTACTTTGAAAACAAATACTTACTATTATGTTTACGCTAATTGGTAATGTTTTCTGCTAAAATAGCTAATGATTACGTGATTAACTAACTATGTTTCACATTATTATCTATTTATGAAATAAATTAAGTGATACCACTAATCACTTTCAAGTACTCATTATTTTAGGTTTCTAATTACTAATTAGGGTTGTTATTTTATTATGAAAATTCAATAGTTGCTGGTGTTACAAAAGGTATATAATATCCGTAATGAGAAAATCATAACTAGTATTCGTTGAACCTTCGTTTAACTGCTATTTAAATCTCTTGTGACTGTGAATTATTTTCTTTTCGCTAAGATGGAAAATATAGTAAATAATTTAGATTTGTTTGTAATTTTGAGAGAAAACTTGGGATCACTGTCGGACAGTAAAAAACTTTTTGATTTTCTTCAAGAGAAAATGAATGTGCCGGAGAAGACCAGTGCTGTACTTAAAAAGTTCTGTGAGCGATTTTGTTCTATTGTGAGTGCTAGATGGAGAAGGAGTAGTCGCGTTTTACCTCAGTTTATACGGAACAATGGAGATTGGCTAGAAAGTCCAATAACTTGGCCTGAAGAAGTTATCTTAAGCAAAGATCATGAAGACACGTGTGATGATACTGATAATATAGAAAATCTGCCACCATCTACATCACAACCCTCTACGTCAGAACCATCTACATCACAACCTTCTACGTCAGAATCTCCTACATCAGGACCTTCAACAGCTATGTTTACACCAAGAAAACCTTTTGAAGATTTGGGCTCCAAGCAAAAGCGAAGACGTGTGGAGGAAATAAATAAATCGCTGTCATTGTCCCCTGAAGAAGTGAATGCGGTTGCTATGAGGAGCTTAAAAAGTTCTGGAAACGAAGATGTGGCAAAAATTATGCAACATTTATTGGATAACCCAGAAGACCTTGAAAAAGTAAAAGATTGTATAGGTAAAAGTGAAGACAAAAGAAAAACATATACACCCGAAAAAGCATTGGCTTTAATAATTTCCCTTAAACTTTCGAAGTGGCAATACATAAACCTAGGAGAGGCAGCTAGCGAAAATGGTACAGACTTGTACCCTTCGTACTATAAAGTTAGGCAGGAAAAACAGAATTGTTATCCAAAAACAGAAGACATCTTGGTTACTGAAGACGGAGCATCAATTAAGTTGCAAGCTTTGCTGGATTTAACTGTATACAGACTTTTGGATTCGATTACTTTGGACCTGAAACTTGCCACTGATTTACAACTTGTGAGCAAATGGGGTTTTGATGGTGCTTCAGGTCAAAGTAATTACAAACAAAAGTCTGATACAGAGTTTCATGAGAGCAGTATATTTATGGCCAGTCTAGTACCGATTAGGCTGCAGAAACCTGATGGAACAGTGCTTTGGGAAAATGACCGACCTTCTTCAACCTTTTATTGCCGTCCAATTATGTTTAAATTTACAAAAGAATCTCAAGCAACTGTAACAGCCATAAAAGCCAGCATATCCGGAGAAATAGAAGCACTTTTACCGTCAAGAATTGAACAGATTGCAGTAAAACACCAATTACATTTGACAATGATTGACGGCAAGATAGCCTCCTATTTATCAGGGACTTCGTCAGCTGTCTGCGATATTTGTAAAGCGAAGCCATCGGAAATGAATGATCTGGAATCCCATCCCCAAAGACAGCATAATGAAGATATGTATCAGTATGGGCTATCATCTCTTCATGCTTGGATAAGGTGCATGGAGTGCTTACTACATATAGGTAAGAAAAAAAATTATAATTTTCACCACGCTAAATTACATATTATTTGAAGTAATAATTAGTAGTAGTATTAGTATTTTTAATCATTATTTTTCATTATATTTTTGCTTGTTTTGTAGCCTACCGGTTGGAGTTCAAAACATGGAGTTGCAGAGGTGATGACAAAGAAAAAATGAAGCTACGCAAAAGCGCTATTCAAGAAGCATTCAAAAAGGACAGTGGTTTGCTAATTGATGTGGTCAAGCAAGGAGTTGGCACCACTAACGATGGCAATACTGCAAGGAAATTTTTCAGGGAAGCAGACACAACAGCCCGTATCACTGGAATTGATCAGAATTTAATTGAAAGGTTACACGTGATTCTCCAAACTGTTGCGTGTGGAGAACGCGTTGATATTTCTAAATTCTCTCAATTTTGCAATGATACTGCGGAATTATATGTAAAACTGTATCCCTGGTATTATATGCCTTCCAGTTTGCACAAACTTTTAGTGCATGGTTCTGCCATTATTCAGCATTTTGGTTCCATTCCAATTGGTAAACTGTCGGAAGAAGCAGCAGAAGCTCGCAATAAAGACTTCCGTAATTATAGAGAACACCATTCTAGGAAAGTAAGTAGGATAGCGACGAATGAAGATATTTTACACAATTTTCTTTTGTCTTCTGATCCTAAGATTACCAGTCTTAGACCTCGGATGGTAAAACGAAACCTATTGGTTCTCTCTTCGAGAGCCAAAGAGCTTCTTCTGGATTTTCCGACAGAACCAGCAATAGATTTTATTGATGTAGATAATTTACAAGATAGTAATAGTGATAGTGAGTAAGTTTCATTGTATTAAAATTCCTTGTGATTTAAAATAATTGTAAATACTTGTATTATTGATATTGGAATGGTAGCTTTGTACATATTATTTTATTAAATTCTTTGTTATTTAAGTGTAATTTATGATTTTGTGTTGTTACATTTATGATATATTTGTGTAAATGTTTTATAATATTAAGGCAAAACGAGAAGTCAGTGGTTCGTTGATGTTTGTATGTTTTGTTGGCTTAATTTTAAGTAATTTTCTAATAATTTTTATGTTCTTAATTATGCACCTACTTAAATGTTTATATTTTGTGTCAATGAACAATATTTTAAAAATAAATGCTCAGGTGCTTAACGTTTAATTTTATTGTATTTATCTAATCCAATTATCTCTGAAACATGCAGAGCGATTCCAGCATAAACGTCTATAGAATAGCCACAAACCAAAACTTTTTTCTTTTTAAAGCAGCATCTATAACGTCTCATTAACATTCAAGTACTCAAAGATTGTATGGGTTCATGCTTTTGTTCGTTTCCTAATCACAAATGGTAAAATACGTAACCATCAGTTACTATTTTACGTTTAATTTGATAAATGTTATTCAAAAATCAAGCTTTGTAAGGTATAAAATTTATTTATTTTCCGATCGCAATAACTCAGAGAATTGCAGACTTATAGACACGGTGTTAGTGCTTGTTTATAGTCCTATAGGTAAATAATAAGAATAAAAAGGTTTTAACGCGTGATCACCCTTAGGTCAACAACAATATAGACTTAAGTAATCCGTCCCATACAAAAAAAAACTATTTATTTTTTTACAGCTAAACTATAAGGTTTAGCACAAAATGCCTTATGACATTTTCGATTAAGGCTATAATAGGCTATCCATTGGTAAAAAGAAAAAAGTGAAAATAGAAAGTCATATGCTAAGTCCCTCAAAATGGCGTTTCGACCCACAGTGTGCCGAGTCCTAACGTCGGCTGCAGTTAATGTATACAGACGTGTCGACTAGGGTGGGTAAAAAATATTTTTTAAGTAATCGATTTCTAATAGCAAAAATATGTTGAAGTTCGGTATCGTTATATACCCTTTAACATATTATTGAATAATTTTAAGTAGAATAGCCCGCGCAACGCTATTGAAGTTTTGGAAAATATGTTTTAAGTACTTACCGTTTGACGTTGAGTACAATTTAATGTTTTAATTAGTATCCATTGAAATGGTTTTATGGCTATACTTATTTATGGATTTACTTGAGTTATATAAACTATTTTATTTATTAAAAGTATTATTTTTTTGAGGTAAGTACAGTTCACAAAATTCCATGTATCGATGTGGTTAGTTTCTTGTGACATTGTAAATTGTGTAATTTTTATTTTAGAACTTGGAAGTATTTTTTTTCTATCATGTTAAATAATACAAGTGGCCTATATTTGAAACAATAGAAGATATTTAAAAATAAAACGTGTAACCAACATAGATGAAGAATAGAGAATGTCATGAAATGTTACGAGTGGAATAGATTAAGTACAAGTGAAAATTAAAAAATAGCAGTAAGAGCCCGCGTTTTCCGAAATTGCAGATATTGTAACCCAGAAAGCTGAAGGAGTACTATAGCAAAAGGCGTCAATCCCTTATCGCATAAAACAGTCATTCAGCTCCTGAAAGCTCCAATCATTCTAAACGCATAAATATTATCAAATCATTGAAAAGGTTGTCAACTGAAAAAAAAAACTGTACTTGCAGCAAAGATATATCTAGTTCGATATTTGTTCATGCAAACGCAAGATAATAAGTCAGTGCAATTGTCCCAGAGAATTTAAAGTTCCTACAGAAGAACACGACGAGAATTGGCGCATCGGAAAAAAATATGCAAAAGCAAACTTCTACAAATCTGTCTGATGAGTGACTTATCACTCATCAGACAGATTTTTGTAAATTTCTTTAAAGAACCCATCCAATATTGGAATATGATGGAACAAGAATGATTGTAGTTATCAACAAGTAGTGATTCTGTTACAAATATCTTTATTTAAAACAGGTGATCTTTACATTTCTATGTTGCAATCAGGGATTTCTTTTAAGTAAATAAATACTTGTGGTAGAATATCCCCGCTCTCCATATTAATTTAACAATAATATGATACAAGTGTTTCATTACCGGAAAAGCTACACAAAAATATAGAAGAGCCCTTACTACACACAAAAATATAGAAGGGCTTACCTTCTACCTCAAACTACGGAACTATGGAAAATAAGAAGTGCGTGAAAAGTTTACCGGTGTTGACGCAAATATGTGACCGCTATATGGAGTATCCGACAGAGCTGGTGCTGCGATCGCTTCTGCAGTTTTACACAAAATTTCGTCATATATCGCTATAGATAAATCAAACCTGCGAAGAGAGAGAAGACAGACACGTAACGAGCTTATGAAGAATTAAGCGCCTTTTAACATGTCTGATAATTATATTTTGATGGACGGAAAGATAAAACCCAGAAGATAGGTAGCCAAAAAAGAACCAAAAGGTACAAGCAAATAGTTATTGAAGAACACGTTTCTGTAATTAAAGAACCGGAGTACGTTTATGTAGAGTATGTGCCGCCATTACAAGAAACTGCAAAGACCATTGAGATATCAATAAACGCTATTTTTTCTGCTAAAAGTGCTGTTGCTCTCCTGGCTATTGTACAACCTCGCGACTCGCGTGCGAGTGCACAACCCGGATAACGCTAGGAGAATGATGATGCCCTCTAAAGGCACCTGAAACCGACATATGACGTTACTAATTGCATGTGTGTTTCCAATCGAGAAAAAAGTTTGCTCCAACGAAAATAGGCATGCTAACAAGTTAAAATTTTCAATAATTAATTACAAAATAACTACTGAATAAAAAGTCAAAATACCCAAAACTAGTTGATGTGGGTAATTTTTTCAAAGAAAAATTTATCAAGATCATGTTTTTTTTTTTACGTAGGTACGTCTTAACATTTTAAAACATGTAATTTTTTTTTTTTGACCACTACTATTTTTTTTACAAATGGAACATGATAGCCAATATTCAAAACAATAAAATCGACAGCTTTAGTGTTTAAGCACTAAAGACTAACGCTGTCGATTTTATTGTGTCTTGAATATAGCATTTTTAACCAGTTTGAAAATATAAAAATATCGTAAAATGATGTGTATAAATTAATTGATGAACAATTTTCAGAAGACCACAGAGTGCTAGTTATTAAGAGATAGTAAAGTAACCAATTTTGCTTTTCATTCTGTTTTACACAAATATTGACATTAGTTTTCTTTACAGCTCCATGCTCAACATTTCCTACACTCGACAATCAGGTCTCTGTGAGATGAGACAAAAAACAAAGGATGTCTGTCCAGTGTGGAGACAAGAAGACCAAAGATTCACTCTGAAAACTAGCAGTTGACAAGGAACACAAAAAAATATTAGCCAGTGCCGAAAGGCACACCAATACAAGAGACATTATTAAACGGAATTTGTTTTGTGGAATAAATTTTGTTGGAAATACAAGTTTTTTTTTTAAATTAAATGCAAGAATTCAGACCAAAGATAAGTCTGAGAGGGGTCCAAACATAGCAGTCCGACTCGGGCCCTTAGGGACATCATATTCTTATAATTTCTAAAATTCTGCATGGACACAATGTCAACTGAGAATATTAGTAAATATAAGAATATTATGAGAATAAGAATATATGTTTGTATAAAGAATATGATCTGATTTATAAGCAACTAAGTTATTAGAAGCATCTGCTGTGTAAAAGTTTAATCTGAGCAAGGCATTTTCAACTCTTGCAATTACTGAATTCTGCATGTGCCATGGGTCTCCGGGAAATTCACTTGGATATTAAAACCCATCTTTTTTTTAAAGAATTTAATATCTCCTGAACTGTTTTTTGAACTTTTCATAATGGTAATCATCAGTTGCTCTTTCGCCTTTAGCTTTCTTAACAATTTTCTCTACGTTTTCATCTATAACACTTTTCTCAGTCTTTACTTCTGCTGGTTTTTCAACTTTCCTCTTTTTACTATTATCACTGTCCATGTTAAATCTGTTGTGTTGTACAAAATTAACGGCCATGTTTGTGGGAACAAATTGAGAAGGTGCATCCTTCTTGTTGTGTCTCTCCCAAAGAAGTTTCATCTTAGCTTCCTCAGTTGCTTCTATGTTTTTGATTTTAGCATCAATTCCTAAGTCCACCTCAGGGATACCACTGAGCATTTGATTTGAAAGCATTTCTTCAGATCTGTGTGTTGAGGACATCCTTAAATGTTCAGGTAAAGAAAGTAAAGCTGCTTCTTCCGGTGAAAGGTATTTGAGAGAATCATTATTATCAGACTCCTTTCTGTCTTGATTGTGCCCTTCTGCAAGAGAAAACAAATTATTGGGTACAACATAATGTCAAACTCAATTCATTATTTACATAATAAAAAAGGAATTGTTTACAAACGTAAGAAATTAAGTCATAGGTAGCTGACAACTCATGACATGAGCGAGATAAAAATGAGGTTACAGCAAATATTGTTACATGGGGTAGTTAAATGAATTCAGCAGTTTTATGCTAGGTTTTAATTGAGCTTATAACTTAGTGATCTGTACAATAGGGTGTCCTGTAAATGTGTGGTTTTTTTTTTGGAGCTATCATATCGCAAGAGGTGTCAAAAGGTGCATAATTACACACAGGTTACAAAAGCAGTAATAAAAATGAAATTGCTCGAATTCTTAAGGGTTCTACCACGCTTTGAAGTTTTTAACTCTTAAGTTTATTACTCTATTTGTAGTATGTGTGTAATTTTGCAAATTTTGACACCTCTTTCGATATGATTAGCTCCAAAAAAAAAAAAAAATTCTCATACATTCATGAGACACCTTACTGTACAATTCAGGTATTTCAAAGTAATCATATAAGCAACAGCACAAAATACAGTTATCAGTAGGTATAGATAGTGTACCTTTTCTTTTGGCCAGTTCTTCTTCAATGTATTTCATCATTTCCTCATCTTCGTCCCTTTTGTTCGTCTCCGCTGAAAACTGAGTGCCAATGCCAGTATCGTACGCGTCGTCGACCTGCTTCACTTTCCCGCTTTTCAAGGCTTGCATGTTCACCATACCACCAGCTTTCACCTTGAATGGATCTTTACAAGCCACTTCATCTTCAATGGTAGTCTTTTGCCCGGTTGCTAAAGCGATCACACTCACGCCATTGGGCCTCTCTCGAAGTTTCTGGATCTCTTTCGCTTCCTCCAACTTTGCCAAAATATGCTCTTCGTCATCAGACTCATCATCCTTGATACGCTGACGAAGATTCTTTTTCTTTACAGGCTTGAACTTGATTTCAACTTCTGGTTTCGACTCTTCGTCCATTTTTTGGAAAAAGCAAAGCCAGACAGCCAACTGCCACTGTCCTTTCACAGTAACAAATCGTAGATAGTAAGTAAAATCGTAGATTCGCACGCAATACGAGTACAGTAGAAAGAAATGGGAATACAAATTTTAGTAATTAGTATTATTTATCTTCAGCAGCAAACAACAATAATTGCACGTAAACACCACTGCAAAAACACATCCACATCCCATCCGACCATAAAGTTAACTTTATTTATGCATCCGTCCGACCCGACATGACATGAACGAATATTAATAACAAATGAATGAATAGTGTGTGACTGAACAGAGGAATGAAATGTTTTTTTTCATAGAGTCTATGGTCAATTTATAGTGCTGTACCTGTTTCCTGTAACTATTCAATTGCACATACTACTTATTCAGAGATCACTGACACACAGAGAAAAACGTATTTTATAATCGATTTTGTGACGTTCGTTACGTTCAACTGACTTGACAACCTATTCTTTCTATTCTTCTACTCTGTGTAAAGTGATAAGTTACTGATAGATAAGAGTGATAAGACAACAAAAACAAAGTTCAAAGTCAAACTTTCTATCCTTAAATCCAACCATTCGTGTCTGTCGTTCGTAAGGAAGCAGTGTGTAATTTAAATATTTATTAAATGGCTAACGTGATTCTACTGCAATCACCTCCACCAAAGTTGGAGGAAGTTCAAAAAACAATATTTTCTAAAGACGCAAAAAACTTTATTGAAACTCTGCATAGAGAGTTTAGCGTGCAGATAGAAAAATTGTATAGGGATCGGCAACAACGTTCTGTGGAAAATCGCACAAAAGTAACATTAGATTTCAAGGTTTCCCCTGAAAGAAACGATAAAGCTTGGAGCATAGCACCGCTGCCGACTCGACTTCAGTATGTATTCTCTCCTTGCTTACATTTTAATTATACCTTAGATCGTAATCAAAATGTATGTAAACAAACTAAGAACCAACATAAAACATACACTCCCTGCAGGAAGTTATTATTTATTTCAATAATTTTTTATTTAAGGAATCGTCACTTAGATCTTGGGGATGTTTCACCATCAAACACTGCACACTTCGTCTCAGCACTAAATGAAGATGTTGAGGGTATTCAAGTAGACTTTGATGATGGGCACTGTCCCACTTGGAGAAATCAGTTAGTCGGCTATCAAAATATCAGTCTTGCGGTCAATGGGAAGCTGCCTGGTGCCCCTATGAACATAGCCATGTCCCCAATATTGATGTTGAGACCTAGAGCCTGGAATATGATTGAGCATAATATTTTGGTGAGCTTTTTTTTCTTTTGGTAACAGAATTTCAAAATGAAATTGTATGCTCCTATATAGGTTGATTGTTGTCTCCAAATATAGGCTAAATATGAAATATTGTAGTACCTTATAAACTATCTACCTACTATCTGTCTGTTACAAAAATATTTTACTCCCAATATATTTTTTAATCTTGCCAAATGTTAATTTTAGATTGATGGCAAAGAAGCTATAGGACCTCTTGTGGATTTTGGTATCCTTATGCACCATAATGCTAGAAAACTTTATGAAGCCAGCAGCGGTCCGTATTTCTATCTGTCAAAACTCGAAGGCTCATCTGAAGCACAACTGTGGAATGACATTTTTGTATGGGCACAGGACCAGCTTGGATTGCCACGAGGAACAATAAAAGCCTGCGTTTTGATAGAAAATATTATTTCAGTTTTTGAATTAGATGAGATTTTATATGCATTGAGAGAACACTCCTTAGGTCTGAACTGTGGTATATGGGACTACTGCGCTTCCATTATTGCTAAGTTTGGTAAGTTTGCCAATACCAATATTACAGCTATGATTTGCTTAGCTATTTTTGTAAGTAGATAGCTTGGTTGACCAAGCTAACTACTAGACAAATATCAAATTGTATGACGACGAATACAACGAAATTACAGAAGGCCTAAGTTTATTTTAACACCAGTGCTTTTTGATTTCCATCGCTATTCTCGTCGTATTCGTCGTCGAAAATCGTTTGAAATTTGTCTAGTGTGTGTCTATGTGGCTTGGTCGGGTACTTAGATTTGTATCCATTGGCTGACTGTTCATGTAGTGAAAATCTTATGCTTAGGTCAATTACTGTACATAATGACAATACGGTACGTATGTAAAGTATAAAACAACCTATGGTCATTTTAAAACCATGTAAGTAGAGATTTTATGCCCATAATCACTATACAGAGGCCCTACTCCTGTTGACGATGTCCGTATTTTCGAGTCTAGCCATCACGCTCGTTCGCGTTGTCATTCTGTCGAATTCGTTTCAAGTGAAAGGGACGGCTACATTCGAAAATACGGACATCGCCAACAAGAGTAGGGCCTCTGATACAAAACCGGCCAAGTGCGTGTCGGAACACGCATAAAGTAGGGTTCCGTAGTCATTTTTGGCATCGCGCTGCTTTGCATTTCTTGCATCATTATCATCCCCCTAGCCTTTTCCCATAGTCGCTAACAAATTTTTTTCAAAAGATAAAAAGTAATTAAATATTAAGCTTTATTCAGTCCTAACAGTAAAATATGTAAAAAAAACTTTTTAAGTTATAAACTGTTCTTTTGGAAAAAAGTATATATTTTTATTTTATTTATAATTTCATAAGTATTTATCACAGGATACCCGAAACAATTTTAAATAAGAGTTTCCGCGCCTGTTTCTTTACGTGAGTGATTTGAAGTTTATAGGTCCAAGACTTTAGAAATTAAAGGGAGGGGGACACCGTGTAAACGACTTTGGCGGGCTATATCTCGCAAATAGTAAAGCTGATAAAATAGTATTGTATGGAAACCCTACCTTATTTTTATAGTTCTTTTCAACGATATCCCACACAAGGGGGTGCACTCAAAAAAATAATTCACCTCCCCCTTTACATGTATGGGGAGGTACCCATAAAAAGGGGCCATTTTAATTTTTTATATTTTTAAAAATGAGATCTATATGTGAAGTGTAACCAAGTTGCATGTAAATCAGTCCATAAACCTAGAAGATATTCTGCTGTGACAGACTAGGACGGACGGACTGAACGATCTTATAAGGGTTCCTTGTCGGGCTACGGAACCCTAATAAACCAGCTAAAATTGAAAGATGGGGATTATTTTTACGAAAATACGGAGTATAATTTATTCTTCATATGCCCTCTAAACGCACCAGAAACCGACTTATGAGGTTTCTATTTGCATGTGTGAGAGTTTCCAAGAAAAAAATTTGCTTCCAAAGAAAATCCTGTAAATATGAGAGATAATCGTCATAGGCATGCTTATGACGTCACAAGTTTAAATTTTCAATAATTAATTCCAAAAGGACTACTGAATAACAAGTCAAAATACTCAAAACACTTTCTTAAAGAAAAAACTATAAAACATTATACCTTTATATACCAAATTGAACTCTAAAAGCTAGATGATTCCAGGCGACCGCGAGCAGTTTCTTCTGCCGGACCGCAGTAAGTACGTGAACATCACTCGTCGGTTTCTGGACAGCTACCTGAGGGTAGTTGTGGGTGCGTGCCACGCGCGCGGCGCGCCGGCCACCGGCGGCATGGCGGCCGCGGTGCTCGCGCCAGGCACCGATGGAACCGATGACGAGTGAGTACCGTTAGGAGTTTTGTTAGGCACTTATTATGACATCCTAGCTAGGATAAGTAGGATGCTACCTTCCTAGTTAGGATCTGTAGTAGGATGTTACCTTCCTAGTTAGGATCTGTAGTAGGATGTTACCTTCCTAGAAGGATCCTGAGGGCAATTGTGAGTGCGTGCTACGCGCCAGGCATCGATCGGACAGATGACGAGTGAGTACTACCCCCAGTTTTGTAGGTTATTAAAGCATCCTATTTGTAGCATCCTAACTAGGAAGGTAGGATGGATCACAAATTATAAAGGTATGGATGCTCTACTCTGATACGATAACGCATTGTCCGTATTATCGCGTTTAGCTGTCGCGCTCGCTCGCGCTGACCTGCTGGCATTAACGACAGGGACGGCTCCAGCCGAAACTACGGATATCGTCTTACAGATTGAGGCCCCAGTCACCTTCCTAGTTAGGACGCGAGCTTCCTAATTAAGAAGGTAGGAACCACAGTAGTGAACTGCGATTACATCTTCTTTTTTCCTAAGTAGGATGCTACTAGAATAAGTGCCTTATTATACCATCCTATTTGTAGCATCCTAACTAAGATCCTACTTAGGATTCTTACTAGAAAGGTAGGAACCAATTGAATGTCGTATCGTAGCCTACTAAGGATCCGATTGGTTCCTACCTTCCTAGTTGTAATCCTAAGTAGGAAGCTACCTTCCTAGATAGGATCCTAACTAGGATGGTACCTTCCTAGTTAGGATGCTACAAATAAGGTCCTCTTAGCCGAATTTCGACTACAGTGGCCTATCTCAACAGAGATTTTGCCATTTGCGCGGGCTTGAGATCCGAACTATAAGGGTAGGATATCCATCCTACCCTCCTAGTTCGGATCTCAAGTACGATCTTCCTGCACCTGAATAGGCACCTGGCAGGTGCTCTACTCTGATAACGCATTGTCCGTATTTTCACGTTAAGCTGTCGCGGTCGCTCGCGCTGACATACTGGCATTAATGATAGGGACGGCTATCTATGTCTTAAAAATGTTATAGAAACACTTTGTACCTTTCATATAGCGTTGTATGGAACGCGCAGACAGAGTTACTTTTATTGTTTTTAAGGTAATAGAGTAATTTTTGCGAGCGATTAAAAAACGTTATTGAAAGATGAAGATTTTTCCAATTGATTGACTTAAATATTATTACCCTAAGATAATAAATTTATCGTTAGTGAATCTGTGGAGTAAGCATGTTTGTATGACAATTACTGAGGCGATTTTTCTGTCGCTGAGTGTAGTTGAGTGGACTTGGCTCATGCTAGGGGTACAGCAAATAATCACATATCTAACTAGAGAAATTATATATTTATTGTGAAGATATTTTCTATATTTTGTGCCCGAATAAAATACTCATCCATCATGTATTTTATTTCAGGTCTAAAAAGATAGTTAACAAGATTTTGGAAGCAAAAATAAAAGAAATAGAAATTGGCGTCGATGGATTCATGGTCTACGATTCTCGCGCAGTGCCTTATATTAACAGGGTAACTTTTATAATCTCTCGTGTATTGACTATTAAAGTTTTTATCTGTTTGTCTTTTCCATAGGTACCTGTGTATTACTAGTGGCGCGATAGCCGAGCAGAGAACACTTCACTTCTCATCCGTGAGGTCGTAAGTTCGATTCCCGCCTGTACCACTGAGTTTGTACAAAAACTTAAGTACAGTCTTTTTCAAAGATATCGCTGCCTAACGGTGAAGGGAAACATCGTGAGGAAACCGGCACACTAAATTAGCTCAGCTAGTGTGTGAAATGGAGAAGGCAATGCCAAACCACTTCATTAAACATTGCAAAGAAAATCGTTGTTTGTGTTCACCCCCGACGCAAAAATGACGGGGTGTTATAAGTTTGACGTGACTATGTGTGTGTGTATGTGTGTGTGTGTGCGTGTGTGTGTGTGTGTGTGTGTGTGTGTGTGTGTGTGTGTGTGTGTGTGTGTGTCTGTCTGTCTGTGGCATCGTAGCTCCCAAACGGATGAACCAATTTTGATTTAGTTTTTTTTGTTTGAATGATTAATTAGTCGGGAGTGTTGTTAGCTATGTTTGATGAAAATCGGTCCAAGATGGCCGCCGTAACAAAATGGCGGATAACATATATTTTTAAAACTCCTTCAATATGGGTATCAAATAAAAGGGCTTGACTAGTAGAATAATATGCACTATAACAAATTTAAAATCCGAGATGGCCGCCGTAACAAAATGGCGGATAATATATATTTTTTAACTCCTTCAATATGGGTATCAAATGAAAGGGCTTGACTAGTAAAATACTACACACTATGACAAATTTAAAATTCAAGATGGCCGCCGTAACAAAATGGCGGATCACATCTTTATTTAAACTCCCTTAATATGGGTACCTATCCAATGAAAGGGCAATTTATTTTTTTATAACTACCTAGCTACTAACTACCTAGATAACTATTATCCCAACCTGACCTTCGAGAATTGAAACTTTTTCTTTCGTCGCGTCGTGGTTTTGTAGCAAAAAACCTTTTAAGAATAAGTATTAACTAGCAAGAAACTTCTTACGTAACGTTTTGTTTTTCAGCTTTGGAAAAACTACGGGTCAATGCCAAATCAGATATTCAGAAAATTGGACATAGACATTACTGTTGAGGATCTACTAACAATACCAAGTGGGGGTGTGACGCTTCAGGGGTTAAAACACAACGTAGCTGTGTCAATACTCTTCATATACCACTGGTTGGCGGGCCTTGGGCATTTTTTCTACAGTGGTAACGTTGAGGATTCTGCCACGGCTGAGATATCTAGAAGTCAAATTTGGCAGTGGATTCGGTTTGCTGTAAGTATTAGTTTTAAAAGAAATATGCGTGTTTTAAATGATTAAAAATACAAAGAAATGAAAAGACATGTTAGGACTCAAAAAAAGGAAATGATTGTAATAATTTCCTTCTAGCCGAATTTTCGACTACAGTGGCCAATCTCAACAGAGATTAGCCAACTGCCCGGAAGATATTATAGTGCACAAGTGTGTGCGCAATACACAGGTGCATTTTCTTGTTCCTTCACTCATATTTCGGTGAGACGGTAGTCCGACATGACTGTAGAGAGATCAGGCGCAGGACCAACGGCTTGACGTGCTTTCCGAGGCACGGGGTGTTAACACCACCAACTTCCTGACTCCGGAGCTGTGTCCGAGTTATTTCAAGACAGAAAAACTTAACACTTTCGGCCACACCCGGGATTCGAACCCGGGACCTCGAGGCAGTCTATTCTTGATGAATATAAAACGACCTTCATTAGGCTGGTTATTAGATGAAAAGTACCTACCTATTTTATATCAAAGATTGTAATTACGAAAAACTTAAAAATATCCTCTAATCACATAAAACACCACAAAACAGAAAAAACACCGTCTGATACCTATGATGCGAAATAAATGTAAGTATCTAACGGTAAAGTCAGTGCTGTGCGCTGTCTCGTAATAAAGGAGTAATGTTTAGCACAAGCTCGCGCTTAGTTTAGGGCTAGGTAATTGGTGTGTTTGTTAAAAAAATACATTAAATACAATACAAATGAAACTTCTCGAAATTTCTCTCTTGCAAAAAATGTTATAACCTACTTGTCTCAAGTTTGAAATATAGGTAACACATGCGGTATTCCGAAGTGTATCTTTACATGACAATACACTGATTTCCATTGGCCTTGAAACTCTTAACATAGTTATTGACCGTTTTGACGGGTTCCCATTGTTGTGCTTAACAATGTAACTTGCAGATTTCACGCTATTCGGATTCTGAATAAACATGCCAAGGAATGTATCGCATTTCAGATCACTGTAGTTATAAACTATTTATAACTTCATCAAAAGTTTATTATTTGTTAGTGCTCCAAAATGACATTTAGTATTTACGAGTATTAGGTATGGCTGGCTATCCTTTTGAATTTCACGAACTAATAATAAATAAAAATAAATATTGGACAACATACATGTTTTATTCACACACTAACATATTCATGCACCTACACATTAGCACATGCACACACATTCACACACGCCTGCATACTCTCTCACAAACACGCACGCGCGCACACACACACACACACACACACACACACACACACACACACACACACATACACACGCACGCACGTACTGTTTATTCTAATTCTTTTTCTTTTTCTTAATAATGCTTTGGTAATTTAGTACTTATAATTAACCCATTGAAAAGCGGTTCTTCCTAATACAGACGATGTTTCGTCTAAAGGAAAGTTCCCACACATACAATTGTTATAGTTACTAAGTTACTGAAATAAATACATTTGAATTTGAATACATTTACGACAGCTGTGTTGTTGAAATCCGAAACAACACAACACCCAGACCCGAGACATTTCACGAACTAATAAATAGCATGCGCACTCTTTCATTAAATAAACAAACTTACCGCAGCTATAACATCGCTGAGACCTTTCATTCAGTCGCAAGTATTCGCTCGCAGCAATATATTGATTTTTAAATCTCAATTCAATCATGAAGACTGTTTTTTTGCAGACAACCCTATATCACCGCATTTGCATTTTTTTTCTACGTGAAAATCTGCAATCAGTCGCAAGACTATAATCAGATGAGTTGCGATGTGTATGACATTAAAAGAGCAGCAGGCCATTGCCTCGCTGTATACTCAAAGGACATGGTTTTGCAATTAAAATATCTGGATTTATTTAGAAATAAGTTTATTTATTTACCAGACCGGTGCAAATTACTAGCATTGACTTACCTGTTTATACCTGCGTACGCAATAGTAATAACGGGAAAAACCTAACATTTGCATATTCTATAGATTTCATACCTTTGATTGGTATGTAATTTATCCGAAATCCAAACCAGTGCAATGTAAAAAAAAACATATCATAAAAGTCATAAAAGTCATTTATTTATGTATGTAGGCCCAAAGGGGGCACTTATACACGTCCCAACATATTATTTTTAAGCCCTACCACTGCTTCGGGACAAATTGTGGGCTATCCTGGACTGCAACCTACTCGTGATATTTTTAAACGATTTTAGACTATAAAGGTCAAATGCAACAATCATTTATTAGACACAAGTTGAAATGAGATAAAAGTTGGCTTATAAATATGTAATCCTATGTACTTACAATGTATATAAAGTTAGATATACATATTTAAAAACTTTTAAACAAACATCGTTTCGTACTCTTAAAATAAGTTTTTTGTTAAGAACATTGTCTATCGCTCATTATTTGGTTAAGTGTAATGTGTACACACATAATAAATGTTTGGCTGTACAGTGCTCAGTACAAATCTTTCGTAGACCTATTATATTTTTTTCTCGTTAGATGGTCACACAATCTTTACAACTGATACATTTTTATATGCAGTCGCTGGCATTATGATGTGTGCGCCAACCTTATTTAAGCACGTAAATATATATTTATAAGCATATATATATATAATTTTAAAGTTCTACATATTTTACAACAGGTGACTGCACCTTACTACTTTTGGTTAGCTGTTGTTGCGCATCGCGTCCGATAACTTATTTTTAATTTGTGTTTGTTAATATGTGGACAGTGTGTTGACTGCATATTTATAAATTATTACTTAGGCCTAAATTATTGTATTAAGATACAGTATGTAGTTGTTTGCTATCCCAAATAAAGGAAAAAAAAATGCCACGATTATATCTGGCTCTCCCAATGATTGACTATAGAGAAAGCCCTAAAGCATTAAGTCCGAATTTAGTAGTTATTTGTTTGTGCATATAGATATTTTTTGTATTGTTCCAGCCCGTTCTAGAAGATGACCCGAAGCAGCGTGTGACCGCCAAACTCGTAGAGAAGGCAGCGGCAAACTTTTCTGCGTACGCGCATAAGAACCTGTGCCGTTCAAATGCCGAACGCAAGCGACTCACTGCAGCAAGATACATGAGTATGGAACTATTCCTATGCAGAAACCCGCCCGAGTTCATAACGAGCTATCTGAATGACAACCACAAGTTCAGGACGATACACAACAAAGCGCTGTTGAGTAATTTGTAAAAAAAAATGGGCAAATTGAGCGAACTTCGTAAATGCTTTCTTGTTTTGAAAGCTTTTTTTTTAACTTACTAAACGCAGGGTAATGTAGGCATTTAAGATTTTATATTTCCACATTATGAAAGTTTGTGATAATTAAAAACAAACCTATACTTTTGACTTACACTAAGCATTTTGTAGACCAAAGCAATTCCATTATTTTAGAAAGATAATAAAATGTTTCTATAAGTTTCTAAATAAGTTGTACCTCTGTGATACGGCGCAATACTAGCTTTATATAAATATATATTTACGAAATCTATCTCATTAAAGCACAATTTTACGGTATTATTACCTCGCTAATTTTATTTAAAACCAGACGTTTCGAACACTTTACAGCGACCGTGGTCCGAGGTAATCCGTAAAATTGTATTTTAATGAGTTCGACTATTCTCGTAAACATAAGAAACAAATAGATAATCTATATTGAATTTTATAGTCATCTTCTTATACATAGTAATATATATATAACAAATATATAATAATATAATAATAATAATATAATAATATATAATAATATAATAATAATAATGTAATATATATACAACGAGTATATTTCACGGCTTCGAATGCTACGCAACGTGCTGAAACACCTCCAGCAACTACATTGACCAGTTTTTTTGCAATCTGCCAAAGCGATCAGTTTGCACGAACTTTGCTTTACTCGGAGATGCCACGTTATTATACTTGGAATGCTTCATCGAAGAATTTTCAAAGACGGAAGCAAGGCGATGCGGTTCCTGGGTATCCAGATGTGCGTTCTACTGATGCTCTTGGTCGTATGTATACAGTTCATCCAAAGAATAATGAATGTTTCTATTTGCGGTTGTTGCTGGTAAATGTGCGTGGGCCAACGTCATTTGAGTCACTACGAACTGTTAATGGTGTAATATTCCCAACATATCGTGCTGCATGTGAAGAATTGAAGTTATTAGAAAACGATAGTCATTGGGATACGACAATCGCTGAAGCCATTATCTGTGCATCTCCAAGTCAGATACGCACATTATTCGCTATCATAATTTCGACATGTTTTCCATCAAACCCATGTAACCTGTGGCACAAATACAAGGATAATATGTCAGAAGATATTTTACATCAAATTCGTGTCAGTTCCAGAAATCACGATATTGAGATGAATGAGGAGATACATAATCGTGCTTTACTCTTGATCGAAGATATGTGTTACCTCATGTGCGGTAATTTATTAATCAGGTTAGGAATGCCAGCACCATATCGTGAAATGAATGACGCATTAAATCGAGAATTGGAACGGGAACGTGAATATGATCACCAGGAATTAGATTTAGTAGTTCAAACGAATGTACCCCTGTTGAATTACCAACAAAAGAAAGTTTATGATACTTTAATGAAGGCAATCGATGATGAAAATGGTGGTTTATATTTCCTAGATGCCCCTGGTGGAACTGGCAAGACATTCCTCATGTCATTAGTTTTAGCAACTGTTCGGGCGAGATCTAACATAGCGGTTGCAGTTGCTTCTTCTGGAATAGCAGCCACATTGTAATTTACGCTACGATAATGATAGGAAAATTCAAAGGTGAGCAAGTTCTCATTCCGAGGATACCGATGATCCCAACCGATATGCCGTTTGAATTTAAAAGACTTCAATTTCCGATACGTCTTGCATTTGCCATGACCATCAACAAATCACAAGGCCAATCCTTAAAAGTTTGTGGTTTAAATCTAGAACATTCATGTTTTTCCCATGGTCCATTATACGTGGCATGTTCACGGGTCGGAAGACCATCTGCGTTGTTTGTTTTTGCGCCTGATAATAAAACAAAAAATGTCGTGTATCACAAGGTACTTAAATGAAGAGCAACCTATGTACTAAAATACAGAAATAATTATGAATGATTGATGTAGAAATTTAATTTTTTTTGTATTTTTTCCAATAAAAAAAAAAACTGCTTATTTATTGACATTAAGGCGGAACAAAGTTCGCCGGGTCAGCTAGTCTTCTTATACATAGTAATAGTAAGTATATAAGTAAACCTAACTTTTTAGAGTTTATTACTTTCCAAGTTAATGTTAATTTCCAAGAAATTATAATTCAATATTTGTTTGTATGATAAGTTTCGTATTTTTTGTGTTTTTTTTAATTGTTATTGATATTGAAATAAATTTACTTGACCTGAATATATTAATATTATTTCAGTCGGCTGTACTAAAAAAAGTTCAAATAAAACGCAGTTTTTGAATATAACATTTATATTTGTCTCAAAAATATTGAACATCTTATAAGTTATACACAATAGATTTTATAATATTTGTAACACGTTGGTGAGGGCGCCAAAAACTGTTGTTGTGTATTTGTTAATATTATTATTAGCACTGCAATTGATCATTTATTTTATACAAGCGGTAACAAGTTTGTAAATGTTAGAATATTGTCTTTTAATTACATTATTAATGGAATATTTTTATTATGCAGTAGGAATGTTTACATTAATTACATACTATAAAGTGGGACAAGCAAAAGCATTGTTTCAAGTTATTTAGAAATAAACAGGTATTTTAAAATTTACCAAAAAAGTTATAAATCAAAATATTTTGTGCTGTACTTAGAGCTTGTATGTAAAGTCTGGAATAACGATAAATGGAAAATAGACAAATATCTTTTAAAAGTTAAAGTGCACCGAATCTCACTATTGTTTTGATTGTCAAATATTCGCCTTTTTTTCAAATAAAATATTCGCTTGGTGTAACTATTAACTACTTAATACCAAATATTTCAAGTTAGCATCACTACAATAGTTTTTAAACAAGGCATAATAATAAAGTACAACTCCATTAGATATGTTTTCAGATACACTTTTAATAAATTCTTATTCTATTAATTAGACAGGGTGTTAGTTGAACAGTCTTATCCTTTATGGGAGTGAATATGGCCATAAATACCTACAACTTTTACTATGAGGTCAACACTGAAATCGTGAAAAAAAAAATTTGCTCTCCATACATTGTCACCGGGGCACAGAATACTAGTACTTCGTACAGAAGTATGACTTAGCAATTGTATTCAAAGAAATGTCTACTCAATGTCGTCAACAATATGGCGTAATTTAGTTCGCCTCAGAGTCAAGCACATTTTCGTGTAGACACCAACAAAAATCCATTGCAAGATAATTTCATACTTATTGCTCTGGAATATGATTCATAATACACTAAACCTATTCAGTGACGTAATATCACGCGACGCGATAGGGTTGACTGCTACGAGAAGCTTCTAACGCCATCTAGCGCCTCTTTCTAGTACTTTATTCATTCTCGTCCAGCCAGCAACGTAGCCGCGCGGCCGCCGGTGAATAAAACGCGCGAGCGTGTCACAGACCGGTAGCGACACGCAACTTGTTTTAGCACCTACGTAGGTGCGCCGCGCGTAGGTACGTTTTTGCTACCTCCGCGGGGAGATACACAGGCCTGACCGGGGTAGCAGAGTTATCAGTTTTTTTAAAGATTTTGACCATAGCAGGCCTTTGTAACTTCCCGCGTAGTTAGCAAAAACGTACCTACGCGCGGCGACCCCTTGGAAGGTGCTAAATCAAGTTGGGTGTCGCGAATCAGCAACGAGAGATGTGTTTACGATGATGGCTGGACGAGCATGAAAAAGTGCTAGAAAGGTGCGCTAGATGGCGTAAGTAGCTTCTTGTAGCAGTCAACCCTGTCGCGTCGCATGATAGTACTAACTGTCACTGAATAGGTTTAGGGTATTATGATTCATATTCCAGAGCTATAAGAATGAATCTTGCAATGGATTTCAGTAGGTGTCTAAACGAGCATGTGCTTGACTCTGAGGCGAACTAAATTACACTATATCGTTAACGACATTGAGTAGATATTTGTTTAAACTTCATTGCAAAGTCAAACTTCTGTACGGAGTACTAGTACTTATTCTCTGACCATAGTCCCATAGTAAAAGTTGTAGGTATTGATGGTCACATTCAGCCCCTTAAAGGATAAGACTGCTGATACTAACTAATTCTGACCTCATAAGAATATTAATTTCAAAAACAATTCATGCACTATACCATATAATTTGTGAATAATACAGTCCGACAATTCGGGCACTCGCCCCCTGCGCGGGGCCAAAGGTGTGGGGGGCGAGGAAACGCAATCGCACGCGACTGTCATAAGGCGTTATTACATTTATAGTCTATAATTTAATAGGTATCGGACTGTTGGTACAGTCGGTCAAAAAAGTGTTAAAACAAATAAATTGTTTCAACAAACACACCAATTACCTAGCCCCGAACTAACTGTCGTACTCAGAGATGTCAATTTAATTTAATCTATAATTAAGTCTCGTTCTGTATCTTTCTTTGTCAATGACATAGAAAAGGACGGCATTAGACTTACTGAATGATTAACTGTAATTGACTTCTCTGAGTACGGCAGTTAGTGTTCTACCAGTTTTTGACAAAATGTCACGTGTAACTTGTAAGTAAAATAGTGATAAGGTTGTACTCACTCATGGACTTATTACCTTTTTAAAAATGAGAGAGATGCACATGACGTATTACTAGTAGTAGCTGACAGAATATTTTAGAATTGAAAAATCACCCCGTTGTTCTATGGCGCGCGAATGATTTTCAACCTTAGGGTGATAGACCACTTTCTTGGCCGACGGTACCAATAAATTAATAATCAATACCAACAAATTGACATCCAGTAAGTGACACAACACAACACACATCTCTTAATTAAGCTTAGGATTATCACTCTGTGTCATTGAAAGACTTCTTATTCAAAATTGTTTGTTTTGTGAAAATCCAATCAGTTACAGTGCATATGAGGTGACTAATATCCAAAATAATCAATTATAACCAATCATAGTGCATTTAAAAAGAGGTTGGTTGCCTCAAATTGAGCTATATGCTCAATTTTTCATTTGAAATGTAAAAGAACGTGTGCTTGGAGTATCAAATTCGATTCGCTATGCAGTACTAGATGACAGGTATACCTCTTTTTTTAACAAATACACTGTGATTATAACTATTTGAATAGAAGAAAGATACACAATCACAACACTTCTTATAAGATCTTTGCGCTTTCGGCTATAGCCATTGCACTCACTAGTAATATTGCGAAGTGAAAGGGAAAGGTAATCGTAAAAAAAGAGAACATTGGAGTTCATTATTATGTGAACATTTCCAAGGCTTCCCCGTTCAAGTACCTACCCTTCCATGTCCATTTATATTTTCAGCCTTGGAAAGTGCTCATATATTAATGACTACAATTCGAATACCAGTCGGCAAAAGCAGTTGCTGACTTCATCTTTCTAAGAACCTATGACTTGTACCTTTAAGATCGTTTAGTTTTTTTGTTCCTGAATTCTGAAGGCATTGCGTGTGAACCACTGACCTTTATAATACAAGTACACTGACCTCTATAATACAAGTACACTGGACTGCATACTGTCAACCTAAAAATGAAGCCATTTGATTATCGCCACTTTGGCGTTGACGGCTGTAATGATCTTGTGGTGACCGTCCAGGGAACTAATGAGAGTTGACATAAATATAATTATGCAAGTTAATCTATTTTAGTTACGCGTCACAAAAAATATCGGTCACTTCTTAGAGAACATTTAGTCCAGCGTACTTGTATTATAGAGGTCAGTGGTATGAACCCAACTATGTAAGGCGCTAAGAGACGGTGCACCGACTGTTCTGGTCACCGCCGACTCTCTGTCGTGTGAGAGCGCGCGCCAGATTGGTATCTCGAGCCTGGACGCTAGCGTTTTGTTCCTGCATCGATAGAGCTAATGCGTGGGCTAGCGCTTCGTCCTCGGTCTGAAATTAAAAAGAAAACTTAAGTATGTTAATGTTTAAAAGAAAGCAGTTGTGGCTCTGACGAAAGTTCATAGCTATTTATTGCTTACTAATACTACTAAAAGATAAGGAGACATGTTCTGCCCCATATGGGCCATAATTTATTGATATTTTGACGTTCATAAGTGGCATTTTGTGTCCTAAATTGAATAAAGAATTTTTGACTTTGACTTTGACTTTACTAATGACCCGCCCTAGCTAGGCACAATTTTAAAAATAAAATATAGCCTATATTAGGACACTTGGGCAGGAATAATATAGTTTTTCACTGGTGAAAGTATTTTTTTAAATTAGAAGATTTTAAGTTAATTAATTACAAACATATAAAACAAAAATACTAATATTTGATCTATATAATTTAAATTAGTGTGATTTCGAAAACAAAGTTAGTATTATCATCATTAAATGATAATTTTGTCAGTAACTTACCATATTTCCTTGTACTTCACTAAAACTCGCAACAGTAACTGTAGGAGCTGTCACTCTATTTTCAGCTGCTTTTATTCTCACCATTGCAGCGTTTCTGAAATTAAAAAGTTCAATTAATTGAATTGCCATTGTGAATATGTAATTATTTGATTCATTATTGGTCATTTTATGCTCATCATAATTCTACGAAGCTAAGTCAGTCTTTTGACAGTTGACTCGATTCCAATGTGCTAAGTTCAGTCTCTCTCTTTCTCTGCTAAACAAACGAAAAGAGATAGAATTCAATAGTTCAGAAACTTCAAATAAAGTGATGCAATTTCTTATGTATTTATACAAGTTCTTCATTGAATGACATCCCTACTAAATTGTTTATGGACTCTCTAATTTCCTTAGGAAATGACAGAAACGTTAGTCTAACGTTTGTAAATTAATATTATCTTTCTCTTTTCGTTTCTTCAACAGAACTGAACTTAAATTTAATATCTTAGAGAGGGCACATTGAAATTAAGCCCAGGACCTACACATAAAAATGGTTGCATAAATGCATATGCTTTAATAATAATAAATTTTTATTTATTCAGACAACTGTGAGTGTTAGTAATAATTTTTCTTATTAAAAATGTCATTAATATCTTGAGTGGCTACAAAGTAATTATTTTTAAGTGACATCTAGGCTGTGCTACCACAACTAATTATTTTAGCAGCCCCACCCAGTGTCGCAAAAAGAGCGATTCAACTTGACTTGTCTTCAATTACAAGTCCTAGTCCTATTAAATAAGCGTAAATATATACTGTTTTAAACTTTCACGGTCATTATCATTAGAATACTTATTTACGGGATTGCTACCATGTAACTTTTTATTTTCGAGTTTCTGATATTTCGGCGCTGTAGCAAGCGCCATGATCACGGAATAATTGAAGATCTTGCGGGTGGGATGTTATGGGCAAACATATCGGTCTACCCTCCTTCAAAGTATTTTATTGCGTTCACCTCCGGTACCACTGTTTGCAAACTCACTATTTTCTCGCGTCTGTTCTCGACACACAACACTAACAGTATCCGACCGCGAAACTACCATTGGTTGGTTTTTGTTGGAATGTGCAAAAACCTGAAAAATCAACCAATGGTAGTTTCGCGGTCGGAGACCGATATGTTTGCCCATAACATCCCACCCGCAAGATCTTATCGGAAACTCGAAAATAAAAAGGTACATGGTAGCAATCCCGTAAATAACTATTCTAATAAGCGTAAATATTTTAAAGGAACTTACGCAGCCTGTCTTCTTTTAGCAGCTAGCTTTCCCTCACAAGCGTGGTCGCTCATGTGTCGATGTTTCAAGCAGTAATTGAGGGAACACTCATGGCATACGAGTGGCACCATTTCTTTCGTTTTACAGCCTTTGTACGAACAGCGATTTGTGAACACCTGTAAAATTAATTTAGTAGGTCAAATTGCCATATTCTTTTAAATTAACCAGTTTCGTTTTCGAGTTTAGACACAGAATACTAGTACTTCGTACAGAAGTATGACTTAGCAATTGTATTCAAAGAAATGTCTACTCAATGTCGTCAACAATATGGCGTAATTTAGTTCGCCTCAGAGTCAAGCACATTTTTGTGTAGACACCTACAAAAATCCATTGCAAGATAATTTCATACTTATTGCTCTAGAATATGATTCATAATACACTAAACCTATTCAGTGACGTAATATCACGCGACGCGATAGGGTTGACTGCTACGAGAAGCTTCTAACGCCATCTAGCGCCTCTTTCTAGTACTTTATTCATTCTCCTCCAGCCAGCAACGTAGCCGCGCGGCCGCCGGTGAATAAAACGCGCGAGCGTGTCGCTGGCCGGTAGCGACACGCAACTTGTTTTAGCCCTTAAGTAGGGGCGCCGCGCGTAGGTACGTTTTTGCTACCTCCGCGGGGAGATACACAGGCCTGGTTTAGACTAGTGGTAGGTCGTTATCAAATTTTGAAACAACGAAACGCAACCATTTTTTCTGCAAAAGAAGTTGATGGTTATCGTTGCAACTGGTTTGGAGACAGCCGGGACGGACGGCGAGCACAACAACTAGCGCCTAAACGAAACTTCGTTCGTTTCATCGAGTGAAATGGTTGCGCATCTAGACGAGCAGACGATATGACAAGAAATTAAATCAAATTTCACTTACAAAAATTATTCGACTGTGTCATCCGGTGGGACTAGAACCCACGTCCCTTCGCTATCCGGGCTAATCGAACGCCGGCACTTGCAAAAATTCGTCGACTGACTAACGTCCTCCGTAGCTTAGTTGGTAAGAGCACTCGCCCGGATAGCGAAGGGACGTGGGTTCGAGTCCCACCGGATGACACAGTCGATTAATTATTGTAAGTTAAATTTGATTTAATTTCGTAAAAACTTGCAAAATAGTTGCTTAAGTTATAAAAATATATATAAAAAAAAAGATATGACAAGACTTAGTAGTTGTTTCATTGCATTCTCGACTGTATTTATTTGAGAGTTGAGTACAAATTTGCATTTAAAAACAGAACTAGTTGCGACGAGGACTGTTAGGCCCGAACCGTAAAACAGTTTTTTCGTTGAGGAACAAAAAAGGTCTGTAGAAACAGTTTGTTGTTGCAACGCATTGGGTGTTTAGACACAATAAATAATGTTGATGGTAAGTGTCATGTCTCTGACATATCTTCATAGACCAGGTTGCTAGGGCAACCAATCTATTGATCTTTGATTGTGTCAATGAGATGAAATTATGTAAATAAATAAAACTAATTACTAATAATACGTGTATGTAATAATTTGGCGACGAGATGTCTTCCAATGAGAAGAATTACAACAGAGTGCGATCCGCATTACGAGGTATTTTGACACGAACCGCAAATTACCTAAACTTACACCAAACTTTATGTGCCGAAGAAATTGAATCCCGATTACAATCCCTTCATAGTACAACACAAAAATTCAGAGAAATCCAAGAAGAAATTGAATTACATACAACCGATGAACTTCTCGAAAACGAAATTGAGCAGAGGTATGAAATCGAAGAAATGTGTACTTCATTGAAAATCAAGCTGATGACTTTACAAAACAATAACAGACCTGTGCATGAAGACCAAAGGTACGGATTATCGACTTCAATTCCTAGTTCCAGTACAACAATAGATCATTTACCAAAATTGAATCTCCAACCATTACACGAAAATGAATCTTTTCGCAACTTCAACAAAAGATTAGAGGTATATTTTTTGCTGAATAAAATTACCGATGTCAAAACAAAAGTATACATATTACTTTCGACTCTTTCACCAGAACTTCACGAAAGATTGAACGACCTTTGCTCACCAGAAGAACCATTACACAAATCATTTGAGGAACTCATAGAAAAATTAGACGATTACCTCGATCCTAAGCCTAGCATTTGGGCATTACAACATAGATTCATATCACGAATACAACAAGAAAACGAATCTGTTTCAATGTACGCGTCTGAACTTAAGAAACTTTCTACAAATTTGTAAAAAAACTACTATGGAAAGCTTTCTATCCCTTCAATTTATACGTGGATTAAAAGACGGTAATATACGTACGAAAATATTACAAGAACGAGAAACTCCATCATTTACAAAGTTAATGCAAATAGCTCAAGCTATTGAAATGGGAAAAATAGAGAACTCAAAAATACTTACTGACTTACAAAGAAGACCAGAACCAATTAACAAAGTTAAAACTAACCCCACTATTTCAACTCGACAACCATCGAGCCACCAATCGAGTTACAAGCCACCGATGACTATAAAAGACTTGCAAGGCAGATGTTTCAGATGCGGCAAGAGCGATCACCGAGCTAATGAATGTGGAGCTTCAAAATCAATTTGCAGAAAATGTCAAAAAGAAGGACATCTGGCCAGAGTGTGTCTTAAGAGAACACATACAAATCAATTGGATGAATTATCTAGCACTTCTAGTCATGAAAGTATTGCTGAAATCAATCTTATCAAGAGCGAAATATCTGAAAGATATATGATTACTGTAACTGTCGAAAATAAAAAAAATACGTATGGAATTTGATACTCGTGCAACCTTATCTTCAATTTCTCTCAAGGATTACAAGGGCTTAGGAATCAATAAAAAGATTTTCAAAACTGAAATGAAACTTCGGACTTACACTGGAGAAATCATTAAACCTGTCGGAGTTGCATATGTAAAAGGAGTTTACAAGAACCAGACGTTTTATGGCAAGTTATACATAATAGATAAGAACGTAGACCCAATTTTCGGAAGGAGCTGGATGAAAGAGATAGACGTTAAATTAGCCGATATACGACTTGTCGAAACAGTACAACAAGATGCGAAATTAGATCAGTTATTGAATGAATTTGCTACAACAGTTTTTAGAACAGACCTTGGAAAAATACCAGATTATAAAGGACATCTTACGTTAAAAGAAAACACTCAACCCATTTTCATTAAGCCACGAAGAATTCCTTACGCTTTGAAACCAAAAGTTGACGAAGAAATTGATCGTCTTTGCTCCATAGGAGTTATTACAAAAGTTGATCATTCTGATTGGGGTACACCGATAGTACCCATCGTCAAACCGAATGGCTCTATCCGTCTCTGTGCTGACTACAAAATCACATTAAACAAAGTTATTCAAGATGAAAAGTATCCTATACCCATAATTGAAGATATTTTCTCAGAAATGAATGGAGGTAAATATTTCTGCACTCTAGATATTACACAAGCATACCTGAACATGGTAATGGATGAAGAGAGTTCTTTGCTTCAAACTTTAAGTACACACAGAGGAACATACAAGGTGAACAGACTAATGTTCGGAGTGAAAGTTGCACCAAGCCTATGGCAAAAATTTATGGACAAATTGCTACAAGGGCTTGATGGCGTGAAATGTTTCTTTGATGATATTATTATTCAAGGATCTACGGAAACTCAATTATTGAACAGATTACGAACAGTTCTTCAAAAACTCAAAGAAAGTAACCTCAGAGTCAATAAAGACAAATGCCACTTTTTCAAGCGCAACATTAATTATCTAGGTCATACTGTCGACGAAGCAGGCCTTCATAAAAACAAGGATAAAGTAAAAGCCATTTGCAATACGGAACCACCCCAGAACGTATCTGAATTACGTACATTTCTCGGCATGGCAAACTACTATAACAAATTTATACCAAATTTAGCATCAATTACGAATCCTCTTAACGAGCTACTACAAAAGAGAGCAGAATTCAAGTGGACTTCAAAATGCCAGCTCAGCTTTGATAGAATTAAGAAAGAAATTCTAAGCGAAAAGGTGCTTACACACTTTGATCCCTCCAAACCAATTGTTTTAGCGACAGATGCATCACCATTTGGTTTGGGTGCTGTTCTTTCTCACCGATTTTCAGATGGATCTGAAAGACCAATCGCATTTGCATCACGATCTTTATCTTCTAGTGAAAAGAAGTACAGTCAAATTGATAAGGAAGCAACCGCTATATATTGGGGCCTTAAAAAGTTCTTCCATTATTGTTACGGCCGAAAATTCACACTTGTTACTGACCACAAGCCGTTAACATCGATATTTCACCCGAATCAGACATTGCCCGAATTAAGTACAATGAGATTATTCCACTACGCTCACTTTTTGTCCGGTTTCGATTACAATATAGAGTATAGAACTTCTGTTAAAAACTCGAAACGCTGAGTCCAGATTTCCCGTAGAGAAAGCTAAAGAATCAATAGATCAGCATTGTATATTCCAAATACAGCAAATCAATACGTTAGAAATTACTCCCACGATAATCGCTCAAGAAACAAGTAAAGATTCAGAACTGATTCCAATTCTCCATGCACTAAGATTAGGAAACTCACTGAAATCTTTAGGATACAATGATAATGAAATAACTTTACAAGACGGTTGCATTCTAAAAGGTTGCAGAATCATAATACCAGAAAAATTACGCAAACAGGTTCTGGATGAACTGCATACAGGACACATAGGTATTGTGAAAATGAAATTATTAGCACACAGCTATGTTTATTGGAAAAATATAGATAATGACATTGAAAATAAGGCTAAGTCCTGCAGAACATGTCGAATGGAACAAAATCAACCTCCTCGAGCACCACTACATCACTGGGAGGAACCGGCAGGCCCTTGGCAAAGGATTCATATTGATTTTGCAGGCCCGATATAAGGACACTACCTTTTTATAATTATTGACGCATTCTCGAAGTGGGTAGATATAATACCTACAAAAACTACAACAAGTTCCTGGTGCATACAAAAATTAAAAGAAATATTCTGTACCTTCGGTATGCCTTACACATTGGTATCAGATAATGGTCGACAGTTTACTTCAGATGTTTTCAAAAGTTTTCTTGCTGAATGTGGTACTACTCACAAAACTACTGCCCCTTACCACCCTGCTACCAACGGGCAAGCAGAAAGATACGTGCAGACTATCAAAAGAGCACTGCGTTCAATGGTGGGGGAGAGAGGTGATCTTACAGATAAAATCCTGCAAATTAAATGTTCATCAAGGCGTACACCAGGATCCAGTGGCCAGTCTGCTTATAATTTAATGTTTGGAAGAGATGTAAGAACTAAATTACACTGTATGCTTAAAAAGCCGTTGGCAAACACTTCGAGAACCATTAATAATAATAACACAAGAGTTAGGACTTTCTCTATTGGCGACAGAGTGCAAGCCAGAAGTTACAGTAACCCCTCCCAAAGATGGACATTTGGCACAGTGACACAACGTTTGGGTCAGCTACACTACACAGTGCGCACTGATGACGGCTTGACCTGGACTCGCCATTTAGACCAGCTACTACCGGCGCACCAGGTGCCGGTGCCGCAGCCAGGATTCACCGCGGAGGCGTGTCATGTCTCTGACATATCTTCATAGACCAGGTTGCTAGGGCAACCAATCTATTGATCTTTGATTGTGTCAATGAGATTAAATTATGTAAATAAATAAACAAATTTTACTAATAATACATGTATGTAATAGTAAGTTTAGATAGGTATTCTCCCATTTCAGGCACATAAGGATTTTCTATTATTTGAAAGAACAAAACTACAAGAAATTGTTATTGACTAATAAAATACTGTATTCATTGTTTGGTACAACTATTTAATTTTTATCTCAAACCACTGTTGTGGTATGTGAAATAAGGTTGCATACCTATTTATGGAACATTAGTAGCTTCGAAATTAGAATAAAAAGAAAAATTGTGTCAGCGAGTTGTCTGAGCTGTCTATTGTGATTGATTGTGAAAAATTTTAACATATTGTTTGTTTTATGAGAATATATCCGTAATTATCGTCAAACTTGTTTTTTACTTGTGTTATCGACTGTGCACTGCTTAAATACGCCCATCTAAAGACAAGAACCACAAGCTACATTCTTATCACCACTTGGTTTTAAATACTGCAAAATAATAGTTACTACTGAACCGAGAGTGAATTTCAGTTATGGATCAAATAAAATTCACATTGTGGCAAACATTACTACTACCAATATGGTTTATACAAATGTGAAAATTATTTTTCAAATGTTGTCAATCTATAATAGGTAAGCCATGGCATCTTTTATTTTTGATGTGCAACCCATCCTGAATTTGCATAGGTGGAATATAAAAAAAATTGCCTAATAATAACACTGAGGAAAAATTTAGAAAATTATGAAATTGGTCCAGTAATTTTTGAGTTTATTCATTACAAACATACAAAAACTTCTTACCCTATTATAATGTTACTGTGATGTGATATGCATAAAATAATAAGATGGCAATACCTTTTTTCTCCTTTCCCTAGCTGGATCAGAGGTACATTGGTTATCAATATGTGCTCCTACTGCTACGTCCGGAGGCTCTCCTCTTCGGCCTGGTACGGGTGCACCGCACAGCGGGCACACTGGCACTTGGACATCTCGTGTGTTGGGTTCTGGACACTCATGGTTGATGTATGCAAAGTGATCAGAGCTATAACATATATACGAGATTTAATTTGAGATCCTTAATCTATGTAGAAATTTAATTCTGCTGGGTAGAATGATGAAATACTTACCAAAATACATCTTTGCAAGCACCACATTTCATTGGCAGAAAATCTGAAGAAAACATCACAAAATTAGCAAACAATGACAAAATTAGGTAACAACAGATGTGAATAAAATAAATGGCTCTGATGAGAATTATTATTTGCCGTGAAACTGTATTATATTTCTTCCTCTTCATGTTGGTTCATGGTCAAGTCATGGCTTATAGGTCGACCACCACACCATAGAATTCTGCCAAATACATGTCAGTTGTTAAACAATTCAAGGATATTTACAAGACAAAGACATTTTAGGGGTGTGATGTGTGAGTTAACTACCTAAAAGTCTCTACAAAATAAAGAAAGATTGAACCTGAATTGATATGAACACCCTTTTTTAAAGTTTAATATATACCGTAACACTTACCAAGTTTATTGCAAGATTTGTATGAACAATTCTTGCCAATATGCGGAAATTCCATCTTTATAATATAGTATCACAACTTAAATTAAATAAACTAATAGAAAACCTCAAAGACAAATCTTAGAATGACGTAGGTGTTTCTTTACTAGCACTTTTATAATGTTATTGACTACTTAAGAGTTAAACAAGGCTGGTTCGTCACAAAATAATAAATCAAGTTCATGAAACAATCACCACCATGACGAAACACTTTTGAAATTACTAGAATATTTACAAAGCTAGTAGGTCACATTTCTGGCAGTTTTATTTAGATATGTTATTGAGTGACGTTTCACAACTAGCTCTATAAACGTTTTGTTCTAGTGATGTACCTTTGATAGCTGTGTCATAAACGATTACTTTTAACAATTCAATTGAAAGTTCAGATAAGCCATTAGTCTTTTATTATCTATATTAGCTCATGACCTTATTTTGTCCTTTTGACGTTTCTCCATGCGTACGATGACAACTTGACATGATGTCAGCTGTCATTTTGTCCGAAAAATTGTAAAGCCTCTGGGACAGCCTTTTATTTTTTCTACATTCCACAGGAATTTAACTATAAAGTGGTCCCAGAAGTGGATCACTAATTAAATCTGGGCTTCATAAAAGAACTCATTACAACAATGAGTAAGCTAATCCCTTCTGCTGCGAAATTTTTCAATGGGAACACAATAGCGGTTGGTATTTGCTTCGAGCGCTATTAATTTGTGAATTTTCTATTGATTCAATACTATAAAAGTTTCACACATGTTCCCGTATCGGTTCCTACTGATAATTGAAGTATGAATTCATTATTTGATGTGTATATTCCAGAAAGCGGCTGCCCCAGCGGTCACTACATCCACTGCTAAATACAGCACCAAAAATGAAGCCAATTTTGAAATTAAGGTAGTAAAAATATTCTTTACTAATATTCCTTTAGTGCATTTGTAAGCTTTAATGCAAAATCGTCTTTATTTTCTAGTTGTTTGTGATTTCATTCTTGTTATTATGTAACATAACCTTCAAGTGTCAAGTGTATGCTACTGTTTATATTGTCAGTTGCATACGCGCATGTCCACAGACAAAGATCCTGGTTATTCTCAGAATTTAACTATATTTTGACCTTTAAGAAACTATGGACTGATACCAACCTATTAAGTTCTTTGATATGTGCAAATTATACAATATTCTGGGTCAATATTAGTGTATAAACTACCCAACATTGTTTATGCTGTTTATGATTATGAGAAGTCCACCTTAGTAATATATTATATTCTTCTGAAGTATGAAATCAATACTGGCTTAGTATTCATCCATACTAATATTATAAATGTGAAAGTGTGTCTGTCTGCATGTCTGTCTGTCTGTTACCTCTTGATGCTTAAACCACTGAACCGATTAAAATGAAATTTTGTATTCGAGACCCTGGAAAGGACATAGGCTACATTTTGTTGCCATAAAAACATATTAAGGGGGTGAAATGGAGGATGAAGGTTTATATGGAAAGCCCAACTCTTGCGGACAAAGTCGTGGGGAACCACTAGTTGATATATAATTTTATTGAATTAGATATACAGCAGTGCTAAAGCTTCAGAATCTTTAATATGACATCTGACTATATCTACTTGTACCTTATAAATTATGCTAGACTAGAAAGTCTTAAAACTAATTGTAAGTGTTATCTTGTGTCTGCATTCATTCATATAGGAGATAAGATAATTGTACTTGTTCATAATTTAAAAGATTAACTATGCTTCAAGTTCTCTGTGTCATTTCAAATTAAGTGTGTGTGGAATTTTAACCCAATAAAATGAAATGAAGAGTAAACCAAAGTCAATTGATATTTTTATCATAATTGATATTTATTTAGTGTAATTAATAGAATCAGGCATTACTTTGCGGAAATCCATTATAAGATGTAAAGTCAGCCTATTATATCCCACTGCTGGGAAAAGGCCTCACCTCAACTATGAGGAGGAACGTGGCTCGTTCCTCCTCATAGTTGAGGTGGAGGTTGGTACTCCACCACGCGGGCTCAGTGCGGATTGGTGGAAGGGTGTCTGTAAGGCAAGTGACAAACCTTACTGTCAGATGTTATCAAGCCGCCCTAGGGCCTCTGACTAGGCTTAACGACTAATACCAACAGATATTAGCCAGGACCAACTGCTTAACATGCTTTCCGAAGCACGGAGATGCTTGTCATGGTCGTCACTTTAATGGTCGGAATGGTCACCCATCCAATCACGACCGCGCCGTGGGTTGCTTAACTTTTGGTATCACTACCAAAGCGCTGCCGCCACTGCGCCACCTCACCTCAAATTATAAGATGGGAAAAATAAAATATAATTATTTTGCTTTAAAGTTTTGCTAAGATGTGATGTTTCTTAGCGGAAATTTAAAGCAAAATAATTATATTTGATTTTTCCCATTTATTTAGTGACTTGATGATGGTAATAAATCAATCAAACAAAATGATAATAGCAAGATTTTCTTGAATGCCTAATATTGATTCGATAAGATTAAACAAATATAAATATAATACCAATTTCTTGTTTTCTTCATACAAGAAAAATGCATAAAAGTGGCACTATCACCCAAACTATGAGACTTTAATGAGAGTCATGTTGCATCTCTCACTCAATGTACTTGCGCGCGTTAATAGCCTACTCTAGAGCGCACCGACGGCGGTGCGTAAATCAGTAGGCTGCCAACAACCGACGGGCGCGCGCGTACGCACTGTTGAATTATTTGTTACGGTCGAATCGTTTTTATGCAAACTTATTAAGCAATCTGATTTAAAAATCTGTTATTTACTGTACAAATGAAACCAGAAGCATAATATGTCCTGAATTAGTCTCAGATTTAAATAAAATTCTGGACTTATCAGAGTCTCGAATGTTTGAACTTATTAAATATTTTAATAAGTCATCATAATTTTACGGCATACTGAAAGTTCCTACAGATGCTTTTTATAACTATGTATGAATACATTTTTGAAAATAATTTAGCACACAGAACAACATCTTGGATCTTGTTTTCCACATTACTACTTAATAAAATTGTTTGTACGATTTCGATTTGTTTTTCGGGACAACTGAAAATTTTGCACAGGTAAACATTTTCTAAAACACTATATCATAGGAAAATAAAATAGGCCTTGTATTTAAAGAGGCAACCCTGACTTTATTATTTTTACTCAAAGGTCGCGTAGCTGCAGAGGAATAATAACGTAATGTTCGAAACTTAAGGCACATTTTCGGGTGCAGCAGTGTGCGACAAAAAATTGTAGGCTATCATGAGAGTAGGTATGGATGATTTTCCTTAAAGTGATTTATCTGTCACGTAGTAAGTAACTATTATATAATCTGTGGCGAAGCTATCTTCAGTGACAGTCTGGATCACTTTTTTTGCATGCCCCATCATAATGCATAAGATACGATTGCTATGGTCATTGATGTGGTCATGAAATGGTTTCCATCAGATTTATTTTTGGTGTACTTGGTCTTTTTTATTAATATTGCCAGCATATGAGGAGTTTGTAGGAAAATGTTTACACAGTAATTTTATCTGACTGATGCTTCTGATTAAAGGTGATTTTTATTACAAAAGTGCTTTACCTACTTGCTTTAGGGTCAATGCAATGTATGTGATGTTGTCCAATATTAATTTATTTTCGTTGGTGATGGTGATAATGAACATAAATATACTATGTATGTTTTTGACAGCCCTTCAAACTCCACAAATTGGATAAAGGGCCAGCGACGTCGGCGTCCCTCACAGCCGAAGATGCCGTCAAAATGTACGAGAAACTCGCCATCTTGAGAAGAATTGAGACTGCTTCCGGAAATCTGTATAAAGAAAAGATCATTCGCGGTTTTTGCCACTTATACTCAGGTGATTATCATTATTCAAATAAAGGTCAGGCTAACAATTATGTCACTAAAATTGAGCAGTAATAAACTTGCATGCTTTAACTAAACCATTTGATAATACTTTTGAGCCTTATCTCTATTAACTGATAAAATAATTCCATCTTTTTATTCCAGTACTTGTAACTATTTCATTTCATTCACAATCATTAATTCACTCTTTTTAGGGTTCCATATTTCGAAAGGAAAAATGGAACGGAACTTCAATTATTCTTCCCGCGTCTGTTAGTCACAGACATTTTTGATTAATGATCATTTTTTAAGTTACTGTGATACAAATCTCTTCACGTTTACAATTACGTTTTATATACATATTTGTATGAAATATGCAACGCCGCACAGTGCACACTTATCCGTGCTGCTATTACCCAAGAGCATGTAGCATTTCAGTAAAATGCTGTACTATGCGTCGGTAGGCAGCTATAGGCAGTGCTCCGTGTTAACTTCTATAACTGCGCCCTTGAAAAATGTTTCTGGGCCCTTAGTCAAGGTGTACTCTTTCTACAGCGAACTTCGCTATCGCCTACGAAATGTCGAAATATGTATGCAAAAGTCACGTGATATTTCGATAGCTTATGACAGTTTCACATATTTTGTTAGCGATAGCGAACTTCGCTTTAGAATAGATTGCATCTTGTCTACGGGCCCTTGTGCCCTATCTTTTAACATTCTGTCAATCCCACTAATATTATGAATGCGAATGTTTGTGAGTGTGTGAGTGTGTATGTTTGTTACTTCTTCACGCAAAAACTACTGAACGGATATGGATGAAATTTGGCACAGAGATAGATTATAGTCTGGAATAACATATAGGCTACTTTTTATCCCGGAAAAAAACACAGTTCCTGTAGGATACAGAAATAGTAGTTAACGCGGGCGAAGTCGCGGGCAACAGCTAGTGCGACATAATTTCGACTCCTCAACACATTAATTTTGACGTTTATAATTTAGCATTTGTTAAAAAACGAGTGGTGCACGCGAGTGGTTAAAAAATTGAGCTCCCGGTCTACTACTTCCTAACCTTTTTATAGGACAAGAGGCAGTAGCCGTCGGCATGCGATCGGCCATGCGCGAGCAGGACGCCGTTATCACGGCGTACCGTTGCCACGGCTGGACGTACCTGATGGGAGTGAGCGTGCTTGGGGTCCTGTCCGAGCTGACTGGCCGTCGCACTGGCTGCTCCCGCGGGAAGGGAGGCTCCATGCATCTGTATGGGAGGAACTTCTATGGAGGAAACGGGATTGTGGGCGCCCAGGTGAGTTAGAGAGCTTGCTGACTTTTCAGGGCAGGAGATCAATGTTAGGAGTACTTAGGAGGTGATGGAAACAAGAAATCAGCTCTATGCATCTTTACGGGAGCGCACAAGTCCAAAAAAGCACAAGTAAGACTGCTAGCTGAATTCTCAGGGCACGAGAGTAATATTCTTAGGTGATGGGAACAAAAATTCAGCTACTCAGCTATACATGCATCTGTACGGGAGGAACGGGATTGTAGGCGTTCAGGTGAATGAGAGTGCTTGCTGGATTTTCCGGGCACGGATGTGAACTCTTTTATCACGGTGTACCGTTGCCAGCCAGTCGGACTGGGCCGGACATGTCTGCCGCATGTCAAAAGGGGTTATTCCCAAAGGTCCATGATCTATTGTTCTCAAAATATGAAAATTCATACTTGAGTTCCCAAACGGGTCTACGACTTTTAAAGTTCTAAATTTTTCTTACTCACTCCCAGTACAATTTAGGACGAGGAGAAAAGTTATTTTCCTGTGCACAGACGCAAGTCTGTAAAATTACACCCCGAAATGCCCTCATAATCAGTACGTATTTCGCTTTGCTCTTTGTGAGTCCTTGCCTTAGGGAGAGGCAAGGCGCTGCAACAGGGTCCGCGAGAGGTAATAATAAATATGACGGAGAATGAGGCGGTTGGCGTTGTTTATTTTGAAGTTTTGAGCTGTCAGAACGCAATGACAGACGTCATTCGGATTTGTTGTTAAACCATATAGCTTCGTTCGGAAATCGTATCATACGATTACGTCAATCTAGTGCTACTATTGAGTTTAGTCAGAAACGCCAAGTAGTTTACTTAGCATGGTCGATACAACGATGGCAGCACTTGGCCCGTAGCTAAGTGGCAATTTATTCTTAAGCGAAGTTCGTTATCGCTAACAAAATGTATGAAACTGACATAAGCCATCGAAACATCACGTGACTTTTGCATACATATTTTGACATTTCGTTGGCGATAGCGAAGTTCGCTCTAGAAAGATTGTCATTTGGCTACGGGCCCTTGTTTCCGTTTTAACATTTCGTTTGACGGGAAAGTGAAAACCCTTAGCAGGCTTGTACTGAGCGCCGACACGAACGGTTGTGTCTTGGCTGTTGCGTCGCTGTATCGAACTTGCTGCGTTTCTCGATTGTAATCCGAAGCCATCCGTGTGATCTTCTGTTATTTTGTGTTAAATTGTTTGTGATACTGAAAAGAGACGTCTGTATTAATCGGACTATTATTTCGAGTAAACCACCATGTATAAGCCACCTGACAACGATTTCTCACACGCCTCCGACGACAAATAAATTATTTCATCAAACACACCAAGTACTTAGCAGTAGGTAGCGGGAGCTTATGATGTGATTGTGTGATATGAATTAATTTTGAATAGAATGCGCTTGCCGCTGACACTTCCACAGTCCCCGTTTCTCGCCCATTAAGAAGGTTCTGCACAAAATTTACATATTTTAAGTCACTTATACGATGCGCTCAATTATTTAAAAACATGAAAAGGACGATGCACTGAATTAGTTAAAAAAATATATTTGTGTTAGCCTAATCTTTGCACAAAGTCATCGCCTTGTTGAAATTTGAAACAAATTCTCTAAAGTATTCATTAAAAAATATAAATCAGGCGCTTGTTTAAAACTTTTAAATTTTTAAACAAGCGCCTGATGGTTTGCGCATTGCGCAGGATAAAATCATTGCTATAATTACTGAGTCTACTTCAAAGCAAATTCGATCTTATAACCAACATTAATGTTGATCTTAATAATAAGATCGATTCTGTTTGAAGTTCATTTAGATTTACTCGAACTTGAAGTTATTCTCGGCATCCCCTTAAATCCATGTCCGTTTCCCAGGTCCCACTAGGCGCTGGCGTGGCGTTCGCCCAAAAGTACAAAGGCGATGGTGGCGTGACGTTCGCTTTGTACGGGGACGGTGCCGCCAACCAGGGACAGCTGTTTGAGGCGTACAACATGGCCAAGCTGTGGGACCTGCCCGTCGTGTTCGTGTGCGAGAACAATGGATACGGTGAGGAATTTTTTATACTGAGCGATTTAAGCTAAAAGTTGCGTGCTTATTCTGTAAGTTTTTTGCACCAAACAAATCTTTTTTCATTCCTTCTTTTGAGACACACGTAAATTTCGGATTTGCAATATCACTTCTTTAAATCCCATTTTCACCTCTTCAAAGATTTTACAATACTAAAAAGAGTAGCCTATGTCGTTCCCATGGTCTTTCATACGGTCTCAAACTATCTCCACAAATAATGTAATAATAAAAATAAAATAATTTAATAAACAAATAATTTAATTTAATATGGACATCGCAGGCGCACAACTGCACAGTCCGACTGGTTTACCTCCATTAATTGTAATTTTACTGAGTGTTTGGTTTTATACCCGTGCCCTTTACGTTGTCTATTTTCGTGTGTTATGTGATGTCCATTCATTAATAAATGTATTTTCTTTCTTTCTTAAATTTCATATAAATAGCTCATTAAAACACAATTTTACTGATTACTTCGCGATTTATTTACATTTTATTTTAAACCTGACGTTTCGAACATTTTACAGCGATCGTGGTCACAGGGAGACTAAAAAATATAATATAGAAAATAAAATGTAAATAAATCGCGAAGTAATATAGAAAATAAATTGTAAAATTGTGTTTTAATGAGTTCAACAATTCGCGTAAACGTAAGAAACAAATATCATATAAATAGGTTCAGCAGCGTGAAAAGGTTAACAGACACCTTCGCATTTATAATATTAGTATGGATAAGATAATTCATGTAGACAAATCTGAATAAAGGCTATTATTATTTTATTAATATTACATATTGCACTTATAAATATCCGCCTGACCTAATAAATTTCATGAAAGCAACCCGGAGATACAGCGATATGAAGCACTTGAAAATTTCAACAGGCTTTGCCACCGTCTGGGTGGCCGAGTAGTCTAGACAATCGCCCGGTATGTGACGAGTGCGGGTTCGGTTCCTGCCACAGGCGGTCATTTTATATCATGTGCAATATCTTATACATTAAAACAATAATTTATTATTATTGTTATCTCTATAATTTTATAACTTAAGTTTAATTATTTTGCAAGTTTTTACGAAATTATCTCTCCCCAGGCATGGGCACGAGCGTGGACCGCTCGTCGGCGAGCACGGAGTACTACTCGCGCGGGGACTACGTGCCCGGCGTGTGGGTGGACGGCATGGACGTGTTGGCCACGCGCGAGGCCACGCGCTTCGCCATCGACTACTGCACTAGTGGGAAAGGTAAGTTATACTAGCTGGTTCTCGAGTCTTCGTCTTCACAAATGACAGATTTCGCGCATAAGTTGTTACTATTGCACCAGCGAAAGTAGGTACTAAACTGTAGTACATGTATTTGAGGAGTATGTAGTTAAATAATTAAGAGTTACATTAGAGGTGGTAGCTCAGTTGGTAAGAGCACTCGCCCGGATAGCGAAGGGACGTGGGTTCGAGTCCCACCGGATGACACAGTCGATTAATTTTTGTGAGCGAAATTAATTTCAACCATCTAAGTTATAAACTCATATGCCAACTAAATTGCGTAATATGACTGTAATATAAATCCACGGAGGAACTCCTGGCAGTAATATTGGTATAACGACTTATGTCTTGTCATTGTAACATAATTTAAGTTTATATTTTTATTGTTATTCTTTACTTTTTTTGTTTGATGTGATTTTCGGAAATTCAACCTCTTAGGGAGTGAAAACCGGGGGTGGAAGTTTGTATGGAGGATTCCACAAACGCGAGAAAGTCGCGGGAAACCGTCTGGTGTTCTTATCTATACTAATATTATAAAGAGGAAAGATTTGTTTGTTTATTTGCATCGAATAGGCTCCGAAACTACTGGACCGAATCAAATGAAGTTTGGCACAGAGATAGTTTGAGACACTGGGAAGGACATAGGCTACTTTTTGTTGCGATATAAAATCATAAGGGGGGTGAAATGGGGGATGAAAATTTGTATGGAAAATCCGACTTTTGGCGCGGGCGAAGTCGCGGGAAACTGCTAGTATCACCATAAAAATAAAATAGCATTTGTCCTTCCCAGGGTATCAAACTATCTGTGTTTATACCTAACATCTAAAAATCGGTTCAGCGATATAACAGAAATACTAACACACTCTCATTTAAAAATGTATGGATTTTATTGATTGTTCTTCCCTTAGGTCCACTCCTAATGGAGATGGAGACGTACCGGTACTCCGGCCACTCGATGTCCGACCCGGGCACCTCATACCGCACGCGAGACGAGGTGCAGGAGGTCCGACAGACCCGCGACCCCATCACGTCCTTCAAGGAGAAGATACTGAGCAACGAGTTGGCTACCCCTGACCAGCTTAAGGTATTATTTGTACTACACTACTCGGTATTGTAAAGAGGAAAGATTTGTATTTTTGTATGTTCGTAACGAATAAACTCAAAAAATAATGCACATTTTTTGTTAATTGTACCCGTGCGAAGTCGGGGCGAGTCGATAGTTAATAACCTTATTTCTCGTCACTTTAGGCAGAGACATTTTTAGCAGATTTTAGAGATTAATTGTTATGCTTTATTGGGAAGATTCTGAATTGATAACTTGATTTGACGATTTCGACCCTAATCCGTGAAACTATGAAATTAGTTCTTATTTATTTCAGTCGTAGATGCATTATTTATTACTATTATCTTTTAACTGACAGTTTTCTTCAATCACAGTCTACGGTTTCAGCATTAAAAACAAAATAGCGAAAATCAGAAAATCTAGATCGGATCGTATTTTGTACGATGCTGTGCATAACCGCCTTTAACTGCCTAGTTTAAATGCTTTTTCTCCGTCTATTTGTAAAGCTTAATCCCTTCAGCGGGTTTAGAAAAAAATAATTTATCGTTACGTTCCAACCTTATCCAGTAAGCAAGTTGACATTTTGACATTGCTTCAGGAAATCGACGCCAAAGTACGAAAAGAGGTCGACGAAGCGACTAACCAGGCCAAGACGGAGCCGGAAGTCGGGCCCGAGGAGCTGTGCGGTGACATCTACTACAACAACTTGGAACACCAGATCAGGGGAATCCACCCCGGAGCGCCCTTACAGCACGTAGAGGTCACCGCCCGCTCGTACAACTAACGCGCTTATTGACTAGGAAATTAGGTCTGTTATCACATATTATGTTCGCGAGAGATAATGTTATCTATGTTTAGGATAGGAGTAGATAGGACGTTAAATGGGATTTGACCTTGACATGAATGAAGGGCGTGGCATTAGATGCAATTGAACGATTAATTTAAGATTTAAATTGTTTCGAGTAGACGTCGAGCTGTGAATACATGTCGGGGTCCTAAGCCTAAATGGTTTATAATTTTCATTTAGAGAACAACTAAAAGCAGAATTTATTATTTTGTAAAATAAAATGTACAAATATTTAAATCGATCTATTTATAATTCATGTTGATCATACTTTTGAGAAATATAATTTTTTTGTAATGTATTTTCTAGCCAATAAGCGTAAGTGATACTGCCATCGCCGCTGTTTTTATCCACTATTACTTATTATTTTGTTCACATCGATCATTTTATTTATTTTTAAGAAAATAAATTATTTATAAACTACCCATATATTTTTTATTATTTTGTATTGTATACATACATAGGCGACTTAGTATAAAAAATTTAAAAGGAAATGATAGAAAATAGCCCTTGCTCTGCAGCAAGGGCTATTTCCTTATAGATAGAAACTGACAAATAAGCGGAGCTGCATATCAGGTCGTACTTACAAAAATAGTAAACCCTTTCATAATTTGCACCAAAGAAAAAATATGCCCATGTAATTTGGTTGACTTATTTTGTTTACAAAGTTCAATTACTTAATTCATTCTTTTTGATAGGGCTTGAAAAAATATCGATAGGAAGTTAGTTAATATTGACAAAAGTAGAAGCAATGAAATTAATTATCCAATTATCCATTAATGCAGAAAAACAGACGGACGGCTATGCCGAAACTATAAATCCATGTTGACTACGGAACCTTAAAAAGACATACCTTGTGTGTAGGCATGGAAGATTTCATGAATAGCAAGTGAAAAATCATATGAAATGCATTTCATTGTTCACACCTGCTATTTTTTTTTCATATAGACTGCTACAAATCGCACTCTACGAAATCATAGATCATGCTCATTTCAGTCATTGATGACTGCATGTAGCAGAGCGAGTCTAGCGAGCGAAATACTTGAGCGCGAGCGAGCGAGTAGGTATGATTTGGCCTAGGTGCGTGTTAGAAGAAGTCAAACACACTAGTTATGCGATCATAAGTGACGATCGATACTGGGCGAACATTTTAAGAACTTTAAACTTATGAATATAAAGTTTAGATTCGTTTGTCGTGATTTTTCATGACAACCGAATCTTTCTTTCGTTTTCTTTCATACAAGTAGCAGGTTGAATCTTGCTTGTTTGTTACGTAGCGCACGAACTAAATATGAAATTTCATTTAGTAGCAAATTAGCAACCGTTCACAATAATTCATATTTCATTATAAGTAGCAAATAGCAGTGTTACATTATGACACTGCGAAAAAAATCATTGCTAATAAAATTTCACATGTGATTTCATATGAAAAAATCATCATTTCATGAAATGAAAATGAATTAAAAGTAGCAATTTTACCATGCCTACTTGTGTGATAATTTATTTTACCCATCCATAAAATGATGGAAATACTGACGCTCAAAATATAGGATTTATTTTATGTTGAAAGATGGCGCTATTCATCTCAGTTAAAATTCTTGAATCGTGATCATTGAGCCTAAAACAAAATATTGTAGTAAACGGACATGAAGTACTTTCAAAAATAGCGACATTTAAAATGCATTTAAAAATTAAATTAAATGATTTATTGAAAACAACACCCGACCTAAAAATAATTTTATTTTTGAAATTGTATTTTTGCTGGCTTTCATTTGATACCCGTATTGATATAGGAAGGGAAAAATCAATCCCCCCTCCCCCCTTTATTTCCATTTGCAGGCGCCATTATTTAAATGTATATAGCCTATGGCACTCACAATTTTGACAAATTCAACGACACCTCATATGTCAAAAACTGTCCAACCGTTTGGGCGTGCCAAACAATTATACATACATACATACTCTCGAAAAACATAACCCTCCTTCCGCAATCGGGTAAAAAAACGTCATGATGATCACTAAATTAATAAAAATTACCCTCAGTAAGTACGCGTGAATCTAAAACATGCTTAACATAATCATCATAAAATGATCAATACGATTACCAGCCTTTTGACCCGACTGCGGAAGGAGGGTTATTTCTAATCTACCTGAATTATTTTAAGATGTTCTGAAGTTGAACATATGCTTGCAATTTGGCTTTGAGTATGTGAATTCTGAGTTTAGGAGCTGCCTAGCGTTTCAGTCTTCGGCCGTTAGGTTGTTCAACGCCGTCCAGCGGAATTTCAAGTAAATTATTTTTGACACTAGGAAAATCTCTCATTAAAATAGGTTTGAAAAAAGATTTAAACAATAACTTTTGAAATTGATACGAATGATGATTTACCAATGCAACAAACTAGCAACATCGACATTTGATGAACATAGGAGTGGATCGTTCACCACGTGTCGAAAAAAAATATCGTGCTTTGGATGCACTAAATGACTGACGAGACAATCTCCCCCCGCCCCTCAAAATTTGGTTGATGTTCCCCATTGATTTATTCCATTCCATATTTTTTTACAATTCATTGATCTGTTATTTTTGCAATTTTTGACGAAACACTTCGGCATGTTCTTTATATAACGGACCACGCGTCATTAGATATTTTATCGGTCTAAAATGGCGATCCGACCGATTAGAGCATGTGCCATAGCTGTCAGTGTTATGAGTTGATGAGATATCCCTATCCATACTAATATTATAATTGCGAAAGTGTGTCTGTCTGTCTGTTACCTCTTGACGCTTAAACTACTGAACCGATTGAGATAAAATGTGGTATGGAGACAGTTGGAGATCCTGGAAAGGACATAGGCTACATTTAGTCGCGATATAAAAACATTAAGGGGGTGAAATGAGGGATGAAAGTTTATATGGAAAATCCAACTCTTGCGGGCGCAGTCGCGGGGAACCACTAGTATATAATAAATCAATGATGTTCCCATACATTATCTTTTGCGTTTCATATCCAGTTCTAAATTCATCTAAGCCTATATAGATATGGATATACATTATACCTATATAGGTAGCATATATTGGTATAATGTAGCTATAATGTTACAAAGAGTTACTACACCCCGAAGGCGTAAGGCGTAATTGTAAGCAAGTTACAAGATAAAACAAAATTTTTAGGTAGGTACACTTTATTTCCATAAACCTATACAACTAAATTAAATAACTTTACAATTCGCAAAAACACGTTATAATTACACAATAACAATATAAAAATATTCGACTGTTGTTTATTTGAGCATAATTTGAAATATGTGTCATACAATGTTAACTTGATTTTCCTACGCCTAGAAATGCTAAAAAGATGCTTTTATTTAAATACTGAAGCATTATGGTTTGGGTAGTATTAGTAAGCAATTTGCCGTATAATAGGTATTTTATATTATTAAGTAGGTACCTATATGTGTATTTTATGAAAATGTGAATAACTCTTTGGTTTTTTAACGATATTTGAGCACAAGCAAGGCACAATTTTACATGCAATCATTGAAATATAAAATCAAGTTTTATATTTCTTTATACATTTTTGAAAGCGATGAATCCTTTTAATTACGAATACAAAAATAATAATAACGAAATGTCATTTTACATAGATATTAAAAATGTTTAGACTAGAAGTAGGTACTTAAGGTTTGTTGACCTGTGTCAACTTCTCACAAGAGTGAGATAGCGCTTTACGAACTAAAATTTTTGTGAAGCGCTATCTCTTTCGCGCACTTTATTTGACATGTCTTTTAGAAGGGAATGTACTGGGTAGGTCCGGGTAAGGTAGGACTAATAGGGGAATGTTTGACAACTTTTAGGTGGAATGGGTAGGTGATTAAATACTAAAATAGGAATGATATTGGATGGGTAAGGCCTATATCATAATAAACTTATTTTTATGAAGTCTTACTACTTCTATCTAATTTCAGGCACAGAGTATCATAATCATGCGGTTGACGAAACAAATGTCCAATTAAAAACCAGTTTAGGTGAATGAATGAAATTGGAAGTTGACAAATAATTACTCCCAACACTTTGATGGATAACGACTAGGTATCTCAATATCATTTTTAAATAACAGGCTGTTCATTGGTGTCATTCATTCGAGTATTATGAAGTCTTCTTTTTAAAAAACATAGCACTGCACCTTCTTTATTTATTTCTCTTACAGTACAGTACAAGCTATTGCAGGATGTTATAAAAAGCGAATTCGTTAATTTAAAACGAACTAACTAACAAGAAAATTAAACTGGCTTGCTCATTCAATCGTAACAAATCTGTGACTAATTTCATCGATCAAGGATTGAAGATTTAAGTCAATTTCTGTGGTTTGCTTATCGATTGAACACGTAAGTATTTTAACACTGGCATACCATGGACAGTATAATAGGCAAATAGTCGGGATGGATTTAAATCTTCAATAACGAAGTGGTTCTTAATTACGGGCGTTATATTGTACTCATGACTCCCTATCGACATTTGGACTAAACCTTACGCGGCCTGGTTCTCATCTCTCGAGTTTTCGTTCTCATCGTCTTCCTCAATCACGCCGCACTGTAGTTCGTATAACTTCGCGTAGATTCCCTTGAGAGCCATCAATTCGCGATGGGTACCGATCTCAGCGACCACTCCGCGGTCGACCACGCATATCATGTCTGCGTTCTGGATCGTCGCGAGGCGGTGAGCTATGATGAGACAGGTGCGCCCTTCGCTAGCGCGGTCTAAAGCTTCTTGCACCACCTGGTAAAAGACAGCTGGTTAAGCCTGCGCGGAGTTATCAACTTTGTGTTCCGTTAACTTTGAATACAGAGGCCTTACCCCGGTTGACGATGTCTGTATTTTCGAATGTAGCCGTTCCTTTCACTCACGACAGAATGAGATAGCGAACGAGCATGATGGCTAGACTCAAAAATATGGACATCGTCAACAGGAGTAGGGCCTCAGTCAATTCGTCAACATATCCCGGTTTTTTATAATATGTAGTTAGGCATTTATAAGTAAGTAGTTACCTCTCGTTTGATGACTGAAAGAAAATGAACTGAATAGAGAGTTTTTTAGAATATAAGCAAACCTTTATTTTAACAGAAACAGCTTTTTACTGTATTTAGGGCAAGAATCATGATCCGGAGTTATTTTTATTTATCAATGCCGCTGAAGTGTTATTTGAACGCATTCGGTTTGATTCATTCACCATAAACTAAGAAGTATTTTAAGACAAATCAAAATGTCCGCCAAGAGTCGCTTGCCGACACACGGCAAGTGACCGCACTAAGACATAATTTAAATTGCCTTATCCAGAGTTAACGACGTGGACATAGAAAGTTGTGTATTTCCTCTTTTTTGTGTATTGTTCACGACAGTGAGCTTGATTCTAATGTGTCCTGTGTAAGATTAAATTTAAGTTCAGTCTTATATCTTTTTCTATCGAACAAACAAAATGCAATTTAGTAGGGATGTCATTCGATGTCGTCTAAAGTTAGACTAAAACACACAAACACTTGTAAAAATACGTAAGAAATCGTATCACTTTATGCGACGTTTCTAAATTATTGTAGTCTGTCCCTTTTCGTTTGTTTAACAGAAAAAGAGAGAGACTAAACTTAATTTTTTTCTTAGACAGGCCACATTGAAATCAAGTCCCTATCTTGCTTAGTTGATATTCTCTAGCAAGGGTAATACTCAAGGTCTTCTAATACTAATGATCTTGACCAAGTTTACCTTTTCGCTGTGCGTGTCGAGAGCGGAGGTGGCCTCATCCAACAGCAACACGCGCGGGTTCCTGACAAGAGCGCGCGCGATCGCGATCCTCTGCTTCTGCCCGCCCGACAGCTGCGACGCTCTCGCTCCCACGCGGGTTTCGTAGCCCTACACGTATGTAAAGTAAAAGTAAAGTTATCCTATATAGATCCCATTGCTGGGGAAATGCCTTATCTATGAGGAGGTACGATCCATACTCCACCACGCGGGCTCAGTGCGAATTATCAATGTATGTAAAGGGATATCAATAACACATTTGCACAAACAACTTCCATCACAAGCTCGTGTTGTATCGTGTTGCGAGATTACACGTGTCATGTTGTTCCGTCCTACTACCTGCTTAATGATTTCAAAAGTGAAGCATAACGTAGTTAACTAAAAAATGTTTGAAACTTATGAATCGTGGTAGGGTCAAGAATTAGGTTGGTACAGACTGCGGCAGGATGTTGAGATTTCATCTTAACCACCATAGACAAGCGTGACATCTGACCAGAAACAAAACAAACAATAGTGGACTCAAGCCGCCTTCGCAGCATTTAGATACTATTTCTTTAATCGGCACCATTTGGGTGTTTTCCTCGTACGCGATGTTTTTAGCGCCATATACACATTGATAATATCTCAGATCATAGGCAAAAGAGATATAAAATGGGGGCGCGATCAAATTGAACTATCTATTCTAACTAATAAACTTTGTGTAATAAGCACTGCGCGCCAATGAGCGTTGTGAATTTAACAAATTGTTCCATTATGTGCACAAGTGTGTTCTAGTGGATGTAACGTACTTATATATAAATGAATTTGGCGACAGGTTTGCAAAGGATTATATAACTTTTCTTTCTATGATCTGAGGACAATATGCATGACAATAGAGAAAAAGGGGCAAAACACTTACTCCTGGTAGCGCAGCTATGAAGGAGTGGACATTAGCTTCCTTCGCCGCTTTCACTATTTCTTCTATCGGCACTATTCTCGTGTTGTCTCCGTACGCGATGTTTTCGGCTATGCTGCGATCAAAAAGCACTGGCTCTTGCGAGACGATGCCAAGGTTCCGACGGAGGGTCGTCAGACGTATGTCCGTCATTGTGTTGTAGTCGTCCAGGAACTGAAAAAATACAGGGTTATTTTAAAAGTAGAAATACCATAAATAATCTAAAAGGCCGATTCTAGTGCTCCAATCAGTATCATTATCAGCCACAGAATGTCTACTGCTAAACATAGGCCTCCCCCATATATTTCCAAAGTAATCTGCATCCAGTGCGTTCCCGCGACCTATATTAGGTCGTCTGTCCATTTTGCCGCTGGACGCCGCACGCTACGCTTTTGATCGAATGGTCTCCAATCAAGAACCTTTCTGCCCCTAACGGACATCTGGTAGAGTTCTTCGCGCTATGTGTCTTTCCCACTGCCACTTAAGCTTGTTGATCGCAGGGCTATGTCCGTTACCTTAGTTCTCCTACGTATCTCATTGTAATTTGGGTCCATTATTGTTTTTATTATTTATAAATGATCTGGCTGATAGACTGACAGTTCCTTGCCTGCTCTACGCGGATGACCTTAAGATCTATCGTAAGGTCGTTGATCTTCGCGACTGCATAGAACTGCAGCTAAACTTGTCCCGGGTGGCGGATTGGTGCTCAAATAAAATGATGTTTTTGAATACAAGTAAGTGCTCAGTGATTTCGTTTGGATCCTCTAAACATTAAATACGCTTTGATTATAAGTTGAATGGCTCTGTCCTGAGGCGTGAGTCGGTTGTCAGGGACCTGGGGGTCTACTTCGACGAGGGACTTACTTTTCGCGATCACTATGAATACATAATTTCAAAGTGCACTCAACTCCTCAGTTTTATCTCGCGCTGCACAAAGGATTTCCAAAACCAATTGTCGTTTACTCATCTCTACTTCTCTCTTGTTAGAAGCATACTCCAAGTACGGCTCAGTGGTCTGGTCACCATACTATGAGGTACACGCCAATAAAATCGAGGGAGTTCAAAAAAAGTTTCTAAGTATTCTTTCCTTTAGAGTGCAACTGGGCCGCAAGTATAGATCTTATTCTGCTAGACTCGATTACTTTAAAATACAGACTCTCGCTTGCCGCCGCAGGTGCAATGAGCTGATTACTCTATATAAAATTATTCATTCTGAGATTGATTCGCCGTCACTTCTTTCTTTATTAAACTTTAACATTAAATTCAGGTCACGAGACACCGCACCTAAATTATTCAACCTTCTTGTTTACAAGAATAACACATGATTTTATAACCCAATTTCCAGAATGTGCCGTTTGTATAATGAAACCCTTTCTAACCCTTCTTCTTTGGATATCTTTTCTTGTAGTCAGTGCAAATTTAAAAAAGAAATTTATAAGATTATCTCTGGCAATGTACATTGAGTCACCATTTATGTAATGGTTTTTCAAAACTGTTCTTGTTACTTGTTTAAGTTACTAACAAAACTAAAAATAATTGTTGTATTTTAAAATCTTAACTCTCTAACATTTAATTAAATCTAGAGCATATTGTGCACACATGTTTAGAGTCTCAGTCTAGCTTTATATTATGTCTTTTTTGAATTTTGTTATTTATTGTCTGTTACTTGTTTTGTGAGCCACTGAGCACTAGGATAGGATCAGTGCTCAAATATGGCTAAAATATTACATAAGAGACGGTAAATTACCCTCGCAAGGGTAACACAGGTATTTTGCAGGGGTAACGTGTGTATGTAGCTACTCTAGCCCGTACATTTTCTTATATCAACCTGTAAAATCGTTTTTTAAACAATGACGACTAAAGTTAAGACGAAAACACGCAAAAACTTTGTAAAAATACGTAAGAAATCGCATCACTTAATTTGACGTTTCTAAATTATTGTAGTCTGTTTGCTTAGCAGAAAAAGAGAGAGTGAACTTTTTAATATTGACGCACTCGATTGGAATCGAGGTCCACTGTAATAGAGAGTGAAATTCGTTGCCGGCTGAAGTGTTTCCTAAACACTACGATTTGGATTCCTTTAAGAAAAGAGTAAATAGGCTGCTTCTAGACAGATATGTCACGTCCTTAACCGCATCTTCGCTTACCATCAGGTGAAATTGCGGTCAAATTTCTGGCTATTAAATATATAAAAAAAATACACGCTAATTTCCGGGCGCTTTTGCGGGCCGGATCGTCGGTGCTTCTCACCACACTCCCATCGTCCGGGTCGTACAGTCGTTGCAACAGCTGAATGAGCGTTGACTTGCCGCAGCCGCTGGGCCCAACGAGCGCGATCCGCTTGCCGCTCGGTATGGACAGCGACAACCCGCGCAACACTTCCACTTCGCGTCTGGTCGGGTAGCGGAATTTTATGTTCTTGTAGTGGATCTTGCCTTCGGCGACCTGTAAGGGAAGTAAACATAGGTAAGGATAGCAAAAGTAGTGTAATAGTTTGTTAGTTACAAAAGTATTTTTAAATTTTGATCGGATCTTCCCCAAGAATCAATGAAATCAAACGCCGGCTCACTGGCGAAGCAGGCACTTACTAAATTCGTCGACTAACTAACGTCCTTCGTAGCTCAGTTGGTAAGAGCATTCGCCCGGATAGCGAAGGGTCCATGGGTTCGATCGAGTCCCATCGGATGACACAGTCGATCAATTTTTGTGAGCGAAATTTTAATTTCGTTAAAACTTGCAAACAAATTGCTTAAGTTATAAAAATAATTATAAAATATTGCGTTCAAGAAGTCTCTACGGAAATACTACTTTGACTCTTTTCAGGAGTGACCACCACTTTCGTTTGTCTCACTACTTGTCCTTTTCCTTTATAATAATATCGTTATGTCACTTTTCCTGACAAATTATCTCGTAAGTATTATATTTATATTTATGTATGTGTATTATTTCACGTGTATATGAGTATATTTTTATGTATGTATCTAGTATGAACGTTTATTTTTACAGTATCTTGTTAGTATTTCCATATTCTGCATTCCCACGCGGTTGACTGGTAGATTTGTACTTTTACTTACTCCAATTGTACTTTCTTTTTTGGTGCAATAAAGTTTAATTAAATAAATAAAAAAAGATGATACTTACGAAGCCCTCTGACACGGAGGGCGTGTTCGTGCTCACGACGAGCGCTTGGCCTTTGGTTAGGTACTGATACGTCATCCTGTTTGTATGACCTTAAGACTACAGATAGAGCTATACTCACGAAACCCTCGGGCACGGAGGATGTGTTCGGGCTCTCGACAAGCGGCCCGCCGCGCTCACGGCCGCGCCGAAGTTAGGCGCGAACTGGTGGTCGAACGCCAGCGCTTGGCCGTTGGATACTGATACAAAAGTCACCCTGTATGTATGACCTTAAGACTACAGATAGGTATACTCACGAAGCCCTCGGGCACAGACGGCGTGTTCGTGCTCTGGACGAGCGGCTTGCGCGCGAGCTGCGTCAGCACGCGGCCCGCCGCGCTCACCGCCGCGCCGAAGTTAGGTGCGAATGCCAGAGCTTGACCCATCATCCACGCGCCGAACACTAGCGCTTCTGATACTCTGGAAGATAATGTTGAGTTTAGGTGGAGAAATCTGCTATAACACTTCCGCCGAAACCACGATCCTCAGCACTAAGCGACTTAAGGAGGAGGAGAACGAAAAAATAAAGACAAGGAGGTATGTACATGTTTAATAGCGACCGCAGACTGCAACTGTAGAGTAGTTAAAGATTCATTGAAATAAGTCGAAACAGCGATATTGGTTTCTTTAACGAAAAGCGCGGCCTGCAGTTGAAGTCTGCGTCCACCTTACCCCGGATGATAATATCCATGTTTTCAACTATATCCATCCCTGTTACTCATGCCAAAATGATCAGCGCGAAAGAGCGTGATGGCTAGACTCAAAAATACGAAGATCATCATCTGGAGTAAATGCCTCCAAAGATTTTGCCACACCGCTCATGGACGTTTGGACGGTAACTTAATTCAAGGTAAGCTGGATTCCTACAACTATACTCGGCCCGGCGAACCTTGATCCCTATGTCATTGACAGTTATTCCTACGACACAACATTGTAGTGGCGTCACCGTTACATTAGAATTGAATTGGAGGCTTCTAAAAATGCCATTTATTAAGTAAGGTAGATATATGCCATTACAATGATATTCCGTCGGAATTATAACAATTCTTAACATTTACAAGAAATTATCTCAATCAGACTTTACGTTTACGTCCTGCAAAAGTTACTTCGTTCGGAAGATATCGACTAGTGCGGAAAAATATTGATAAACCAATGTCGATAATGGAAACGAGTGTACATGATTTATAATCATTTAAGTTATAGGTGCTGAATGTTAAAAAGTTGCATGAAATTGATTTTATTTCACTCAAATTTATAAAATATTTCTGGGGACACCAGGTTTTGTTTTATTTAAGATTCGATTTTATTAGTATCAGTTTTAATGTGTGCCATAATTAAGTGATAATTATGTCATTACTTTTTCAAACTTAAGTATTAGTACATTCTCTATTGAATAGAGCGGAGCGCGGCATACATGCACTCACGGTTGTATACCCAAGAGAATTAAAAATTAACTGAAGGACAAAACCAAATAAAACAAAAGCTGTTCAGCGATCATTTATTTATATATTTTAATCTGAATCTGATAATGACATTAGGGGTTGTGTCACGAACTCGGAATCTGAACTGCAGCTGCTGTCGCCTACGTTTATCAAAAACGGTTCATCTACAAAAATACAAAATATCTTTATTTAACTACAAGTAGTTTTTACAAGGTGTGTGGGTCTCATCTTTTAAGTTTAAAACCTGTATTAGAAGAGACCCCTCTCTACTGTGAATTAATTTATCTGTAGTTACATAGGTACCTTAAATTAACAATATTTTATTAAGTAATAAAAGCGCATGCTTAATTATGCTTAAGTTAATTTAACATCAACAACAACTTCTGTATATAACATTGTGAAAATACGTTTTTATACCATTTTAATTTATATTAGTAGTAGTATTGATTTTATCATTACTGTTATTTATGCATTATTACAGTTTATTATATGCATTAAAAAGTTAATTTAACAATAATAAATACTTGTGTTAGTACATTTTTATACCTTATTTATTTCATTTGTAGTTTTCAACCACTATTATTATTTATGCATTACATGTACAAACAGATATTATTAAATATATACCATCTACAATGCTGTCGTATCGCACGTCTCGATCCCAATCATCAAAACAAAGTTTTAAAGCATTATATTGGCAGTGAAATTTTGCCATTTCATCCAAAAAATATATCCGCTTTGTTTGCTGTTTCTGTAGGTTCAACAGTCTGACCAATTCTTTTTTGAACATTTGAATGTTAGCTGCCACACCATTGCGTTGCAACCACTCTAGGATTTACCCTTTATTATTGTTGGTGGTAGTGCTTTATTAACTTGGACGGAATGGTATGGGGCGTTGTCCATCAAAATATGGTGTTTCTCATTTATATTATCCATCATTTAACACTATGTTTTCTCTCATTTGAACAGCGCGTTTAGTAGGTCTACCCATGTTGCACCTTACACTAAATTTTAATTAAAAATAGAAAAAAAAATCTTTAAAAAAAAACGACTTCAAAACTGACTACAGTGCTAATTAAAACTAAAAAAATTATAAACAAATTTAAATTAAAAAGTACAAAATAATATTTAAATGACCTACTAACTGTTCTACGGAATTGTACAAGAAACCTATTTCCAATTTATTATCTGTTATTTTTTGGAGTCGGTGCCAACCAAGCTAGATATTCTATCTACTATAAGCAGTCAAGAGATGGTTTAATCCTGTCATTACTTGCAAAAAACATTAGAATTAGAATTTCTGGCACCGACTCCAAAAAATAACAGATAATAAATTGGAAATAGGTTTCTTGTACAATTTCGTAGAACAGTTAGGTCATTTAAATATTATTTTGTACTTTTTAGTTTAAATTTGTTTATAAATTTTTTAGTTTTAATTAGCACTGTAGTCAATTTTGAAGTCGGTTTTTTTTTAAAGATTTTTTTTCTATTTTTAGTTGAAATTTAGTGTAAGGTGCAACATGGGTAGACCTACTAAACGCGCTGTTCAAATGCGACAGCGTCATTTGGAAGAAAGTAGTAACGAGAAGGAAGACCGTTTAAAGAAGAACATTTAAAGAATTGCTAATAGCATTTTTAATTAAGTTTGCTGTATATCGTATTATCGGGTTCCCTATACAAATGATTTTGGGGATAAAAACTGTTCTATGTCCTTTCTCGGTACTCAGACTATCAAATCCATCGTTTCAGCGGTAAGAGTTAATTTTATTGTTTGGGGCGGGAGGGAGGGGTTAGGAGGGGGGGGGGGGGGAAAGAGGAGGGAGCTGCGCCTTTGATTTTGTTTTGTTAGCACCCTATACAGTACCTGACAAAACATCTGGTGTTTTGATTACTAAACTCCTAATTTTTAAGGAGTTCCACCATCAGCTCAGCTCCACATAATAACTGTCAGACGTAACAACATGTCAACATTAAGATACTAGTATTAAAATCAAAATTTGAGGGTTTCCCTCGATTACACCAAGATCCCATCATCAGATCTCGACTGGGCCAAAATGGGACCAATTACAAGGTACAGCCTCTAGGTAAACATTTTTTTTTTTCAAATCGGTCCACAATTGACTGAGATATGCGGTAACATAGCCACAAAAAAAAGCATACAGTCGAATTGATAACCTCCTCATTTTTTGAAGTCGGTTAATAAAAAAAAACATACAGTCGAATTGATAACCTCCTCTTTTTTTGAAGTCGGTTAAAAAAGTTAAGTTTCATCGACACGACCCATCACTAACATGAACTGTCCTAATAACCTATAACCATAGTTGATCCCTATGATCAAGGTTCGCCGGGCCGGGTATAAGCTACTATAAAACCAGAACCAAAACTAGGTGACGACGCACAATTGGCTTATGATATCTAGCAATGGATTAAGTACTCACTTGATAACATCCTTGTAAGGCACCTCCCTGTTAGCGACGAGCACGCCACCATACCACAGCGACAGGGCGTATCCAGCCACGGGTGCGGTCTGGCCGAATGAGAACACACATCCCCTCCATCGGAGACTCTTGCGAGCTGTCTTCCGTGCCTCCACGCCGGCTTTGCGGTACCGTTCGATCACGCCCTGCTCACCACCTGAAGGGTACAACGTGAACAACTATATAAATACACCCACCCTACAATTCACAGCTTTTAAACAAAATGCAAACTATGAAGCCATGTTCACTATTGCTAAAAAAATGTATAGTTTTTTTAGTAAATCTGAGTGTATGGCCCATTCCACGCTTTGGATATGTTTTGAAGTTCGCTGTTGCATACACTGCATCTTGTCTAGGGGTCCTGAACCATTCTTTAAGGAAGGACCACCGTGACAGTAGATAATAATAAAACTAATCCTAGTGAATTGGGGTTGGGAGGTAGGTCTAATTGTGTTATTGTAGTTATCATGCAATATAAAGGAGGGACTAAGTAAGTCGTAGGTACTCTCAGCCAGTAGGCCTACCACTGATTTCTACAAAACTTAAAAAGCACCTTCTCAATAAACAACTCACAGAAAGCGGACACAGTCCTGATGTTGGTGATCGCCTCAGTGGCAATAGTGTTTGCCTTGTCGGACGCCTTCCTGACTTCCTCTACGCCGGCCGCTATGACTCGCCCCTCGAGCACCACGGCCGCTGTCAAAAAATATCAGTTTAGGACTAAATATGCCAACTTTAAATGTCAAAAAAAAATCGAGGTATCCACCAATGGGTCTTGAAATAACTCTGTTACAGTGCAAAAGCTAGTTTTAAGTGTTACCACTCCTGTGCCTCGGAAAGCACGTTGATCCGTTGGTCCTGCGTCTGACCTCACTCCGATCGTTTTTCCGTCTTACCGAACTATAAGAGTGAAGGTATGAAGGTGCACCTATGTATTGCGCACACATCTACAATATCTCCTGCTCTTCGTTGAGATTGACGCCACATCCAAAATCTCGCTAGAATATACACGCGACAAAATCATGTACCTACACAACATCACCTGTCCCCGCTGACATCTTGCGTGCCTCGCCCCGCCCCCCCCTCTGGGGATAGGATGATCGCTCAAACAAAATTGTTGGACTATAATTGACGCATTGTACTAGCGAGCGCTGCACTGAGCTTTGGAGGAGATAGATGAAGTAAGAGGAGTGATTGCGTAGCTTAATACCCCAGCGGAGTGAACCAGACCTGGGTCTTCTAAGCATTACAACATACCTATAACCATAGGCACGGAGACGAGTGAGACCAGCGTCATCTTCCAAGTGTAGAACATGGACAGCGCGATGCCGATCACTATAGTCGCTGACGCTTGCATTAGAGCGCCTATACGGGTACCAGTTGCCTGGAATAAGAAAGTAATATTTATGCAATTTCAGAACTACAGACCTATGTCTGTATATATCTATACTCAATTTAGTCCATGCTACAGATAAAAAACAAGTTATTGGTAAATAATTACGTTGGTAAAAAATACAGAACTTAAATTATTTACCTCTATTTATATATTGCGTTGTTAGAAGTAAAATATTATATGCTGCTAAACAGATCTGACGTCAAATACAAGTGAATTAGTTTTAACAAAAATAATGACGGGTCGGTTTTTCGGTAATGACTAATGATAGCTATCTATAGCTACAGATTAATTATGCATGATAATAACTTAGAAACAGTCGCAAATTTGCTGTACTTAAAGCGGCCAGATGCTAAGGGCGGTCAAATTCAGTAATGACACAATGGTTGCTGAAAAAGAGAAAACTGCTGAGCAGTCCCATAACTTACACCTTGGACGGCTGCAGCGTCTGCCGCCAGCCGGGAGCAGAGGGCGCCAATACCGTTGACTGGGTTGTCGAACCAGCCGATCTCTTGCTTCAGCATGTTGCTGAACGTTGCTACCCTACAATAAGAACGAGCAGTCAGATAACGATCCAATTGAATACGTGTCATTGCCCTGGAAGTGATGTTCATTTCCATCCGCTGTATCCAAATGGGTAGTAAAGAGCCAAATAAAATATTATTACTCTTTTTACTCTTCTGTTGCTAGAATTTTAGTAAAACACCGACTTTTATAATAATAATGTTTTTTTTATTTAAAATCTCTGTTTTCTTTTCAAGTGCTCATCATCGGTTATAGTTTCACGTTGGCTGGGAAACTTCGAATCGCCGGTGAAAGACCACTAATAAACTTACCTTACCATACCATGAACGTTATTATTAGGCATGGAAAGCAACATGGCCCAGACTTACTATGGCCGGCCAGTGTTAAATCACTTTTAGGAACCCATGATCTGGGTTTATAACCTAGGGGTAATTACTCCGGACGGGGTAAAACTGGTATATTGTAAGGGTAATGAAAGAATTTAGTCGCCGGATGATATATCCGGTAAAATTATAGAATTTAAGGAAAAAAAATCACAATGTACCCCTTCCCTTGCCTTTACTTATTTTACTCTGGCCACTCTACTACCTAACCCTGCAAGTTAAGGGGTAAAACCATTTCTCTAGCTAAGTCAAAAGGGCGAAAAAGGGTAATTCACTGCTCTAGTTTATTTTTCGAAAGTTGCCCATGTTTTAAAAAATACAGGGTGGCGAAAAAGTCATGGATCAAACGAAACAGGGAGATAAAGGAGGTAATTTCCAACAAAAAATCTTTCTCCAGCATGGCCATAACTTCATTTCTACGAAAAGATATGAATCATTTTAGTTTTTTCAATGAAACTACCGTGTTTTTTTACAATTTAATCAGTAAAAAATTAAATTGATTAAAAACAATAAAACAAAATGTGTTGTATTATGAGTCGATAATGTATCAATACTACAAAAATTGTATTGCAGCTTTTGGTATCAAACTTAACGAGCAATGATTTTTTTTCCGTAAATTTTGAAGCGTTACAAATAATTACTTCTCACTTTAAGAGCACCATTTGAAAAAAGAATGTATTACGGAAAAGTGACCCTGTATTAAAAAAAACTTGCTGGATTAATGCTGATTCAAATGAAGTACAACACTTTACTCTTTGATCTTTAGTTTTGGTTTTGTGGTCGTTTTTTCATATCAAGGTGTAAATTTAAAGGAAAAATATTTTTTTTCTCATACATACTAGGTAGTAATTTCAGAAGCCATCATGAAATAAAAGAACGATTATGACTTAGTAATTTTTATTAAATACAATTTTTTACATTAAGTGTTTAAAGTTCCTACCTCTGACCATATTGCACAATCTGCACTGCCTAATAAAATTCGCACGTAATCGGCGGAATGCACCTTTCGTGTAATGAAGTTATGGCCATGCTGGAGAAAGATTTTTTGTTGGAAATTACCTCCTTTATCTCCCTGTTTCGTTTGATCCACGACTTTTTGGCCACCCTGTATATCTAGAAGAGGCTATTCTTGGATCTAGAGCTGTAACTCTTCTTAAGAGGCCATCTTACCTGAGTCTAGCCGTCAGCCGTACGCCAGTCAAGTTGAAGATGAATATTTGGAAGAATATCCCGACACCCGTGAGAACACCCACAGTCAAGAACAGGACCGCGATTATGTTCGTCTTGCCACGGACCCAGTCCTCGTCAGAACTCTCCAGCAGCTGCAACGAATTATTCTTTATAATAAAGATCTTAACACATGGCAACTTTCATCTTAACACTTTCGCTGACAGTATCCCAGTCGCAATACAACTTTTACCCCATTATTACAAAAACTTAGTACCGGGTTTAAACTAAGCTATTTAGTTGGGTTGTTATACGCCAACACCAATATTTTTCGCATCAAAGGATGAACCTTGGCATACTTGTTTCTTACGTAGACTAGTGTGGAAACGCCCGGGAGTCAGCGGCTCACACCCCGCTGGGGGGCTGGGGGAGGGGGTGAAACCTTGGCATACTTGTTTCTTACGTAGACTAGTGTGGAAAACGCCCGGGAGTCAGCGGCTCACACCCCGCTGGGGGGCTGGGGGAGGGGGTGAAGTTCCCATACTCCGCACGCACTGTGACTCGTCATAACTGCTAATTTATAACTACTAGGGCAAGTTTGGTATCGGTTTCAGCTAAATCAAAGATGGTCAATTGATTTTTGAAACAAAAACCGAGCATTTTCATACAAAAAAATGGAATTACGGCCAAAAATTAAAAATATAAATTCTTCATTTTTTTTGGTAATGGCCATAAACTTTAAACGTGTACCAATATCTGCTTTAAAAAAATATAGGCAAATAGCCGCATTTATACAGATTCTAAAAATATAAGCTTTGTGGAAATTATTAATTATAAAAATGTTTAAAAAAATATTTACCTCCACGCGGCAGACACGAAAATTCTAAGAAAAATACAGGACCGCAAAAAACAACTTTTATATGTTGCTAAGGACCTGTAACTAGTGAGAATAGTATATGATGTTTATAGAATAGGACGCAATTTTAATGATAAAAATATATTCTATGAACCCTGTGTATAGGTTTACCGTCGTATTTAAAAACGTATTGCTCAACTAGATTTTGTGACAATGTCGGGTGACTTGAAGGTATGTTATTTAATTTAATTATAAAATTTAATACGTTATTTATCGATTTACATAGATATGTGCTTTAAACACTCTCATATATTTATATATGTATGTACTGTCTCTTATGTACATTTGCCACTCAACTACGTGCACTTATGTTGCCGCTGCAAGCACCTGCATCTGTGGCCGCCACACTTCATTTTCCAACTGCACCTGAGAATTTTAATACATACATACAACACATGCTTCCGCTGCAACTGGCAAGTCTGTACATGTAGATTTCCAGCTGTCACTGACTTTGGTCCATCATTCCCAATTAGATGGATCTTTTTGTAAATAATTTCTTTTATGCATCGTTCACCTTAGAAAATGAACAAGACCTAAAAAAATGTTTTTAAGAATACACTATTCCCGGAACCAATAGCACTCAGCGGCGAGACGCTCGAAGTTGTCCAGGAATACGTTTTCCTCGGGCAAGTGTTGCAACTGGGTAGAGACAACTTCAAGCGCAAAAGCGCCAGAAGGGCGCAGCTAGGTTGGGCAGCATTTGGGAAGTTACGTCACATCTACTCGTCGCCACTACCGCAATGCCTGAAATGCAGGGTGTATAACAAGTGCATCCTACCACTCATGACATACGAGGCCGAGACGTGGAACTTGACAGTCAAGCTGGCCCACCGACTGCATGTCGCTTAGTGAGCTATGGAACGGTCTATGCTGGGGATCTCGCTAAGAGTTAGAATCCGGAACGAGATCATCCGCCAAAAGACGAAAGTCATAGATATCCTTCAGAGGTGCAGTAAGCTGAAGTAGCAGTGGGCTGGTCATGTCTGTCGCAAACCGACGGGCGTTGGAGTGGGATCTTTCTCGGATGGAGACCACGTCTCGGAAAACGTAGTGTAGTGTTGGACGCCCCCCTGCTAGGTGGGCCGATGACCTGAGGAAGGTAGCCGGTGGTGGCTGGATGCGAGAAGCGGAGAACCGTGAAAGTTGGCGCAGTCATGCAGAGGCCTATGTCCAGCAGTGGACTGTAATAGGCTGATATGAATACACTTTTGAGTGATTGGTTAATTACGTGATTTCATAATTTTGTTAATTGGTGTTTAAAAAATCAAGATAAAAAAAAATGGATATTCTTGCCACTCAACGCGCATCAAAAGATTTTTCTAAATTCTGGAAGAGTACAAGCAGACTGAATATTAGGCCTGGTCTTCCAGTAAGCGTGGGGGAACAATCAGAACCCAAAGCAATAGCAAATATGTTTATGGAGCACTTTAAGGTCCAGTCATCCCTTGGTTCTTCGCACGCAGTGACCGATGTTGAGACTGAAGTTGATAGAAAACCTATCCGGTTTACGGCCAAGAAGGTGGGAGAGGTCATAAATAAAAAGTCAAGAGGTAAATCGCCGGGTCACGACAGTCTCAGCATCGAGCACTTGAAATACGCAGGTGTTCACCTGCCCAGGGTTTTGAGTATGTTTTATTCGCTTTGTCTGAGCCACTGCTATTTGCCCGCGGATCTCATGAGGACAATAGTTTATCCTAGTTAAAAATAAAACCGGTGACATCTCGGACAGGAATAACTATAGACCGATCTCTTTGGTTACAGTAATGGCAAAGGTGCTCGACAGTCTGATCGATTCGCAGTTAGAGACATATATAAAATCGCATGACGCTCAATTTGGTTTTAAGCCTGGTCTTTCTACTGAAACCGCAATCCTCAGTCTTAAACACACTGTTAGTTATTATACTGACCGGATGACTCCTATTTATGCTTGCTTTCTCGATCTATCTAAAGCTTTTGATCTCGTATCCTATGATATCCTGTGGAGAAAGTTGAGGGAGCAGGGGGTTCCGTCCGAGTTGTCACAAATGTTGCAATATTGGTATAAGAACCAAGTAAATTGTGTAAGATGGGCAAACGCTTTTTCTGAGGAGTATGGGTTGCAGTGCGGGGTGAGACAGGGTGGCCTGACGTCCCCCCGACTTTTCAATCTTTACATAAATGAACTCATTGTTGGCCTCAGCAGTATGCGTGTCGGATGCTGGATAGATGATGTGTGCATCAATAACATAAGCTATGCTGACGACATGGTACTGCTGGCGCCAACGATGGGGGCACAGAAAAATGATCGGTGTATGTGAAGCGTACATCAAAGATCATGGGCTAATGTGCAATGTAAAAAAGAGCGAGTACATGGTATTTAAGGCCGCCAGTAAATGTCCAAGCGAAGTACCGGACCTCTTGTTAAATGGAGAAAAGCTCAACAGGGTTTATCAATTTAAATATCTCGGACATTACATTACAGACGACCTTAAAGATCATGTTGATATTGAGAGGGAGGTTAGGTCACTGGCGGTGAGGTGCAACATGTTGGCCCGTAGGTTCACTGTTCGCTGTTCTTACCAAGTAAAAATAACGTTGTTTAAAGCGTATTGCCAGAGCTTATACACGAGTAGCCTATAGACCAACTACACGCAGAAATCTCTTGGCGTCCTACGAGTCCAATATAATAACGGGTTCAGGGCGCTGTTGGGCTTGCCTCCTTTCTGTAGTGCGTCGAAAATGTTTGCTCAATCGCACACAGACGGCTTCTTTGCCGTGTTACGCAAGAAAACAGCTTCACTGCTGTAACGAATTCAGGCTAGCTCAAACAGCATCCTGAAGACCGTTGCGGAAAGGCATGATTCTCCGATGATGAAACACTTCGTTCAGCTGCTGATCAAGCAGGGAATATAATTTCTTGATGTGTGCTCAGGGGCTGAAATAAGTGTTACAATTTTTGATAATAATATTGACTGTGTCTAAATTAATTTAATTTAATTCAATTCATTTTTATTCTGTACTAATGTAGTTTTAAAGAATTACTAACAAAATGGATCAATGTAATCTTATATCTTGAATAAATAATAATAATAGCGTTAATACTCAATATTTACCTGTCATATAATATATAAATATATGAGAGTGTTTAAAGCACATATCTATGTAAATCGATAAATAAAGACCTTCAAGTCACCCGACATTGTCACAAAATCTAGTTGAGCAATACGTTTTTAAATACGACGGTAAACCTATACACAGGGTTCATAGAATATCTTTTTATCATTAAAATTGCGTCCTATTCTATAAACACCATATACTATTCTCACTAGTTGCAGGTCCTTAGCAACATATAAAAGTTGTTTTTTGCGGTCCTGTGTTTTTCTTAGAATTTTCGTGTCTGCCGCGTGGAGGTAAATATTTTTTTAAACATTTTTATTATTAATATTTTCAACAAAGCTTATATTTTTAGAATCTGTATAAATGCGGCTATTTAGTTATATTTTTTTAAAGCAGATATTGGTACACGTTTAAAGTTTATGGCCATTACCAAAAAAATGAAGAATTTATATTTTTAATTTTTGGCCGTAATTCCATTTTTTTTGTATAAAAATGCTCGGTTTTTGTTTCAAAAATCAATTGGCCATCTTTGATTTAGCTAAGGGAACTTCACCCCCTCCCCCAGCCCCCCAGCGGGGTGTGAGCCGCGGACTCCCGGGCGTTTTCCACACTAGTCTACCTAAGGAACAAGTAAGGCTCATCCTTTGATCCGAAAAATATTGGTTTTGAATGCGTATAATGACTCCGCAAATTAGCTAGCCAATTAGAAAAGCGTTTCTCTATTAGGTTATGTCACGAATGTGTCATTCATTCCTCTGTTGTCGGCTAATATTTAGACCTATTTTAGACCTTGTAAAAAATATTTTTTTAATAATACCGTTACTGTCTCTACGCCTAGGTATCACTGTCACAGAAAGTGTTATGGACTTTAAGGCCTTATACCGCATGACGATGTCTGTATTTACTGTAGCCGTCCGTCACTCATGTCATGCTGACAGCGCGACAAACGTGAATTTAGAATCGACTCGAAAACGATTACCTAGACGCAGAATGCCAATTTCTTAAAACGCAAAAATGACTCTCAAAAGGCCAAATTCTCAAAAGGCTGAGTTCGCATAGTGCCAAATTCTCAAAAGGATGAATTCGCAAATCGCCAAAAATTTAATTTACGTAAAACTCAAACCATAAAAATACTTGATTATACTTTTTGCCACTATGTACTTATTAAAACAAAAAATTTGAAAGTTTAATCGAATATTTAATAACATAAATATTAATTAAATTCGACATTCACCTCATGCATCTACTCAGCATAATTCGTGGCATCCGAGTAAACGGCAGTGACACGAAAATGTTTTTAGAGGATGCTGTAAGCAACGAATTAACACAACACAACATAAAGAAACAACATAAGGACAGAGAATATAAATAAAAACAAAGAAACAAGACAAATTATCGCTAAAGTAGATAGGTTATACGCAATACTTGAATAACACGCCAATAAGTTAAGTCACTCCATCTATTAACGTAAAATTAAACTTTTCAATTGGGTACTTGACACTATTCACAAACAAATAATTCTGAAACCCTTTTTTTTCAAAATAATTGCATATTTTAAGCACTCGTTCATTGATATTTTGAAACTATCTGCAGTTTTTTAATTTTAATCAAGCTAAACACAAATAAAAACGGGCCTAGTGCGAGTTGGACTCGCGCACGAAGTGTTCCGTACCAATAAAATACGAAAAAGAAACAATTTTGTATGGGAGCCCCCCTTGAATATTATTATTATTTTAATTCAATTATTTATTTTTAAAGTATATACCTACATATTATTATTCTGATTTCTGCAACAGAAATACATCATAATATGTGAAAATTTCAACTGTTTTGCTACCACGGTTCATGAGATACAGCCTGTTGACAGACAGAGAGACAGCGGCGGCTTAGTAATAGGGTCCCGTTTTCACCCTTCGGGTACGGAACCCTAAAAAGTAAGTTAGTTGGGTAAAGCGATAATAAATAGTGACAAAACTTTTAAATATTAGGTATTTTTATGCCTCACTACAAAAATGTAAGAAAAAAATCTTTGTTTGTATGTTCGTAGTTATCATAAGTTTCGTAGAACAAATTTTTGGCCATTTGTGAATTCGGCCACACGAGAATTTGGCTTTATGAGAGTCAGTTGGCGTTTTGAGAATTTGGCATTCGAATATACGGACCATTCGGAGTAAGTTTTTTAAAACTTGGAATTGCCTAATGGAACTCGTACTTACACCATATGTTTCACCAAACAAGATTGCAAACATAGGGAAAGAGGACCCCACAGCAAATGCGGCCACAACGCCCGCAACCATCAGGTATTTCTCTGGTTCACAAAGCTTGAGAATCTGCCAGGTTGTAGGAACCACCTCCGCCTGCTCTTTTTCGTCCATCGTAAAGCTGTCTTCGGATGCGGAGTCTTCTTCTGATGTGCTTTTTATGGAATCAACTGAAGCCAGCTTTTGCAGCTTCGGACGGTGCATTTTGGCATCTGTCAAGGAAGAACAATAAGATTTACATCAACCAACATTTAAACCAAGCGTTTTCCTATAACTTCGTAGGTAAGCGATTTTAAACCTTGGAAAGTATGAGTATTTAGACTAATGTCCTCTTGCAAAATCCAAGGTTAGGCCCTTAGTTACGTTAAGGTGAGACTGATATCGTTCTAGTGACTAATAATGTGACATTTGCATTGGTAGGACAGATTGATGTTATCAAAATATTTTTACAATTTTCAATGGGTTTGGTAAACTTGACTCTAGGCTAAGCCAGACGTGGCAACGACAGAGGCGACGGTGGAGCGAGCTCACCCAGAAGTTGCTGGCACTCCCACTCACCGACGGAATACAGCAAGCCGCTTGGCGCCGGGCTCCGGTGGGATGGCGGAAGCTACCAGGCGGCACTTAACAGAGCCTACCATACTGGAGTTTGTTAAATCTTTACCCGGGGTGGACCACTAGGAGGTAGATCCTTCACCATTAATTATAAAATATCCCTTTCTGTTTGAGCAACTTCTCACTTTGTCTATTTGTTATAATTTGAAACAGAGACAATAACTCACGTTTCCCCACATCGGTGGCGGACACGGGCCCGATGCTCGGGTCGTTCTCCATCACGAGCTGGTAGTACCTCCCCTTGTGTTTCAGCAACTCCTCGTGGGTCCCCTCTTCGATCACCTCGCCCTTGTCTATGAAGATAATGCGGTTGGCGTTCAGGACTGTCGCCAACCTGTGATAAGGTATTGCTTTATTTGATGTTCAGAATAATAGTTTTTTGTTTAACACTCACAGTGTTATTTCTAGTTTCTATAAGTTTAAATGAGAAACCGAAAATTCACACAAGGTCAGGATTTGAACCCACGACTTTTGGCTAACCGGGCCAACGCTCTTACCAACTGAGCTACCGTGCAGTCCATCCACCAGCGCGAAGTTCTTCGTCAAAAGTCGTGGGTTCAAAACCTGCCCGTGTGCGAATTTTTGCTTTCTTATTAAAACGTATATAAACAAGTTCAGGATCATGTCAATAACATTTAACTACAGTATCTAGAAGGTCAACAAGTGGCGCAGGGGCATAGCAACATTATTTTAAATCTATGAATGGAAACTCGATGCAGAATTATGCGAGCATTAGGCACACGTGTATTGAAGCAACTAGCAAAAGGTGTTTCAACATTTGCGATGTAAATAAAACGAAACAAAAAAAGAACGAGTAGGTAGAAATATTAGCAGCATACCAGCAGAATTGCTTGAATAACCATTCTATTGAAGAATACTGTTCATGTTATTCACTCTTCTACACTACGCTGCTAGCATTTTAATTTATAATATAAACTGCCTTTTAAGCGGGAACTATTGATAATAATCTGTGTTTTTACTAAACATGAAACCATCTTAAACCTGGGCCCGTAGCCAATTTATTCTCAAGCGAAGTTCTTTATCGCTAACAAAATGTATCAAACTGACTTAAGCCATCGAAAGATCACGTGACTTTTGCATACATATTTTGACATTTCGTTGGCAATTGCGAAGTGCGCTCCAGAAAGATTGCCATTTGGCTACGGGCCCAGGTGGCAGAATCGAATCGAATCTTGTCTAAATTAACACTACAAGCGCCCGCACCTCTCACTTCAGTTCACGGTTGACTTCTTACCCCTGCGCCTGTACCCCTCAGTCAAGGAATCATTGAAGCGGTTTTCCTATAACATTATGCCTCTACTCTGCAATAGAGATTTGCAGAGTAGAGGTAGAGGTTCTATCATATCTACCTGTGGCTCACCATGATGGTGGTTCTGCCGTGAGCCGCCGCGTCCAAGGCTCTCTGGACCTTCGCTTCGCTGTGGGAGTCCAGAGCTGAAGTGGCCTCGTCTAGTAGGAGGATCTTCGGTCTTCGGACTAAGGCCCTGGCGATGGCAATACGCTGCTTCTGCCCACCCGATAGCTGAGCGCCTCGCTCGCCTATCATGGTGTCGTAACCCTATCAATAAAAATAGGATCTTTAGAAAAAAATATTTCACTATTTTAGGTATAGCCTTTTATTTTATTGCGTTGTTGTTTGTTGGTGGTGTGTAATAAAGAGTAAGATAACACCTATCCTTATTTTAAAATGTCAGTAAATTACGGAATCATAATTCATAGCACAAAAAATACTGTTCCAACTACTGATTTGTCCCCATGAAAACTGTTTTCAGTTGTTGTGACAAGCTTAAGCCTTAGTACTTATTATATATTGATAAGCTTGCGAAAAACATTTATTCTGTGGTAAAACTGGAGTTTTCCTATACACTGGGCACTAAATTTTTTGCCTCGCCTAATGGTGACGTCAGTATGGTGTTAACTATTGATGAGAAACATTCCATTTAAAAATGGGTATATGTGCCAGAAAAAAACTTTTTCCTTGTAGGTACGTAATATATTATCCTATAAGTCGTATTTTGTCAAATAGATAAAGCGTAGGTAGTTACGAGCCTAATACTCACTTCTGGTAGTTTCCTAATGAAATTGTGGCAGTAAGCTTGCTTTGCAGCGATTATAATCTCATCATCGGTACACGCTGGGTTACTCATTCTAAAAAATAAAAGTAAAAAATGTGTTAAAAATTTAAACTAAAACAAGCAGTAGAGAACACCTGATTTGAAACTTTATAATGATTAAATGAAAACAAATTCATTCGCACAGAGCAGGCAGCAGCTAAGTAGGAGTATATGTGCCAGACGTTTATTTTGCGTAGGGTTTTCCCTAAAGCTATATTCTTCACAGTCGTAAACCTCAATGACTGAGGGTCGTGATGTGATCATTATGTGGTATGAAACACACAGCGACTTTCTTGCCAATTTTAATGGAGTGGTTTGCCATTGCCTTCTCCATTTTACACACTATAGTCAACAAATGTGCAGGTTTTCCTCACGATGTTTTCCTTCACCGTTAGGCGGCGATATTTTTGAAACAGACTGTACTTAAGTTTTTTATACAAACTCAGTGGTACAGGCGGAGATCGAACTCAAGATCTCGGATGAGAAGTTAAGTTTTCTCCGCTCGGCTATAGCGCCTTTTTTAACCTTAATCTGTGGTTCAGGAAGTCTTGTAATACTTACGAACACGGACCTGACAAAGCCGACAACTAAGCAACTACATTATTACACTACAGTTGAGGGTCTTGAAGAGCCCAATAATCTATACTCACCGTATATTATCACGTATGCTCCCCGCAAACAGGACCGGCTCCTGTCCCACCACAGCTATATGGTCCCTCAGATGCCGCACGTTCATTTTCTTCAAGTTGTGCCCTGAGGCCAGGACCTCGCCCTGATCAGGGTCATACATCCTCTGAAGGAGTTGGAGTACGGTGGACTTCCCGCAACCACTCGGACCGACCAACGCTATTGTTTCGTTCCGGTTGATCTTCAGGCTAATGCCGTTGAGGACCTAATAATAGGGATTCCCTAATTAAAAGGATCCACTCTCCAAATAAGCATCTTTATGCTTGCTCAATAGACACTCGGCTGATTTATGCCCTCGACTACGGCTCGGGCTGCAACTCACAGCCTCGTGTATAGTGAGCAACTTTACTCACTTGTTTTATAATATTATACCGTTAAGCGACAATGTATACGCATAACTGAATTTGAAGTCTTCCAAATTCCGCAAAGGGGGCTTAAAAATGCCCCAGGATGTCAGTTTCATGCAATATCCACAGGTATGGTTCATTCGTAAGATACAAATCGTCATTCAGCTGCAGGACGGCAACCGCTGAACATAGGCCTCCCCTATAGATTGCCAAAGTGATCTGTTACAAGCGACCTGCAGCCAGTGCTTTCGCGACCTTAATTGGGTCGTCTGTCCATCTTGCCGGTAGACGCCCTACGCTGCGCTTTTGATCACATGATCGTAAAACCTACATATAATTCTCATCAATCAAATCTCACCTGAACATCAGGCCTCGCGGGGTACTTAAAGAACACGTTTTTAAGTTCCAAGTCCCCAGTCAGCTCCGGCCTGAGTCCCTCGTTGGACAGGCTGTCTATGGCCGGGTTGCGGTCCAGCACCGCGAATATGGACCCTCCAGACGCTCTTGCCGCGTTGATGGCCTCCATGTGTGGTGAGGTCAGGCCCACGTTCTGAGCGCCTTGGAGGACGCTGAAGAATATCTGGGAACATCAAACATTGCTGCAGTTTATGTATGTTATTTAGGAGTGTAAAGTAATGTAAAGTTAGCCTATATAGATCCTACTGCTTGGCAAAGGCCTCACCTCAACTATGAAGAGGTACGAGCCATACTTCACTACGCGGGCTCAAATGAGGATTGGTGGAGGGGTGTCTGTAAAGCAAGTGACCGGCTTACTGTCAGATGTTATCAAGCCGCCCTAGGGCCTCTGACTAGGCTTAACGACTAATATCAACTGATATTAGCCGGGACCAACTGCTTAACGTGCCTTCCGAAGCACGGAGATGCTTGTCAAGGAGTGTAGTCGTCAACATTAATTTAGTCAAAGTAAATAAGTATGTAAGCAAACTAGCGGTTCCCCGCGACTTCACCCGCCCCAATGTCAGATTTCCTTTCTATACAAACTTTGTCAACTTACAAAAAAACCCTTAGAGTTTAGAGGTTTCATTTTCAAAAAGCCTTTCTCATTTAGAGTAATAAAAGGAAGCATAAGTCCAAAATACAACTTTCTAATCCTAGTAGTTTGGGCTGTGCTGTATTGTCACTAACTCAGTTTTACTTATAATTTTGGAAGAAAATATTGGACAACAAACACATAATTACAATTGCTCTACTCCCATGCATACCTAGAAAGAAACAATAACGGTACAAAAAAGTTTACAATACACAGTCCCAAGAATATGTAGAAATTAATAAATTGAAAGTTTGACTAGAGGTCGAGCCCGGGACGTCAGAGAAGACGAAACCACAAAAACTGGCGTGCAAGCTGTCGTCAGACAGCGTAGTTTTAGAAGTAGTTTCTTAGATACTTATTTATTACATAAAAAAGCCTCGTGCATAGCTATTTTGACGCATAAATGCAACAATATTTCTATGGTAGGTATAGGTAGTGCAGTCTTTGACTTCTGCGGTTGTTAACGCGAAAATATATACGATATTTTGCTTGTGTTTATAAAATAAATCTAAAAATAAAATAAATCCAACTCAGTAAATTTCTAATTGGTTTTTAATATAATTATGAAACCGGAGATTACCTAAGTCAATTCAAAACTGAAAGTTCAACTAACTACTCTGAGAAAAAAAATGATTTATGATTTTTTTATTTTCATCTGTTTACTGAACCAGACACGAGACTGGGAATTTTGTACTTAAAACCCATTACGTACAGTCACCAAAATTTCAACTGCGTAGGTGACGCACTGTATGGTGTACATGTTTTTTAAATAAAGTTTTTTCACTTTACAACCAAAAGACACAGAATAAGTAAGATTAGATATTGCACTTGAAATATGATCACCTGAAGCGGGAATTAAACCCGCGTTCCTCGCATTCCGGGTGATCGCTTAAGCGCTCGGCCACCCAGGCGTTGTAAAAGCCTGTCGAAATTCAATTTCTTAACGCTGTAATGCCGCGTTGCTTTCATCAATGTTATTGGCATTACATGCATTCTCAAGTGAAATATCTAATGGCGGAGTAGTATCTATGTACATTATCTGTTTTTATTTGCTTACAATCATCAGCACAGCTGGTGTGTATACTGGTCTCTCCTCGTGTCTACTGTCCAGGATAAGACCGACACCATACCAGAAGGAGAGAGCGTACGTGGCGTAGATGATGAACCACATCACACCGCTACCCAACCCGGAGTATATCCCCTTTTTGGTGCCCATCTTTTTGGCGGGGTCTAAGCGGGTAGAATATCTGCAAAGGTTAGTTATTTCGATATTTGAAATGGTCTCCTTATCCTGTTATTCTAAGGGGACACTTAGAAAAACTTATCGGTTAGACAAACGGAATGCCTAATTATATTCTGCCACAAATAAATTTATCGAAATGTCTATTAACAAAGGATTTTCAACCATACGCATTGTAATAAAGCCCCAAAAAAGGAACTTACAAAATTTCTATCAAAGCATTTCATCTATGCTGCACTGTTTCTAAGTCCAAAATAGCCATGAATCAAGCAATAAGGGATGGATCCCATTATTCACTACAAATGTATTAATCAAATTGACCTTATAATTTCTTTTTGCTCTCCTCCAAACGCGACCACTGTTCGGATGGCTGAAAGTACCTCCTCGGCGATCACACCAGCAATGCTGTATGCTTTCAACTCTTGCGTGGTTAGGGATGATTGTACCTGCAAGTAAAAGCATAAGTTGCAGTAAAGATCATATTATCAACCGCAGAACGTCCATTACAGGACATAAGCAAAGGCTATTCATGCAACCAGAGCGATCCTTAGACCGTTATAAGTCAATCCATCTAGCTGATGCATCATTTCCGTACAGTATAAAACAAAACAATTGAATCCTGTTAAGCAAATAATATCTTAGGCGTAAAACTATTTACTCTGAAAGTGTTTTAGCAACATGACTTTAAGTTGGATCAACGTTGAAAATTTTTACGTATGATCTGCTCTTCGATCGTACCTTAGCCACTATAGCAGTTGTCAGTATGATGACCGGGGCACACGCAAGGATGACGAGCGTGAGCTCCCATCCGTAGCAGAAAGAAATTATGACAGCTGTCACAAAAGACATCACCAGGTACACCAGCATTGGAACCTTCTCTGCGATGCCTTCTCTGTACTTTTCCACGTCACTGTAAAAACAAAAAAAGATAACCTTTTTCGAATTTCAGTCCCAATATTTATGGTTACAATCCTTGTGGTTACTTACTCTGAAACTTTGGTCGCGAAATTCATACTTGTGTTGAGGTCGTACCAGGTGATGTCTTGACGAAGCACGGATTGCAGGAATCTGTCTTTTATTCTGTCAATCTGTAAATGAAGCAAATTATAGGAATAATACACCATCACCCATCTTTTAATTAAAATTATGAACGAGCAAAATGTATCAGAACAAAGACTGACTATATTGTTTTGTCAAAGCTGTGTCTTGCAGAGGTATACAATTTTTGCGGTTGCAAATAGCATGCACGCATTATTGTTAATTAGCTACTCAATATAAGCCTAAGAATTTGGATCCGATTGATAGCAGCTTTTAACATGCTCGCTGCTATGCTTAGTAAACTAACACCTAAGATAGGCGTGTTACCCTTTTCCTTAATTGAAAAAAATAAAAATAAAGTGCCTGATTCATAGCTGCGTTGTTGAAGAGGTCCACGCTAATGGCTCCAACAATGAACTGTAGCACCGAAAAGGTAGCGCACCCAATGCCGAACGCCTGAGAGTCTTCAATCAGCGCTATTCTGTTCTCTTCTGCTGATGCGTTCGTTCTGGAACAAAGTCAAAAGGTTAGCGACAAAGTAAGAGTAGGAGGTATTGCCAGTTTATTTCGCACTTTAAGGGCTAGGCTGGTGACTATTTATTAGCAGAGATAAGTACTCACAATATCCGACCACCACCAAACAACGAGATGGCTATAGTGCGAGTGGAGGTGCCCGTCATGATGGTCCGGTCGATCAGCAGCGACGTGAACTCGCCGTAGACAATCACGCCGATCGGCACGAACAGCCCGTTGATGGAGGCCAGGATCAGCCCGATGAACAGCATTAAGAACTCGCATGGTTTCGCGAATCTGAACTGGAAGAAAACCACAACTGTTACACACCTTAAACTGGTTTCTACTGAAAGCAATGTTCCTTCGTTCTTGCACACTAACGGCCGGAAAAAAATAACCAAGCCGTATCCAAGATTTATATCAAATGGATGCTAAAACAACCGTGATCGAAATACAATCTTGGATTTTTAATTTCGGGCGTCATCCAAACTTTAGTAGATGGTTCCCCTCAGAAAAAAGACTGAGTGCAAGGGAAAACAAAAATAATAATAGTTAACAAAGTAAAGAACTTATTATTTACCGAGATTTGGAGCACCTATCGGTGTATTTACTCGTACCTACAAGGTCATCTGTGAAAGTATTTTGTAGGATTCTTCTAAAAGGGCTATAACAACTTGGTACTCCGCCAGGACTGGCGAAATGCCAACATCCCTTAAGCTCGCGTAATTATCTCTTCTCTTAATAGATTCGTATACCTACCTCGTAGACTTAGAGTTCGGAATAATTATGTGGAATAAAACATACACAATGAGATTTTGATTGAGTGGCAAATATCATTGTTTCTTCATTTCACACACAAGCCATTTATAACCACTAGAGTGCAGGTTTCCTCACGATGTTTTCCGTCATTGTTAGACAGCGATATTTACGAAAAGTTGGAAAGGAATTATGGAACACGATTACTTAGTTTCTACAATTCATTTCGCCCTGCATTTTACTTACTTGTGCAGCTGGGCATAGATCTTCATTTTTATTTTTACGGGATTTATTGCTGAATAATCACCTGCACCTAAGTGTCGTCGAACCAGCGACAAATAAGATTAATTTATCCATCAGATTAAAACCGCATTATCAATTATCACTGTGTCAATAAAAGTTCGAAGTGTCAATGTTATATTGGTAATACTAACTCGGCAAAACCTAACAAGGCAAGATAATTTAACTCCAAATAAACAAACATTTTGCACTAAACCAGTCCTGTCGCAAACCAACTATGTAGAATAGTCTTGTGCATTTATAACTGTACCTACCTAATAGCGTACCTACTACCTATTTGACAAAATATTGTGAACCCTACTATTGATAAATACAATATAGTAAGTATTCTCACAAGTTTTTGTTCACAAGAAGTGACTATCTAACGCATCATTTAATTGCATTAATAGTATCAATAATTTTACTGTGTCGCTACAACATTCTAATTTCTTAAGACAGATCTGACAATTCAGGCATTTACAAATAGATATTTTCTAGAGTGGCTTTTATTTGGTCTGTCCATGGCATTGGAGAACTTTGCGCGAGCGTTTTTCAATTGGTTTTACTTTGGCCCGTACGTACAGTCGACCAAATTGAATCATGACCCACCTTATGGTCATTTTTCTACTGTCATTCTATACAAGTAGGTTGAAATTAGCTTGAACATACATTTCCTAGAAACGAACTGTTATAATTTTATTAGACACTGACAGTTACTGACAAGGCTAGGATCGCTATCTGTACGAATAAGTTTGTATGAAAATCGGCGAGAACTTAGGTAAGGGTTGCAATGCAACACACAGGTAGGTAGGTAGATATTCGGCATTCGGCACAGCCGGGCGCCAAGTCTGTATCGGGAACCAGTTTCTTTATAAAAGTTCCACTGGAACTTGTGTTAGCCATGATGAAATAAAACAGTATACTTAGTTGAAGAATATAATATTTATTTTAGTTATATATTTAACAAGTGGCATTAAATTGGTAAAGTGAAAAGTGACCCGATTAGACGACTACAAATGTCACTTCCCCAATCCAAACCCCACAAATTTTCTATTGGATTAAGATCTGGAGACCTAGACGGCCATGGTATAAGAGTGAATTCATCTTCATGCTGGGTAAACCAATTCGCGACAATTCTGGCAGTATGCACTGGACAGTTATCATGAACAAAGGAGAATACTGGCACTTCTTCACGCAAGTAAACTGTTCGCAAAGTCGGTAACATTGATTCTTCCAATAAATTGACATAGTTTATAGTGTTCTGACGAGGAGAAATTTGAACAAGTTCTCCGACACTTCCGGCGTCCATCCAGGCACACATGTTAGCTGAAATTCAGCCGGATAATTGGTTGGGCACTACGTGATCCTCTGTGTATCGCGTGTTATCGTAACGCCACGAAGTTAAGCGACCATGTTGAGAAGAGCGAAATGATTTCTCGTCTGTAAAGATGTTATTCGTAATAGTGTTGCATTTCCGCTCTCTGTTGGTTCGTGATTCAACAAACGCCATGATTATGTCGTCGTTTGTTTTCGAGGGTACCTCTTTAGCATGCCGTCTGATCCAGGTTCTGACTGTGTTCCGACTTATTCTTAGCTCTTTGTTCTGCCGAATTGGCCATTATACGATTTGTTTGTAGATATTGACTTAGATTTTTATAAAATTTCAGATTTACTAGATATACTTGACGTCTGTCACACGACGTTTTTTATTTTTTTAATTATAATACATTTTTCTTCGTAGTGAAAAGAGTTTGGATTATGGACTTATTTTAAATTCATATTAAGACTGGTTTATCTAAAACATGTCTAGTGCAGTGATAATAAAGGTTAAACTTGCATAGATCTCTAACCCGTAATGACGCATTTTTATTCATATTTAAAACGTACTATGTGCAACATGCATGACAGCGAAGAAAACCTTACTACATTAATGAATACAAAGGAATAATCGGCAAAGTGGGTCATGATTCAATTTTGTCGACTGTACATGCCGGGTATCGAACTTTCACGTGTTGGCGGGAAAGCAGAGCGCGGCAGAGTAATATCACAGAATGTCGATAACATCGATATTTATTCTATCGACAACTTTTACACCAAAATAATCCGGTACCACGCGGTATCGTTCGTTACTAAAACACACACACTTAAATAAAAATTGTTCACGACTCTTGTTTCGTGGCTGATTAAAATATTTTAATGGTTACCATTCCAATATCCAGTACTTACTAGTTTGAAGAACGTTGAAGGAGGAGGATTGTTTTGGACGTCCTCTTCGCTGTAATAAACAAATGAATTATAAGCAAATAGACTAAGAAAGAAAATAGTGTACCTCAGTTGCCAAGGGCTAACGAACCCGATTAATCCTATTTATAGTTGAAAAGCATCTACAAGTTAGCTTGAAGCGAATAAAATAATAGTTGATGCAAGCGGTAAGTAACGATTAAGGCTGCCTTCACACCAGCGTTTGTCCAGCGTAGGCGTTCGATGAACGTATGCGCAGCGCAGCGTTGCGACAGCGAGACGCGTGGTGGCGAGGAGAGGTCGGAAACGAACAGGATTGTACATGACACCGCAGTACTCATGTGGTCTAGCAGAGACGTTCAATTAAATGCAGAGGAAACGTTCACGCGACGCACCGCTGCGCATACGTTCATCGAAAGCCTACGCTGGACAAACGCTAGTGTGGAAGCGCTCTAAGTTTTCCGATCCCTGACCTATGTTAATGCTCATAATTTCAGGTAGATGAACTAGACTCCCACGCCTAGCAAGGAGGTATTGCTGCGAGTTTGTCTAATTGTTTGTTCCTTAATGCCCCGTTCATACAATTACGAACGGATTGATTACTTACAGAGCAAATTTGTTTTTGCTATGGGCTTTATAAATGTACGGCTGAAGATCCTGATGAATGCTGATAAAAGATTTTGACAATCCCTGACCAAAACAATATTTTCGTCAGGTATACCTAATAGGAACGAGGCATAAAGCGATAGCAGAAACTAATTCGCGGTGATTCGTGTCATGTTGTGGGTGTTCTGAGGCCTTAGACAAGATGCAATCTTCTACAGCGACGTTCGCTATAGCCAACAAAATGTAAAAGTACTTAGCATGCAAAGCCACGTGATTTTTCGTTGGCTAATTACATTTGGCTATAGCTACTAGCGATAGCAAACTTCGCTGAAGAATAAATTACATCTTTTCTACAGGCTTACTTTCCTATTCTGTAAGATGTTTCCGTATTTTGGCTCTTGCCATCGCACTCAATTGCTTTGCGTGTAGTAATAAAACTACGCGCAGATGGGCCACCGAACAAAGCCACAGGTGGCTAGTGACAAGCTGAATTACATTATTTTGAATACATCGCTGCACACGTTAAGCGAGTGGCGGCAACTCGCGACACGCCACCGGTGGCGGCCACTCGCCATTTTGACAAAACATCTGTCAGATGAGTGTCAATTGTAGCGGCCACCGACCAACTTCGTTTGAGCGCGAAGGGCGTGGCGACAGCTATACCGGTGGCAGTGGCCCATCTGCGCGGAGCTTAAAAGCAGAGTTGAAAATACGGATACCGCCTTACAGATACGGTGCCTCTGATAGACAAACTACAATGGAAACCGTTGCAAAATAAACCAGCACTTACTACTCCTCTCTAAGCGCCCTCTCAGCTAAGTACGCGGAGTGCTGCGCTAACTGCCTGATAGTAATGGAGTTGGAACGCAGCGGCACCGACAGCACCGGGATCTGATCGCTGATACTGCTCCGCCGCGGAACCCTTGAAAAGCTCTTTAAGGAATCATCGCGTTTCATTCTCGGGTCAACCGCTCTGAAAAAAAACAGAGGCATTTTTAAAAAATATTTGACAACATCTTTCGAGTCATCATCATTTCGGATCATCTTAAGAGCGTCGGTGTCGCAGTGGCTAGCGGGTTGCCTCTCATGCGGGATGCACCGGTTCGATCCCACATGCCGCCATGTAACAATGACTTTTTTTGTAAGTTATGTACATTAGTTGTTAGATGCTCTTACGGTGAGGGAAAACATCGTGAGGAAACCTGCACATTCAGGCGACTGAATGTGTAACCATAATCCAAAAACTGCATGTGTAACCATGATCCAAAACTCTTCAGGTTCCCCTGGTAACAGGGTCACGGAGGTCAGATGGCGGTCGCTCCACTGTAATTACCTGATCTGCCACATCCTGGATCATGGTCAGCGGACCCTGGGCCTTCGCGTGCGAGTGCACAACCGGGATAACGCTAGGAGGATGATTTGACAATATCTTATACAAAAGTACGAAGTTCTTAATCTAGGAACATATTTAAAAGCCAATTTATAACAAATTTCATTTATAAAACTACTTCGAAATCCTAAAAAACATTCACGTTTTACACACTAAAGTCGTAGAGCCAGGAGCATAGTTTAGTATAAAACGTGATTATTTTTCGAGTACCTATGTATTTAGAAGTGCCTATGTCTAACAATCAAAGTTGTAGTAAATTCGCATTGTAAGTATATTGCCTGATCCCAAAGTAAGTAACTAAAGCACTTGTGTTATGGTAGTCAAGAATGTGTAGTACCACAACTCCCAGATCCAAGACGATACAAAAAATATGGATTCCATATTGACCCGACCGGGGATCAAACCGGGACGTGTCATCGATCAGTCGCATATCCGATACAACAACAGAGAATCATGTGACGAAAATACTTATGAGTATGCATGTATGATGGATAGTTGCAGAAGATCCTCTTCCTATAAAGAGATGGCCTTTTTTTTAACTCTAGACTAAGCCAGACGTGGCGCAGACAGAGTCAAAGATGGAACGAGCTCACCCAGAAGAAGCCACTCGGAGTTTGAAGTTCTTTAAGTTGTAATCCGTTAGAAACACTGAAGCGGGTAGTGAGTTCCACAACTAAGCTGTGCGCATTATTAATGTTGATGTACAAAACAAGACATGACTGTAAAAGGAGTGGATGATTCAGTGACGAATAGTGATAGGATGTACAAGTGATACGATTATATGGAACTGAAAAACATACTGCGCCGACCGCAGATGAACTGGGAATCGGGCAAGATAATGATGAATTCATAAGAAGCTGACCTCATTACTGTTTAATCGTGGGAATAGACCCCGAAGTCGGTATCCTTATACGGGCCTAGGTAGGCCCGTGACAAGATGCAATCCATGCTAAAGCCAAGTTCGCTATCCCTAACAAAATGTATGAAACTGACATAAGCCATCGAAACATTACGCGCCGTTTGCATAAATATTTTGACATTTCGTTAGCGATAGCGAAGTTTGCTCTAGAAATATTGCATCTTGTTAAAGGCACACTTTTTATATCTACGAGTATGTTCAACTTTTTAAACACTTCGTAATGTTACGAGCGACTGCATCATGCACACTCATCTTTATTTCTATCAAAGGTTGTCTAGAAGAGATAGCTGCCAGTGACGATACCGCACATAATGAATCTGTTTTGTTTGTGCCTATTTAAATAGTATTGTCATAGTGCAATAAAGAGTGTCTATCAATATTTTTTAGCTCATTTATACATAGTTTGTAATAGTAGACAATGTTAAATCACTTTGATAAAGCGAACAAATCGCACCGCTGCTAAATTGTGCAGTTCTACTTTATGAATGCACACAACTCGTGCATATCACATAATGAGTACCTGAATGATTCTCCGGAAAGCATTCTCCGCGTCACCTTCGTGGCAATTTTTAGTTAAAGTTTTTATGACAAGAAAAAAATACTACACTAAAGAAGGCCTAAAATTATAATGAATCCTGTTAGAATCAAACAAATCGGTTTGTTATTCCCTCCGATATTTAATTTTAAAATTTCGGTACCCACGAAAGTTATTTCTGATTCCACGAAAGTTACGAAACGTATTTTTCATAGCGAAGTCCTATTTTATTACATAAAAATATTTCAAATAAAACCTAAATAACGAATATTATACCTGTTTTTTAAAAAAGAATATAGTTTTTTTGAAGTTAAAAGCGTGAAAAGCATTAACAAATAAATCTCTAAACCATTAATATAGTAAAAGTTTCCGATTTCACGATGAAGTAGAAATAAATGTTTTGTTAGCAGATAACTATAGCTAAAGCTAATACATAAAACAACTTAAAACATAAAATAAATTTCGTGTATCAGCAGGCAAATGACTGATAATATAATATCTGCTAGCTGTTATAATATATCTGCTAGCTGTGAGCCAGATCATTTTGTCTTTTGTTCATTTGGTCGGCTGTTCTTGTTACATGACTTTGTCAATGATTGTTCACCATGTAGCCAGCAGTCTTCCTTATTGTCTACAAAAGTCTTTCTTTTTACTAGCTCATTTTTATTTAGCGTATTTTTCATTTCTTCGTTACACATGCCCAATCTGTCTCAGTTAGCTTTGAACCATCTTTTTCGCAACAGGAGCCACTTTGAAAAAGTCTGGTTTACTCGTAACGTCATTTAACGAGTCAGATCACTTTTGCTGCTCACCGCAGCACCTCCATCTTAATTATTATTGTATTATCTTATGAGTTATAAGATGTTTCCTCTTAATTTAATATAAGATACAAAAAGCCATTGTATTTACACTGAGATAGCGATTCTTGTTTCAACTTATGCGCTGACCGCTGACTAGACAGACCCCTTTTCACCCCCTTAAAAGGTTGTGTTATCACTACAAAGTCTCATCGTTACTTGGAGAGCTTCCTGGGTTGGTTGCATGCCTTACGTACCAGAACCCGAGTCATTATGGTCTTTACATTAATTCAAAACAATTCGTTGTTTAGATGTTTCATTTTGCTGCGGATTTTTCTAAAAACAACAATAGAGATAAATGGACACACTAAGGGGAGGCCAATGCCCAGCTATCGGACAGTAACGGCATAAAATGTGTAATATTTTAGTAACAATTAGTAGATAGAAAGTAAAGTTTCTCTAGTCCAGTCCAAGACTGGTTACATGCGACCTGCATCCAGTGCGATCATGCGACCTTTGCAGGGTCGTCCGTCAACCTTGCTGGTGGACGCCCTACGCTACGCTCTTGACCAAATAGAATCCAATCAAGAGCCTTTCTGCATTGCGCCCTGCTCACTGCCACTTGAGCTTGGTGTTCTACAGGATAGTCTCGTAGATCATTTAGACATAGGTCTGTTACCTTAGTTCTTCTACGTATCTCTTTAATTCAATCCCGTGGAGAAACACTAAACATATAGCTCGTTATGTGTCCTTAAACTTTTTTATTACGCCCATAGAAAAAGACCCATGTTTCGAATTAGTTCTAGACGTTCATTTTTAAGCACTGAAGTATTTGGGTCAAAATGATGTCCTCGCGTAGTTTTTCGGACTCTGTCCAGCCAAGGTGAACCTACGAGTACCTTATTAAATCACTTGTCCCAGGTAAGCGTACTCCTGTCGTCTAAAACAGTAGATCACAGTTTTCGTTTCTAATATATACAGGAGAGAGTGCCACTTGAACACGGGAATTCGACTTAAATTCGTCTGGCCCAAGTTAATTTTAAGGCTCACTTGTTGGGAGACAAGCATAGTGCCAAGACCCTCCAGCTTTTTTGCGCCAACTGTGTGTGTGATGCTATTAATCAAAGGTGTGTGATGTATTGGTTATGCCAAATCCTTTTTATTCCATATGTGCAAACATTCAATCAAGGGCAGTGTTTTATCAAGTTATTCGTATATGAATTCTATTAAGAACTTTCCTTATTGACGTCGATAAATTAATAGGACAACCATTTATTTAGTTAGTAGAACATCAGGGCTCAATCAAATAGGCATATCAACCATATTTGACTACAATAGATAAATACAAGAAAAACTCATGCTTCTACCTATCAAATATGCTTATACCTCTTTGGGAGAAAACGATAACAAGGTTATTTAAAAACATCTACAGACCGATAAAGAAGTAAATTAAGATTGCATAAAGAGACCTTCGTAACCTCACGTGGAGTGAAAGATAACCTTCGTGGTCAAATGTCCACGAAAACCATGTCACGAAAGTTACGAAAATTGTACGTTTTCAAAAATTTACAAGTTGTTTCTTGATAAATATAAACACTAAATAGCGGACGAAGAAATTGTAAAGGGGTTTTATACTGAATATTCAACACTTACATCTAAATCATTCTATTATCTTTAAAATTTTACCATTAAGGGTTTCTTCAAAAGGTTGCCAGAAAAAAGTTGATGAATTTATGTGCCTGTATTTTCTTTATCAAAGCGATAAGAAAGGCATTTCTCCTCCAATGATGCTGTAATGGAACTAAAGTTTCCGTAGGGCCATTAAGCTTGTCAGAAAGTTGAGGCTCTTTGATGCTATGAGGCTTTATATGTCGCGTTCACGAATCTACCACAATCGTGTGACCGAGACAAAATATTTTCTAACTCTTTCTGTTTAAACGATATCATTATTGTTTTTATAATTAATTAATCTTGACTTATTAACAATTTTTTTGACATATAGTATGTGTACATAACACAACAAACAATAAAGATATTAGTGGTTGAACTGAGCGCGAGGTCGTGCGGACGCGCGGAGAACACCAGTTTTGCTCCCGTTTTTAGCGGTTAAGTATTATTTAAAAAATAACTGTAAGCCTTATTTTATGTTTAAAACTATGTTTGTGTAGATGAAGAAACAGAAAATCATTTAAAATTGATTCTGAAGCTTTTTATTAAATGGGTGGGGAACAAGGAACGTGTGACCACCAAAAACCGGCCCTCGAAGAATCACTCACCTACCAACCTGCCTGCTTAGCTAGCATTGTCCGATTCACAATAATTGGCGAAGTAAATAACGCTGTCGCTATTAAATTCCAATCTACAGTAGTCCCCAAATCAATAGAAATGGTTAATATTGAGAAGGCAAAAGTATACTTCCCTACCTACCTAGTGTAGAATTACTTGTCGCAATTTTATTTACTAAAGGGAATGACCGAGTAGGATGTATGTAGTTTTTACGTTTTAGCACAGAATAAGTACTAGTACTTCGTGTTTTAGGTAAGAATGCTTCTTATTGATTTATTTTTTCCGCGACTTCGCACGTCCGTTCGCGTAGGATTTTTGGGATATCCTCACAATGTACCTCTGCACTCGGACTTCGGACCATAGAACCTACATGCCGATATTCAGTTCAGCTTTCGATGGCCAGTAGTATCGGCTGTGCGTTGTATGTCAGTCACTCAGTGAGTAAAGGCAAAAAGTTTTACGTAATTATTAATGCAAGTGTGGTATTGTAGAATACTTATAGCAAACTTTTAGTTAGTTTGGGTACACTTGTCCTACTTAGCTAGCGAGAAAGGCACGCACACTGATTCAGTATACCCTATTTAAAAGAAACAACAGTGACTATGTAGAATGTAAACCGGTGCCATACAAATCGGGTATACGAACCACTATTCTTACAATATTTTGCAGACCTTCAAAGACACTTAGCGATAAAAGAAATTTCAATCCTTGATCGCTAAGGATAATTAGAAGTAGCTGATCATGGGTGTTGCAATAGTAGTAAGCTAAAACACCTCACCCCAGAAAAAGCACCGCCCGGCGCTCTATACTACTATAATATATAGTAAAGTCAGCCTATTAGATCCCACTGTTAGGAAAAGGCCTCACCTCAACTATGAGGAGGTACGAGCCAGACTCCACGCGGGCTCAGTGCGGATTGGTGAAAGGGTGTATGTAAGGCAAGTGACAAACCTTACTGTTAGAAGTTATCAAGCCGCCCTAGGGCCTCTAACTAGGCTTAACGACTTATACCACAGATATTAGCCGGTACCAGCTTAACGTGCCTTCCGATGCACGGAGATGCTTGTCATGGACGTCACTTAAACAGTCGGAATGGTCACCCATCCAATCACGACCGCGCCGTGGGTTGCTTAAATTTGGTATCACTACCAAAGCGCTGCTGCAACTGCGCCACAAGCACCTCTACTATATCTAATATATTACATCTTAAAATCACAAAAATCACTTACTACTGTCCCAACCATCGGATGACTTTCTAATTTATACTATTTTCACATCGTAATTTCTTCTATACCACTACATCCTAAAAAATAGCAAAAACAGTTATGTTTACGCACTTATAAATTTGACAATTAGTCTGACAGCTTTTTGGCGGCTTTCATTGACATTCGCAGTTTTTCTTGTTTGATAGACCATGAAGATCAAATGAATGAGATTTTAATACCATGGCTTACCTAAGTGTGCCTAAATTCCTTAGTAGCTAACTTATCTAGTCCTAAGTAATACTTCTAATGTGTCAAATTCCTCTGATTAAATGAGGCAAAACATATGAGTAAAAACTGGATAGAGGAGGCATTCATTCAAAAGCTTCAAACAAAATCAACTGAAAATATGAGTAAGTATGTAAATAAATAACCTCGTTTAATCTTTACGAGTATTTTCCATTCGCCGTCTGTGCCTCGTGGGTTCTTAAAGTTTGATTTATTAATATTCCGGGAAATTGTTATAACTCTAGATAACTATAAATAATATAATAATACTTGTAGATAACTATAAACAACTTGTAAGCTAACATTTAACAAGTAAATCATGTTGTTGTTGCATATACTCGTGGAATTGTGGCGACAAGACGACAAGTAAATCATTAGTAAAACATTTATTGTTTAGTTTATAAAAGTTATTATTAATAACTTATGCTGTAAAAACATACGTAATACTTAGTCACTCTTTCAGTAGTAATTATACGTAGTAATCGTATGAAAATCTCTATTCCATTTAAATCTTACCAACGTGCGTATATACTCGTAGTTATACTAGTGGTTCCCCGCGACTTTGCCCGCAAGAGTTGGATTTTCCATATAAACTTTCATCCCCTATTTCACTTCAAAATGTAGCCTATGTTCTTTCCAGGGTCTCGAACTGTCTCCATATCAAATTTCATCTTAATCGGTTCAGTGGTTTACGTGTCAACTCAAGAGGTAACAGACAGACAGACACACTTTCGCATTTATAATATTAGTAGGGATAGTATGGATATACAATCCGACTAAAATTCAGCACGCTTATGGCAGAGACTTTAAATAAAGAAATCAACATTTACCTTTTCGCACGAAGTTTTACAATAAAGTAAAAATATAAGTACATATTTATTGAAGTGAATGATATAACAATACCTATGTACTCAAATCTTAATGAAATAAATAAGTCAGCCTATTAGATCCCACTGCTGGGAAAAGGCCTCACCTCAACTATGAGGAGGAACGAGCCATACTTCACCACGCGGGTTCAGTGCGGATTAGTGGAGGGGTGTATGTAAGGCAAGTGACAAACCTTACTGTCAGAAGTTATCAAGCCGCCCTAGGGCCTCTGACTAGGCTTAACGACTAATACCACAGATATTTTTTTTTAATGAAATATGGCGCAATAATTTTAAAATATCTGTGTGTGTATTTTATTTTAATTTTATTTATTATTATTATTATATTTGTTTCTTACGTTTACGCGAATTGTTGAACTCATTAAAACACAATTTTACGGATTACTTCGCGATTTATTTACATTTTATTTTAAACCTGACGTTTCGAACACTTTACAGCGATCGTGGTCACAGGGAGACTAAGGTATTATTTGTCATTACAAAGGTTTGAAAAATTTTAACTACCGTCACTCAATAATATTAATTTACGTTCCTATTTACGCAGAAAGAGCTAACCGTGTCTTGAGATCTTGCAGTGCTAGGTGTTGCTTTGGTTTTTGCTAGAATAGGATCCCATGCCGGTTATTATTATTATTATTTTATTTTATGGTAATTTTTTTATTCATTATTAATTTGCCTGAATGTGTTATTATGAGCCTTGTGTAGCTTGAAATAAATGATTTGAATTGAATGGAATACGTTATTGACGTAATTATTTTGATTATCAGTATACAATATCCATGGTGACTCAAATATAAACTTGATATAAAAATGTTCATACATCTTATATGTGCGATAATGTAGCGTCTAGCTAACATCGATTTCGTATACAGGATTACTGCATTGCGGTGTTTATAATAAAGGCTGTCTATAATGTCTACTGGAATAAAGGAGGGAGCGAGTTTTAGGAGTCTTAAATTTTTCTTGAGGACCAACTACCATTTCCCAAAATTTTGACTTTTCTGACTAATGCACCGATACGAATGACTTGTGTAAAATTATTCATTAAAATAACTATAACCGATGCTAAAGCAAAAAAACATTAGACAGTATAGGCAAAAAAAGTATATATTTTTATTTTATTTATAATTTCAAAAGTACTCATCACAGGATACCCGAAACTATTTTAAATAAGAGTTTCCGCGCCTGTTACTTTACGTGATAAATTTGAAGTTTATAGGTCTAAGACCTTAGAAATTACAAGGGGGGGGGGGGACACCGTGTAAACGACTTTGGCTATAACTCGCAACTGGTAAAGCTGATAAAAAAGTGTTGTATGGAAACCCTACCCTATTTTCATAGTCCTTTTCAACGATACCACACAAGGGGGCGCACTCAAAAAAAAAATTCACCCCCCCTTTACATGTATGGGGAGGTAAGGAAATGTTTACAAAAAAGTAATAAAATGCATACGATAACTTAGTTTCAGAACGTTCGTGGAAAGTATTGCGTTGAAGGCGTGAAAAAATGTCGATGCGTGTATTTGGGGCTAATTATGACGTAGCAGCCGTTTCTGTAGCAACTACGAGCTACGAAATTGCTACGGAATTCTAATGTAAGTACATTACAGTCCAAGTGTTCAATGAATAATTCTGCTTCATTATCTATTCTGCTTTATTATCGGACGGAATTGCACATTTTCTTTGCTAATAATGGAAGTAAAAACCGGCCAAGCGCGAGTCAGACTCGCAGATACAGGGTTCCGTATCATCGTACTGACGGCAACACGTTAATGTATACACTGTAGCATTTTATGCGGTTGTAGTAAAAATGATTGCGCAAATAAATATTAAGTCCGATGTGCTGACCAAGTACAAGGTCCAAAAATAGGGGGACCATTGAATTAAATTTCGCTCACAAAAATTCAATTTCATAAAAACTTGCAAAATAATTGCTTAAGTTATAGAAATAATTATAGGGGGACTATCTTTAATTTGTAACTTAGTTTTAGTACAGTTTGTATTTTTTGATATAGCTACAACTCAGAATACACAATCTGTGAAAATGTCAGTTCTCTACGGAAGATACAGCTTGCTGACAGACAAAGATAGCGGAGTGATAGGAGCCCGTTGGTAACGTTCCAGACACGGAACCCTAAAAAGAGCAAGTAGCAGCTAGTGCTTTGATACAACACGCCTGCTTTCTATTTTAGGCACGATGCTAGATTGCTTGGCTGTTGTTTGGGTCAAGGACACGACATGGCGCCAAAGTTTACATTTCACCGTAATTAATTTTGCTGCTCTTTTTGTTACTTATAGACAGGAAAAACTAAATGGATTGGAGGACATATTATAATATTTTGTGAAGGTGACAAAACTTTTGAGCAATGATCTCCCGTGCCGTGGGTTGTCATTGTCAATATCATCATCATCATCTTAGCGCTATCCCAGTTGTGCACCCACGAGAGCCCAGGGTCCGTTTTGGACCATGATCCGGGATATGGCAGATCAGGTTTTTAAAGGCAGAGCGACTGCCGTCTGACCTCCGCGACCCTGTTAACAGGGGAACCGACTAATTTAGACCATGGTTACACATTCAGTCGCCTGAATGTGCAGGTTTCCTCGCGATGTTTTCCCACACCGTAAAAGCATCGGTTAGTGAAACAACTTTAATTGTCATTGTTGATATCTGGACCCCAAATAATGGGCTATTAATTTCTATTCTATGTGGCAGAACTAACTGGACTTTTTAGGATCGTTTGATTAATTTGATATCTAACAACGACATTAGGTGTGCCTGAACGTGTGCCTATTCGCTTAGTACGAGTTGCTTCTTTAAGGAACACCACCTTAGCCAGAAACCTAGGCTACTTAACCTAGAAGTACATCATGAGTAGAAAATCGTTTGCTTGCGAAAAACACCGGGCAAGAAATTATTTTGAACTTGTAATTTTCAAAATACGTTTCGCAAACAAAAACAACATTTGATTTTTCAAGTGTCTCTTCAATCTGTCCGTAATAAACTTGATCTAATGTAAATAAAAGCTCCGTATCTCTACGTATTGTGTTTGCGAACATTGGTTATCTGTCAAACTATGATATTGCAGATCAAACAGAAATTACGTAGGTATCGAAGGGAAATAATAAGGATAAAGTAATTGGCAAGAACCACGTACACCGTATGGTCTTTAAACAATGATAGTGCATTTAAAAAGAGGTAGATGAGTCATTGATTGCCTCAAATTAAGCAATTTGCTCAATTTTGCATTTAAATTTCGTACACAATATGACATTTGACATGTAAAAGAACGTGTGCTTGGCGCATCTAATTTAAATCGCCGCTTAGTAGATGACAGGTCTACCTCTTTTTTAAATACAATATCAGTGTCTGTAAATATCAAAATATACAACCAATGGCATATATTTTGATATTTACAGACGATATTGACATATGGCGTTGGTACGGTCGGCGCCAAATGCCAGTATGGGAATACGAACTGTTATCCCCCGTTTCACCACTTTAATGTGAAATTTCGATGTTTTTGTTGTTATTCTGCTATTCTGGGAGGAGAAGAACACATCAAATCAGAAATAACCAAAATCGGTCCAGCCGTTCTCGGTTATAAGTGTTCGAACAAACCCGACTTAGTTTTATAGATTTCATGTATGTTGTTTATACACATCTATATATTCCGGAATGGATTTCAAGCAAGCATTTTAGGATCTTCCTGATATTTAACTTGAAGTTGGTGCTTACCGATGATGCCTTAAACAATTTATGGATGATGCCCATTATTTTAGATCCATCAAGAGAAAAACCAGATAAAAGGTTTTTATTTATTTATTTATTCACATTTGCGTACTCTGTATACATTAAAAGGTACATGTAGGTGTAAAACGGACACGATCAACGTAACAGCATTGAACCGTAAGTGTGGAAGATTAGTTAAGTTTTGTGGGGTAATGGATTAGATAAACATGAGTAAGTACCAACTAATGAACGAGTTGATTAATTTTCGTTATTAAATCCGTGAACATGTCGAATCGACGTGTCGTAACGATTATGAAGGGGCTCTCATTGGGAGCTTCTTTTGATTCCATAATTTGGGCGATAACATCGAGTAATAAGTAAGTAATTGATTTCATTACAGCTCTGGATGACAATACGCGCGATAGGAACGCCTCACTGAGATCTTAGATAAGTATTTGTTGATTGCCTCGTTGGTCTAGTGGTATCGGCACGCTGGGTGCTATACTATCCGCGAGGTCCCGGGTTCGAATCCCGGGTCGGGGCGAAAATGTTGGGTTTTTCTGTCTTCAAATAACTCAGACACAACTACAGAGTCAGGAAGTTGGTGGTGTTAACACCCCCGTGCCTCGGAGAGCACGTTATGCCGTTGGTCCTGCACCTAATCTCTCTACGGTATTGTCTGACTGCCGTCTCACCAAATTATGAAACTGAAGAGACAGAGTGCACCTGTGTATTGTGCACACACTGTGTATTGTGGTAGGTAAAAAATATATGTTGGGACGTGTATAAGTGCCCCCAGTGGGCCTACATGCATAAATAAATGACTTTTATGACTTTGTTGGCTAATCTTTGGGAGAAACAATAACAATTCGCTCTTTGGTAGAAATCGAGTGGTATAAAATAGGTTTGTTTGAGAATCGCGAAAAGAAGTAAAATATCTCTCTTTCTTCTTCACCGTACCCACTTAGGGTATTGTTTTAGCCAAGTCTGTAGATGGCAGCAGTGGTGAGAAAGTTTTGGTTTTTAATATGACAAATTCAAAGATCACAGCCCAACTTAACCATCGTAACTGACATTCTAGCTTCAGAGCCCTTGAAAAAGATGCAAACTGTCTACAGCGAACTTCGTTATCGCCAACAAGATGTCAAAATTTATATGCAAAAGTCACGTGATGTTGCGATGGTTATCGCTAGCAAAATGTATGAACCTGACATAAGCCATCCAAATATAAGTACGTAACTTTTGCATACATTTTGTTGGCGCTGTAGAAAGATTGCATCTTGTCTATAGGTGCTGGTCTGTCTGTGATTCATACGGAACTTTACTTAACCAGAGATCTTCGATCGTCTAATAATGTAGGAATAACAGAGCTTCCAAGTACAAATATATAAAACTAACTCCAGAAATTGATACTTGCACTAGATAAATCAGACCTGTCCTATATGTTGTTCATTAAGATTTAGATCAAGGGCCAGACAGACTAGCGTATAGTTAAAACGGGACACTATCAGAAGCCAAGTGCGATTGCCAGTGACTGCTATTATTAAGATGGAATAATCGTTGTATTGTGGACCGTATGACTTGGTGTTGTGCCGAGTGGACTGGCGAAAGTCTGAATGAGATGTACGATCGGATTGTACCGTGTAGAGTCAGGTGTTGTTGTGTAACATTGACGCGGGACGTTACGAAACGCGGCGGTGACGTCACGGGATACGCGTCACAGGCGCCCTTTTATAATTAAAAAAAATGTTGTTAGATGGCGAAGCTTTTCACGACAATATTCCCCCGGCCGTGACGCTACAGCAGCTACCAATTTATTTTACTCTTTACTCACATTGTTCTTCTACATCACTCGTTAGGGCCATCAGAGTACTTGGCTTATGCAGAAGGTCCTTTTGATTTGTACACACAAAGCAAAGGCACCGTGTGGATGTCATTTACTGTTACGTTTTTTTGTTTTTAATGGGATTTGTATGGATTTTTACGTATTTTTATTGTGTAATATGACCTTCCTACATAGTGTATTGCAATGTCTTTAGTACTTAATGTTGTGTTTATGATGTCCTTATGTTTCTTTCTCTCTTTCTCATATGAGGCGGTTGATGTTGGCAGGTGGCGCAACGAACGGGATAGGAAGATGCTCCCATGCTCAATTATGACCTGATCCCAATACGAATTTAAAGTTTTAGACTTTAAACAGCTAACTTATTTATGGAGAATCTGACTTCACTCCTTGAGCCATTTTCTCAAGTCTCATGTACATCCTTTTAAGGTTAAGAGCACTATCTACCGTACTCAGAGTCGTCAAGTAAATTGAATGAAGTTAATGTCATTAACTGATGTTTTCCTATTACCAGACAGCGTCAGTTACAACACAACATTTTATTGGGATGAAACGGATCATAAAACCAAATGAATATCAAACATTAGAGATCACATGAACTTGGCAATGTATACGCTCGTCGTAGGCAGTAGAATAATGTGCACTTCAGGCTGTCAAATTAAAAATACATCCTGATCACATACAATCAGTGTCTAGTTGAGGGCCAGTTATCTATTGTGTTGTGGCTTATTAGGGTTCCGTACCCTAAGGGTGAAAACCGTAATGGAACCTATTACTAAGCCTCTGCAGCTGACATTTAAAATGGGAAATGGATACCCTGCAATAAAGTAAAAAGTAAGCAAAATATAGTGTTAGTATTGTACGATGGATACTGAACGAAGCACCATAAGGTTTTTTGTCGTACCTACTACAAATTTATTATTTGGGTTTAAAGGTATTTTCAGCAGCTGATATGTATCTAAGATAAGATATAAAAGATAAGATATGATAAGATTTACATTATGGGCATCATAACTTTGCACCCTGTAGTACTTTTGTTTATGCTTTTTCTTGACTTGTGGCAAGGTTACAATTTTGGAAATAATATTACGTTCCTCAGCTTTTTCTCTGTAAGCTTTTTATGACAAACCCTTATTTAGCTATCTTCTTTAACTTTTATAGATTTTACAATCAAGTTAATAGCACGATCAATAAAAAAATAGTCTTAAGTATTTATTTTGTGGGTATTATAGTATTATACAGGTGTCAACAATTATAATCACTCGATGTCACATTTCATTCAAAGATTGGTTGTAAATTACAAATAAGTAAGTAATATAGTATAATAAATGACACTGCATTAGTTACTAATTGATGTTCAATAAATATTGAACAATGATCAATAGTCGTATGAGATATGAGCACATAAGCAATGAAAAAGTTATTGAAATTGAAGAATAAGTTAGTAAATGCAGAATTTATGTATACTAACCTAAACATAGCGATGTTGGCTGGCAGTTAGCACAAATTGCTTATTGGTCTGTGGCCAGCAACAAAACATTTTTTTTCGAGCCCTAACCAAATAACATTAAAAATGCAAGCAAAATTACTCACACGTGTAATTTTATTGTTATATTTTTGCACATAAAGTAAACGATTGCATCTCGTAGCTTTTTTCAATCCTTGTATTCACATTATGTCTTGTATGAAAAACTCCCAGTGAATAAAAATTTGTACGAAGTATTCAGTATTAGTTCGGACGAAGACGCGGAAAACTTCTCGTTAGAGCATTTTTCTAATTTCCATATTATTGCACGAGCTATCAATAGTTCATTTCTCGTGAACAATATTAATAAGTCCATAAAACAGCTGAGACGAGAGGAGTATAATTTCCCTCGTAAATCTTGAGTGAGCAGGCGTCGACTTGGCGGCGACGACGCCAGCCCTCAGCTAGGGTTGCTAACCGGCAGATAGATAATATTTTTTTTTACATTCATTAGCCATTAGTTGAAGCGACAAACCCGTAATATAAAAGTACTGTCAATGAGACCTAAACGCTGATTGATTATCCTGCAAATTTAAGTCGCTTTACCATCGACACGATAAAAAGAAGAAAGTACAAAGGTTCAGAGAAAAAACTGGTATGGGATAGTGAAACACTACGATTTACGTGCTTTCCCTTAGGAAACGCACGTAAGCATGCACTTAGTACTGCTTGCACTTGTAAAACCGCCAATTCCTGACCCCGAGCTACTGCTAAGTAATTTAACATGACAAGGAAATAAATACTATTGGGTAAACTGTGCTACCCCAGTAAGTTTTTCGCTGGACACGGGAACCTAGGATATAGGCCAGCTGAACTGATTACTACACCGCTGACCTAAGTATCATTATCAAGTTTAAAAAATAAGTATCAGAGAAGTAAATATTTTTAAATAAGCAGCAACAACGCGACGGTGTCGATGCCAGCCCTCAGGTAGGGTTGCCAACATGGAGCGAATATTTATACATTCCTTTGCCATTCGTTGAAGCGACAAAACCGTAATAAAAGTCCAAAAGTTCAGAAAAAAAACTGTTTTGGGATAGGTGAATCACCAGGATTTACATGCTTTTCTGAGGAAGGTGGCCGGTGGTGTCTGGATGCGAGAAGCGGAGGACTGTGAAAGCTGGCGCAGTCTTGGAGAGGCCTATATCCAGCAGTGGACTGCAATAGGCAGATATTATGACATGCTTTTCTAAGTCCTGCAATCGTAAAACCGCCAACTTCCTTACTCCGAGCGACTACTAAGTAATTTAACATGACAAGGAAAGAAACCTATTAGGTAAACTGTGCTACCACCGTAATAAGTTTTTCGCTGGACACGGGAACCAAGAATATCTTGGTTATCGACCAGCTGAACTGATCACTACACAGCTTACCTAAGTACCATTATTAAGTTTAAAAGATAAGTATCAGAAAATAAATATTTTCAAGTAAGGTGTCAAGGCGACGGTGTAGATGCAAGCCCTTAGCCAGGGTTGCTAACTAGGAGTGAATAATTATACATTTCCTAGCCAGCAGTTCCTAGCAGTTGAAGCAAATAACTCGTAATATAAAAAGTTCAAATGTTCAGAAAACTTTTCTTTGTTTCGTACTTAAATAATCACAGCTCACCGTGCTTTCCTAGGCATGGTTGAACACCATCAACTACCTGAATCCGAGTTACTCTAAATAATTTCATGATAATAAAAAAGAAATATCTACTTAACTCCATAAGGAAATAAGTGATACCAGTAACAAGACGATGCCAGCCCTTCGAACCAGGGTTGCTAGCCGGGTGTGCATAATTATACATTCCTTACCCATTAGTTGATACGACGATGAACTCATGAAGAGAGAGCAAGGGTTTAAAACACTTCTTTTTACTGTAGAGGGGCACATAAAACAGAAGTCACTAGAAGTACGCCGAAAATATTTTGATCTTGTATACCTCTTCAAAATAATTCAGTCACACATTGATTGCCCATCTTTGCTGTCCCTTATAAACTTCAATACCAGATATAGGTGTCGCAACCCTAAACCCTTTTTGCTTCAAGTTTATAATAATAACACTTCATTTTACAATCCAATTGTCAGAATGTGTCGCGCCTATAATGAATTAGTGCATACAAATAAAGAAATAGACTTGTATCGTCATAATTTCTCAAAATTTAAGAAGTGTGTTTTCGACTGCATCAATAACTATCATTGATGCAGTCGGAAACATATTTTGTCTTTGTCATTGTCGCTACTTATGAGCTTAGCTTACTGTTGTGTACTGTGTTGTCTTCTGCTTTGACTTTTGTTTTTTTTTCTTATGTGTTTACATGTTTAAGTGTTACAATCTAGAACACATATATTATATACATACTTATCATTAGCTGAGTAGCGCACCTAAATCGAGGAGGGGCAACCCCTCGCCTATACTACCACATAACTTTATAACTATGGGAGGCCATACACCCGACGATGTAGGGATTGATTGCTGAACGAACTTGGATTTTCCACAGGTTGTTACTTATATTGAAATGCTTTTACGTCGCGACTGACTGCCCAAAGTAGAGCTCCGTGTTACTTTATGGCGCTGATAAATTATCTAGTCATACGTTTAAGTAATATGCAACTATACTGTAATGTATGTTAACCTACAGAGGTTATACGAGAAAACAAATAAATCAATGGTAATTTTCAATTACTGCAGAAATTTAATGAAATACTATTTACGTAATTGCTCTTTGCAATTAGTTTTTGTCCCTATCCTATTGATAATGACTAACGCATTTATTCCTGAAAATAATTAGGTTTAACCTAAAAACTTGGAAATCCCCGGCATTACTTATTAGTTAGAAAGTTATCGATCAAACTATACCTCATATAGTTCAATATCTTAAATCTCATTTGCTGATTTAGTAAGGAAATAAATTTTCGAGAGAGTAAAGTTCCACCATTTAGGCATAAACATTACAGAATAATCATCACACCATCAAAAATAGTATTTTTGGTGGGATAAAGTGAATTAGCTTAAACCTACCTTGCATAAGGTATTATTATTATAATATTTTGTGTTAACCCACGATGTTTCAGAGAAGCCAAAGCAAGATTGGAAAGTTTTACGTAAAATTATAGAACAATACAGTCCCCTAAATCGTTTTAAAGTCAAGAGTTCCCTTTGATTTTATATACTTTATTCCTTGCTAAGTAAAAAACTTTAACGGTACCGTAAAAAATTTCATGAAAATTATGTAACGTAAAGGGTTGCTTCCATAATAAGTTTTCAGCAAGCTTTGTACTCGTTTAACCTTTGTTTTACGAGTTACTAAACCCTCGCAGAAAACCTAGTCTGCGTGTTACCTAACCCTAAACTAAATCATGGTGCCTACAAAATTTAACAACGGGTGGAGTTGGCACCGAGCCAACGGAATGCAGGTTCTACCAGACCGGTGTATGAAGATTTTCATGATTAATAGATGGCGCTTTTGGCTTTGAATTCTACACTAGATGACATGAATACATGGTTAAAAACTACTGGGTATTTTAAATTTAACTATAAGCAAAATAGGTTAAAACGGTACGTAATCTAAGGTGATGTGATTTTGAAAGGACATAACCCAAAAACGTACCTAATATTCTGTAAAAATTATTATCACGGTCACACGTGCTATGCAATACAGGATCACTATGGAAATCCGTGAATGTTGCTTCCTTCATAAGGGCACTTGGTCGGAAAACTGACGGGACACTCGACGGGCGGTACGAAAACGCGGGAAAACTTTCAAAATGGCCGACGCGTCACCCTTACGCGACTGCTGGCGGCAGACTGGGTGGTTTTTGGCATTGGTGGACTTATCAACCTGCGTGCAGTGGTGCAGTTTATATAGCAGTATTGTGATATTGTTCGCTATAATTTCTTTTCTATATCGAGATTTGCGAGACACAGGAAATGGGAATATTTCTGGACATGAGTCCAGTGTATTGACGTCAATACGGATTTGATTGAATGCAAACATCGTTGGAATTTAGTACTGTATCACCTGACAGGTTTTAAAAATGGCATAACGACAAGAACAACTGCATATTTCATTTAAACGCCGTAAGATACGACATGAGTATATAAATGTGTCAATATCCTAGGACAACACCCCATGTTTCAAAAAGTTTTCTCGCGACCCTCCTTGCACCCAGCAAGACGCGGGGGCTAGGAAGCGTCAATCACACGTGATTGTCATCCATTTCCCGCAATGACACGCGCTGACGTCTAGCTTGCGTGCTTCGCCCACCACACCTCTAGCGACCGCAGGTAGGTCGCGCACGAACTTGTCGAATTATAAAAAACATAAGCCATCACATAGGTACAGAATAAGAAGGACTCTACGTTGCCAGTGCAACATGCATTGACATTGACCGTATAATTTTCTCTTCCCATACAAAAGCATAATGCTGTCTTGGGCGGAAGGATCGCTAGCTGTCACCATATAAGTATTAGAAAGCGATATACTTATTTTAGTATCCTGCACGAAGGCGTACAACCTATTTTATTTTGTACATACGTCTATAACTTCAGTATAACATAGGAGAAATCAGGAAGTTGGTAGTGTTTAACACCCCCGTGCCTCGGAAAGCACGAAAGGTTATGTCGGACTGCCGTCTCACCGAATTATGAGAGTGAAAGAACAGAAAGTGCACCTGTGTATTGCGCACACATTTGTACACTATAATATCTCTCGCGTAGTTGGCTAATCTCTGTTGAGATTGGCCGCTGTAGTCGAAACTCGGCTAAGAGGACCTTATTATTACCTAAGGTACTTGCGGTAAACAAGGGCCACCTAACTTCAGAATTACATATTTTGTATTAATAATTAATTAAAATGAAAAAATGGATCACTTAAAGAATATTTATTCTTTTAGCAACGTAAATATGTAACATTTTTGCTTTTGCTTGTAGAATTTCGCTTGAAAATAATGAACTTTTAAAACCCCTTCTGTGGCCCTTATTAACACGTTCTCTGCTGACGCGGTCAGTGCTGCTCGACAACGAACTTGCCCTTTGGGCCTAGCAAAAATTACAGTTCTGTTTAAAAGTAGTTAAAAGATTTTTTTGCTTATACGCTTTTATCTAATGTTCAAATGTATGTTGTTTTCAACAAAAGTCAATTTGAGCCCTTATTTATGGAAATAATTAATGTCGGGCAGCCTCGACCGACGCGGCCTTTAGAGAGGAAAAATCGACTTTTCGTTATAGGGGGCCGCGCCGGTTGCGGTGTCGGGCAGCCCCCCGCGCTTACTCGCGGCTCGCGCGTCCGCGCTTACGCAGTTGACGCCCGCAATTTGAGTTGAGACGCCGTGACAGCGCAACTGTCACATCGAACATATTATATTACGATAGTGAATTCATGAGTTTCAATTAGTATTTATATTCACTATGGACGAATTCGAAGATTTTGAGATTACGCAAGACTTCCTAACGCAGATCGAAAACATAGAAATCGATCTCGAGAAAACTTTAAACCTAAGTACTAGTGATGATGAAGAAAATATTCAGCCACCTCAATCGAGCAATAGGCGCCTTCGGATCCTGTCTGCAAGCGAAAGTAGCGATGGTGCCGAACTTGATGCCGCTATCCAGGATTTACAAAGTATTTCATCGTCTAAGTGGGCAGATCCCAAAGGTAACCAGCGAAAAGTAATTCCCTTTACTGAATGTAGTGGCATGCCCGTTTCTATTCGCACATCGATGACTAATAAATCCCCAGCCGATTTTTACGCACTTTTGGTGACGGATAATATTTTACAAGAAATTGTTGAATGTACCAATGCTTTCGCAATAACTAAAATAACTAACACTGCTGAAGCTTCGAAAAATGCAAGAATTCGCTCATGGTCTGAAACGAATCTTGCCGAGATGAAACGTTTTTTCAGCTTGATTTTGTAAATGGGTTTGGTTAAGCTTCCGAAACTTGCTGATTATTGGTCTACGGATGAAATAATGGGTCAAAATTTTCCTCGAACTGTAATGTCTAGAAATAGGTTTGAATTGCTTTTACAAATGGTCCACTTTTCCAAGGATGACGATAATATTAAATTGGATCGACTTCACCGCGTTCAGCACTTGCTTGATATGCTTAATGACAATTTCAAAAGAAATTTTATTCCTGGGCAAGACATATGCTTTGACGAAAGTATGGTTCCGTTTCGAGGACGCCTGGTATTCCGCCAATATAATAAACAAAAACGTCACAAATACGGAATCAAGCTCTTCAAACTGTGTACCTTACCAGTTGGGCTAAGATGTACAACATCGTTAAATTGTCGTTAGACATAAGAAAATTTGTCATCGTGTCTTATTTTATCATTTTTCCTAACATGGCAACCACTTACGATAGAAATACTTCCCACGAGAAGCCTTTATCCACACGACCACAGATTATATACAACATTTCGTTGATATTCAATCATTCGTTCAATTTTACTACCGATTTGGCTTAAACACTTAATCCCAAGCACGACTATCGATTTAAAACTAAATTACTTACATCTGTTTTTGACATGACATTGACAGTTTTGACAGCCGAGTCCCTACTCTAGTTGACGATGTCCGATAGCCATCTCGCTCGGTAGCGATGTCATTCTGGCGTGAGTGACAGGGACGGCTAAAGTCGACAATACGGACAACGTCAATCGGAGTAGGGCCTCTGTTTTATAAATCAAAGTCAAAGGCGTACCCATTAATATTTTCCAACAAATTGTGTTATTAAACTAACAAATGGAAAATAAACTAATATGATCATTTACTTTTAAAACTGTGATGTAATATAGGTACAGATTACTTATCATACATGAAAGCGCACCTGGGTTTTGCTACCTTCCCGACTCCTCAAGGAGCTGCTAAGGTGGAGCAACCAGTAGGATTACCTTAGGCCTATATTGGTTGGACGAACTGGGTCCATATCGCTCAGTAGAGCAGTGAAAAACAGTAAGTATTGAAGCATTTAAGCAGACATGCAACATTTTGTCATAGAGTGTTTTCTTTGGTATTTGAAAATTTGGTAGTAACTAAACCAACTATACCTACATACTTAGACGTTTAAGTATGCACAAAAAGAAAAAACATATTAGTTTATTAAATAATAATATGTGTTTACATTGTATTTCAGGATTTAATTTTGGAAGGTACGCTGGAACAGAACAAAATTGGATTCAAATGTAAGGAAAAGTTTATTTCACAGAATACTTGCAGTAGTACCAACATGCATCACTTTGATAGTAATTGTGAATAATTTTTGATCCCTTCAAGCTTGTGATATGTTAGTAAATATGCAGGTTCTATTGACATGTTCATTTGATTGTTCATAATTATTATGATTTAATTGCTTTCAACATTTTCCACCTTTAATAGATACCTTGAGTCACCTGTAACAAAATCAAAAGATATCATGAAAAACATAGTATTAAAGAGTATGTATTATTTTTCAGAAAATGTCATCGCAGTCAACGTTATAAGACTTATCATATTAACATTTTAAGAAAAGGTTTATCGTTTGTAATACCTTATTATTATTCTATAAAATTACATATTATTGTTTATTTGACTAATGATTTTTCTACTTCAATTAATTTTACTTTTATCCACCTTTATATATAATAAGGTATATAAGTATATGGTACGTAGGTTAAAGTAGGCTCCCCATAAGTTATTCAAAAGCAAGTTAGGCGCAGATATTGACTGGAATACTTTTTAGTGCACAAAGCTACATTAAGGAAGTTTACATATCTAAGATATTTTAGTGTGCAAGTTTTCACAATTTATTTCACCGATTTACATACACTTAATATATGCTTCCTACTACTGGTCCTAGACTGTAGACACTGCTTACAGTAGTTTGGGCTTAGCACAGAGAGCGGTGTTGTCCAATTTGCTGTTGTTTTCATGGGTCAAAAGGAGGCAACATAGGTAGACCCTAAGAAACAAAAATAATGATTACCTAACCTATCCTACCTATGTAAAATAACATACATTATAAAAGGTTAGGTTCTGTTTTCAATACAGTATTTTGTAAGTTTATAAAACACAAAAATAACAGCTATTCTTTGCTTTTGTGTAGGTGAAAGAGCTCTTTGTGATAAATGATTTCCGTAAGTGTTTATATTGGAGATCTCACCTTCAAATAGGCTAGATTCTATAAGCCTTCTAGCCGCTAGAAGGCTTATAGACTAGTTGGGGCCAAGCTGAGCCTGTCAATGATGTGAAATATCAGTATCCATGGGCTTAAATATTCGCCAAAGTGACTGAAATACACTCTCAAAAATCGACTTGATCGCAAATATCACCGATGCGTTTCTGTCGTATTTCTTACACTGGTCGTTCGTCATATGCGTTTAACACAAAATATATAATGGTATTATGGTACGGACATATTTTTCGCCTTTTACACAGTTTTTCACCGACTTTAATCAAGTTTTTTTCTTTGTCGTTAGCACCAAGTGACCACGATAATATGTCATGCGAAAATGTCAAAAATAGATTAAAATAGACAAATAAAAGAGACTCATGTTAGAGTGTGTAGACAATTTTATCGTTTTCTATCGTATTTCGTATTTTGACAGTTCGACATGACATAAATGGCATGACATGTTAGCAGCGGTAGACTATTGATATAACGCTGTCAAAATACGATAAACGGCCGCGATAATGATATGTTGTTTAACTCATGCTAGGGCCACTGGTTATACATTCTAAATCAATATACAGGGTGTGGCGTAAATAGTGGTCCAAAGCAAAGGTGTGGATACACTGTACACTGAAGCACCACATACCAGTATTTAAAAAAAAATTATGTACAGGGTTTTCAAAAAAAAAAAATTTTTTTAATTTTTTTAGAAATCGTTACCTTGCCTTACAAATTTGGTTATAATTTCCAAAAATGACGGTTTTTTTATCCATTTTTTTTATTATTATTGCTGATCACTTGTACTTAGTACTCCATTCGTTTTTTTTTTTACAAACTGAATTTAATAAAAAAAAATAAGTTTCTTTCAAAATTCAATACTCACTGCTAGCAAATAGTTTGACTTTCAATGCTTTTGGTGCAAAAAAAATGTACCACACTGTCAGTGCCCATTGTTTAAAAAAAATGCCCATCTTTTGCAGATTCTAAAATGGTGCAACAATAAGTGTTACGACTTACAGGAAAAAAGTTATTGCTTTTCGAAACAAAAAGGAGCCCAATTCAGAAAAACAATTTATTTGAAGTTCAAGGGTTTACAAGGGTTGTAATTTTTTTCTGTGTGGTCCAAAGCAAAGGTGTGGATACACTGTACACTGAAGCACCACATACCAGTATTTAAAAAAAATTATGTACAGGGTTTTCAAAAAAAAATTTTTTTTAAATTTTTTTAGAAATCGTTACCTTGCCTTACAAATTTGGTTATAATTTCCAAAAATGACGGTTTTTTCTTATCCATTTTTTTTATTATTATTGCTGATCACTTGTACTTAGTACTCCATTCGTTCTTTTTTTTTACAAACTGAATTTAATAAAAAAAAATAAGTTTCTTTCAAAATTCAATACTCACTGCTAGCAAATCGTTTGACTTTCAATGCTTTTGGTGCAAAAAAAATGTACCACACTGTCAGTGCCCATTGTTTAAAAAAAATGCTCATCTTTTGCAGATTCTAAAATGGTGCAACAATAAGTGTTACGACTTACAGGAAAAAAGTTATTGCTTTTCGAAACAAAAAGGAGCCCAAGTCAGAAAAACAATTTATTTGAAGTTCAAGGGTTTACAAGGGTTGTAATTTTTTTCTGTGTGGTCCAAAGCAAAGGTGTGGATACACTGTACACTGAAGCACCACATACCAGTATTTAAAAAAAAAATATGTACAGGGTTTTCAGGGTTTTCAGGGTTTTTTTTATTAAATTCAGTTTGTAAAAAAAAAACGAATGGAGTACTAAGTACAAGTGATCAGCAATAATAATAAAAAAATGGATAAAAAAAAACCGTCATTTTTGGAAATTATAACCAAATTTGTAAGGCAAGGTAACGATTTCTAAAAAAATTAAAAAAAAATTTTTTTTTTGAAAACCCTGTACATATTTTTTTTTAAATACTGGTATGTGGTGCTTCAGTGTACAGTGTATCCACACCTTTGCTTTGGACCACACAGAAAAAAATTACAACCCTTGTAAACCCTTGAACTTCAAATAAATTGTTTTTCTGAATTGGGCTCCTTTTTGTTTCGAAAAGCAATAACTTTTTTCCTGTAAGTCGTAACACTTATTGTTGCACCATTTTAGAATCTGCAAAAGATGGGCATTTTTTTTAAACAATGGGCACTGACAGTGTGGTACATTTTTTTTTGCACCAAAAGCATTGAAAGTCAAACGATTTGCTAGCAGTGAGTATTGAATTTTGAAAGAAACTTATTTTTTTTTATTAAATTCAGTTTGTAAAAAAAAAAACGAATGGAGTACTAAGTACAAGTGATCAGCAATAATAATAAAAAAAATGGATAAAAAAACCGTCATTTTTGGAAATTATAACCAAATTTGTAAGGCAAGGTAACGATTTCTAAAAAAATTAAAAAAAAAATTTTTTTTTGAAAACCCTGTACATAATTTTTTTTTAAATACTGGTATGTGGTGCTTCAGTGTACAGTGTATCCACACCTTTGCTTTGGACCACTATTTACGCCACACCCTGTATACGCTGGTAAACAAAATGAACAAATCAATGTCACCCCTCAAAGAGTTGTAATGAACCTTTGCCAGGACTTACTTAATAAAGGGTATTCGTTGTACACAGATAATTGGTACACAAGTGTACCCTTAGCCAGGGAACTTCTGCAAAATGAGACACATCTGATTGGAACTTTAAGAAAAAACAGAAAGCATTTCCCTAAAGTTGTCGTGTCTACTAAGCTGAAAAAGGGGCCAGTTCATAGCGAAAGAAAGTGATAATGGGGTAACTGTTTTACGGTGGAAAGATAAACGAGATGTGTTAGTGCTGTCCACAAAGCATTCAACACGTTTTGTTTCCGTTACCAAGAATAATAAAACCACGATGAAACCGGCTATTGTCGTAGATTATAACAAGGCAAAAGGAGCAGTGGATTTAGCCGATCAGATGGCAGCATACCAGACCCCATTAAGAAAATCAGTAAAATGGTACAAAAAACTTGCATTTGATCTCATTTTAAATGTCGCCATGGTTAACGCTTTAGTTTTGTACAAAAGCGTCACACATAAATCCATACCCATTGTAAACTTTAGAAAAGAAATATTAAAGAGTTTTTTAGCAAAACATTCAACACCCAGAGCACATTCAGGACGGATGACGAGAAGAAAGCATGTGCTTCAGAAAAAAGAAGGACCTACTTTCTTCTAAGTACCTACTACTTCTTTGAAGATGCGTCGATATTGTGTAGAATGTTACAAGAAAAATGTGACTACATTTGGGCGTGCAATGGCCAGAAACAAGACTAAAAAAGTACCTACTTTTTGTAACACTTGTCTAGATAAACCTTTTTTATGTGTTGAGTGCTTTGCCAACTTTCATACATAATTTTTGTGATTATTTTTACCTTTTATATGACTAATTGGCATTTTTGCTACCTACTAAAATGGTGCAGAAAATATTATTATTAAGTTATCCTTTTCATTGGGTTAAATTTTTAGAAATAAGATTCAATTATTTTGTTCCAAGAATAAAAAAATTTCAATGATAATTGTTGTTTTTCTTTCTAAGTTCTTATTTTTTTCAAAAACCATTTCTATTCGGAGAAACTAGAGGGCCACGCGGGTCAATGAATATGGGATTTAGTTTGATAGCATTGCCCAACGGCCTGTAAAAACGAAACGAAAACCTTCGTTAAGCGCGGTCATCACTGATTGACGCGGCCCGAACGGAAAGTCTAATTGTCAACCATCACTGACTGATGCGGCCTGAATGGGAAAGTGCTTTTTTTTTCTTGGCATAGAACGTGTTAAACATACGTAGTTTAATAAGGCCCAGGTTCTGCAGCCAATACCTAATAGGAAAAACACAATAAGCACAATATGTTTTAGTTTTGTATTTATTATATTACCATTTAGCATAATATCACACCTATAAATGCACATAAATCAAAGAGAAGCATAATAATGGACCTTATTAAACTAAAGTAACAAAAATTGGTGAAAAAGCATATTTCCAGACAACATTTTGATCCAATTATTTTACCTTTCAACAAAGCATTCTTAACTCTAAATGAAACTTTGAAAGTAAAAAAAATAAAGACATAAAATAAAATTAAGCAAATTCTGTGGACCTTATTAAGCTTATAGTTTTTTTATCTGGTTTTACTCAACACTGAAGTGTAAAAATGTCTCGATTTTCTAATTACTAATGCTATAATCAACAAATAATTTAATATCAATTAAAATCACATACATAACAACGTGGTTTTAGCAGGTGCTTCCATGACTGTAATCTAAAAACTTAATAAGAAGTATAAAAAAATACGTTTTTAAGAAATATGAATATAAATATTTTTTACAATCATGTGACAAAAAAAGAGTGATGAGTATGAATGTTAGTGGATGGAAGGGAAGAGGCCAACCTAGCAAGAGATGGATGGACTGTGTAAAGCATGATATGATTGTGAAAGGAGTGGATGAGTCAATGACAAGTGATAGGATTGTATGGAAGAGAAAAACATACTGCGCCGACCCCAAATATAATGGGAACAGGGCAAGCGAATGATGACGTTTTTAAGAAATAAAAAACATTACATTAAAATAAACCTTCGAATTCTGTTACAATTATAGCAAAAGTTAAAAATAAAGTAAACTTGGGATTAATTAAATCACAAGTTTGATAGTTTAATAACAGCCGGCCCTTTAACCCGCCTTTCATCTGGCCCTTATTAGGCTTTGGTAGTCACGTAAATAAATTTGATCTAAAATGCACTTTAAAAAAAAACATTGTAACTTTACCTTGCTTTAGCATCAATAAACTGTAAAGTTTACTTCGAAACAGCAAGATTTAAAAGGAACAAATTATTTCAACCACAATTTCGTTGTTTCCGGAAGAAAAAAATACTATCAAGTGACGCAGATCAACACCCTGAACGGCTTCTTAGCTACTGACACGATGGAGTTTCGTGCGTGACTGCGCTGACGTATATTAGCTTTCCTATTGGTCCTTTATATGTGTGCGTAACAAGAATAAAATAAAACCGTTGGAAGTGCATTTTTGTAGTAGTGGCCCTCGATAAACACCGGCTCTTGATACCCGCGGGTACCTTATAACATAAGAATTTTGTAAAGCTTACCATAAATCCAATCGTTTAGAGGGTGTCTTCTAGCGAAATCTTCTGTAAGATTCGTAATTCTTTTCTGGCGTTCAGACTGACGGACACATCTTCAGGTTTGGCGGGTATCTAGGGATATCATCATCACCAAACACAGCGGAAAAATTTGGAACAAAGAAGCTTATTCTGTAAAAAACTAAAGTATAGAATAAGGCTGCTGCTTGATTAACTTACAAATACTGCTACTGTATAGATACTCACCCCAGTTTTTCGTTTACGAAGTAGATGAAGTAATCACCACATTTTTTTAAACTCTATACCCCTTCACAACAGTTGACAGCGGATGTATCATGATGACAATAGTGACTGAGTTTCTTACTGCTTTATCTCAGCACTAGCCCATAATATGTAGGGTTAATATTGGGACGTATACAGTGCCCCTTGTTTTTAATGAACATGCCAATTACGTAATCATCATAATATATGAGAAACTAGATGCCAGTGTTTCTACATAAGTACAAACTTATTTTTATTTAAACTTTATTGCACCAAAAAGCAGCAGGGTATATAACCAGTGCGTCCTACCTGTCATGACCTACGGGGTTGAGACGTGGAACTTGACAGTCAAGCTGGCCCACCGAATGCATGTCGCCCAACGAGCTATGGAACGGTCTAAGCTGGGGATCTCGCTAAGGGATAGAATCCGAAACGAGATCATCCGCCAAAAGACAAAAGTCATAGATATCGTTCAGAGGTGCAATAAGCGGAAGTGGCAGTGGGCTGGTCATGTCTGTCGCAGAACCGACGGGCGTTGGAGTAGGAAGGTTCTCGAATGGAGCCACGTTTTGGAAAACGTAGTGTTCGACGCCCCCCTGCTAGATGGGCCGATGACCTGAGGAAGGTGGCCGGTGGTGGTTGGATGCGAGAAGCGGAGGACCGTAAAAGTTGGCGCCGTCTTGGAGAGGCCTATGTCCAGCAGTGGACTGCAATAGGCTGATATGATGATGATGATGCACCAAAAAAGAAAGTACAACTGGCGGACTTAATGCCTTAAGGCATTTTTAAGAGATAATGTTTTTTTATTGCGGAACGCACAATTAAAGAGAAATATTCAGGACGGACAGAAGTTACCAATATTTGTGATTTATTCTATCTACTTTAGGCAAAAGCCCCAGCTCCCTGCTACTTCGTAGGCTCCGCGCAGTTAGGCCACCGACCACAATCACCGGTGGCTGGCGACAAGTTGTTTACATTGTTTTTAATACATTTTGTATGGAGTCACCGCACACGCACGTGTGAAGCGAGTGGTGCGACTCGACCACGTGTGTTCGCGACACGTGGTGGACAAACCATCTGTCAAAAGATTTAGCAGATGAGTGTCAATTGTAGCGGCCACCGACCACATTAGTTTGCGCGGGGCGAAAGGGCGCCCGACAGCCACCGGTGGCGGTGGTCGGTGGTCCATATGTCACCTATCTAAGTTTCTACGATAAAATGACAAACTATAGAACATTGGTTTCATGGCATAAAATTTGATTAAATATCGTTTATAAAATAATATATACATATGTGTGTATACATTATTTGAAGTTAAACAGTATGTCATAAATCCCGGTCCAATCTAAAAAGGGGGTTATTCTGGGGCTAAAATACAACTTTTTGTCCCAACATCGAAATGTCAAGTACCGTTCAAGGTGGTAAATTGTCGTAAGGAGTTGTTGAACAATAAGTATTGTATGTGTAAGGAATAAGTAAAGTTAGCCTATATAGATCCCACTGCTGGGCAAAGGCCACACCTCAACTAGGACGAGCCATACTCCACCACGCGGGCTCAATGCGGATTGGTGATGTTATCGAGCCGCCCTTGGGCCTCCGACCGGGCTTAACGTATCAAGAATAAGTGCCCAAGCAATAACTTTTTGGGATCGCTCGTCCATCACACAAAATCTTCTGATATTAAACCGACTTTCATAAATATAATTGATTACTATTTTAGTTCTACAAAATAATAGGGTTGTAACAAAAAAAGATACAAATCTACGAATAAAAATAACATATTTATTTCATCTACAAAATATCTGAACTAGATGTTATTGCACTAAAAAAATAAAGTATTAAATATTTTACTAGTAATTAATTGAAAATTCATAATTTGGTGCGAGAACTGGTAAAAGCCGTACTTCAAACTCCAGCTATTTCAAATACATTTAATTTACTCTTAAGATTTACAAAGCCGTGATAATTACACAAAAAACTTTTTAATGCGATGACAACACCATCATTATGTAGATTTACAATAACGTACATCACACATACTCAATCATAGTAATACTCTAAGCATGCAAATTAAAAACCATATATATTCATAGAAAACAGCATTAATTTTAATATTCGCCAGGATATATTGTAATTTCCATTCGCTTTAGAAATTAGTGACACCTATACTCTGACTAATCAGGTAAGTAACCAAATAGTGATTGCCGAGCCAGGCAAGCAACAAACGTCAGATTACCATCTACAAAAATAATATTACTACTTTATGCCAGCATTTTTAGAAAACACATCGGATCGAATAATTAAAAAAAGGAAACGCGAATGAAAATTCCTATTTTATCTGTGATTGTTAATATTACCTTTTCTGATTTTCTTTATTTACTTCTAAAATACATACTAATATTATTATTAAAATAATTGCAATTTTTTGTCATTATTATAAAAGCATATCAACTTTGATGTAACATAAAATAAAAATGGTTTTACTTATGTATAAAAAAAAAGAACTACCTACAAAAATAGCAACAAAGTTCCACATTATCTTATTTGGAACAGTGTCTGCAACACGATCCTGACCAGAGGCTCTCCTGTTGACGATGTCCGTAATTTCGAGTCTAGCCATCACGCTCGTTCGCGTTGTCATTCTGCCGTGAGTAAAAGGGACGGCTACATTCGAAAATACGGAAATCCTCAACTGGAGTAAGGCCTCAGCCCTTGGGAGACCGTGTACAAAGTTAATGATATTTTCGTTGTGTAATTGTAGACACAAGTGTGCAAAATCATTTCATTCAAAGATGTGAAGATGGAATACCTATAGAAGTATTTGAGTTTATTTCTCCCTCTTCTCCAGGTATATTTAAATTTCTTATTTTAGTGCTATCCCAACTACGCACACGCGCGTCATGATCCAGAATATGGCAGTTCATATAATTACAATGGAGCGACTGCCTTTGACTTCCGCGACCCAGTTAATAGGGAAACCTAGCTTGAATCACGGCTAAAAAGGTAGCCTCACCATGTTTTCTCTCACTGTAAGAGCATCGGTTAGTAAAACAATGTACATTACTCAGAAAAAGTCTTTGGTGCATGGCGGGACATGGCATCGAACCGTGTACTTTTCGCATGAAAGGCCCGCGGCCATTCCGCCATCGACGCTCGTCTTATCCTCCTCATTGTTAAGAAATTATATTATAAAAATTGAAATTTTAAGGGGTTACACAAATATATAATTGTTTCCCTTAAAACCCATTTAATGTAATTACCTGGAGGTACTTTATACATTAAAGTTAGCTAACTACTCAGCCAAAGGAAGGGTCGCGAACGAACTTATCGGAGTATAGTAAAATGGAATGGTTTTCACTCAGTTGAAGCACTCACAATACACACAATGTATGATTCGAGTATGAGGCCTACTTTCGCTGGCCTTAATCTAGGGTTAATTCTTTAAAAATATAGTTAAAGGGTGACAGAGATATCCCTCTCGAACGTCGATTACTTTCAAGTCGATCAAATTAACTGCTGTGATTAATCAAAGTCCAGGAAACTGGCTAGAATCATGTTTCCAATCATGGGTTTAACGAAAAAAAAAAGCGAAAGTGGTCCTAATAGTAATTACTTACTCTTAAATCAGACAAGATATTTAAAAGCACCTAATTAAAAAATACAAAGTAAATAAAATCTTAACCCGAAAATATAATAAAAATATACTTGTATAAGTACAATATTTTTACACAATTCTTTTAACGCTACTAAATAATTAATGTATTTCAAGATTATTCACAAATTAACTTGAGCTAGCTACTTAAAGTTACAAAATTAACCCTAAACTCTCAGATAACAAAATGTCAGGTCAAAATCTGTGAAGATTTAACTGTTTTGGTCTAAAGCCTCCATGATAATTTGGTAGTAATATTATCGAATATTTTATCTGTTATTTGCAGTCTGGGTAAGATAATTTAGATTGGAACCGTCTATTTTACCCAAATCCAGACTCTAGATTGATCGATGAGGTAAATCATTCCAGGATTGGGTGTGGGACCTATGGCGTCTTAAAATCTGCCACCAAAGTTATGTTCGCACTGTAGGGTTTGCAACTAGAGAAATAATTAACGCCACCATAGGTATGCCCTTTTTGTTTGATTGGTTGAAAAGCCGTCACATCTCATTAACTGACGTTTGTCCGCGGTCCTCCCTGTTGGAAGTATACAAGTTCTCAGCCCACTCGTCTCCCCGGTGGTATTGAATTTGTAAAGAAATATTTTTTTTGTTAAAATATTGTTTGGGCGTTAAGGGGTTAACCAATCATACAAAAAGGTTCTTAAGTTGCCAACCGCATGAAAAAATGCTGTATTCTTTCTAAATTAAAGTCTTTCAAATGAGAAATTAGACATTAGGCTGTTAAATCACGACATTATAAGATTTGTCTACAAATAGAAATGCTCGATAAAGTTTTACGGTGTACTAACAAAAAAATTAAGTCTTTAGCCTAACCTATTTATAAGACTGGCAAAGAATTTAATGACACATGTTTGACATAACATGTCATTCATTCAAAATCGGCCGTCTTATAAATAAATACAAGTCAATTTTTTAGAATTAACAATGCTAGAGTTCAAAAATCTAAAATAATTGACACAACTAACCTGTTTGAAAAAATAATTCATCATGTCTTTATAACACAACTAGATGTAACCAAAAAATTTGTACTATACTCAGTACAAATTTTTTTGTTACTCAGATACGTTGGATATTCAGATAGGACAGTTTCTTTCTGTTAAATGATTTTAAGATTTTTTAACACTCAGGCTCACTTGCGCACGTCCAGATTAGCTGATCTGGATTTGTTCAAGGCCTATTATCTGAGTTGTAAGCCCATTTGCGCCGGTCTGGCTAAGCTAATATGGACTGACGCATGTGGACCTTCCGAATTAGCTAATCTAGACTTGTGCAAGTGGGCCTTCACCTCAGATAATAGGCCTTGAAAAAGTCCGGAATAGCTAATCCGGACGTGCGAAAATGGGCCTAAACAGTTATTCTTAAAAGTAAAATAATAATTATAAGTTTGTTGAATCTTAATACAGACTGAGAGTTACACGTAACTATATGAATCAAAACATAACACTAACGTGAACGTCATGAATTTAGTCCACTGGGCGACCAGGTTAATACGAAAGATGGAATTAACATACAAAAATAGTCTTTATTGTGAAGTATCAAAGCACCTAATTCATAAACGGGATACTCTAATACTTTGTTTTAGGATTGAGCTCACAAGACCTGGCTGGTAGCATAGGAACTGTTTTTCTCACCCTTGTTTAAAGATAAACCAATATACAAGGCAGAAACTGGCTTCAATACAAATATTACGACACGAAACGCGGACTTCTCGCTCTATTACATACATATCCCTTATTCATTTGTGCGTCCGGAGTAACCAGAGTAACTTAATTTTAAGCGAAACTGTTGATGTAATGCAATCCGAACCTACCTTGCTTCAGACTCAGATCAAAGAAAGATGACATATAAAATGGGGGCGTGACCCGCGCGAATGCGACATGGCCAAAAAGAACTGTCGATGGATCGAATTGGTCACATTGTACAGTCAGTTGTCACACTGCGCGCCAATGAGCGTCGAGAATTGAACTACTTTGCTCCATAAGCTTAAAAGAATGTTCTAGTAAATACATTTGGCGACACAGGTTCGCGATGGCTTACCGAGTTATTAAGTATTATTTTTTTATATGATCTGAGGTAAGCACTATACTATTTACATCTGAGTATCCCCAAAAAAAACAGTATTAGGTAAAAATATGCGGGATTTATTGCAACTATACTTTTTAAAAGGCAAATTTGTATTTATCTTCCCGAAGTTTCGATTCGGTTGCACGAATCATGGTCGCGGGGTGACTAAAACAAATGTGACTTTAAAAAAAGTATAGTTGCAATTAATCCCGTTTGTTAAGCCTTTGACTGCCATGGAACTAGACACAATAGAATTATATTGTTTGGGGGTCACCGGTGACAACCATGGCGCTCAATGTGTTAAGTTTATATTTCGAATTGCAACAACAATGTTTGAAATCCTGTATGAATAAAGTTCTTAGTTCAAAGACATCTATTGCGTTAACTAGTAACGAAAGCAATAAAACATCACTAGCATAGAGACGAGAAAACGAACGCTATCCCTATGAGCTACACGAATAAACAGACGTATATCTATCCCGTTCCTGCACAACTTTGCGTGTGTGGTGCGAGTGAGAGGGAAGGTGGTGCTTAGTAGAAGAAGAGCAGTCGCTCCTGTGCTGTGCCTGAGAGTAGACGCCAGCTACGCTTTATGTTTAGGTACTGGATGATGGCGCGGATACAGATTAGGATACCTGAAACAAATAGGCAGAAAGTTGATTAATTTATTTTTCTACTTATAAACACTTACCATTCAGAAATCAAGTTTCCAGGCACAATAGAATATCTATTGTTATGCGACCGCCGGCGGTCTTATGATCAGAGGTCGGAATTAGGTAGAGTTATTCATGTACTTACACTGACTTCATACAGCGAAAGAATAAAGTGGATATGTCTCAAATCCCGAGATTAATTTTAAAGAGCAGAAAAAATCCTGTGATTTTTTAAATAAAAAGTTATTTACTTTTACACAATTTAAACAACTTCACGCGCGACGTTGCCAAATTTACATCAATGACATTGGATGTCCGAAGTTGCAAAATTCCAATACGCGTGATGTTGCCCCAGTTGTAGTCCGCACAACATAGCTTGTGAGAACAAAATAATACAATAGCGGAAATGAAAAATTAACGGAATATACTAAATTATTAGCAATAAATCGGTTTACTCATTCACAAAGCTCATTCGCTTACCTCGGTTCTTCGAATGCGCTCACTTGTTTTTTATTGTGTTTTGTGTGGTGAATCCTATTTGTTTGTAATACACACACACGGAATTGTCCATTAGAAATCCCGGGAAGGTCCACATTAATATCATCATTTCGATGCAAGTACATAAAAGCTCATTCGCTTACCTCGGTTCTTCGAATGCGCTCACTTGTTTTTTATTGTGTTTTGTGTGGTGAATCCTATTTGTTTGTAATACACACACACGGGATTGTCCATTAGAAATCCCGGGAAGGTCCACATTAATATCATCATTTCGATGCAAGTACATAAATAACTCTACCTAATTCCAACCTCTGCTTTTGATCCTCAAGGGGTTAAAAGGAATTAAGAGGACAAATTCCATTATTATATTTGTTATTTCTGTTTGATGTCGTAAATTTAGTTTTACTTTTATTACTCGACTGCGGAAGGAGAGTTATGTTTTTCGAGAGTATGTGTGTATGTAAGTATGTATGTATGTATAATTGGTTGGCACGCCCTACAGCCCAAACAGCTGGACAGTTTTTGACATATGAGGTGTCGTTGAATTTGGCAAAATTATGACAATGACATAGGCTATATAAATTTTAAAAATGGCGCCCGCAAATGGAAATAAAGGGGGGAGGGGGGATCTTTTTTTTCTTTAGCATAGTAATATGGGTATCAAATGAAAGCTAGTAATGAGACCGTTTTAAAAATATAATAATTTTTGCAGTCTGGTGTTTTGTTTTGAATAATAAAACTAAAAATAATGAAATAAAAAACAGTAATTTAAAAAACTAAAAAACCCGACTGCGTTTCTGTGTAATTGAAAATTAAAAAACCCTAAAACAAGAAAGAGGTTATACCTGGGTTAAATTGGTACCCATATAAAAAATTGTAGCAGTCGGGACCCATTCTAGAAATGGACCTACCTCTATCTGCAATGTATTGCAGATTACTCCAATCTACTGACGAGACGGCTGACATGGGTCCCGACTGCTACAATTTTTTTATAATTTCCAATTACACAGAACCGCAGTCGGGTTTTTTTAGTTTTTTAAATTACCGTTTTTTGCTAGTTAGTCTTTTTAGCTTTAAAAAAAGACTACTTTGAATAAAATACAACGTTTACTAAAAGAGAAAAAAAAACTTGAGATCGGACGATGAGAATTTTATTTTAAAAAAGTTGATTATTGTTTTTTTTAAAGTTTTTTATGAATAAATATTTGTCTAATATCTGCACATTTTGTTTGATCAAGTGTAAAACCACCTAACACATTGTATAAAAACAAAGGTGAAATGGGGATGATGAGAAATCTGATATTTGCGGGGGTGTAGTCGCGGAAAACCGCCAGTTCTACATAACTCACCAAAAGCAAAGATAAGCCACCACAGCCACGAGTTCTCATGAGACGCGAGCTCGGTCGAGTGTTTTACTATGAGGGTCCACTTGGCGAGGGAAAGCCCGAAGCCAGCCAACGCGCCGTAGCGGCTAGCCACCGTGTGGCAGAAGCACATCAGCAGCAGGAAACCGATCCAGTTGAACAGGAACGCCACTGGAATTAGTAAAATGTTTAAACAGATGATCAGAATTCCATCACCATCCTAGTGTTATCCCGGTTGTGCCCGCTTTGGACCATGATCCAGGTGGCAGATCAGGTAATTACAGTTGAGGGACTGCAATCTGACCTCCGTGACCCTGTTAACAGGGGAAAACTGACGAGATGCCCTACTTCTGTTGACGATGTCTGTATTTTCGAGTCTCTCCATCACACTCGTTCGCGTTGCCATTCAGTCGCGAGTGAAAAGGACGGCTACATTCGAAAATACGGACATCGTCAACCGGAGTAAGGCCTCAGTTTTGGAACATGGTTACACATTCAGTCGCCTTAATGTGCGGGTTTCCTCACGATGTTTTCCGTCACAGTAAAACATTGGTTAGTGAAACAACTAATCAGAATTATTGTTCGGATTTTTCATTAACCCATTACAGTGCAGTGTTAAAAAAACATATTTTTTCGTAAATTTCTTAATGAATGTAGGTTGATCATCTCGTAATTTGGTAAAAATGTGAATATTAAGAGATACCCTACGATTGCCAGAATTTTAATAAAATACTACTAGATTTGTATGAAAATATAGTGTTTTATAAAAACATCTTTTTGTTTTATAATTAAGCTTCTCTTTTAAGTTCGAGTCTTAGTGCATTGTTATTAGTTTCGCATTGGCTGTTAATGGGTTCATTAAAACACAATTTTACGGATTACTTCGCGATTTATTTACATTTTATTTAAAACCTGACGTTTCGTACACTTTACAGCGTTCGTGGTCACAGGGAGACTAAGGTATTATTTTTCAATTACAAAGTCTAGAAAAAATTAAGCTACCGTCACTCATTAATATACGCAGAAAGAGCTAACCATGTCTTGAGATCTTGCACTGCGAGGTGTTGTTTTGGTTTTTACTAGAATAGGATCCCATGCCGGTGGAACTTTCCAACCATCTTCCCTATTGAAATTTGGATGTTTCAATAGGGAAGATGGTTGGAAGTTCTATCGGCATCCGTAAAATTGTGTTTTAATGAGTTCAACAATTTGCGTAAACGTAAGAAACAAATATGTTAATGGGTTGTACACATGCACTTCAGACAACCCACTTTGACCTCGAGGCCGCCTCTATTCCCTACGTTATAAAAGCTGTTTTCCTATCACATGGGTAACTCGACGAACCTGTACGTAGAGGTCACTATAGGGTGTTCAGTAATTAAAGGATAAACCTTAAGGCCTATTACTAGATACAGAGTAGTATCAACAGGCTCTAGTATATTCCTTTTTTTAGGTAAGTCTTTCCCTTTTCTAAACATAATAGTCTACAAATAATGACCTTTTAAAAATTTGTTTTTATTAAAACACTCTCGAATGTTCTAGAAACCAAAATCGGGTGATAATCGCGACTGATTGAGTGCGAGCAGAGTCGAGCAAGAATTTGTCGGACTATAATCTGTAGTTAAAGTATTATCATTTCTGTGGCCCAATATTAAACTGTTGCTTTCTACTTAAATCATATGATTGTGTCGAAATCACAATCAACGGAAACGTTTTTTTAAAATACTTTCTTAGTACCTACCTTTGTTGTTTAAACAATCTGAATCTTGATAAACTGGGTACATCGTCTCACTTTTTGTTAAAACACATGTTTTTTAACATGTGTTTTAACAAAAAGTGAGACGATGCAATCTTTTGATCCTTGCCTTTAAACCTATTTTGTGTTATAAAGATGATCTTAAAAATAATTAAAACCTGCTTTTAAATACGGTGAACATAACGTACCGTTTTTTAAATATGTGTATCACAAAATCATGTTAGCATTGTAATTTGGTACGAAGTCTCTAACATGTAGTCACTCTTATGTAATTATTTGCTCATGCAACATAACACGTTATATATTATACATGTTACATTATTACATAACGCACATTATATATGTTACATTACATACGTGTACGTACGCGACGAATTCGTGAAGAAGCGAATAAATCTATGCCTCGTGTGAAATGTTTACGTGTTACGTCATTATATTTTACAACGTGAAAATTTAAAGTGATCTAGGGTTTTCAAATATATCTTACAGATGTTAAGACGTTTCCTCCAAACTACCTCGACTCAAACTCAACTGAGGAATCCTCAAGGAAAGTTTTGAGGATACCTCGAAATCGGTATTCTTAGTCAGTAACGAACGACCATTTTGAGGCTCCTCTAGTGAGGTTGAGTGGAGGAAGAGTCGAGGAAAACTGGCGAAGATTATGTCAAAACTAGCAGATTTTTTTACTAGACTTTGTGGTCGATCATGTTCCTCGGTCAAGGTTAAAAAAAATAGTCAACGATAACGAATTCCGTTTTACGTTCTTGGAATAATTACTAGCACATAAGTGTTGTCAAATAAAAACATAATTTTCGAAAAAACAAAACACCCGACTGCAAAATTTTTAATATTTTTGAAATGGACTTTTTACTGACTTTCATTTCATACCCATATTGCTATGGTAAGGAAAAAATCAATCCCCCCTCCCCCTTTATTTCCATTTGCGGGCGCCATTTTAAAATTTTGTATAGCCTATGTCACTCTCACAATTTTGACAAATTTAACGACACCTCATATGTCAAAAACTGTCCAGCCGTTTGGGCTGTAGGCCGTGCCAAACAATTATACATACATACATACTCTCGAAAAACATAACCCTCCTTCTGCAGCCGGGTAAAAAGATAATAATCAATTTTTATAACACACTAGAGATGGTTTGTAGCACTGGAGAATACGAAATAGGATATGACAACTAAATATTCCCTCAAGGTAGGTCGCGAGGTACCTTGAGTTTGACACTTGCTTACTCAAATCTTCCTCACCTCGACAGAGCAAATATTTGGAGTGGAGGATTTTTTAGACCTTTATGCATACAAATTAGACGAGTTAAGGTGGAGGTGAGCATGAGTGGAGTCGAGGAAACGTCTTAACATACGGGTGTTAGTATAAGTAGTTATACTAGGAGATATTTGAAAACCCTAGGTGGTGCTTGTGGCGCAGTGACGGCAGCGCTTTGGTAGTGATACCAAAGTTAAGCAACCCACGGCGCGGTCGTGATTGGATGAATGACCATTCCGACAATTTAAGTGACGTCCATGACAAGCATATCCGTGCTTCGGCACGTCAGCAGTTGGTCCCGGCTAATATCTGTTGATATTAGCCTAATCAGAGGCCCTAGGGTGGCTTGATAAAATCTGACAGTAAGGTTGGTCACTTGCCTTAGAGACACATCTCCACCAATCCGCATTGAGCCTGCGTGGTGGAGTATGGCTCGTACCTCCTCATAGTTGAGTTGAGGCCTTTGCCCAGCGGGGGATCTTTATAGGCTATTATTTATTGAAAATTATTTTATTTATTGAAAATTTTGGGCCAAGTACAAGCCATCTCGACCAGTGATTGGTCTATTGTGGCAACCCTTTTGATTATAGCTCACTACTTATACCCGTTGAATCCAAGAAGCGCCAGATTTTTCGGGGAGTGAGTTCTGTTATCTGCTAAGTGGCAGAAACGGCACACTGCGTCCTCGGACAACTTCATGGTTGTCATATGTTTGTTGAGTTTGCAATGACCCGTCAAAATTCTGGTCACTGCACATGTTTTGTATCTTTTGAGCTTTAGCAGTACTTAAGATACTTTGTTATTATACCCTTGTATGAGCGCTTTAGAGTGTTAGAGTGTTCTTGTCCTGGTACGGACTTCCACAACTCAATAGCCTCTTGTTTACAAAGGGTAGTAAGAAGTGTAGTGGCTTATTGTTTGGTAATACCACAGAACGGTTCTGGGCCGATTTAAGGGTCGTCGGCTCCTTTTCTGGCGAGCTTGTCTGCTACTTCATTACCGTATATGTTAGAACCCTTGGCACCCATGTAAGTGTTACTTTATTGGAGTTACCCAGGGCATTCCGGTTTCTGTTGCATGTTTGAACTAGTTTTGAGTTTAGTTCAAAGGATTCTAGAGCCAGAGGCCTTACTCCGGTTGACGATGTCCGCATTTTCGAGTGTAGCCATCCCTTTCACTCACGACAGAAGGACAACGCGAACGAGCGTGATGGCTCGACTCGAAAATACGGACATCGTCAACAGGAGTAGGGCCTCAGCAGTGCTGCTTGGCTATCCGAGCTGATGTAGATGTGTTGGTTACGAAGCCTCCTTTCCAAATTTATCTACACGCTTTATAGGCTAACTTTACTTTACTTTTGAGTGGTCTGCTGGTTCATTTTTATTTTTCAACTAGCAGTTCCCTGCGACTTCACCCGCGCCAAAAGTCGGATTTTCCATACAAACTTTCATCCACCAATTCACCCCCCTGATGATTTTATATCACGACAAAGCCTATGTCCTTCCCAGGGTCTCAAACTATCTCTGTACCTTTCATTTGTTAATCGGTCCAGTAGTTTTGGAGCCCATTCAATAATAATCTTTCCTCTTTATAATTATTAGTGTAGACAATAAATTGCAATTTGACTGGGGTAAAGTAGTATGAATTGTTTATGTCCCAATTCATTATTTGCATTGTTTATGTAGAACATCGTAATATGTAAGGCACCCTATGTGTAATAGAAAGGTAAATAACATATCGTGGGAGCGACAAGGGGACCACATTAATATAAGCCAATTTAAATGATAACACACTACATAAGTCACGGGCAAACCCCTAGTATGAGCAATACAATACAATACAATACCTCAACAATTGATTGTTTCCGCTAGTCATTCAAACTGATATAGTCTCGCGCCCTGGCTACGCCCTGAGATGTTTTTAAAACGTCATTGTCATTTCCTACGCCGAATATATTCTGAATCAATCTAAAATGGATAGATTTCCTAAAAATAATAAAAATAATTTATTTCAACAAACACACCAATTACCTAGCCCCAAACTAAGCGTGAGCTTGTGCTATGGTGACTAGGATAGCGGATAGACATACACATACATATAAACATATTAAGACTTAGGTAAAAATGCTCGTGCTCATCTCACACATTGCCCCTTGCGCGATTCCTAGACGGTCGTCAAATATTTTTGCCCTTTTTAAATATTTCTTAGTATACATTTTTACCCTTTGGGTACAAAACCCCTAAAATAAGAATTGGTTCAGCCGTTCTCGACTTTTGCGACACATTTAGCGATTAATTTTTATTTCTCGTGGCCGTGGTAGGTAACACGGTTTCGTAGAACCAAAATCTACCATCAATTGTTTAGACCAAGAAAGAAAAGAAAATCCGAAAAGATAGATAATACAGTAGACAAAGTGCCAAACAACGGCGAGGGACTTTAATTTATTTAATGCAGCTAAATTATTCGCGTTCAGTGACACTAATGAACGGCCAAGAAACTGAATGACGTCAGAGCTTGAAAATGAACGCCCACGTATTGTTATCGGGCATCAAAAGAATCAGGCACACCCTATTCTAAGATTAAAATATCATTAATGCCTGTATTTATGTACGGTCGGCCAAGAAAGTGCTCTATCACCTTAAGGTCAAACATTATTCGCGGGTCATTCATAGGACAACAGGGTTGATTTTACCATACAAATATCTGACAGTTAGGTACTACTAATTTCGTCAAGTGCATCTCTCTCTTTCATTGTTAAAAAAGAAATAAGTCCTTGAGTGAGTTCAACCTTATCGCTGTTTTACTTACACATAAAAAAACTGGTAAACTACTTTCTTGGCCGCTGTACCTTCACATAAATTGATAAAACAATAGAATATCGGTTTTATAATACAATAAGAGGCTGTAATCTTTAATATAACACCAATGATAAATTTATTACAAAACCCGCACTGGGTTAAGTAGTGTCAAGAAGATACGAAATTGATTTCTTCTGTAAAAAAATATTAATAATAATAATGTCGTCCTAGCCGAATTTCGACTACGGCGGCCTATCTCAACAGAGATTAGCCAACTGCGCAGGACATATTATAGTGCACAAGTGTGTACGCCATACAAATGTGCACTCTCTGTTCCTTCACTCTCATAACTCGGTAAGACGGCAGTCCGACATGACCGTAGAGAGATCGGGTGCAGGACCAACGGCTTAACGTGATTTCCGAGGCACGGGGGTGTTAACACCACCAATTTCCTGTCGGAGCTGTGTCTGAGTAATTTTAAGACAGAAAAACCCAAACACTCTCGGCCCGACCCGGGATTCGAACCCGGGACCTCGTGGATACTGCCTCGTTCTAGTGGTCAGCACGCTGGTACTAAAAAATATTAAAGTCATAGACGCTATAAAACAGAAAAAAAGTTACTTACTGCCCTTACTCTTAAGAGAAAACTTTTATAGCAAGGTACAGTTTTTCAACTACATGCTCAACTTATGCCTGAATAAAGTACCAACATTCGTTGACGGGCTGATTAATCTATACTACGTACAGTCACCCTCAATGAAATGTATACAAATAAGTTTCTATGCCATCGTAATTAGGTATCAAATCGAATGCAGATGTATAAATATTGATGCTCGTGACTATACAATAAATGTTATCGTCCGTCGCACTAAAACACGTAGTACACTGAAATATGATCCTTATGGCAATCTACGCAAACAATCTTTTTATTAGTTATGGAAAATCATGCGCATTTAGGGAAAATTGACACATCATGAAAAACACTTTATTGACGTCACTCCACAAGCGAAGCCAAAATCGCAACGATACATTTTCGCTTGATTGTTTGTTTTGTCCGATTTGTTTTTATAACAATTTGCGTTTTTTGTAAAGAATGACTATGATGAACAGGCGACAATTTGCAAAATGCGGCATTTGTACGTATTTACATGTTGTAGCTATGTGACGCTTTTAAAAATATCAATGATACACATAAGGCGTAGACAACGGCAGAGCGCTTTCTTAGAGTTCTTTTCTAAGAACTTAAATCGTCTTACAGCATAAAAGTAGTAGAATTTACGTGGTAAGTGCTGATCATAGAATGAAGCGTCTCTCAGGGCCCTATCTTATTAGAACACCATGATGGCACCACCGCTCGCAAGCTACCAACAAAATGTCTATGGCTATAAAGGTCGCTCGGTGTCCGCTTGGTTGCGCACCCTATTTGGCGAATTAAAAAGGTGACGCCAGCACTGGTGTCCTACTAAGTGCCAATTATAAAAGTCTTATGTATAAAAGGCCGAAAGTGTTGGGTTTTTCTGTCTTGAAATAACTCAGACACAGCTCCGGAGTCAGGAAGTTGGTGGTGTTAACATCCCCGTGCCTCGAAAAGCCGTTGGTCCTGCGCCTGATCTCTCTACGGTCACGTCGGATTATCGTCTCACCGAATTATGAGAGTGAAAGAACAGAGAGTGCACATGTGTATTGCGCACACACTTGTGCACTATAATATTTCCGGCGCAGTCGGCTAATCTCTGTCGAAGTTGGCCACTGAAGTCAAAATTCGGCTAGGAGGACGTTATTATTATGAACTTACCAAAGAACGAAGTCAGAAACATGATGTCGGTGCCAAGTAGACCGTTCTCGGGATCCAGCTGTTCCGCTGACGCCTCCGCCGGTTCCACCGTGACAAACGCCGCAAATGTCGGGTGGTGGGACGGAGGGCCTTGCACCTTGAAGATAGAGGAATGGACATTTAGGCTGCGTTTTCACCGATGACGTGCGAAGATGCGTAGCTAGTTAGTTTAGCTAGGAAGGTTTCCGCACTTAGCCTCTTGATTGGGCCATTGTGCGTATGTCCCTTTTTAATTCCAACCACCTCAAGCTTTCCCAGAAGGCTAGCAACCTGCCCAGGTACTCCAGGCCTCCGGGAATGTTGCCGGGGATAGAACAATAGAATAGCTTCATTTACCTCGCCTTGTTCAGCACAGCTCCTGTGGAATGGCTGAGCGGAGCGGTAAATGAAGAGCTTTATTGGTTCTTAAGGTGGTTTTTTAGATTACACGTTATTCAGACCGTCTTACTAAGACAGTATATGCCCCACCTCGCCCTTTGAATCTGTGAAAGAGCGAGATGGGGCAGACAGACGTAAGACGTAGTAAGACGGTTTGAATACTCCCTATAATCTAATAACCCCCTAACAAAGGCATCCTGGTGCAAGTGGTAATCGCACATCGCTGGTGGCACAACAAAAGTCAAAGATCATAACCATAACGAGCTCTGTTCATTTGTTTCATTAAGCTCGTAATGTGTACAGAAACCCAGTAGCTTTTAGTCTTTCATATGTATTAAGATTTGGTGTTGGGGATCACCAGTGTTGAGATTGAGTTATATGGACTTGTTTTGTAAGAAGACAATTTGACCCAGGAACTGTTTTAAACATATAAAAACTTGTTTTTAATTGAAGTGTTCATGCCATGTTGAGTTTAAGCAGGCCCTTATATTTTTACAAAGTGTATTGGTGGAAAGAGGAAATTTGGGATCCAGTATTACTTATTATGTAAGATAATTACAAGATGTGTTACTTAAACATACACTTGTGTAATTGTTCTAATAATAATGCTATATCAAACTTGCCTGTGCCTACCAGTAAAATACCATTCCTTATCAACTTTTATTATTATCCTACAAATATTTAAATTTTCCTGTAATACACTACACTAGCAAAGCAAACCAACTAACGGAAAAATATGTATTTCTACCTGTGGTGGTCCCTCTCCCTCCATTTGTTTCTCACGTTGCACCTCCTCGTATGTAGGCAACTTTGAGTTTGCAGCCACATCATATGGAGGTGGAGCTGAGAAGTCCGCTTGGGGAGGAGGAATCTCCTGTACTCTGTCTGGAAATAAGATAAAATAATTTCTCCTCCTAAAAAAATATCTGTCGATAACCCTTTGTGGAGCCAGGTGTCTGCCCCGATTTATAAAAATTTTCGACAAATTAAATAAGAGAACCATTTTAGGTATTTTTCAGGCAGTAATTTCTAAATATGAAGACTTCCTTCTAATTTATTATTTGTATGAATTTATGGTTCACAATGGCAATCAAATACCTTAATTTAGTCAAGAAAAACTGCCTAACACAAGTAAAATATACATCCAAGACAAGTCATTATCATACAGTTAAAACTGTATTGTGTCCCCAAGGTCAAAATGATGATTATAGTCAATTGCAGCTCTTTAATTAGTATTCAGTTTATCAGAGAAAAGTATTCAATTGGAAATAATTATCACTGAAACAATATTATAAGCTTAAACTGCAACATTAAATGAAATATGTAGTTAAAATTTAAATAAATGATAACTAACTAATAAATAACAAATTTACACTTTTTTATCATGACTTACATTTATAGAGGGATCTCTTTTTCCTTTTTTAAATGAATGTGGATTTATGTTTATGAATTATTTTATACAACTTTAAAGTATCAAATATAAATTATTAGGAACCAATGTGTTTCTATCTAGAAAGAGATATATGAACTGAATGAACCAAATACGAGTGTCAAAGGAGTGGTTGATTCAGTGATGAGTTATAGGATTGTATGGAAAAGAAAAACATACTGTGCTAACTCTACATTAACTGGGAAAAGGGCAAGCAAAAAATGAATGTGGGTTATTCCAAACTCCAAATTCTCAACTTGGTCTCAGTCATAGAAAAAGCAAATAAACACCTATTCTTTTGGTAATGGCATGGACATAAATAGTATCACTATACTACTGTGCTAACTCTACATTAACTGGGAAAAGGGCAAGCAAAAAATGAATGTGGGTTATTCCAAACTCCAAATTCTCAACTTGGTCTCAGTCATAGAAAAAGCAAATAAACACCTATTCTTTTGGTAATGGCATGGACATAAAAGTCTCTATCATAGACATACATAAACAGGAAATGAGTCAAATATGCATTCAATTCACTTGCAATTGTTAGTACTACCTTTCTCACCATGACTCACATGCCAGTGTTTCTAATTTCATAACATTGGTCACAGATGTTGATAAGATTATAGAAACAATATTCTTATCAAAATAATACACAGCTCAAAAAACCTAAAATAAACACAAATACCTGCCTTCATTTTAATCACATCAATATGTGAAGAGAAAAAATTTAGAATTAGACCCAAACATATATCTCACATTTGCTCATATTCTATTATTGAATATGAGCAAATGTGAGATATATGTTAATTACTATCTTAACACTTTGACAGACAGTATCCTACAGTAAGACACAAAAGGCATTTTATAGTTTTCACAACGATAGGTGCTCACTGTCCCTCAATGTGTTAATATGTCACTTAGTTGGATGCAACACAAATGTTGTTTACACAAATTATTTATGGACAGACTGCTGATAACGATTCTGATAATTATAGAGCAATAGGTATTGGTAGGCATATACATTTTTTATGAAAATGTTTTCAGAGAAATCTGATTACAGGTGTTATCAAAAATTATAGCATAAAGAGTCTGCTTAGTTGACGATAAGGAAACTTAAGCTAAAACAGTTCCATGCCATGTCATGCCCAATAAAAATTTTCTACAAGCACTCACTTATGTCAAAGAATGGAGGAGGCATCTCTAAAGTTGTTGGCAACATCACCCTTAGGTGTGCTGGTGGGCAAATGGTATCTGCCCGAGGATGGCTCTGCAACAAACACCAAGCACTTTCACATTGATATCAGATATCTACGCACGCAGTTACATAAATAAACACTTAAAAACAATACACATACCATGTTTGAAATTATTCAAAAAGAACGAAATGCACTTATACACTAGCAGGGAGATTTTGGAACAATAATAGCAGATACAATTATTAAACAATCTACATACAATTTAATAATAGTCTACGCATGGTTCAAGGTTTTTCACACAATTTATCGGAAAATATGCTACGAAGACAGGCGCACCCCCCAACCAAGACAATTCTGACGTTTTTCAAAACGTTCAATAATTCAATATTGTGGGCTTAGTGTTTTGTACCTACAAATGTCTATGAGTAGGACCGAGACCAAAAGACGCCCTATTTATATTATTCCTGTCCAGCGCTGCACAACATTGGTGGATCCATTAGAATTCTGAAGATTGAAATAATATAAACCAACTACGCAACACACACAAATTCATGAAAAAAGGCAATAGAAAGGTATCACATATGTGAAAAACTTACCACGTTTCTGAACGCATGATCAGAGTTGTCTAATTTTTGCTGAAATGTTCTACCAAACCAACATTTTCAACACTTTTTGTTGTTGTTTTTCGTTAATTATTATTACTAGTCACAAAAATTTACTATCATCACAGAATACTAGCACTTCGTACAGAAGTATGACTTAGCAATTGTATTCAAAGAAATGTCTACTCAATGTCGTCAACAATTTGGCGTAATTTAGTTCGCCTCAGAGTCAAGCACATTTTCGTGTAGACACCTACAAAAATCCATTGCAAGATAATTTCATACTAATTGCTCTGGAATATGATTCATAATACACTAAACCTATTCAGTGACGTAATATCACGCGACGCGATAGGGTTGACTGCTACGAGAAGCTTCTAACGCCATCTAGCGCCTCTTTCTAGTACTTAATTCATTCTCGTCCAGCCAGCAACGCGACGTAGCCGCGCGGCCGCCGGTGAATAAAACGCGCGAGCGTGGCTCTGGCCGGTAGCGACACGCAACTTGTTTTAGCACCTACGTAGGTGCGCCGCGCGTAGGTACGTTTTTGCTACCTCCGCGGGGAGATACACAGGCCTGCTATCATTTCGTAAAGAATCTTTGGTCCAGCGTACTAGTACTACTTTGGGGTCAGTGTATAGCCTGCACAACACGTATTTAATAGTTATAAAACTAAAACTGAATTTGGTCTTCGTCAATTGCGCTCTCGTCTTACTTTTATTTATTTATTTTTATTTAGGTGTCTAAATATTAGGAATAAAAACTACTAAACTAGCAGTATTTTTTTGGAGCCACACTAAATGCAAATGTCAGTGACATGACATTGGTAAGGATGTACCATTGAAGGAAAATACTGATTAATTTTAAATCAATTTTCTTCTTTCAAAATTAAGCGATCTAAGAAAAAAAATTTTTTTCTTCTATTAAAAAAGAATGTCTACTTTTCTTTCTTCTGCATGTGTTACAGTAAATGTAATAAGTTAAAAATTATTGATGTTGCACAGATGCACAGACAAGCAGACGTTTTTTTTAATCAGGCCAAAAAATTTAGAGGCTTGACATGTATATAACCATAATAAAATGTTATTATAGTTTATCAGCAAAGTTATTGAGTTTGTGTTTATCCCAAAACATCAATAAATTTATATACATTACATGCAGTTTATCTCTCGCATCGCATGCGAAAGCATTCTTCTGGCATAGGAAAAAAAAATTAACACGTACGGGTTTATTACAAAAAGTTCTAAATTCTTTACTATTTTAGGATACATTTCAATATAAACATCCTTACATAGGTTAACTTTGAAAAATAACCTACGATTTTTGATGGACAGTGGGCCACATATCAACCTACCTTGATCTACCATATTTTAACCTTACATTGATCACATAGAGTTCAATATTATTTTTGAGATCTTTTCACAGATTTGGGTAAGTTGATGCGTGGCCCACTGTACGACTCATGACATAAGAAAGATAATAATTTGTTCCACATATTCGCTAAATATTACATCTCCAAAACTTTTCGTTGTTTGAAAATTAATAGATGAAAATTAATAATTTTGCATTGTCTTGACGTCTCATTTGTTGACATGACGTCACTGACAAGTGTTGCGTTTCCTTAAAAAAATCAAAATTTAGTATAAAGTTTTAAATCAAAGAAGTTTTATGTTAATAATCTTAATTACCTATGTTTGATTTACAAATTGTTATGATGGAAATTATATTTTTTATGATTTGACTATGCACATCACATATCATCAGTAATACGTACCGTTATTTTTTTGGCATAATTAAAATAATCGGTGTATAAATGGATTATAATTTAATAATTCATGTCGTGCTATCCAAGACTAGAACGAACAAACTACCTACGTATAGAAAAATAATTACTCTTGAAGGCGCACAGATCTATAGCAAAATACCCTCTTCTATAAGAAATGAAAGCTTACTCAACGCGGTTAAATCAAATCTTTAAATATCTTATACCTTGAAACGAGCAACTCATGTATTTTTAATAATTCATATCTACATATATTTGTGACTAGCTGTTGCCCGCGACTTCGTACGCGTGGACTCGATGATACAAAATATTTAATACTCCCGTCGCCATCCAACTATCATGATCTCTTAGTCTAACATGTCGTAAGGAGAAGAGAGGAATAAAAAATCAAGGTCAATTGGCACTCTTTTATGAGATGGGTAACTATTACCTCGCCATCCTTCTCTGGTAAGAAAATTTCGCATGGCAGTGACACCGACTCCAAAACTAAATTTTGTCGCATACCTTTCTTAGTAAAAGTGTAATGGTTTTTTTACTTTTTAGTTTGCTTTATTGAAGGCAGTTTTATTCGTTTGTAAAAAAAAATAGGTAACTTTAGTTTCAGTGTTCAGAAAAAAGTCAGACTCAAAAAACCTCCCTACCACAATAGATGAATGCGGTTTATTAGCATTTATTTATTGTGTCCCTAGCCTACTCAAAGGTCGGTTTGTAAGTTACTACTATCGTAAAGTTATTATTATTATTAGGAGCCTGTTGTGTCCCACTGCAGGGAAAAGGCCTCCCTACCCTTTCTCCTATAACGTAAAGTAAGTAAGACTATTCTTGTACTCGTAGTTCAATTTCCGTTAATTAGTGATAAGCAGTATAAAAAATAGGACCAATTGACTTTGATCTTTCATTTATACTCGTAATACAGTAATTCAACAAAATTTCGAAAAACAGTTTGTGGTGAAAGTATCCACGAACTACTTAGCGTTAAGTTCAGCACCATCAAATTATGACTTCTGAATGTAAACGCTTAAATACCCTAATTAATGCTGTAGCATATATGGTATACATGCCTATAAAGTCAGAAGGATCGATTTCTCCAGATTTCCGTCACCAGATCGTAACTTGGAGACGGTAGGATTACCTAGGGAGTTTGAAAATCAGTCTAAAGTAATTTACCGTATCAATTGCTCCAGACCTTCAATTTGTGTAAATCAATAGAAAATGCTCATCACGCTGAACAATGTTTTCTACGGTGCTCTTTTCATCTCTTATAGTTGAGCTGAGCTGCTAGGCTTCTATATCAGTTGCTCAAGACCTTCAATTTGTGTACGTCCATAGAAAGTGCTCATCACGCGGAACAATGTTCCCTAAGGCGCTCTATTCATATCTCTTATAGTTGAACTGAGCTGCTAAGGTTCTATATCAGTTGCTCCAGACCTTCAATTTGTGTACGTCAATAGAAAATGCTCATCACGCTTAATATTTTTTCCGAAGGCGCTGCTTTCATATCTCTCTTAGTTTAAGTGTACTGCTAAAGTTCCACGTCAGGTACTCCGATCTTCAAACTAAGTTACAGGCTAGTATTTGCCCAGGCTCAATAGCTAGACAGTAAAAAAAGTTTCATTCAAATCCGTTTAGCAGTTCCGGAGATTAGCGTGTACAAACAGACAAAAAAATTAAAAGTTGTAGATTTCTATTTTGTTACTATTTTAACATCACCCTCTAAGTTTTTGGTAAAAATACTCAATGTACAGACGAATCGGTTTTACAGTTTTATTATATATATAGATCTCGGAAACGGCTCTAACGATTTCCCTGAAATTTAGTATGTGGGGGCTAACGGGGGTCAAAAATTGATTTAGATTAGTTTTATCTTTGGGAAAACGCGTGTTTTCAAGTTTTCATGCGTTTGAACAATGCGAAAGAAATTGTTTGACGCAGATTATGGTGACTAATTTCGTCCCAGTAAGCATGAGCGTCGTGGTGAAATGCGTTAGGGTCATGGCACACTATACTGGCACCGCAACGGCACGGCTGCCTCGAATTTACAAAATATATGTACGACTCACAACTTAATGCTCTGATTTGAATGGCAAGTTATTTTTTGGTTGAGGCGGTGCCGTTGCGGTGCCGGTATAGTGTGCCCATGACCTTTAGACATAGGAGCAAAAATGAGAAGACGTGAGCAGGCATCTCTCACTCGATTTACTTGCGCGCGATAATAGCCTACTCCCGAGCGCACCGACGTCGGTGCGTAAATCAGTTGGCTGCCAACAACCGTCGGGCGCGCCCGTACGCACTGTTGAATTATTTGTGTTACGGTGGATTCGTTTTTAAGCGAACTAATTAAGTAATATGGTTTACATATCCGGTCATTTACTGTGCAAATGCAATCAGAGGCATATAAGTCCTGAATATGAATTAGTCTTAGATTTAAATAACATTTTGGACTTATTCGAGTCTCGAATGTTTGCAATTTTTAAATCTTTTAATTAGTCATCATTATTTGCCCTCAGATGCTTTTTATAACTATGTCTGTATACATTTTTGAAAATCATTTATAACGGAATAACATGTTCTGTTTGTGAGCGAAATTAAATTTAATTTCGTAAAAACTTGCAAACAAATTGCTTAAGTTATAAAAATAATTATAACATCTTTGATCGCATAAAAAAGTTGCTTTCATCCCACCTTGCCCTTGTTTTCCGCATGACTACTTACTTATTAAAACTGTTTGTACTCTGCCATTTTTTTTTCAGGACAACCGGGAATTTCGCACATGTAAACATTTTATAAAACACTAGTTCATATTAAAACATTTTGAACCAGTCTACAAATGAAAAAACCTTGTATCTAAAGAGGCAACCCTGACTTAATTAATATTACCGACGCGCCGCACCGGCCGCGCGCAGCTGCAGAGGAATAATAACGTAATGTTTGATGCTTAAAGTACATTTTCGTTCGCAGTGGTGAGCTACAAAAAATTGTAGGCTATTATAAAAGTAGGTATGGACGATTTTGTATGGAGTGACTTATCTGTTACGTAGTAACTATTATATAATCTGTGACGTGAGTTCAAATCTCGCTCGGTCGGGAACGATTTTTTTTCCTTTTGTTTTTTTTGTATTTATTAAAGCTTATAGCTGTTTTTTAAGTAAGACTTACGATTCATAAAGCTTTTTTTATAAAATAGTAGTAACCGAGCAATGCTCGGTCGTCCAGGTACTGTTATAGAAAATGTGTAATCAAATTAGGTTACTCGGGCTATTATAAAAATATATGAATACAATTATGGTAAAAGTTTTAATAATCGATAATGCAATAATTTTCTTACATCCCTAGAATTGTCATTTCATTATTGAGTTGTCAAAAAATCTTCGCTACATCGGGCGTGTGTGTGATTTTTGTGAGTTTGTACACAATTTCATGAATTTATTTGAAATTGTAGTCAATTCATCATGAAAACTGCTTTGATGGTGGCTGAAAAGCCATCCTTAGCACAAAATCTTGCTAATATACTTAGCAATGGCAAATGCAGCACTAATAAAGGTATTGGTCCTCAACACATCATTTTCACTGGTTATGAAAGCGTATTATAAACAATTCGCTGATTAATATGTATTTTAGGTTCCAATTCAGCCTGTGCAGTTCACGAATGGAATGGTACCTTCAAGAACGAGCCAGTTCGTTATAAAATGACATCAGTATGTGGGCATGTCATGAGCTTGGATTTTACCGGTAAATACAACAACTGGGATAAAGTGGATCCTGTAGAGCTCTTTAGTTGCCCTACAGAGAAAAAAGAAGCTATGCCCCGTTTGAGAATTCCAGCTTTTTTGGCCCAAGAAGCTAGAGGATGTGATATTTTGGTCCTGTGGCTTGATTGTGATAAAGAAGGAGAAAACATTTGTTTTGAGGTAGGTGAATAGTTATATCGTTTTTAAAGTTTAGTTAGCCTTAGTATTATAATGTCTCAGATACATACAACACTTTAAATTTACTGAACTGAAATAAATAATAAACTTGCACTGTGTAAGTGAGCAAAGGACAAGTAAATAATTGATGAAATAAGTTTTTGTATATTGCTTTTCCAGATATTGAATTGTGGTTTGAAGTGTTTATATTTAAATTTGTTTAATTTACTTTTAGGTAATGAGTTGTGTTCAGCCATACATGAAAGGTGATGTTATGTCACCTCTAGTGACATATCGTGCCCATTTCTCAGCTATCACCGACAAAGATATAAAAGCAGCCATGCTAAATCTGGGCAGGCCTAACGAGAATCAGTCTCGAAGTGTAGATGCTCGCCAAGAGTTGGATCTCCGTATTGGTTGTGCGTTCACGAGGTTTCAAACTAAATATTTTCAAGGTAAATAAAAGTTACTTTACCTTAACATGATTGTATTTCTGCTATCTAATTGATTGTCACTGCATTATTGCTTTAAATTCATTATAATAAGTTAGCAGGAAGCTAGTTACTAACTTATCAAGAAGTGGTAAAAACAGCATAGATTTATATGTATAACTCTGCCTATTAGAACCATTTTCTTATTTGGGTTAACCATTTAAATAATTATTCAATTTTAGGTAGATATGGTGACTTAGACGCTTCACTCATATCTTATGGGCCATGCCAAACACCAACTCTAGGCTTTTGTGTTCAACGGCATGATGAGATTCAGACATTCAAACCGGAGACATTCTGGGTACTCCGAGTGACTGCCTCAACTACTGAAGGAAGGGAGTTGCCGCTAGAGTGGAAAAGAGTCAGATGTTTTGAGAAAGATATAGCGAACATGTTCCTTGCTGGTATTAAGGAGATAAAAGAAGCAACGTAAGACATATTTTAATTACCAATTGGAAAATTTGGTTTTTCAGGTGTTTTGAAATTTTTTAATGTCTGGATAGTACACCATTTTGTTTAATAAAGTGTATTGTTCATAAGGCTGCAGTAAGACAAGGCGTCATAGCAAATTTACAATTCCTAAACATTACAATTGTAACTGACAACCTAGCAGTGGCCGCGCGATGGCTGGCACCTCCAATGTTCTCTATATACGCCCTGATAACTTGTTTTGCACAGTAGATCTTTTGCGCGGGGGCCGTCGTGATAAAAGCGCGTCCTAAATGATTTGATGAAATGATTCTATGCTCTAGATTTTCTTGCACAGTGGCTAGCACATCAGACTACATTTTTTTATTGTAAAATTGCGCCCCCTATAAGTCATTAAAAGTCATTTATTTATACATGTAGGCCCATAAGGGACACTTATACACATCTCAACATACACGTCTCGTATTTTTAAAGCCCTACCTATAAGCACAGATTATATAATAGCATGGACGAAATGTATAAGGACCAACAATCGCCATACAAAAGAGCGTTCCCCGATTTTTGGTTCATTTGTTTCTCACTAGATGTCTATAGAGGTATCAATTGCTCATAGAATGCATATTTATAACAACACTTTGCAAACTGGAACCTCAGACCCGACTAGATGACGTAGTAAATTTAATTAGGTACAATAGATGGCGCTTAATCTAAAATCTGCTGACTTTTATACATTATACTGTTTATTGAAAATATTTTCGTTTTGGACCTTTTAATTAGCCATAACGTGGTGTTTAATATAATTGTTAAATAAAAAAAAGAAATATGTCATTCTCAGACAAATTATTGCCGTACTTTTGGTAGTGATTTTTATGTCATTTTTTTTTAAATTAACTTAATTTCACACATTCTTTTTAATTTATGTACGATAAGTATGATTATTTGATAACAAGTTGAAAATGTTTTAGAACTAGAGGATAACTACTCAGTAAGACGATATCGGTAGTTTTGGCTGTAGCCATCCCTGACATACGTAATATTCCAGCATGTCAGTGCGAACGAGCGCGACGACTCAAAAATACTCTCACTCTACTACACTCTCCGAACAAAACCGAAGCCAATATCAGGGCTGTCGCGGGGTAAATTTAGCTCTAAATTTCCATACAGAGGCATGATTTTTGTCGTCAGTAGGTAATATGTTTTTTAATAAACATGGTAAGTTGTAATGTACAACATGAACACACTGACCTATGTAAAAGCCTAATTGAATGTAAAGACTACCTAATCGCGTGATTTGTAGACTATACAATAAATTCTGTGCTAAGGTACATTGTTTAAAAAAACAATAATACTTCTCAGGCCTTAGTTTTGTTAGCAGTTAGTCATAGGTTTAGGTTAGTAAAATATATTGAAGTGTTTAGGTATTTTATATTCGTATTTATCGTCTGTGTGTACCGAATTAAACAGAATGCATTACTTTAGAAAATATTCGCTTTGGTTTTAGAGGAATAACAACGTTTTTTTAACCGGTTTTTTGGTTTCTACAGTCCCGGAATGCGCTCATTGGATGTTGATTTTTGAGATCGTAGTCCCCGAAATTCATTTGAGCGGATAGGCTCGACCTGTTAATTAATTTTGATGCAATTGGATAACGAATATTTTTTATAAACATCACGGAAAGATTTTACCTTTCGGATTTCGAACCCGCAACCACAGGTTTGGTAGTTCAGTGTGACAGGACACGTTTACTAGATGGTGATCTGGGTATGGCCAACTCATCGAAATATAAATTTAAGTTGCAAAACTACCCCTATTACAATTGCATAAGATGTAACAGCGTATACCTAACTAGACGGTGTCGTCCTAGAATGCTAAATGTGGTCGTTTGCGTTCGTACAATTTGTTTTTACACAATGAATAATTTTTGTGCTATTGATTCTACGCAGAAGGAATCGCAGGCAAGGGTATATACGTGAAACGTGGTCACGTGGCATTCGAAGAAATGGTATTTGAATGAAATGTTTTTGTCTCGATGCAATCTCTGGCGCCTGCCAAAGCAAGAAAGGGACAAATAAGCTCACACGATAAATCGCTTCTTATATTTGACCAAACCAGCATTTCGTAGTCTCCAATTTCCTCATCCAAAATTTGACAAATAATAATACCTGCTTATTTCCGAAATAATTAATCAAAAGTTTGGACTATGCGCCTATGTTTTAGTTTCAGTGTTAATTCGCGTAGATTATTAAATTTTGTCGAGCGTCTGAAAGTTAAGTTAGAAATTTTCTTAGTTTTTGAAGGCTCACATTGTGTACAGGATAGAGGTGAAAACTTCGGAATCTTTCCGAAATTTTGGAAATTTTCAAGAATACTTCCGGAAGTTTTGCTGAAAACTTCCAAAACTTCCGGCAACTTTGGAAGTTTTCATAATAGATTAATTTAATAAGAAAAACTGGGGATACTTTGAACCTTACTTACTGTGTTACTACACTTCTGGACACATCTATTGGCCCACCTTAAAGTTTCGGTTTCGATGGCCCCTACCGAAATATGATTGCTAGATTGAACAAAAACTGTTGATGCAGTTTTAAACCTAATACATTTTACTATCTTTTTCGATCGTATTGTTTTAAATTTGAATTCAGAATACCATACGACATGGAGCTACGCCTAACAAGTTGGATATGATATGCGCCTTGTTAAAGGCAATTGATTTTTGAATAAAAAACATGTTTTATCAAATAAAGGTTTAATTTAATAACGCGTGTTGCCTCCATGGGCATCTACCACAGCTCTCATACGATTAGGCATAGAGTTTATCAAACCGCTCTATGAAATTTTGAGGGATCATCTCCCATTCCTCTTCTATGGCAGTTTTCAACTCTTGCATCGTCTTGGCAACTGGCTGACGAGCCCTAACACGTCTTTTTAGCTCGTCCCACATGTGCTCAATGGGGTTCATGTCTGGGCTTCTGGCTGGCCAGTCCATAACTGTGATGTTCACATCCCGAAGATATTCCCTGACGATGCCGGCCGCGTGGGCTCTTGCATTATCATGCATAAAAAGGAAATTTGGGCCCACATAGTCCGCGTATGGTATCACGTGAGGTTCTAAGCACTCACGAATGTACCTTTCAGCATTTAATGTTGGCAGCCGTGGTCCGGTAAAAACCTCAAGTTGAGTTTTGCCGCTCGCGGATATACCGCCTCAGACAGTCCATGAGCCACCGCCATAAGCAACCCTCTCTTCAAAGCAGCATTGTGCGAAACGCTCTCCCTTACGTCGGTAGACCTTCTTCCTTCCATCATTGCCATGTAACACAATTTTAGACTCATCAGAAAAGAGTACACGGCTCCAATCTTGCTGTGTCCAATTTAAAGGACTGCGTGCGAAATGAAGGCGCGCTGTTCGGTGGGCTCGCGTTAGTTTGGGCCCATTAGCTGGCTTGTGTGGTACCATATCGCATTCTTTTAACCTTCTCCGAACAGTTCGAGCGCTCACAGATACTCCGTGGAAGTCGTGAAGTTGGTTTTGTATCTCAATGGAGGTAAGGTGACGATTTCTTAAGCTGGTCGTCACGATGAATCGATCCTGCCTTTCAGTTGTGACCCGAGATCATGGCCTTCCTTGGCGACGAACAAAGCCGCCAGTCTCTAGGTAACTCCGATAAACATTTCGGACCGCAGATCGACTTAAATTAAGTTAAGCACTCACGTTTCTTTGGCTGTGTCCGGCCTGAATAAGTGCCACAGCTTGGGCGGCGACTTCAGGTGAAGTATCCATAGATTATTGATAGAACCTCATCTTAATGTTAAGAATAAGTAATGTTTGTTGCAAAACCAAAGATATCAATTACTTTTTCAAGAATTAAATCCAAGTAAACCAATAAAACCAAGTTTTCTTAGTATTCGATTGTTTGATATCAACAAACAGGCTCCAAATTGTCTTTTCTTTCTTTAAATTCTGTGTTCGAAATTCAAAAAAAGACTATTGAATGAAATTGTGAATGTGCCAGGTTCAAAACTGCATAAAAACTTTTTGCTCGACCTAATATAAAATTTTAGCTAGGACCAAACGAAACTGAAATTACAAGGTGGGCCAATAGATGTGTCCAGAAGTGTATGATTACATACTGAATATCACAAATAAACAGTTTTTGATGGCTAAACCCTATTATAAGTAACTAGCAGTCCGCCCCGGCTTCGCCCGCGGTACATACATAGCCTATGACACTTGGGGATAGTGTAGCTACCCAGTGGTGAAAGAATTTTGGAAATCGGTCCAGTAGTTTCGGAGCCTATTCATTACAAACAAATCTTTCCCCTTTATAATATTAGTGTAGAAGTGTAGTTATAGTAGCCAATAACACATATTCTTGATACGTGACGAGGCATATTAATTACCTAATTATTACACTTACTAATATTCATATACAAAATAAGCCACAACCACGACTATTCACTGTAACTGCGTGCACGCAACTACCATAAAATCGGTTACACAAGCGCGGTGTAGGTGCGGGGAGGGGCGGGGGTAGCGCCAGTCAGCCGCGCGAGCGGCGGCGTCAATCCTTTGATATAAAGCCGCTAAACAAAAGCCGCTTCACCAACGAAATGTATGGCGAATATACTTATCTTCAAATAAATCGTCGTGTTATGTAAGTGCCTACCTATATCATATAATTAAGTTAACATTTAGTTGATGTAACGAAATTATTTTACCTAATTAAACAATTTTTTTTTAAAACTTCCAAAAATCCGGAAGTTTTGGAAGTTTTCAGGAAAACTTCCTTAGAAATGGAATCTTTCCTGGAAGTTTTCACCTCTAGTACAGGACGACTTTAAAGAGCGCGCGTAAAAAAGCAGTTATAATTCGTAAACAAATATTCGTATTAGCTATACTTATAGAATAGATATAGCCGCGCTCGAATACAATAGGCGCTATACATCTATAGCTACGTACGCCACAACGACCGCTGCCCGGCGCGAACTGATGACGACCTTATGGCGTACGGAATAAGGTCACCGGAGTAGGTACGAGGGTCAAACTGAAAGTTCTTAGAACTGGCCACTTATAAACAATATAATAAAAAAAATATTCTAAAATTTGAAAATAGAACTCTTTGCCAATATTACTGAGTATATATTTCATTCATTTGTCATTTGTTTTACGACTTGGCGGCAAATTGAAAATTGTCTGTGTCACGTCAAAATGAATTTAACACGAGAAAATTTTCGTGCAATGATTTTTTATGACTTTCGATGTCATTTAAGTCAACAAGAAAGTTATGATAGACTACGATTGGCCTTTCACGATGAAGCCCCATCTCGTGCGACTGTTTACAACTGGTTTAATGAGTTTAAACGTGGTCGCACTAATCTCACTGATGATGTACGTGAGGGACGGCCTTCTACGGCGACGACTGAAAATAACATCTGTGTTGTGCGGCGTATGATAGAGACTGACAAAAGAGTGACCTATCAGCAGATTCGGACAAGCTTAGGCATCGGTATGAGTCAAGTGCACAAAATCCTCCACGAACATTTAGCGGTCAGGAAGCTTTGCGCCCGGTGGATACCTCATAATTTGACTAAGGCTCAAAAACTCCATCGTGTGGATTGGTGCCGTAAAATGATTGAAAGATTTAACGGAGGTGACTCAAATGCTGTGTTCGACATACTAACAGGTGACGAAAGCTGGATTTACTGTTATGATCCTGAAACCAAAAGACAATCTGCTCAGTGGGTGTTTCCTTTCGAGGAGTTGCCAACTAAAGTGAAGAGAGATCGAAGTGCGGGAAAAAAAATGGTGGCCTCGTTCTTTGGAAGGATAGGTCATTTCGCAACAATTGTGTTAGAGGATCAAAAAACAGTTTCTGCAGAATGGTACACTACCAATTGTTTGCCACTTGTCTTGGAAAAAGTTCGAGAGAAACGACCTCGCAGTAGGATCCTCCTTCACCACGACAACGCCTCGTCGCACACCGCCAAGCGAACGATCGACTATTTGGCGACATCAAACGTTGAATTACTGGGTCACCCGCCGTATAGCCCCGACCTCGCGCCTTGTGATTTTTATTTATTTCCAAAAATTAAAGAAAAACTTAAAGGAAAGCGGTTTATGAATGCTGAAGAAGCGGTGGCTGCGTATCGCGATGCCATTGAAGAGACCCCTAAGGACGAGTGGGCAAAGTGCTTTTCCCAGTGGTTCCATCGCATGCAGCGGTGTATTGACGTCAATGGACAATATTTTGAAAAGATATAATAAAACTAATAACTGGCTAATGTAATCAGTTTTTGATTTTCTAAGAACTTTCAGTTTGACCCTCGTACCTACCTACAGTTCCGTGAACCAGCGCACAGCCTACCGTAATGCAGCCCACTCCTCTCACCAACTCCAGCCGTCCCGCACACATTTCCTTTGTTAATTCGAATATGAGAAAAATCAAACAATAAGAGGTGTGGTAGATAAATGTAGATTTTACTGTAAAAAAAGTTTTGCCTTACTTAAATAAAGGAGATCATTAGTCTGTGCCAAAAAGTCAAAGGGAAAATAGGAATGTGTATATTTAGGTTCCCCGTTCCCCTCAAATAAATGACTTTAATAAAAAAAACAGTATCATATAGTTTGTTGTCCTTAATAAATGTAAAAAAAAGATAAACAAAGAAAATGTAAAAAAATATAGACCGGGGATCGATCCCGACACCATCAGATTTGATATTTTCCACAACTCAACGAATTGCGCCATCCGATCATTACGTCATTAGTTGAAATGTTGATACTGGCTGTTGCCGCTGTTTGTCAACTACTACAAACCAAGAGCACAATAGACAGATTTGTTTTCGTACGGTATTTTAATAAACGCAATCTATGACTTTTAAGAGTACTAAATGAAATTGGCAACAAGCATGGAAGTCCGCTGATAGCAGACAGATAGACATTGCACGAAAATTAAAGCATTGGCTGGTTATATTAGCAACGCCATCTGGATGGTACTTGGATTTTTGTGAATTTCCGGGGAACGCTTTTTTGTATGGCGATTGTTGGTCCTTATATATTTCGTCCATGTTAATAGTTACTAAGTAACAGATAAATCACTCCATTCAAAATCGTCCATACCTACTTTTATAAAAGCCTACAATTTTATGTAGCACACCACTGCGAACGAAAATGTACCTTGAGCATCGAACATTACGTTATTATTCCTCTGCAGCTGCGCGCGGCCGGTGCGGCGCGTCGGTAATAATAATTAAGTCAGGGTTGCCTCTTTAGATACAAGGCTTATTCATTTGTAGATTGGTTTAACATTAAAACATTAATTCAGGACTTATATGCTTGTGGTTGCATTTGTACAGTAAATGACCGGATATGTAAACCATATTACTTAATCAGTTCGCTTAAAAACTAATCGACCGTATCACAAATAATTCAACAGTGCGTACGGGCGCGGCCGGCCGTTGTTGGCAGCCAACTGATTTACGCACCGACGTCGGTGCGCTCGAGAGTAGGCTGTTATCGCGCGCAAGTACATCGAGTGAGAGATGCCTGCTATAAGTCCGACGATGAAGTTCTTGCGTGACCCTCCTGCGCCTTTGCAACACGTGTGTTAGGCAAGGAAGCGCCAATCGCTCGCGACTGACATAGGAAATCCTCTTCCTTGCAGCATCAACTTTTACTCATTGACGTTTAGAGTGCCTCGCCCCCCACACTTCTGGCGACCGCTGGAAGGTTGCGCACGAAATTGTCAGACTATAACACAAGAGCTTAAGACATTTATGTCTCTGTAAAATCACCATCGAATTTAAGAGCTTGGTTCTTGTCCGTGGAGCTTTTTCCATTCCTCTTTACTGACCTAGAATAAGCTACATGCAGCAAACAAAAGAAAATATAAATGTCGGGTCGTATCAGGTGGTCAAGAGAAGGAGGGGATATTTTATTTAAACAGAAAAAATACAATATCTTTGATATCTGATTTAGGAAATACTAAGTTTGTTAAATTGAATTTCGCTTACTTGAATTTTGATTTCGTAAAAACTTGCAAAATAATTGCTTAAGTTATAAAAATAAATACTAAGTTTGTTGTTTTTTTCAATGTTATGAGTTATTGTTATTGTATACAGGGTGGTGAATGTACAAGCAAAGGAAAAGATCAAGCCTCGCCCAGTGGCTTTGAACACTGTGGAGTTGATGCGAGTGGCCAGTGCCGGGCTTGGTATGGGGCCTCATCACGCTATGCAGGTATGAATATACACACATTAAAATACTCTTCTACATAAAACGTAGATACGACGTCGACGTCTGTCATCTTGTTGTATCATTACTATTTGTGTTAAGAAATAAATTATTTTTATTATAGTTACAAACTAAGCTATACTCTCCTATAAAGTGTGTTGTATTTGCTTGTTTGATAAAGTTTCTGTTTGTGCCAGCATCATCGCTGGTGTTATAAACATGCTAAGTCCAATTGCTAGAACTCATAGCTGTATTGTTGTTGTGTTGAGTTTTAAACATGACTTAAGAAGTTTTTAGAAACTTATATAATACCAATGAAGGGACACAATGTCGTTTTAAATATAAAACGAGACGTTACGAAAAAACGCCTTGTTTTTTTCGTCTTGGCTGTGGTTGTACATTCAAGTTAGAAAAAGTAAAAAAATGTATAATTTAATATTTAACGTTTTTGGTTTTGCAGATAGCAGAACGATTGTACACACAAGGTTACATTTCGTACCCTCGTACAGAAACTACCAGTTATCCAGAGAACTATGACTTGATGTAAGTTTTACACACTATTTTTATAGACTTACTTAAGATGTTTTTAAAGATAGACAAAAAAGAAAGTCTCCTCATTCTAAAGACAGCGGGGCGTATTCTTGCCAAAATTCAAATCACGCTACAACCGCCCGGTCCTCTCACGGTCCACGTTCTTGTATTAATCCCGTGTCTCTGTGCCTCGCACGCAGGACTCAACCATCCATCAACCTTTGGTAAATAATTGAATTTTATCAATCCAAAAAAGACCTTACCTATATAGGGAGTTGTTTTTGTCAGCGTCCCCTGACTCAGCAATGGTCAGGAAAATTTCTTTACAACATTATCAAAAATTTTCACTACGAATGAGGAACCTCGCCCCCTCGTGCGTTGCTACGAAACGCTACGCCGTAGCTACCGATAGGTTCGTAGATTTTTGACTCGCTCGCTAGGATCACAATAAAAAAAATATTTTGTGGGTTTTACCATCAAAAATTAAGGTATTTTTTTGGCATCAGTATCCCTTGTACAACCACCCCTGAGACGGGGGGCGCTGACCTAAACAACAGCCTGTGTATTTATAAAACTCTTTCTTCAACAGTGGGACACTGAAACAGCAGCAGAGCTCGTCTAAGTGGGGCGCAGAGGTTCGCGCGCTGATAGCGAACGGGATCAACAAGCCCAAGAAAGGTCACGACGCTGGCGACCATCCTCCCATCACGCCTATGAGGCATGCTTGTGAGTTTAAAATCTTAATGCTAACTAATATTCGAAATTCGAAAGTAACTCTGTCTATGTGTTTCGCAAATACAGCTAAACAACTGAACCAATTCAAATGAAATTTGGTACAGAGATATTTTGAGACCCTGTAAAGGACATAGGCTACTTTTTGTCGCGTTAAAAAACATCAAAGGGGGAAGATGGCGAATGAAGGTTTGAAAAGAAAATCCGACCAGTAGGGCTATTACGTAAAAGATAGCCACCGAGTGTATAACTGAGGTTAGTTGGTAACCGAACTCAGTTGACAACTGATGAATTGACATATTTGGTATTACGTAAGTAGTGCCTATCATAGGATAGGACAGTGGCTATGCGGTGGTGGACAGTGGATATCGACCATAGATCGACACATCACTAGTGTTATTGACAGGTTATGTGGATAAATTAAAGACCATTGCGTTTAATATGGAATGATACTTAATTTAGCAACGTTTTCAATAAGTTGGGTTATAGGTTAGCAACTTTTGTTCGCGCCACTTTTTTAAAGTTTAGACTGAAAAATCATTGCGCGAGAACGTGGTTTTCAGCGGTTATTTATAGGTGCATAGAAGAAATTGAGGTGATAAAGGTGAGGAACTACTCGTAACTCCAATGGTTAATTCTATCACTTAGCTAAGTTAGTAATTACAAAATTTTTAGATCATAATAAATGTATTATGTTTTCCTATTTTAGATGGCTCCTAGGAGAAATCAATCAATTTTATTGATTTAGTTTGCCGAGGGAAACGGGGACTTTACGTTAGGTCACTTCACCGGTGGACTAGCTAAACCGCTCAAAAAATTAGCGAATGAACGCTGTCTCAGCACATCAGAAGCGGCTGTACTAAAACAGCAAGCTTATCGATGTATTTGAATTTTTTTCTATATGACTTCATCACAGTAATGAAATTTTTTATTGGGTCACTACGATCGTGAAAACAACGTGTTTGATCCTCAGCTCATTTATTTTCCTTTGTTTCTCGGCATATCCCATGCATGTCCCAATAAAAAAGCTTGAGGCATTATTAGCAGAGTCCTTTTTTTATTTTACAAACTTAATTCGATTGCTGGCTGAGTGATATCCGTTAAACCATTCAAAATTAAATAGGTATCACTATAACTAGTAATTACGTTGTATTTACGTACGTTTTGATTTGGTAGGTTAATAGTGACTATCACTGTTTTTCCAATAAATACTGCTCATAAGTAGTTTCTATCAATGGCCACTTGACAGCTTCGGTGATTAACGATTTTGATATCCACTGAGCTTACATAATACGAAAATCAGTTTATCGATACATAAACAGCTGTCAAAAGTTAGACAGTGGATATGCCAGTGCCTATCAGCATATCCACCGGCGATAACGTCATTCTAGTTAGTAACCGAAGTTCGGTAATACGAAAACCATGTTTTGACAGTTCTCAGTTGGACACCAAGGCATAGTGATAATCACTTTGGTTGTCAAATGAGATACGTAATAGCCCTACAGGCGTGGGCGAAGTAGCAGGGAACTGCTAGTCTATCTATACAGGGTTACATTGCAATGGGGCGCCGAATTTTCAGGAGGGACTCAAAATCAGCAGCTTATAGTTGGACAAGTTCGTGTGTGACCTTCCTGCGGTCGCCAGAGGTGCGGGGGGCGAGGCACGCTAGACATCAGCAGGTGACGGGTGATTTTGCGGGGAATGGATGGATTTGGTATAATTTGGGGCTGCGTGGTGAATGGTGCGTCAGAAGGAGAGTAATTTTTTTTACGTGTTGTTAGGCATTTCTGAACGCAAAACCTTTACCACTGTGCGCGTGCATTCGCGCCAAATATTTGACATGTATCTTCCCTCACACTCGCACGATTCTCTCTGTATGCGGCGTCATGTTTCTTGTGAATAAATGTGATTAATAATTGAAATGTGTTTTAACTGAGCTCCCGTACGTTAATAATTACGTACGTATCGTTAATAATTAGGTATTACAGGTGTAATCACTTTTTTACAGCGGAAAGTGAATTAGAAGGCGACATGTGGCGTATCTACGACTACGTGACCCGGCACTTCATAGCGACGCTGTCCCGCGACTGCAAGTATCTCAGCACAACGATCACCTTCCAGATCGGCACAGAGATCTTTTACTACACCGGGAACGCGCTTCTCGACGCTGGGTACACAGAGGTCATGCATTGGCAGGTTGGTGATAGATATAGCCATATGTATCAATATGTATATCATCTATTTTATTTATGTACGTAGTTTGTATGTCTATTGCTATGTTCATTTTTCTTAATTGCTATGCTTAAGAGTATTTTGCAGTGGTTTTCTCGGTTTCATCTTTTTCCTGATTTACGATATCTTGCACCGCCTGTATTTCTCTGTTTGGACCTATGGTTGACTGGTAGAGAATGCTTTTAGCGTTAAGTCCGCCATTTGTACAATAAACTGTGCAAAAAGTTTAAATAAATAAATAGCCCCACTCTAGCTATTATTGCTCTTGTCATAGAGTCCCCATTCGGTGGCTTTCGATGCCATGATTTTTTTTAAATGAGGGATTTTCCTAGTGTCAAAAATCAGTACTTAAAAATCCGCTAGATGGCGTTGACCCATCTAAGTCAGGTAGATTTTTATTTAAGAAGAAGGCTGGTTTTAGCTTTAAATATGTTATAATGTATATGTTTAGCATGTTAACTTTCACGGTCCTCCGCTTCTCGCATCCAGCCACCACCGGCCACCTTCCTCAGGTTGTCGGTCCACCTAGCAGGGGGGCGTCCAACACTACGTTTCCAGAGACGTGGTCTCCATTCGAGAACCTTCCTACTCCAACGCCCGTCGGTTCTGCGACAGACATGACCAGCCCACTGCCACTTAAGCTTACTGCTTTTGGCGGATGATCTCGTTCTGGATTCTATCCCTTAGCGAGATCCCCAGCATAGACCGTTCCATAGTTCGCTGAGCGACATGCAGTCGGTGGGCCAGCTTGACTGTCAAGTTCCACGTCTCGGCACCGTAGGCAGGCCTGTGTATCTCCCCGCGGAGGTAACAAAAACGTACCTACGCGCGGCGCACCTACGTAGGTGCTAAAACAAGCTGCGTGTCGCTACCAGCCAGAGCCACGCTCGCGCGTTTTATTCACCGGCGGCCGCGCGGCTACGTTGCTGGCTGGACGAGAATGAATAAAGTACTAGAAAGAGGCGCCCTATTGCGTCAACCCTATTGCGTCGCGTGATATTACGTCACTGAATAGGTTTAGTGTGTTATGAATCATATTCCAGAGCAATCTCTGGAATATGATTCATACTTATTGATATGATTCATACTTGATTCACACTTATTGAAGTATGAAATTATCTTGCAATGGATTTTTGTAGGTGTCTACACGAAAATGTGCTTGACTCTGAGGCGAACTAAATTACGCCATATTGTTGACGACATTGAGTAGACATTTCTTTGAATACAATTGCTAAGTCATACTTCTGTACGAAGTACTAGTATTCTGTGCCGTAGGTCATGACAGGTAGGACGCACTGGTTATATACCCTGCTCTTCAGGCATTGTGGTAGAGGTGACGAGAAGATGTGACGCAACTTCCCAAATACTGCCCAACCTAGTTGCACCCTTCTGGCGATTTCGTGGTCGAAGTTGTCTTTACCCAGTTGCAACACTTGCCCTCTTGTCGTCTTGGAGAGGCCTATGTCCAGCAGTAGAATGCAATAGGCTGATATGATGTTTAGCATGTTTTTGATTCACGCGTACGTTTTTTCTATTAAATTTTATTTTTGACTGCAATTTGAAGTGCTTATTTTTAACGTAAGTACTTCCACTACATGTCTGTACACATAATATTACAATAATTTGTTTATGTTTTATATGATTTCGACGCAATGTTTGTATAAATTAGATAAATAGCGCCATCTATGAACATACAACTAAACTAAAATTTTGTGTTGTCCGAAAATCCCTCATTAAATTCACTCCGGCTCACTGGCGTAGTAAGCACTTACAGAAATTTGTCGACTGACAAACGTCCTCCGTAGGTTAGTTGGTAAGACCATTCGCCCGGATGGCGAAGGGACGTGGGTTCGAGTCCCACCGGATGACACATTCGATTAATTTTTGTAAGCGAAATTTAATTTAATTCCGAAAAAAATTTGACTTTAAATAATTGCTCAATTTAAAAAAAAAAAGTTTTTTTTATATTATTAATACAATAACATTCAAATCAAATCAAATCAATCATTTATTTGCCAGAATACAATTATATCATGCAAGTTTTACATTGCGGATCTTAAGGCTAATATTGTCTTGTATTCAGCTTGCATGCAGGCGTGCAAATATTAATTATAGTATTGGAAATATTAATTATACATTATTACAATTAACCAGAATGTAAAAAATAAAATATTAAAATGATGTCAGAAACTAAAATTACAATGTCATAATTTAAATTAAAATGTCACAGGTATATATATTGAATTATTTATTAAAGTTAAAATATTCATTAAGGCTATAAAATCCCTCATTCAGCAACCAATCCACTAACTTTTTCTTAAATATATTGCCTTCGAGTTCTTTCAACTCTTCAGGCAAGTGATTGTAAATAGCTATTGCCATATTGCAGATATTTTTCTTATATATTACCTTATTAGACTGTGGTTGGTAGAGTAAATTCCTAAATTTTGCCCTTTTTTGACGAGTTATAACCTCACTGCGTTTTGTGAAATAAACTGGATGGGACTTGACAAAGACGCACACATCTCTAATATACATGCAAGGAAGAGGCAGAACATTAAATTTTCTCAAAAGTGATCTGCAACTATCCAGATACCAGGCCGCATTTATCACACGTATGCATCTCTTTTGCGTTTATCCTAGGCATTCGGAAAAGACGAGTTCGTGCCAGTGTTGAACGTGGACGACGTACTACGCGCGCACGACCACCGCCTCGTAGAGTGTCAGACTTCACCGCCGGACTACCTCACCGAGTCAGAGGTACGTGCTCACTAAACATAGATAGAACAAGCAAACAAATAATAATGTCCTCCTAGCCAAATTTCGACTACAGTGGCCAATCTACAGTACAGTGGACAGACATTAGACAGACATAGTGCACAAGTGTGTGTTCATACAATAATTCGGTGAGACGGCAGTCCGACATGACCGTAGAGAGATCAGGCGCAGGACCAACGGCTTAACGTGTTTACCAAGGCACAGGGGTGTTATCACCACTAACTTCCGGACTCTGGAGCTGTGTCTGAGTTATTTCAAGACAGAAAAACCCAACACTTTCGGCCCGACCCGGGGTTTGAACCCGGGACCTCCGTGGATAGTACCCTGCGTGCTGACCACTAGACCATCGAGGCAGTCCAGTCAGCAAATAAAGGATTCTATTAATCCTTTATTTGCTGAATAAAAATGATTTTCCGTGCGTAACTATCGAAAATGCGTACTTATTTTATATACAGGTGATAACCCTAATGGAGAAACATGGCATCGGCACTGACGCATCCATCCCGGTTCACATCAACAACATCTGCCAACGTAACTACGTGACTGTTGGCAGTGGCCGACGACTTGTGCCCACCAACCTTGGGATCGTTCTTGTACACGGGTACCAAAAGGTACGTCGCTACGCTACTGGATACCTACTCCCGAGCTCAATCGAATCGAAATCAAAATCGAGTCGAGATCGACCTAAATGACGATTCGTTAAACATCATGTAACGGCGGTGTTCGATTTCAAGCAGTTCACTATTTAACCACAACTCGATTAATCGATTTGCAGAGTACCAAATCACTGATTCTCGACGTCGATTCGATTGTAATCGTAACTCGAACTCACTAAGAGTCAAACATCTCTGATCTACATCGAGTTGCATCTACATCCGTAGAGCATCAGACCACTGATCTCGACATAGTGTTTTTTTTTTCATAAAAAATAAAAGTCAGGCCTCCCAGCCGACTTAAAAATGTTCGCTTTGCTGGCTGGTTCACTGTTACTAATTTTTGTAGTGTATTGTTATTTTGTATTTTGCGGTTTTTTTTTTTTTTATTGTATTATGTTATGTTTATGTCACGTTGTAATGTCTTTTGAACTTTTTGTGATGTCCTAAATTATTTTTGATAACTGTCATCTTTTTTAGGGTTCCGTACCCAAAGGGTAAAAACGGGACCCTATGGCTAAGACCCTGCTGGTCCGTCTGTGTATCTCCAGGCTGTACCTCATGGACCGTGATAGCTAGACAGTTAACATTTACACAGATGATGTATTTGGGTTGCCGCTAATATAAAAAAAGAGAATAATAAAACGAGCGACTAAAAAAAACTTTGCGACTGATGGCATACTGTTATAATACCTTGAGCGGCATGAATTTGAGTAAGCGAAAAATAAACCAAACTAACGACGAATATTGATCAATAATAAAATCCAGAACAAGCTTACAAAAGGTGGGTTTTGATTATTACATTTCAGTTTATAAAAAACTATCCGGGCGACTAAATTACTAAGTGAGCGACTAGAAATACTGAGAGGGCAACTTTAATACTAAGATTGATTCGATTTTTCTAATTGAGGTTTTACTTAACGAACTACAAAAAAGTTAATTCTAAGCAAAGTTTTGTGAGCTGCTTTATTAACGATTATTGGTTACTGATATTATATTTGAGGTCTCATGTTTTCTATTTTGATACGCTTTTTTAATTAAAACTACAGATTGTTAAAGCACGCGAATTCGAATGGGGGCGGGGCGAAGAATCGAGTCCAAGCCAGCACTTATCATACAGTGACGATGTGTAGGTAGAGCTCCTCAATCCTCATACCAATCAATGAACCTTATTAGGAAGATTACTTTTTTTTGTTGACTGAAGCGTCTTATTTTATTTTGTTTTTTTGTTGATTTGATTTAACAAAATACACATTTATTTAGTTTCATGTAGTTACCTACCCTGAAATTTTAATAATTTATTTTTTTCCTTCAAATAATAGTGTTCCTTCAAATAATTATTTCATAAGATCATTTTTTATTTAAATGTGGGCTCATAATACGCTGCTCATAATAGTATTTTCCAAACTAGTTTTTGCATTCGAAACACTTCATTTAAGATAAAATACCGCTCAGTTAGTTATGGGCCGAACATGGGTTTCACCGAATACGATCATTCGGCCGAATATTCGGTACATTTGATTCCGTTCCGTCGCACAAATGCAGGTCTAAACTTGTTTACGCTAAGCGCGCGGATTGCCGCCAGACCCACCCTCCGCTACCCCCGCAGGCCCCGCCGCGTTCAAGTTCTCACTATTGCGTCATGCAGTAACGAGTAGAACATTGACACGTACGTTTGTTTTGATTAATTTTTGAACTGTTGACTATAATTAAGTTCCTAACACTTAATGTGTAGATTAAGTGATTGATCTCTTAAATTACAACCTGAAAAGTACAAACAAATTACTTATTTTCTTTATAAAGACCTATATTGGTTGAATAGGATAGGTTTAAAAGTTTAACATCAATAAATATATTTTGCGAGGCTGTGCTGAGTAGAAACTAGAACAAAATATTATTCATAATCTACTAAGGTGTTGTGATTTGATTAAGCTATTCTCTAACACATTAAAGACTGATCGAAATAAATATCTTGTTTATTTTCCTTCAATTAAGACCTGATTATAGTATATTATTCTAAAGAGTTTACACAGCAGCCTAATCCCAAAACAGCTAGATACCCATATTTTGCATTAAGTTATTATCTTTTTACCAACCTACTTTAATTGAAAATAAAGCTTCAGTGACGACAAAAACAGAAAGCTATAGGTACTCTAAAATACTTACCTCATTACACTGTACACTCAAATCATGATAATACACGGGTCAATAACAGTAAAAACTTTGAGTATCACTTTGCCTCCACTGTAGAACTTCCTTTGGATGCGAAGTCCTCTCTATATCCTATGAAAGTATCTATATACTCGAGAAATTGTATTTAACTATATAATACAAAATACACTTATCTTTGTTCCAGTTGTTTATTTCTTCATTTTACTTTTACAGATAAAATCTTTATCAACGTAACATTTTTTGACATCGACATGATCTTTTCCAAACAATTCCAAAATCTAACTTTTTCTTTAAACTCTTATTCTCTGACTTATTTCAAAATTGACGTACGAAGCAACTATCTTTTTATTTATATATCGAATAGTCGAACGAGCGAGACATAGAGGTTTTACGCGTAGCTCCAAACCTCTACAGTACTCTAAAATACTTACCTCATTACACTGTACACTCAAATCATGATAATACACGGGTCAATAACAGTAAAAACTTTGAGTATCACTTTGCCGAATATTAGGTGATTCAGCCGAATATTCGGCCGAATATGAATATTCGGTAAAGCTGCCGAATATGCCGAATACCGAATATAAAACGAATATTCGGCCCATCTCTACTCAGTATGAAAAAAGCATTTGCCAAATATTGAAAAAAATGCAGGACCTAAAGTTTACACTCAATCAAATATTATGAAGCTTCTCATTTTGTATTTTAAGTAACTTAATTTTTTTTTGTAAGTTGCTGTTTTTTTATTTTTCGTCACTCGCTCTCAGTCGCTCATTTAGTAATTCTTTAACCCACATTCATTATTTTTGACACTTAAAACAAAAATTTACAGTCTCTCGTTTAAATACTACCCTATAAAAAATACTAAAAACAAAATTTAAATCAAAATTTTTTGGGACTTTGACATTTGGGAATTAAATGGGACTCCCAAACAACAAACGTGTTTTTTTTGCCGTCTTTAAAACTAAAAGAACAGGTTATAATATAGTGTCTGTGTAATTTGTATAAATAATGGAGTCCAAACCTCACTTCCAACTCGCACAGTTTTTTCTATAAAATACAATGTTGTACAAATTATAATAATCCATCAGCTACTCTAGCAGATACAACAGCTTTATAGATTTCTAATATGTAGGTAGAGGCATCACTTGGCTTAGGCACGTGCTATCTTGAAGTACCAGAGAAAGCTGAAAATATATATAATATTTCAGGCAACGAATCACATAAGTAACATTGGTACATATAATAAATACCTTAAAAACTAACAAATACACAATAAAAACAATAAATAATAAAAATTCGCTCACAAAAATTGATCGACTGTGTCATCCGGTGGGACAGTTGACACAGTCAATAAATTTTTGTGAGCGAAATTTATTTTAGTTTCGTAAAAACTTGCAAACAATTTGCCTAAGTTATGAAAATAATTATAAATAAATAATAATATCAAACACATCAAACGTTCAATTCACTTTCAGATCGACCCAGAACTAGTTCTCCCAACGATGCGTTCTGCCCTCGAAGAACAGTTGAACCTTATAGCGTTGGGGCGGGCCGACTTCCACGCGGTCCTGACCCACACCACCGAGATATTCCGCCGGAAGTTCCAGTACTTCGTAAGGTCTATTGAGGGCATGGACCAGCTCTTTGAGGTCAGCTTCTCATCGCTGAAGGCGAGCGGGAAAGCGTTGTCGCGGTGCGGGAAGTGTAGGCGGTATATGAGGTATATTCAGGTATGTTGAATCGATTTGTGTAAGTATAATCTGTTTTGATTAACGTACCCTTTCTCGTGATCATGCCCGCGTTGTTTTTTTGTAAATAAGAAATTAAAGGATCTTGTTAAAACCCGTACCATATTGCGTCATTAGTACGTTAACACTAAAAATAAAGTTTTATTTTTGTGAATCATTTGATAATTTTAACCGTCTTTTTTAACCACAATAAAAAAAAGGACTGAAAGGATTAACAATTACCTACTTCCGCAAAAAGTGGCATATCCATAAACAAAAGTTCATTTCCTTAAACTGTATCGTTCCAAATACAGTTGTCAATTATTTACGTAAATAGACTGAAGTTATCAAACAAATAAATTATTTCTTAGCTAAGGAAGATTATACGTAGAAAACAAATGAAATTCTTAAAAAAAAACGAATTCTGAATAACTTTTTCCTTTTTATGAAATAAATATTTTAGAAATTCAAAGCACTGTCTAGGAGTTTAGGAACTCTGAATTGTAATTGTCAATTTGGTTATGGCATTGTATACACTGACCTGTTTATTACCACTGGACTGGGTGTCCCACACAAATGACAGCTAATTTTGTGTGCCTATTTGAAACGCCATCTGCAAGTGTCTGGGCGCGATCCGAGAACTAATTTGACGTATACTAGATAGTTACAACAACTTTCAACAGTAGGTTCAAAATTGAACAGGATTTTTTTGTGATATATCCAAAATGTGGTTAAACATTGATAAATTTTTTTTGGTCGTGAAAAGCTGAATAAAAACTAGACTCTTGAGATTGAATTTGTTTAGACGCAACGCTGGTACGGATCCCCATAGTAAAAATAACATATCCTCTTAGACCAGGGAAAACTTTTTCGGCCAGATACCCTTTTTCCAAGAAGAACTCATACCTCAGACCCCCTATCTATTCTATTGATTTAACATACTAATTTAACCCTCCAAAATCAGTTTTAGTTTATGTTGACCCCTGGGAAACCGTTGTTATTGAAATCAAGGGGTCCATATCGACCACTATCACACACACCATGGTAGCACGTTAGACTACCTCACTTTGAATTTAAGACCGCCTCTATTCCCTACGCAATAAACAGTGACCAAAACGCGGGACATACTAAATTAATAATTTGTTGCCTCATTACATTTAGTTTATATGTAACGTCTTCTGCACTAAGCCGCAGTAGGCTATACAATACGACTATTATAGTGGATATATTTTATCACAGGCGAAACCAGCGCGCCTCCACTGTTCCCACTGCGACGACACATACGGCCTACCCCAAAATGGCACAGTGCGTATCTACCGGGAACTGAAGTGTCCACTCGACGACTTCGAGTTGCTGTCCTGGTCTTCAGGCAACAAGGGGAAGAGCTTCCCGCTCTGCCCTTACTGCTACAACCATCCGCCTTTTAGGTAAGTCTTATTATCAGAGATCGGAGTAGGTACATTGGTTTGATGTACTTAGACAATGCTGGAGCAATATGGATAAGCCGTTTTTTGAAGAACCGATAACGCAAAATTCCGGTTTATATTAACACTAGCAGTTCCCCGCGACTTCGCCCGCGCCAAAAGTCGGATTTTCCATACAAGTTTTCATCCCCCATTTCACCCCCCTGATGATTTTGTATCGCGACAAAAAGTAGCCTATGTCCTTCCCAGTGTTACGAACTATCTCTGTGCCAAATTTCATTTGATTCGGTCCAGTAGTTTCGGAGCCTATTCGGTGCAAATAAACAAACAAACAAACAAATCTTTCCTCTTTATAATATTAGTATAGATAATATCTTACTCATTTTATGTCACCTGAAATTACTCGGTTTGGCACTTTACACAACTTTGTTCTTTTTATTTTTACGACTAGAATACCATTTAAGTTTAATTCTTTTGCGATTCTGGAATACCGGAGGCATGTCCATATTAATATCAATTTTTGCGGTCATTGACCCCAAATCACTCTCCCTACTCCGATCTCTGCTTATTATTTGATTGTTGTATTTTTTAACTTCTATTTTGACTCAATGGCGCAAACTAAAGTGTCCACTCGACGACTTCGAGTTGCTGTCCTGGTCTTCAGGAAACAAGGGGATGAGCTTCCCGCTCTGCCCTTACTGCTACAACTATCCGCCTTTTAGGCCTCGTTGGTCTAGTGGTCAGCACGCTGGGTACTATCCATTAGGTCCCGGGTTCGAATCCCGGGTCGGGTCGAAAGTGTTGGGTTTTTGTCTTGAAATAACTAAGAGACAGCTCCGGAGTCAGGAAGTTGTTGGTGTTAACACCCCCGTGCCTTGGAAAGCACGTTAAGCCGTTAGTCCTGCCCCTGATCTCTCTACGGTCATGTCGGACTGCCGTCTCACCGAATTATGAGAGTGAAGGAACAGAAAGTGCAGAAGGTTGTATTTTTGAACTTCTATTTTGACTCAATGGCGCGAATTAAAGTGTCCGTTCGACGACTCCGAGTTGCTGTCCTGGTCTTCGGGAAAAAAGGGGAATAGCTTCCCGCTCTGCACTTACTGCTACAACCGCCTTTTAAGTAAGTCTTATTATTTGATAGTTGTATACTTTTACTTTTTTAATCTTGACTCAATGGCACCGTAAACATCTAGCATCAAGCAAGTTTTTTTACAGTGGTATTCGACTGCTTTATTGTTTTTTTTCGTTTGGTACTTTACTTTGCTCGTATGCTTTAAATATTTGGTTAAAGGTTCTTTGAAAAATCATTATTTCAACAATACTGGCAATAATCAAAAACGCCGGCTCACTGGCGTAGCAAGCACTTGCAAAAATTTGTAGACTGACCAACGTCCTCCGTAGCTTAGTTGGTAAGAGCACTCGTCCGGATAGCGAAGGGACGTGGGTTCGAGTCCCACCGGATGACACAGTCGATTAATTTTTGAAAGTGAAATTTGATTTAATTTCGTAAAAACTTGCAAAATAATTGCTTAAGTTATACAAATATAATAAATCATATCTTTCTCATAAGAAATGGTATTTAAGTACTACGTGACTATTTCCATTAACGAAAAACGAAACGTCTCTTTCTAATTTCTGCCTCACGTCTGCAAAAAGTCCAATCAAAATCTTTGATTTCTTTGAGTTATGCACTTTTAAAACAAAAAATACTTGGTTAATTTCAAAATTGAGCCTTTAAGGGGGTGAAAGGGGGGTTGAAGTTCGTATACAAAGTTCTACATTTGAGCGGTCGAATTCGTAGACAATCGCTAGTGTAATATAGTATCTCCACGAGGCATTTATCACGTTGCCCCCATCGGCTTAAAATCTTTGTCAAGTCAAAAAACTATAAACATGTATCTGTTTGTTCCAGGGACATGAAGAAAGGCTTCGGCTGCAACTCGTGCACGCACCCGACCTGCCCGTACGGGGTCAACTCCACCGGCGTGTCGGGGTGCGTGGAGTGCGAGAGCGGGGTGTTGGTACTTGACCCATCCGCGCCTAAGTGGAAGCTGGCCTGCAACCGGTACGTTTAACTCGCTAGGTCAGGCCTGTGGCCCCGCGTAGGTAGCAAAACCGAACAAACGCGCGGCGACCACCGCGGTGGACTCGCGAGCGAGCAGTGACACGCGCGCGCTTTTTATTCTCTGGCAGCGCGTGGCACTATGTCGCTGACTGGACAAGCATGAATAAAATGCTAGAAAGGTGCGCTAGATGGCGGTAGTAGCTTCTTGTAACAGCGAACTCTAGGGAATTGCATGATAGTACGTTGCTGATCAGGTTTAGTGTATTATGAATCATATTCTAGAGTTATAAGACTGAAATTATCTTGCAATGTATGTCTATAGGTGTCTAAACGAAAATGAAAAACAGAGTCAAGCGACTCTGAGCCGAACTAAATTACCTACACCATATCGTTGACGACATTGAGTATATATTTAATGTATGCAAAAGTCACGTGATGATGCGATAGCATATGTCAGTTGCATACATTTTGTTTGCGATAACGAACTTCGCTTTGGAATGCATCATGTCTACGGGCCCTGATTTCGATTCGATTGAGCTCGGGAGTAGGTACTCTGTTTAGATTTTTTAATTTCGTTCCAGTTGTGACGTCATAATTAACATATTCGAAGATGCGACCCGCGTGTCTGTGTGCGAACAACAGTGTTCCGCGTGCGGGGCGCAGCTGGTGACTGTGGAGTATCGCGCCGAGAGGACCAAGCTACCCGCCGCCTTGACGGAGATGACGGCATGCCTGTACTGCGAGCCTAGCTTCAGCGCTCTGGTCAGTTATTCTATAATAATCATCCTCCTAGCGTTATCCCGGTTGTGCACTCGCACGCGAGGGCCCATGGTCCGCTGACCGTGATCCAGGATGTGGCAGGTCAGGTAATTACAGTGGAGCGACTGCCATCTGACCTCCGTGACCCTGTTAACAGGGGAACCTGACCAGTTTAGATCATGGACCTGCACATTCAGGCAACTGCATGTGTAATGCAGTTGCCTGAATGTGCAAGTTTCCTCACGATGTTTTCCCTCACCGCAAGAGCATCGGCTGGTGAAACAACTAATGTACAACTAATATACTCAGAAAAAGTCATTGGCACATTATTCTATAATAATAATAATGATGTTAAATTGTTGTATTTAAGTGATAAGCGTTCACTTTTGCAATCTAAACATATATTATTTCATAATTATTGTTTTTTTTTTCCCGCCTCTGGTGGTCGTTTTTTTTCAAGTGCATATATATATTTGAAATAATGACCACCGAATTGGATGCGAGAGCCGTGGGTTCGATTCCCGCATCTGGTAGTCATTTTTTCAAGTGCAGTAATATCTAATAATGATGTTCTTCTGATTCTCGGGAAATATTATAGTGTACAAGTGTTTGCACAATACACAAGTGCACTCTCTGTTCCTTTACTCTCATAGTGCGGTGAGACAGCAATCCGACATGACCGGAGAGAGATCAGGCGCAGGACCAACGGCTTAACGTGCTTTTCGAGGCACGGGGTGTTAACACAAAAAAAAACAAAAAAAAAACCTTGACCCAACTCAGGAATCGAACGCGGGACCTCGTGATTAAAAGCCAGCGCGCTAACCACTACACCAACAAGGAGTTATTTAAGAGTTCTAGGAAATCTCGAGTAAACATTTTACGCTCCGTGCAGATGGGCCACCGACCACCGCCACCGGTGGCTGTCTGGCCACTTAGGTCAGGCGCAAACGAAGGTGGTCGGTGGCCGCTACAATTGACACTCATCTGCTAGATCCTTTGACAGATGATTTGTCAAAATGGCGAGTGGCCTCCACCGGTGGCGTGTCGCGAACACTGAGTCGCGAGTGGCCGGCACTCGCTTCACGTGTGCGGCGACGTATTACGAATAATGTAAACGGCTTGTCGCTAGCCACCGGTGGCTGTGGTTGGTGGTCCATCTGCGCGGAGCCTTAGAATACGGGTGTTAGTATTGCATAGTTTCCGTGGCCGCTTACAAGCTAGCGATGGGCGATTGTTCGAAAAAAATCGACAATCGAACATTCGAACTATCGATTGTCGATTTAGCAATTTGAAAAAAAAAATCGAATAATAATCGACAGTCGAAAGATAATCTGTATTACCTACTAAACGCATGTGTGACTTGTGTGCTGGACGCGCGGGAGTGCTAGCAACGACATCTCTTACGAATTTCATAAACCAAATAATTCATTTATTATTTATGAACAATCGAATAGTTCGATTAGTTTAATAATAATCGCTCATCGCTGAGTCAAGTCACGAACATCAGGTAGAACAGTAAAATGAGGGATTTTCCTAGTGTCAAAAATTAGTACTTAAAAATCCGCTAGATGGCGTGGACCAAACTAAGTCAGGTAAATTTTTATTTAAGAAAAAGGCTGTTTATTATGTTTATTATGCTGGCGTTTATTATGTTATAATGTTTATGATCATCAAGACGGTTTTTGCATTAAATTTTATTTTTAACTGACATTTGAAACTTGCTAATTTTTAACGTAAGTACTTTCACTATATGGAATAACATACAAATAATATTACAATACTGTTTTAGTTATATGCTCAATGATTTCGACGCAATATTTGTATACCCTAGATAAATAGCGATTCTAAAATTTTGAGTTGTTGAAATTCCCTCATCGAGTATATTCTATCATGTAGGTGGAGAAACACCGCGCAGTGGCTTCCCGCGCGCCTGTCTCCCGTGGCCGCGGTGGTCGAGCCCGAGCTTCGAAACACCGCAACAAGCAACCCAAGGACAAGATGGCGCAGCTTGCTGCATACTTCGTATAGTACGACAGGTTACGATGGACTTTCATAGCAATAGTCTGACCGCTTGTCTAAGACGTTGACTGCGGGGTATAGGGTAAAGGGGTAGACGTGAACAGGGATTTGATTGGGTGATTTGAATCGACGCGACGGAGACGTTTTAGATAAGCGGTTGGATTAAACACACTTTGTTTTTGGCAAAATTGAATGTACCCGCACTCCACCACAACGCAGGGAGGACCCAATTTGGCAGTCTACCTTGGTAACCTCAGTACTAATTCGTGAAATTAATATTATTTACGACAACAAGCTAAAATGAACTATTTCATGACTAAAATAGCCTTAATATAATATAATATTTCCAACAATCATACCCATTACCTAACCTCAAACTAAGCGTGAGCTTGTGCTGTGGCGATCAAGATAACGGACATATTTATTACGTTTACGTTTATATATCCATGACTTAGATACAAATGTTCGTGCTTATCACACAATCATTAATTGCATTTAATTTGAACCCGCTGCCGCTGGTTTTGTAGTCCGGAGCGCGAACCATTACTCCGAGACGGTCGTTTAATGTCATGTCGATACGAGACATGACACGAATCGTGTACCAATCAATTCCAAGGGGCTCTAGTTAATAAGGGCTATAAAATCGTATCAACTTTGTTTCTTACCGTGATTGTATATTCCTGGACGCAATTAAATGACATTGTGTTGTCTGTGGTTTTATCAAAGACAGCTGAAAAATGTGTTTTGTTTTTGGCTGACTTAGGTCCACTTGCATCAAACGCTAAATCTCGATTTAACGTCATGCTGTCTCTGTCATCGCCGAACATATGACAGAGGAGGAATGACGCTAATCCGTGATTAAGCGTTTGCTGCAAGTGGCCCTTAATGCTAAATAACACTAATTAAATCAATATATTTTGCAACTAACTCAACCCGAATATTCACGTCAAATATTTTTAGGGTTGCCTACTTAAAAAACACTTTTGTACAATTTCAATGGATATGTCAAAACAATTTTAAAAAGTAAGCCGGGATATAAAAAAGTATTTGAGGAGGGACTTCTATCATTTATTTTTCGAATTGTAAAATGTACCTATAGTCGATCTAAATGGCAAAAACTAGGCAGTCGATCTGATTACAGATACTATGAATTTTGTAACTTGTTATTTTTATGTATTAAGCATTAAATAAACTAAGCAGCTAACATAACATAGTGTTTGTATCTTTTTTATTATTACTACTGTAAGTGCAATATAATATTACAACTGGTACCATTCTTTTAATGTTTAAAATTAACTTCCTTTACATTTTTCGATAGCGTGTTGCATCTTGCGATATCCAGGGATATTGGTGTTACCCCATTTGAATTTTGCCAGCTTTGAATCCGTCTTAATAAATCACTAGTTTGATCAAAATTAATATCACTTTTCAACGGTAAAATCATTATAATTGTTTTTATAACTTAAGCAATTTGTTTGCAAGTTTTTACGAAATTAAATTAAATTTCGCTCACAAAAATTAATCGACTGTGTTATTCGGTGGTGAGAAATCAAATTAAATTTGTTTAAACCATTGTTTCCGTCTTTTAATTATTAAAGTATTACATTTACTTTTGTGTGGTGTAAAAGTTGCGAAATGAAACAAATGAGTATTGAAGTCTTCATTTTATTGTGAAGGTTGTCACCTAGTATAATGTATAGGTACAGTACGACATAAGCTTACAATATATTACTGTATTTCTCGTTACATTAAATATTACACCATGTTTTTTCGTATTCGTAAGAGGAACGAATGACGATGACTCGTAAAAACTGGGACATAACTGAACAGTCTAGGTTTGGTGTGGGGCCAGGGAAGTAGCGAGTGGATAATAATAATACCCAAATATTGGGAATGATTAACAGATTTTTTTTACTCGGTTTACATAATATAACATCCTGTAAGCTTTAAACTTCCTACTCTTGTTTGATAGTAGTTATAAAACTTTGCACAAATAAATAAACATTAATAATTATTACAATAATATCTCCCGCGTAGTTGGCTAATCATGTCGAAATTCGCCTAGAAGCACTATTTATAATAGAACGTTACGTGAGATATGATTATAGAATTTTGTGTCTTTTATTCATAAAATACTAAAATTATTAAATTCTAATCAAATTGGAGTTTCTCAACCTTTACCGTAATTTCAGTATTTGGGACAAGTTATTTTTTGGGAAAAAAACAATTAATACCACTCGCTAGACTTCAGGGCCTATTTCATTGAGTCCTTGTATGATATGAAGCAATCGGCACGATCACTAATTATTTTAATATTCTTTATGTGCAGCAATGGTAAACGGGTATTCAAATGAACTCAAAAAATAGCCATCTTGTTATGTTGTGCTCTCTAGTCTGCTTTCTACTTATTTGTGAACTTGCGAGTAATTTTCAGTTTTCAAACACAAATTGATCGGCTAGTATATCCGTTCAAAAGGTATATTTTAATTTACCGAGTTAGTGGAATGTGCTTTGTGAGCAGTTAATCCTGAACTAAAAATCTATGAGCTCATCTTACTTGTGTGATGTGCACAGATTTGTGTAGGGTAACTTGCGTTGTGATTCAGGAACCAATCGGGACTTAGAGAACCCAAGGCTCCGACTTCCGTACCTTAAAATACTGTGTAATTACAGTATCACGTGTCAAACGTTATCTACCTCTTATTCTCGCATTAGCAAATTTGACAGAGACAGAAGGTCAACGAGCTGCTATGTTATCGACAATTTAGTGAAACAAAATAAGAGAAGACCCCTAATTCTTGCTTTACTAATTTGGTCTGTTGCATTTAATGTAATTAAAATCGGTTTCATAGGATTACTATACTAGCCGCTCAATTTCGTCGTTATTAATACCAGAGATGATAAATTTCATATAATTTAGAATATGGTATCAATTTTCCTAAGTGACGTCAACCGTGAAATATTAGTAGCAAAAAAATTCTACTACGGAATATCAGGCGGTTTAAAATTAATATCACACAGCCCGATAAAATAATTTCAAAGACATAATTACATGATATTTAATACAAGTAATAATACAAATATATTATATAAACAAGGTTTATAAAAGCCGGACATACTAGTAATTGATTTGATTTAGTTATATGTGCTTCATTTATTTCAATATAAGTGGAATTTCATTATTATCAATGTGTACTCGTATATTAAAATATGGGTGGATGGTTGTTACAATGTTACACAAATAATAATACTAATTACATTTAGAATCAAATCCAAAAATATAGGACTTTGCAAATAAATAAAATAAATTCGGGTCTGTGTTCATTCCTCTATTATATATCACAGATTAAGCCAATATGGTTTTTCAGCAATATAAAATTTATATAAATATGTACACACACAAGACCTAGGTTTTGGTTAACAATAATACTTTAGTATTTTGTCAATAAAATTAACCTGTAATATTTACTTTATTACAAGAAACTCATAACCCATATAAGGTTTTGTATTTATTTGTTTATTAGTAATTATTATTATTTAGATTGATAGTAAATTAACGCTTAATTCAGGTGTCTTTTGGTCACATAGAGAATGTCCTACTCTTAATTTCTACCTGATTTTTCTTGTTTATTTTTTTTCTCCGTGACAGTAACACCGTGCGTTAATGTTTTGCTCAAATTATTTAGTAAAAATTACAATAATAAGAAAATTATATAATTTATACTCAAACAGCTTTGATATGCTTCAAAAATTTCACAACTTGGAATAAAATCAATTTAACGCCTTTCGGGCTGACAATATAATCGGAAAGTAATATTATACAAATATATCTAAAATTGAACGAGTTACAAATGAAATGTTATTAATTATGAAACATTATAGCTTCTCTTTCAGTTTAATGATATGGGCCATTAAAATACTGAAATACGAATCTGACGAAAAATTTTATGACGGCAATGTGCGGAATAATTTTAAAAATTTTGCTTCGAGTTATCCTGATGGTCAGGGTTGTTGGTTGGGCCCAAGTTCAGTAAACTGTAAGGCTACACATATTGTTCCGAATCTGGATGTCTTTAATTAAGACTTACATACAGATTTAAATCAATAAAGTAACGGTTGTGCATTTTAAATATTATTTTGTCCTATTCACTACGTTAGTTTCATTATTATTTACTAATTGCATACAATTCTAATGACAATGCAAGAACTACGCAAACTCTGAACATTTAATATTTCATTTAATATTCATATGAGATTCATTTATAAAAAATATTAAATGTACAGTTGTGTGTTCATTTTTTACTAATACTAATATATTAATTTTAATCTCACTGATTTTTGATAACATAATTAATTTCTAATAGCTTTATATACTTACACATAGCGATTATTTACAATACAATACCGAATATTTTTAACATTAAATAGGTTTTGCCGAAAGCCATGCATTTTTTTTCCGTTTATTGTTCGTCGGAATATTACATCTTCGTGTTAATGCAATGTGATTGGATACCATTTATCATATTATTACACTGTAGGAGATGTGATAAATAAATAACTTACCTAATTACTTATTATTGACGAATACGTTAATAAAATGAAAATTTAAAATTCGTTATTTTCACTTATAATAATAAAAGATATCGTTAAGATAAAGAATGAAAGATTATTTTTTAAATGCAAAATAATTCAAAATTATACCGTATCAAAACTAAATAGATCACATATTTGGTAAAACGGGAACTGGAAATGAGTTTCCTTAAGGCATAGTCTTTTAGAAGTACACTTAGAGTAGGTGGGTACACACATTGAGTATTGATCAAGATGATGTATGCATGTATTTGTACTCTCAAGTATTTTACATTTAGGCAAGGGAACGCTTTTTATGCCACTACGTCGTCTAAAACCTTTAACCTCACTAAATGGTCCGAATTTAGTATGATAAATACAATAATGCTTTAATTTGGGATGGTGAATCGTGTCATGGATCCGTACTTAATTTATACATAACCCAATTGAGAGGCCAGCTCATAAAGTTAGTTGTAATCAAAACAGAATCTGTGCATGTATGTAATAAGATAAGGTCTCTATATAGAACCATTTATTTATACCATACTCCAAAATCATCATTGTTTTTTTCTAATATAGGCAATAGGTAAATGAACTGTGCATATTAGGGTGATATTTTCACTAACTAATATTCTATACCAACATTTTTATAATTTCATAATAGTGTTATTGTCTTCGAATAATAATATTATACATTATAATAAACTCTATTTTGATAAATTATTTATATTTATTTATGCAATTTTGTATCTATTTTTGATCTTGGAAAATGGTATAAATTACTGTAACAGTAATAAGAGTTACATTTTCGTATATTCTGTAGATATACATGAATGGTAGATAGTTAATAAGCTATTAATAGCTTATATTATATTGAGCCACTGAAGTATATAATATAATATATTTAATCTTCACTATTTAAAGCTCTTAGTTTTCATTTTACACGAGTTCTATTCTCGCATCGAATACTAATGCCCCACGTACAGTTGACAGCACATCAGGCTACACCTTCCTGGTAAAATCGCCCTTATTAGAACTGGATAAGATGCCGCAGTGTTAAGCTTGGTGTGCTCACGTCCGTACATACCGCAGGCCGGAATACTATCCAATCAGATAAAAATAGTACTGGTAATTAATTTTAATAGTGTCTTCGTTATTATAATTGCCAGAAAAGATAATATTGTACTAAATTTAACTGCTTGCATACTGATTAATAGTTCGCACTGCGAAGGGCAATAAGGATAATAATAATTTATAATAGAAATAACAACTAGTAAACCGGTATAGAGTGACTAGAATCTATTAAAAACAAAAGCTTCGCTTTTGGCAATTTTCGTTATTACCACTTACGTGAATCGTTCGGGATGTCCTTAACACTCTATTGAGAGTTCGTTAGAAGGTCACTTGAATGTAATCACTGCACTTACGATAGTGTCCACTACCAAAGTTCAATTGTACATATTTTTCACTATTTCATAAGATTCGAATAAATTCACCAGCAATTGAACATTCACAGGCCGTTATACACCAGCAACGCGGACCTAAAATTTCGACTGAGGGTGCAACAAAGAACCTAAATGGTCCACACTTGAACTTTTTCTGCTATGACGCACCAACTGGCCTGATCGTAGTATGAGGATACCACGTGTAGGCTTTCCACGTACTTCTCAATGAGCTGATCGAGTTCCCCTCTCTTGAACACGTGGTAGTACCTGTGGTAGGTGACGGCGCCGCCTTCTGATGGGAGACTGTCCGAGCCGTCACTTAATGATGGCAAAAGAGGAGCATGGGGGCCTGGACGAGCAGGCATCACTGGGACAGTGGCCGTATCTTCAGAAGACGACCGCGTCTCCAGCAACTTCCTTTCCTTCGAGCACTCGCTACACGACGGCAAAGAGGCCAAGCTTGCGCAGCCCAAGGAAGCAGTACTACCGGTCTTGTCTCGCCTGCTCCAATCGCTACCCGCAGATGTATCACTCGATTCAATGGAAAATCCTGACTTCAAAGGTGCTGTGCTAGTACTGGATCGAGAAGTTATCGACTCAGGACTGATCTCCATTTTATCTAGATCGCTCGAGTCGGTCGACTGCCCGACTTTCAGTGACGACCTTTTATCCGTGCTAGTGCACAGCGAATCGACGCTAATTTCAGATTCTAAGGAGTAACCGGTTTCTAGTGATTGACTAGTATCGTAAGCTCCCGAGTCTATTGTGATTTCTGGATTTCCGTTACTGGAACAGATAGCACTATCGTCATCAGGATTCTTTGTTTCAATGTCCGTGGGTTTTTCTTCAGGAACGATCGGTTTGACATTGTATTGAATATTGGCACAATTGTTTAGGTAAATGTCCTCGTCGCTTGTTACTTTCATTGTTTTCTTGAGTTCTCTATACTTGTTAATAATAGGATCCACATCTTTAGATCTCTTTTTGCTTTTCGTTTTAGAGCCACATTTAGGAAACAGTTTGTTAATATCAGTCTCTTGTGTATCGTTCAAAGAAGCGATGTACTTATTTCTTTCCTGGATTTCAGCGCCCAGTTTATTTAGTCCTTGCATTTCAGTACTAAGTTTGCTTATGTAGGGATCTTCTAGGTGTTGTAAACTATCTGATAACTCATCTAAAATCTTTTGAGTGTTTCGATCCTCTTCTTCGCGTTTTAGTCTCAGCGATATACTCTTTTCACTACTGCTGCTACTCGGTAGATCGAAGTCTTCTTCGTTTATACGTTTCGAATACTGATCTATTTCTTGTAGTAGTTTTTCGCTAAGTTTTTCGGCAAACTCTGTTAGATGCTGACTTCGGTCTTGTTGGTCAGCCACCCATTCCTCCTCTTTAGCTAACATATCAGATTTGCATGTCACTAAGGGTTCATTCTGTATTCTGTTAAAGCTTTCCGATTTCGAAATGGATTTTTCAGAATCTGTACTGGATATTGAGACTGAATCGTATGGGAAACGAGTAGGACTACGATGGCTTCTACTGAGATTCTCGTCTAGTGATCGTCCTTCTGGCCTGTTTGGGGAAAGTCTGTTCAGACTCCACGTTGAATTGCTTGTGCTTCCTTGCTTTGGAGAGCGATCTTTGGACCGTCTTCCAGGCGAAAGTCGTTCCAAACTGGATGAACTTCCACTAGAACTTGTGTGAGATCTTGATTTATCTTCCAATATCCTTAAATCGCCAGGGGAAAGTTTATTTAAGCTCCAGCTGCTACTACTGCTGCTAGAAGTTCCTTGAATAATAGCTATTGCTTCGGCACTTTCTAGTTTCTCTAGATGTTTTCGTTTTGATCGTGGGCTAGATTGTATGACTGTTTCGCAGGTCTCGTCTAGGGAATGAGCTACTTCAGCCGCTGCCTCGATTAAACTTTGAGGTGCTGGCTGTGCAGGCTCTGTAGAAGGAGACTTCTCTAAAGACGTTTCTTCGTTCTTTGATTCTGCTGTGAGTGTGTTAGGGTTTGGTAGATCTGTAACAAAAAGAAAACGTTGGTTTGTTATTATTTAAGGTCTCGCCTATAAACAAACATATCATTATAAAAAATACGATGTGTTACCTTTTTCTAGAGCAATCTTCCTAAGTTCATCTGGCACGACGCTAATGACACTATCAACAGAGTCTGGGGATGATACGCCGCTAGAGTCACTATCCATATCATCTGTAGCTGGATTGAATAGCTCCAAAGCCATGAGTGTCGGTCTAGTCTTTACAATATGCTCGGCTTTCGCACCGCGTACTATGGGGAATGGGGGCCTTCTTCCAAAGTTTCCTGCAGGGATACCCTTGTTAAGCATCTCTTTTATCTGTTTTATCCTCTCCTTCCGTTTTCGTTCTGCGGATCGAGAGTCCAAAGTATCTATTGTAGATTTATTCGATTCTTTTGGTTTGAATTGTGGTATTTCTGGCAACTCGGCCACCGTCTGTAATGTTATTTTTGGGTATGGCTTTACATCTTGTAGAACGACTCGCGGCTTCAATTGATTTGTCTCCTCCGTGAGTTTATGTATCTCTTCTATGTCTTTGTTGATTTCTGCAATGAGGTCTTTTGTTATTTCTGTTGGTGTTTCCTCTTCTTCTTTGATAGGCGGTATAGGATCGATTTCTTCAAAAACTTCTACAGAGATGTTGGTATTTATCAGCTGCTGTAATTCCGGTTTAATTACTTTATCGTCTGACTCCGATTTTGGTGGAGAATTAGGCTGGCTTTTTGATTGTGGTTTCAATGGAGCAGCACAGATAGAACTAGTGGTTGAGTAGTTTTTCAAGCTGTATTGTGCAACTAGTATCTTATTCACTGTCGTCGGTGGCTGGACGGCATTCGGTGATGCCGGTGGACGAATTAGTGGGAATGCTTGTTTTATCCTCGGAGAAGGTAATCCTGGTGAGCTTTTCATTCGAGGGGAGGTTGGTACAGACGATACTTTTAGTCTAGGCGAGGTCGGGCCTGGCGACAGTGAGGTTGGTGATAACGGATCGCCTGAGCCGTCTGCTTTAGGGACATATATCACAGATGCGAAACTGTCTTCCGAATCCACGCTAGTATCACTCTGTAGACTGCTATCCTTTGAAGAATCCGATCCATCTTCTCTCGAATGGCGTCTCTCAGGAACAGTTTTCTCAATTCCGGGATTATTGTCGCTCGGCGTAGGAACTTCTGGTACCGGTCCGTGGCTTTTCCATCCTTGAAGCATTCTCACGAACACGGTCACTTTATCTATATTCGTTGTAGACGTTTTAAACTTACTAGTGAGGCCATTTTTTAGTGACTGAAACTTCTTGGCCGTTGTTGCCGACGTAGAAAATATCGAGTCACGTATCGAGTCTAAAGCACCCGGTCGCCGATAAAGATACTCCTCGTTAAGAGACGCCTGTTTCTGGATATTTTTTCGCAAATGCTCCTTCTCTCGAAGCCGTTCTACTGACATGAGCTCCTCATTAAGTGATGTCTGCTTAAAAACTCCAGGTTTCCTCGGCTCTAACCTATACGTATGTATTTTAAAATTAGGCATTTCCTCTACCATGCTCTTCATGTCTGTAGGTTTGTCTAGGTCCTCGTCGGCGTCGTCTTCGTTAATAGATTTCTTTTGTTTCACGAGACGAGGTTTCTTTCTAGGCTCAGGGATTTCAGGTGCCGGTATTTCAATAGGAGGCGGTTCGTTTTCTTCGCCACCTAGGCTGGGTAAACTAGACCTGGAACGGACGAGAGTGCGTCTTTCGACATCGGCGATGTCGGTTAAGCTTCTGGATTTCATTGTAGAGCATTCGGATGATTGTGTGATTAATCTAGGAGGTAGGGCTTCGTCTAACCGTCGAAGTTCGATAGGGAGGTCGGCAGCCGGTGGTTCTGGCCTCGTGCATGGTCGCGTTGGAACCCGTGCTAGACCCCAAGAAGGTAGAAACGAGCGGCGGCCCGCAAGCCTCTGCAGTGCCCTCCGTACAAAGGAGTAGCAGGTTTCGTTGGGTGACGACAATGAAGATGACCCTGGGGACCCGTCCCGGGTTTTCCAAGCATCAGCGTTTCTGCAAAGAAAAGCAAATTTAGTAAAAAGTTTTCTTTTATTACGGACTAGGATATTCATGTGAAGTAACTTACTGATCGTGATCGACAGATAGGAACCGGGGTGCTGGTGTCGGTGGGCACAATGTGGCTGGCCTGTGCCAAGGGATCAGAACGTCCTGAAATCAAATAAACAGAGTTGTTAAATGCTAAGTACCATTCAGTGACATCAATCTCATAGCTAAGAGTATTAGCAATCTTAAAATTAGAGACAATAGCGATATCTCTTCCAGTGTAGGTATTACAACTATACAGGGTGTCCCATAAATGAAAGATAATCCTTTAGGTACAGATTTGTAACATCATGCCCTATTATGCCATTTTTTTAAGTTGAAGTATTACCATTTTCGATATTTAAATATTTATTTTATGTATGGCTAATTCTACAATTATAGCCTGACCAGAAATATATACCTAAATTAAGGGCGCTACGAATCCTCTTTATATGACAACACTTGATATAATCATACCAGCGTCGATTGGCAACAAACTGACATTAAAAATATACATTTTATAAATTTTTACTTTTATGTTACATTTCAAAGTCTGATAACAGATTCTACGATACAACAACAAGACAGAACACTTGCAAATTGAGTACTTGTTAAATTCAGTGGGTCTTCGTAATAATGGCGAAAGGACCAAATTGGAATTATTTTTGCTAAACCACAGTCGATTAGAAGTAAAATTACCTGTTGTTCTTGTAAATGATAGAAACAGTCTTTAGCCTTTGTTAAAGCCGATTGTTAAACAGCTGGAGATTAGGTATAGGACTAGTATTGGCTTTACCTGAGAATGGAAGTTCCTGCCTTCATGTTCCATAGCCCACACAGTAAGTAGGAGTCGTCCACCAATCCTGGTGACCCTGGCCAGTTCTCTGAGCGCCATAGCCCGTCGCTCCACCGTCGCGAAGTGGTGGACCACGGCGATGGAGAGAACTGCGTCGAATGACTCATCGCGGAAGGGTAGGCAGAGGTTGTCGCATACTACCACCTGAAAATGGTTATGGGATTATCAGACTACACGGTATTCAGACAGTCTTACTGAGACAGTCTATCTCCCGTCTCGCTCTTTCATACTGTGAAAGAGCGAGTTGGGGCAGACAGACTTACAGGCTAACTCTTATTACACTACGCTGAGTCTTAGTAAGATAGAATACTGCGTAGTCTAATAATAATTCCCCTAGATGTTAGTGGGTACTTGTCTTTAAAAACTTATATAACATTGCAAAGAGGTGCTACATTTTCATCAGCATTTTACAGAATCAGTAACTTTATTAATCTATGCAAAGAAAAAAATACATTTAATTATTCCAATCCGCTGTTATAAAGAGCGCGAGGATAATTTCCTTGTGAAAAAATACGCACGCACTATATCTGCCATCAACTGAAAAGTGCAATACGTTATTAGTCATTGTGGCGCGCGATGTTGCGTTATCTCTCTATTCACTTTATGTTCAGATATTTTAAAGTTAGTTTACGGATATTTTTATTGCGATAAGGTCGTTTCTTATTACTGAGCACATAAGAGACGAAATGTCATTAATTTTGTTTTAGAAAAATTCCGTCAAAATCCCTTGGCACTGAATGCCTCCGTTTTTCCTTCAATACATTTTGTCAAACAAATTCACTTATTTCTATACATGTTTTAAAATAAAGGTACTGTTTAAAAGATTATTATTTACGAGCATAACCGAAATATCTCATATTTCATAATATCGATTGTTAAATACATGCTTAATTTGACACTGGTCGTATCAGTACCAAGCACTGATATGTTTCGGAGAAAAATCGCGCTTACTTCGCCTCTTTAAATTTACTGTTACCTAAATTTTATTTTCAAAATTAGGCACCTGATTGAAAAGTAACCCTGTATAATTTCGGAATTGCAGAAATCTTTGCCCTTCTGAAAATAAATATCAAAGCACGCTTAAATAAGAAACCAAAAATTCGCACACAAGTAGGGTTTGAACCTACGACCTTTGGCTAACCGGGCCAACGCTCTTACCAACTGAGCTACTGTGCAGTTCATCCAACCGTGTGAAATTCCTGGTCTCTTTTGTCTTACGTCATTGCGTGACGGCAGCGACCTGAGCTATCTACCCGAGCTGCATTGCAACAGCAGTGGGCCAAGTAGTAACTCTTTACAGAATAAATTCAACTTGAATGATGACGCTTCGCTATTTATATTCTGTAAAGAATAACTTCTTATTTGAACTTGTATAAGCGGGAAAAACACTGAGTGTTATATTGCTTCTTAATTTACACAATGCTTTATTAGGGGTGGGTTTTCGTGTTTGGTACCTACACAACCGTTTTTTTTAAAACAATAATCAATGAAATGTCTAAAGCTTATTCACCTATGAGTAGCTGACGTGTAGGTATGAAAGGTTTAAAAGTGAAAGTTTCTTTCTGGTTTTAATGTTGGCCCAAAAGATAAGGAGACATGTTCGGCCCCCTAAGGGCCAATAATACTGATTTTTAAACTTTGACGTTCATAAATGGTATTTTCTGTCCTAAATTGAATAAATTGTTCTTGACTTTGACCTCGTACAAATTATGGTGCGAGTATAAGAGGCACAAGCATTACTATTTTACACGTGTACATTTTATTGTGGACGAGTACCTAACCTACACAACAGCTTGATCTAGACTGACTTGCGCGTAATATCAGGTAGAAACTTCCTGAAGCTGTTGTCTTCACGTGAGCTTCGAGATTACCAAATCTCTCGTAAAGCTGTTTACAAGTTCACGCTTGTTTGTTGTTTACCTCATTGCTGTGGTGCCGCGCGTGCGTCGCCAGCCGCGTACACCGGTCTCCGCCCACAGAGTACACGGATGGGTTCACGCTCAGGTACTTCCCGTTGCCGCAGCCTGGAAGTAAACAATTACTGTTATTAAACAGCTCTTTGATTACGTCTGTGTATTGGTTCGAGAAGGTTCGAGATGTTTTGGAAGTTGGGGTGCCTTGGGGACACGTGAAGAGGTTATATTATCCCCGGGCGCCGTAACAGTAGGTTATAACATTAAATAAAAATGAATAAATAAATTGTTTCAACATACACATCAGTTACCTGGCCACACTAGTTATTCGAACCCGCAACCGCCTGGTTTAGAAGTCCGTGGCGCGAACCACTACACCAAGACGGTCTGTCACCAAGACATTAGTTTAAGTATGTATTAGTACCTACTGTTGATTGTATTTACTAAGATTTTTAAGCAAAACTCCGTAGTAAATAGGTATTGTTATTGATTACATGTATGTACCTGACTATGACTTGGACGACGATTGAGAAACGATACACAAAAAAACTTACAGCACAGATTATACATATAATAGTTACTACACGTAGTATAAGAAGTATAGACGGTTCAAATGCGCTAAGAGAAAAATAGGAAGAGTACGGGGTATAGAAAGAAAAATAAATAACTTTGCTAGTGGGTAATACACTAGGGTTATTAAGGTACTTTAAAATAAGGACTTTACATTAAAAAAATCTAGCAACAGTGATTAACATTAAAATAAAGTATGCTGTGTTCTGTCTAAGTTAACTGTAAAGCGGTACCGAGTACGAGTAACACCCACGCCTGACATTTACCTATTTGTACCGCGGGAACATTATCATTAATTAATGGGCAAACCTATTACCCGCTAAACACCTTGTTTACTTTCATGTGGGCAGATTGAGATCTTAAAAACCCTCGCCGTCTGATCCTGGCAAGTTTTTCCAAAGCATTTTGTTCAAATGTTACGATAACATTTTGAAAGTATTGATGCGAAAGTGTGTGGGATTTTTATTATTGTTACGTGCCCACGTTACAATGCCCATTTGCGAATGTAACCTTTTACATAAAATGATTATTATTGTTTTTTCATTATTATGAACGTGCATTCATAGTCGTCAACGTTACATACTATTAACATTTATTTTTACACACTCATTTCATTTATTTATGTAACTTAGTTAATATAAATTCAATGCAAGCACGAAGAAACACTTTTACATTCAGATTTATAAAACCCAAACCACATGTTACTACCACTAAATAATTGAGCATCGCTACGTGTAGTAAGTGTTTTTCCAATTGTTATATTTTCAAGCTATTCTTTTTTACTTGTAGTTATTTATTCATTATATTCGTTATCGATTAAAAAGGCGATATCTTTAAAACATTACATACCGTTCGAAATAATAATAACAATGTTACTTGGGTAGGTACCTACCTTGGGTAGAATACCTAACATACTTTTGAGTGCTGGCGTTTCGCACATTGGCACTTGCTAAGGAAAATTACCCGAGGCACGCAGCTTAAATTTATTATGGAGTCTATTAGAGACCTTTGAAGGGCAGATTGTGGAGGAAATTGAATTCATTAAGTGTAACCCGCTACTTAGAAACGTTGCAGCTCATATTGCATATGGAATTATTTATTTTTAGAGCTTTTGTACAGGTTTGTAGCGGCTGAAGAGCGAGATGATTACGAAAACGTTTTTGCGATTGGAATTTACTTTAATTACAACTAATTTATCTATACTAATAGTATAAATGCGAAAGTGCGTCTGTCTGTCTGTCTGTTACTTCTTGACGCTTAAACCACTGAACCGATTGAGATGAAATTTGGTATGGAGACAGTTCGAGACCCTGGACAGGACATAGGCTACATTTTGTCGCGATATAAAAACATTAAGGGGGTGAAATGGGGTATGAAAGTTTATATGGAAAATCCAACTCTTGCGGTCAAAGTCGCGGGGAACTACTAGTTACTTTATATGTTCATTACGAGATGACCAATGCACTACGAATTGTGAATTATAAACGCATTGTTCTACCGCCATCTATATCAGGGATACCCTTTTAGGAAGAAAAGTAAAGTTATTAGGTAGTTATGCATTACTTTTTTTATAAAGTAACCCAACCTATTTTTAATTTTAGGTAGATTGTTAATTCATATTTTCATTTTGAGATATTGGTACCTACTCTTATTAAACAAGATGCTTTACATGACTCTATAGAGTGTGTTTTAGTCTTACCATACTATTACATAAATGTAGTTGTACATAAAACTAGTTTCTTTTCATTCTTGTTTGTTTGCGTATGTAAGTTTGGCTGCCTCGTTGGTCTAGTGGTCAGCACGCTGGGTACTATCCACGAGGTCCCGGGTTCAAATCCCGGGTCGGGCCGAGAGTGTTTGGGTTTTCTGTCTTGAAATTACTCAGACACAGCTCCGGAGTCAGGAAGTTGGTGGTGTTAACACCCCCGTGCCTTGCTCGGTCAAACATCGTCGACCAGGCACGGGCACATGTATAGCCTTATTACTAATCACCATCGTCACCTGGTGCCTCAGGAACCAGCGTGCTGACCAGACCAACGAGGCTTGCATGTATTATGGTAATTGCGTGCAATCTTTTTAAAATAATGATCCAGTTCCTTCCGCTGCCTCTTCTTAACACTAGCTCACAATCTGTCCTAATCTGTCCCAAGGAACGTTGTGCCGACTGCCGACATGTCTACACGCTTAAATGAATGATTTGTGACTCACCAACATCACTACGTGTACGTACATGCATATATAGATGACATAGACTCACCAACATCACAAACAAGGCTACCCGGCTCGAGCCCGGACAGGAACGTACGCACACCCGGCGCGGGCGCACGTATAGCCTCGTCTCCATCGTCGCCGGCTTGCTCGTATACGTCGTGCACGTACGCGCGCTCGAGCGCAGCGCCGCGCGCCGCGGACTCGCCCGCGCACGCGCCGTCCGCGCCGACCGCGCCCGCCCCGCCATCCGCCATCACCGCACCGCCATTGCACCGCGCTGTGGATGAAAAGCATTGTGATAAATAATTTTCTAAATACAGCGTGTCCTGGTTTCGACTGGCGATAATTTATGGGCTATTAGATCATCAAATGTTATCGACAAAAAACCCCCATGTTGGGGGTCTAGCTCCCCACCTCTTGAAATGGCAGCTATTTTTGTTATTTAAAAAAAATGCTATTTCTATGGATCTGGAGGTCTTAAAAGTAATGAAAATGATTCTGTTGGAAGGTAAAGTTTAAAGAAATCTTGCTAAAAATTCAAAACAGTCAATAGTTTTTTAAATGCAAAAAAATCATAAGGATTATGTCTTTAAAATTTGATAAATAAAAGGCCCCTTAAATGGTAACTAGTCGAAACCCGGACACCCTGTATATAAATAGAAAAACTAATTTAATGACCCAATCACTTACACATCAACGCGCTGCCCAAATTACAGGTATTTGAAACTAGAAAAGTACCATAGCTTCCTTTAATAGTGTAGGTGAGCACTAAGAAAGGATTGTTGTAAATTCATTCTTCAACATTCCAAGTTTGTATGAAAACTCATTCCAATTTTGTATGAAACTCCGTCTGTTTTAAAGCTAGAAATTAGTATTAGGCTATTTGAATACAAATAAGGGAGAAGAATTTTGGAGTTTTTGAAAATTTTACCTCTGAGGGTTGAAAAGGGGGAGGAAATTCGTATGGGAAATTCGACATTTGCGCGGAAAAAGTCGTGGGCATCGGCTAATAATAAATGAAAAAAAGAAAATACATTTATTAATAAATGGACATCACATAACACATGAAAATAAAAATAAAAAAAACATAAAGGGCACGGGTATAAAACAAAAAACTCAGTAAAATTAATGGAAGTAAACCAAATAAAGGTTTCATATGTGTGGGACTAGCCCTAAGCAAACCGATGTCGTCGAATCATCAGCCATGTTATAACAAGATCAACAATATAACGAAATTATTTCATTCTCAATCAATGTACGGTTCCGCTTTTACTTCAAAAGACTTGATATTTTGGTTGTCTTTCACGAGTTTCATACGAGATTCTGAAATAATATAAGGTTGAGAATCTTCAGGTCGCAGGTAATAAATCCACCGATTCCTTCTGAAGACGTGACTACCGCTTCCGTGCACAGCTAAATTGAACTTTTGCGATGCTACGAGCTACGGCGTAGCGTCGTAGCACTGAATTAGGTGCAGCAGGCGCGCTGGATACGAAATATGAGGAGACTACGAAAATGCTACGAGATCGTGTCGCGAATTATTATGACTGATGTTATCGAAAAGACAAGTGTTTTTGGAACTTTATCTCGGACAATTTTTGAATAGTAAAAAAGTGTGAAAATTGAAAAAGAAGGATAGTCTAGCAATAACTTATTTTTACAAAATTGACAATTAATTCAATGTTAGAAAAGTGTAGTTTTTTATAATATTATTACATAATATTTATAGCGGTTAACGTTAGTACAGTCATCATCAAAAGTAGCTGAACATTAGGTTCTCGGTTCGCACTTGCAGAACTTTTAATACTATGTTTCCTTGAAATGCAAATAAGGCCCAGGAAGAAGCTTGTCACGGAATGCAAACACAAGGTGAGCTTACGCCTACCTCTGTTTTTGTACAAGAACTGCAAATGTAAAAATAGCTCTCGCCAATAGCTTATTTATTTCTTTCATTTTGCATTCTATTTCGAAACAGCAATAGATTATTTTGGAGGTCGCTGCAGCGTGCAGTACTTACTAACTCCATAATTGCTTTCTGTTTGCAATTTCAGAAATGCAGACTTTACGACCTTATCCGTTAGTTGTAAGTTTTCGATTTTTCGTTTTTATTACTCCTGCTGGTATTTTTACACGACTGCCCAAAAACGGATGTATAAACGGTGTAATGTATTCAGGATTCATGTAAGTATGTATGATTCTTTATTTGACTATAACTTCAAAACGCCTAAGCCGATTTAGATTTGTAGGGTATCGTTAGAATCCTTTCCTTTCCGAGTAACGATATCTAAACTGTTAAAATTGAAATAACAACAATTTGGAAAAATTATACCTATTATTTTTATGACAAAAAAAAATAAAGTCTTCAAATATTAAATATCCTTGAAAGGTCTTACTGCTTTACTCAGAGACGTTAATTAAAGTTAAACCTTCATTAAGTCCATCCTTTTCTATTTCATTGACATAGAAAGTGACAGAATGAGACTTAAATATAGATCAGAATTAATTGACGTCTCTGAGTGCGGCAGTTAATGTAACCAATTGCCCAGCAGTGGGATCTTACTTTACTTTAAAATTGTCACTAAAAGTGAAGTGGCGGTTGAAACTTGTACCATGTTTGGACTTGGTATTTGTTTGGCGTTGTTAATCATTATTATTAAAATATCTAAGCTGATCGCGTATATGTTATTCATTGTGGAACTCTCAATTTTAATGTGTTCATTTTAAGAAATACATTTTTAATTAATAAAACATAAAGATATATATTTTTTTTATTTTGTTTGTGACTGCTCAACGCCAACGCTCACTGTCACTTCCGAATAGGGCATCTCTTCCTCATTTGACCCTAATTAAACAAGATATTCCGGCCGGTCACCGCAGGCCGCAGGACTCGAGAGTAATTGCTATCCTAACGATGTTAAAGTAATCGAATGTGGAGGACGCGGTTGTCATGGTAACGCATCTGGGACAAAACCAGGGACTCTATTTTTGGATCACTCGCGTGCAGATTTCTACTGATTATCGTTCGTCATCTAAAAATCCGTAATTTTGAATCACTCGAACTGTCATTTTTTGTGTCTGTCAATATGAAGCATCGAGGACATATCCCACTAGAGGGTAAATGGCATTAATTTTGTTCCAGAAAAATTCCGCCAAATCCGAAAGATTCCGAATGAACCGACTGAATGTCAAACACCGTATTAGTGATAGTCAATAAGAAATTAGTATCGATAGTCGATGTTATTGTTTAATTTAATGGGAACAATATTTTATTACACCTAAGGTTAACTTTTCACTAATGTGCAATATCCTAAATATAATATCTGATTCTTGTTCCTAAGAAATTTAAGTTAGTCATCAAATTAACCATTTAAAGTATGAATCATCAAAATTGTTATCAATCTATCCCTATTTCCCTTGGTCACGCCATCACGCGTGAACGGCTGGAACGATTTCACTAATTCTTTTTTTGTTGTTTGTTATTGTCAGAAGAAGGTTCTTATGAAAGAAAAAAATAAGAAAATTGCGCGGAAAATTATTAAATTCAGGAATACTTAACCACCATATAAAATTATTTCTAATCAAACCTTTGCGCTTTGGACGTTAAAACATTTTGAATGTAACCTTATGACGTTCGACCACTGACCTCTATAATACAAATACGCTGGACTGCATACTGTCAACCTAACAATGAAGCCATTTAATTATCGCAATTTTGGCGCTGACTTATTTCTTTTATTAGTATGGTTTGCCATAAAGATTTTCTATCTATTTGAAGGCTCCTAAAGATTCCTCATTCGCTTCTCATTACATCCATTCATCACCTTTATTATCGTCACACACCTTACAGTAATAGAATTGATACACATATATATTTACACACGCAAACATCCATACTCTTTGCTTTCACTACGCATCTCATTGTTTATAATCCATTAAACCAAGAAAACTATCAAACGTCATGTCAAGTGTCAGCGTTTTGTTATTTGCAAGAAAATCAATAATTCTTACAAAACCTTCCTCGGTATAGGTAGGTTAATGTCATTTTTGTAAAGGTATTGATTCTAGTGCGCGAGTGTAAATATTTGTGTTATCGATTATATCACTATACCTCCGTGCTGCCAAAGTACTAAAATAATTATTGTGTAATGTAAACTGTGCACATAAATGTCGATAAGTCGTATAACCAATTCAGCGCAACACTAGTAACGAGTGTTAACGAATAGAATGAGATGACATTATGTGCTAACAACTTAGTGGGAGCAAGATGAGACTTAAACGTTAGTACGCTTGACCGATTTATCTTGAGCCGTAGGAAAATTTTATGAACTTTTTAAAATTGCATAATTACTATTACTTAACGATGAAATGACATCACATCCGTTTTAAAATTCGATGTTTTGCTTTTTTTCTTACAACACAGTATAGAACAATACGACATTATGTTAATTATTTCTCAAATCTCATTTTTTCGTAACAATTCAAGTATTCACGTTGACATACCACACAGATCAATTGGTTTTTGACATACGGTTTTAACAGAACTGACACCTTCTATTGCGGTTGTCAGAGCAGATAAAGTTTCGGAGTAAAATAGTTTTTACTTCGCCTCTAGTAGGATATGTCCTCGATGATATGAAGTATGTCATGCGACTTAGTAGACGAGTGAAATTAAGTCGCATTCGCAAATAGTATGTCACGCGAGTGATTCAAAAATAGAGCTCCAGGTCGCGCAATGGACGTGGATTCAGTAGGTAGGATTTTAATTCGCAACATTAGTACTAAATCTCTTCAATCTAATTTACAATTTCATAAAAAAGGTATGTCAGCATGATTTAAGAAATAAGGATAAATTACAACTTACGAGTGCGCGCACGAACTATGGAAAGAAAACGATATTGTTTTAGGGACTGCAGTTGAACAATAAATAACCAAATTATATCAAAAAATGTGAAAGTTTGACTATGTACAAGGCTAAATTAAGAGAATTGGTAAGCACACTGTTATTTTGTATTACGAACTAGCGCTTTAGATTAGAGGCAATTATTGTTAAAATATTATATTTATGAACGTATCTCATTTTAATTGAACTGTAATAGTTTTTATAAGAATAAAGTCCTTAAACCTAGGTATGCATATTAATTACTATACTGTACTGAAATTTGGTGTATTCAGTTTATGATCACGTCGTGTGTTTCTCATTAAATGAATTGTGGTTCCACCATTTTGACAAAAAAATTGTGGGACCAATTTCTTTTTAGAATATTTTGAAATTTTATGAGTGTAGAATTTTATCATAAAGTTATAAAATAATTATATGGTATAATTTGAGTATTAAATTCTATTCATGTGATATTAGGAAAACCTGACGGGTCCAGCCATCTTGACGTTCATGCATAGATTAGTGTAGTTAGTTTGCTTGGCATGTTCGTTTTCTTAGTATTTTTTCAGACACTTTCTATAGATGCTTTATCTCAACATTTTTGTACTAAGCGATACCCATAAACGATAAAAAAGTGCTCTCTTTTTTACTTTATAGTTTATTATAGTAAAAGGATGGTGAATAAAATGTCATACACCTACTTAGCCTACTGCCTCTGTCTACACTAGGTCACGTCGTCCTGCAATCTCTGGGGAACTTATGGTGCACCGATCGGCTTGTAACCACGTTATTGTATCAGCCGGTCGCATTGATAAACAATTCTAATAAACGCATTTAGGCCGCCACTGTAGGAGATTGAACTGGTAATTAATGAAGTAACTAGATTCTAAATAGTTTTCTTTGTGGCTTGCGAACATTTTATGGTGCTGTTTTATTTCAACATATTAACACTGCCTGTAATTAACCTGTCAAACCCCATAAGATCTAAGAGACCTAAAACATTTTTTATTGTGTCTGGGAACATGATACGTGAAGTTTCAAAATGAAAAGATTTTACAGAGTTTTAATTTAAGCAGTCTCAATATAAAAAAGGCGAATATGGCTATCAACATTTTTTTTTGACAATGGAGTCTTCACAGCAATCGAGAAAAAATTGGCTTCCCATGCATTTTATGGAGGTAGCATAATAATTTGTATGGAGAAACTAATTTTTTTTAAAGATTTTGTTCATGACCCCCATGGATAAAGTATTTTAGAAAACCAAGTAAGGTGTAATTTTAGAAATCAAAATATGCATCATTATATCAAAGTTGCAACTAAGATTAAATCGATAAAGCTTATCAATAAACTGATAAAAATGTAGTCACACCGACTACGAGGTGTTACTATTAGCAGGCATCTCTCACTCAATGTACTTGCGCGCGTTAATAGCCTACTCTCGAGCGCACCGACGGCGGTGCGTAAATCAGTAGGCTGCCAACAACCGACGGGCGCGCGCGTACGCAATGTTGAATTATTTGTGTTATGGTCGATTCGTTTTTATGCTAACTAATTAAGTAATATGATTTATACATCTGGTATTTACTATACAAATGCAACCAGAAGCATAATATGTTCTGAATTAGTCTCAGATTTAAATAAAATTTTGGACTTACATATCAGAGTCTCGAACGTTTGAACTTTTTAAATCTTTTAATAAGTCATCATAATTTACGGCAGACTGAAAGTTCCCACAGATGCTTTTTATAACTATGTATGAATACATTTTTGAAAATAATTTAGCACAGAACAAAATCTTAGATCTTGTTTTCCACATTACCACTTATTAAAACTGTAAAACACTATATCAATGTAAAACATTTTAAACCAAGCTACAAATAAAATAGGCCTTGTATCAAAAGAGGCAACCCTGACTTTATTAGTTTTACTCCAAGGTCGCGTAGCTGCAGAAGAATAATAACGTAATGTTCGAAACTTAAGGCACATTTTCGGGCGCAGCGGTCTGCGACAAAAATTTGTAGGCTATTATAAGAGTAGGTATGGACGATTTTCCTTGGAGTGATTTATCTGATACATAGTAACTTTTATATAATCTGTGCTATTAGCTTTATGATAAGCATTGTAAACATTATTGATGTTATGATTACCTAATATTGTATTACTTATACTATAGTTATGTAGCTTGCTATTATGTCCATGCGACTTGCATGGAAACAGCAAAATTGAAAATTAGACCGTCTTGTTGGTTCATTCTATCCGACTGCGACAGATGGAGGGTAATGTTTTGTTGTTTAGGGTAAAAGAAAAAAGATATTCTCAAAATAAATATACTAATCAATTCTGTCTAGGGATATTCGGATAATAACATACATGTGTAGGTATATTTTAATAAATTTTTAGTAAATTGAGGAAATCCAAAATATCCCTAGACAGTGTTGATGTGTGTAGTACATATCACTTACTTTTAAGTTCTTTTTGAACTTAAAAAACAAGATCTAAGGTTTAAAACTGTTTACTATGCTATTACATAAATTGTATTACACGTTTTTTTATTTTATAACACAAACAAAGCAGTACAAATGGCGGACTTAATACCTTAAGGCGTTCTCTACCAGTCAACCATTGGGCGGGGCAGAAATGGTCGTTATAGGTAACGACATTTTAAAATCAGTTCACATAATATACCCGGCTAATATCTGTTAGTATTAGTCGTTAAGCCTGTCAAAGGCTTTAGGGCGGCTTGATAACATCTGATAGTAAGGTTTGTCACTTGCCTTACAGACACCTCTCCACCAATCCGCACTGAGCCCGCGTGGCGGAGTATGGCTCGTACCTCCTCATAGTTGAGGTGAGGCCTTTTCCCAGCAGTGGGATCTATATAGGTTGACTTTACATAATATAAGTTCCAAAAAATTACCCCTCTGTTATTATGTTTAAAAGCCATAGAAAGTTAGGGGCTAACTACCTACTAAATTGATTTCGATATAGCTGCATGCGTGTCAAGCTACATAAAATATGATAAGTACCTAGCTATGTACTTGCAGTACCTACGTGGGTGCATCTAAATTATGCACCAAGTATAACGGTTGTTGACGTTCTATTTCTGGCAAACGCAAGCAATCCGTTTACATTTACCCCGTTGTTGGCTGTATATATTGGTAAAATGGTATTGGACATGCGACATCGCTGATCGGTATTTGATTTGTTATCAGTTAAAGATGTCTAGTTGAGATTTTTCGGAAGTTCATAAATAGGTAATTAAATAGGTAATTAAATAGGTAATTGGTAAAATAGGCCCGGAGTTTCTACAAATGATGTAAGGCAGGACCTACGAAAGATTAGGATACTGGTGGGCACCATGTGGGATGCATAGTCAGGAAGGAAGACGGCTAGTGTATCTATAAGTAGGTAAGTTTTAATGAAAAGTTCCCAGGGCCCTTAGACAATGTGCAATCTTTTTACAGCGTACTTCGCTATCGCCAAAGTAATGTTCAAAATATGTAAGCAAAACTCACGTGATGTTTCGATGGCTTATGTCAGTTAGAAACTTTTTGTAAGCGATAGCGAACTTCGCTTTAAAATAAATTGCATCTTATCTACGGGCCAATGGCATTTAGTTGATTTCTCTAGAGACATGAAGGTTTGTATCAATCAAAGATCCTAAAGTGGGCAATAAAAACATTACAAAAAAATATGCGAATTCCAATAACACTTAAATGTTGTTGGCAGGTTCTGGGTATCTATAATATTTTGTTGTGACACAATTACTGTTTGGTAAATTTAGTAAATATATATATATATATATTTAAATATGCTTAATATTTAAATCCCAATGAACTTGCAAGACTAATTCAGGTAGCTACAGGAGTACAGGCAGTTCAGGCATGCGATGTCGCGGCCGCGCGCCACCGCTGTTTTCTTTGGATCTACTTATTTACCATCTATGAATAATATGTGATTTATGGGGCAAGGGTAGGGCTGATACATTCAAGATTATACTTTTATTCGAGTTACATTTTTGTGGCCAGTGCCACAAAAGTACCTAAAGTACCTAGCACAGTCTAGGTTCAAAGCAAATTTACTCGTATTAGTTGGGGGAGCCTAATCGCTGATCTCTAACACTAATGTATGGGTAAAGGATACAATGACCATCATAGCTGCAAAGGATTCGCACCGATACGAAGTAGTTAATTTGTATGACGGGTCTACGGGAATTAGCGGTGTCTATGTATATTTCTTGATTTTGCACTAGATACGTGGAAAACATCAGAGAACGGTTACTCAACAAATATGATTTATTTTTTTCAGTAAAGCTTTGAAAAATCTCGTAGTCACCGAACTATACATGAATAAATTTGAAGCAACCCTAGTATCTTTCGGAATAATGAAACATTGTTCCAGTACGCGTTGTACGATAACTAATAATGTTTTAAGATTGAAGAAAATTCAATTCGGTGGCGTCTTATTTTTCTGGAATAGTTTTCGAAATCATTGAATACGAGACTAATGTTAAATATACGAGTCTAGAGGTACATATTACGACTTAAATCATGGGATCGTGGTTGTAAATAAGATATGTATATTACTACATCTTTTCAGATTTGTGACATTACTTCAGAATCTTAATGTAAAAATAATAATCCTGTAACAATAAAAGGCTCCCACAAACCGGGAAGTGGGTCGGGCAAACATATAAATTTTATTTTGCCAATGCAGAGGGATTAGTGTGGTAACCATTTTTGTAGCTGTTGCATTTCTATCCTCGTCATTCAATGTGGATTACGTCTGACAAACGAGATTTCACTGCCGCGTCAGTGGTTTTTGTTTTCATTAATTTTAAATTATATACCTACTAGTGGTTCCCCGCGACTTCGACCGCAAGCGTTGGATTATCCACATAAACTTTCACCCCCCATTTCACTCCCTTATTGTTTTATATCACGACAAAATGTAGCCTATGTCCTTTCCAGGGTCTCAAACAGTCTTCATACCAAATTTCATCTCAATCGGTTCAGTGGTTTAAGCGTCAAGAGCTAACAGACAGACAGACAGACACACTTTTGCAGTTATAATATTATAGTATGGATTCGAATGTATGTATATTTATTGGTATATTATTAGTAGTTAGAGGTCAGTCTTTTCATTTGGTCTTAGACGAAACCATAACAACCCTTTTTTAAGGTTATAATAAACAATGACACACGAAAGACTACTAGGCACTTACTAGTTCTTAGATTTTTGTGCCCTTTCCATTTTTATTTTGAATCTAACTGAAGTCTGCTTTAGATTGTATCTAGAAAAAATCTCTAAATTTATCGAAAATATTATATCCATATGTTGACGATCCGCGGTGGTCCTACAAAAGTATACCTAGTCCTGTTTTCGATCAAACAGTAAAATATTTACCCTTGAAACTTTATTTAATCTTGGATAACTAGTGGTAACTTATCTTGGTACTTACTTAGTTTGTATGAACTATACGTCTCATTGTATCTGTTCCTTTCACAACCATTCGATGTTATAAATTTAAATGAGCCATTTGTAAAATGACAGTCCTTTTTTGGCTGTAGGCAATGTTAATAAATATTGTTTGTTTACTAAATCTTAAGAGATGTGGATTGATATAAAATAATAAAATAAAATAAAATGGTGCTTACTTTTTGTGCACTTTGAAAGCACAATAACAAGTGACTCCCTATTACAATGGCACAAGTTTGATTCGAGTATTGTTCCCGACCCCGAAGTATTGATGTCATGTAAAACAGTAACTTCATTGTGCCGACCTCGAGATACTGCATCAGGGGACAAATCGTATTTATTGCTCCATTTCCAGACGTGATGAAACTTTATTACGATCGGTTTTCCCGCCATTCAGACAAGTGCAGGCTTTATTAAATTGACATCACGCCTTTACGTTGAATACGTCGCCTTTAAATTCATGATGGGATTAGTACGACTTGATTAAAAGAATTTCACCAAAAAGTAACACCAAAAAAGTATAAGGCTACCAAAGAAATCTGTGGCCACCGAGATCATCAAGTGGCAGTCACCGAGTGGCATCAAGGCTAAAGTGACCTTCTGCTAAGTTTTTATTTGTAGAAACGGTTATTACTTGTACATAGCTATGAAAATTTTCTTCAAAGGAACTTTATAACTTCTACAATGTTGATATGTAGATATGGTTTTTTAAAATTGTAATTTTAGTATTACATACGAGTATCTGTTTGACTAATTTTGGTTTATTCCTTTACAACATTTAACACACAAGCACAGTATTTGTTGCGCTATGACCAATTGCCCAATTAAACTCTTTTTAATACCTAAAATTCGAAGTCATATCCCAGGCAATCATGCTACGCTATTTCGTGTTTTTTCATGATTGAAATAAATAAAAAAAGGAACCCAATTTGAACTAAAATACGAGACTAAAATTATCGTGCTAATAAAAAAAGCTTTAAAAATAGACTCATTCAAAACAAGAGAGGTGAAACTCCAAAAAGTCCTGGCTGGAGACAAAATTAAAAAGTGTAAAATGAGAACTGTTCGGGTGCAGAGCGGTCGTCGGCCCCGCGACCTACTTCGCCTGCACGCCGGCGCACCATAGCTGGATGTGACCCTGGATGCTTCCAATACAGCTGCTGCAAAAATCCTGAGCTATTGTAGTAACGGCCTTAACACACTAGACGTGGTACGCACGCACACCAAGCTCAGAGTAAGAAAAATAGCTGGCACGAAAAGCACATCATAGTAAAAAACAGTGTAACAACTAAAACACCCAAAAAAGATACAGTAATTTAACCTATTTCTAGTTCTGACTCATTCGCAATAAATGAAATCATTCTGACATGCATATTTATCTAAAAAAAATCATTTTTTTGCATTTGGAATAGGGGTCATTTTGGGATAAAATTTACAGAATGTGCTGTGCTCTGTGCTACTGTTGACATAGGGCATTTCTACTGTCTCTTGTTTGGGCTGAAGCCTGTTGGGTCAATTTTGTCGTTGCTCGTAGTTTACAACGAAACAACGTAGTTTAGATCATTAGAACTTTATGTTGTCTCGCATCAGTTTTGAGGTAAGTTCCAAACAAAGAGCTCTAAAAGAGGTATTCCGCTTCACTGAACCACATTACTGGATAATAGAATTTGGCACCGATTCTTCACGATCGCCTGTAAGTCTGTAACGTTAGATATGCAAAAATGCAAGGATACGCAGCACGGTTATCGGCCCACTGACCCAGATAGCGGTGCGGGGATAGGCGCAACCTTTATCGGCTTATTAACTGATGGCACAGGGACAGGTCCTTTGGAACGGTCCATTTATGGAGGGATTTATGTATATGGTTGAGATTAATTATAATTAACAGTGGACTCGATTCCTATGTGCCTTGTCTAAGATGAAATTTAAGTTCAGTCTGTCTCTTTCTCTGCAAAACAAACTATAAGAGACATACTAGTACTATAATAATTTAGGAACGTCAGACGAAACAGCTGTCCGTTGCTAAGGAAATTAGAGAATCCATTGACAAATTGGTAGGGATGTCATTCGATGATGACTAAAGTTGGATGAAAACACGCAAAAACTTGGAAAAATACTTAAAAAATAGCATCCCTTAATGTGACGTTTCTAATTCATTGGCGTCTGTCTCTGTTCTCGTATGATTAGAATAGAAAGAGAGAGACTAAACTTAAATTAATTCTTAGACAGGGCACATTGAAATCTAGTCCAGTAATATCTTACAGAATTCATTTAGAAATTGGATTTAGGATGTGCTATATTAAATACGCGACATTCATTCAGTAGAAAATAAATTGAAAGAATGATTAAGAGAAAACAAATGTTCAGCCCGAGTATAGAGACACTTAGGTATAGTATCGGTAACTAGAGGTTTGACAAAATAAATCCTTCTTTAACTACATTTATGTGAAAGAATAGTAACTTTTAATTGAAGCCATATACAATCATACGATTGGCTTATCTACTGTGCTGTGGCGTTTGCTAATTCAGTCATTCAATTTGATTAGGTATCTGGATTCACCTTCCCGATCAATTTCATAACTATCTTCTTCACTATTCTCTTCTAAATCCCGATTATCATGTTCGTTTGATAGAATTATACCGCTTCATAAATATATTAAGTGTTTGACGTGCAGCGGTTTGTAAAAAATAGTAAGAAAAATATTATAAATCGAAGCTAATAAAAATTGAAATATGTACTATAACCAAAGCCCCGTACCATGTAGTAACAACGTTTTAGTTAATATCAGGCAAATTATGCAGAAATGCAAGGATACCGCGTGCCCGGCCGCGGCGGCCGGCATGGTGACCTAGTTTACACCGAAGATGGGCCGGTACACCCCCAATAATTTAGACTGGTTAATAGTATAAAATGTTGCTAGCAGCTGGACAGTTATTGGTTCTAACTTATTCTGATATTAATACTGGTAAGATTCTCCAACCAACATTTTCGGCTACGGTGGCCAATCCCAACGAAGATCATCCAGATACATAGAGGCTCATACAATATACTCCCTGTTTCTTCGCTTTTTTAGTTGGTAATCCGACTGGAGAGAGTTCAGGCGCAGGATAAACAGTTTAACGTGCTTTCCGAGGCACGGGGGTAGTAACACCACCAACTTCCTGACACCGAAGTTGTTTCTGTATTATTTAAGACAAAACGAATTTCTGTCTGACCCGGGTTTAAAACCCACAAGCGTACCGACCACTAGACCAACGAGGTAGTCACAGAACACAACACATTCTACTGTTGATAGCGATAACTGCTTCAATCCACAGAATAGCTATTTTTCTAATAAGAAAGTATGTAAGTAGGTATTTCAAGAAGACTGACAATAAACAAAAGTTTATAGAGTTGTTTTTCATAAATTCTGTGAGCCAGAACTGCATATTTTCTTTTCGCAAAACTTGATGTTTTATAAAGACAGTAATTACAATTACATAGAACCTAATTCTTGATAACAATAATAAAATATTATGTAATATACGAGTATATACTACATTCTTATTTATTTAAGTTTAAATAAGAATGTAAGTATACATTATTAGGTAGGTAGGTATACCGCCCACAGTTTAAAGAAAACTGCACCTCGCACAAAATTGCGGTTCCATTTATTATACGTTGGCAACATTTAACGCGTTCGCTTTCGCACTCGACGGTTAACGGCTGCGCGGCTGAAACTTTGAAGTGCCCGTCTATTTACCGTGGTAATAAGTGCGCCAGTATTTTATAATGCCCAATTACCAACTTGGCCGTAATAAAGAACTTTGCTGTTGCACTGTACCTCAACGAAAGAACGAGGTTTTTTCGTAAGAATTTCATGTGGCGCCCAACGTGGTGCCGGCCCTACGGATAAACCTGCATTATTATGTCTTTTTATTTTAAGTATAAAGTTCTTAGGTTATTGCGAATAATTATTATAGAACTTAGTATTTTGTAATGTAAATGGTGCTTACCAAAGCCACAAATCAAACGGTGTATACTAGCTTCTGACTGCATAGTGTTCGGAATGTTGTCGCAAGAGGGATTTTTTTATTTTTTGCGAGGTTTTTCATTGATGCTTCGCTTCTATTAGTCTTAGCCTGATGTTCAATTCGAACAACCTGTTTCTAAGATTAGCGCGTTTAACCAAACAAACAAACTCTTCAGCTTCATAATATTAGTGCAGTTTTATTCCAAAACTTGAATTTAGTTAATCATTATGACCTATCAAGTTTTCTGCGAGAAGGTTTCTTCGCTTGATGTCTGTATACAAACGTTATAGTCAAAACATTGAAAGCATTGAGAGTCGAACTAATTTCCAGCAATTTCAATTTAACAAGCCAATAACGAATCAACTTCTATTTAACACCCGAAAAGTTGAGATTGAACTACGAAAATAGTAAAAATATGTTTCTTTGCAATTCTGCAGCATTTTGCAGATTGAAAGTTGAATGAACTCAGCTAGTTCAAACGACCAATGGGGTGTCCGCACGCGCATTGCGACGACCTCATTGGATAGTGCATTCGGTGTTGCCAGTAAAAAGTATGCAAACTACCCGTTGTAATGTTTCAGCTGTCTCTTGTGTGGCCGCACGTGGTTTACTAATAGCACTTTTTGAGTTGTCCGACTGCAGTTTATGGATGCAACTGTGTAATATGTAAATAGCTAAGCCTGGCACTAAAACACCGGTATAAATATTAGGATTAGGAATAGAATTAATTAAAAGCAGTAATTGTTAGTTAGAACTTGAAGTAACAACTTTTATGAATAAGTTTACCTATTTCCACAAATATGTCTTATGACACTCTGATCATAATAACACATTAAACGTCGAAAGTAAACTTAACCTATTTGTTTCTTGCGTTTACGCAATTAGCTGAACTTATTAAAACACAATTTTACATACTTTGCGTATCCCATTGCTGGTTCACAGCACATGATGATTTTAACTAAATTTATTAATTAATTTCCTTTCAACATTTAAAATGTTAGTGGCGATCTATACCTACGCATTATAGGATTTAAAGTCCCCCAAACCTGGTCTAGGAGGGACATGAAAACGTCTCGCAGTTGTCAGTTTCATGCAATATTTTTAGATTTTTGATCCTCCTAGCCGAGTTTCGACTACAGCGGCCAATCTCAACAGAGATTAGCCAACTGTGCGGGAGATATTATAGTACACAAGTATATGCGCAATACACAGGTGCACTCTCTGTTCCTACACCCTCATAGTTCGGTGAGACGGCAATCCGTCATAACCGGAGAGAGATCTGGCGCGGGACCAAAGGCTTAACGTGCTTCCGAGGCACGGGGGTGTTAACGCCACCAGTTTCCCGGCTCTGGAGCTTCATCTGAGTTATTTAAGACAGAAAAACCAAAAAAGCGGCCCGATCCCAGATCCCATATTACCCAGCGTGCTGACAAACGAGATAGTCATACTATCTACAGGTAGGTATGGTTATTTAACCCAAGCTCGTTGCAGACAATGTAACTGACACGTGGCAGCATGACATAACTTATTCCTTAGCCGGTAGTTAAACTGTGTTACATTCAGATGCAACTTGTTTAGTGCTACGCGCCATAAAAGTTAGACGTGGAAAATATTTGTGTAAGAAAAAATCTAAAATTGTTGTTTCTTCATTAATATGCAACTCAATAGGCATTGTTTGACACCAGTCAGTGTCTTAATGCCTCGAAGATTATAACCGCAGACGGCCCTATAACAATTGATATTTACTTGAAGAAGGATTAATATTGGGATGAGCTAAAAATCATAAAATTAAATCGTTGCACTTAAAGCTCATCGACCGTTCTCAGATGGGACACGAACCTACGACCTCTCGCCATCCAAGCGAATGCTTACCCAAGCTACCAACCGACACGTCTTGGTATGCAAATTTTATTTTAGTAAAAATTTGCATAAAAATTATAAAATAAATAATCTATACCAATATTATAAAGCTGATGAGTTTGTTTGCTTATTTGGTTGAACGCGCTATACTCTGGAACTACTGATTCGAATCGAAAGATTGTTTATATGTTGGATAGTCCATTTATTTAGGTTACATGCTCTATTACATCATGCTACAACCAATAGGCATCATTAAAAAATGTTGCAAAAATAGGAAAAATATTCCTTCTGAGAGAACTGAACGCGGGCGGTGCCGCGTGCAAAAGCTAGTTATGGATAAAAACATAATGTACGTGTCAGTACTAACGTTACTCATAGGAGATATGACTCGCTACAAAGTCGCATAAGTACTGTATGTTTTTGATCCGTTTGATTTTTCTAGTTGCGAGTTCTTCTTGTACAAATTGTTGTACCAAGTAAACAGGAGTCCAGTTATTGAAGTATATCTACAAACTAAATTTTTGACACCTTTATTTCCCCCAATATGTCATATCTTTTTCATATGAAGGTTCTTCCTTCCTTGAGATTTAGATTTTCACTGTTTACCATTTTTGGATTCTTTATTAATCGTCATTTCGTAGATAACAATTTTAAAAGTACGTAGTCTATAAGCGTCTTTCACTGCATTTCAAAATATCTTGCATCTTTGCATTGTCACTAAATTAGTAGAGCGTTCTTATAAATCAGGTTCAGACTATTTGGATGCCACCCAGCAAGCGAATAGCTTAAGTTTTTGCTGTAACTACTCCACAATATTTGGGTCAAACCAGAACCACAGCCCAGAGAAATACACCACTCCGTATTTTGGGACACAGTTTAGTTTAGTACGCTACGCTACGGTACGTAAATAAGCAGTCACATTTTGGAACACTGTTTAGTTTAGTACGTTACTGTACGTAAATAAGCAGTCACATTCTGGGACGCTATTGAGTTTAGTACGCTACTTTACGTTAATAAGCAGTCATATTTTGGGACACTGTTTAGTTTAGTACGCTACTGTACGTAAATGAGCAGTCACATTTTGGGACACTGTTTAGTATAGTACGCTACTGTACGTAAAAAAGCAGTCACATTTTGAGACACTGTTTAGTACTCTACGGTACGTAAACAACAGTCACATTTTGGGACACTGTTTAGTACGCTACGCTACGTAAACAACAGTCACATTTTGGGACACTGTTTAGTTTGTTACGCTACCGTACGTTAATAAGCAATCACATTTTGGGACACAGTTTAGTTTAGTACGCTACGCTACGGTACGTAAATAAGAAGTCACATTCTGGGACGCTGTTGAGTTTAGCCCGCTACTTTACGTTAATAAGCAGTCACATTCTGGGACACTGTTTAGTTTAGTACGCTACTGTACGTAAATAAGCAGTCACATTTTGGAACACTGTTTAGTTTGTTACGCTACCGTACGTAAACGAGTAGTCCACATTCTGGGACACTGTTTAGTTTATGGCGTCAATAGTGGTAGGTAAAGAGTAAGACGTCAACAAAAGTTTATTTGTAGGATTTATTTAAAGTTATGGTAACTGATAATATTTTTTATAATTTAAGCAATAAAAGCAAATTAAATTCAGCTCACAAAAATTGATAGACCGTGTCATCCGTTAGGACTCGAACCCACGTCCTTTCGCTATCCGGGCGAATGCTCTTACCAACTGAGCTACGGAGGAAGTTATTTAGTCGACGAATTTTTGTAAGTGCTTGCTATTGCTACGCCAGTGAATCGGCGTTCAATCAACGGTCGATCAATTTTTGTGAGTGAAATTTAATTTAATTTTTATGTTAACTGCAAAATATCTTAAAGTCAAATTCTCTCGACTTTTTGGACTCCGAATAATCTATCATAAATAAATATGATAATCTATCATATTCATTTATAATTCAATAATTGTTGTACCAGAAATCTTTGTCTCATCTATCTGTGCTGTAATAGTTCGTTCTCCGCCAAATGTTGTTGATGGGAGATACGTTTTTAAACTTGTTACGTTTTGAATGCCGGCATTGCGATATGGAGTTTCTGGGGCAGTTATGCTTTGTGCACAGATACACCCAGATATTTGGGTCAACTAAATTGTTATTTTACAACAGATATAAAACGATACCAAATTTGCAAGTATTGATTAAGTTATTTGTTTTTTTTAGTTGGTAGAGTTCAGAAGAAAGGATATTCGAAAGGTTTAGTACAAGAATATTGTATAGTATAATATATTATATACGATTGTTATGCGGTGATTGTTTATTTTCGCCGTTTTTTAGTCATTTTGTTATTTAACAATTTTAGTTATAGGTAAACTAATTTCCCGTACTTCCTAACCAAATACCGTAATCACAATTTTATTCTCGAACTCCTATTTAATGAGAAGTCTCATAGTACTTCCATTATCAGCTTAGAACCATTAAATTATGACTCCAGGATGTTAACGCTTGAATGCTCAATGCTATACCAAAAACGGTAACGTGCCTAGAAAACCTGAAGAGTTACCTCGATTTCTCCAGGATCCCATCATAAGATTCCGACTTGGTAAATTTTGAAAATCGGTGTACATTAACGGAGAAATCAGTAAACATACGTACAGTCGAACACAGAATCTCTACTTTTTTTAAGACTGTAAAAAAAAGTCCCAGCCGCGCCGCGTAGCATCTGTCTGTATAGAGGCGAGTTCGCGATATGATTTCAAAAACTCAACGAGGCAACGAGGTTGAAATATAACGAAGAATGTTGAAGATATCGGGGATCTACTCCAAAAATATCAGACATAAATGACGTTTAATAAATAACGTTACAGCTAAATTGAACGCATGTGCAAGCAAGAGGGAGGGTGGGGGTAATCTCGTCAGCCGCTAACAGGATTCGCCTCTGGTGTAGCGCCCTTGGCGAATTTGCCACACTTTACTTCATTGTAACCTTTTTTGATGTATTTATACAGAGCTCTGCTGTATTGGTTATCAATAGTGGATTTTAAATAATGTAATGCTGAATGTAATTAGATCCATAATAAATAATATGCAAATCTAGCGTTAGGCCACAATAGAAAGATTTGTTCACAGCCTAACCAACCAAATTGAACCAACGAAAAGAACCAACGAAATTGACAATTTCGTTGGTTATTTTCCTGAACGGGAAGTTCAAAACGGGAGTTCCAATGTCCCATTTTATTATTGTTATTTGTTTAGCTAAATGCTTAGGAAATGAACCTAAAGGATGACGCGTCATACAAATATTGAATCATATTAGACTGATGTACAAATCAAACTCTTTGTTTCAGACTATTCATCCATAATTTGTTAGAAACAAGTATATATTTGTGTTAGTTTAGTATGCAATCATTACTTAAAAGCTTACATGTAGCTTTGCCTGCCTAAGTAATACGATATTACGATAAAAAACTACACAGTTTTTATCTACAAAGCTCTTTGCCAGAATTTTGGTAGCAACATTAATGCATTTTGTATCTACACGGGCACACAGCTCAAAGCTCCATTCTGCCCAACCTGTGTTTTATTAAAAAAGAATTTCCTCCGCTCGCGATGGTAGGGTTCCTCTTAAAGTGCAGGCGCGGACAGTTTATCTTCAACGTAAAATCTAGATAAAGAGAACTAGCTCTGCAGCTAAAGTAACACGGAAATTCGTCGTCGTGAGTAGAATTTATATTTTTCTTTTGTGGCTTACATGAAAAAAAGATTACTCAATTTACCTACCAAATTAAGGTTGCTTAACTATCTTGGAAAGTTTACGGAAGTGAAACTTGGTGTGACTCTCAGTATAGTCCCTGAATGAATGATAGAATTGAAGTACTTACTTCATCTAAACGACTCCCTCACTAATTTTAGCCCAGATTCGGCGAGGCTGGGATCAATTCATTCAACACACACAATAGTAAAAATATTGATTCGCTTGCAGTTTAAATCGTTTAAAAAATGTATTGTGATTAAACACGATTTTAGGTTTCTTATTAGTGACATTTTTTTTTAAATTTTTGATTGAATCGGTGCTGAATTGGCTTGAAGGATCCCAATGTGTACAAGTTTTAATAATAAAATGATATAAGATCCTGGTTCACTCAAACACAAACACAATTGAGTGAAAGCCAAGTCCTCAAGAACGCGTGAAGTTAATGGTTCATGAAGTGATTAGGTTTCATCGGTCATTTGCCGAAGATTGTTCAGGGGGCTTGCCAAATGCTACAAAACATAATGTACTTTTTATTACGAAACGAAACAAAAAAAATATTTCGCTATTGTTATGAGTTACGATACTTATTTAAAATACAGATTTGACCACAACGAAGGGACCGAGACTGGAAGCATAAAGCTTTATTTTAGCCAAAGAGAAAATATGAGCTTTAAAAACCGGCCAAGTGCGAGTCGGACTCTTAAGCTTAAAACATTAGACAGTATAGGCAAAAAAGTATATATTTTTATTTTATTTATAATTTCAAAAGTATTCATCACAGGATACCCGAAACAATTTTAAATAAGAGTTTCCGTGCCTCTTTCTTTACGTGAGTGATTTGAAGTTTATAGGTCCAAGACTATAGAAATTACAGGGGGGGGGGGACACCGTGTAAACGACTTTGGCGGGCTATATCTCGCAAATGGTAAAGCTGATAAAAAAGTGTTGTTATGAAACCCTACCTTATTTTCATAGTCCTTTTCAACGATACCCCACACAAGGGGGTGCACTCAAAAAAATAATTCACCCCCCCTTTACATGTATGGGGAGGTACCCTTAAAAAGGGGTAATTTTATTTTTTTGTATTTTAAAAAATGAGATCTATATGTGAAGTATTCTCGAACCAAGTTACATGCAAATCAGTCCATAAACGTAGAAGATATTCTGCTGTGACAGACTAGGACGGACGGACTGAACGATCTTATAAGGGTTCCTTGTTGGACTACGGAACCCTAAAAAAGCCTCCCATAAAGCAAATAACGATGACCGCTTTTTAAACCAGTTTAATCGGTAGGTTGATTTAAAGGTATGTTATATTGTCTACTCGACCAAGCCCACTAGACAAATGCCAAACGACTTATGACGCAGAACGAATACAAAGAAATCACCAAAGGCAATTAAAAAACAACATTGTTACAAATTAAAACGGTATTTTCGTTGTACCGTCGGAAGTCGTTTGACATTCGTTCAGTTGGCTTGGTCGAGTAGACAACATAACATACCTTTAAATCAACCTACCGATTAAACTGGTTTAAAAAAGGGGAAACGAGCTAATCACAAATCAGTATAACCATCCATACTAATATTATAAATGCGAAAGTGTGTCTGTCTGTCTGTTACCTCTTGACGCTTTAACTACTGAACCGATTGAGATGAAATTTGGTATGGAGACGGTTCGAGACCCTTGAAAGGACATAGGCTACATTTTGTCCCTATATAAAAACATTAAAGGGGGTGAAATAGGGGATGAAAGTTTATATGGAAAAACTAACTTTTGGGGGCGAAGTCGCGGGAAACCACTAGTATAGGTATATAGCCGTATCACTACACTAGTTTTGGTTTAGCTGTTCAAAACATACTAAACGCTCCAACACCTGCAAAATCTATAACTGCTCACCTCCTTACCTAATAATAGATAATGTGCATTCACACTTTAGATAATTAGCCTTAATCCTTTTGAGTTTCTTAGCCGATTGATTTCACTCATAGAATTCGATGGCGATTGGCGCCATTCGCTGACAATAACTCGGTGGAGTAATTGGGTCGGCAGTGGTTGGGTGCTCGCCAGCACTTGCGGGTTCCACCACGACTACATGTACAAATAAATATATTCCCCATTACTAATAATAATTATAATTGACGACCGTCTTAGTGTAGTGGTTCGCGCCCCGGACTTCTAAACCAGGCGGTAGCGGGTTCGAATCCTGCTAGGGGCAAATTTTTGTGTGATGAGCACGAGCATTTGTACCTAAGTCATGGATGTTTATAAATGTATATAGGTATATCTATCCGTTATCCTAGTCACCATAGCACAAGCTCACGCTTAGTTTGGGGCTAGGCAATTTGTGTGTTTGTTGAAAACAATTTATTTATTTATTTACAACACTAGAATAAACATGAAATGGCTAATTTCAAATTAGTGACAGTTAAGTGACATGGCATAATGGAGACAAACATTCAAATTAGCCGTCTCATATTTATTAACGTGACTGCCTCGTTGGTCTAGTGGTCAGCACGCTGCGTACTATCCACGAGGTCCCGGGTTCGAATCCATGGTCGGGCCGAGAGTGTTTGGGTTTTTCTGTCTTGAAATTACTCAGACACAGCTCCGGAGTCAGGAAGTTGGTGGTGTTAACAACCCCGTGCCTCGGAAAGCACGTTAAGCTGTTGGTCCTGCGCCTGATCTCTCTACGGTCATGTCGGACTGCCGTCTCACCGAATTATGGGAGTGAAGGAACAGAGAGTGCACCTGTGTATTGCGCACACACTTGTGCACTATAATATGTCCTGCGCACTTGGCTAATCTCTGTTGAGATAGGCCGCCGTAGTCGAAATCGGCTAGGAGGACATCATCATCATCATCATTAACGTGCATATCAGTGGCATATATTCATTAGGCGGATTATGATTGGATGGGTGACCATTCTGACTCTGTCAAACATATTAGTGACATGCACGGAGGAGGTGATATAGTGACATCGAAAATTACGATTGTTTATGGAAGTTCCGCTCAAATATATATTTTTCTATATTCTGAATAAAAAATTCAATACAATGTAAATCATTACAAAATATTTTACGTTTTAGTGACTATTAATTTCATAAGTATGTTTAAGAATTTCAATAAAAATTCTATGAACTATAAATAAAATTAAGTCTTCAAACTCAAAATTGCATACTGAAAATGTTTTTGTTCAATACCAACCGTAGAATCGATAAATCAGTACCTCCGTAACGAGTGAAAAGGTGACAACACAAAATTTAAGAAAAAAGCAGGATAGAACATGACCGTTTTTAAACGCCTTTCAGCAATATTCAATTTCGATTCATTTTACATTTACTTAAAATTACTAAAATGTGTCGCTTTACATACTTTTAAGTCAGTGCTATCTTTCTTTTCCTATTTTAAAATTAAAAGCATTTTATTTCATTGTTTTATGTGGTGTCTATGGAATCCCTCCGCATACACTGCTACGTTTTGTGATAACTCTGAGCTGTCAAATTAAACCTATTAGATTATTTAGACTATAGCTGACCCGGCAAACGTTGTTATGCCTTGCCCTACCCCTACCCCTTTTTTAATTTTTCAACCTATATTTTTTCATATTTTTATTTATTATCCTATTCCCGACAAAGACAAATTCAACAACACACAAATCAGTCGTTCTTGAGTTATAAATGGTGTAACTAACACGACTTTCTTTTATATGTATGGATAGATATATAGAATAGATTCTGTTTTTAGTATTATTTGTTGTTATAGCGGCAACAGAATTGTACATCGTCTGTGAAAAATTTAAGTGTCTAGCTCATAAAGTTAATATTCCTAACGGAATAGAGGAACAAAGGGCTGAGCGAGCGAGATGTCTCTATCAGCAAAACTGTATCATAAAAAGAGATGTGTGATGCGATGTAACAGAACCGTTTTTGAAACTGTCAAACAGTTTTTCGGCATTTATCGGCAATTTCAGCTATTTTAATTTTTCAAATATGACATGAAATTGTGGATATTTTTTTTGAAATATTTCTTAGTGAAACATGGTGACTTGTTCAGTAAATAATTGTTGTACGACACAGCGAAATAACCCCGAGAAATGTTCATTTCACAGGTAAATTGTTCCAAATGGACACCACCTATTTTAGGTTTATTTTTGCCAATGCGTTTCGAATTTTAAGTGCTTAGTGTGATAATTCTCATCTTTAAACATTTATTAATGTACGAAGCAAATGTCCAATACACATAATGCAGAATTTACGCATATTTTGTGCAAAGAAATTATTTTCGTTTTACACTAGGGCTGTATCAAGTTATCGATATTTCGTTTCCACTGTCTATCACGTAATATGTATTATTACTGTTGTTTAAGTACCTAAGATTGGATATAAACCAGCTGGGAATGTAATTACTATTTAAGATACTAAGCCGTTCCATGCAGTTTTTACCTGTAAGAATAGTTACTAACATCAGTAATAAATGGATCTGTCAAATTTCCGAATAACTTGAATAAAAAATGCATGTCTAAAATTTATAAATCGTCCAAACTGGGTTCCAAACAAAAATTCAAGTTTTGAAAATTCAAGTGCAGTAAGCATTTCGATCAAAAATATTTCAAGACGCGAGGAGCAAAATAAGAATAATACTATTCTTCTGCTGATGTTTCATTTGATAGCAATGTCTATTTATGGTTATGTCTTTGTATTATATGGTTTGCTTAGTTTGGGACTAGATCATATGTTCTATATTTCTTTTTCACAGGTCAAGATAAAGCCTAGACGCACAGTTTCGTCCTATGTTTTCAAAGATATTGTACCAGAGGCATTCACATGTGAATCATCGTTACCACTATTGCAACAGTCCACACCATCGACCTCTCTCCAACTAGATTTGACGCCAAGGAAGACATAAAGCTACTTTAGCTTTATGTCTAATATAAATGCACTAAGTTGCATCTCTATAAGTATGTTTTTTAAATAAATGATTTTAACAACAACATTTTTCATTTCATTTATTATTTTTGAAACAACCGTATCGTCTGAGTTTTTCTTAAATGTCTTCACTCCAGAATCACAGTTTCAGTCATGAACTTATGAAAAATCCCATCCCATCCTATTTTTGTTTTATTAATTTAATTAACCTACTATTAATGTTACAAATTAATTTTATCGAAATCGATACTAATGTAACAAGCGACATAACATACATCACTGACACACATTCATGAACAATTCTACACACACAAATGTCATCCTATTTCGGTTTCGTTTGACAGCTCGTGTTTGTTCCTCTATTCCGTTAGGAATATTAACTATATGGTCTAGCTATCACGGTGCATAAGAACCTGGTGCGAGACAGACAGAGGTCCCGTTTTTACCCTTTTGGAATGGAATCCTAAAATTGAAAACATACGATACCAAACACACAGTCCGAACTATTTGGATTAGGAACTTGAAATTTTGCACAAAATTATTACACCTACTCTGGTGAGCACTAAGACAGGATTTTTGGAAATTCAACCCTTAGGGGTACTAATGTGGGGTTGTTTGTATGAAACTCGGTCAGTTTTGAAGCTTTATTGATAAAAAAATTCTGGTTAGAAATAAAGAATGACGTATTTATGGATTTTAAAAAATTCATCCTCATATGGGGGATGGAAGTTTGTATGGTAAATTCAACGAATTCACGGACAACAAAAAATATATTATGCAAGAGTCACAAGTCTTATTACAAAAGCAACTTATAAGGTCCGGAATTGCTATTCCGGACTCTTTAAAGGCCTATTATGTGAGTTGAAAGCCCACTTGCACAAGTCTGGGTTAGCTAATCCGGAGGGTCCACTTGCGTCAGTCCTGATAAGCTAATCTGGGCTTTCAACTCAGATAATATGCTTTGAACAATGTTTAAACAAATCCACATTAGCAAATTCGGACTGACGCAGTGGACCTTCCGGATTAGGTAACAGGTTAAAAACAGCTAATAAGCCTGATTAAGTTTTTGTAATAAGTGGGTAAATTTTACAAAGGCTTGTTTCACACATGTTGTTATTTCGCTGTAGAAAAGACATCTTGTCTAGTGCCCTGACGGCGGGCGCAGTTGCTCAAACTCCACTATAGCGGTTTCTGTACCAATTGGCAGCTGGGAGGCAGTAACTCGCGCGCAGTAATTGGGTCGTCGTGGTTGCAGGCTGGGCGCACGCCAACCTCAAACCTTACCGAATTACACACATGATACCAATGCTACTAATAGTTTAATACAAGGTTAAGTAAAGTAAAAGTAAAGTTAACCTATATAGATCCTACTGCTGGGCAAAGGCCTCACCTCAACTATGAGGAGGTACGAGCATTACTCCACCACGCGGGCTCAGTGCGGATTGGGTGTTTGTAAGGTGTTATCAAGCCGCCCTAGGGCCTCTTACTAGGCTGAACGACTAATATCAACAGATATTAGCCGGGACCAACTGCTTAACGTGCCTTCCAAAGCACGGACATGCTTGTCATGGACGTTACTTAAATGGTCAAAATGGACACTCCTATCACGACCGCTTAACTTTGGTATCACTGCCAGAGCGCTAAACCTCTTGGGGGTCATCCTGGTGCTCCAATACAACAAGTTTTACTATGGGACCAACATCGAAATATCAAAAAAAAATACTTCTCCATATGTAGCTGATGTCAGCTCATCGGTGATTCTGTATGTGGAGTTAAATTTCTTTTTTGTCATTTCAATATTACTTCCTTAGTAAAAGTTGTATTTGAGCACTACAATCAGCCTATAAGAAGTTTTGCATTAACAAAAAATAAAATTGTATATATTTTTCAGATAAATAACAATCAAATTGTAGAATTAACACGTAAATGGCAAAAATGGCAAAATGAAATAAAAACCGGCCAAGTGCGAGTCGGACTCGCGCGCTAATGGTTCCGTACCATTATCTATACCTATAACATTAGACACTAGTATATTATTATAACCAAATTTTATTTAAGTAACGATAAAAGCCTTTGTTAAATGGGAACCCCACTTAAATATCAATTTTATTATAGTATTTGTTGTTGTAGAGGCAACAGCAATACATCATCTGTGAAAATCTCAACTGTCTAGCTATCACAGTTTATAATATACAGCTGACAGACAGACAGTGGAGTCTTAATAATATTATCCCGTTGTTACCCGTTTGGGTATGGAACCGTAAAAAAACTAACAATTTCCATGGTAAGTAGGTATTACAAATATGCTTAGCTGAGAACTAATTACTAATTTTAGTAATACGATACAAATATTTTGTTGTAATGCACAGGCTTTAATGGTCGAATAGGTCGATGTTATCAGAATTCAGTCCATTACTCGAAATGTAACTAGGTACTTACGTAGTTTACTAAACATTGAATTAATACGTATGCTCGAAGCCAATATCCAAACTCTACTATTTATTTTCATACTGAAATAATGCAGTTTCAGAAAGTTCAGGTCCTACGTCAAACGAGACCTATTATAGTGGTGCCATTATTGCTGGAATTAGCAATGGTTCTATTTTCTACAATGCGGCAAAAACCTTTCAGTCCAACGAGAGTCGAAATGTTATTTTTAAATTTAATACGATTGTGGTATAATTGCTGTGTTCTAGGTTACTAAGTCATAATATAAAATTAATGCAATTGCAACAAAACGCTTCATTTTGATACTATTGTACATACACACAACCGCATGTCTGACTGCCCCAATTTAACCTTGAGACCAACTCTATTTCCTACCAAATAAAAGCTGTTTTCGTAGTTCAAATGGGTTACCTGACGTGCTGCAGACTGTACATACGTTATACTTATATATATGACCTCTACTTTTAAAGGTTGGTTAGAAGTTATTGCTGAGGCAAAGAAGTTGATCCAAAAAATAGTGTAAGAATCAGTGTACGTCCAAGCCCTCTATTTACAATGTGTGCTCGATGTCACATTCAGGCAAGATACTAGAATTATATATTACCCACATCCAATATATTTTTTTATTGCGTAAACAATTTTAGTATAAGCAAGTAAGCTGTCGTTGACGATTGTCACCAAGATGACGTCACCCCCCGCCCTATGTCTGGGCATCAAAGGTCAATCTACGTCAGAGGCATGTTGACCAAAACATAGGTATTGTATCCGATCGATTTAAGTACTGCATTTAAGAGTCTCCCGTACGAAGCGGCTCCCTCAAACAAGATTGTTATAAAAAACCGGACAAATACGAGTTAAAGTCGCGCATTGAGCGATTCATAAAAAAATGTGTACTTTTCAGTAAAAAATCTATGTAGTTTTTTGTACAACTTTGCAGTTTTTTGGGATATTTTTCTTTACTTGTAAGTATCTACTGCAAGACTTTCCTTCTTGACTACGATTCTAGGGTTGTGCCCTATAGGTTTTGGTTCCCTTGCGAAATGTTAGAAAATAAGGCTCGAATGGCTATATTTTTGGATTGCCTTGACTTTCAAGGGACCGCAGACATAAATACTCAACTTGATATTTCCACCCGTTTCTCAAAAAGTGGGTCTTGACAGACATACCTACGGACAGACAGACAACGCGAAACCTTCACTTGTTTAACGACAGTGTTGTTATCTTTGATCACTAATAAAGCACATTTCTAGATTGCCTATTCTGCTCTCTTGTTCAGTCTCTTTACTACAGACTCTGATACCGTCGGATCAGGGGCCCTTATGCAAAACGCAATCTGTTCTAAAGCGGATTTTGCTATCGCTAAGGATATGTCAAAATATACGGGTATACGCAAAAGTTTTGTGATGGTTTTGATGGCTATTATGACAGTTTTATACATTTTGTAAGCGATAGCAAACTTCGGTTTAGAATAGATTGCATCTTGACTACGGCCCAGGATCGGCTAACTTAAGATCAGCATAGTTGGATATTTCAGGAAACTGATAGCAATATAAATAAAGGACATTTAATCCAATTATAAAAATAAATAAAATACTAATATGTTTTATCTAGTAATGGATTACTACTGTCACTTGAAAGTTGTCCCAGTGTAATTCATCAAAGCCTTCAAGAGTAAAGTCCTTATTCCCTTTTACTATTCATGATTTAAGGCATATTGATCAAGAGTAAGGGTAGACTGTGGTAACGTGAGCTAACGTGTACGTAAAAAGGGTACGGAGGACTCTTAATGATCAGCAGATACTTCATCAACCAACTCATTATATTATGACGTCAAGGGTGTTGATTGTTGTTGGACGTCAATTAACTTTGTTTGTATTCGTTTATTTTTTTACAGCTATTAAAACTTTCAGAGATCGTGCGTCATTGATAGTAATCTCACTTTGGATTGTTGCATGGAAAAATATTGATATCTAAGTAATTTTACATTCATTCACTAAAGTATTTGTATGAAGTAAAAAGCAACAACTCCCGGAACAGTGAACACGGCTTATATTGGTTGATATAATTTGCCTGTGCTTATCACAAAGGGATACCTAACAACTTTATTTACACTGAGTTCATACGCAGAAAGTTTGTATTTTTTAAAATTTTATTATAACACAAATATAATAAGGTATAATTTTGGTTAGCAGTATTTTAAAGCATTGTTAAGTTTGTCTAGATACTATTTATTCTCTAAACGAAATAAGATTTTGGAACAAAAACAAATAAAATCAACAAGAATACAAAAAAGAACATCAATGCTTGCAAGCTTTGTTGTTGTTGAGCGAACGCGCACAGCAATGAAAAAGTCCATGGTTAAATGTACCTACCATGTCAACAATCGTCAAAGAGAAAGCTTATCGCAATGGAAGAATTGTTAGTATTTTGGTTATATAAAAAATCAGAATCAGGTGGCCAGCAAGCAAAAATCAAGCCAATCAGCGTTAAGCATGTTCAATGTGACTAAGGCATCTCGCAGTAAGGTTGAAAAATGTAATCACCATTTTCTTATTATCTGTTTTTTCGCATAATCTCTAGAAATTCCGTGATAATTCGGTTTATCAAATATTCCTACGACATATACATTTTTTAACTTTATTAATGGGCGTACGCATGTTAGGGCATGTACCCACTGCTATTCTGTATATGGTTTCCATGCCGATAACCGTATTATCATATAAATGGCGTACTGCATCATAATTTTTTTTTTGGGATGTTGTGTTTTTCGGCTAATATCTGTTGGTATAGGTCGTTTAGCCTAGTCAGAGGCCCTAGGGCGGCTTGATAACATCTGCCAGTAAGGTTTGTCACTTGCCTTTCAGACACCCCTCAACCAATCCGCACTGAGCCCGCGTGGTGGAGTATGGCTCGTACCTCCTTATAGTTGAGGTGAGGCCTTTTCCCAGCAGTGGGATATATATAAATAAACAGTCATCGTCGATATACGCTTTTTGGCGTTCCTTTTGCACTTATGAAATAAGGTTCGACGAATGCTGTTTTTCCCAACTGTTTAAAAATTGTGTACAGTAATCGTGAGTGGTGGGAGCAGACGCGCGATGTCGCTATCACTCGAAGGCAGGTGCGGGCCAAGGCCGTCTAAAATAAGTTTTTACTGCCACATCCACATATTATTATATATTCTTGGCGTTTTAATATCATAATAGCTGACATTGACATTTTACCAGTATCACAGTCGTACGAGTCACTTTGGTTATTCTCAGATTAGAACGTTTTCAGTTCTCGGTCATAAAAAGAATAGTTAATAAATTTAGACCCTGCATAATCTGTCATCATTAGTGAAGTGAATTCTATAAGGTCACCTCATTGTAAGTGAAAATATTTAAAGGGCCGATTCAGCACATAACATGAAACAATTTTTGTAGAAAACACTTTGTGTTTTTATTAGCTAGTTTTTGAGAAAATTAGAGATTAAGGTTTTTTTTCAGATATTGATATTATAGTAATTAAGGTTTAGATAAGAGAAAAAGGAAGATTGGGCTTTGAAATGAGAGAGGTGAAGCCGATGACGTAGATAACTTTTAAAATTTACAGGGTGCTGTTTTAAAAAAAAGATAAGTATTTACTTTGTTAGAGAAAAAAAACTCGAATTTCCACAAAAAAATGAAGTGTCCTGTTTCTATGATGTAGACACAGACATAGTTAAAAAAATTCACTTCAAATGATTTGACCTTATGTATATTATCATCAGAGTAAATTGTTGTTGGTCAAAGATTTAAGGCCCCTTATACGAATACGAATAACTTATGCATTACTACTCGTGCGGTAAGTTTAAAATTACTATTGCTGACTGTCAAAGAAAGATTGTTAATTTGGCTTCGGGCTGAGAAATAGTGCTCTTTTAAACCGGTTATTACACTGCAGCTACCAGGCACGTTGTTGAAAATGAGATTGCTTGTATTTTATACTTTACAATTAAGTAAAAATATTATAGTTTAAAAGCATGCAATAGAATCTGTAAGAGAGAAATTTGCATTGCTGATATGAGCATTCTTTTTTCTCTACCATCGAGGAAATAAGCAGGCTCACTTTTGAGTAGAGCTCGTGACAGCCACAAATATGTACTAAAGACGGACTATGTACTAACAACTATGTACTAATGACGACCGTCTTGGTGTAGTGGTTTGCGCTCCGGACTACTTAACCAGCGGTTGCGGGTTCGAATCCCGCAAGGGGCAAATATTTGTGTGATGAGCACGAGCATTTCTACCTAAGTCATGGATGTTTGTAAACGTATATAAGTATGTCTATCTGTTATTCTAGTTGCCATAGCACAAGCTCGCGCTTAGTTTGGGGCTAGGTAATTGGTGTGTTAAAAAAAGGCTTGGACGAATTAAATGTCATTGATTAGTTACTGACAGTATATAGAGACTGTCCAGTGTCTACATGTGGAACACCATGTTCCAAATTACTAAAACGAAATTAGATAATAAGTAGGTATTTAATATCAACTATATGTCCTAATGTAGATATTGAGACCCTAATTCAACAATTTTTAAACAGTCGGTAAACCTCGCTGGCGGTTAATTTGACAGAATTCCCATACAAAATAATGTTAAATCATGCTGAACCGGCTCATTGAAATTAAATATGTGTTGATGAACACATTTTTAATTTCTACTAATGTATAAATGTCTATGAATGTCTCTAATATTATCTCTGAAATATCTCTCTTTCTATGAATGTCTACCCTAAGTTTCTCTGCCACTAATCTTTACAGTAAGGATCGTAGTTGTATAGGAATATTTTTCCTCCCACTAAAGTATTTCAAAGGCGTTTGTGTACTTTTCAGTGGGATTCATAACCCCTAATGATAATGCATGTACAGGGCTAAAATTAGAAAAAATATGAGACTATATATAACTAATTTATCAAAGGGCTATTCTCAAAGTTGCAAAAGAGAAATATAAGCAGACTATTCACAAGTCGAGTTGGCAGCCTCCCAGCCTAGATGTCTGCAAGTCTACATCATTTTGGCAACTGATGCTTACGTTATAAGAAAAACAGCTTTGATATGTAGAGATACAACGAGTAAATATGTGTGTTAAATGTATGACTTACGTAAGTAATGCAAAATATCTAAGGCATAGAACACACGCTCGCAATTTGCACCGTGTTTTTAGTAACAAAATGGCGATGGATCTAGGAACATTATAAAAAGTTACACTGAAAAGATCAACCAAATTAGTTTTGTTAGTTGAAGGTTTTGTTGCAGGGAAGTTAATATAAACCACCTTCTGGCTATCAGTAACAAACTAGTTTGTTACTGATAACCAGAAGTTCGCAAGTCACTAGATTACGGCCTACTAGTAGTCAAATTTTGGTTACTGTAACCAATATTTTTTTCAGTGTAATTTGCAACAACTTTTGTTATAGATCGAAATGGATGGAAACATTTAAAAAACCGTGTTTTCGAACTTAAATTAATTTGAGCTTATTTATTAGGAGGCACAATGTTGTTCAAGTTATATGTTACCCGAGGTTTCCTTTATTTTACGGATATTTTTTCTGTGTTCGGTGTTGTGCCAAATAAACGTTAATGTTTGAGTATATAAAATTTTATTTTAGGATCTGGTATGTCTTTAGTATCATAATTAATAAAAGTTGTGGTTTCGCTATTGAATTCGTTTCTAGAATTTCTAGGTAAACAAACAAACTGTTAACCAAATCATTTAAATATTATATTTTCCATATCATTATTTTTAGTTTAGAACGCAGAGGTTAAGTTGGTCTCATATCTGAAAAACACTTACGTACGATACTAAGTTGCCAATCATTTTCAAGTCTTCTTTTGGCAACATTAGAGGGACGTTAAATCGTGCGTATACATTGTCGCTCAAAACTTCTATCTTCCTCTTTGGCATCACAAATTATATCTCAAACCCGCGTGCGTGAGCAAATCCTCATAATACCAAAAACACCCTAAAATTGGCTTGTATCCCGCAATTAACTTTAAGAGACCTGTTTAAAACTTAAGAAAGAAAGTAACAAACCTGTATCATATTGTGTTTTCAGGTTGCTCAGCTTGTTGGTCTCCAGTCATAGCGGGCTGCGCCGGCGACGCCATTTCTGCCCCTCCATCTTGAACGCGCGTCGATTGGCCAGCTCCGAACTCATTCACACGTTTCCACCAATCACGGCTCAGATAGAGTCGGGGTCCATTTCACCGTTACTCCGAATATTCACTGAAGTCTCACTTTATTTGAAGTTAAACTGAATATCCTTTGTGTTTTGGACATGAATGGCGTACCTATGGACAAATAAGGATGCATGTTATGCTTGTAAAAAAACAAAGTATCGCAGTAATACCAATAATTTGATACCATCAAAACAACAACCAAATTAGTATTTTGTTAGAGAAGTTAAAGATTCTAAAGAGATTATGTCTCAGTCATTTCTTCATAAACAAAATTACATAAAGTTATATCTATTAACGTGATATTCCTAAAAATGGTACCAAAACGAGGAAGCGAAGACAAAACAACAATAAAGGACAGCAACAAAGTAAATCTAAAGCCATTTATCACGCCTTTAAACTGAGAACGGCCTCTTCGATTAAAATATTAAGATCATTTGCATGCAATTGTTAAAGGAAACACAACTCCGCGGGATAAACATCCAATTAGACCCGCAATACATTACAATTTATTGAGTCGTTCGGCTTTAAAAGGTCTACGATTCCAGATAAATCCGGATTTAGAAAACATAACCCTTCCTCGGAGCATACCTACATTTTCTTGTAATTTCACTCAAGGTTGCATTATCGATTCAAGAATATGCTTTCGCATAACAGCAAATGGTAATATTTTGAACAACACATCAGCATTCAGCACACGCCTAAACATGTTTAATTGACGCTGATGTAGAGCCCGTATAGACCTACCATTCATTCATCAATCAATAATCCCAAATTATTAAAAGTATATTTAGCGAAAAGCCACCGAGTGACGAGCGCCCATAACACCAAACATCTTGTCTTCGCTCGTTAGTGTAATATTGACATAAATATCGGAGGGTTCCGTCTGCGTCTGATCTAAAAATAATAGTTGACAAGGAGCGGGGCTGTGTATGCCGTTATTGGATAGATAGTCGTGCAGAACGTTATCAAACAGATATTAGCCGCGGGACACCCACGTCATCGTCATTCATCCGCTTCGATCGCACGCACACACACGCGCGCCCACGCGCCACCACACCCGCTAACACTGCTCACCACTCACCACCACCGGCCACCAGCCAGACCTGACCCATAAACGACCATAAAAACCGACTACGACATCGCACCTACACTCTCACACGACCGTCCACCATCTTAAATTCATTCACAAAAATCGCCATGGCACAGCGCCTATTTGTTTACCGTTTTACGCCTCTCTGAGCACACGAAAACATCAAAATCAACATCAACTACCGTTCTCTAATCCTTTAGTCGATGTTAACACTGTTTCTCGCGACGTTAAGGCGTTTTTAGCTAGTTATTTGCTGGCAAAACGGTCGTTCGGTAATGCGCGATCATGACGTCAGCGCGCCGCGGAAGGTTGTGTGCAACTGAAGAATGGTGGCAGGACTGCGGACGGCCGCGGGACGCGCACGCGCGCTGCTACCCGCCAAAATACACCTACGCGCATGTATGAGTAATGTAAGCTGTGTTTCCAATTTAAAACTTTCGATAGCATTTTATTTTTAAAATTTCGAACACACGTGTAAACTGGGGTTCACATTTCGCAGGACGAAGGATTGCTACGGTTCGTAGTCGACTACGCGGGCTGTAGCGAGCGCGCTACGAATAGTTACGGCGTAGCAGCTCTTCGTAGCAGCTTTACGGCTATCTTTAGACGGACATTATTGGATAGTGATTTCTTTACACCAGTTATAGGGGCTGGGGTAATTGTGCTTTAATCGAATGATGTCTCTGTGGTAGTACTATTAGTTTATTGAGATCCTTGTTCTTACTCGTAACAAATGAAGAGGTGAGTCTTCATTGTTTATTTATAAAACTCATTGAAGATTTTTCTGACACGAAATTAACGTCGTATTAAAAGTAGATTAGAATTAGGTTTTGAAAATTTCCACGAAGTGCTTTTGACGCCTTGGTTTTAATTAAACCGCGCTTTATCCCACGATTTCTGTCACTCTATCAACACAACCCACGTGTTAATAAATAAGATAAAAGGTCAAATTGATTATCTGTTCACTGTCATCAGCCTTTGTTAATTATTTACGGTATAAGTAATTACGTTGTGGGAGGGATGTTCTCCTTGAGTGTCAAATATACGGGGCCTCTGTGCGATATCCTCAAAAAAAAAATGTCATTTGGGTACAGTGTGGTCCGTAAAATCGTACATAACACGTACGTACACTCAAGGTATACAGTTGACCCACGAAAACTGATTTTATTAACTAAGACATAGAGGCGATCTCAAAGTCAACATATAGTCTGAATTGCAGCCGTGTGTGTACTTGCAATGCATTTCATAAATGATGAATGATTTTTTTTTGTTATTTGTGTCAAACAAGTGTCGGATCGTTTCTCTTTGGGGGCCAACAAACTTGGACACCGACCACTTTGAAGCAAACTACGCCATTTCTTAGTTGACTAGGCTCGTAGCTCATATCTTGTATAGGTAGACGCCATAGCATAAGTTGTGGTTTTTATGGCCACATTCACAACCTTAAATAAAGAAACTGTTAAAAACTAACAACCTGTAGAGTAGGGTAAAGTAGACGCTCAGCTAGAGCAGCTTATAATAATTATTTTTAACGCTGTCAATAAACACACAAATTACCTAGCCCCAAACTAAGCGTGAGCTTGTGCTATGGCGACTAGGATAACAGATGAACATACGTTTATATACATCCATCACTTAAGTTTAAGTGCTCGAACTCATCACACAAACATCTGCCTTTTGCGGGATTTATACCCGCAACCTCCGTTTTGAAGTCCGGAGCGCGAACTACTACGCCAAGATGGCCATACCGAAGCCTGAGCCGAAACGTCGTTGTTATACCAAAGTATGTCGCTATTATGCCCATGCGCTGGACTCCATTTAGTTTTATTTCCTCTATTTTTAAACATCCATCGAACTGAATATGTTATCACGCATCACGTAAAATATATCACTATAAACACGTAAAAACGACGTATAGCCACATCAGACGGATTTATTGCAATTGCGGCTTCTGACAAGGCAATCAGGTCGGCATATTTTTAGATTTTGCAGAGACGAGTGACGCAATGCGATGATCAGACGCAGACACCATGGCGCCTGGCTAGACCAAGGGCAGACGGGGATGCTAGCCAAAAAATAGGCATTTGTCTTGGCTATGGTAGATGTAAATCACTATCGATATGGATAGAATTTGTCTGATATTTAATCGTTTTCGGCTAGATCTGATTTTTGATACCTTAAGAAATGCGTTGTCCTTATTATGTGCCTATCGAATTTTTACATAGCGACCTAGAACAAACGAGTACGTACGCAGGAGAAGATTAAGTATCTGTGCCATACACAGATGCACTTTCTGTTCCTTCACTTTCGTAGTCCGATGCAATCCTAAGGTGGGCGCTAAATGGTGAGTAAATTCAATCAGGTGATGTATCAATTCAAAATGACCGAAGAGAGGTTAGGTGCAACCAACAGCCTAGTATACTTTGAGGCAAAGGGGTTTATGGTCTAGCAAACGATGATGATCGAGAAGGTACCTAAAGAAAAATTATACAAGTTTAAATAAGAAACCAAAAATTCGAACAAGGGCAGGATTTAAACCCACGACCTTTGGCTAACTGGACCAACGCTCTTACCAACTCGCTGACGTCACGCAATGACGTATTTAAAAGAGATCAGGAATTTCGCAAGGATGGATAGACTGCACGGTAGCTCAGTTGGTAAGAGCGTTGGCCCGGTTAGCCAAAGGTCATGGGTTCAAATCTTGCCCGTGTGCAAATTTTTGGTTTCCTTTTAAATAAGAAAGAACACTGTGAGTGTTCAAAAAATATTAAAAACTATTGAAGGAAGTTTTCTATAGATTTGGATGTAATATAATATATAGCTGGAACCGCAGGCGGAGCCTTGTGCCAAAACAATATTGTTATGGTGGTATAGAGAAAGTCGTTGTCAGTTTATTTTGCTCTGTCAATTTTATTATGTAATGTAATCTAATAAGCGTATTTTATTTGTATAGATAGTGTCTTTAAAGCTATACTATTGTTAGAAATCTAATATATTAATAACAACGAGTGCATCACATTATAACACAATTTATGGATTACTTCGCGATTTATTTTATGTATACATATTATTTAAAACCTGGGCCCTAAAACATAATGCAATCATTCAACAGCGAACTTCGCTATCGCCAACGAAATGTCAAAATATGTATGCGAAAGTCACGTGATGTTTCGATGGCTTATGTCAGTTTCATACATTTCGTTAGCGATAGCGAACTTCGCTTTAGAATAGAATGCATCTTGTCTACGAGCCCTGACGTTTAAACTATTCGAATGTTCGTGAGAAACAAAAATTGTGCACCCTTTATTACCATTGTATCTTGGGTGCAACGCAGGATTTCCCCCGACCCGAAGTGACGACACGCAATTGAATTTGACGTCACTTTGGGTCGTTTTACAACAGTGCAATCTACATTATACCGACTCGCATCAATTCAAAAAAAATTCGCAAATACAAAGAGTACCTCAATCAAATCTTGTCTAAAATAATGTCAAAAGACATATTCTTGTACAAATCAACATCCTACTCCTACACAGAGGAAGGCAACATTAAAGGGAAAAATTTATAGGCTCATAATAAAATTATAGAGTGTACTCTATAATTTTATTATGAGCCTAATGAAGCCCTTTTATTTTTGTTTATGTTATTCACCAACAAAACAAAACTCTAAAAATAAGTCAATATCGTAAATATCCGAACCCCAGTTTACATTGACATCCAGAGACCGGGTACGCACGAAAACGCCTACGGTTTCAATTCGAAGCATTCATACATGCTAGAGAGGGACGTGGGATGGAAAATGCAACCGCCGGTATTACGGTAGAGCAGGACGGCGATAGTCATCGATCGGATTGCGTCACAGAGCACGCGTGGGTGCGATGACGTCACGGCGCGACGACCAATCGCGGAACGTGAAAAGGGCGCCATGAAATTAGAGAAGTGACGGAAAACATCTGCGTAGGAATTTTTCTTGCGTTGGATTTGTTTTTAGTGTATTGGTTTGTAGTTTGTGGATTGGAAATTTACATTCTAGATAGACTGACAACAAAGTGGAGCTGACATTATTGATATTATAAGAAATGATAAACGTACCCTGTGTGAACGAAAACCCTTTACGTAGTAATTTCTGAGTACAATTTCTTATTAGTTTCGAGTTATAGGCCCTATAACTGTTATAATCCTTACTTTGACTAGTCAGTTAGTTAGATACTAAATTAAATACATGTAACGTCGAATTAGTAATAATAATCTAGTATAAATTAGACTAGAGCCAAGTTGGAAGGGTATAAAATAATAATTTAATAATGTATTGTTGAATCCAAAAACTAAAATATATTTCACTTGCCTCTTGCTTGCTACAATAATATTCACATTCACGTAAATACGAGGGTCAAACTGAAAGTTCTTAGAAAATCAAAAACTGATTACATTAGCCAGTTATTAGTTTTATTATATCTTTTCAAAATATTGTCCATTGACGTCAATACACCGCTGCATGCGATGGAACCACTGGGAAAAGCACTTTGCCCACTCGTCCTTAGGGGTCTCTTCAATGGCATCGCGATACGCAGCCACCGCTTCTTCAGCATTCATAAACCGCTTTCCTTTAAGTTTTTCTTTAATTTTTGGAAATAAATAAAAATCACAAGGCGCGAGGTCGGGGCTATACGGCGGGTGACCCAGTAATTCAACGTTTGATGTCGCCAAATAGTCGATCGTTCGCTTGGCGGTGTGCGACGAGGCGTTGTCGTGGTGAAGGAGGATCCTACTGCGAGGTCGTTTCTCTCGAACTTTTTCCAAGACAAGTGGCAAACAATTGATAGTGTACCATTCTGCAGAAACTGTTTTTTGATCCTCTAACACAATTGTTGCGAAATGACCTATCCTTCCAAAGAACGAGGCCACCATTTTTTTTCCCGCACTTCGATCTCTCTTCACTTTAGTTGGCAACTCCTCGAAAGGAAACACCCACTGAGCAGATTGTCTTTTGGTTTCAGGATCATAACAGTAAATCCAGCTTTCGTCACCTGTTAGTATGTCGAACACAGCATTTGAGTCACCTCCGTTAAATGTTTCAATCATTTTACGGCACCAATCCACACGATGGAGTTTTTGAGCCTTAGTCAAATTATGAGGTATCCACCGGGCGCAAAGCTTCCTGACCGCTAAATGTTCGTGGAGGATTTTGTGCACTTGACTCATACCGATGCCTAAGCTTGTCCGAATCTGCTGATAGGTCACTCTTTTGTCAGTCTCTATCATACGCCGCACAACACAGATGTTATTTTCAGTCGTCGCCGTAGAAGGCCGTCCCTCACGTACATCATCAGTGAGATTAGTGCGACCACGTTTAAACTCATTAAACCAGTTGTAAACAGTCGCACGAGATGGGGCTTCATCGTGAAAGGCCAATCGTAGTCTATCATAACTTTCTTGTTGACTTAAATGACATCGAAAGTCATAAAAAATCATTGCACGAAAATTTTCTCGTGTTAAATTCATTTTGACGTGACACAGACAATTTTCAATTTGCCGCCAAGTCGTAAAACAAATGACAAATGAATGAAATATATACTCAGTAATAATGGCAAAGAGTTCTATTTTCAAATTTTAGAATATTTTTTTTATTATATTGTTTATAAGTGGCCAGTTCTAAGAACTTTCAGTTTGACCCTCGTAAGAGTTATCTACCTACCTACATTGCTTGATTTCCTGCAAGTTCTGCAAATCCAAAACGATGCGAAACGTTATGCTATTTTGGTACCAAAAAAGTACCTAGGGCAAAGCATTGGATTGGATTGGGTTGGGATCTACAGTGTGTAGTGCTTAAAATAACCGTCAGATGTCGCAAAATGCACCGCTTCATTTAGTTCACCCTAAGAGAACTAGATGGCGCTACACGAAAACCGTCGCAGCCTAAAGTCCGTTTTTCATTGCTTGTCCAACATTGTAAACAATCTTGACATTCCTTTTTAACGTAATTATTCATTTAAAAAGATAGACACAAAAATAACATCCTAATATGGTAGTTTATCGTTTAATATATGCAGCTTTTTAGAGCTATTAGCCATGCTATTAGTATTTTTTCCTTTTTTACCAGTATTAGTTTCAAAAGTCGTAAAAAGATTGTTTACAATGTTTGACACGCAAAGAAAAACGGACTTTACCAGATAATTTGGGAAAACTCACTGAAAACAGGATCTTTAGGCTCAACTAGTTCCAGCCAGGATTGTTTTTACAAAGAGATCATCGTTGGAGTTAATCTGATTAGCCCTGCGTGTCATAATAATCAGTGTATCATAATTATTTATAGAATGCACTATATATATAATACATGGCATTCCACGGGGCTTTAGTTTTTTTTTTTACATCAAATGAATAGGTATAACGACCGACTTGACCTTCACCGGGTTCAATGACGAGTAAAATTGCAAATAATATTTACCAATCGATGCACTAATTATCGTGCAAAAAGTTGGTTTTACCAACTAATGGATGGTAAAAGTGCGGTTAATTAGGTAGGTAAGCTATTTTTGTGCATGTAATTAGTGATCAGAAAAACTACCTAAGTAGGTACCTACTACTTTCTGAATATATTTCCATTTACATTTTTAACCTAATAATAATTGTAGGCATGTAAAGGAAAACATCTAACTCCGTGTTGAAAAGTAGATTCTACCTAGGTTTTTAATTTGCGAAAATACGCTCAAAATTTACATACTAATATTATAACTGCGACTGCTTCGTTTTTGCAATTAAACAGCTGAACTGATTTCCATGAAAAGAAAGTGGGTAAAAATGTATGAATTTTGGTCTACCTACTCAACAATGACAACAAAACAGACCCAATTATACCTATGCTAATATACGTAGATAGTAGATCAAAGTGCAAAAGTTTTTAGCCCAAATAAACGATGTTTTTTCTAATAACTAATTATTTTACAATAACATTTGTTGTACGCTGCCACGACTATTTCTGCCTCGGTCGTTAGTTGACTGGTAGAGAATGCCTGAGAATGCCTTAAGGTATTAAGTCCGAATTTTGTACTTCTTTGTTTGTGCAATAAAGAATGAATAAATAAAACAAAAACAACATGTACATTTTTAAAAAAAAGTAGTTTACCAAAAAATGCATATCGAGTTGCTCATCAATATGAATAGCTTTTATTTTTAGTTTTTAGGAGCGTAACACCAAAACGTTTTAAAATCCGGAACAATGTTATAGAACAAATGTTATGCAATTTTTTATTTATATTTTATTCGGTAAGTAGTAGATTTTTTTTTACTACGCACCGATTCTGGGAAGAACATATGCTACTTTTTGGCCCGTTGGAAGTTAACACGGATAAAACTTACCGCTGAACTAATTACGATGTGGTGCAGAAGTAGTTTAAAAGAACATAGCAAAGTTTTTATACCAGATATCATACTTTAAGGGGAGAAGGGGGATGGTAGGTTTTGATCAAATTTTCGATATTTGCGCGAGGAACGGCTAGATATAACATAAACTTAGTTAATTAGGTATACACAGCCGCACGATAGACTATCCCACTTTGACCTAACGTGCTGCCGACTGTACTTAGTTTAGTTCAGTTACATTTGTTTTTAAGAAACTTATTTTAAAAATCCATACTAATATTATTAATGCGAAAGTGTGTCTGTCTGTCTGAACCGATTGAGACGTAATTTGGTGTGGAGACAGTTTGAGACCCTGGAAAAGACATAGGCTACATTTTGTCGCGATATAAAAACATTAAGGGGGTGAAATGGAGGATGAAAGTTTATATGAAAAATCCAACTATTGCAGGCGAAGTCGCGGGAAACCACTAGTATCCCATATATCCCGCAAGTCATCTATCATTATAATTTAGAACTTACGTACCGTGGTATAATTTGCAAACAAGGAATTTTAAGTTTGGGAAAGGTTAACAAACTTATCAGTAAAACTTGTTTGCATATTAGATAGAAACATTTTATGTAAATTATTGAGGTGAAAAACCTATTGTGAGTGGTTTCGGTAACTTGTGTTTGGTTAGGGTTCCTTGATACTATTATTAATCTCAGTTACCATTAATGTCTTGGGAATGACGGCTTCCATTGGGAGTTAGTTTGTTAGAAACATTTAATGATAAATCAATTCATCCGCATTACAAAATTAAGAAAACTACACAAATAAAATAAAAGTCCTGCCTATGAGTACCTACTACGTAATGAAATTACAATTTTTCATGTGATTTATGAAAGACGAAACGGATATACAGGGTTTTTAAAAACATTAACCTCTTAAGGACCGATTCTGATGCTCAAACATAGCACCTATTTCTATAAGACCAACATCGAAATCTCAAAACAACATGTTTCCATACAAATATCACGTGATTGCTGGCGATTTAGTTCGGGAAAGCAAACATTTTTTTCGCGATTTCGATGTTTTTCTCATAAAGAAAATGCTATTTTTGAGCCCCAGAAAGCCCCTAAAAGGTTCACACATTTGTTTCTTATGTTTACGCGAATTGTTGAAGTCATTAAAACACAATTTTACGGATTACTTCGCGATTTATTTAAAACCTGACGTTTCGAACACTTTACAGCGTTCGTGGTCACAGGGAGACTTAAGAGTTTTTTAATGTTTTTCATATAGGTAACCCTGTATACGGGGGCACTGTAGATTTAAGACGAAAAAAAAACAAGACGGGTACTAAGTACTAAACCTTTCCTCGAAGCATTCTGTTGTTTTTAAAGTTCAAGAATTAGTAAACATTGATAAATATATTATATGCTATGCCCACTCTGATCTTCTCTGTATTTGCACGCTTGACGCATTTTTAGCCAAAGATGACTTTAAACTTGATTATATTGGAGTCATTGGCCCCATTCGTGTTATGAGGAGAAGGCTATTTGTTTTTTCTAAATCATCCTTATGAGAATAATCACTTTTTCATCGGATGTACAGTTCATTACAGAAATTTTACTGATTTTTACACAAAGCAAATTGGATATTTTTTTTAAATAATAATAATAAATACCTCTATATTTTTTCTCTACAATCTTAATAGGTACATAAAGGTTGCAATGAGTACATATTTGTTGGTATAAATAGATAAAGATTGGGAAATACCTACTAGCTGGATTTGAATCTTATAAAGTCAGTGTCTCTTTCCTATAAGCTAAACTACAAGAAGGGGGACATATTTACTTTATGATAAGTTAGACCAACAACTGTCTATTGTGGTTAGACGTTGCTAAATTTAAGTTCAAGTAAATACCTAACTATCCAGATTATTTGCAAACATCTATACATATAATAAAACTGCAAAACCAATGCGGCTGTACATTAAGTATTTTTACGAAAAACTAATTGAGGGTGATGTTAAAATAGTAACAGAATAGGAATCTACAACTTTTATTTTTTTTGTCTGTTTGTCCGTTTGTCTGTTTGTCGCTAATCTCCGGAACTACTCAACGGATTTGGATGAAACTTTTTTTATTGTGTAGCTATTGAGTCTGGGCAAATACTAGGCTATAATGATGCCTATAATGAAGATCGAAGTACCTGACGTGGAACCTTAGCAGTACACATAAACTAAGAGAGATATCAAAATAGCACTTTAAAAAAGGTTATTCAGCGTGATGAGCATTTTCTATTGACGTACATAAATTGAATATCTGGAGCATCTGATATGGAATCCTAACAGTCGAGCTAAACTATAAGATATATGAATAAAACGCCTTAGGGAGCATTGTTTAGCGTGATGAGCGTTTTTTATTGACTTACACGAATAGAAGGTCTTTAGCAACTGATATGAAACCCTAGCAGCTCAGCTCCACTATAAGAGATATGAATAGAGCGCCTTAGGAAACATTGTTCAGCGTAATGAGCATTTTTTACTGACTTACACATATTGAAGGTCTGAAGTAATTGATATGGAACAATAGCAGGTCAGCTAAATTACTTTAGACAGATTTTTCATTCCTCTCTTCTCCTTACGACATAATAGACTAAGAAATCATGATAACTGGATGGCGACGGGAGTATAAAACATTTTGTATCATCAAGTCCACGCGGACGAAGTCGCGGGAAACAACTAGTTCATTAATAAGTATTTATTCATTTATAAGCCTTTATGTTGATTTATTCGCAAAATACATAATAGATGAAATACTAATCTCCTTTTGCAGTTGACTGTGCGATACCACAAAAACGGTAAGGTCGTGACTGATCAATGTTTGGTTTTTGTAAATTAATGTTTTGTTCGTTTCTTGCTGTCTTTTTTGCAAAAAGGAAACACAAACTTCTCTGCATTGGCAAGTAATGTGCCTTCAATCAACGATGCATTGAGGATTGTAATGATATCAATTTGAGTAATTGTGTAGTGTCTGCCGCAAAAAAGGACGGATTCGCAGCGTTTTAATGAAATAGCAACTGAATCACAGATTATACCGAATGCTGTAATTATTACCACGTATAGTAGAATTTGTCTCTTAGATTTTAGATTCGTTGTTGTAATGAGCAATGAGAGTGTACATATTCAGGTTACAGAAAAAACGTCCATACTAATAAGTGAATTCTTTAACGATGGGCTAATTTTAGTGGCCACTCACAAATATCTTCATCCAAAGTGTATTGGAAATGGATTAACTGACCAAGAGATACCACTGTTTATGTGAACTATGGAATGAACTGTCAAGGTACTACATGACTCCATCATATCAAGAATGAAACAGCTAGTCAATACGCAATTGTCTATGCATAAGTACTTACAATGAAGATATCCTTGTCATAATAAGCAACACAGACAGCATGAAAAAATCGTGTCACGCCTGCTAAAGAAGTTTTCAAGACAAAAACTGATTCATGATCCGTTTGTATGTGACACTTTTTGCCGCTTAAACTTGTTAGGCTAAGAATGGAGATCTCTGTTTCGTCATACGCGATGTTTCGCATAGTAATTAGAACTCGTGGGAACTGTGTACTGAGCGTGAGCGAGATGTGCCCTACTGGTTGTTTTACTATGATCACTGACCTCTTTGATACAAGTAGTACGCTGGACTGCATATCGTCAACCTGAAAATTGGCCCATTTGATTATCGCCATTTTGGCGCTGACAGCTGTAGTGAACGTGGGGTGACCGTCCACGAAACTAATAATAATAATTATTATTATTTATTTCAGACTACAGACTACAAAGTAATACAGGCCCATAGGATAAATACCTTACAGACTAACATACATATGAAATATAAAAAAACTAATAAAACACTATTTAACTAACCACACGAGCGACTAGATACGACGCGCGTGGTGTCGGCTGGCAGTCGTCCCCGGAATCTTCGAAACACGACTCCCTGCGGCCAGAAGTCCTCCTTCATGAAGGTCACCAGATGATGGGTCGGTACTCTAACCACGAACGAACTAAAATTCACTTTGTGGCTAGATTTCAACCGTTCGCCCCTTAGGGTGAAGTTGGACTTTCTTCGAACATAGTCGACGACCTCCTCTACCTTCGTCGACCAGTGACATCGGGACACATACAGCTGCGTCGTGCGTATTTCGGGACGAAGCGGGTGTTCGGGTCCAATCGGTGCGGTGCCATGGTGGTTACGGCTGGCGGGCTTCTTTCTTTCCACTTTTGTGAAGCCCTGCTCGTCGCACCGGTCCTTCGGTTGAATAATGACTAATGTTGACTAATGAGAGTTGACATAAACATATGCAAGTTACTCTATTTTAGTTACAGTGACACTCGGTGGGGGCGCTTTGATTCGGCACAAAAAATATCTGTCATTTCTTAGAGAATGTTTAGTCCAGCGTACTTGTATTATACAGGTCAGTGACTAAGATTGACTCGTTGGTATTATAGTGGTCAAGACGCTCTGTCTTCTAGCCAAGCAGGTCCCGGGTTCGAATACCAGGATTCCAGAAACCAGAAATTGTTTCAGACCAACAAGTCACTCATAGTCATACAACCAGTAAGGCACATCTCGCTCAGTGCACGGTTCCCACGACCCTGGTATTTTGGTACCTGGGAACAAAACCTGGTATTTGTTCCTGGGCTTTTCTGTCTTGAAATAGCTTGGGAACAGCAAGGAGTCAGGAAGTTGGTGGTGGTAACATCCCCATGCATCGGCTAGCACGTTAAGCAGTTGGTTCTGCGTCTGATCTCTCTCCGATTATGTCATACCCTCTCACCAATCTCTGAGAGGGAAGGAACCTGTGTATTACCGAATTATAATTCGTCCATGGTATTACGCACTTACTTGTACACTGTAATTTCTCTCTCGCAGTTGACTAATCTCGGTTGAAATTGACCGCAGTGTGGTCAAATTTCGGCTTATAGGAGGATATGATTATTTATTAATAACTATGAGTGTCTCAAACGATGACGGTCGCTCTACTCTCTCTCGAAAAAAAAGATCGAATTATAAGTTACTACAGGACCCACAATTTTTCAGCCGTACTTTATGTTCTTCACATATTTAGCTAATATTATTATTTCCGTTGCAGGATCCAACATAAGTAGTATAGCTTGATCTTTATGATCCCTGACAGGTAAAGTTTTCTCGTAGAAAAACGAGTTAACGTAACAAGTCAGAATTGAAAGTTTTTAGAATCCTAAACTTCCAAAGTGTTAATTGAATTAGTGGTTTCGGAACTCGGTATTGGCGATACCTACTCATTCATCAATTCATCAGTAAGCAAATCTTTTGAGGGCCATTACCTACCAAAGTACCTACTAACTGTAATTAGACTTAATCAAAATTGTAACCACTTCTTACTTAATTAAACTAAAAATTATAGATAAATTTATAGATTATACCTATTTAAACTCACTAAACATAGCCTTACGAGTAGGTACACCACCATATGTTAGGTATCTACACTTAAAAAAATTACCTTTGTCCACAGCGTTGATAGAATGACCTTGTCGCTTCGTATTTGACTGTCGGAATTTCTTCCTTTACCACATTTTTCATTACAAATGCGTTAATAAAACAATGGGTTACCAAACTGTTTCTTGTGGTAGCATGAGAATGTTCTATTCAGCCGTGTCCATTGTCTGTCCCGAGAAAACGTAATATGTACTATCAAAACGGTATTCAATCAATGGAATTTATCATGGGGTTAAGTGTTTTGTTTACAAATGTTTTTCACACAGCTTTTATTAATTCCCTTAAAAACAAGCACAACACCCGACTTCAAAAATCAATATATTTTTGAAATTGCATTTTTACTGGCTTTCATTTGATACCCATATTGTTATGGTAAGGAAAAAATCAATCCCCCCTCGCCCCTTTATTTCCATTTGCGGGCGCCATTATTTTTTTAAATGTGTATAGCTTATGTTACTCACACAATTTGCCAAATTCAACGACACCTCATGTGTCAAAAACCGTCCAGTCGTTTGGACTGTAGGGCGTGTCAAACAATTATACATACATACATACTCTCGACAACCATAACCCTCCTTCCGCAGTCGGGTAAAATATCGTTACATCTTTTACATTTTTATGTTTTATTAATTTAAGTTTCATGTAATGGTTCTTAATAGTATTTTCACACTACCTACTCGGCAATGTTTAATTACACATCAAGTAAACCTGACTCAAAGTGAGTCATTGCATCCCTAGAGAGGTAAAGTTGTATGAAATTTCATTACGCTCCTAGGGAGGCAAAGTGATTTGAATTTAGAATAAGAGTTCGTAGGCATGATCACACTAGCCCGTCCCGCACCAAAGAGAACATATTTGAAATTTGAACCTGGCAGCCAAGAATTTTAGCACGAGTGGAATGAAAAAAAAGCGCGCGCTTCCAAAAAAAGAAATAAATAAAGAAAAAAAAAAACATGTATTTTAAGAAAGTACAAACAATGTTTTCGTAAAACTGTCGAGTGACGAAGTTTATGACACCGGAGTCCATTAGATGTAAAGCTGCTGGTATTGTTAATAATAATAATTTACTGCCAGAAAAGTCAAAGAATATATACTTATAGATAAAATAAGTTCTTTGAAGTACATTTTTTTTATTGCCTCGTAGGAAGTGTGAAAAGCAGAGTATTCTCCTCGGGTATAAAGATGTCTTTGTCTAGGGCGAGCTTAAATCCCTCGCTCCACTCAGGATTCTAATTTTAACTCCCTCGCTATGCTCGGGAATAAACAATAAACTCCCTTGCTGCGCTCGGGAGTTAACTCTCGAACCCTTCGTTACGCTCGAGATTCAAGATGACGCCCGTGACATCACTTTACCCCGTTGGTGAATAATCTACTATTATTTTATAGTTTTATTAAATTGTTTGACGCTATGGTCACTAATTTTTTTCCTAAAGAATTTTTAGTTTATTTTAAAACCCAAATCGCACTACTCACCAAAAACGTTGATTAGGCACACATAAGAAATATTAGGCTTGCGGCTGAAATAATTTACCACAATTACATTTAATTTTATAGACAAATAATCAATCAAGCCAGTCATAAAACGTATTATAGCCTTGTACTACTAATGCGTAACGATCATACGATTTAACTGTGATTTTAAAGGAAGGGTTATGTGAAACAGTAGGTAAATAGATACTTATTTAGAAATAGGACTTATTTACCTTGATAGACTCAATCTTAACCATCTTCGAATTAAAGTTTCAATTTTGCAAAAAATACCTACTGCTTATTTTGCTTAAGACCCGAGTTCACCAATTTTTTTTTAATATTTGAGAAAATTCTAATACAAATTATGTCAAATATTGTAATAACGGCTGGTTCAAAATTAAACGAGTGTTGGTGAAGTCAGAGACGTCACTCGAAGTTAATCTTTCATTAAGACTCATGCAGTCCCTTTCTATTTCCTAGACAAAGAAAGTGACAGGACGAGACGTTAAGTATCGACTCTGACTGCCGCCCTCAGAGTCGTCAGTTAGTTAAAGTTAATCTTCCATTATGTCTCGTTCTGTCACTTTCTATGTCAATTAAATAGAAAGGACTGCATGAGATTTAATGAAGGATTAACTTTAATTGACGTCTCTGAGTACCGCAGTGAGTACAGTACAGTGGCAGTTTGCCCATTTTATAAGGTTTTTTTTATCAGCAAGACCAAATCACAAACCGGCTTATTACAAAAAAGTTTAACTAGGTTTAAAAAACAAGACTCCGTATTAACAGACATATTAAAATGAATAACACATCGATGACATGACCTTAAACAGATATGCTTTTCTAATTGATCGGTTAATACGTAGTCCTGGGTTAAACCCGGTACTAAGTTTTTGTAATAACACCGAAAGAGTTCAGATTTATTTGTGACGGATTAATTATATCAAACAATTGAATACATGATTATGTACAAAATTAAAAAACTATAAGGTTTTGAAATATTTTTGTCCAACTTCCAATACAGTAATAATAATAATAATAATGCCCCCCAAAGCCCAACCAAACGTCCGCGCTTGACCATCAAAGCCACGTGGGGGGCGGACTCCCGCAACGCAATTACCATGCGGAAGACAAAGGAGACCATTTGCCAATAGGTAATGATCTCCGGGAAATGGCAAACCCTTTAATGGAGATATGACAAGTAGAAGGTATAATTTACGGCCGCTTCCCGGGGTTCGCCGGGGCACACCTGGAGCCGTGGCTGGGTGTTCCAGCATGCGATCCTACGGCGACGGGGGGCTGAGCAGGCGGGCTCCCCTCGACAAATATACGACAGCCGAAAACAACTCTGATTGTTCCGATTCTTCCGACAGTCAGTCGTTATTCTCATCCCTTAGTCGATCCAACTACATACCGACCCCCTCATCAAGCAATAGTGAGGAGACTGTGGATGTTGTGCAGGATGCAGTGGATACTGTTGAACCTGCACCCACCATGCAAGTCACTAAGCGCAAGCGATGGTCAGCAGATATGAATATGTTTATTTTGCGCACTTATTTACGCATAACAAATTTAGACACTGACAACAAACATTACTTAGATACCCTGTATACACAATTTGTAGAAAAGTACCCAGAAATGCAAGTTACTAAACAAAGGTTAGGTAATCAAAAACGAGCGACAATATGAAACAAATTACTATCACAGAGCACAATAGATGAAATATATATGGAAACACAAGCGGAATTGAACAGTGCAATGCAGTGGACAAATGTCCACAACGAATTCATACACAGCAGCTGTATGTACCGGATCTCTTAAAGTGACAACTAGAAGTACCAACAATATGCAAAAAAAACCGCACTGGCAAATAAGACTCGAAAATAAAGTTAACAAACTAAGAAGATATATAGGACGACTCACGCAATATATTAAAGGCAATAGAAATCCCCGAATAGTAGCAGCTGTGGAAGAAATTAAGGCATCATATAAACTACATACGCAATATGAAAATCTCAATTCAGAACTGACAGACTATTTAGACACGCTAAAACAAAAATTAAGTGCAACTGCTAGTAGACTAAAGAGATACGTTACATGTACAGATCGGAAAAAGCAAAATAGCCTATTTTCAAACAACGAAAAGTTATTCTATCGCAAATTAGAGCATACTCAAACTTTGGATAATAATAGTACCCCCACTCCTTCAGAATTACAAAAATTCTGGGCCGATATATGGCAAAACCCAATAACCCATAACACTGATGCTGAATGGATACACAAATTAGAGAATAATACCCAGATCCCAACTATGAATTTTGAACACATTTCAACAGACACCTTCATTAAAGTCTTAAGACGAACACACAATTGGAAATCACCTGACACTGACAAAATACATAATTTCTGGTACAAGAAACTCACGTGCGCCTATCCATATATCCACAACCATAAAAACAGTTTCATACAAGAGCCAGACACTATACCAGAACACTTAACTCAAGGCATCACATACATGCTCCCAAAAGACACAGATACTAAAAACCCAGCAAAATATAGACCTATTACCTGCTTACAAACGTTTTACAAAATACTCACAGCTTGTATAAGCGAAACTATATACGAACACCTAGAGAAACACCACATTCTAGCCGAAGAGCAAAAAGGATCTCGTAAGTATAGCCAGGGTTGTAAAGAGCAATTAATAATAGATGCAGTCGCCATGAAGCAAGCACTTACAAAGAAGGAAAACTTTAACACAATGTACGTCGACTATCGTAAAGCCTTTGATTCGGTCCCGCATAGCTGGCTTATTGCTGTTCTAGAAATGTATAAAATTCATCCGTCGCTAGTTACATTCCTAAAATCTATTATGATGAAATGGCAGACTGTTTTAAGTATAAAAAATCCGTCAATAACTACTGAACCGATTAAAATTCAAAGAGGCATATTTCAGGGTGATGCCTTAAGCCCCCTTTGGTTTTGCCTCGCACTTAACCCACTCTCAAAACTTCTAATAGACTCCGAATGTGGATTCAAACTCACAGACAATGATTCACACTTTACATTATCACATTTACTCTACATGGATGACATCAAATTATTCGGATCCAACAAACAAGAAATACGGAAACTGGCTGAAGTTACAGAAGAGTTCTCAAAAGACATAGGCATGAACTTTGGGGTAGATAAATGTAAAATATTCACAGTCAATAAAGGAAAGGTAGAAGAAAATAATTACATACTTCAAAACGGAGAAATAATTGATTCACTAGGTGAACATGATTTTTATAAGTATTTAGGATTTCAGCAACTAAAACAAATTCTCCATACACAAACTAAAGCCGACCTGGCCCGGAAATTCGAACGTAGGTTGAACCTTATCCTCAAAACACATTTAAACTCAAGAAACACAACAAAAACAATAAATACTTACGCAATCCCTTTATTAACCTATTCTTTCGGAATAATCAACTGGTCACAGACAAATTTAAAGAACCTTCAACGTAGTATCAATACCAAACTGACCAAATATCGCAAACATCACCCAAAATCATGTACCCAAAGATTGACCTTGCCCCGTGAAGAAGGAGGAAGAGGTATAATTGATATACAGAATCTACACAACAGACAAATAACAACACTCAGAACATTCTTTCACACTAAAGCTGAACACTCACTACTTCACAAACATGTTGTTAATATTGACCAATTTACACCGCTGAACCTCCAAGATTTACACTTACAGAAAAATGAAACTATCACAACTTTAGACGAAAAAATTAAAACGTGGGCACAAAAATCATTACATGGTAGGCATAGAGCGGATCTAACTCAAACACACATTGATCGAGATGCTTCAAATAAGTGGCTTCTGAGAGGAGACCTATTCCCAGAAACAGAAGCATTTATGCTAGCCATACAGGATCAAGTCATCAATACACGCAACTACAGGAAATACATTATTAAAGAGCCAAATCTCCCCACTGATCTCTGCCGTCAATGTAATAGTGCCAGTGAGACTATACAGCATATAACCAGCGCTTGTAAAGCTTTAGCTAACACTGACTATAAACACCGACACGACCAAGTAGCTGCAGTTATCCACCAATATTTTGCCCATAAATACAAGTTCATTCAAAAGAAAACAGCTTATAACAAATATAAACCGCTTTCAGTACTAGACAATAATAAACACAAAATATACTGGGACCGAACAATAATAACCGATCGAACCACACATTATAATAGACCAGACATTACTATTCATGACAAAGAACACAACATTGTATATCTCATTGACATTGCTGTACCGAACACCCACAATATCCAAAGTACCATTAGTGAAAAACTCACCAAATACACAGATTTAGCCATACAGTTAAGAACACAGTGGAACGTTCAAGCAGTGCATATTATACCAATAGGTATATCATCTACTGGCGTCGTACCAAAGACTCTTAAAAACAATCTGGATATTCTACAAATTCATAAAAATATAATAAACCTTATACGAGGGTCAAACTGAAAGTTCTTAGAAAATCAAAAACTGATTACATTAGCCAGTTATTAGTTTTATTATATCTTTTCAAAATATTGTCCATTGACGTCAATACACCGCTGCATGCGATGGAACCACTGGGAAAAGCACTTTGCCCACTCGTCCTTAGGGGTCTCTTCAATGGCATCGCGATACGCAGCCACCGCTTCTTCAGCATTCATAAACCGCTTTCCTTTAAGTTTTTCTTTAATTTTTGGAAATAAATAAAAATCACAAGGCGCGAGGTCGGGGCTATACGGCGGGTGACCCAGTAATTCAACGTTTGATGTCGCCAAATAGTCGATCGTTCGCTTGGCGGTGTGCGACGAGGCGTTGTCGTGGTGAAGGAGGATCCTACTGCGAGGTCGTTTCTCTCGAACTTTTTCCAAGACAAGTGGCAAACAATTGGTAGTGTACCATTCTGCAGAAACTGTTTTTTGATCCTCTAACACAATTGTTGCGAAATGACCTATCCTTCCAAAGAACGAGGCCACCATTTTTTTTCCCGCACTTCGATCTCTCTTCACTTTAGTTGGCAACTCCTCGAAAGGAAACACCCACTGAGCAGATTGTCTTTTGGTTTCAGGATCATAACAGTAAATCCAGCTTTCGTCACCTGTTAGTATGTCGAACACAGCATTTGAGTCACCTCCGTTAAATCTTTCAATCATTTTACGGCACCAATCCACACGATGGAGTTTTTGAGCCTTAGTCAAATTATGAGGTATCCACCGGGCGCAAAGCTTCCTGACCGCTAAATGTTCGTGGAGGATTTTGTGCACTTGACTCATACCGATGCCTAAGCTTGTCCGAATCTGCTGATAGGTCACTCTTTTGTCAGTCTCTATCATACGCCGCACAACACAGATGTTATTTTCAGTCGTCGCCGTAGAAGGCCGTCCCTCACGTACATCATCAGTGAGATTAGTGCGACCACGTTTAAACTCATTAAACCAGTTGTAAACAGTCGCACGAGATGGGGCTTCATCGTGAAAGGCCAATCGTAGTCTATCATAACTTTCTTGTTGACTTAAATGACATCGAAAGTCATAAAAAATCATTGCACGAAAATTTTCTCGTGTTAAATTCATTTTGACGTGACACAGACAATTTTCAATTTGCCGCCAAGTCGTAAAACAAATGACAAATGAATGAAATATATACTCAGTAATATTGGCAAAGAGTTCTATTTTCAAATTTTAGAATATTTTTTTTATTATATTGTTTATAAGTGGCCAGTTCTAAGAACTTTCAGTTTGACCCTCGTACAGAAAGTCGTCATTTTAAACACATGCCGCATTACACGAAAATTTTTATCTTCAGCCCGAATAACTAACTAGCACTAAAATATATCTACAGTTTTTACCCTTTTTCGTACTCACACAACGCACACAGATACACGCGCACCCATGCATTCAATATTCATGAAAGCACACACACATTTTTTCACATTTTTTGTCTAAATACATTTCCACGCTTGGTATAATGCCCGCGTGGAAATGAAAACCTCTGAAATGAGAGAGACGAAAAGTCAAAAAACAATAATAATAATAATAATAATGTCCTCCTAGCCGAATTTCGACCACGGCGGCCTATCTCAGCAGAGATTAGCCAACTGCGCGGGACATATTATATCCAATACAATATTCTGAGTTCTTAGTATTATACGGATATAACAGGAAGTGAGCGGAGTAGATTAGCTAGATAATAATATTGACATATAGCTTTGTCCCAGATTTAGCCCTGAAAGGTGAAGGCAAGCTAAAGGTTGCCATTTAACCCAATTCTCGAGGTATTTGTAGCATAATACGCGGAAAATAGACCGGTATTTTAAATATTACATTGACTTAAAATACTGGTTTTAAATGATAAATGATATTACTTAAAAAGGAGCGAATAAAGAAAGAAAGAAAGACAAGCATAAGTTATTAAGCCATTTTTGGCAAGTTTGCTGAACCTTATTGGGCTTGACAGTATTTTTAGGTAAATTGTAAAAACTTACGTACATACACCTACATACATCGTTTTAGTACCTACGAGTACTTATGTACAATTTTTATTTATTATCTACAACAAAAGCCACAGTTTGCAAACTTGAAGTTAACATGTTTCTTATTATAACAAAACAAACATACAGCTATCATTAAATTTACTTAACGAATTCTCCAAATGTAATACTTAAATGGCCAGCCAGTGTGCCAAATAATAAAATTGGTAAAAAATAGTTAAATTCGTTTAATGTTGTAAAAATGAGTAATTCTACATAACAACCAATAATTGCATATTGAAGAGGAATACTTGAATGTTATCTCATTAACCTACATGTACTCGTATTGTAATACTGTGCCTACACTAAAGAATTTAGTTTCAAATGTGTTCCACGTCTCCCGGGCCTATAGATGGCGCTACAAGTATAAATAAACGTCTATCGAAGGGGACCGCTAATTTCGTCAGAAGGAGCATCTGCCTCCGTGGCGCAATCGGCTAGCGCGTTCGGCTGTTAACCGAAAGGTTGGTGGTTCGAGCCCACCCGGGGGCGTGTTTTTTTGTAACGATTGTTTAGGAACAAAAGGCCTGAAAAATTTATTTTGCATGTTTATGCAATTTTACAGAGTTATCACAGTTATTATTTTTCGATTTCTTATAATCCGAATATGAAATTTGTTATTTTTTGGTTCCGTGGTATAAATAAAAAACTCAAAAATTAATAAAATAATAAAACATATTTTTTTTGTAAAATTTATTGCGATTGTTTAAAAATTGCTGCATTTTTATATTACGGATTATTGTTGTAGGCTTTCTTGTAATATGAATATACCTATTTGTTATTTTTATGGTCCCGTGGTAGAAAAGGTTTCTTATTTCGAATTAAAACAGCTGCAAACATAATTTGTGTTAAGTTTGTTACTCAGTCGCATTGTTAGTTTGTAATTCTTTTTGTTGTCATAACAAAAATACTCTGCTAAAATGCAGAGTATTTTTGTTATTGACAATTTTGAGAAATTGTCTGCATACTGTACCACTGGATAATGCGGTGACCACCACAATCACAAAAAAGTCACAAACACAACACAGACACCATAACAACCACAAAACATGTGCTAAAGAACTATTGTGATACGATGACAAATTTCGACCCTCCGCTCAGCGCCTTCGATAGCTCAGTTGGTAGAGCGGTGGACTGTAGAGGAACTTAAATAAACTGATATCCATAGGTCGCTGGTTCAAATCCGGCTCGAAGGAACTTTTTTAATTTTTTCTTGGCCAATGCAACTCTCGAACACAACATTATTTTTTTAAGGAATATCAAATAAATCAATGTTTAAGCGTTTTTTTACTTTTAAGTATTATTAACAATATGCGCAGCTGTTATTTTAACGATAACTTCGAGTAAAGGTGAAAGTTACGAATGTAAAGTCATTGAACTTGATCTATAGAGGTAATATTTTGGACCGATGCTATTTATTGTTTTTTTCTCAAAATTTATATGATCCTAAGCAAGAAATTGAAATAGATCGATAAATAATAAGGTAGGTTTCTATGTAATACTCGTATGTTTCATTTAAATTATATAACAAGTGAAAACATACTCGTAAGTAAATATTCGTTTATTAGATTTATTTATTTATAATAACGAATCGCCTTATTTCGTTAGTAAACTAAGTATAACGAAAACATTACAACATACACAATAAACCGGGCAAGTGCGAGTTGGACTCGCGCAGTGAGAGGGTTCCGTACTAACAAAAGTTTTTTTTCTATAAAACACTACAAATTAGCGGTTTCCCTTGCTTGTGCTATAAGATCTTCCTTCTTGAAGGCAAGAATAATTTATTTTATTCAAGAAGAATTCATGATTCTAGGTCTACCGGAATTTTCCGGCGAAATGTTAGAAAATGGGGCTCAAGAGTAATTCTATAAGAGTTCCATTTTTCTTTTGAGATACAGAACCCTAAAAATGTCTAAGCTTGTTCTATTTAAGGTCTAGTGGAACTGAGGTTCATAACTTTCATAACTATAACTAAACATCTTCCTTTTTTTACCGGACTTCTAAACCAGGCGGTTGCGGGTTCGAATCCCGCAAGGGGCAAATGTTTGTGTGATGAGCACGAGCTTTTGTACCTAAGTCATGGATGTTTATATGTATTCAAGTATTTCTATCCGTTATCCTAGTCACCATAGCACAAGCTCACGCTTAATTTGGGGCTAAGTAATTGGTGTGTTTGTTGAAACAATTTTTTTTTTTTTTTTTTAATCCCATAACTTTATTAGGTTACTCTGCCTAAAGTCACAACTATTTCCATAGAACCAAAATTGTGCAGTCGAAAATAATTATGGAGACCTTCTTATGCACTAATTAATCGATACGTGGATATGGGGATGGGGACCCCATTACTTTTTTGACCACATCATATTAATATAGTTGCATCATTGATTTATCAAGTTCAATAGAAACAGTTGTAGAAGAACAACATTATGATACTAGTGGTTCTCCGCGACTTCGCCCGCAAGAGTTGGATTTTCCATATAAATATTCATCCCCCATTTCACCCCCTTAATGTTTTTATATCACGACAAAATGTAGCCTATGTCCTTTCCTGGGTCTCGAACTGTCTCCATACCAATTTCATCTCAATCGGTTCAGTGGTTTAAGCGTCAAGAGCTAACAGACAGACAGACACACTTTTGAATTTATAATATTAGTATGGAGTATGGATGGGATACCTATCAATACGATCACATTGTATACTGTAGAAAGAAAAGTAAACTGTTAACCCCGAATTCGATATTTGACAAGGCAAGCAGGTGTTCTCTGCCTCAGATCAATATTGGGTGATATTTTATGTCCACTAAAATATCAAATTTTAATTTGCCAAGCAGTCACGTCCTCATGCCGGACGGTTTCCGCTGAAGTGAATTACCTTGAATATAATACGACTCCTTTCTATTAATTTTGCATACACCTATTTAGATAGACACCTCTAAGATACTAACCATTATAGAAATTGCTAAAGCTATGGAAGAGTGGTACAAGCTTTATAAGCTAAAAAGGAGTCTCCAATTGCTAAAATTATAGTGATTGTACTATTTATCGAAAAAAATATATTATTATTTATTATTATTACATATGACAATAATCGCAGATGACGATTAAAATGTTTGAATTGAAACAGAACTCATGTTTTGTCATTTAATTTTTAATTTTCACAAAGGTTAAAATTCAAATAGAGTGTTACATTAGAATTATTTATTACACTAAAAAATGATTGGTTAACAGTAACCAAAATTTGGCTACTAGTAGGCCGTAATATAGTGACTTGCGAACTTCTGGTTATCAGTAACAAACTTTTGTTACTGATAACCAGAAGATTGTTTATATTTAACAAAAATTGACTTCCCTACAACGAAACCTTCAACTAACAAAACTAGTTTGGTTGATCCTTTTTTTCAGTGTAGGGTCAGAGATGAACACTCCATTCCATACTATTACACATCAAACTTTACAAAATATTATGTAGTTAACTATTAACTCCAATTAATGTTAGGTACACTATTATAACGATTTAGCAAACACTAAACCATTGGTCAATCATTTACAAACATTAATCAGCAACGTGTATGATCAATCTTAAGCCTGATCGAAGGCATCCTGTTTTGTCTGACCAAGGTCTATGGATTTCAGATTTTATCTCACTCCTATTATAAATTATTTTTAAACGGTTTTATTTAGCTCACCCCGTTTGTTTTATTTATTATTCTTGGGTCAAATTTAGTAATTCAAATTTCACCCTCTTCCTGTCAACCGATTATTCTGAAATTTTGTATACACTTTGGATTTTGGTGACAATACAATTATGTTTATTCATTATCATTATAAATTCAAGATGGCCGCCGCTACAAAATGGCGGATAATTTATGTTTTATTAATCCCATCAATATGGGTATCAAATAAAAGGGCTCAACAAGCAGAATACAATATACTATAAAAAATTGAATTCCAAGATGGCAGCCGCTACAAAATGGCGGATAACGTAGGTTTTATCAATCCCATCAATATGGGTATCAAATGAAAGGGCTCAACAAGCAAAATACAATATACTATAAAAAATTTAAAAACAAGATGACGGCCGCTACAAAATGGCGGATAACGCAGGTTTTATCGTCCCCATCAATATGGGTATCAAATGAAAGTGCTCAACCAGTATAATACAATGTACTATATAAAATTAAAATCCAAGATGGCGGCCTCTACAAAATGGCGGATAACTTAGGTTTTATCAATCCCATCAACATGGGTATCAAATGAAAGGTCTCAACAAGTAGAATACAATTTACTATGCAAAATTGAAATCTAAGATGGCCGCCGCTACCAAATGGCTGATAACAATTTTTTATCAATCCCACCAATATGAGTATCAAATAAAAGGGCTTGACAAGAAGAATACAGTGCACTATACAACCTCAATATTTAAGATGGGCGCAGCCACCAAATGGCGTATAATAATAAGATTTAAAATTAGAAATTGAATCTGTAATTTAGGTATCTGATTAATCCAGCCTGAATCCACCACCCAAGTCAAGATTTTGTATTTTGTTGAGGACTGTGTGGCGTTAGGGTGGCTTAAAATTATACGTCGTTAGCGGTACACCACCCAAGTTAAGGTGAAAGGTTAAAACGCGCCGAGAACTGTATCGCATTAGGGTGGATAAAAATGATATGTCGTTAGCGTTTTCCCCTCAAGACTCAGGCGCATCTTGTTGTACATAGCCTTGCCCCTTTATTGGACCTCTGGGGGGGTCGACCGTTTAAATGTCCATTACTCGTGGGAACAAAATGGTAAAAAATATATAAAAAATACATACACAAATAAAACAGAAACTGCAACACAACGTAAAAGAAGGCTTCAAAAAGCGAAAGAAATTACGGGACGGCTGAAAGAAGAAAGTTGCCTTTAATACTATCATGGGCTTCTACAATACATAAAATGCAGGGCAGCACTGTGGATCACGCAGTCGTATACTTAGATGCGAAACTGTTTGAAGAAGGTCAAGCCTACGTGGCTCTTAGTAGAGTAAGATCTTTGCAGGGACTACGAATAGAGGAGTTGAACTGCAATAAACTAACGGGCAAGAAACCTTGCATTAATGAAGCACTAAATGAATTAAACAGAATGCGAAATAAAAACTAAAAACTAGAAAATAAAAATAGGTAAAAAAACTTTTTAAGTTAAACGGTTTTATGTTAAACATACATTGCAATGTTTAAGATAAATGTACTAAAAACCAAAAAATAATAAAATAGATACAGTCGTTGAATTATAAACATATGCATAGACTAGACTAAAATAAAACCGTGGGGCACGTCAATTGTCTACAATCGTTGATTAAAATGTTTGTTTATCTATTTCTATAATTGACTGTTCGGAATTAGTTCGTCGTCAATTTTTTAATTAGTAACAATTGCAAAACATTACGCACGATGCACTTGCATTTTGTAACAATCATATTATATTAATAAGCATTTTCGAGTGTGTAGACACCTACACACTCGGGAGTGGGACAAAGACTTCACTACTCAACCTTGAGGTCGTGAGTTCGATCCCCGGCCTGTGTCACTGAGTTCGTACAAAACTTTAAGTAAGTACAGTCTTTTCGGAGTCACTGTCTTACGGTGAAGTAAAACGTGAAAACGTGAAACGGTGAAGTAATGTTGGCTAGTGTGTGAAATGCAAGGCGATGGCGAGCCACTTCATCATAATTGCCAAAAACTCGTTGTGGTTCTCATTCCACATAATGATCACGACCCTCGGTCGGAGCTATACAAATAAGACTATAAGAAAAAAGCATACGTATTTTCTTGCTTCTATCAAAACTTGTATGTTGTACAGCCTGTCAGGTTATACATTACACTACGAAAACAGCTTTTATTACATATGGAATAGAGGCGGGCTCAAGGTCAACACTATAGTTAGTCTGGCGTGCACAGCTGTTCTACCTTTCACCGCATTTTAGACAAAAAAAGTGTAAGTAATCATAGTGACTAAAACATACTGATATAGTGTAACCAGATAATGAACGTTTATATCTAGCTCTGACTTATTTACTCTTCAAACCGGAACAATACGATGTTGTAATAAGCAATAAGACTAATTAAAATGTACTCAGTGTGACATAAAGTTGGTCTACAATTTATTTGAATTAATATTAAGAGAAAGTTGCATGCAGCCGTGGTTCGGGTTGCAGTTCTGTTTGCTAGAAGTCAATAGGTACCGATTAAAAATGTACTACTTGATGAAAGTAAGGCTCAGAAAACTTTCAATAATACTTACTTGTAGGAAACGTAGTGTATAATAGTAGATTATTTACCAAGGGGGTAAAGTGATGTCTTACGTCACTGGTGTCATCTTGAATCTCGAGCGTAACGAAGGATTCAAGAGTTAACTCCCGAGCGCAGCGAGGGAGTTTAGTGTTTACTCCCGAGCATAGCGTGGCAGTTTAGTGTTTACTCCCGAGCATAGCGTGGCAGTTAAAAGTAGAATCCTGAGTACAGCGAGCGATTTAAGCTCGTCCAAGACGAAGACATCTTTATCCCTAATACTCTGCTTTTCACACTTCCTACGAGGCAATAAAAATGTACTACACAAAATTTATTTCATCTATAAGTCTTTTGTCTTTTCTGGCACTAAATTATATTTTTTAAACAATATCAGCAGCTTTACATCTAATGGTGTCATAAACATCGTCACTCGACAGTTTTACGAAAAAACTGTTTGTACTTTCTTAAAATACATAGGCTTTTTTCTTTATTTATTTATTTTTTTAGAAGCGCGCGCTTTTTTTTCATTCCATTCGTGCTAAAATTCTTGGCTGCCAGGTTCAAATTTCAAATATGTTCTCTTTGGTGCGGGACGGGCTAGTTGGATCATGCTTACGAACTCTTATTCGAAATTCAAATCACTTTGCCTTCCTAGGGGCGTAATGAAATTTCATACAATATTACGACCCTAGGGATGCAATGACTCACTTTGAGCAGGCCTGTGTATCTCCCCGTGGAGGTAGCAAAAACGTACCTACGCACGGCGCACCTACGTAGGTGCTAAAACAAGTTGCGTGTCGCTACCGGCCAGATCCACGCTCGCGCGTTTTATTCAACGGCGCGGCCGCGCGGCTACGTTGCTGGCTGGACGAGAATGAATAGAGTACTAGAAAGAGGCGCTAGATGGCGTTAGAAGCTTCTAGTAGCAGTCAACCCTATCGCCTCGCGTGATATTACGTCACTGAATAGGTTTAGTGTATTATGAATCATATTTCAGAGCAATAAGTATGAAATTATCTTGCAATGGATTTTTGCAGGTGTCTACACGAAAATGTGCTTGACTCTGAGGCGAACTAAATTACGCCATATTGTTGACGACATTGAGTAGACATTTCTTTGAATACAATTGCTAAGGGTCTAGACAGACGGTCTGCAATCCAACTGCAATCCGACTGCCATATGGCAGTTCAGATGCAGTTTGAATGCAGTTGGCTCGACTGCAATCAAACTGCACGTCGACGGGCAGTTGGCGTGCAGTTTGATTGCAGTCTGAGTGCAGTTACAACGACTGCACACCGACTGCAATAAAACTGCACGTTGACGGGCAGTTGGCGTGCAGTTTCATTGCAGTCGAGTCAACTGCATTCAAACTGCAACAGAACTGCGTCATTACCGAGTCCGCGTATTAGAACGTAACCACACCACTACCGCCCCCCGCCACCGCACGCACTCGTTCCTGCCCCGCTCACCCGTGCCTGCCCCGCGAGTGCCCGCGCATCTAATGTTTGTTCGTTCAGTGACAGAGAGATCATTAGAGAGTGCGTACGTGTCGTTCGTTCGTTAATCAAATAAAAATGGCCAGCGAAGAAGAAGACAATGTTTTGAATGATACCGAGTCGTTTGATACTGATGCATTTATAAGTGCCATAAAATCGTCACCTGTATTTGGAACTACAGGGTTGAATCTTATAGTAACAAAGTGGAAAAAAGCAAAGCATGGGCCACTATTTGCGAAATGTTTACGCCGGGCTTTGAAGAAAAGAGTAAGAAGGAGAAGAATAACATTGGTAAGTAAACTCAATCAATATTTTATTAATATAATACTATAAATCAAAAACTATAATAACAGTTTGACATATTAAATCATATTCATTTGCCATTCGAGTTTGCCTTCATTCATAAAATAATCAGTAAAAAAAAATCTTATACCTTCGGGTGAACTACGGTTTCTTTCATCACTGTCTATTATTATATTTTCTAATGGTTGTGTCAAAGTATCTTCAAAATTATACCCATCTCTTTCTCGGACAAAGTTATGCAAAACACAACAAGCTTTTATTATTTCTTTCGCATACTTTGGTTTATGGTCGATAGGTCTGTGAAAAATACGCCATTTGTTTGCGAGAATTCCAAATGAACATTCAATAAATCTCCTGGCCCGTGATAGACGATAATTAAAAATTCTTTTTGCAACACTTAACTGTTTGCCTGCGTAAGGGCGCATTACACTTTTAGAAATTGAAAAGGCTTCATCGCCTACAAAAATATACGGCACTGAATTTTCAGGTGCCGGGATTTTTAATGTTTTTTGCTGAAGTTTTTCATACAAAATGCTTTCTTCAAATATTGTAGAATCAGAACATCTTCCATAAGAACCTATGTCAACAAATGTAAACATATAACTGCTGTCGCAAGTGGCTAGTAATATCATTGAGAAGTATTTTTTGTAGTTGTAATATGAGGAACCAGTGTTTCGAGGTTTTTTTAGCCTTATGTGCTTACCATCAATAGCACCGAGACAATATGGAAAGTTTGCTCTATTATTAAAACCTTTTGCTATGTTTTTCCACTTGTCTTCAGTCAGTTCTGGCATAACTATATCTTTTAAGGAAATCCATATGTTGCTACACACATCTATGATTATCTCTCTTGTTGTGCTTACTCCATGTCGATAAGCCCAGTGCAAATCATCAATAGAACATCCACTTGCTAAATATCTGAAAAAAAATCACACTAATTGTTTAAAAAATATTATTTTCAGCTTTACAACTTCAAAAGAAGTGGAAACTACTACGAGATAATTTTACTCGATATGAAAAGAAAATTAACATGATGAAAAGTGGATCAGCGAGTTCCAACTTAAGACCGTGCACATATCATCAACAGTTACTTTTTTTGAAAGACCTACAAGATAGAGGCGAAAGATCGTCCAATTTGGATTCCACCCCTGAAGAGGCCCCAAGTGTAGAAAAAAATACGAAAAAAAAGACTATTAGTAAACGTAAGTCCCAAAATTCAGAAGACGAGCTGATCGAAAAGTTAACTAAAAGAGTCAATAAGAAAATAAATGACGATGAAGAAGAAAGAGATGAAGACCGATTATTCCTTCTTTCTTTGTGTAAAGACTTTAAAAGGATTCCGGATCATTTTAAACTGAAAGCTAAGGCTGATTTTATAAATACAATAAAAAAATATACAGCCCAATATAATGTACCAGGACCGCCATATCAGTCTATCAATGATTTCAGAGGTTATTTTACTTCAAATGTGAACTACAAGACGCCCTCGACTTCAAATGTACCTCCTATCCAACAGGAGACTTTCAGTCGACCAGCAACTACAGAATCCCAATATAGTAATATTGCCTCACCTGACAATTACAGCGATGATGGTAGCACGTCGTACTTAAAGGACATATTTTGATAACTTTTTTAATTTACAAATTTCGCAATAATGTAACTATTTCATGTAATTTAATTCATAACTCCTAGCTACTTCATTATTACCTAACGGTGTTTTAAAGAATTATTTTGTAAGAACTTTGTAAGAATTTTCATTTTTTTTACTGTAGAACTTTTAAAGTTTTTTTATAACTTAGTAGGAACTTTGTATTTCATTAATAAATTGTACAGTCAAGAGCACATCAAGCTTTACTCTTCGGACCTTGAACCATCCCTGTAATGTTTGACGCACAGTACAAATCAGAGCTCAACTTAAACCGGTGGTGTAAAGCTTGTTGTGCTCTTGACTGTACACTGTAAAACTAAGTTAAAGATAGGCAGAAGATTAAAAATTCGTAATAACGTTTTTTGATTTTGTTTAAATATGTGAACTGCTTACCTCAAAGTGATTGCAATCCTCTCTTCTGCTGATATACTTTTTCTCATTGTGGTATCTTGTCGGCATATTTTATTTTTTAAGATGTCTGTTAATTCATCAAAACTCTTTCTAGACATTCGAAAATATTTGTGAAAACATTTTTCCTGTGTTCTGATTTTTGGTATTAAAGTATAAAAATCACCTTCGTGTTTGTATTGTAATATTAATTGAACCCATGTCTCCCGATTTTTAGCTTTTTTGGCTTTACGAGTACGACGACGGCGAAGTAAAAGAAACAGCAAAGCTTCGTCATATCTCATCATAAAATTATTTGACAACACGTGTATACTCTTATAAATTCCGGCGAGCACTGATTTTGTATACTCTATAAAAATCTTTGAACATTTGAGTTACCTCGCATCGCAGTTCAGGTGCAGTTTGAATGCAATTGACGCGACTGCAATGAAACTGCACGCCAACTGCCCGTCAACGTGCAGTTTTATTGCAGTCGGTGTGCAGTCGTTGTAACTGCACTCAGACTGCAATCAAACTGCACGCCAACTGCCCGTCGACGTGCAGTTTGATTGCAGTCGAGCCAACTGCATTCAAACTGCATCTGAACTGCCATTTGGCAGTCGGATTGCAGTTGGATTGCAGACCGTCTGTCTAGACCCTAAGTCATACTTCTGTACGAAGTACTAGTATTCTGTGCTTTGAGTCAGGTTTACTTGATGTGTAATTGAACATTGCCGAGTAGGTAGTGTGAAAACAAAATTTTAGTATTACTCTGCTAAAGGTTTATAAACACTAGCGACTCGCCCCAGCTTCGCTTAAGTGTAATTTAAAAATGAAATATATCAAATTTTACCTAAGAATAAAGTAACTTTTTACTAGCAAAATAGTTATTAAAATAGGCCTAGTAGTCCCCGAGATAAGACTTCCTACAAACAAACTAAAAAACTTACAAAAATATCTCTGTCAATGATACCTTGATGTATTAAGATGTTTTGTAGGATGCATAAATCACCATAAATAAAAACAAATCTTTAAAATGAGGACTCAAAATATTTGACACGCTATAAGATAAGATCTTAATGAATTGTTACGTATATTTTAAATAAAAAGGTTTCACTTGTTTAGCCTACATTATGGGTCCTCATTTCCATGTTAGATGTTTAATAGTATTTTTATTGGAATTTTAGATCTGGATCTGATACCTGCAAACTTATTTACTACAAGAACTCAACAATAAAGTTTGCATAACAAACTTGGTAGGATATCGAAATATACCAAGTAGTGAAAACATACGTCGATAAATTGTTGCAAGTGTAGTAAAATTGTGAAACTTTGCAAAATAATACTCTTCTTTTTCATAGTTTCTTACAGACATCTCTAATAACATAATTATGTTCGGGCAGGCCTGTGTATCTTCCCGCGTAGGTAGCAAAAACGTACCTACGCGCGGCGACCCCTTGCTAAGGGACTAAACAAGTTGGGTGTCGCTAGCCGGCAGCGACACGCTCCCGCGTTTTATTCACCGGCGGTGCGCGACGCTAGGTTGCTGGTTGGACGAGCGTGAATAAAGTCCTAGAAAGATGCGCTAGATGACGTAAGTAGCTTCTTGTGGTGGCAGTCAACCCTATCGCGTTGCGTGATAGTACGTCACTGAATAGGTTAAGTGTATTATGAATCATATTCCAGAGTTATAAGAATGAAGTTATCTTGCAATGTATTTCTGTAGGTGTCTACACGAAAATGTGCTTGAGTCAGAGGCGAACTGAATTACACCATATCGTTAACAACATTAAGTAGATATTTCTTTGAATTTCATTGCAAAGTCATACTTCTGTACGATGTACTACTTATTCTGTGGTTCGGGACAATTCATATTGATCTCAAACTTGGCCCATATTTTGTATTTGCGAGGATGGTTCATATTTTAATGCTCAAGGAAGTAATACGAGTAGTAAGCGGGAAAAGCGATTCGGATCAATTATGAGCGCTTTACTTAATAATATTTTATTTTTATTGAAATTGTTTTCGTTTTTGTGCTAATAAAGAATATTTTGATGATTCCGCATCACAATAATATCCACGAAATCAGATTTAGAAAAATAAGAAAAGAAATAAAGTTATTTTTTTATCTTCTCTTTTAACGGGCAAAACTCGTTCCCCATAAATGCCCTAAGTGCTCCGGCATCCCTCATACGCGCTCATGACATCTAGTGATTCGATAGAAATAAACTAATTAAAAAAACCTAGGTAATTAAGTATGCATGGATATGTATGTTTATTCATCTGTTTTATTCGTTCTGCATATTTTTTCATTACCTTCGTTAAAAACTTCTCTCTCTCTCTCTCTCTCTCTTCTCTTGCATCGCCTGTATCTTCTCTGTGTTTTACTTGTGGTTGACTAGTAGAGAATGCTTTTAGAATTAGTCCGCCATTCGTACAACTTTTTCATTTGTGCACAAAGTAAATTTACCCTTATTTACTGTTATGGAATGAAATAAAATATAGGGTTTATGTTTTCCTCTTACATGAATTTATAGAATTTCCTGCATAATGCAGATTCATTATCACCGAGAACAATTGAATTGTTATTTTTGTCACTATTATTCTCTGTTATTAAGTAATATAAGCAGGTAAAATTTGTGAGTACATGTTTGCAAAATGTAATCTCTGGAACTACTGAGTTAATTTTGAAAAAAAATATCAGTAGATAGCTTCATTATTTAATTCTTGAGTGAAATTTTCAATTGCCTCGTGGCACCGGCGCGCGGCGCGCCGGGGCGGTGGGTCGCATGAAATATATTGGAAATGATTAAATACTAGGTTTTTGACTTTGCAATTTAAACTACCTATAATAAGTCAGCCTATTAGATCCCACTGCCCACTGCACTGAGGGAAAAGGCCTCACCTCAACTATGAGGAGGAACGAGCAATACTTCACCACGCGGGCTCAGTGCGGATTGGTGGAGGGGTGTATGTAAGGCAAGTGACAAACCTTACTGTCAGAAGTTATCAAGCCGCCCTAGGGCCTCTGACTAGGCTTAACGACTAATACCACAGATATTAGCCAGGACCAACTGCTTAACGTGCCTTCCGAAGCACGGAGGTGCTTGTCATGGACGTCACTTAAATGGTCGGAATGGTCACCCATCCAATCACGACCGCGCCGTGGGTTGCTTAACTTTTGGTATCACTACCAAAGCGCTGCCGCCACTGCGCCACAAGCACCTCAAACTACCTACAATTAACTTTTTAAAGGAGTGGACGAACTATGAACCGTATATTCCATTCCGCCTAGAAGACTGTCAGAATGTATTACCGAAATATTTGTTGTTGCGAACGATACGATCTGTATCAAGGTTGCACACGACCGCCTCTCATCCGCTACGGTATAAATATTCATGAAAGACTATATTCGCTTCACAGTTGAGCAATGTTAAGTATACCAGAAATACTGTCTTCGGAAAGTTGCTTTTTACCCTACAGGACAATGCAAAGAACTAGACAAAATTCAGCTGAAAGCCATAGACGTGAATTTGTCGAAATGTTAACCCATTGGTGCCCAATGCCCATGTTATCATTAAATTCATCAGTTTATAAAATATTGACAAACTTTAATGCATGCTTAGACAATATGTAAGGCCACGAGAGATGAATAAGTATTTTGCATTTTACGTCGCAAATTAAAAGATTTTTTATTAAAAATCCGGAGTGATGTTGATAGTAAGAAAAAAATATTTATTTAGCACCAAAAATACAAAACAACGGGGCGATTTAGTGCTCAGTACATTTTTCAAGTATCTATATCAGCATCTCCAATAGATTCAACTATTCGTTAGTTTTACATAACAATATATTCAGTTACGACCACGTAGTTCTATCGTAATGCTTTTTTCTCTTGATTAATTATTTTTTAAATCAGCTCTGTGTTTGCTTGCAAAGTGAACATACAGATTTACTCAAATGTATTCACAACGCACAATAATGCACACTAGTATTTTAATGTACCCATTCAAGCGAATGATTTCGTTTCTTCCTCATACATTCATACAACCGTTGGATTACGCAAAGTGTAGAAAAGGTGTTCTCGTCGTCTAAAATAGTTCAACTTAAATTACTGTAAATGTACGTGACGTGATTGTTTTTAGCGCTATGACGAGGTATTATAACTACATGAACAATGTTTGAAATAAATTTCGCACTAATAAACCACTAGTTTGTAAGCAGTATTGTCGAAGCAAATTTTAATTGGAATAATTTAAGAAACATCCATACTAATATTATAAATGCGAAAGTGTGTCTGTCTGTCTGTCTGATACCTCTTAACGCTTAAACTACTGAACTGATTGAGATGGTATGGAGACAGTTCAAGACCCTAGAAAGGACATAGGCTACACTTTGTTGCGATATAAAATATTAAGGGGGTGAAATGGCGGATGAAAGTTTATATGGAAAATCCAACTCTTGCGGGCGAAGTCGCGGGGAACCACTAGTAATATATAGAACCAAACCAGTTAAAAACGAATGAGACTCCTGGCAGCAAGTATCGGTAGTATAGCTTATTATTTAATCATCTAAACAGCTTTTTCGTGTATCGTAACGTTTAATAAGCTCTTTCCATCTATCCGACCTTAAATGTTAAACGTTCCCGTATCATGATTCCAGACACAATAGAAAATTAATTGTTATCAACTCGCCCGCGGGTCTTTTAGGGTTTGACAGGTGCTGCATATCTGCACCGTTTTGCTTACTGTGTCTTTTCTTTTCTCTTTTTTCTGTCCCTATTAGGACACAGAACCAATGACTGTCGTTGCGTTAAGACACAAACGCACTTACAATATTATTAATGCCTGCCTTACCCGCATTATGTGTGTAGTGAAGATTGTGTAATGGACGAAGGTCAGATGCTCCAGATTCACTCGTTCAAATTGAAACTGTAACTGATATATTTAGATCATAGGCGCTTGTAGATAGAAATTGAAGGTTAAGCATGTTTGAATTGAGGGCTATTCGCAGAGATTTCAACACTGCGCTGTCTTTTTGTGCGATAAATCAAAATATTAACTTCACAGCTACAGAAACATCGTTTTCAGGGTTCCATACTAACTAGGGTTACTAAGATTCCATTGTACGTCTATCTGTCTGTCACTAGGCTGTATCTCATGAACTGTGATAGCTAGCTAGACAGTTGTAATTTTAACAGATGATGTATTTCTGTTGCCGCTGTAACAACAAATAGGTACCTAAAACAGAATAAAATACGAGTATATATATTCAAGTGGGCCTCCCGTCAACAGACGTGATTTTTTGCCGAATTATGCTCGATATTAATAACTACAACAGGTAGCGTCCGACTCGCACTTGGCCAGTTTTTAATTACTATTCATACTTACAATAATCTTCCGATTCGCGGCCGTAAATTGGAAAATAGACACAAGTAAGTTACTAAGCGGCCATCCTACATTGTAATGTAACATACATATTACTTATAAAACATTATGTAAAACATCGCTTTTATAGACCGATCAATATTTTTTGTTTGTTGACTTGATAGATCGTAGTGATAGTTCATAAATTTGTGTCAAGCGATATATCGAGTATACATTTTTGACACTAAGTAATTATGATCGTACACAAACCCTGTTATTACAAAAACTTAGTACCGGGTTTAAGCCAGGACTAAGCTATTAGGTAGCCAATTAGAAAAGCGTTTCTCTATTAGGTTATGTCACGAATGTGTCATTAATTCCTCTGTTGTCGGCAAATATTTAGACCTATTTTAAACCTGGTTTATTTTTTTGTAATAACACCCAAAAGGTTTGCAAAGAAAAGTATCATCTCACTGCAATCAAAGTTTTATTGAATATGGATATATTGCCAATTTTTATTTCCCAAAATGTGTTATTTAACGTCTCTTCACCGTAAATAATAGCTAATCTGCCATTTAACGGAAATTAAATCTCTTGATTCATTACTGTTCAGATTCTATAATCATATTGGGGCATTGGATGTAAAAAGCAATGTATGTGTGATATTATAGAGCAGCAGAATGAGTCGGTTTTTTGCGTGCGTTGCATTATTAAATCGGTAGAATTGTTATCACCTAATCGGATGAGCTTTGAGGTATTTAAAAATAATAGAATAATTGGAGATTCTACTCACCTAAATTTTTATAGGTAGTATTTATTCAGGATTAAATACATGTTCTAAAAAAAAACTGTATTTCCTGAATAGAGGAAATAAACGAAGACTAACAATCTGTGCAATTGGACCTAAATGCAATGATAAAGCCAGTAAACTGGTCAACACGGCAGAGTCGCAGCGTGCCGCTCTAAAGCTCACGCTTTAAACTACTCGCACTACTCGTAAGTTTGTCTCGTTTACAATTTGCGAAGCGAATTTTCGCCAAAGGTTACCCGAAAATGTATCTCTATTCTCTACCGAGTCCACGATTCTCCCAGATCGTTCGTCGCACACGACGTACGGGGTAACGAACGCGCGCGCTCTTCGCAGTCGCCGCTCCGAACGGTCCGCGGCCACTCGTTTCGCGCAAAGGCACTCACGCATTCTGCCAGCACTCGCCCGATCGCTTCCGATATCGAGAAAGTGAGTGATCGTGTTTGAAAATCGAACGCTAGGATTTTGTTTTTCTTGAACGCCGTGTCGACTCCCCTTCGGTGAGTACGCAATGGGTTTAATTTTTTTGTTTTAATAATGTTATCGAAAAAAAAACAATTTTCAAATACAAAAAAACTATATGAAAGGAGCTAAAAAATTATATTAACAAAAAATTGCAATCAAAATTAATTAGACTTTAAATAAAAAAATGAAAAACTTGAACATGTACGTTAATAACATTATGTACGCGATGGAATATAAAATGATAGGATGCCTTAATATTTTTACTAATATGTATTCGAACTTTTTTTATAAAAGAATATTTTTTCAGTATTTGCCCCGAGCTTAAACTACATTCACTTCCGAGTCTTAGCTAACTAGTCTATTATTATTAAAACATAAATTTTATATAAAAGTAAATTTAGTATTCGCTTTTGTTTCGTATTTTTATCACAGTGACAATTCCCTAACATTCGTCGCAATTATAAGATTGCGAGATAGCGTGCGGATCGTAATGATATCGGTTAAGTTTCGATTTCTTTCGAGTCGATTAAGTGATTGGTTTTTAGGTGGCTTTGACATTAGAATTTATAATCATGTAATATCAACATGTAAAAATGTAATGATTTTGGTAACGTAAGATACTGCCGGACATTTTTTTTACGTAATAATAATTAATAAGATATTAAAAAAATCACACCAAGGACGGGTTTTGCCAAAAAAAAATTACTCGCTATTTAATATGGGTTGTACTTTTTAGTTATTTTGTACACATACTTAAATACGCTTATTCAATTTTATTTCTTCGTTAAGATTTTTCTACGGAAGCCTTTCAAACACGCGAATTAATAAATCATCTTTTACATAACGTACTATGTTACACACGATATTGCCCAAAACTAATTAGGAAGGTCTTATTAACATAATAAGGCATTTTTACACGCAGCTAACATCAATGTCATAACGGCTGGAAAGACATCAACGCACAAGTTAGCTTATGTAACGAGTTACAAGTCGTTACACAAACTAAATATCGGCTTTAAATGTGTATCATGTTATGCTACGTGGAGTAAAAAATGTCCCAGTGTGGTCGCCGGTTTTCTTAGAAAAAAAAGCTGTCAAAACTTGCGAAACAGAAGTTGTAGAGATGCGTTGGCCACATAATGGCGTTATGATATGGTTAAAAATTGCCAAAAAGACATTTTAAGATATTTATGACCCGCATCATTTCAAATAAAAAGTTTCACAATTGTGATGTATACTTTTTACGAGCATACGTGTACATTTGACACAATAGCTAAATTACCATAAATATCAGTACTTTCAAAGTTTAGCAATTTTTCTAGTTAGTTAGTTTCAGCAATTTTCCTGGGCCCTTCGTATTTGATTAACACCTGAATTAAATATTCATTAAAATTGCAAAGCTCAGCTAAAGAAAAGATTTTAAAAAAAACTTACTCTTGTATAAGTTGGTATTTTTAAACAACAAACGAGTGATTGTTAGTTGTTTACAAAACATAAATGTAAAGTGCATACTACAAACCCTAGAGGGTTAAAACAAGTTCTTACATAAATAGAACGTCCGTTCGTACGTTTCAATTAAGTGTTACATTTGTGTGCCATTATGACGACCATTTGCAAAACACCTTGCAGCGGTCTGTGCATTGCGTCACTCGAAATATACTTACGATATTGGAGAAATCCTTACTAATTTAATATTCAAAACAAGAGAGTTAACACCTAATCGTTTCAACTGTCTAGGCGTTGCGTTGGTTTCAGAAAAAAAATGAGAATTTTGGGTTTGTATGTATGTACCTAATTGGGTACTAGACACTATCCGTACGTTCACTGCTATCCACAAATAATTGCAGTACAGTGAAAGTTTTTTATTTGTCTGCAATATTCAATTTTTAATTAAGCTAAACTCGAAAAAAGTTAGTTAGTTGAGTACAGTAAAATGTGACGTCACATTTTATACAAAATCTATTGAAGAAGAGCAGTTTCTTATAAGTACGTCAACAATTGTAACGATAGTGGTGTCATTGAGTAAAAGTAATTTTATAATTAGTCAGTATAGGTCGCCGAGGGTGTAATGAATAATCTTATCAAAAGTTCCACGTTGACGTAGTAGATATAATTCCTTTCTTTTCATGCATTTAGAATGTAAAGATATAAAATAAAAAAACCTAGGTAGATTCATAATATGTGTAGTGTTCAGGGACAAATCTTAAAATGGAAAGTCAATGAAACATAAGTAGTACTTGCTTATTCGTATTATTTTACGAGTCCACATTTTATTGAGCAATTCGAGCAAATGCGTTGTATAAATTTAATTTTACTGCTGAAAGTCTGTGTTCAGTATCATTTCATAACAAGCCAAGGCGGTTGATTATATAGTTTTATTAATGTAGAAGTTATTTTGTTGATATATTTATAATATTATTTGTGAGAAACCACTTTCACAACATCCGTTATAAGAAAATATTGTTATGTATAATTATATATACTATCTAAAATAAATATAGTTAATAAGGATCGCGAAGTAGTAACCCTCAATAAAAATTAAATAATACAAATCTCTACCACAATTTCACAAAGTTATATTAACAAATCATTTTTAGTCTCAGAGACCTATATTTCTTGTATCAATTAAAAAATAGCCATGCAATTAAATGAGATCTTATCACGTTTTTTTTGAGCCTCATGGTCATTTCTAACCGTATTGTTTTCTTTATTCAGGGGCTTATTTGAACCCGTATCATTAGCATAATTATCACTGCATTATTTGCAAAATTTGAAGATTGGCATTAATCGACCCAATAGGTAGAGACACCGTACTTAGTGAGACACATGAAATAGAAATATCTAAATATATGTACGATTTTATGGAAATTTAAAAAGCAGGGAATTTAATTTAAAATATTTTCAGAATGTACAAATTATTAACAACTAAACGTCTTCAAGGATGCAAAAATAAAACGAACGACCTAAACTTTGACGTTTCAGTCAAATATGAAGTATATATTTCATATCAAATATCAATGTTGACGATCATACGTTGTTTAAATGTCAGTCCGACATAATGCATCAAATAAAATTTCGTTCAATGTCAGTTATATTATTTTTTCCTCTATACAGTTTTAGGTTTCCACCTAAGGCTAAAACATGCCAGCATTTGGGGCTGAGCATCAAAGAACTTTGCCGTTCTTCTTTTGTATTCACGTGACAATGTTCACGTGCGTCAATTTGACGAGTGACGTTGTCGCGCGTCGGCCTGCGCAAGCGCATCCCAGTGCGGAATCCCGAGTGAAAGTTCAATGCGACCCGCTCAATTAATGTATACTTGCGTTTATGCACTTAACCATTAAATAAGTAACGGATAAGCTCCGGTTTAGTTCTTAGTTCCTTGTAGAGAGTAAATGATAAGTCAAAGAACTCAGAGCGCAAAAAATAAAGCATCTTTTAGGTTTAGGTAGCACGATCGTAAAAAAAAATACCTACCTATAAGTATGGTATTTTTTAATTTCTAAAACCGCATACCTATTTCGCTGCAATAACTGTTATATTATCTTCTCGCGCGTTCAGAAAAATACAAGGGTCATAGCGATGGTCGCATTCTATTTACGCGAATTTCCGAGCACTACTTGATCCCAAAATATCTTCATTAAAGGCCGCAAAAGTACGACAGTTGCATATTTTCTGAACTTGAAATCATTTATTATCAAGGAAAGAAAACGCATTCTATATACAAACATCGGGTACTACTGGTAGGTACTCCACAAATAAGTAAATCCCATTCTACAATACATATAAGTAACTGGTAGGTACCCTTAATATATTACGGACGTTACGGTTACTGAAGTAGTATTGTACCGTGAATGAATGAAGTATTATTCTCTTAGTATATTATTCTCTTCTATATTATAATACTATACTACCTATAATTAAGGTTATAGATTTTCTGTATCCAAAATGTTAATTTGATATGGCTTTACTTATTTCTTCTAAATAACCATCGACGCGATGCTTCCTTGCCTGTGCTGCCTGTGCCCAAGTGTACATTTCATTTTCTTGTGTTCTAAGATTATTCATAATTCAATTACCCCCTGAAAAGGTCACTATTTTGTATACATGACCTGTACACGCTTGTCGCGGTGTCCAGAGTTTATGGACAAACAGATATAAAAGGACTCTTGCTTGCTTTAGAATATGACATCATCTGACTTGACAAAAAAAGATGACGAAAAGTGGGATTTACTCGTGATATGATTGCTAATTTATTGTAAAGACAAGCCGGCAGCTTTAGATGTTTTCTATGTAGACCAAACTAAGCCTAATTGCGACAGTGATACTGTCGTAATACTAAGTACCTCTGTACACGCCGTCATTAAAACAATATATACACTAGGGATCATCTAGTTACAAAGATTGGCAGATAATACAAAGACGAGAGATCGGAACACAATAGTATAACGATAAAAAAATCTATTCCCATAGCAGACAAAGCCAGTAACAATTTAAAAGTAGATTAGCATACGCAAATTCATCACAATATATTGCATCATTCGCCATTATCATCGCGTTCTAAGGAAAGACAAAAAACTTGATAATCAGCTGGTTCTGTGAACATAAATAAAAAAATCTAATAACTGGAAGTGATAATAATCCACTATGATGGAATTTGATAAATAAACTAAAAATGTTTATTGTGAGCATTTAGAGAATTTCATACAACATTCTTTTTTTTTATTCGAAATGGGTTTGCTCTTGACTGTAGACTAAGCCAGACGTGGCGTAGACACAGTCGACGGTGGAGCCAGCTCAATCAGAAGAAGCCTGTTTACAACCAAAAGGTGAAGGTTTTTGGGTTGTAATCCGTTGGAAACACTGAAGCGATTAACAAACCTACGTAACTCTTTATACTTTAAACTAGAATTTTAAGGACTTAAACTTTAAACAGAAAATAAGACCAACATATTTTTTCCAACCCACTGTGTACTGTGATTAACGACGCAGTGTTTTTGGACTTCATTTATTACTATAAGTGTAAATATTTTAAATATATATATATACTACTGTGTACGAAAAGCAGACACCTTTATGCCAAAACATTAAATAGGCTGATTTCGTACATATAGGATAACTATTATGCAGTGCAATTCTATGTGAGACCGTAACACGGTACTTAGACTTATATCGTAACGTAACACCAGAAAAACAAAATTTCAAATTCCTAAGACTAATTTATACATAAAAATTATGTCTTTTATTTTGAACAGTTAGGCAATAGTAAGGAAATGGTCGTATTTTTTGTATTATTATTATTAAGCCTTTATTGCTGAAGAACTAAACACATATAAATATATATATCTAATAGTACAAAAAGATCATTATCTAACACATCGGGTTTTCCGGCTTAGTGATCAGCGTGTCCTGTGACACATAAGCCTCTTCCAGCTGTTTCCAATCATTTCTGTCTCTTGCTTTCCGAGACCAGGCAACGCCTCCAATTTTTCTTATGTCGTCCATCCACCTCTTTGCCTGTCTTCCCCTTTTCCTTTTGCCATCGCGTGGTTGCCACTCTGTTATAATTTTTGTCCATTTTAACTTACTATCTCTCGTCATGTGTCCTGTCCATCTCCATTTCATCTGTCTTACTTTCTTTATTATATCCTCTAATTTGGTTCTGGATCGTATTTCAACTGCTCTTAACCGATCTTTTTTAGTAACACCAATCATACTTCTCTCCATTCCCCGCTGGCATGATCTTAGTTGTAAAAGATGTTTTGTTTAGAATGTTTCATATACAATTAAATAAATAAAGAATGCGTTAATAAATGTTTCGTGTACAATAATAGTTATGTCATGGGTTATATTTTATTGCTCGTATTTTTTCCAATTACAGACAATGAAATATATTGACTACGTTACATTAACGACGATTTGAGGACCGTCTTGTGGTAGTTGTCCGCGCTCCGGACTACAAAACCAGAGGTAGCGGTCTCGAATCCCGCAAGGGGCAAATGGCTGTGTAATGAACACGGGTATTTGTACCTAAGTCATGGATGTATAAACGTATTTATGTATGTCTATCCGTTAACCTAGTCGCCATAGCACACGCTCACGCTTAGTTTGGGGATAGGCAATTGGTGTGTTTGTTGAAACAATTTATTTATTAACATTTTATACAGGGTTACATTGTAAAGGGGTGCTTTTTTAGGAGTGACTCAGAATCAGTAACTTCATCGAACTATCCAAAAAGCATTTTTTTATGTCCATTAAATTACTTATTTCTACTGATAAAAATCAAATTTTTAATTTTTCGCGCCCTTTTGCAATATAAGTCTGTTCAGGTAATTCTGTTATGAATAACGTATAAGACGATAAAAAAACGCTCTACCTGTACTTCGAAACATTAGTATTTTTGTCATTAAAATTTATTTTATTTTAAGTATTTAAGTGGCTCATAAATACCAAACAATCACAACTCCATAATCGTGTTCATAAAATAACGAAAACAAACGAAAATAAAATATTTAAAAATTGTTTAAACGAACATCGAAAGCCATGTGCTCTGATTCTGAGTTCATTCTAGTGCGAAATGTAAGTGTACAACGTAAATTGTTATAAATTACATCACTTGATACACGCGACTGACTTTACTATCATCCATAATTTTGTAGCGATTCATTAACCGTGTTCAGTAACCATTGCGCGCTTTGCTCGCGTTTTGATAAGTCGCTAACTAAGCAAGTAGTGGATGTTGAAGAAAACTTTAGACTATCAAGGAATTTAAACTTTCACGCGGAAAAAACGGGTTTTGCGGAACCGGACGATCGGAAACGAAGCGAACGAACGCGTGCCGCAAATATATGGACAATTAGACAAATAACATTTCACTGAGATTGTTTTGGGAAAGCACAAAAATAAAAACTTTTAAAAATAAAAAAATTGGTAAGAGCAATTTATTAAAAACGGCTAGTTGCCCGTCACTTAATCTAATTGAGTTTTTTCCAAGGCCTCATGTTTATTGAAGATTGTTTTATTTAGTTAATAATGGTCGCACCCGGCAATATATTTTAATAATAATGATCAAACAGTTTATATTACTAAATATTGCTGTAATAAACTTGTTAAGAAGACTCTGATTAATATAATTATTATTTTGATCCATACTTAATATTATAAATGCGAAAGTGTGTCTGTCTGTTACTTCTTGACGCTTAAACCACTGAACCGATTGAGATGAAATTTGGTATGAAGACAGTTCGAGACCCTGGAAAAGACATAGGCCACATTTGTCCCGATATAAAAATATTAAGGGGGTGAAAAGGGGGATGAAAGTTTATATGGGAAATCCAACTCTTGCGGGCGAAGTCGCGAGGAACCACTCGTAAATAAATAAATTGTTTCAACAAACATACCTACCCCCAAACTAAGTTTGAGTATTAACAGTGTAGAAGACTCATATAATTCAAAAACTAAAAATATTGTTTGATGTGATGGATGATGTATCAAAATATTATATGTAAATAATTTTGCATTCACACAGATATTCACTTTCAATAAATACGTAGCGCAGAGAAATCATTAGCACACATTTTTTCAAAGTTATAAATCACCGTGATTTGTTTACTAAAATCGGGTCGAGAGCTATACTTTCATTCATCCAATTTATAATGTCATTCAACTTCATAATGTCAACACAAAATCTAGCAAGCTTAGAAAGAAATACGGTTAGAGCCCGTTCACAAGAGGACGATTAGTTCTTTTTTTTTACGGTGGCAATGCTTTTTGAATGCCCATGTACACACGGATCACGAATCGTGAAAAATGAATGATTAAAAATCACGAATCGTCAAAATACACGGATTTTTGACCAAATTCAATTTGGGTATTTTGACGAATCGTGAAAAAACACGATTCCGTATGCAATGTGAACGTCCATCCGTCATGACGTATCCTGTATTTTGACGAATCGTCTATGACGGATCCCGTGTGAATGAGCCTTTACTTATGTTTATTCGAATAATATTTCTTCCATCTTTCACTCGTCAACAACAACAACGCTTTCCATCAGATGAGGTTGCGGTCAAATTACTGCCTATTTAAAAAAAAATCGTCTCTCGTAATAATACTTGGGTATACTTAAACAACGAAAAACATGTATTATTCATTCAGCATTCATTTTTCAAAAATCCAGTCATTGACATATTTGTAAGTATATCTTGAATTTCATGGGTTTTTTAAATAGAATATAGAATTTGTCAACAGGTTCATGTGGTATACAAAAGTTAAAATTTACGACTTATTATTAACCACAAATAATATTGATTGTAAATTCTCTATCGGGCGCTTGATTCAAGTAGCTGAATCGATCGAGTGGTTTATCAAATCGCAGGTCAAATTCACTTTCGAATACTTATTAATATTAGTAAGGATAGCGTGTGACAAATGACCCATGATTTATTCATTGCAGGACGTGCGCTACACTGAAAATGAAAGGGTTTGACACCCATGTTGCAAATATTTCTAGTCGTATTGAGTTTCGCAGTATTTCTGACAATTATAATTAATTATTTTTATAAAAATAAGAATAATTATTGCGGTAACTGAGCATTACAGCATCAGAAGTTGTAATTAAGAATATTAAAGCCAAGATGACCAACAAAACCATATTTCGATTGCAACAACAAATGAATTAGTTAAATTATTTTGAACTAATATGTAGTCATCCTATTTTTGTAAGTACCTAGTTGCAATTTTACCCATTTGACAACAGTTCGCAAATAGATTTCGTCCACTTGAATTTCATATAGGTATCGTGAAGCGTATTAAAATAACATCAACTACCCAGTTGCAACATTACATCGAACTTGCTCACGATTTCGACCTTAAATTCCTCGCATCTGATTATGCCATTTTGTCTTCTATTTCATAGACATAAAGTTTATAATCGTTTCCAGACTACCAGTTAGGGTTAGGGAGTCAGTAGTGCTTCCATTACTTGGTGCAATGGCGCGTGTGGACGGTGCGCAAGAGTATTGCAATCTCGTGTAATGCAACTGGGTCCATCGCTCCTTTGACAGATCAATGTAAAATGCGATTGCGATTTTGTTATGTTGAAAATTGTATCACCAGGCTATGTCTACAATACTGCCGTCCTAACGAAGAGTGCAATAAGTCGAGTTTTTGGGCAAATTGACTTAAGACCATATCCGTAATCAGGAAAATGAGCTCTATATTTTCGCCTTAGACATCTTTTTTGTATCTTTAATAGTTTCGGTTCTATTGGTTATCATAACTGCAATATCTAATACACTCAAAAGAAAAATTTAATCGTTAACCGCGAATATCTCGAGAGTAGTCAAAACATAGTTATTGCACTTTTCGTTAGGACGGCAGAATAGCTACAATCATAAAGATCACGTTAGAATGAAATATACGATGTCCGTCTTCAAATACCACTCAATATAATTAAGTAGATCAAGAAGGCAGGTATGTTTCTTACATTACAAGCCCTATCAACTGTGTTAAAGATCAGTGTGAATGATAATTCGGTTTAGTTGTAACAACTAACCACATGTAGCAATCAGACAGCATAATCCCGTAGCAAATAAAAGCTCAAGAAAGATGTCAAAATACTAGTATTTCTATGCTAAAGTGACACGTAACTTAGCAGTTTATGTACGGAATAGAGTGATTCAGAATAGGGGGGCTTACCTAAGCTTAGTTCACATAGGTAAAGCATTTACTTACCTAAGCTTAGTTTACATAGGTAAAGCATTAGATTTTCTTTGAGTAATTAACAAATACTCATTTCCCCTTTTATTTCCGAATCGCTTATTCATCGCTCCATTTACATTATCGAAGTTTTTATAACGATACAATGATTGATGGTGACAGCTATATATTAGCTATTTTCTTAGTGCATTCACTGCACTTGGTCGGATAGTTTGTGCATCAGAGAGCATGTGTGCCAAGATATCTTACTTTTGCAGTAGGATTTATTCTGTGCTTTTGTTTGAAAATAATGTTTACTTATTAGTACAAATATTTTTTACTGTTACGTACCTAAATAACTCCACGACTGCTATCAAAAAGTCGTGAAAAGAATATGTAGAGGAAATGATTTGAACGCTCGGATTTTAAGGTCTGTAATCTAGTAATTTGCAAACATAAAAAGAAATCATTAAATATTGACGGTTGATTTTTGGGTACTAGTACTTATTCTGTGCCTATGGTAAATAATGCGTAAAATTCTGTTGACCTAATATATACTAATTTTAAAATTTCTTTATTTAAATTTTATATATTTAGGGCTTTGAGTGTTTTTAATTAAAATTATTTTTCAATATTAAAATAAAATTCAAATATAATTTTTTGACACAATTGCAACTATTGACTGTTTGAATTGTAATCAAAATTACCTTCCACATAGATTTATGTATACTTATCAAACGCAGCACTTACCTTCATACTCAAATCATTTACTATACTATACTCGTAAACATTAACGTACTCATTATGCAAAAGTGAGTCAGTTAATCACAAACTAGGTCCATAATCATATGCAGCAATGCGCATCAGAACGATGCAATATGACGCCTGAAGGCGAACTGACAAGGTCTCATTAAGAGGTCTGGACTACAATTAGAGGTAGGTCGTATCAATGGACCAGACTAATGAGCTAACACTGACCCTCGTTTGAGTGCAATTATGATCATCTGCAGTGGCGCATTGAGATGCAATGAGTGCGTGATGATAAAGGACAAGATGATAACATGGTAATTTCAACAGATAACTGAAGAACCACGTTCTCTAATGACCGCCTTGGTAGTTGACTGCGCTCCGGACTTCAATGTCAGCGGTTGCAAGTTCCAATCCTGCGAGGGGGAAATACATAGTATGTCTAGCATAGTATGTCTAGCACTACATAGTATGTCTATCCCTTGCCATAGTACGAGCTCACTCTTGGTTTGGGGCTCGGTAGTAGGTATGATTGTTGAAACGATTTAATAATTGGTATTAACAATACCTTTAAACGAGCGAATCTTGTATATTTATTTATGTAAATATTTGTGATCTCGGAAACGGCTCTAAAGATCGCGCTGAAATTTGGTATGTGAGGGTTATCGGGGTTGAAAAATTGATCTAGATTAGTCCTATGTTTTGGAAAATGCGTTTTTGAGTTTTCGTGCGTTTTTCTTTCACATTGTTCGACGCAGAATATAGTCGCTAATTTCGCACCAGCACGCATGAGCTTCAGGTCGCCCAGGTATTGATAATAAAGAGACAACACACAAGTGAAACTGGGGTCTAAAGATCTGGAGGAAAATATTTATTGGACTCCGTTTCACCACTTTACTTTAACTGAAAAGCTTAGGAACGATGGAAAAATCGTCAATTTCCATTGATTGATGAGAGTCGTTAAATAGAATTAAAAATTAACTGTTTAGCGCGACCATTAAAGGAATTATAATAATTGCTAATTAAATCTCACATCCTTTTTTTTTCAAGATGAAGTTTTAGAATAAGTTTTTTGTAACACGTAACGTAGTAGCTAAACAAATTCAAGTTTTTATAATTATTTTTATAACTTAAGCAATTATTTTGCTCACTGGCGTAGCAAGCACTTGCAAAAATTCGTCAGCTGACTAACGTCCTCCGCAGCTCAGTTGGTGAGAGCACTCGCCCGGATAGCGAAGGGACGTGGGTTCGAGTCCCACCGGATAACACAGTCGATTAATTTTTGTGAGCGAAATTCAATTTGATTTTCAAGTTTTTAGTTAAATAGGTTGGGTATGTTGAATTTTTTTTTGTCTACAACGTGAAATAATTCTGCAGTGTTGCGTAATATATCATTCAATAGTTTCAAGCAGTTATTACCTTAAATAGAGCTTTCAACACACTGACATGCAGTGCTGACCTTGCCATTGTGATAATGTTGAACAATTACTTGTAAAGCCGTAGGCAGGCGAATGTAGGCGTTTGACAGAAATTGTATGAAAAAATTAATGGAGAGGCTTAAGGAGACATCGATTAGTCAAAGGATGACGTACCAAGGATATGAAGTAGGATTTGGTACAGTCGCGAGCAATGATAACTCCTACGAAAATAAATATGAAGTCTCTAAAGTTTTAAACGTAATGTGAATTTATGTCAGGGACTGTACTTCAATACTACAAATTATAAATTATAATACAACCAACGCTTAGTGATCATTATCATCCGGATGAATTTCAGGAGAAATGTCCCATAACATATGTATGATGCGATTGAGAATGTGTAAATTGTAAAAAATTACGAATTACCGAAATAAATACAATTTAGGCTATTTCTACGCCATTAATTATTCAAATGTAGTCTGAATGTCACAGTGTTTATTGATTAAAACTTGTATCGGAACAACCTCCAATCAAAAGCGTAAAATTATAATTTGTTTCTTGTCAAGAGAATGTTCACATTTATATAGGTACCTATTCTGCATTTTTGTCCTTATAGTCCAAAAATAACCCAAAAATAAGGATAGTCGGTGGTAACGTCATATTATATTGCTTTGACTTTCACGATTGTTATTTTTATGCCCCACTCCTAAAAGGCAATATTGTTACTTACGTTTGTGATAATAAGTTTTATAAGATAGCATTCAACGTTAACTAATAAATATTTTATATTAATAAAAAATATATATACCACAAATGAATGGGTGTGATTGTGACCTTGGTACGGTTATTAAAAAGATCAGTTTATGTATTCGCGGCTTTTTATTAGTGATTCTATTAATTCGTCACGGTCAGGAATCTTTTGTAATATTAAGGAATCCACGTTTTTGTGCTTAAACAAATAAATGGGCCTTGAGTAAACGGTTTAACGGTCCATTTACTGCTTAAACTATGGTTGTTAAATAGGCGTGACACTACTGTATGATACATAAAATTGTTTATTAAATGAATATATTATAATATAGTTTAGAATGTTAAATGGGGCGGCACGGCTATAAAACCCGCATGTGTACACACGACCGCACGTCAGACTACACCACTTTGACCTTGAGACCGCCTCTATTCCCTACATAATACATAAAAAAAGCCGATTTCGTAGTTCAAATGGGTAACCTGACGTGCTGCCGACTGTACTATTGGAGAAATAAAAAATCTTTGGGGTTGTTAAATTAGTATATTAGTTTAACTAGACAGTCTGTTACAAAAATCTCATTTACAGTAATTACATGTAAGTTTTTTTATCACATTTTATTTTAAGAAATAAAGCGAAAGTCATTGGCTATTTTATACAACACTAGTGGTTCTCCTTTGGTTACGAAAAAGTTGGATTTTTCCCATGAACTTCATCCCCCATTTCACACTCTAATATTTTTATATCGCGACAAAATTTAGGCTAGGTCCTTCCCAGAGGGTCTCAAACTATCTCTATATTACATTTTCGTCTAAATCGGTTCAACAGTTAAATCGGTTAAGCGACAAAAGGTAATAGACAGACACACTTTAGCTTTTATAATATTAGTATGGATTTTTAAATAACCTGTCAGATGTACCTACATCGATGACAAAAGACTAACGCGCGTTACCTATCTTTGTTAGTTTGGTAAGTTATTCTTTTGTTTAATTATATTTTTATTATTTGTCACAATTTGTCCGACGAAATTAGTGAAGGAAATTCATCTGCATTCGCTTACACGCACGTTTCAATGTCAATACACATTAAACAAATGTCAAAGAACCGTAAACAAAGCCTTTTGGGATGTCAAAACAAATGCGTTGAGTGTTATTGTGTTCAACATTTGTTAACTCTTGTGCAAACTGAAACTGCAGGAACAAAAATGTGGTAAATTCGAAAAGGAGATGAATAATAATAATAATGTAATAATGACCGTTTCTTCACATTTCGTTGGGAAACAAAGCAAGGTCGGGCGTAGGTAATTCGGTGCTTGGGTGCGGACGAATTGTCTTAATGCGCCTGTCAACAAGATTTTTGGTAGTGTGTAAAATACCGTGAAGAAGCGAGTGTCACGCTTATTTGGAATTCGTGTCAAATATGAATATAAAGCAAATGAAACACTTATTCTGATACAAATTACGTTTTGTAATAGGAATGCTTACTTACTTTCTGAAGTGTTGTCGACTACCTCTAGCTTTTAATAGTTGCTTCACATTGAAAAAAAATATACGCTAACATAACGGCAAATCCTTAGTCGCTCAGAGGTCATGTTTAAAACTTCGTCAATGATGTGGATTTGATATCATAGTCACTTTATAAAGATTAGCGATTTTCACACATAACACATTTTATACCTTCAAACTTGTTCGTGATCTCGTTAAGACCTGTATTTGTATGTGATATCTAGATAGTTCTATATGTGCTATGTTGTGCTCCAGTCTTTATGCTACATGATTGGACACTTTGGTCTTCCGGACCCATGCATGATTCATTCGATCAAAGTGTTTCCAAAACACCATGATTTGGATTTCTTTAAGAAAAGAGTGAATTTGCTGTTACTAGTCAGTCATAACCCATGGCCATGACCCATCGTCGGCCGAATCGTTGCCGTGTACCATCAGGTGAGATTGCGGTCAAATGTCTGCCTATTAATAAGAAAAGATTCTGGTGGCATTCACTTTTCTTACAATGTCTCTACGAAGTCCAAGTAACTTTGTCTATAGGCACAGCTTAACCCCTTGAGGATCATAAGACCGCCGGCGGGCGTATAACAATAAATTATCTATTGTCTGGAAACTTGATCTCTAATTGGTTAATACTTAATGCTTCGACTTTATTTATTGTTCAAACATATACTCTGCCTACCTAATTTTTTGACACTTCATTTCACAACGCTTAATTATATTGTTCATACATTAGTCATTAGAGTGTTCATACCAAGGTCGATGTGCAAGTGTTAAGGTCCTTGTCTCAGCTCAGAGTTTTATGGTCAGTTTAATTTCTGGAGCATTTTGTAACGTAATTAATCATGTAGGTACATATTATTAGGATTTATTACTAATGTACTGCAAAATTATAAGTTTAACGTATGAGGCCTTGAGTAGTGTTTTAATTTAAAATAATATGTTAAAGTGAATAAGACATTAAGGTCTTTTAGAATTTATTTAGAATAATCAATACGTATATTTAAATACGAAAGTGTCTGTCTCTCTGTTGGCTTTTTACTCTAAACTAAGCCAGATATGCGTAGACAGAGTCGAGTTAGTAGAGTAGATAGAGTATGAGTAAAAGATGAAACATAAAGGAGGATAAATGGAGGATGAAACCATTAAAACACAATTTTACGGATTACTTCGCGATTTATTTACATTTTATTTTAAACCTGACGTTTCGAACACTTTACAGCGATCGTGGTCACAGGGAGACTGTCTCCCGTAAAGTGTAAAGTGTTCGAAACGTCAGGTTTAAAATAAAATGTAAATAAATCGCGAAGTAATCCGTAAAATTGTGTTTTAATGAGTTCAACAATTCGCGTAAACGTAAGAAACAAATATGGAGGATGAAAGTCTAATAATAAAGTCGACACTGGGTGCAGTCACGGGAAACTTCTAGCACACTTATAAAAGTAAAAGTCTTAAGTATTTGAAATTAGTATTTTAGAAATGGACCTGGAACTGGGCCCTTTAACAAGATGTAATCTTTCTACAGCAAACTTCGCTATCGCTAACGAAATGTCAACATATGAATGCAAACGTCACGGCATAATTTCTATGGCCTAATACTCGTAGGTATGTCAGTTTCATGCATTCAGTTAACGATTAGCGAACAACGATTTAGATTGTAACTTGCCTACGAGCCCAGAACTCTTTTCGATGTTTCGAATTTTCTTTTCCTATTTTAGTCGGTAACACATTAGTAGGATAGGTGTAATCAACACCTCCACTATAAGTCAGATATTAATGAAAGTTACTAGCTTTTTGAGGAGGCCTGTGTTTGTGGAGTAAAAACGAAACTGTGACACGCACGCCTGAAAAAAAGGATCAACCTAACTAGTTTTGTTAGTTGAAGGTTTCGTCGTAGGGAAGTCAATATTTGGTTAATATGAACAATCTTCTGGTTATCAGTAACAAACTACCTAGTTAGTGTACTAGTAATCTAAAACACGATACATTTTGTGTTATTTTACTATGTTTCTTCAAGTGTCCGTTGCTTAAAATGAAATATCTCGAGTTCTTGACTATTCTTATAGTATATCTATTTAGTTTTTATTACCAACGGTTCATAGGCGAACATTCTATGAAGCCATAACATTCTCCTTTTGGTTACTGTTAACCAATCATTTTTTTTCAGTGCAATATCCCAATCAAGAGGTTAAGTATGCAAAAAGCCCAACCAGACATAATTAAGTCAGCTAAAAGGCTTCTGCGATATTTTATAGGTGTCTACTCGTTCATGTTACACTTTTTGTTACGTCAGCCAATCTTTTTCTGACACTGACATACGGCTGACATCTGTGAATATCAATTAGCTTTGCGTTGTAGGTTATATGTAGTTCTTTTGTCTCTTGATTGCTTTAATCTTTGAGCTTTATTTGACTATGAGCATGTTAAATGTATGCTGGTATGTTGATTGATTATCCTCGTTCCTGCCCCCTAAACAAGATTCAGTCTATTTATTTTGAATTGTCAAAATTTGTCAGCGATTCGAATGAAGTTCGTTATCTGAAAATATTTTGACGTTTCGTTGGCGATAACGAAGTTCGCTGTAGAAAAGATTGCATACTGTCTAAGGGGCCTTTTAAATTAAGTGCAAAGGACCTTCAGTCGCTCTATCCGCCTAAATTGTTCTCTTTGCTGATTGAAATATTGGAAACCATTCGGCACTAACATTGCAGTAGGCAATCTCCCATAAGACCTTTTCTCCCATAAGAATTTTTATTTAATAAGATAATCTCTTAAAACCTGCGTGGTTTCTTTCTCAAAACCAAAAAGTTATTTTTACTATGGAGTAGATACTTTTTCATAAATCACAATAATACCTACACCTACACGAATAGCTATATTTACATAAACCTTTCAATCCAACATATTCATAGTTTAAACTGAGAAATGAACTCTAATTTTATTAACGGTGTGGGAATGTGTATGAACATGATATAATAGTAGAAACTTGCTCGTGAGGTTTGACGCCTGGATTTGCGTTTTCTCGGTTCTCATAGATTAATGTATTGTGGGTTAGTCATGCAGATTGTGGCGGGTGGACTAAGATATAGGATAACAGCGAGTGAGATGTGATAAATAAAGTTAACTTTGACTTTGGGTATGTTTCATATAGTGACGATATAATATACGATAGTAATAGTGCATCCAGAGATACAGGTTGACCCTTCTGTGCCATACTTCGCGAGACTAAGAAGAGGTCATGATGACTGGACGGTTACGGGTGTACAACTCTTTCCACTTCAATTAAATGGCTGCGGTGGCGGTACAGTGTTTAGTTTATTATTTAGTATAGGATATATACATCTAGTGATACAGGGTGACCGACCTCCGTTCACCATACGACTGAGAACAAATGAGAGACCACGATTACTGGGGATAGGATTATGAGTCAATTTGTGTCATCAAGTTCAAACAGAAGAAGTCGCGGGCATCTGTCTAATGTTCACCTTGCTGGTAGATAGATAGGTCGCGCTGTGATTTTTATGCAAGTATCTACAATTCTCTATTTTCAGGTTGTTTCTATGATTCTTGAGCTAATGTGCCCACTTAATTGCAGGTCTACCAATTAATTTGAAAGTTATTGCGACTACTTTGCGATTCCAGAGAAACGATACATGACTTGGCATTTTTCTTGCTTGCTACTCCGTTGCATCTAAACAATATCTACACATCGACTCTACTTCTTGTCGCGTGGGCTATGCGACTAGGTGGTAGACTTTTATGACTGATAATGTAGCGGGTATTTTAAATCATTGCAAGGTTGCTAAAAAACAATAACTTCATAAACGAATCGCGTGAAAATATTTCCACGCACTTCACATAAACAAAGCTATCTGCCATCTTGTCTGCCCACGCTAAGGCTGGATACGGCAACTATGTGGACTTCGCATGCTAAGCAGTGGCTGCTTAGTGTGGTACTACTACATTGTGTGATTGGCAAGCCTTTTTATGTGCATCAATTAAGTAGGTACTTGGTCATTTAATAGGATTAAAACGAAATGTATTGCCATGGTTATGATTCGGGAGATTTTCAATTGGGAATTCGACGTCACAGTAACCATTTTCGCAATAAGAGAATATTGAAAACACAGACCGGTGATGGGCTTACTTTCAGTTCCAATACTTACATAAGTACTAGCTCAACTTTTACAATTTCATTATAGATTAAGTGGTAATTACTTATTCTTAAAACGATATTGATTTTAAGTAAAAAACGTCATCATTGATTTTTAATGCACCGGCTATGTTTTGACCTTCGGATTAATTAAAGGTCCGCTCGACATAAGCAAGCATGTTGCTGTTTATTCTTTTTAAATGCTTTCTCAAAGTTAACTCTTTAGTCACAGTTAGCAGAATCGCTAATGGAATCGATACTCGGGCGAGTACTGACTTCATCTAATTACACGTGTGGTGCAACCATGAATAATCGTTTAGCACGAGTTTTTGTGCTTTGTGAGCCATTGTCTGTTTTGTGCTATTTGCATGTCGGTTTGTTAAGAGTACACTTAGGTTGAAAGTGATTGCGCGAAAAAAAATAGATTTATGAAACAGTACTGACAGTACTGTGGGATAATACTCGTATATCAGCACCACAGGCAACACGGCCGCGCGTCAGTCTACTTCACATTGATCTTGTGACCGCTTCTCATCCTCATCATCCTCCTAGCGTTATCCCGGTTGTGCACTCGCACGCGAGGGCCCAGCGTCCGCTGACCATGATCCAGGATGTGGCAGATCAGGTAATTACAGTGGAGCGACTGCCATCTGACCTCCGTGACCCTGTTACCAGAGGAACCTGACCAGTTTTTTGGATCATGCTTACACATTCAGTCGCCTAAATGTGCAGGTTTCCTCACGATGTTTTCCCTCACCGTAAGAGCATCGGTTAGTGAAACAACTAATGACTAATAATAACTCAGAAAAAGTCATTGGTACATGACGGCATGTGGGATCGAACTGGCGCCTCCCGCATGAGAGTCAACCCGCTAGCCACTGCGCCACCGACGCTCTTGTGACCGCTTCTATTCCCTACGTAATTAAATCTGTTTTCGTAGATCAAATAGGTAAGCTGAGCTGAGTGCAAAAAGTTTCGTGAAACTTCAGAACTTCTGAATGTAACACATTTAGTAAAACTCTAAACATGTGGGCACAGTGTGTTCTAATTGAATAGGAATTTATTACGTAACCTTTGAATTTTCTACAAACAATTAAACTAAATACACTAGTAAACTAACCTAAAACTTAAAAATAAAAAACAAATGACCTATTCAAAAACAAAACCTGAGAATGCGTTGGATAGCAATGCTTATCCTCTGAGCGAGAAACGAGCCAGCTCTTTTATCTTCTAATAAAATGTTTAATTTGGGTGCAATTTTTCCGAAAAGTAATTTAGCATAGGGTCCCCACGGTCCAAATGTTTTAACGCCAAACGGCGCAAACACGTAGTCACCAGCAAGGGACTCGTATTTGCGTCGCTTAGCGTTTTCTGCCAACTCAGCAGCAGAACCAGCTTTAAGACTTAAAAGACAAGACCGTAACCTTAAAGTACCATCAAATCCTTATTATAGGATTTATAAAAATGGTGATTACTAAATACACTTTCCTGAAACATCTAGTTATATTAAAGGAGATAGCAATTATTCGTCACCAGGTCCCTTAGTCAAGATGCAATAGAAAATAGCGAACTTCGTTATCGTCAACAACATGTATGCAAAAGTCACGTGATGTTTCGATGGCTTATGTCAGTTTCATACATTTTGTTAGCGATAACGAACTTCGCTTTAGAAAAGATTGCATCTTGTCTACGGGTCTAGATCCACAATAGGACCATCTTCCACTTAAAGCAGATCTCGACAGCGCCATTTTAATCGGCCTCGTCGCAAAGCAAGTGGTATTTATTGTACCTGGGTCCATTACGAATCGAGTCTGTTACAAATCCGACAAAGATGCCGCAAGTCGTCCTAGTTTTAAAGTTCAGAACGTTTTGTATAAGCTCTAGAATTAATTGGACTTCTGACGTCGTTTTTCTGCTGTTATTTAAGTATCTCGCAAATTTTTAGTACCAAATCAAACTATCGTAGCTGCTTCAGAGAACTAAGTGTATGGTAAGGTTTTATTTGCACTTATCTAATGTCCATGCCAATTTTTGAGAACCTGTATTGTCCTACTACTGGGCAATAAATGGTCTTCGCTATAAAAATACTTCTGATCTCTTTAACTCATCTATGAATCCCTCACGCAGCGGATTAAAAACGTTAAACCCCGTTACTAGACACGAAAATAGTGTAATAACTTCTTTGCAACTGTTAACACAGTTGATTTAATATTTATGGAAGGCTTCCTTACATATCTTTATATTATAAAGTGGAAAGATTTGTTTGTTTGCATTGCATCGAATAGGCTCCAAAACTACTGGACCGAATCAAATAAAATTTGGCACAGAGATAGTTTGAGACACTGGGAAGGATATAGGCTACTTTTTGTCGCGATATAAAATCATCAGGGGGGTGAAATAGGGGATGAAAATTTGTATGGAAAATCCGACTTATGGCGCGGGCGAAGTCGCGGGGAACTGCTAGTATATTATAAAGAGGAAAGATTTGTTTGTTTGTTTATTTGCATCGAATAGGCTGCGAAACTACTGGACCGAATCAAATGAAATTTGGCAAGGATATAGTTTGAGACATTGGGAAGGACATAGGCTACTTTTTGTCGCGATATAAAATCATCAGGGGGGTGAAATGGGGGATGAAAATTTGTATGGAAAATCCGACTTTTGGCGCGGGCGAAGTCGCGGGGTACTGCTAGTCATTGATAAACTTAAAAGAAGATCGTTACAATATTTATGGACATTTTCACACGACCATTACCTATTTGGCAAATTGCAAAACTATAAAGACGATGTTAGCACTTATGTAACTTTATAGGTATCTTTTTTATTGATTAATTGGTAGACATTTGACCGCAATCTCACCTGATGGTAAGTGACGATGCGGTCGAAGATGGGTCATGTCAGACTAGCCAGCATATTCACTATATTCTTAAAGGAATCCAGATCATTAATATTGTTTAGGAAACACTTTAACTCCACTCTATAGCTGTACGAATGTAGGCTTAAAACTTTTCTTGACGAATAGATGTAGTCGTAATAATAATGTCCTCCTAGCCGAATTTTGGCTACAGCGGCCAGTCTCAACAGAGATTAGCCAACTGCGCGGGAGATATTATAGTGCATAAGTGTGTGCTTAATACACAGATGCACTCTCTGTTCCTTAAATCTCATAATTCGGTGAGACGGCAGTCCGACATGACCGTAGAGAGATCAGGCACAGGACCAACGGCTTAACGTGCTTTCCGAGGCACGGGGGTGTTAACACCACCAACTTTCTGACTCCGGAGCTGTGTCTGAGTTATTTCAAGACGAAAAAACCCAAACACTCTCGGCCCGACCTGAGATTCGAACCCGGCACCTTGTGGCCGCCTCGTTTGTCTAGTAGTCAGCACGCTGCACGCTGGGCAGTCGTAATAAGGCCACAACGATTTGCACAGATTGAGTTTGTATGAAATCAAAAGTAATTACTCTACGAGCAGTATTGCAATTGGTATTGCAAACCGAAAGACGGATTAACTAACCGTGACCGTCAATGTGGAAAATAGAATAGGCCATTGTAAACATGTGTGCACTGCAAAATTAATAATTATTAGGTACAGTCGCCGCTACATGTATTTTAGTTCCAATATCGCCATTATTCAATTGAAATAAATGCCGAAGTGTTCAATTTGGTGTGCTGAGCTGTCGTCCGTGTCTAAGCTAGACGAAGGTACCTAATATGGCTACTAATATCGGCTATTACTGACCGTTTACTCGCCTTAGAGAAAGCACACAATGCTTATAGCCCTTTAAGCTTCGCGGAATAGCCCAATGCCCAATGACTACGAGTCGCTTTGCCATAGACAAACGAAAACGGCCAGTACACTGAAAAAAATGATTGGTTAACAGCAACCAAAATTTGCTGTAGAACTACTAGTTGAACTGTTTTGTGTAAAACTAGTAGGCCGTAATCTAGTGACTTGCGAACTTCTGGTTACCCGTAACAAACTACTTAGTTTTGTTACAGATAACCAAAAGATTGTTTATATTTAACAAAACCTTCAACTGACAAAACTAGTTTGGTTAATCCTTTTTTTTAGTGTAAAGCTACACAGTCATGTTGCATTGCATTAACTAAGATTTTTTAAATCTTTATTGCACAACTGAAATTTTGAACAAAAGGCGGAATTAATACGAAGTGGCCTTCTCTATCAGTCATACCTTGGAGTAGCGAATGGAATAGCTTTTGACATTTAGTTCATTTATCAAATCGTATTTTAAAAATAAACGTAGCAAAGGGAACCCTTTTAATTCTTTAAGTATCAGGTTTCCAGACACAATAGGCAATCAACCTAACCTAATCAAATATTCGAGTCGAGGCATTAAACCGAAACCTACGTTGAATTTTTTTGTAATAGAAGTGTTTAAAAGCAATTTCATTCATTCTTCTTCGGCTAAGATACAGGTACTTGACTGTGATTAATTAAGAGTCTACAATGTGTCGTCAAACTCATAATTTCTTAAGATGTTATCAAGTTAATAACAAAATACATAATACCAAGCGTCACAATAATTATGTTTTTTTTACGCTATCATTAAAATAAACCATTTCAAATCTGTATAGTTTTTGCAGAAATAGAACCTATATACCTGCGTTATTTTTAAGCCTATTACAATTGATATTTGGGCCATACGGATGTGTCTTACCTATTTGAGCTGTGTCTCTACTCTAGTTACTTTAGCGATTGCATAACAACGAACTCTTTGTTTTCACCGCACTTTCGATTTCGTTCGCACCGGCGCGGGCGCACGGCCACGTGGTCTCATAGGTGACGTTTATGTAGGTACGTAATTGTTATGACATAAGGAGCAATGTTAATGTCACACCAATTAGTATTAACGTACTCGTAATAGGTAGTAACAACGTTGACAACATCACATACATTGCTCAGATCTCAAAGTTAGTAAGTATAGCTAAAGTACAACGTGGTGTTACAATACCCAGAGCCGAGACAATATAGAAAATATGAATATAGCAATATATTGACCCGGCCGGGGATCGGACAGAGATGGCGACACCTTAAAAACCGATGAGCGAGCCACTCGGCTAAGGAGGTTGTCATAAGGAGGCAGTAGGTAACCTATAACTTAATGGTATTGAAATTTTTAACCTACTGTATAACTCCGTTCTTTTTACCAGTGTTACTCCGGAATTTAAAGTTAAGCTACAAGTAGGCATGTGACAGGTTCGACAGTCGGTCCAATGTAGTGGGGCTTTCATTCTCCAGTCGGTCTTGACGATTGACACTCACTCACTTGCCGCGAACCGCGTTGCTTTTTTCATCCCTACGCCGTAAGAAGGAATAGGGTTACTTAAGGCCTTTTTTGATACTATGCATAAAAACAAAAATGCAAATAAACCAAATCACGGCAAGTTAGATAGATATATCATACTTATATTTGCACAAATTGTAATAATCGTGCAATTTGCGTAACCTTAGCATATTTACATTACATTTAGAACCATGATCTTGACATAAACTCGGTATTTACGGTCACTATGGCACCTCCATTCTCTTGTTATTAATTGAGATTTCTCATGTATCGGAACATTGCGTGCTTGATAATAATATAGAAACGCCAGTCGTAAAACCATGCTATTATTTGAGGTTTTTACTAATGAGATAAGAACACATTAGAGGTTATTCCTTTTTTTCTTTATAAGTAGTCGTATACCTCATGACTGAGGATCGTCATCGTTCTGTGGAATGAAACACACACGACGACTATATTGGTAGTTATTATTTTAATGGATTTGTTAGCCACTGCCATTTCCCACACTAGCCAACATAGCTAGTGGTTGGCCACTAGACAGAGATCGCCATGATGTTTTCTGTCAAATGGGTCTAACCGTTCTTCAGTTTTGCGCTTAGTGACACATCTAGCGATCAACTTTTTTATATAGAATACGAACGTAAATGAAACATCTATTCTGATAAAATAAAGCTTAAAATATTCTACCTATCAACAATTTAACAAACTATAAAAAATAACATCCTAAAGCTGAAAAGGTTATGAAACCGAGCCGACCCGGCCTTATTCTAAATTGGAAATGTTACGATTTCAATATTTAAGTATGTTCGACAAACACAAACCGGTTGACAACGACCTATTTTGTAGGGCCGCGAAACCAGCTCAAAATATGGCTACGACGATATCTCGGATTACTATTCGGATCACTATTAAGTACAAGGTAGATACCAGCCAATAGTCACCGAGTAAGTTGAAACTCTATCTAACGTTTATAATGGATACAGTGCATAATTATGATTACACGCAGATTATATATTTACTCTTGAGGAGGTGGTATTTATTCTTGAAGGTGTTTGTGGCGCAGTGGCGCAGCGCTTTGGTAGTGGTATCAAAGTTAAAACCTACGGCGCGGTGACCATTCCGACTGATTCCGACAATTTAAGTGACGTCCATGACAAGCATCTTCGTGCTTCGGAAGGTACGTTAGGCAGTTGGTCCCGGCAAATATCTGTTGATATAAGTCGTTAAGCCTAGTCAGAAGCCCAAGGGCGGCTTGATAACACCTGCCAGTAAGGTTGATCACTTGCCTTACAGACACCCCTCCTGCAATCCGCACTGAGCCCGTGTGGTGGAGTGTGGCTCGTGCCTCCTCATAGATGAGGTGTGACCTTTGCCCAGCTGTGGGATCTACGTAGGCTAACTTTACCTTTATTTTTTACTTATTTATTTACTCAATCTATACGTATTGCACAACCAAAACTTTGTACATACTAAGCGGACTTAACGCTAAGTTGCATTCTGTACATCATCAAACATCAGTGGCATTAAATACAGCCACGAGCTTTAATATATGCAGGCGCATTCGACTTGAGCCCTTACTACCAATGACATAAAATCGGACCTGTATTCATTTTATTGATACTGTACTTAGATATGACTCGACTACTTGAACGATCAACGTATTGGAAACTGGGTCTGGGCCACCACATTACATACTAATATTATATAAATGCGAAAGTACTGTGTCTGTCTCTTGAACCTCTTTACGCTTAAACCACAGAACAGAGTTAAATAGTTAGTAGTAGTACATCCCAGAAATCATCCTTTGAGGGGGATGAAAAGAGTGTAGAAGTTTATTTGGAAAATCCGACATTTGCGAAAATTAGTATCACAGAACCGCTAGTAGGTATACTAAATCTCATCTTCATCGAAAAAGTAAAAACAAAGAAAAATAGGTTTTCTATAACCATAACAAATAAGATACCAAACTGACCATACCAAAATTAACACAAATACCAAATTAGGTTAGTCTTTTGTTTTAACTTCTGCATCGTTAAAAAACTACCGGAACTCGAATAAGTAATAATCATTTCGTCATGGTTAACGGTTGAGATCTAATTTATTAATTGAGATATAAGATTAAGCTCATCTTGACGTCAAAAGTTATGAATAAAACATTATGTCGCATAAAAGTGTTGTGACATTTAAAAATATCACCATTTAACAGTCTGCGGTCATTAGTCTAATTAATAATCGGATCTACGTTAATAATTAATTAAAACTGAACGACCTCAAATTGACTGTGACCTTGCACTGATTTTTGGTAAGCTAGCAACTTAAGTTAAAAATAATTTTAAAAAAAGTTAAAAAAAATTGCCATTGCCGACACGAAAGCCATCAAGCATTTGGTATTAGTAAATAACTACTATTATTTTTATGAATTTTATTTCTTCGAACTACTGTTTTATTTAAAAAAAAATACTTTGAATTTTGCCACGGATGCCATTGCTACCATGTACTAAACGGTAGCTTTACAAAATACAACATAAAAACTATTCTAATGTAAGTGACCATAAAAGTTTAAAACAATATGCCATTTTAGCTTTATAAGATTAAAGTACCTTCATAAAAGAGTGTTATCTATTTTCGTTATACTAGTCGCCATAGCACAAGCTCACGCTTAGTTCGGGGCAAGGCAATTGGTGTGATTGTTGAAATAATTTATTTATAATTATTTGTTATCTACCTAGGATAATTTAAAGTTCATTATCAGAGCTTAAATATGATCATATGGAATACACAGGGTGTAAATAATCGAATCCTTCATTTACTCGACACCCTGTATATATGAAGTAAATAAAGTAGGTTTATATGAACTAAATAAACCGTTACTCATTGTTATCGACTATATTAATCTGAATCCGTCAATTGGCCGCAACATGCAGTTCCGTCTCCGGTTAGTATGAACTTCAACTACTTAGTTGGTTCATTTGTATGTCAAGCACGTTGTGAAAGTAAGCAACTTTATTGACAAAACTAGACCTTGGAATATAAAAAAAACGTAATTATATTTTTAAATTGTCAGAAAATACTAACTGTAATCCTAAGTCCGCCTTTAAAGTCTTATCTAAACCACAAAATATTGTAAAGCGATAACTATTTTAATGTATTCTTTTTATTCTGGGCCTTGATTCCGGTACCTAAAAACACAGTAATATTTCAGCATCAATTGCCAAAGATGTGTTTTTTTTTATTGCGTTCCATTCTTTTGATGGCAATATAAGAAACAGACTTAAAAATTGCAATGATAAAATACCGATTAGAGCTCATATTGAAAAAAATGTGTTTAAAGATTTTATAAAGTCGAATGTACATTAAATACCTACATACATTTGACTTTAAATACTCATACATTGAATAGACAGATAGCCACACTGGTATTACCCACCTACACTGGATTCTAAAATTAAAAAATAACGCATTAATTTTAATTTTATACAATGGATTTATACACGATGTTAGTTTGCATCCTTGCCATATTTACAGAGGTAACTATATTACGGACACTGAACTCAAATCATTTAAAAAATTGTGACCTAAAGTTTTGATTTTTAATCTTGATTATTTTATTTTATCGACAATCTGTTACGCACACCATTAACTATCGTAGCGCATACACATCACTGTTGGCTGTTCATCGGCACAAAAGAGCTGCGGCGATTACGCTCTCTTTCTAACATCATAAACGCCGCCCCTTCTTCTTCTTTTTTTTCTTTTTTTCTTCTTTTTTTTCCCTTCTTTTATCTCTGTATATATGGCAAGGATGCAAAGTAACACCGTGTATAGGCACCGCCTAAGGGCGCCGCTAATACGCATGATTTTCAGTGCGGTCTTGTTTAGTGGTAAAACCATTACTATGCCTCAATTGTTGTAACTGTGCTGTCATTATCTGGTGTTATTTCAAGACATAAATCTTCTACGGCGATGATTTCTTAAGATTTATTCCCTCAGGCAATAGATTAACAAGCTAGTAAAATAATTTATGATCCATATGATAATAATAGCGTAAGTGGACGAATACCCATAATGTGTATTGTATTTGTTGGCAACATTTTGCAACAGAGTAAACTTTATTTACAGATACTTAGCCCCGTGTTAACCAATATTTAAACAGAAGGTAATCATTGACCAAAACATTTTCAAAAAATTGACTGTTAATTTGACAGAATTCACATACAAAAATGTCAAATATAGCTAAAACAACTGATTAAAAATTAAACGTGTTGGTGCACTCCAGTCTTAGTTACACTTAGTGAAAATTAAAGAATAAAATTAGAAATACTCTTTTGTAACATTCAAATGTAGGTGTGAAGACCGCTAGGCTTAAATAGGACTGGGCAGGCCACGTGGACAGAATGTGCCCTAAAAATGGACTAAGATCGTCACCCACTGGCTACCTACTGATGGACGTCGTCGGAAAGACAGGCCCAGAAAACGATGGCGAGATGATCTAGACCACTTCTGCAAAGACTGGCCAGCCCAGACCGGTAACCGCGACCACTGGAGAAGTTTGGGGGAGGCCTTTGCCCAGCAGTGGGACAATAACGGCTAAGTAAAAAAAAAAATCAAAACGTAACATTGCTGAAGAAAGAGATCAATCAACATCAGTCGGTACAGGTGCATTTAAGTCCAAGTTCGTATAATGGTCCACAGTGATGGAATTTTTGGCAACATTTTTTCGTTGCCATGTTTGGCTGTATTGTCATGACTGTTGCTTCTTCGTTACAAGGAGTTATTGCAATTGAATTAAACAACACGTACCTTGTGTATAATATGAGCAGGACCGACATTATTTGACATCGTTCGGGACACATTCCATTGAATAGATTTGCCTATCTTATGGGAAAAGTGTATTCTCCTAAATGTGCAACATGTAATCAACCTGAGGATGTGCAACATGTTTTGATGGAGTGTTTACAACGAGGCCCAAAGGAAACTGATCCTCCCCAATGACTCTAATATAGGTAAATGTAACAGCATTCTGGCTCTTCCCTTATCGGAAGAAGCCAGAAAACTATATAAACTAGCTAGAATGTGCTTTAATAGGTCATAGATTATGGGTTATCGTTACTATAAGGGTGACCTAATCGCTTTGTGGTTGAACCTTCTCTAAATATTTAAGATTTAAAAAAAGTCCAAGTTCGTATAACGGTCGACAGTGACGGAATTCTTTAGCGACATTTTTTCCATGCCATGTTTGGCTGTATTGTCATGACTGTTGCTCCTACGTTACAAGGAGTAATTGCAATTTAATTAAACACCACGTACCTTGTATGGTCACCGACAGCCGCTGAAATGACATACAGACAACCATTAAAGTCGTGTTATTGGTCCAAATTGCTGCAAGAGATTGTGATTGGTGGTTGAAAGTTTTGAAATCATGCGTCTTACTACTAATATTGAAGTGCCATCTGGTTGGCTGCTTCAGTTGGTAGAGTAAATGTAATTATGTAGGAAGTTAGGTAGTGAAGTAAGCTTACTTATATTTGGCAACTGAAGAGGAGTACCTATATGAGTATGTTTCATAAAAACCTTTTTTAAAATACATATTTACATAGTATAAAACATAGTCGCTCACTCTTAGATCTTTTAAACTATATACGCAACGGAGTTTAGTTCAATTTTCAGCAATAGCTTGGGTGATTCAAGACAAAACTTTTATACATTTACATAAGTAGGTCGGTACAATACATGCATATTGCACCTGTATAAAGCGTGGGCGGGTCGCTAGTCATGATAAAGCAGCACAATGACGACAGACGACGATAAAGCTCTTGCTGAATGCTGACTCAAACTGTATCTGTAATAATCGGTAGTACTTGGAATTTCTAATAGAATTTTATCAAATACTGTCTTCAATTTAAGGTCTTCTAATCAGTAGGTATTTATTTATTTTACAAAATCCACAGCTCTTAAATATATAGCATCTAAAGCTGAAAGCCAATAACGGATTTACATTTTTAAAGCTAATCCATTAACGGTCTACAAATACAAACTGTGTACGTGTGTGTGTGTGTGTGTAAGAGAGAGAGAGAGAGAGTTTTTGCGTGGGTGGTATGTGTGCGTATGTGTATGTAGATGCTATTGCGTGTATGCGAGCATTTTCACCAATAATCCCTAGTATATTCTTCTTAAAGCCCCTTTTTGCATTATGACTTATGATTTTTATATAATTAAAAATATGTTAGTCTTGCCCCGAATGCATCACACTGCACCTAGAGCGGAACGTTGCATTTCGTCGCTTACGTAAAACTTACGTAAAAGTCGTGCGCGGGCGCCGGTTTTTAGCGAACGACACGTGATTACAGCTGGTAGAAGACTCACGTGTCTTCGGACTTAAGTATTATTACTAATATTAATTGTTATAGTGGTCATTTCTGCTGCTGCAAGTAAGATGTCACGGGTTCGAAACTAAATTTAAAATGAAGGCCTAAATATTGCTTCTTGGTTCTGACCACAGATGAGCTTTCTGACTGAGTGTCTGGGGTTATACTTAAAATCAGCCAGCTCGCCTGGTTTCTAAGTATTTGTTTAGAATTTAGATAAATGCTTACCAAAACAAATTAAAATAAGTTTGGCCGTAAACCTTTAGTTACTAGCTTTGTACCTACTAGGTTTTATTTCATGTAGTCTCTTTGCCCATGGCCCAAGGTCCACTAAGCAACCAAATGACTTATAAGAGATCGTCTGGCTAGCTAACAAAATGGAGTATTAAACCCGACGCGCCATAAATTTTGTCATTCCGGTGTCGTTCAACATTCGCTGAACAGAAATCCATTTTAATGAACTCTAAATGAGGTAAGATCTCGTGGTATACAACAAACTAGTTTTATATAATCGTATAACGGTAAAGTATGGTACATACATTTTTGGTTGGTTAACTTGATTGTCATAACAGTTTGATGTTTCTAACTTTTGAGTTAAGGGAATTTTCCAACACTAAGGCAGTTGTCCCACTGCCGACGCGTAAACGAGTAACTATAGGCGATTTTCTCGCCCAAGAAACGTACAATAGATATGCATAACAAAAAAGGTCGGATTTATTTATATTGTTTTCTATTTTTTTCTTATAAATTCCGTGAAAACAAAAGAGATGCTATAGGTAAATTAATAGTTAATAACTAACTGTTCAGACTGTCGGTGAGAACGCGCTTTACTAGTTTGTCAGGTTTGACAAGAGCTACCAAAGGTAACACTCGCTCGGCGATCAACTAGCGGTCAAATTCTACTCTAAATTCAAATCGCCAGTCGCCCAAGAACATTCGCTTATATTATAACTCAGCGACAACTCGCGAACTTGTTTCTAGTTTTTAGCTTTACCTACTTCCTTCTTACTCACCGTTGATGGTGGGACAACTGCCTCATGGTATACACCGCTATATTTGGTTGGTTGTAAATCCAGTATCATAGCTAAATGCGTAGTTCCACAGAAATGGGGAAAATTGCTTAAAGTGAAGTTGCAAGAGATGGAAGAAAAATAGTAGATACTTACAAAGTTTTAGTTACATATTATAAATGGGCAAATGGAAGATAGATATGTAATTCCAAATATTCTTATCCTTTATTTTGCTTGTCGTATAGAACAAGTGCGGCCTTTAAAGTAACCTATGTCCACTCTCTTATAATATAAGTCCAACATACATAAAATAATAAATGAAATGAGCATTCGCCTTATGTGCTTGTGAAACATAATTTTCCAAACCATATGAATCCAATTGTGAGCCCAATCATTGTCATTACACATTACATTAGCGATTAGGGCTCCTACGGTTCTCATACAGATTGCATATTAGATGTTATTACCAGTAAACATTCTAGTTACAATACAATACATAATTTACCAGAACTACCGAACTGTCATGCATACGGGTAATTTTTGCGGAATTATGCTCATTAATGCTGTTATGGCAGGTTAAACGTGTTAGAGATGGGTGCTTATTCTGTTTGAATCTATCTATTGAAAATCGCCACTGTTGAAAATCATGTACATAATACTAAGTCGACAAGGCGAATTTGATTTTCGGGTATAAGCGAAATGACAATGATGCCTAGGAGGATATTTTATTTATTTATTCATTTATTGCAATATTGTACATAGCTTTCAGAACTAGTAGTACAAAACCCTGTAAGGGTATAGAAATTTTAAATCTAAGTAAAACTGAATTGAACTGAATTAAAAATGAACAAAGTAGGCATTATTAACATAGATTAGCTAATACTTGTATAAAGATCTTAGTTATCTATATAGCTAACTAATATATCTTTTAGATAACATAATGTCAAATGTAATATTTGTAATAGGTACCTAAAGAATATATTTATGCCACGTAACGTAACTTAACTTAATTCGCGCATCAGTATAATTTTTGTATAGCTAACATTATGTCTCCCAGCGGATATGCGCCGGGTTACACCACTGCATGTTAATAGAAGGATTAGTTAACTCCAGCAACGGAGGTGAAGACACGACCTAAGCTGAGAAGGAAGCCGGTTGTATAACTTGACGTGGTTGTCAAATCACTGTAACTGGTTCAGATAAATTGTTACGGCTTAATCTCGTTTGCTAGACCTGTTTTGGTGTAGAAAGCAAGCAACAATGTAAACAAATGAGTGAAGTCTCGACACAACACTTACTAGACTCAATTCCAATGCGCCCTGTCTAAGATTAAATTTAGGTTCAGTCTCTCTCGTTCACTGTCAAACAAACGAAAAGAGACAGACTACAATAATTTAGAAACGTCAAATTACTAGTTTTTGCGTGTTTTTGTCTAATTTAAGTCGTGATCTAATGACATCCCAACTAAATTGTCTGTGGGTTCTCTAATTTCCTTAGCAACGGACAGCTATTAAGTTTAACGTTCCTAAATTAATGTAGTCTGTCCCTTTTCGTTTGTTTGGCAGAGAAAGAGAGAGACTGAACCTAAATTTAATCTTAGACAGGACGCATTAGAATCGAGTCCACTGTAACACTTACTGCCGTACGTAGTCAATTAAAGTTAATCCTTCATTAAGTCTCATGCATAAAGTTAATATTCCTAGCGGAATAGAGGAACAAAGGGCTGAGCGAGCGAGATGTCTCTATCAGCAAAACTGTATGTTAAAAAGAGATGTGTGATGCGAAGTAACAGAACCGTTTTTTAAACTGTCAAACAGTTTGTCGGCACTTATCGGCACGCTGAGAATTTCAGCTATTTTAATTTTTCAAATATTACATAAAATCGTGAATATATTTTTGAAATATTTCTTGGTGAAACATGGTGACTTGTTCAGTAAATAATTGTTGTACGACACAGCGAAATAACCCCGAGAAATGTTCATTTCACAGGTAAATTGTTCCAAATGAACACCACCTATTTTAGGTTTATTTTTGCCAATGCGTTTCGAATTTTAAGTGCTTAGTATGATAATTCTCTTCATTTAACATTTATTTATGTAAGAAGCAAATATCCAATACACATAATGCAGAATTTACGCATATTTTGTGTAAAGAAATAATTTTCGTTTTACACTAGGGCTGTATCAAGTTATCGATATTTCGTTTCCACTGTCTATCACGTAATAAACGAATAATATGTATTACTGTTGTTTAAGTATCTAAGATTAGATATAAACCAGCTGCGAATGTAATTACTATTAAGGATAATTATATATTATAAGGATACTTAGCCGATCCATGCAGTTTTTACCTATTAGAATAGTTACTAACATTAGTAATAAATGTATCTGGCAAATTTCCGAATAACTTGGATAAAAAAATGCATGTCTTAAATTTATAAATAGTCCAAACTGGGTTCCAAACAAAAATTCAAGTTTTAAAAATTCAAGTGCAGGAAGCACTTCGAACAAAAATATTTCAAGACGCGAGGGGCAAAATAAGAATAATACTATTCTTCTGTTGATGTTTTATTGGATAGCAATGTCTACTTATGGTTATGTCTTTGTATTATATGGTTTGCTTAGTTTGGGACTAGATCATATGTTCTATATTTCTTTTTCACAGGTCAAGATAAAGTCTAGACGCACAGTTTTGTCCTATGTTTACAAAGATATTGTACCAGAGGCATTCACATGTGAATCATCGTTACCGCTATTGCAACAGTCCACACCATCGACCTCTCTCCAACTAGGTTTGACGCCAAGGAAAAAGTAGCTTTATGTCTAATATAAATGCACTAAGTTGCATCTCTATAAGTTTGTTTTTTAAATAAACGATTTTAACAACAACATTTATTATTTTTGAAACAACCATATTGTCTGAGTTTTTCTTAAATGTCTTCACTCCAGAATCATAGTTTTAGTCATAAAAAATCCCATCCCATCCTATTTTTGGTTTATTAATTTAATTGACCTACTATAATTGTTACAAATTAATTTTGTCGATATCGATACTAATGTAACAAGCGACATAACATACATCACTGACACACATTCATGAACAATTCTACACACACAAATGTTATCCTATTTCGGTTTCGTTTGAGAGCTCGTGTTTGTTCCTCTATTCCGTTAGGAATATTAACTTTATGGTCTCATGCCATCCTTTTCCATTTCATCGACAAAGAAAGTGACAGAACGAGACTTAACTATAGATTTAATTTAATTTTCATCTCTGAGTGTGGCAGTTAGTAACTGTTAAGCATCTATATAGTAGCCCCTCTATTTATATTGAGCACTGGCTGGTTGAATACATTGTATCTAAGTATTTCAAGATATAAAATCTCGGGCCGACCCGGTCTCCGGTCTTGTCTTGCTTTCTTGAAATAACTCTGAAACGAATCTGAAAACTGGTGGTGTTGACACCTAAACCACGTGAATTCGATGTCCTACACCTGATCTCTTTACGCTCATGTTGGATTACCGTCTCCCGAACTATGAGAGTCAGCTTGAGTATCACCTGCGTAGTGTGCTAATCTCTATCATTCTCTATGAATGGAGATAGGCCACTTAAGCTGAAGTTCGACTAGGAGAATACATACCCACATATTTTTTATACTACATCCTTGCAAAGAATTTCTTGACAACTGTAATGAATATTTTACGATTGTTATGGTCATATAGTAGTAGCTTCGATTTACGAATGTGTAGGTAATTTATGATTGAAATGCAAAGATTGCCGGAAATTAGTAACTAAACGTTTCGTAACCAGCCAATGCACCCATTGCAGTTTTGCGTAGCGCGCAGACATGCGGCCTGCAAAACTGGTTTGATCAGCATAATTATTATACATTTTTCCAATAGGTTTCTTTAAGCAAGGAACTAAAACAGGAGAAGAAGCCAAAAAATATAAATAATAGACACTCCGGCTACTTTCTACCATCGCACGTTCAGACCCGCCATGGGATACCACCTAAACGCTTCTCATCGACATTTATAATGCGCATAGCTAAGATGTGGACCTCACTACCGGCTTCAGTGTTTCCAACGGATTAGAACCTAAAATCCTTCAGTCTGAGCGAACAGGCTTCTTCTGCGTGAGCTCGCTCCACCATCGATACTATCTACGCCACGTCTGGCTTAGTCTAGAGTCAAGAGCAAACCCATTTAGAATTAAAAATAAATAAATTGAAGGGTCAATGATAAATCAAACAAGCGTAAACACGACTACATTATGCTTGTAATGTGTGGTTCAGAAGTTTCTATATCTGATTCAACAGCATCAGACCTATTTTCTAGTTTCATGACATCAGATCAGCTAGATAGTACCACAGTGTAGTCACCGAAGTTACATAGCTATATTAAGCAACTCAATCCCCCAAACGTGTCAGAGATGGGTCAAATTAATCTCTATATGAGTGGGAGAATCAATCAGACTCTTTGACTCTAGTTAAAAAATTCTGAATTTCGATACCAATCGTCCACGCCAATAAACCCTTGCATATTCTAAAAGTGAAATCCGTCTCATGTTGCCATTGATAAGTCCGTGGCATACAATAGCCTAAGCTTAAGACGGGCACAAAGAAATCGCGACAATTATGACAACGATGGCTATGAGATATCACAATATGCTGTGTAATTGAGATGAAGAATTTTAACAAGATAATACCCATCTAACAATAGTATCGCAAGCTGGTTTAGAAAATGCAGTTAGATCGGAATTTGATATGAACTTTATACTTATGCTTTATGGTACAAGCAGGCATTGAACAACTCAACAATAAATATGCGGCAACCTCTACGAGTATGGCCTTTTTATAAACGTTTTGTCTTTTCTAAAATCTCGCCAGATCATTGCTTTTATTTTCATACACTGATACACACACCGAACCTTTGAGGTACCCAGGTACATCTGAATAGGATTTCTAAGTACCTATTTGCCAAACATTGACAAATACTTTGATGACGAATTTTATAAATGATATAAAAACGCTGTTTTCGTACATATTTCGTATGGAATACAAAGCTGTGAGTGTCGTCACGTGACTGTCATGATTTTTTCAGACTTCTACCAAGGGCATAATCTCTCTAATTCCAGAGGTAGCAGTAGTAAAGTATAACTCCAAATAAATGCTAGACGCTTAATATGTCAATACTACGCGCATAGTAATAATAAGCTCCAGCATCTATACAAATTACGAATATAGTAAAGAATTTTAGATTTCTCACATAATGAAGATATTATTAAAACAATTACATTTACAACACAAAGTTTATTATGTTCGAAATCTCACAGCAATGTTAAAATTTGTGGGAGCCCGCCTTTGAAAATACATCTTATTTTGCCAAGAGTTTTGAAAGTGGGGTTTGTTAACAATGTAACTGCATAGTGATTTAAGATTTAATACGGCTTTACAGAAACGGATTATCTTATAACTCTTAATTGCATACACATAAGGTTACAATTAGAAAAGACTGCGGTTGATAAACTGTACATATTAAGCGAAACGCGAAGCAAATTGAAATAAGAGATTAAGCAAATAAAGTTTACACAAGATATAAATCAATGTAATTCAGTTCTCATTCCTTTGTTTAAAAACACAAATTTCAATGCTGCGACAGTTTAAAATAATATGTTTCCAATCCGTTTAAATTAAGCTAAGAATGAGGTTTAAAAAGTTTTACAAGGTCGTGTACATAAATTATGATACAACTACATTTATATATAGCTGTTTGTTTCCTTAAATAAATAAAAAAATAAATATCTAAAAATCATCTAATGATAACGCCCAAACAGTACCTACTTAGTAAAACTTCAATTACCACTTAAAACTCGATGATAGCATTAGGCTAACCTTTTGTTGCAAATACGAAACTTGCCTAGGATACTTTGTCATGGAATAAAATGCGCGGTCGAATTTATGACAGATCATTAATTCTAGTAGCATTTTAGCCATCTCAAAACACAATGCAATTAAGTAATTTATGACATTCGTAAATTAAAAGCCATTAAAATCGGAATGATATCCATCAATCATGATTATGAAATCTCACGTATGATTAATGTGGCTAACAAATTACATGTTGCCAGCCATTCTGACGATTGACAATGATAATTGTTTCATTACGTCCTTATAATTACCACAGTCGCTATAATTGTGAGATGATTGCTCTTAGATCATTTGTACACGATACGAAGTAAGGATTTGTCGTGAGGACTTTAATCATACTTGTAGCTTATATAGGGTTACCTACTCCCAACTTGTCTAAACTTTTTTTTAAAGACGAAAGATGCCCTAAAGTTATTGTAAATACAATCTTGATTACATACCACCACATTATAAAATTATTGGTGCAGTTGAAAATTTCCAGAAACAAATACAATATTAAAACTACAAACATATTCTACCCCAACTACGGTAAACAGTTTTGCCGTGCCCCAACGATAAAATTTTAACGCATATTTTTTTACGTTTTTGAAATTATTTTATGTACCAAGGTACTTCGATCGAGTTAAACGTTGACATCCTGTATTAGTCTTTGTTTATTAGGTATTATTGTTTTTATAAATACGACTGAAGTGTTGTGACGATGTAAACATGTTGATTAATTTGTTTTTATGCCCATCAAGTTTATTGCGGTTGTATTCACACATCGGTTTCCTGGTAACACGGAAAAAACTGTTGTGGCTTGTCCAGAGGAATTAACATTTTACCTATCACTTACTTTCTTTCGGATCGGGCAAGTGCAAGCGTCAATTATTACAAACTTAATTCTTTATTAGTTAGTCGAGATTGTCAAAAATTTAAAAGTGAACTTTACAATCTCGACTACTTAAATTGATACATTCCTAATACTTATGAGATGAAACTAGCTCTATCTTAAGGTAGTCCTGCAGCAATAAAAGCAATAAAAAGAGGGGAATTTTAATGAGTATCCAATTTCCTCCAGTTTCGAGTGGAAGACGCAGGAAATTGATGGAATCATACGTTACTTTGAGGCAGTGATTTTGAGGCAATTCATAATTATAGAAAAATTAAAATTATTCTGCTTAATTATCTAACCGGAAAAAGCAAAATTGTTTTATTTTTTCTGTTTGGAAGATGCGTGCTATAATTCGTTTGTAATATGTAATACGTCTTCAGTGTACTACTGTGATTGTGTGATGAATTGAACTAATATCATAAGTCAATTAATTATCGGACTGCGTAACAAATTTACGAAATTATATTGGTAGCAACAAGCAGCGATAAACAAATTAGGTTGTGATACCTATTAAATAATTTTAATATTATGATTCTAAACCGGCTTTCCACTTTACTATATACTAAACGAAGGTTGAACGAGATTATTAACCCACCTAGTAATAATGTTGCAGATAAATTAATTAACGTATTCAAACATAATGCACCTGTTGTACTAAAAATGTCAGAACCGTATGGCAACTGTTGCAAGATCCGTGATAGGTCAGTGCTGCTAACAAGTTTTATATCCGTCTCGTGGCCGTATGTAGATAATGCATTTAATGATGTAAAAGCTAGACTAGTTTGCAATTAGTAGATGAAGTGATAGTAAGCTCGATCACAGATTGATGATCGTCTTAGTTAAGTTGGCCACGCTATAAACTTCCGAGTCAGCGGTTGCGGGCTCGGATCCCAGAAGGGACAATTGTTTGTAGAAATAGCAATCGTACCTCAGTCATGGACGTTTAAAAGATATGTATGTATGCCTATCCGTAATTCGTTACGGTAGCACAAGCTGACTAACGCTTAATTTGGGACTAGGTAGTTTGTGTGACTGTTGATACAATTTTGTTAAACGCTGCTGCAACGGTCAGCGTTTGTATTAAAATGTTCGAAACGCGGTAATAGAAATTATCTATTATGTAAATTCACATTGAATCAAATACCTAATTGATTTTATTTTATGCAGATCACCATCCTAGCAGCGGTAGGTACATTGAGCTTGCGCTTGAGTTTTGTTCACAAATTACAAGATTCACAGAGGCCACTGGTCATCTGCAACATGCAGATGATTAGATACAATTTTGCGATACTTACCTATTATGAAACCTCGTCAACATGTTTTTTTTAAAATGTATACAATTATGATGACACACATTACAAATCCTACCTACATGTAATTATAGTTCATGAATAGCCACAATAGATACGTCAAGATGACCCCAAGATCTTTCCAGATAGTACACACTAATGATACGCATGAACCATAGCCAGAACAGAACAGACAGTAAATGGTAAGAGCGTTGGCCCGGTTAGCGAAAGATCGAGAGTTCAAATCCTACCCGTGTGCGGACTATTGGTTTCTTTTTTAAACTTATATAAATAAGACGAAAAAAATAGATAAATAATAATGTCCTCCTAGCCGAATTTCGACTACGGCGGCCTATCTCATGCCAGGCCAAGTTCGCTGAACGTATTCGCTGATGTATTTGAAGAACGCGTACAGTACTACTTGTACTATTTGTACTTGTATTTATTCTGTAACTGTACGTATGCACAACAGTGGTAGAATACATTAATCTATTTGCTAAGCCAAGTTCGCTGCTTGCTTCGGCTTAGCGATTCGGTTTCTCAAATACTTATAATTCGATGGTTAAAAAGATTAAGTTATTATTATTATTAACCATGCTCCAAAACGTGTTCTGAAAATGTTACAGAAATTAATAAGCAGATGTTATTTACCTACAGTACCATTAATTTATTATATATAAGGATGCACTACGCCATACAAAATTAAAGCCCAAACATGGCACATGTTATTATTCACCTTATGAAGCTTCAACTGGCTAAGTTCATACATTGCCGCTTAAGCTTCAGCTATTTAAATTGTCATGTGTAATTACGCAGCAATGGATGACGACACTACGTCATATGTCAAATATCATTCACTTGAAGACTCATAAGCCAATAATACGAACAAAGAAGTAATGGAGTAGATTGTTTGTTCATGTTTTGTATGAAATTAAGTAACTGACGAAAGTCATGATTTATATTTTATTTACTACTTTTCATAAAATTAGGTATATTATGTGTATGAGAATACGAGTATTTTTTTAATGAAGACACTTTCATAATAATCATATTTCTACTATACAGGTCCAAACTTGTCTTGTAACCTAGTTAAATTCAGTCGGAAGTACGTCAAGGCATACATTTAAACTACAAAAACAGCGTTTATTATGTAAGGAGTAGAAGCGGTATCAAGGTCAACACGTCTAGTCTGACTTGCGGTGTGTAAGTACACTTGGCTCACGTCAGACTACCCCACATTCACTTTAAGACCACCCCTATTAACTACGTAATAAAAGCTGTTTTATACCTAGCTCACATGTAACCTGACGTACTACTGGCTGTATTAAAATTAAAAACCGTTTCTTTAGTCTAGGTACTCGTTATACCTAACTTCTACATTTGATTTTACCGATGGCTAAGATATATGACAGTTAAACAACAAGCAAGTGAAATACAACATAAAAACATAGGCCGGGTGCCCCGAATACTAATTGCAGCCTTTTTGCATCTACATCCCTTTACCACCTTTACGTGTAGTGTAATACCTACATATCAGATTCAGATAAAATATACGAACACACAACGCTATATTTTCCCTTCTCATAAAACTCATCGTCCTGGTTTATTGCGATAAATTTGCTTCATTTCTTTACAAACATAATTTTGTGGAAACCTAAAAACTCAAGTATTTTGTTTACCAAAAAAAATATTAACTGGCGACTCCATCTTTAAAATTGACTTTGTTCCTATGAAGTCACGTATTTTGTTTCATTTTAGCTTTGGGTGTGAAAGTGATAGAAGAGTGGCAATGTTTTACGTAAATAAATTAAAAAATAAAATATTAAAGCAGGTTTCAAGTATTATTTCGGTTTCAAACCTTATCAATAATATTTACCTACCGATGAAACGTCATTCCATATTTTTTACGGTTCATTGAGCTGTGATTTTTGCAATTTTTGACGACACACTTAGGCATGTTCATTGTTAGACGGACCACGCGTCATTAGATACTTAATCGGCTTAAAATGGCGATCCGGCCGATTAGAGCATGTGCCATAGCTGTCAGTGTGATGAGATATCCCTATATATATTAAATCAATGTACAGTACAGTAGTTTTTTTCTTTGCCATAAGATAGTGACTCAGACTTACTTAACTGTTATGGAGTGAGCTTTAAGCTTTGTTCTTTGTAAACAGTCTTTGATCGGTAAAACACTTAAAATAATAGATAGCCTTTGTATGCATAACTGAAGGACTTATCTTAAACTGTGTCATAGTGTTTTAATATTGTTTTAGCATCATTATTACTCTACTGCATAGCTTAACACAGTACATTAAAACGGTTTAGATTATATTTTCTTTTAAAAAAATAGTTTGAATACTATTGAATTAGAATTACCTACTTCTAAAAAAAATTCGTGAAAATGAACACAGTGTGTTATTTAGGTACAGTCGGCAGCAAGTCAGGTTACCCAAGTAAAAAACGAAAACCGCTTTTATTACGTAGGAAATAAAGGCAGTCTCGAGGTCAAAGTGGTGAAGTCTGACGTGCTGCCGTATGTACACGGCTGTTTACTTAAGTTAATAGGCACGTCAATCTATTTTATCTACTGGATATCTGTTTACAAACTTCAATGACCTTTCAGCGCTTGACCGTAATATGATTAACGCCTTATTTATATTTATTCAAACATAAGAGTGCTGTGAAATTGTAACTCAATCTTTTTATTGTTTCAGATATAACCGACTGGACCAGTGCCATACAGTGGATCAACTCTGACAAACTGATAGTTATACCTCTTTTTCATAACCTTACCGCTAATATCACATGTCACTGTCATTGTCAAGTTGACAGTCGCGCCGCTCACACGCGTTAATATTTCTCTAATTTTCTCCAACGAAATCCAAAAGTGTTTAAAAAACTATGAGGATAGGATCTCTGAAGAGATAGCGTTCGTTTTTTTCTCTCGTCAGTAGTGTTGTAGTGATGGCTTCGTGGAAATCATGTGGGTTGTGGACTGTGCTAGTGTTGTGCCTTTTCGGGAAGATATCCGGACTGGACAATGGGCTCGCGCTTACCCCACCGATGGGATGGCTAGCCTGGGAACGGTTTCGGTGTAATACTGACTGTAAGAATGATCCTGATAATTGTATAAGGTGAGTTAGCAATTTTATACCTTCCTACGTATTTTATTCTTCACTAGCTGTTGCCTGCGACTTCGTACGCGTGGACTACATGATACAAAATATTTTATACTTCGCCATCCAGCTATCATGATCTCTTAGTTTAACATGTCGTAAGGAGATGAGAGGAATGAAAAATCAAGGTTAATGGGCACTTTCTTTTTGATAGGTTGCTATCACCTCGCCATCCTCCTCCTCTGGTAAGAAAATTACGCGTGACAGTGACACCTACTCAAAAACTAAATTTTGTCGGATATCTTTCATAGTAAAAGTGGAAAGAAAATGTTTTTACTTTTTCGTTTACTTTATTGAAGGAAGCTTGATTCGTTTGTAATAAAATATATGTAAGTTTAGGTTTTAGTGTTCAGAAAAAGTCAGACTCAAACTTCCCTACCACAATAGATGGATGTGCTTTAGCATCTATTTTTTGTGTTCCTGTGGTGTCCCTAGCCTACTTAAGGGTCGGTTTGTAAGTTACTACTATCGTAAAGTGAGTAGGTAAGACTATTTAGAATTAGACAAACTGTCAGTAGTGAAAGTATCTACGAACTACTTAGCGTTAAGCTCAGCACCAGCAGCAGAGTTCTATATCAGTTGCTCAAGAACTGCAATTTGTGTACGTCAATAGAAAATGCTCATCACGCTGAACAATGTTCCTTAAGGCGCTCTATTTATAACTCTTATAAATAAGCCGAGCTGCTAGGGTTCTATATCAGTTGCTTTAGACCTTTAATTTGTATACGTCAATAGAAAGTGCTCATCACACTGAACAATCTTCCCTAAGGTGCTCTATTCATATCTCTTATAGTTGAGCTGAGCTGCTAGGGTTCCATATCAGTTGCTCCGGACCTTCAATTCCTGTACGACAATAGAAGGTGCCCATCACGCTGAACAATGTTCCCTGAGGCGCTCTATTCATATCTCTTATAGTTGAGCTGAGCTGCTAGGGTTCCATATCAGTTGCTCCGGACCTTCAATTTGTGTACGTCAATAGAAAATGCTCATCACGCCAAATAACTTTTCTTAAGGCGCTGCTTTCATATCTCTCTTAGTTTAAGTGTACTGCTAAGGTTCCACGTCAGGTACTTCGATCTTCAAAATAAGTTATAGCCTAGTATTTGCCCAGACTTAATAGCTATATAATAAAAAAAGTTTCATTAAAATCCGTTCTGTAGTTCCGGAGATTAGCGTGTACAAACAGACAAACAGACAAAAAAATTAAAAGTTGTAGATTCCTATTCTGTTACTATTTTAACATCACCCTCAATTAGTTTTTTGTAAAAATACAGACGCATCGGTTTTACAGTTTTATTATAGTATAGATTTTAAGAAGCCGTAAACTGTAGAGCTTAAAGCGCTAAACATTATGTCTTCATCTGAAAATCAGACGATTAAACAGCATAAAATTCTTGTAATAAGAAAATCTTTGTGCCTGAATATTATTAGTATTATTTTTTTGCTCCACTAGTGCTTCGCCATATTCGGAATATTGAGAATAGATTTCAATTGGAACAATAAATAATTAATGATTACCTTCGATCATGTTACTTTCTTCATTTTAAAGTAGGTTAAATAAAAAATCATGCATCCCTTAGGAACTGTGCACATTCCTGGTGACCAACATCTTATTAAACAAAAGATCTCTCTTATTTCTTCTTTTTCTCTTTGGTGTCAAATTAACGCCTTTCTTCGGAGTTCGGAGTCATACTGCAGCTATGTAAAAAATCCTAGCGATGTAATATAATATAATAATTATGAGATGTCCCCTTGACTCTGTTAGATATAAATTAATTTAAATTTAACATTCATTTATTCAATTTAGGAAAATGTTTTTTTTTTTTAATTTAATAGGCAGACATTTGGCCGCAATCTCACCTGATGGTAAGCGACGATGCGGTATGCGGTAATGCCTCTTATGCGTCAATAATAAAAACATTTCTCCTTATTTTTTGGGTCTTACTAGCGCCTCGAGACAAAACACAGACAATTTAGCAAGTGCTAGCTAACACAAAAATCTAAATAAACAGGTAGGTCAGCAAAAATCAGCTTGGTACAGGTTGGACTGCCCATACTTCTTTTCATCAAGATAGTCTTGTGTATTGAATTGTGACCAATAACTTAAATGTTCAGCTACTTTTATCGCGTTACATAGTTCCACCACAGATTAATGTAATAGTGTTGCACCCTCAACAAAGCCGCTCTCTTCCAGCGACCGGCTATTTCGCACGATGACGGACATCCTGGTCTCCGAGGGGTACGCGGCGGCGGGGTACGAGTACATCAACGTCGACGACTGCTGGCCCGAGCGGGAGCGCGACCCCCGCGGGCGGCTGGTGCCCGACAGAGAGCGGTTCCCTTACGGGATGAAGAGCTTGGCTGATTACGTGAGTCTTTCTTTGTCTTATTAAAAAAATAGTTAAAGCTTTAGTGTACAACTAGTTTTTACACAAAAGGTGAACGTAGGGTATAAGTTTGTAACTGACTCCACGTCGCAGCAACAGATGACGCGACATAATTATTTTCTATGAATTTCTACGGTAGCTTCGTGTCGCTGACTACGGGTGGTATAGAGATACATAGTAGCCAGTAGTGTCGTGACTGACTACACGCAGTTTGTCCGCTCCTGCTGTGTGAAGTTGGCTACAAACTTATGCCTAAGGTCCTAACCTTTTTGGAGTCAAAGGACATGTGTCATGTCGCTGCTGTACGTCAAGTACATACATCACCTACGTATAAAACACAGTTAGTTTAGAGTGGATCTTAAAAACCTTGATTTGAGTTTATTTTAAAACATACCCTAATATTATATTCCCTTTGTCGTGCCTGAAACATAAGCATAACGTTACAAAACGTGAGATTAGCCGGCATAAAGGCTTCATCTCCTCTCACTTAATCTCACCAAACTGCAGCGAGATTGCATGTGCAATAAATTCTATTAAGATTCTTAGCAACAAAAGAAAGTGTTTCTTTACTCAGATGTACATGACTATAGAGTTAATTGATCTAATTTTATGTTATTAAGCACGTGTGATTAAATATTTCAAAGATTAAATCGTGGAAGTAACTTATATTTAGTCATGTTTAAAACATAACCAATAGATGATCCATTTCAAAAGAATTACATAATTTTCTTCGCTACGAAACTTATTTTAAAAACTTGTACTGTCAATTTAACTGCATTATTGTTACTGTACAACAATAATCTAAAAATATTTTAAAAGATAAAATATTCAAAAAAATCCTTCTCCAGTAGAAAGCTACATGATTCCTAAGTGGGAAGGAGAAGCAAAAAAATGATAAGGAATAAAACAAGTTAACATAATTTTTGAAAAAACAAAACACCCGACTGCAACAAATTTTATAGTTTTGAAATGGACTTTTTACTGGCTTTCATTTGATACCCATATTGCGCGCTTTATTTCCATTTGCGGGCGCCATTTTTAAAATTTATATAGCCTGTCACTCTCACAATTTTGACAAATTCAACGACACCTCATATGTCAAAAACTGTCCAGCCGTTTGGGCTGTAGGGCGTGCCAAACAATTATACATACATTCATACATACTCTCGAAAAACATAACCCTCCTTCCGCAGTCGGGTAAAAAATAGATAACCTAGTCACTTGATTAGGTTATCTATTATTTTTTTAAACTGTACTAGTGCAAAGGCGGGGCGGGCGACTAGTCTGTAATATTTATGTAGAGTCTCGTATTAGTAATCGTCAATATAAAAGGCCTCTTTGATGGAACCGCATCTATAAAGCCATACTTTGATTCCGATTTGATTGGGTGTTATATTATAATGGTTTATAAATTTGCAAATATTACAACAATTGCGTAGGTTGCTTATTCACGAACATGTTTCCCACATAATATTTCAATCTATTAACATTTAGATATGTTTGGAGTCAAATGCAATAAACGTAGGTAATCAATAATTTTGCTGCAAGATGTAAATGTTTTACCAATAATTTAACTCATTTAATCGTCAATTTTATTTGTAAAAATTTATAGTGTGTCTGTTGTATTTGGACGTGTAAGCTTAATCAATGATTATTTTATTCAAATGTATCGACACGTTTGGTTTAATTGGCCCATATATCACAGCGAATCCTGTTCTTAAGATTTACAATAGCGGGCTCATGTAGACTCCTGGGCTTGGTATCATTACGTGTTTTATAGACCTGGTTGGTGTATAAAATTGGACTGGTAGATTTATACTGATGTTATGCAAATTCACATTCTTAAGCGAGAATGAGACTTTTAGAAATTTTTTTTTTCAAAAAACCCTTGCTATTTAAGCACCATACCATACTCATCATTATTAAGGAGGTCATGTCAACATTAGAGAAAATTTGTTTTAATTTTACTTATGTATTTGGATACATAAGTAAAATTAAAACAAATTTTTATAGGCTTTGATAAATTAAGTTACATAGTTATAACCTTAAAAACGCTTAAGACAACCTGTCTATAGTACGCCAAGTTAAATATTTTACTACCAAAATGTAAAGTCTATGTACGGACCACTTGACCAAGGTAAGTACGTAAATACAATATGGGTCGAGTTGACCAACACTGTCTAATTTTAAAATCGCGTACATAATACTGTATATACGTTTTTTTAATATTTTGTTATATACGTAATTATGTTTACTGACTTTAATTAATCGCATTTAATTACAATAATTCAGCAGTACAGGAGCGAATCAATGTTAAGCTACAATTTGTTTTAATCAAGTTTAACAAACATCAATTCTGGTTTTGTTTGCTTTCGCAAAGAGGATATTTAGATAAAAGAGTAATTACCGATCTTTACTTTATGTTTAATATTTCCAAGTATGTTCAAATACCAATTCTACATATTTGTATGTTGTGTTCATAGAGAATTTTAAATCAAAACGTAAAAAATTTGCCGTTCAAAAACAAAAACAAATAAGTATTACACAAATATACATCTAATATCTATAAATAAAGAGGTACAGTATAATTAACTTATTTTTTGCTTTAGAAATATAAATGAAAGTTTGAAACAGTATATTATTTTTTGCTGTTCTGTTACTAATGTTACCTTTCATATTATAAATCCGCGTTTTTCATTTTTAGCTTTGAGAGTCAAAAGTTTAGTTTTTGAAGTTACAAATTTTAAAAAGCACGATTGTTTTCCTTAAAACTCCGTATTAAGTCACATTGCATTACCTACCTCATATTAGAGGATTGTCTCAGTAAGTTAACAGTAAACATGAAGGAACGAATAGCTGAAATTCACTCGTGTTCGTTCAACCGACGTGCGTGATCGTTTGATCACCTCTTTGTTGGCGTTGTTCTGTCTTATAAATAACAGAAAAGTTCAATGCATTGCTTACGTCTTTATGATATACGTTTAGTTTCTTATTTCTTAATAAACAATTGCATTGTTGTTGTTCAATGCCTGGTTTTTGCATAACGGTGTCTATCTATCTAAACGGTAGGCTAACGTGTAATTAGCCGCAGATAAAGTTGGTATATTTGAGACCAAACATGGTGTGATCAGTGTAATGCATTGTTTAAGAGCTAAATCAAGTTTTGAATTATTTTTTAAATATTATTTTATTACTTCTTCACATCTTAAGATAGTATAAAACAACGTCGATCCGGGGCGGGCCACTAGTACTAAATATAAAGAAATGAGTTCATTGTATTTTGGTGTTATCAATATTTCACACATTCACACATTTTTGAAGAGGTCGTGTACATTTAAAATAAGTATGTTTTTACATTACACAACAAATTTAAATCCTAAGGTATGTAATACCTAACAATTAGTACTAATCCTAGTCTTTATTTAACCTGTCATTGTGCTGTAGATAATCCTCCGTACAAGCTCACTCTTCTTTGTCTATTGTCACTAATTCTCACGGTTACCTACGGGTTCTTGGCATAGAAACTAACTCGGTAATCCATTTTGTGATGCTCGGAATCAGAACATTATGTAATAACAATTAATATTAGATTCCGTAACTATAGCATTTAGTAACTATGAGCACTTAAATCAATGATATTTAATTTTCGTCTTTATTATTTCGAGAATCGACTGAGTGAAGAAAAACACTTTATAATAGAGTGCTTGAGTCACCTACTGTACGAAATACTCGCTTTACTGCACAAGATATCAAGAAGTTTTACTTATTAATAATTTAAAAGATTATATCACAATATAATAACAACACTTGAGATTTACATGGATTCACATTCAATTTGCATGTAAGTATAACAGATTAGAAATTCAGATCAATATTGTGAAATAAGAGCAAAACCTTTGGCAGTATACATAAAAAAACGAATAAATCTGATAGTCACGAGATAAATGTCAATTCTTTATGCATATAAAAATATCGCGTATCAATCTTTTCGGTTATTCACATTTCCATGCAAATTTTATACTATTTTCTGTGATATTTCGATTGAATAACGAGTGACTATAAAATATGTTAATTTATATCATATAGACATATCAAATTCCGTACATTAGAACCGTTATGAGGCGACGAACTTAAAAGCACTTTAGTTAATTGCGATTTTTGGTTTTTTTCTCTCTTTTTCCTCTGACGTGTGGGAGCGAGATAAATCACATCGTCGCATGCGCAGGATGTTTACATTTCTTTTGACACGAACACGCTATTCATTTACATATACATAAAATCAGCAAGTCGCTGACAAATATACGCAAACTTAAAAAAGTATCAGTTTACCAGTAATGGGTTGATGATTAGCAATTTTAATTTAAATTTACAGCTACTTTTATCGTAAATATTTTGCCTGCAAGTGGCTCTTATCTAGTCCACTGTAGAATATACTAATTATTCAGAACTTAATCTAGCACACAAAGATAACAGTAGCAAATAGAAAGAAAATATTTATCAAAATTTATCTTGTTCAAAAAACATCAAATTCTAAGTATAACAAAATACTTGTAGCTTCTTATTAAAATAATAAGATAACATTCACATTGCAACATTGTTCAAGAACTTTTATCGTTAATTCTTATAAATTGTTTCAACAAACACACCAATTACCTAGCCCCAAACTAAGCGTGAGCTTGTGCTATGGTGACTAGGATAACGGATAGACATACTTATATACAATTATAAACATCCATGACTTAGGTACAAATGCTCGTGCTCATCACACATACATTTGCTCCTAGCGGGATTCTAACCCGCAACCGCCTGGTTTAGTAGTCCGGTGCGCGAACCACTACACCAAGACGGTTGTCTTGGTATATTGATTTATTATTATTATTCAGAAACTTTATAAGCAATTCCATCTTTTAACCTACGTATCTAATTATTAAATAGCAACAAGAAGAACTTAAAGACATACTTACAATCTTATAGTACATAAAACAACTGAGAATATATCATTACTCATATCCAGCATTTATTAATGTAAATGGCATATAGTAGGCTGTACTGTAGGCAGCTAACAGAAAATACTGTGGGAACACACAAGAGTCCTTCATCGTCCTACCCACATAAATAATAACATGCATTGATTGAGACATCATTTATAGCATTTATTTACAACAACACTCTTACTAAGTACCTTTTGAGGTTTTCAAGTCATTTATTTAGACGTTTGACGACCGTCTTGGTGTAGTCGTTCGCGCACCGGACTACTAAACCAGGCGGTTGCGGGTTTGAATCCCGCAAGTGGCAAATGTATGTGTGATGAGCTCGAGTATTTGTACCTAAGTCATGGATGTTTATATGTATTTAAGTATTTCTATCCGTTATCCTAGTCACCATAGCACAAGCTCACGCTTAGTTTGAGGCTAGGTAATTGGTGTGTTTGTTGAAACAATTTATTTATTTATTTATGGTTATATGGAACTTGAATTAAACCGTTTTAAGTCACTCATTCATTAATTTATAACGCTTATAGGATTATGTTTCGGACTATCTTTTGAATTAAATCAATTCGAACAATTGTTGTTATTGTTAACGACTCTGTTCTAAAACATCACACTGATTATAATACAGCTTTTTTTTATACTTTAAATGGGTTTGCTCTTGACTCTAGACTAAGCCAAACGTAGCGTAGGCAGAGTCGACGGTGGAGCGAGCTCACCCAGAAGAAGCCTGTTCACTCTGACTTTGCAGGTTTTTGGGTTGTAATCCGTTGGAAACACTGAAGCGGGTAGTGAGTTCCACAACTTAACTGTGCGCATTATAAATGTCTTATAATGAGAAGCGCTTAGTTCGTATCGTTAGAATATCAATGTTTAATTTATTCAATTCAGTTACTTTACGATTTACTCTTAGGCTTAGCTTGTAAGAGTAACCTTTTACGTAAAAATAAATCAATATTTCGCATCCTCAAGAAGCTGGTATTAGGCAACATGCATAGTAAAATAAATCATGAACAACAACCTGTCTTTATTTGTCGTGAGTTTACATTGAATAGCTTGCGAAACTTTCTTTCAGCTATAAACTTACCGCACAACCTTTGTTCTTAGTGAAATCAAGAAATATTTATAATTCTACTAGTGGTTCCCCGCGACTTCGCCCGCAAGAGTTGGTTTTTCCATGTAAACTTTCAACCCCCATTTCACCACCTTAATGTTTTTATATCGCGACGAAATGTAGCCTATGTCCTTTCCAGGGTCTCGAACTGCCTCCACACCAAATTTCATCTCAATCAGTTCAGTGGTTTAAGCGCCAAGAGATAACAGACAGACAGACAGACAGACACACTTACGCATTTATAATATTAGTATGGATTCACCTGTATTTAGTGCCTCCTATTTGTGTTTGAAGTTAGAAATGCTATAAACCTTTATAAGTAGTCAGATATATTTTTTTACTCATATTGGTTTCATTCTTGACAGACGACCGGGTGATCAATAGTTTACCTGATATTAGCTGTCATTGCAGACTTAATTGTAAATTAGACACATGAACCACACACGCAAGATGTGCAATGACCATGATAAAGCGATTGAGAAGGTGAAGCTGCTGACAGCGTATGAAGCCGTGCCTAATGGATAATAATTAACTTTTTGAGTCATAGTCTTTGAGTGTAATTTATGATTTTACTCGTACTTAGCTTTTTGAGTCATAACAATGAGTATGAAGTAGGCGCAGTTTTGTTTACGGGGGTTATATGAGACTCCTTTGATATACCTTTTTTTTTTACGTTGGAAAATGCATTACGCATACTCGCCGCCCGGGGGGACGGCGAGTTATGTGGGACTCGAGCCCAGACGCCCATACCCACTAAAAACCAACGACACTCCGTCAGTCACCTGGCTCATGAGTCGTCTCGAGCCAGTCGTCGTCGTCCGAGAAATCGGACGGCGACGACTCGCTCGACAACTCGCGAGCGGCTGACGGGGCTGCGGGAAGCCCGTCGGATACTATCGCTGCCCCGTCGGTGATTGCCCGCCGTAGCAGGCCCGGCAACCTTTGATATACCTAGTTTAACCTCCTCAGTCACTAGAATTTTCCACCACTATTGCTTCTCCTGTTTAACAGGATCTATAGCTTTGCCTAATTATAACGGCAACTAATCAAGGCAAGTCCTAAGAAAATGATGTTCCGTCTTAGATCCCTTGACGAATCAATTACAAAATCAAAGCCGGCTGACTATCGCAGCAAGACCTTACGAAAATGGTCCTTGTTTCTGAACACGGTTGATGAACGTTAAGTGCACTATTTTAGTAAAGTTCTGGACAGCTAGGACCGCTTTTGGCGGAAGGACAATTACGGAGTTTTGCTTAAGCACACTCTACATCAAACACACCCATACATACATACCTATACAATAAATGCCTAGAGTTTTTACAGGCATTATTTAACAAAAAATAGTAAATAATGTGCTACTTCCCCTTTGAATCAATTATTAGCATCAGTGATGTTATTTCATATTACAACTCAGCTTACCGTAACCGTTCTTAAAAGAATGTATTATTTACAATTGCTTTTTTCGCCTTCCGAACCATTTTCGACGTGTTAATATATAACTAAGAACACATCATCGCTTGAATGATTTATTAGACAGTGGGAATTAAAGATTTAAAGTGCTGCCACTTACTTATGACTTAAATAGCAAGTGGCAATCATAATTTGAATTCATCTTCAATTAGCTCAGATAATCGCGATTCCACTAAGCGAGAAGAATTATAATGTATGTTATATCATACTGCGTGCGCGGGCAAGTGATAGTGAACTCCTGCATACGAGCACGCAGGCCGCGCGTCAATCAACTCTTTTACGACAGTTAGGCGCTTTGCAGACGGCGGGGCGGGCGGGGCTGCTTAATTTTACCGCAAACGATAGCGCAAAGGGAATCCTGTACTACCAACGCACATGAAGAACAAGAAGACCGCCCCGCAGGTGCCCGCCGGGCACTAGCGGCGCGGTATGTCCGTGGCTACCCGCCATGGATCACACAAACCAGTTTGTATGAAGTAACGCAAACGGCAGCGCGGGGCGGCTAGCTCGGCGAACGTCGTGAACCAACTACCTCCATCCCTCGTGTACTTTGTGTTCGCGGTGAGGTCGCGGGCATCGACAAGCAGACGCGTTCTTTAATACTTCGCGGTCAAAAAGACCGGCCCGCCCCGCCGTCTGCAAAACGCCTTATCTGTAAAACTTTAACTGCACTCACACGTTATGTATGATACTGAAATTGAAACCTCGATGTGTATGCAAATGCAATCCGTATCTGCTTATTTGTGTTTGACGTACTGTCTACTTATGTGGTAGTGTACAGAAGCGTTAAACTGAGTACAATATTGTTGCAACTTTGAAGATTGAGGTAGAGAGAGGTACGCTTACGGTTAAAGTAATATGGTACAGCCAAACCTGCGGATATAAAATGGATTTCGATATTCCATTACAGATAAATCCATTACATCAAAAAAGATAACGATAGGAAAAAAGGGTTTTGTAGAAAAAAAATGTCGCCATGATCTGATACGTGATCTTCGGCGTCTACCTTTTAACACGCAAAACATTAAAGCATGTTTTACAACAAACTTGCAATAACAAATATGCTTTTTGTACTTTGTAACTTTACTTACAATGAACTTTGTATCAAAAAGGTGCAAAAATCCTTTGTTCGTCCAAGACAACTGACTAGGAAGTAGGGTTAAATGCGCGTGAGTCTTCTCTTATTGCCGCGGCCGCAAATCAAATGGCTAATGAATCAGTAGTTGGATCTTAACCGCAGCTTAAACACTAACCGTGGGTTGTAGCTGCAGGATAGAAAGTGGTTACACCCGTCGTATTGTAGACTGTTTATGTCAAGACTTCAGCACCTATCTATTTCCTTTTTTGACTGCCTAGTAGTCAGCACGCTGGGCCCCGAGGGGCACGAGGCCCCGGGTTCGAATCCCGGGTCGGGCCGAGAGTGTTTGGGTTTCTCTGTCTTGAAATTACTCAGACACAGCTCCGGAGTCAGGAAGTTGGCGGTGTTAACACCCTCGTGCCTCGGAAACCACGTTAAGCCGTTGGTCCTGCGCCTGATCTCTCTACGGTCATGTCGGACTGCCATCTCACCGAATCATGAGAGTGAAGGAACAGAAAGTGCACCTGTGTATTGCGCACACACTTGTGCACTATAATATGTCCTGCGCAGTTGGCTAATCTTTGTAGAGATAGGCCGCCGTAGTCGAAATCGGCTAGGAGGACATTATAATTATTATTATTATTTCCTTTTTTGCATCTATATTATAAAGCCGGCCAAGTGCAAGTTGGACTGCACACGAAGGGTTCCGCTCTATTATCTACTTCATCTTACTCACTTTAGAGCTAAATGCGCTTCTAAGGATTTTGTATTTGGTACCAAATTATCCAACACCCAACTGCTTGCAATTACTGCTAAACTACTTGTATGGGTTCTTGTCGCCCATACACTTTCTTGACGGTAGTGAAAGCAGAAAAACACTTCTTGATTCTTGATTATTTATTCTTGCAAATGATGTGTGCACACAATGAAAATTGAACGTGAACTAATAAAGCATTGAATACAATAAGCGCCTAAAACTAACTATGTACTAAGTAAGCAAAAATGATGTGTCGCAATGTGCGATGTAATCGTACACTACTAAAGTTTTCTTAACCACTATAGTTTTCCTTTAAAGTTTATGAAATGCGCTATCATCATGAATTTTTTCAGAATTTTTAGGCCAGCAGTTAAGCTTTTAGAGGGGGGGATACTGCATCAAAAATTGCCAAAAAAAGTTTGATATTTCGTAAATGGAGGAATAAATCGAAAAATTGTTTTTTGAAACATTTAAGTCATTTTAAAAGAGAGGAGGTAGAGGTTATTAGGGAGGACTTTTTTAAAAAACAAATGGGGAAAATAGTACAAACTCAATATCTGTCCTAATACGAACAGTTCACCGAGTCAGCTAGTTTCAAATATAATGATGTCCTCCTAGCCGATTTCGACTACGGCGGCCTAACTCACCAGAGATAGCCAACTGCGCAGGACATATTAGAGTGCACAAGTGTGTGCGCAATACAGAGGTGCACTCTCTGTTCCTTCACTCTCATAATTTGGTGAGACGGCAGTCCGACATGACCGTAGAGAGATCAGGCGATATTTCAATAAGACCTATATTAAATATGTTTTTTACACATGATCGATAATGGTTTTTATTCAATCTTTTATACTAGTACACACGGCCGCACGTCAGACTACCCCACTTTGACCTTGAGGTCCTCTCTATTATCTACGTAATAAAAGCTGTTTTCGTATTTCAAACGGGACTGTGCTGCCGTGTGTAATTTGATGCTTAGGTACCAACTACTTAATTCGTACTAGCAAATTTTCGAGCTGATACTGGCAAGTTGTCATTTATCCAAGTCTAACAAAGCAATCATAGCTTAAAAGACTCACGACAACGCGTGGTAACATTGTCCTCTAAAGCAGATAAAAAACTCAAAACCATTGTGTTGGTAAATCAGAGTGAAAGTAACGTGACGTGATGTAAGACTTCGCAACGATTTGATAACGTTATTTCTATTATGTGCAAAATAACGTTACAATTGAATTACATTTAGCAAGTTCATTTATCACGCAGTGCGCAAAATGATACACATTCTTCTTCTTGTCGTGTCAACACTGGCGTTATATTTTTGAGGACCAATACTCGGCGACTAACAAAGCATTATCAGTAGCGTTGTACGGGTCCAGGTGCACGCGTAACGCGTGCAGGTGTAGGGGCACGTAGGGCATGACAGTAGGTGTGCCATTGTCTGGGGAGAGACATCACACAAACATTCGCTGTCTGCAGCGTAACTCCATCGGTGCATGTTCTCCTTGCTTCGGCTGACTTCTGTTCGCAGTCTATTTGAAGACTTCCAAGTTTGCCAAGGTAGATCATGCCCAGGGGGGAACTGCTCTGCCAGAGGAATGTAACACATAATAGACACAATTTGCTTGCTATTTACTTATTCGTACAAACCTTAGTCTTAGTTGCACCATCTTCCTATATCTCTACCTAATATCTTCCTATAGGACAGCAGCAATAGAGTAATTAATTCATGTATTTTTGAGAAGCCCTGAAATTCTTACAATAGTTATTATTCGTTTTATATTTTCTATTCTATTTAGCTTAGGAATTTTAGGGCTACTGTTTATTTATCTAGTGGTGTTTACTACATAAAATGTTTATTTTATTTTTTCTACATTTATATTTCGATTGTGAACTAAATTAAATAATAGCTTTTACGATATGATAGGTGCTGAGAAAGTTGCAATTAAGATAAAAGGCGACTTTAGCACCGCGACTTTGGCGTATACAGTCGCCAGTACAGTACAGTACAGTTCGACAGTCGCGCTGTCGAAGCTTTTTAAAAGTGTCTCCAAAATGGTAATTATTGCCCTATAATAAAACAACACTAGCTCAGCGCCTTAATTGAATGCAGAGAGCGCATGCGAATGTCGCGCAACTATACCGCGCGGATGTTGCGCTCCGTTTATAGTATGAAATTATCAGCAAAGCCGTCTAAATTATTTTTAATGGATAACCATGCCCTAATTAATGAATTATGAAGAAGGTATGTAGGTGACAATAACACTTATTACAAAGACAATAATTAATCTCTAAAAGAGGCTTTAACTTTGCCATTAAATAACTATTGTTGTTACATTCAATGGCGCCATCTCTCGGATAACTGATATACTGCTATAAAAACTAACTACTGCACTTCGCGCAATGCATATCGAACAAAAATTGAACGTTTCTCATGTACCATAGCTCAAGAGCTATGGTACATGAGAAACGTATAATAGATAGCGTAAAACAACAAAAAGAAGTACATGCGTTTTTCTTTAGCAATTGTTTAACGCACATTAGGTGTGGTAATTTCGTCACGGTTCTTATGTATGTCTTGGCGCAGTGCGAAAGACGTTACTAAGAATGCTGAATTTTAGAAGACGAGCGTTCGAATCTTAATGGGTGATTTTTTTTTTATTTATTTAAGTTCATAGCTTTTTTTCTTTTTTAAACAAGAATTGGTATGAGCATCAAAATTAGTGTAACATATTTTAAATCCTACACACACAGACTAAAATTGCAAAAAAAATGCAATCCGCTGACTAAAACTAAGGCCAGTTTCGGATAAATTTAAAGTGCAATTAATATAGGTATTCGATGTGGAAATCAAATTTCTGTAGGTACATTGATTAAATAACTTTTTAGCAGCTTTTTTTTTGAGAAAAAATGTATGCGCATTTTCAATATATTGTTTACTAGCAGTTCCCCGCGATTTCGCCCGCGCCAAAAGTCGGATTTTCCATACAAATTTTCATCCCCCATTTCACCCCCCTGATGATTTTATATCGCGACAAAAAGTAGCCTATGTCCTTCCCAGTGTCTCAAACTATCTCTGTGCCAAATTTCATTTGATTCGGTCCAGTAGTATCGGAGCCTATTCGATGCAAATAAACAAACAAACAAATCTTTCCTCTTTATAATAATAGTATAGATAGTACTAGTTTTGTTAATCAATAGTTATATTTGCAGTGCAATAATTTATTTCAAGTAAAAATAGTATAATTGAAATTTGATAGATGCTTCATGTCTTCGCTGTGCATTTAAATATACCTCGAAAAAAAAGCGTACATTTCGAAAACATCAGGATCGATTCCAGATTCTTACGATCATACCCAAGATGTTAACCACTGGGCCAAGCGTGCTTATGGTTATATAACGAAAAGTAATAAGAAGTACGTGCTCCAAGAAAAACTCATTTTAGCGCGAACTTAAAAAACAACAATGCCAAATGACGCCATCTAGTGACGAATGTCAGAACTAACTTATATTAATATTCGTTTAGTTGCACGAGAATTTTATAAAATTACTGGTAAATGATAAAATGTTTCTGTAAAACCATATCAATATTTAATAGGTATTAAGATGTTTCGTGGTCTATTGTTAAATCTACCTAAACATAATTATAGAACAGTATAATAAGCATAGCGCTAGCGCTCCATCTACTTTTTTTTGGACCAGCATTTTGTCCTCGCGATGACGATCGAAAAAGCTCTTTTTGTATTTGATTTAACAACAATTAACGATTTTCGGACTTTTTTCTTAACTTATGCTGTAAGACTTTCCTTCTTGCCAAATTTTATGGTTCTAGGTCAATGGGAAGTACCCTATAGGTTTTGATTCCCTTGAGAAATAGGGAAAAATGATAGAAAATTGGACAAAATTGGCCGTATAATTTTTTCAGCGTTAGCTTTCACATCGTTACGGGACCATAGACATAAGAATTTGATGTTAATTTTAACTTTATACCTCCACGCGTTCCTGAGTAAAAGGGTCTTGACAGACAGACGGACAGACTGACAGACGGACAGACGGACAACAAAGTGATCCTATAAGGGTTCCTTTTTTCCTTTTGAGGTACGGAACCCTAAAAAAATGAACTAATTAATGTTGAACACTTTTTATAATATTGGATGAATCTTGCTCAATTAACACTTATGTCATCCGGACGTTTTTATTTCCAGTCCTACACTTATACATGCTAAAGTTAGTAGATTAACGCAAAATCATTTATTTAATAGAACTTTATTTTGTTTACTTTTCATATACCAGCTCTTAAGATTTGGACGAGAGAACAAATGAAGTAATCGCAAAATCTTTTGTTTTTGAAAAGTCATATTTCATTCAAGTCATTATATCAACTGTGAATAATTTTAAGAGTAACTTTATATTACGCACAAAATATTCGAGTTTTTCAGCGATCAAACGATCGTTTCACAACGCATTACGAGTGCAAGTGTGTTATTGCAGCGCAATGTGCATAATAAGACAGTTTTGTACGTAAATAGCCGTTTGTAGAAACAGATACGTTAAGATGTGGCCGTAATGGCGTTTTCTAACGCACCTATCTCAAATCTAGACGCGTAGGGTTGCCTGTTGGATGTCAAATTGTTCAAGTTTAAATAAAGATCGTCATTATTACCCCACTGCGAGAGGAGGGTTAGGTTTTGAGAGTATGTATGTATTGTATAATTGTTTGGCACGCCCTACAGCCCAAACGGCTGGACTGGATTTTTTGGCATACGAGGTGTCGTTTTTGTCAAAATTGTGATAGTGTCATAGGCTATATACATTTAAGAAATGGCGCCCGCAAATGGAAAAAAGGGTGATGATTTTTGCCTTACCATAGCAATATGGGTATCATATGAATATAAGCCAGTAAAAATATCATTTCAATAATATGATAATTTTTGCAGTCGGGTGTTTTGTTTTTTCAATAATTATGTTAGCTAGTTAGAAATACCTACATTAAAAGAAAGATACATTTATTAAATGTCGAGTCACCTCCAAATAGCTCAAGAAACGCTTAGCTAGTATGTTTATGTGAAACCAATTAAATACCTATAATTCATTATATTTTTATAACTTAAGCAATTATTTTGCAAGTTTTTACGAAATTAAATCAAATTTCACTTACAAAAATTAATTGACTGTGTCCCACCGGATGACACAGTCTATTAATTTTTGTAAGTGAAATTTGATTTAATTACCTATAATTTTATTGCTAGTATTTTTTTTTTATTATTTTGTACTTAGGAACTCTTACATAATTAAGTTATAATTATAGTGTGATTTTAATCAGAGGTTGACAACCCTGGTTAGATTTAAGTTGCAGAGTGGCGACTGCAAATAAATAACACTAACGTTAATCAAGCCATATCGTTGCTCACCAGTATCATAACGTCCTTTTACGGTGTAATAATTTCTTTAATTACTAACAGTACCTAATGGCCCCTACGTGAAATGTGATAAGTATTTTTTGTACGTTTTGTAGTCTTTAAAAACCATGCTAGTTTTAAGTAATAGACGAAAAACGTATTTTATGTGACAAAAATAATTCTGATTTTAGCTAAGATTAATAAAAATAATAAATATTTTTTGCAGACAACCATGATCTAATAAAGTGATAGTAAAAGCTCAATTTGACTATGTTAGTATTTTATTTGTAACACCTTATGTAAGTAGATTAATCATAAGTTACTGTCAACAAACAACTGTCTTATTGTTAAAATATGTAAATAACCTTGTCTTGGTTTTAGAATGCAATAGTATTTCTTTGTTGCACTTTTTTGTTACTTTACATTTTTTATCTACCTACCTACTATACTAGTTACATTATATATAAATGACGTAATAAGATATAGCAAAAAGTGGTAAAGCAATAGAAGATTGGATCGCTCGAAATGTCTTTAAGAGCAACAGGCCAAAGGTTCTCCTGCCCTAGTTATGTTGCAATACAAGCGCAAAGCTTCAGAAAGATAACTACGTACAATTAATAGAAAAACATTGAAGTTTCGAAGCCTAGAGCCATAATGGCATGAATTTGTTTTTTTATAGAATTTTACAAAAAAAATCTTGATGATAATATTCGCACTTTTCACAGCGGTACGAATTCTTATGTATTTGTAGTCTTTGAACAAATTGACTACAAAATAAACTAGTCGAACGCAGTGCACAAACAAACCTTTTTTCATGTAATCCTGTCACATTATCCAACCGCATCTTATTTTTTGTTCTTGCTATTGTAAAGTCATAGACGTCAAAGTTGAATAAACTTTGTTGACTACAAACTCCTATTATATCAACCACCGTTTTATTCAAATTAGCACTTAGCATGTTTTACGCATAGGCTAATCACCTCGAGTTGTAGAAATATATTTTATTTTTATGACTGTTCACAGATGCCGATAACATTTTTTTTATAGTTTAACAATATTTCAGGTTTATTATATCCATTAATTTTATAACGGTTTTGACTAGTAGTAAATAGAATTGAGTTACCTATGCAATTTAGTTATTGGGAGTTTCGCAGCGCAGCCATATCGTATTTCATTTTCTTTGGATGCCCCTTTACTTTTTACATAAAGTAAGTATGATGAATAATAATAACACGCCTAGTCTTTATTTACTAACATAGTGAAATTAAACCTGGTTATACTCGTAAAAACCGGGACTAGTTAGTAGGACTCGCGCACTAAGAGTTCCGTACAAACAAAAGTTATTTTGCTACGATGTAATATTGTGATTCTAGATGTATTGAAAGTACCGTAGGCTTTTGTTCCTTGCGAAATGTTTGAAAATACAGCTCGTACTTATAGAAGCCTGATATTTTCACAGCTTTAAGGGACCGCAGCCATAAAATTAAAGGTTAATTACAAATTGATACCTCCAAGCGTCCCTGATAATAATGGTCTGGACAGACAGACGGACAACAAAGTGATCCTATGAATAAAGGTTACTTTTTTTTCTACTCTTTTACTACTTAGATAACAGGGTACAGACCCGGCATGCGTTGTTCAATACCACGTATATAGTTTTTTTCTGAGCCACGAACCTTCACGAGCTTCCCCAAAGACCCTACGAAGCTTTTGTAGGGTCTTATTCATCACAATCAATAGTTTCGGAACTCAGAGAGGGCAAACTTACAAATATTGAATTTTATTTTATAGATCGCACTTTACTAATTAAGTAATGGTTAACTCGGCAGACCGTTAATTGAACTCAACCGCTCAAAAACGTGTTCTTAGAAATGAGAAACAGCACCGGCGTGAAATGTGGCCTTTCCCGTTTTGGCCCGATATGTTTAATCGATCGACGATGATTTACCGACTGGACTCGATAACATAGATTTAATGGATAACTTTCGTTTTTTGCTTCACAACTGTTTGTAAGCTACTGACGAATAGATGCTTCATAACATCAGCCTCCAGCCGTCCAACTGCTGGACGTAGGCCTCCTCCAATCTACACCACTCATCCCGATCACTAGCTCTTCTCATCCAGCTACCGCCAGCAACCCTTACCAGGTCGTCCGTCCAACGAGCCGCTGGGCGTCACACGCTACGTCTGCCTGTTCGTGGTCTCCACGCTAAGACGCATCTGCTCCATCGACCATCAGTTCTACGGAAAACATGGCCAGTCCATTGCAACTTTAGCTAACTTATCTTGTGGGCTATGTAGATTGTACGACTCCCTCCCTGCCCTGCAATCTCCAAGCCGCCTGACCCAGCCAAAAAATAGTTGCTTACAAACGTACAAAGAACCAGTGAATGCTTACCACTTAAAAACAAATTGTTATTATGCTAAATTAAATTATTTATTAATTGATAATTATTATTTATTATGCGGTAATATTAATTTATGAATAATACGTTTCCTGCTCAGGTAATATTAACATAAAACCTGCATTACAGGTTTTGCATCTTTAGTTGTTTTAAATGTATTTTATTAATTACTAGCTATTCGCCCTTGCGTTAGTTTGAATGTGCATATACATTCAAACAAACTCGTATACGAGTATATAATAATAGGATACTTATTTTTATAAAATCTGTTCCTTAGTTTTTGATATACATATTTATAGACAGACGAGGCGGGGACTTAGTTTTAATATTATAGCTAAGCAAAGATTACTAATACTACCTACTGTCTTATTAAATTAAGCTTAAAGAAAAAATACTTAGGTCTTTTAAAGTCCAAATCACCTTTAGTAAAACTATTCTAAATAAAAAAGCGAGCTCAAAGCAAACGTTATCTCTTAAAAAGTGTTTTAATATGTTTTCATAACAGTAAGAAAAAGAGGTGCTTCTAAAAATGCTCCCTCTTTTTATGACAAAGCCAAACAAAATATTGTTCCTTTACGATACGCCTTAGTTTGGTTCTACAGAGTACCAATGATGTATTATGAACTTTCCTCGCAGTCAATGTCAACAAGAGTTTTCCCAACAAAACACAACTCATCATATTTCTATTTCATCCGGCTCGAAACTCCACATCCAATTCATAACCCACTTTCATTGGTATCATCTTCAATTTAGTGATGGTCTGTTATCGATGACTCTGATATCAATAAGTTGGTTGAGGTAATTATTTACAGAATCGATTCAATCAAAACTATGCATATCATACGCATGCATGTAAACATCTGTTGCTTGTTATTGATAGTCTACAATATATACTTTAATATACATCTATACCTATAAAAAATATCAAATATGTAACATTATTTATTTTATAGACGGTGAAATGTCGGGGTTTTTTCTGGTTTAATCATTTTACGATTTTTAAATCTTGACTGGAAACTCACTTAATGCTAAATGGCATTGATTGACCTGCAGTCAGAATTAACGATGGTGTATACATTTAAAACCTCTGTCAAAATAACACTATCGGCACATCAACATTCTATCGATAGTAGCTCATCACTACTTCGAACACAATTCGCGTCATTTTCCAACATCTTTCACGGTTAGTTGCAGCGAAATTGCGCAAAGAAAGCCATCCTTTGCGAGTTCGCAAGCCAATTAACCTGTCCTGCCCACTGCGATGCTTATTCTCAGCACTAGCCTGCAATTTGTCCCGAAGCAGTGGTAGGGCTTAAAAAATATATGTTGGGAAGTGCCTCCTGTGAGCCCTCATACATAAAGAAATTACTTTTATGACTTTGATATATTTATGACTTTGATATCCTAGTGGGCTAGTGTTTTAGTTCACTATGTACAGTTAATGTTTCATTAGTCAGGTATCAAATTAAAACATTTAGGTCAGTGCTATATTATTTCGTATCTTTATCAACCTGTATGTCGCGATTACACACCCGCATTACGATTTCGGCAAATTGGAAGCAATAATGACTAACTGATTTCACCCAATTTAGGTGCTACCTGCAGAATGCATGGTTGATAACGTGTGTGGCGCTTTATTCTGTTGTTGTCCCTCAGTAAATTATTATTTTCATAGTTTGGCTACTCGTAAGCCTGCGGTTTCACTAGAGTCCGCTACGGCGCCGTTTCTACAGGAGCTGCGCTATTTTTTTATTTATTTATGTCAGGCTACAGATTACGGAAGTAACACAGGCCCATAGTATAAATACCTTATAGATTAACATACATTCAAAATATTATAAAAAATAAACTAATTAATTCACACTATGCAATGCTAGGTAAATGAAGCGACACTATGACTGATTTTGCCGGCCATATTTGATTTTGACTTTTACTTTGAAGCTACATTATGACTAATGATGCAGGCCATATTAGAATCATGTCGTCACTTTGTCTAAGTAAAGCGCCTAGTAACAAGACAGAAGCTGCATTAAAAAAATAAACAAAAGTATTAGTTTAAATTCGGTCTCATAGTTAATTGTTACTAATTAACTTACCGTGTTAATAAAAATGTCGCCTGTATTGCAAAACAATGAAGAATCTATTCGCAAAATTACCGGTCACACTCACTTAGCTAAACTAGCATTTTATATTCTTAAGTCAGTATGATTTGAATTCGAATGCATTATTGACAGGCTCTTAGCTGCAATGCGTTCAGTTGAACAATTTATAATACATCATACGCACGTAATGGCTCCTTCGTGTCGTCGACACGGTAAAAATGTGCAAACTGTGATTGTGTTTTCCTATTGGTATCATTACATTTGGAGTTTTGTAAGTTCAATAACAAGCACTTTACTACAGCCTATATTGCTTAGGCTTGTTCTAATTAATTGCACTTTTATAAAACTAAATTCATAACATTTCGGATATATTTAGATTAAAAATTATGAGGTTTGAGTGATGTTTTATTTGTTAAAGCATTGTTTTCTATCTCGTTGAACAACAAAGTTTAACAAGAGATATATCTTGTTAAACTTTGTTGTAAACAACCGTGCGCAACAATCATACGTTTGGACTAAGCGAAGTCCAAGTCAAAAATCGTTTATTCAATTGAGGACAAAATGTTACTTACAATCGTCAATAATAACAAATTAATATTTGTTATTAATAGCAGATCAGAAAAAAGGTGTTTGCTTAAAGAAAGGTTCGAAGCTGCGAGAAAATACTACGTTGGAGAATTTTAAAAGCGACATTTATTTTCTTCACAGCAATGAACCACAATTTTTTGAGGTTAAGGCTCTGAAAATATTGGCAATGACCGCACTTGACGACCTTTTCGTCTCCCAGGAAGTTCAACCGATGTTGAATTATAAAGTTTAAGATTGTCAACACGTAAAACAATATTTACCGAATAATTACTTACCCCTCGTCGATGACGTTTTTTTGCAAATTTGTGATTTTCGGATTTTGCTTTTCAATCACGAGGCTAATAGCCAAAAATGACTCATGGTCATAATCATAACTCATTTACCTAGACGATTTCCGACACATCCAGTATTTTAATTTTGGTAGTAGCAAGTTTTAAAACGAAAAGAATACGACCATGCTCTACTTTATAAGTCGCTAAATAAAAGGTCATGAGTGGATATTATAATTTGCTTGTTTTTCACAAGTCTTTAATGGGAGGTTAAATCCAATTGACATCTCATCCCACTAATATTATAAATGCGAAAGTTTGTGAGTGTGTGAGTGTGTATGTTTGTTACTTCTTCACGCAAAAACTACTGAACGGATATGGATGAAATTTGGCACAGAGATAGATTATAGTCTGGAATAACATATAGGCTACTTTTTATCCCGAAAAAATACAGTTCCTGTAGGATACAGAAATAGTAGTTTACGCGGGCAAAGTCGCGGGCAACAGCTAGTGTTGACTATAATCTAATTAATTATACTCGATATTGCGTTGTAACTTGATTAACGTGTTATGATTATGTAACAAATATTAAAATTAAATTATTTTATTCAATCTTGACAGTATTACAGTAAAAACAGTGCTTGCAAATCTGAATTTAAATAAAAAGATATTTAGCTAGAACGAGTAGCAATGTTATAATATTAATTTTATGACAAGTTTTTTTTAAATGTGTGAATTTAGTAGTCCAAGGTAGCAACACGATGTGGGCTTACTCAATAGATAGAGCACCCAGTTAACGCCCAAATAGCTAGTTTGAACCATTTTCTGTCTAATGAATATTCAATGTTAGCAGCATGCAAGATTTATGCTAATTTACAAGTGTGTTATAAGAGTTTGTACACAAACTAGCTAGGTTATACGTAACATTCGCTGGCACTAATTATAAAACTTAGTTCAGCATAAGTGTAGGTAGTAAAGATACGACCATCCTCTGAAAGCACGTTATTATGAAAATTTTTTGGTGCATTAATTAGTAGATAGTCTTTTCAGCAATGACGCCTCTCGGAGTGCTTATAGTTGCAGTACTGAGACAAAAAACAAAGTTACATGTATGTAGGAAAAAACAATCAGGTACCGACATACATTAGTGGCATATTCATACTACATTACACTGACAGCGTATTTATTTTAAAAAACATAATTTTTGAAACAAAACACCTGACTGCAAAAAAAAAATATTTTTGAAATGGACTTTTTACTGGCTTTCATTTGATACCCATATTGCTATGGTAAGGAAAAAATCAATCCCCCCTCCCCCCTTTATTTCAATTTGCGGGTGTCATATTTTAAATTTATATAGCCTATGTCACTCTCTCTCCAAGTGCGAGTCGGACTCGCGCACGATGGCCTCCGTACCATAATCTATAAAACAACAGTAGACTTATGACCTCTTTTTAAGTGCACTGTGATTGCTACATTAGATATATTAATTAATTGCCTAATCCACCAAAAATATTTTCTGCAGTGCCAAAATATTCGATGACAACCGTTCATATTTTGAAATCGCAAAATTGGCGGTACTACAAGTGTGCGATATCTCATGCAAATGAGAGCTAGTCTGGCTCTCAATGTCAGACGTTGGAGTTTGCCGTGAGGATGCACCGAATCCATATCGAAAGGCTTAATTATTGGCAGAGCGGAAAGGTCGTGGTCTGTGGAAAAGTATAAAAAATCGTCCACGCCCTGTGAACTTGACAAAATCGAACTCCGTTGCGAGTTCAATTATGTCAAGTTATCTTGGTTTGGGTGGTAAAAGTATACTAATCAACACTGTCTAGGGATATTTTGGAGATAATAATACTATGTTTTGTATATCTCTAGACAGTGTTAATGTGTGTATATTGCAAGATCAGCGCAGAGCCTAGATTTTTTATCTTGCACCCAATTCTGCTCTTTATGCGATAGGAAGGAAAGCTTAATTTTGGAGTTTGTTCATATTTTTGAGGTCACGCAATTTAACTGCATTTCCGATTTCACTACGTATTTTGGAACAGGTTTCGTTGAAATCATTATTAGATAAATTGCAACAACAAATAAGGAAATTGTGAAATGAGCCAAAAATATTTAGCGATCGAAAAAAAGCGAAAAAAGTGAATAATGGGTAATCTCTCGCATCAAAAGGCAATTCCGCATCAGACCCGCGAACAATAAGAACCCAATAACCGGGCCAAGTGCGAACTAACATAGCGGAAAGCCGTAGCCGGCTGAGAGCAGACAGCACACAACGTACCTACACTGCTGTAAAAAAGGACCATTTTTTTTGTTTTTTTTTATATATTATTCTTAATGGGTTTGCTCTTCACTCTAGACTAAGCCAGACGTGGCGTAAACAGAGTCGACGGTGGAGCGAGCTCACCCAGAAGAAGCCTGTTCCCTTTGACTTTGAAGGTTTTTGGGTTGTTATCCGTTGGAAACACACTGAACACATAGATTTACAAGTAAAATAATTGCACTTGAAAAAAAGCGAAGAGTGGCCGTGTGGTCTAAGCAAACCTCCTGTATGCGATGAACGACGGTTTTTCACGTGTAATGTTTAATCTTTAAAATAATCAAAACTATAACAGTATATGATCCAAATATATACACGATTAAAAGATAAGCAACATAACACACAAGTTACAATTATTCTTGTTAGTCTTCTAACTTTCATTGTGTAATTTTACTCCAAGTGTGAGTTTAACGATCAGCATCAATATGTAAAATAGAGTAGAGATTTTATGTAACCTTTACAATTAGTAGGTATATTTTATTAATGTTAAATAAAACACTTTCAATTAGCAGTAAAAATCGTCAAGAAATAAGGTTTTCGATCAGCAATTATTGTATAAACGAATATCAAGTACTGTCCATTATTCCCTGGGCTATGGTATGGTTTAACTTGAACTTGAGTTTTCGCTTTAACCGATGCCTAAAGAATTTAACGCTTTCATCCGATGTCACAGTTGTTGGAAACGCTTCTGATTGTAAGCAAGATTCAGAAGTGATTTTAATTGATTCTAATGGAATTATTTTAGGTATGATATCTATAAAAACTTTATTTATAAAACCGTGTCCAATTCACGAAAATGACAGCCAGTTAGCCAGCATCTAGATTTGTTATAGAGATGGAACTTTGCTTTGCTTTGCTTGATCGTCAGTCACAATAATTGAGTGTCAATTTATGCTTGTAAATATAAAAATCTACCTAATAGGTAATATGATCGAAATCCGAAATTGCACAACCTGTTTTTGAAGATAGATGAAAACCTAGGTCTCACATTACTTGAGCACACGTCCCATCATCCGACGATAATAAGTATTAATTATTTATATACACAAAAATACTTATGCTATGAGTAGATAATTTTAATGACCTTTAGCGCAGGGCAAATGAATGAATCAATCGCACCTGTGACCGATAGATCAAGTATGTCATCCCAATATTATTATCATACGGCAACATTTTTTTACTGATTTTGACAAACATCGATTCGGAACAGCCATTCATGCGCCGACCGCGGAAGCGCAGCGCATGCGCATCCATCACATGTCGGTCGGCAACGGCGCATGACGGCCAACATGACATGTCACACTACACGCGATCGTCCGCGAAGGTCGCACCTCTTGACCGGCGCAAGCCCACAGTGCGATGAAGCACAGTATAATAACCGATTTCAGTGGATCTTTAAAAATAACATTTTAAGGGGAGAGGAGAGAAAGGTTCAAATTCTGCAGGGGATTGTATGTTTGTATGATAAGCACGGGCGTTTGTCCCTAAGTCATGGATGTTTACAAACGTATATAACTATGTCTATCTATACCGAATTCCTAGATACCATAGTACAAGCTCACGCTTAGTTGTGGCTAGATAGTTAGTGTGATTGTTGGAACATTTACTGCCGTACTCAGAGTCGTCAGTTAAAGTTCACCTTTCATTAAGTCTAATGCCGTCCTTTTCTATTTCATTGACAAAGAAAGTGACAATACGAGACTTAATCATAGATTAAATTTACTTGACGTCTCTGAGTGCGGCAGTTAATTTATTGGACTCGACTTGAAGCGAAACCGATCAGAGCGGAGCTTTGCGTCAAATGTATAAAAACATAAGTTTAAATAAGAAACTAAAACTTCGCACACGGGCAGGATTTGAACCTACGACTTTTGGCTAACCAGGCCAAAAAAACAACATGGGGTGTGTTTTTTTTAAACTAAGCGTGAGCTTGTGCTATGGTAACTAGAAATTTGGTATAAATAGACATAGTTATACATATACGTTTGTAAACATCCATGACTTAGGGACAAACGCCCGTGCTTATCATACAAACATAAAATCCCTTGCAGAATTTGAACCAGCAACAGCTGTTTTAGTAGTCCAGGGCGTGAACTACAACACCAAGAGAAGTTTGTCCAAATGTTTGCAAACACCGTACATCTTGTCCTGTCTCCGCTTTGTTGGAAAATAATGCTTACGCACACACAATAAACCTATCCCGAAAAGCTTACAACTAGACAAATCATGTCTCTGAAGGTTAAGGTTATTCTGCATAAGATTTGGTGGTATAGTGCAGGTCCCAATTCGGGCTATCATTGAGGCAAACTGTAGACCCTGGCTAAATAGGAGCTGAAGCAATAGAAAAAGAACACTTTTGGTCGAATGAAGCTTAGCTACAGAGTACTGCCATATCACTGCATCTATTTCGTCCACAATAAATCCAAACAATGTCGACTAATTACAAGATAAACGTTAGACAAAAGGGTATTTACGAATGTCTTTTTTTGAGTCCAACATTTTCCACAGGTCTCGGTTGCAACAATCTTATTATAACAATTGCATTTCGACACACCATGGCCCTAGCGATGTGAACCCGGCTAGAATGGTTGAACCTTCGAACAATGATACCAGTAAAGTAACAAGTGTACAGTATTATCTGACACTTATCTGACCTTCGCAGGATCGGGTGTGGTTCTCACGGTTTTCGGTGCAAATAACAATGAGGTTGCAAGCCGGTAAAGGCACTTGATGGCCTTTCTTGCTCCATTTTTTGCGTTGGACGACTTCATCGAGTGAAGTTAATTAAATAACTTTGATTAAGCCTTGGACATTGTGTCAAGTGGAATTTATTAATTGATTCAAATATTCTTAAAATCCAAGATTGTGTGATTGTCTGTACAGTACTCTTCGTCTACTGCTTGAATTCGTGACGGTTAAAGTAATTTGTGAGCTGGTTATTGCCTTGTGTTGTATATTTACCCGATTGATCTAAAGGTAACTTTTGTTACAGACACAATTTGATCGCATACATGATAACAGATTACAAACCTACGCATAATTCACGTGACCTTTCTCAATCCATATCTTTGTTACAGTATGGTTTAACTGCCAATTTGTCTTCTAGATCGATTGTGGCGGTTTAACAAAAGCGGTCGAAAGCCTTCGCTTAACCTTTACCTGATGGTAGGTCGGGTTTAATAAAAATCTCCCATTTACCAGTCGTGGTAGACAATCGCCTAAGGTCAAGGTGTGGGCGTTGACTTCGAACTGATTTTATGGCTTCAGATAATGGGTAATTATTAAACCTTTTGTGATTTGAAATGGAAGTTCGAGTCAATTTTGGATCCTATATCGGTCGCAGATAATTTCTGAGATTAGGCTTTTTAATGGAGCTTGCCCATTTGGATGGATTGTTTAATATCAGTTTATTGAGTCTCTGCGCAATCTTCGAGGGCAACATTAGGAATTCTGCAAAGATAGAGATAGTAGTTATATATTAAAGAAATATACGCATAATATGCCTAGTTGTAAGTTATTCTTTATCGATAGTACTTATTTACAAATTAGAAGCTGCGTGTACTTAGTTGGGTACAGTGCTCAATATCTGCAGCGGACCTTAGACAAGATGCGATCTTATGCGTGAGTCACGTGATGTTTCGATGACTTACGTCTTCGCTTTAGAATACATTGCATCTTATCTACGGGCGCAGGAGTGCGAGCGAAATCACAATAAATGGCGCGTACTAACGATCTACACTTGTGTCCTATGGCTTATTGTGGACTGTAGCAATAGTTGGTTGGGTACTAGTATCATAATCTGAATAACGATAGTTGTAGCAATCAAAGACTGGTTTGTCTTTGCACCGACCCGTAGGAAGTTATAAACAATACTATCGAGATCTCCGTCTTCGCAGTGACAAATAGATTTACCAACGCTTTGGGTTATCTGATAATATGGTAATGGTATATCATTGTTTGGTAATACTTTAATTGTGAAAGTGAATAGTGTTTCACAGTTTGTTTGGGGATGAACGAGAAATTATTAATTAGGTTTGAAGTTTTTAACTAATCTGGTAATCTTATTAGGGAAAACCTTTTTGGAGTTCCTGCCATCATTCTCCAAATTATTTAAAGAGTCTCTAATCGTTTTCAAATACCTACAGAGTACAGGAGCTTTTTGACGACGAAATTAAATGTTATATTACCTCCTAAAGTTTGTACAGTCTACAGTCAGGTCGTCCCCCGGACGTACTGTAAATAGTTATAAAATTATAACACTAACGAAGCCTAGGGATATGTAAGACAGAGGGATGCTAGTAGAGGCTAGGTACTTGAAGCAATTCTATAACCAGATTTATATTTGTCTGTTCTGTCGTGTCGTGATGCATCGGATTCAGATACGAATAACATCATACTTTTTGACAAGCCATTACGAGAAGTCACAACACTCAATGTAAACGTTGTCCTTCAAAATATTACCGATTCCGTTCTGATGCGTGACACGACACATCAGAAAAATATAAATCTGGCTATAGAATTGCTTCATTTACCTAGCCTCCGTTAGCATCCTTATGTCTTGGTGGAGCCAGACTAGGTAAATTTAAATACTATTCACAATCTGACTTATCGGTTCTAAATAAACACATCCTCGCACATATCTAGTGGAAACGAAGCCTAATCCTTATCAAATAGTATTTTAACTAGCTAGAGTCTGTAGCTTAGTAAGCTACACTAGTTCTCGGGGCGCAGAGGAAGCCATTACACCCGCCATTAGTGTGCCATCGCGTTTCGCAAGAGAAGTTCTCACGATGTGGCGCAAGCGCAGCTCGGTTGTAGACTACTCGAGAAGCTAGTAGGCTGAGCTGGGCCCTTAGACAAAATGAAATCTTTGTACAGCGAACTTCGCTATTGTCAACAAAATGTCAATATATTGCAAAAGTCACGTGATGGTTTATGTCAGTTTCAAAATGTATCTCATTATTATTATTTAATTAATTACACTTCAAAGTGACGTATTTTTTTTTATTGGATATGTGTTAATTTACGAACAATTTGGTTATCTTCACAACCGCTATTTGAAATCATAAAGTTAACGCTCACTGGTTTCATGAGTCACTCCAATAAGTTATTGTTATTTTTTACTTCATATCCATAAATATGTCTACATTATTAAGCCTAGTGGGCAATTTTAAAACAATGGTATTGAGAAACTATAATAGATTTTATGATATTAGCTATAATTGTTACTAGATTATTAACCTTGGTACTATGAATGTAGGAGTGAGTGACTTAACGCTGCAGCTGTAATATTGTAACATTATTATAATCATAAGTTAATGATCATACTTTTTGCATTAAACTTATTTCGTAATAATGTAACATTATCTAACAATGAAGGAGTATCTAGGTATGTCTGATTTTTGCAACCCAACAAAAAGCATTGAAAATAATTTAGATCCTAAAGGTCTTTGCCCACTACACCGTACCATACCATGACCGTGCTAGGACCGTATAAAAATATACATTTGATTTTGAAATCTATACACAGGAGTTAAAGTTTAAAGTGTATGAGCGAGGTGTTCGTTTTGACAGTGCCAGAACGGTGCATCGACGAACACCGAGCTTAAACATTTTGAACTTTAATTTATTAATGCTAAGGTCGAAAATCAAATGTGTACTTTTTATACGGTCCTAGCACGGTCAGGGTATAGTACGGTGCAGTGGGCACAGACCTTAATTCGTGCGAATGAAACAATCGTAAGATCCATTTAGGTTTTTTGTTGCTTTGACTTAGCGTTTAATTTCTTTGCTTGTCTTTGGCTCTATCAAAAAAGGACGTGACACACAGTATAGTCTTTTAAAAGGAAATTTTAAAACTACCTAATATTTTTCCCATCAGTCACACCAATTACCGAGCCCCCAAACTGAGCGTGAGCTTGTGCTATGGTGGCTAGGGTATCGGGTAGACATACTTAAATACGTTTATTGGGTTTAGGCGCATTAGGGCTAATTCTCATTATGGCAACCGACTCGCTAATGGACTACTTCTCATTATGGCTACTTCTCATTTTGGCTATTTCTCGTTTAGGCTACTTCTCATTAGGGCTACTTCTCAATAGGGCTACTTCTCATAAGGGCTACATCTCAAAATTTGGGAATGTTTATTGAAACATGTACTTCTTTATGTATATAAACATGTTTATTGATTCATAAGAGATTAACGACATTATTTTAAGTATAAATCAACATTAATTGAACCAATGGAATAGGTAAGTATACAATATTATAAGCGTTACTTCTTGTAATTACTTTAGTCTGATTTAAAACTTTATCTACAACATACACAAATCAATAGTTAAAAGATAGGTAAACATTACTAGGTGTCATATTTGTTTCTTACGTTTACGCGAATTGTTGAACTTATTAAAAAAATAAATGTCAATAAATCGCGAAGTAATCCGTGTGTTTTAATGAGATTACTAGGTGTCACTTCTTTTAATTACTTTAATTTAAATAAAATCAACATAAATCCACACAATAATCAACAAACAATATTAATTAGGTATATCTTTATATAAGTATAAATCAACACAATAATAAACAATCAGTATTAATTAAATTCCTTTATATAAGAAGCTGGTAATAAGTCATTTTCTTTAAAAATGTAATAACTGTTATTTGACCATTTTTTAGTTTCGTAAGTACTTTTTTATACTTTTTGTCAAAATGAATGTACTTATTAAGCCGTTTTTTTTTTGTTTGAATATGGCGGTTCTTGAGTTTGGAGTCAAAATGCTTGGCTTCTTCTCGGAGCTTCTGTAAAAATAAAAATTAAATTGGACGCTTCGGAATTTTCACATTTATCCGATGGTGCCACCCCTCAAGTGAGTTGGAAGAGCAGGGTTCATTCTTGGATACCACTGTTTTGCAAAGTATTTTAAAAACGTTTCAAACAATGGTAACAACGATACATTTTCAATAATCTCTGTTAGTTTTTGGCAACCCTCTGGAATATTCTCTGTGGGTAAAAGTGGTAAAACAGCTATTTTTCTTATAATCTGTCTTAGTTCATTTCTTTCAGTCAAATTTAATTCTTTCGCCTTCTTCCAAATGGCTTTTTGATAGTGAAAATAACACCCGGTTATTTGCGCATCAGGGTACACTGTTTTTACCGCGTTCATTATACCTAATTCATAGTCACATTTAAAGTTGGTAAGATTTATTTTCAATACACTTTTCATTATGTTGAAAAGCCTTATATACGTGTCTTGATTTTTATTTGGGAGTAACGCATACACTACAGGTACAACTTGTGTGCTTTTGGAATCAGAACATAAATCCACATGTAAGGAAAAAAGTTGGTAGAACGGCTTGGGTACAGATTTAAAAGTGCCATCTGCAAAATATCGGCGGTTATGTTTACGCCGCAAAAATTTTTTGGAAATATTTGATGCAAAAACCAATATTTTGTCGCTTTCTCCATCATCTGCCACTAGAAAATCGTCGCTTAAAGCTTCCGGTATGGACACTTGAGCTAAATCTTGAAAAATCAGATGATCTGCACGTAAAAATGTTTTTCTAACTCGGTACAAACAATCTTTTTTTTTCATAAAAAGTCGGAATTGTTGCTTTGGATGTGCTCGGTTCAAAGGTCAAATTATCAAATTTATTTCCAAACATTCCTTTAATGGGTTCTAAATTTGTACATACCAGTTCCTTGAGTGTACACATTTCTAAATATACAGCATTTTTATCATAATCTGCCTGACAAGTATGTTGGGACTGTCTCATGATTTGGTTTTCAGTTTTATTTAAAGTAACAGATGCATTGCATTCCCTTTTGTTTGTACAACGCCACAAAACACTTTTATCTTGGTTAACTTTTTTAGTTTTATTGTATCTATATCCATTGTGCAACAGAGCGTCGTTACCTCTTTGATTTTTTACAAACACAAGTTCTTCTTCCATCTTTTCGAATTATAAACAACAAAAATTGACACAATTCACCATTTTACGATCAATCAAAAATTAAATTAAGGTACCCACATTTTCCATAACATAAATTACTTAGTACCCACATTTTAGTCCTAGTCAAGAAAGTAACTTCTTATTTTTTAATAAGTGCATTAATAATGACGATTATTACTCTCGTGTTTCTAAAACGAATGAATTATTACATACAGTGATTTCCTGGTGCATATGGTTTATTAACTATTATTATTATTGAATCCATTACCTATAGACTGCAAGATTTTGTTTATCCAGCGCCATCTAGTAGCATTACGTGACAACTTATATTATTGTGGACATATAAGATGGATGGCAGTGCCTTTATCAGAAAATCGGGTAGGAAATAACATGGCGCTACGCGTATTACGCTCCGTCATATTGATTTGTGTATATTATAAATAAATAAATGTTAGTTTTATAACCATACTATAGTAATTACAAGAAGAAATAATTATAATATTGTACTCGTATACTTACCTTACATTGGTTCAATAAATGTTGATTTATACTTAATAAATAATAGTTGTTACATTTTGAAAGAAAATGACTAAAGAATGGTAATAATACCAGCTTCTTATGTAAAGGAATTTAATTAACACTGATTGTTTATTATTTTATTTATTTTATCTTTATATTATTGTGCTGATTTATACTAATATAAAGATATACCTAATTAATATTGTTTGTTGATTATTGTGTGGATATATTTAAGTATTTCTATCCGCTATCCTAGTCACCATAGCACAAGCTCACGCTTAGTTTGGGGCTAGGTAATTGACGTGTTTGTTGAAACAATTTATTATTATATTAACTATTGATTTGTGTATGTTGTAGATAAATAAATGTTAGTTTCAAAACAGACTAAAGTAATAACAACAAGTAACGCTTATATTATTGTATACTTACCTATTTCATTGGTTCAATTAATGTTGACTTATACTTAAAATAATGTCATTGATCTCTTATGAATCAATAAACATGTTTATATACATAAAGACAGTATATATTTCAATAAACATTCCCAAATTTTGAGAAGTAGCCCTAATGAGAAGTAGCCCTATTGAGAAGTAGCCCTAATGAGAAGTAGTCCTACTGAGAAGTAGCCCTAATGAGAAGTAGCCTAAGTGAGAAATAGCCAATATGAGAAGTAGCCATAATGAGAAGTAGTCCATTAGCGAGTCGGTTGCCATAATGAGAATTAGCCCTAATGCGCTTAAACCGTTTATTGCTCCTAAATGCCCGTGCTCCTCACACAAACATTTGTCATTTGCGGGATTATAACCCGCAACCGGTGGTTTTGCAGTCCGGAGCTGAACCACTACACAAGACAGTCGTCAAAAATAAATGAACCCAACATTTAGGTGTTTTTTTTAAAGGCTTAAACTTTAATGAGATGCTTTAACTTTAAAGATGTAAAAACGAAAGCAATTGCATTACCATGGTTCATCTATCAGTCCTGAAGTAAGTCTTCGTCAGAACTTATCAAACAAATGTGATCTCTCCAATATCATCCTACAGGAGCTCTATAATACCTACTCCAAATTCTAAAGCGGCTCTCGTATTGTTTCCAGGTACACAGCAAGGGACTGAAGTTCGGCATCTATGAGGACTACGGCAACTTCACCTGCGCTGGCTACCCTGGGGTGGTTGGCCATCTGCAAGGAGGTAAATAGCACTACCACTTAATTATAATTATGATACCCTCCTACATAAATCGACTAACGGCCAAAATTTATATATAACCAATCATAGCAATTTAAAATACTCGTATATAAAAATGGCATACCTATTAGATATGACGGGACTAAACACAAAAAATATGAATAGTGACCACAGCAGGTGCGATTCGGCCGAAACGTCGAGCAGTAAGTATCAAATACTCATATTAGTATTTTAGATCCGCCATGTTTAATACTAAGAACCGAGTTCACTAACTTTTAAACAGCCAGTAAACCTCGAATGACGGTTAATTTGACAGATTTCCAATACAAAATAATTCAAGCAATTCTAAACCGGCTGATTAAAAATTAAACGTTGTTGGTAACTGCAAGCTAATTGTAATGCAACAGTTTAAATTCTTGTATTTGCGTATCCTATGCTTGAATAGTCTACGGTAGCCTCGGCTGCCAGTGTCTAATACTTGTTAAATAAATAGTTACTACACGGAAACAACTAAGATCACGGATTGGACATTGCGTAAGGCAGCCTGTCTCAACAGTGATTAGCCTAACACACAGGACAAAATAATGCACAGGTGTGTGCGCAATAACCAGATGCACTCTCTGTTCTTTTAATCTCACTCGTCTAAACTAATATTGTAAAGAGGAGAGATTCGATTGTTTGTTTGTATTGAATAGGCTCCGAAACTACTGGACCGATTCAGATGAAATCTGGTACAGAGATAGTTTGAGACCATGGAAAGGACATAGGCTACTTTTAGTCGCGATATAAAATTATCAGAGGGGTGAAATAGGGGATGAAAGTTCCTAAGGAAAATTCAACTTTTGGCGCGGGTGAAGTCGCGGGAAACTGCTAGTAATATCGATAAGACTACAGTCAGTTAGACTTGACGACGAAGAGAAATCAAGGTTAACGTCAGAATGTAAGTAACATTCTGATTATCTGTAGGATTTTGAGGTGAAGAGTTCACGTTAAATGGGGTCATTTTTAGGAAGTAGAAGTAGTAGTAATCGAAGCACTTTTGAAACTCTTAAAACACCAACTCTAAAAGCTTTCAAGAAGCGAACCGTAATAGCAGATACTAACAATAATGAAGTCATCATACGATAAATGAATAAGTGTTGGCCATAATCATATCTTGCCAAATCCGGTACATCGCAAGAAAGTTGTATGGAACCACAGTGTAGCCTTAAAGAGTAGGCTTATTCGACTCAAATGTCAGTGCATTCCTTTTTTGAACCGTCGTTGTTGCAAATAAAATAATCTAGACAAGTAGGTACATCAAAGTAGCTACAGATAACGCAGAATACTCATTACGTAATTTTAGTGGGTGAACCACATACCCCAAAGTCTAGATCCAGTCAGTATCGAGCGCGCACCAAAGCAACACACTTACGGCCGTCTTTAACCATTTCAGATATTGTCAACCTTTTGAGTCGTAATATTTTCATAGTACATTATTTTCTCTCATCTCTCGGAACATCCTCCCTACATCTAAAATGAAGTGTGCAATGTGCGGTTCCAATTTTAACGATGGAGTGCAATGTGGATCCTGCTCTCAGCACCTGGATTTCGCGTGTGCCAAAATCAGTGAGGCAGGCTATAGGAAGTTGGGCCCAGACAGAAGAGCACTATGGAGATGCCCCTCCTGTAAATTGTCGTCGCCACATGGGTCTAAATCTAACCCTGCACCCGAGCCGGTGTCACTTGAGATGGTCTTGAATGAGATCCGTGACCTAAGCCAGCGTCAGCTATCATCTCTACCACAGCTCATAGCGGAAGTAAAATCTATCAAGAATGATATCTCCCTTCTGCAGGCGTCCTGTGAGTTCAATAGTTCCAAGCTGGACGATTTCGACGCACGACTTAATGTCGTTGAGTCTAAGTTGCCAACAGTTGAGAAAATCCAAGATCCCGCTGCTACCACTGAAAATGCCCTATTGCAAATGAAGAGCGAGTTTTCTTCCAAAGAGCAATGGGCACGTCTCAACAACGTAGAAATCAAAGGTGTGCCAATTAAGAAGGACGAGAACCTTTTCACAATCATCGAGGCTATCAGTAAGAAAATTAAGTACAATTTTCCCAAATCGCACATAAATTATGTATCAAGAATACCCCTGCATAGCTCTAAGGATAAATCCATAATACTATGCTTCATCAATAGATACGTAAAGGAAGAATTTGTAGCAGCTGCGAGAGCATTTAAAATCCTGACTGCCTCTGATATCGGATTTAGTGGAAACCCTCAGCGCATATTTGTGAATGATCATCTGACTCCAGAATATAAGAAGCTGTTGACTAAAACAAAGTCGAACTTAAAAACTAAAGATTACCGATACATATGGGTGAAGTACGGGAAGATTAATGTAAGGAAGAATGATACATCACATGTTATTGTCATCAATACGGAATCTGATTTAAAGCGGCTTGTGTAGACTGTTTTATAGTTCGCTTCTTTGTATTGTACATCTACCTTAAGGACATTTCAATGAAAAATATTTTTAATTTAAAACTATTTCCAACTTTTATAATAACTTTGCCATGTAATATTGTAATGCCCCGTTGTAATAGTACCCAAAGGTTTGCAGCCCCTGCTTTGCTTAACAGCCGCACACGCATCTTTTGTCTGCTGTCGCTTATCTATTGTATCGCACGCTACTGGTCATTTTCGCGTAGCTCTATCAGCGCTGGGACCACACCTGTCCCACTCACACTAGCACCTCTAACCTCCCACCGCTCGCATCGCTACTTGCAGTGCTTAACCGCGCATTGCGATTATAACCCGTCCTGTATGATTGTATTACTCACCTATGCCTGCTATTTTGTTACTATGAGCCCGCAGTCGTTTCCTGATAATTTACTTTGCCATATTTTAATCCTACGTACTTGTTTATTTGACGACTTTTTAACGACAACCAGTCTAACACACCTACACTACTGTTTCCAACAAATAGTACGTCGGATATCTCCTCAATTCTGGTGGACCCAAGCGTTGTTAATAACCTGCTAGCTAAATTAGACCCAGCCAAGTCAGCAGGTCCTAACCACCTTCCTGCACGCTTCCTCATTAGCTGTGCTGACAGTTTGACGGTTCCGATTCACCTATTATTCAAAAGATCTCTCCAGGAGTGTACCGTTCCTAAGCTTTGGAAGTCTGCTTTCATTACTCCTGTTCATAAAAGTGGCTCTAAAACCGACGTTAAGAACTATAGACCTATTTCCAAATTATGTATTATATCAAAAATCTTTGAAAAGGTTATTTACGACCAACTATACAATTCAATTAGGAACTCTTTTAATCAATGTCAGCACGGGTTTTTGAGAGGGAGGTCAACGACGTCCAATCTTGTCTTGCTTAATGACTATATAACCCACAATATGGACAACCACAAACAGGTCGACGTCATCTACACCGATTACAGCAAGGCGTTTGATCGGATTGACCACAGTCTTCTCATACATAAGCTACACTGTATTGGAATAAGGGGTGACCTTCTGCGCTGGTTCTCGTCGTACATAATGAACCGCTCCCAAGCTGTGGTAATAAATAACTATATCTCGAGCTGGGTTCCTATCCCTAGTGGTGTACCGCAAGGATCTTTGCTCGGTCCCTTGCTGTTTGTCATCTTTATAAACGACATTACCTCATGCTTTCAATCCTCCCACCTTCTCTGTTTCGCAGACGACATGAAAATCTATGCCACAATTAATACACCAGACGATGTCGATGCTCTTCAGGCTGACTTGTCACGACTATGTGATTACTGTCACTTGAACAAATTAGACCTGAACTCATTCAAATGCTTTGTTGTCACATTTAGCCGCAAGCGAACCACTATCCTGCACTCCTACGCATTCAAAAACCAGACTTTGCTTCGTAAAATACTATCCGCGATTTAGGGGTAATTCATGACATCAAGCTATTGTTTAATGATCACATTGACAGCATCTGCGCCAAGGCGTCGAAGGCTCTCGGGTTTGTGATGCGAAGTTCTGTATCTTTTAACAAAATTAAAACAGATGGGAAAAATAAAATACAATTATTTTGCTTTAAATTTACATTTATTTTTCCCATCTGATAATGGATTTCCGCAAAGTAACGCCTGATTCTATTAATTAAAATTAAAACAATTAAATTATTGTACTGTACTTTTGTCCGTAGCCACCTTGAGTACGCATCACAGATCTGGAGTCCGCGATCCCAGACTTATATCGATCGTCTAGAAAGTATACAGAGGAAGTTTATTAGGTATATTTGTTACCGCACCAGAGTCAACTATAGCTCCGACATATACCTAAAACTTTGTAGAAAACACCACATTCTCCCCCTCATCACCAGACGTCAAATTGCCGATGCTACCTATATGCTTAAAATTATCAGAGCAGAGACAGACTGTCTCGAACTCCTCTTAAAAATAAATTTCCATGCCCCGAGAAGGGTGCTGCGTCACAATAACCCACTACATGTACCGACTGTAAATACAAACTACAGGCAAAACAGTTACCTTTGGCGCGCTTGTAGTGAGCTCAACAGAATTGTCGCGGACACAGGCATTGATATATTTTACACAAATGTAGCAGCGGCGAGGCGGCTGTTAAGTGAAAAATTTTTTAACAAGCCATAATCATTGGACTCAATGGGGCATATCAATAGTAATACTATTTATGTTTTCTCTTTTTGGGTATTATTTAATATTTAAATCAATTGCCTATGTATACCTACTTGCTTTTTAGTGCTCAGTTTGTGCTCGATACGTAGTCTTTTCTTTATCTTAAACAACTGTTATCAGTGAAGACCTATAAGTGGTTTAATCGTTTTTAGACTGTACTTTTATCATCCATTTGAAAACCCTGGTTTTCCTAAAATAAATAAATAAATTTGTGTGTCATTTAAACACCTTGGCAAAGACTAGGTAATGCACACATTTTTTTAAATGCTAAAATCTGATTGATATTACCTATTATTACGATTAGTTAGGTATATCAGCTATCAGTTAGGTAAATCAGCTTTAGCTACCTCTTTCGATTGACAGATTTTATACCGTATTTCATACCTAGCAATGAGCATCATACACATATTGACTTATGCAGTGAGTTGTTATTTTATTTTAATCTGCATTGATTAGAGGCTTATCAGCAGGGTTATCTGACACTCCACTTAAATCAAGCCAAGCCTTAAACTTTGGGTAAACCATGACATTATTTTTTACGCGCACGATTGAGAAGAGAGCATTCTGAACTTAATTCCATTCTGGCAAAGCTCCGATTGGGTGGTTGACCTTTAAGTGTTAAAGGTTGTAGGTTCAAACCCAATAAGGCTTCGATTATTGATAAAATTGGTCTGCAAACCTGCGGCTCGGATCTTTTTGGTTTCCGCCTAGCTCGTTTGAGGCTACTACTCGTATTATCAGTGTTTTTGATTTACCACCCCCTAAACAAGAGCAAATATTGTGTTGTCATATTGTTCATTGTAAAGGAATGTAATGTAAAAGGTCAGTCCTATTCGTTCCGGTAGATACTGGTTGTCAAGTTGTCAATTGATGATTCAAGTGCCATACCATTTGTAACATTTACCTAATTGTTTCGCAAACATAACAATGGGCTTTGGCGAACATGGTCTACATAATTCAAATATACATTTTATGGCCCGATCAAACTTATTAAAGAATACTTCGTATTCTGGAGCTGTGACAACGAAAGTGAAGTATGACCATTTATTACTCAGTAGAGTCATTTGAAATAGTAATAAAATTGCATAACTTACTTGATATTTATATTACGTAAGTCGGATGAACTATATGCCTATCAAATAATTGTAAATTTATGTGAACTAGGTAGTTAAAAGTTAAATGAATTGATTTATTAATAAATCAATGGTTAAATGCAATAGATACTGATTTCGTGGTGATAGGCAAGTATAACTTTCCTGATAATATTGAAATCGAGAGAAAGACTTTAAGCTACAGTAATATGAGTACCTACCACTTTAAGCTCTATAATCACCCCTTTTTCGTGACTAGCATGTTTTCTTTTAAAAATTAAGAGATCTCATTCAATGTTTTAAACAAATTCTATATAACTGACTAGCTACATGAGCTGTGATATAGAAATCTCGATTCTAGGTGTAGCAACTGTAAACAATAATGCAAATCGTCACTGCTTGGGTGACTTCAAGACATATGACATACAATATGATCGCTTTGCGTGTAGCTGTCGTTTTACCATGAGTAATCATCCTCGGACAGACCCTTATCACAAAGCACTAAAGATCACTATTCAACTGATTTTCATTTAATCACTTAATAAGTATGATAATTAGATTTCTTCCTGTATTTATAAGTGGCACCGTTTCAACATTGTTCCTTAGGTGTTGATGGATGATCAAATTGGCCATTTTAACAATCAACTTCCTAAAATTGTGGAAGCCATACTGGTTACAAAATATGTCATGTTCAGTTTTTATGAACTATACAATTTTAATATCTTTTCGTCGAGAAATCACTTTGGATATTAAATAGGTAATTTAGTGCAACATTTCCCTTGTCTCTAGAATTATATTTTAGTCAAAACAAAATAGGGGCCACCACGTTTTTTTAGTTTTCCAATAAATGTATTGTATTTAGGGGTTGATAAATTATTCGACTTAATTTATTGATTAATTTTTAATGTTTTAACATTAAAATTAACGAAGATAAATTTGAAAATTTTCAAATGTTAGATTTTTGATGAAAAAACAAATTTTAGGCTAAAAATACACCACATGAAAAAAACATTTAAAATTTGAAACAATCTTATTTTTTTCTAATTTTTCACTTTTTTAGTACCGTGTATCCTCTTTTGTGAATGCATTCTCGAAGCCTAGAGGGCATACTCTCTACCAAGTGGCGAACTGTTTCTTGTGCAATTTGTTCCCATCTTGTTTTCAGCACATTAATGAGCTGTCTTTCGTTATGCACAGGTTGGTTTGTGTTCCGGACACTTCGTTTTAATAAATCCAACATGTGCTCGATTGGGTTAAGGTCCGGACTGTTGGTGGGCCACGGTATAACCTGTATACCAGCTTCCTCTAGGGCTTCTCGGGTGGCTCTTGCTGTATGAGCGCGAGCATTGTCGTGCATTAATTTAAATCCTGCACCAATTCTTTGTGCAAATGACACCACATGGGGTCTTATGACCTGTTCAATGTATTGTTGAGCCGTTACCGTACCTTCATTGAGAACTGCGACCTCGGTTCGACCGGACATCGAGATTCCGTCCCACACCATTAACATTGGGACCCCCAAATCTGTCACTTTCATGGATGCAGGCATCCGAAAATCGCTCACCCTCTCGTCTCCAAACTCTAATGCGACGATCGTCACTAAAAAATTTTACTTTGCACTCATCAGTGAACAATACTGGGCTCCAATCATTTGTGACCCAGTCCTGGTGTTGTCTTGCGAAAGATAAACGGTTCGCACGATGCGCACTTGTCAACGGAATTCGCACTACACGTCTCCTAGAGAATTGTTGGTCCTCGTGTAACCGATTCCTACTCGTTTGGTCGCTAACACGAGTACCCGTCGCCTGGCGCAAGCGATTTTGTATGGAGCGAGCGGTGACGAATCGCTCTCTGCGCGCAGTTAAGCGTACTATGTAGCGATCTTCTTGTGTTGTGGTTGCTCGAATTCTTCCAGATCCCCGTCTTCTGGTTACACTTCCAGTCTCTTGGAATCGATTCCAAGCATTCTGGATGGCTCTTCGGGAAAATCCCAGCTGCAGAGCTACAGAACGCTGCGAATGCCCTTCTTGTATCAATGTTATGGCTCTAGCTAGTTGCGGTTTGCACGTCCATATGTCTACGATTTCTCGGCATTGCTCTTTGAAAATGTTTATTCACACTCAAACTTAGCAAAATTTAACTGCTCGCGCACGAATTCACAGTTGGAATGACCTAAAACTTCGTTTAAAAAGTTGGGTAAATTCAAGTGGTTACAAAAAAAATGACAAACTGTCACCCACTTTAAAAACTATGCAAGCTGTAAACTCTCACGATGTTCGCTTACACTTAAGGTAACACCACAAAAAAGGTAGGTACTTAACATCAGTTAGAAATTATTAAAATCGCTCCAGATGTCGAAATAAATAAGTGGCTCTTATTTTGTTTTGACTAGTATAGTTCTTAGCAAACTTTGTCTACGACTGTGCCTCGTATGCACGAGTGGATATACAGTAGAAACCTGTTATTTAGCTAGCAAACGCCAGGTTCGGACAGAAAGTAGAAGAACTCCTTTCTCTCCGTTATACCACCTCCTACTATCAGACCAATTTCAGCTTAACCAAAATTTATTGATCCTCATGGGATCCGGCTATGCGGCTTCCCAAGTCTCCTGCCCCCGTGGATCTGTGAACTTAACTAAATATATAAATAGGAAACTGACTTAATGACTGACTGACTGACATATTATTAACGCACAGCTCAAACTACTGGGATTAGAAACATAAAATTTAACTAGGAAAGAATTTTTGAAAATTCATCCCTTAAGGGGGTACAAGACGAGGGTAAGTTTATATGGAACTCGGTCAGTTTTAATGCTAAATCGATAAAAAATTGTATTTAGGCTATTTGGATAGAAATTAAGAATAACCTATTTTAGGGTTTTTAAAAATTCAACCTCTAAGGGGGTGCAAAGGAGGGTGGAAGTTGGTATGGTAGGGTTCTATTTATGTTGGGACGTGTATAAGTGCTCCTTGCGAGTCTATGTACAAAAACAAATGAATTTTATAAATTTATGTAAAATTCGACATTTGCGCAGAGGAAGTCGCCGGCATCGGCAAGTCTCACTGTAGTTCCCATTTTTTATTTCCAGATGCGGCCACATTCGCCTCATGGGGTGTGGACTACGTGAAGCTGGATGGGTGCTACGCGCTCCCGGCCGACATGGACCACGGATACCCGGCGTTCGGCATCGAGCTGAACCGCACCGGCAGGCAGATGGTCTACTCCTGCAGCTGGCCCGTCTACCAGATATATGCTGGGATACAGGTGTGTTGGGTCTTAAGTTTAACTGCCGTACTCAGAGATGTCGATAAAGTTAATCCTTTAGTATATCTTATGGCTTCCTTCTCTATTTAGTTAAAAAAAAAGTGTCAGGATGAGACTTAATTAAAGATTAAACTTTATTGACGTCCCTCCATGCGGCAGTAAATCCATCCAGCATTTGAGAAAGTAGCTACTTTTTTATTTATTTAATTGGGATGACAAACAATAACATTCTTGGCTAATGTTCTGGGTAGAATAGTAAAATAGTATCATTTTATTTGTAACTAGCACCGTTACCCACAGATAGATGAGACCGAACAAGCTAAAGAAGCAGGATTGGTTCAGGAATGAGCAGATTTGTAGATGAACCAATGGCGTAACGGATTGTTTATGCGGATTAGTAAGCTCAAGTGGCAGTTGGTAGGGCCCAACGAACGCTTTAAATGAGTGCTGTCAAGAACGGACAGCATCCATTTAAACCGCCATTCTTCCTGATCCTGATACTGATCGATAACTAGTCAAACATCATACTTACTGTGCAATAAACATCCACAGTAAAGTCGAAAACATAAAAATCAACCCACACGTCTCCCAATGCTGCTCAATTATATCCAAGCAATGCATCTAGTCCTAACTGCTGCTTTATTTGTGTGAGCAATTTAACAGCATTGTGAATCGTAACAATAATTGAACGGTAGGCTAAAACCATCGGACACCATTTTTTTGTCCAATAACTTCCCCTGTGTAAAATGGGTAAATTAAAAGATAAAACAATGGTTATGATTGACACTACCTAGTAAGTGTAAGGAATGACACTTGTGGCAGGTAGGAAAGGAAGGTCTTTTATAATTTTAACGGGATGAGTCTGACTGAATGATTTTACAAAGAAAGGGTTATATCTAATGAAACAGTATTTTTTCCGAATATTTTACTAATTCGAATATGTATTGGATACAGAAAAGTAAAATAGGTGTGTGTCATACATAATTGATCTGTTTAGACGACGACGTATTACTAGATTTACAAATGTAGCTATTGGCTCTGATTTTGTTACAATTCGGTCTATTTTAAAAGGATCAAATTACAGATTGTTGTAAGTCTGTACGAAATTGACATAATCTAATCTCTCCCTATTTTACTTTCCAGCCCAACTTTTCATCGATCATCGAACACTGCAACTTGTGGCGTAACTTCGACGATATACAAGACTCTTGGGCCTCCGTCGAGTCTATCATAGACTACTACGGAAACCACCAGGATGTCATCGTGCCCAACGCAGGACCTGGACATTGGAATGACCCTGATATGGTAAGAAGAACATCATTGAATTGTACTATTTGCGCGAATGTTAAAATTCTTCTGAGCTTTTTTGATTATGTCTTATATTGAATCAAAATACAGAGGGATGTGTGATGTATGTATATGAAAAATAGTAATGGTACTTAGATAGATCCTTGTGTCCACACGTTATAGGTAGGGCCGGACTTTGGATGATATTCCCAAATCTAACCTATGACCTATACTATCTATCTATCGATATGACCATACTTATCTCTCAACAACAATACCTACCGTTCATTTTTTAGTAACATAGCTCTGTGTCTAACTCGAAAGCTTTTTTGAAATCAATAAGGGAAATATTTTAATTACTTATATTCATTCTCACTTTTGTAACCTAGCAAAGTCAATAGTAGATTAAAATATTTTGCTTTTAGGACCAAAACTGTCATTGTCTATGCCTCTTTCAGACAAACACCACCCAGATATTCAGACACCACCCAGATATGCGCTGTCTTTACATAGGAACTCCAATATCTTATATCTATACATATAATAAAACTGTAAAACCGATGCGTCTGTACATTGAGTATTTTTACCAAAAACTTATTGAGAGTGATGTTAAAATAGTAACAGAATAGGAATCTACAACTTTTTTTTTGTCTGTTTATCTGTTTGTACACGCTAATCTCCGGAACTACTGAACGGATTTGAATGAAACTTTTTTTATTGTGTAGCTATTGAGTCTGGGCAAATACTAGGCTATAACTTTTTTTGAAGATCGGAGTACCTAACATGGAACCTAAACTTAGAGAGATATGAAAGCAGCGCCTTAAGAAAAGTTAGTTACCGTGATGAGCATTTTCTATTGACGTACAGAAATTGAAGGTCTGGAGCAACTGATATGGAACTCTAGCAGCTCCGCTTAACTATAAGAGATATGAATAGAGCGCCTTAGGGAACATTGTTTAGCGTGATGAGTGTTTTTATCGACTTACATAAATTGAAGGTCTGGAGCAACTGATATGAAACCCCTGGCAGCTAAGAGATATGAATAGAGCGCCTTAGGAAACATTGTTCAGCGTAATGAGCATTTTTTACTGACTTACACAAATTGAAGGCCTGAAGCAACTGATATGGAACAATAGCAGGTCAGCTAAATTACTTTAGTCTGATTTTTCATTCTTCTCTTCTCCTTACGACATAATAGACTAAGAAAAATAATGATAGCTGGATGGCAACGGGAGTATAAAACATTTTGTATCATCAAGTCCACGCGGATGAAGTCGCGGGAAACAGCTAGTTGCAAATAAATCGCCTCAAACATCTCATTCACTCCTTCCAGCTGATCATCGGTAACTTCGGCCTGTCCTACGAGCAGAGTAAAACGCAGTTCGCTATCTGGGCGATCCTGGCTGCGCCCCTGCTGATGAGTGTGGACCTCCGAACCATCAGGCCGGAGTACAAGGCGATTCTGCAGAACAGGAAGATCATTGAGGTCGATCAAGACCCACTCGGCATTCAGGGGAGGAGAATATACAAGGTTAGTTCTGTCCTTTTGGTTTGGGGTTTGAACAGTTGGATGGCAAAGAATCCATCATTCTTTGACACTGTAGAAAAAAACAAGTATTAATTTGGGACATCGCAAACAAACACAAAACAAAAGTACAAATGATACCTATCACACGTACACATTACAAAACAAAATTAAAAACAAAAAGACAGAGTCACAGGGTGCCTTTGTGTGTCTGTGATGATGTCCAAATCAAGGATTCCTGACGCTCAGTGAGGCCCTCAGAGAAGAGCCTGGCTTATCAGCATAACAGGACCCCAGCGCTGGTTTTCAGTGGGTGCTGGTTTTCGTACTGTTTCTCCAATGCAGTTTCTAATCTCAACTTTGCAATAATCAATATGGATATGATCTCGTTATCGCTACAGTGACGGGTAATTTTCACTGCTACTTTCAAACCTCTTTAAGCATCATCATCAAAAACTTCCAAAATCATGACTGCATGCTCCATGAATGTGCTACACGTCATGGGTATACGACAATACTGACAGAATTTCTTGAACTTGTCCCAAGCCTTGTACACTTTGCCACGTGCTCAAATACAAAAACTTTTTCGATGAAGCCAATATAGATCTAAAAAAAATATTTTTCCATACAAGTATCACGTGATTGTTGGCGATTTAGTATGGGGAAGCACACGTTTTTTCGCGATTTTGATGTTGGTCTTATTGAACTAATTTGGCTCCCCCTCTCCTTCAGCACCGCGGTATCGAGATCTGGTCCCGGCCGATCCTGCCCATCCAAGGGCAGTTCTACTCGTACGCGGTGGCGTTCGTGAACAGGAGGACCGACGGAACCCCGTCAGATGTCGCCGTCACACTGAGGGAGTTGGGGCTCAACAACCCAGCAGGATATAGAGTTGAAGTGAGTATTATTAGTTACTCCCTAAAGATAGATGATAAATAAAATGCATACTCATCTTTCAGTTTATTTCTTTGTACATTACATATTACAAGCACAAATTAGCATTTTATCACAACTTCCATCACCCTCTCGTAATGGCGCGTAATCCGCGAAAAGCCGGTGACAGAATACTTATTTTAGCAAAACGTCGCTTTTGACAGACGTCAGATGGCAGAGCTGTTCGTGATAAATCCATGGACAGAAGCGTCATTTCCATAGCTTCTCAAAAGCTTAGTCAAATGTCTGCATTTATTTCACGTTGAACCATATAAGTTGGTGTCAATTTCCCTTATATCTCGTGTTACTTAGTTGATACAGAACATTGGACAAATTTGATAAGCTTCAAAGATTTATACAATGGTGGAGTGAGTAGGAACGGGGCATATGTACGGTCAACGTAACATCATTCACTCATTAACGTAAACACGGCCCCACATCAACCTACCCTGATCTGTCAAATTTCTGCAACCATAATTCAACCTTATGTTGATCACATAGAGTTCCATAACATTTGAGTTATTTCGACAGATTTGAGTAAGTTGATGCGGTGTGGGGCCACTGTACCAGCGTGGCATTGTAAGCATGCTTTAATAATAGATTTTCTCATTCTGGGTCTTCTAATCATTTCTGTTTTATCCTCAGGACCTGTACGAAGATGTGGACTACGGCGTACTGTCCCCGCAGACCAAGATCAAAGTGAAAGTGAACCCCTCAGGTAGAAAGTGTCGCACTGTTCAATTTGCTTTAGGCGCTGGATAATACACTTGCTTTTGGTTTGACAGTTGGTAATGTACAGCACTATACCCGGCCCGGCGAACCTTGATCCCTAAGACAGTTCATGTTAGTGATGGGTCGCGTGTCGATGAAACTTAACTTTTTTAACCGACTTAAAAAGAGGAGGTGGTTATCAATTTAACTGTATGTTTTTTTTATTAACCGACTTCAAAAATGGAGGAGGTTATCAATTCGACTGTATGCTTTTTTTATTTTTTTTTGTGGCAGTTACCGCATATCTCAGTCAGTTGTGGACCGATTTGAAAAAAAATATGTTTACCTAGAGGCTATACCTTCTAGTTGGTCCCATTTTGGCCAAGTCGAGATCTGATGATGGGATCTAGGTGTAATCGAGGGAAACCCTTAAATTTTGAAGGCACGTATAGTGTTTTTGTACTAGTATCTTAATGTTGACATGTTGTTACGTCTGATAGTCATTATGTGGAGCTGAGCTGATGGTGGAACTCCTTAAAAATTAGGAGTTTAGTAATTAAAACACCAGATGTTTTGTCAGGTACTGTATAGGATGCTAACAAAACAAAGTCAAAGGCGCAGCTCCCTCCTCTTTCCCCCCCTTTCTAACCCCTTCCTCCCGCCCCCAACAATAAAAATATATAATTACTTCAAAAAATATATAATTACTGCAAGAAATCAATTAACTCTTACCGCTGAAACGATGGATTTGATATTCTGAGTACCGAGAAAAGACATAGAACAGTTTTTATCCCTAAAATCATTTGTATAGGGAACCCGATGATACGATATACAACAAACTAAATTGAAAATGTTATTAGCAAATCTTTAAATGTTCTTTAAACGTTCTTCCTTCTCGTTACTACTTTCTTCTAAATGACGCTGTCGCATTTGAACAGCGCGTTTAGTAGGTCTACCCATGTTGCATCTTACAATAAATTTCAACTAAATATAGAAAAAAAAATTAAAAAAAACCGACTTCAAAACTGACTACAGTGCTAATTAAAACTAAAAATTTTATAAACAAATTTAAACTAAAAAGTACAAAATAATATTTAAATGACCTAACTGTTCTACGGAATTGTACAAGAAACCTATTTCCAATTTATTATCTGTTATTTTTTGTGCCAGAAATTCTAATTCTAATGTTTTTTTTAAATATTTTTTTTGCAAGTAAGGCCAGGATTAGGGAAAGTTATTGGCGTCGCTGAAATCAGCTGATTTATTTAAAGGCGGTATCACTTCTCTCAGAGTCGTCATAAAAAAATATGGATTTCGGTATGGAAAGTGTGACAAAAGGAAAGTGTTAATGGAGCGAAAGGTTAAAGCACTGATGAGATGTGATTTTCTACGAAAAATAAAGACTATTGAGAACTGGGATAATGTGGTTTACCTGAACGAAACGTGGCTTAACGGCAATCACACAGTCCCCAAAATATGGACAGACGACACAGCAAAATCCTGTACCAAAGCGCCAGAAGGCAAGGGTCAGCGTTTGATAATCTGCCACGCTGGTACAGCCAAAGGTTTTGCGCCTAATTGCTTGTGGGCCTTCAAATCAGTTAAAACGACCGATGATCACGAAGTGATGATGGATAATTTAAATGAGCCCCACCATATTTTGATGGACAACGCCCCATACCATTCCGTCCAAGTGAATAAAGCACTACCAGCAACAATAATAAAGGGTAAATCCTAGAGTGGTTGCAACGCAATGGTGTGGCAGCTAACATTCAAATGTTCAAAAAAAAATTGGTCAGACTGTTAAAACTGCAGAAACAGCAAACAAAGCGGACATATTTTTTGGATGAAATGGCGAAATCCAAAGGTCACGCAGTGATTTGGCTACCGCCCTACCACTGCCAATATAATGCTTTAATAATATTAATTATTAAAGCATTATATATAAATTATATGTACATTACATAAATTAATAATAAACTTGTTTGCATTATATTATTAATGTTTGCATTATAATATTATGGGATCGAGACGTGCGATACGACAGCATTGTAGATGAGCCGTTTTTGATAAACGTAGGCGACAGCAGCTGCAGTTCAGATTCCGAGTTCGTGACACAAACCCTAATGTCATTATCAGATTCAGATTAAAATATATAAATAAATGATCGCTGAACAGCTTTTGTTTCATTCGGTTTTGTCCTACAGTTAATTTTTAATTCTCTTGGGTATAAATTGTGATTGCATGTATGCCGCGCTCCGTTCTATTCAATAGAGAATGTACTATACTTAAGTATAAAAAAGCAATGACACTCATAATTTATCACTTAATTATGCCACACATGAAAACTGATACTAATAAAATCTAATCTTAAATAAAACAAAACCTGGTATCCCCAGAAATATTTTATAAATTTGAGTGAAATAAAAACAATTTCATGATACTTTTTAACATTCAGCTCAGCACCTATAACTTAAATGATTATAAATCATGTACACTCGTTTTTAGTATCGATATTTGTTTATCGATATTTTCCGCACTAGTCGATATCTTCCGAACGAAGTAACTTTTGCAGGACGTAAACGTAAAGTCTGATTGAGATAATTTCTTGTAAATGTTAAGAATTGTTATAATTCCGACGGAATATCATTGAAATGGCATATACCTACCTTACCTTAATAAATGGCATTTTTAGAAGCCTCCAATTCAATTCTAATGTAACGGTGACGCCACTACAATGTTGTATCGTAGGAATAACTGTCAATGTCATAGGAATCAAGGTTCGCCGGGCCGAGTATAGAGTAACTAAGCTCTAGAAGATTACAAAAATAATGCTTCGTAGTGGAATGAAACTACCTACCGCGAAATTAACCGATCCGTATTTCAAGATTCGTATCAACCCTGACTTTTTGCGTAGGTATCCATTGAATAATTTACGACAGCCATGGCTGCCAGTGTTATAATACATGTTCATAAGATACGCAAACAACCGACATCAATCTTCAATTTCAAATCGGTTATAAATTTAAGGTGTATTATAACAACAAAATCTAAATGAGCATTATTTACTGGGGGCTTAGTAGAAGTAGGTACTAACTATAATAGCACTGACGTCTGACACGTCGATATTCAGAAATTATTCTTAAAGAGTTTGAGATCTTCAAACAACAAAAATTCAGCTGTGTCTAAAGATATACCTATAAGTTGGTTACGGTAGTCATTATTGCATGCATTTCTAGTTATAAAGTACTTACCCATAATAATTCTCCGCGGACACTATCAGAGTAGTAAGAAGTAATAAAAGCAACATCATATTGTTATTATCGTAAAATTAATCTCTCAATTGAAACCTTTCGATACGATTTTTAATTTATATTTATTTCTAACATATCACTCTCAGCTGTCAGTTTTCCATCGTAAGCTTCATCGTCACCAGTGTCGATACATTTGGAACGTTCTTCCTTCAGATGTGGCGGTGCTTCTTCATAATCAGAGGACTCTTTGAATACTCATGTCCTAACAATGACTCTTTCTTCAGGTGTGGTGATCCTCAGAGCAGACGCGCAGCCATCGTTCGCGTACAACGCGATACCCACGCGGACGCCTTACACGCCGCTCAACGACGTCTTCAGACTGACCAAGAAATAACGTCGTCTAAAAACGCGTCCGGCAACTTACAAACATGAGCGTATCTTGACTTTTAACCAGTGATCTTAATCCAGACCTAGGTGGAGGTCTTTTAACACGTTGAACCATTTCGCGTTCTTATAACAAGCCTCACTCAACTGTGGAACTAAAATTTTGTTGACCCCTAAATAAGTATGTTTCACGTAAAATCAGGTCATTTAATCAACGTTAGTTTCGATATCCGTTGTCGTAATAATTTTAAGTCAGTTACACAAAAATCTAAAGGATTTTTGTGAAAGACATTCAAAGGATAAATTATCACCACTTAAAAACCACCATCGAAAGACACATTTTTATTTGACCTTTGTTTTTGGTCACGCTAAGGATGTTCTTTGCGATAGAACTACGCGCAGTAACTTATAACACATAGAAGGTATCTTTTAACTCAATTTATCAAGTTTGCGAAATATTTGTTGGGTTATCTTTTTTATTTTTTGTGTAAAATTGTGTTTGTTTTATCCTAAGGATAAAACCGAGAACAAATAATAAGAGTCATGGGTGGTGACGATATTAATTATTTAAAATAATATGCTTCTTCAAGAACTTTTTACTTACTTACTTATCATGTTTCTCATTGTTAATGACAATTGCTTTTCTCGCTGCTTAGTTCGGTTTTGTTTTTAATAAGAACTTAGATTTAATTTATTGTTTTGAAAGATACGCTCATTCTATCATAACGCAGTATGGAGACATACAATACGGTGACTTTTTAAACGCCATATACGAAGATTTTTTTAAAATAGTAGGACATCTTTTCTGTATCTCAAAATTTCAGCACTTCGACATGCTTTGTAAATAACACCATGGACTAGCTTTCAACTGAAATCACATTATTTTAAGTTTAACCGGCTCTTTCACGAATTAAGAAACAAAAGTCTGTCAAATTCAATTTGGCGGAGATAACTAAACTTAGTTTATGACACTGGCGGAAGAGTGAACCCAAAGTGGATTGGTTCGCCACCAATAAAATCAAGAAGAAACCTGATTTTAATTTTCCAAAAATTCAACATGGTACGATAAGTGAACTTGTATTGTTAAAATGGTATTATTATCAAGTTGTATGTCTCCCTAAGACATGCCTAAGAACGCCGGGAAACTGAATCTTAAGTCAATTTCGATAAGATCTACTTACAAGTACAATTTTATAATGTTTGAGTTCTCAAAATTGCGACTTTTCCAATTGGTGTGAAATATAGTTACCAACCTATGTGTTTCAAACTTGCCTCTAGTTTTTATTTTATTTATGTTCATTGTCTAGTGTGATCAGATGTTATATGTAACAAAATAAATGTTGAGGATCGATTTTGCCATTATGTTGTACCTAGGATAAGGATGTACATTTTAGGTGCCTGTAAATGTAAGTTTTTGTAGAGATCTTAATTAATTAATTACAATAAAAAATATGTATAGTATATTATAATGTTTTAATTGCCAATACTCCACCTACCTATAATATTACGAAGATATTTTATACCATACCATGCATACAACTATATAAATCATAAATTACACGTATGTAGTACCTACTTCCCTAAGTTTAATTATTGGCTAACTAAAACCTATGCTAAAACAAACATTCACGATAATTTACCAATTATTGATTATATAATTAATTGTTCTTAAAGAGCTGAATCTGACGCGAACTTATGCCCCAACATCGAAAAATATGTTTAGACTTCTATATATCCAAGGCCATTAAATTAAAGTGTCAGTTGATTTTTAATAAATAATGCATGAAAATTATGTTTATATTTTATATTAATTTATTGATAATTTTGTTTTTCATGTAAAAAGTAAAAATTGCCGTTATAGATCCTGCTGGGCTAAGTCCTCACCTCAACTACGAGGAGGTACGACCCATACTCCACCACGCGGGCTCAATGCGGATTGGTGAAAGGGTGTTTCATGCATTAATGTTTTTAAAAACTAAATCGCTGTCGACCCGAGGCTCGTGACCGGTGAATTTAAAACCAGATACCGTTATCCCGAGGTTTTCCTCTTCGATGATGTTAATGTTTCTGTAAAAATAACAATAATTGTATTCATATTTAACTTCACAAAAAATAAATGATTGTTATTATGACGTCTTGATGCATGGGATATTGAAGGTATATTGCTAGCAAGAGTCAAGACAGGCGTGGAATTGCTCCACCGACAAGCGCGCAGCTCTTAAGTTATGAATGAATGAGTCCTACAGGTATATGTATTCTTCCATATCACAGATTAATTAAAATTTTAATTCTTTTTACATTACTAGTACCTATTTACCGCAGAACTGGCTCGGCAACAAACACGTTATTATTAAGATTTCATCACAAAAAAATAGTCTGTTGACATTTAGGAAATAAAATTATTCACTCACTTTAAGTATTAGGCGGCGACCCGAGTTGTGAATTTTCCTAATATTTTGCCTAAGATATTTATGTCCTGAAAATAATTTTGAATTCCGTTTATTAAAATTGCCAATCAGAAATAAAATGTAAGCGCACCTGAGTAGAAAGTTTAATCAGTTAATTCGTGCAAAAAAATATATTACCTTTATTGTCGAGGTTTGTATTCTTCTAGCCAAGCTATTTCAGTGGCGATTTCTACAGAATCATCCATGTCTGCTGGAAGGTACTCGTAGTTAGATGATTTCTTTACATCAACTGGTACTTCAAGGTAATCCTTTATAAAGATAAACTCATTTCTATCATTCTTTTCACTTGCAACGTCACTATCTTCTCTAGTAAGTTTATCTTTACCACTAACTACAATAACGTTATAACCACCTCGCCTTAACACTGATAATCGTTTCTTCCTGTTGTTTGTATTTTCTTGGCTTTCTGTTTTTTCATACACGGGCTCTTTTTTACCTAAATCATAATTTATACTGTGCTCTTTGTTAATTTCTTCATTTTCTGAATTGATGATCCCTTCTTTGATTCGCCCAACTTCTTCATTTTCTTCTATTCTTTCATTTTCTAATCTTATAATTTCAGTGTTTCTAATTCCAGTTTCTTTATTTTCTTCTTCCTTCTTTTCTGGATCTAAAGTTTTGTTTAAGTCGATTTTGTTTCTGCCATTTGATTCAATCGTGTCTAAATCAACTATATCATCTTTATTTACTAGAGAAGAGGTACTATTTAATTCCTTGTGGTCATGTTCATCTGCGTAATCTTTTTCATCAAAACTGCTCAAATTGTTTTCACTTTTATATGCTACGTTATGACGTATACTTGGTTCTTGCATGTAACCATCTTCATTACTTTCGTAAAAGTCGTTATCTTCCACCAGAGGTTTCGTTATAAGTTGAGACCTCGAAGTATAGAGCCGCTTAGCGGTTGTGGCGAACGTTGTGTATTTTCCTATAGGCATACTGGTAACTGTTGTCTTTTTATTTTTCATATCTTTTGGCACAAGCTGTTGCATGACAAGTTTCTTGGTAGTGTCTTCATGTGGTGAGTAAGTCCGCACTTTGGAGTACGGTTTCGAAGTAACAACATATTTAACCTTACTTTTGGGGAAAACAGAAAGTTTCCGACGCTCTTCAGGCAGTTTTGATGTGGTGACTTGATATTTGGGATTTAAGTCAATAACTGGTCTGTTGAGTTTTGTATATTTTTGAGCTTTTACTATGGCTATGGTTATAATTAAGAACGATGATATCTGAAATAAAAATTAACAGCTATCGTTAATACAAATAAAAGGTTAACACATTATCTACGTGAGCTTAGTAAATGTAAACTGAAAATAATATTTGTAGTAATTTCTGCGGCTTGCACTTTTCACTATGCCCAATATTTGCCGGGTTTTGTTGCTGTTTTAAATTTCTAAATTAACCTTCTGCCACTGAGGTGGAATTATTGTTTCAATTCTACTGAGGTGGTAAGACTGTTAGACACCTTTTTGAGATGTTGTACCAATTACTCTTTGACTTTAATGTTCGTATTTTTTGTTCTTAAATATGAACTGTACTATATACAACATATCTAAATGAGAAAAGTGTAAAATAACAGTTAAATAAGCAATTTACACAAATATTTGTAATGGCACATTCAGAACATCAATTTAACACGGTCTCACTTGATCCGAATTATAGATATTGTTACTAAGTTTTTTTTTAAATAATTTAATTTTCTACTAAATAAGCACATAGTAAAGAACATATTATTATATCATTAATAAAATTTAGAGTTTTCATAAAATTTCATTTTTCCATAGTAATCACAAGAAAATAAAATATCAAACAATAATGCTGAAATGGTAGTCTTGTAGACACTTTTTTCAAAAATACACATGATTAGTCATCCGAAGCTGTCCACACTCCGTGTCACATCCGAAGCATCGTCTGAATGGCAATCCAGGAAGGTACTAAAATCACGAGAGTCGCAACGTATACAATGACGATAAAATTACATAGTTTCCGATTAGTGGTGTCTATGGGACTACCACCTCAGTTGCAGAAGGTTAACAATCAAAAATGTTTTATAATTCACTTACCGATAGCAAATCGACCTTCATCACTAATAGCAATTGTTCACTCGTAGATATTACACGGAACACAAAGGACTGCAGAGGCACTTGTCTTTTGAAGGTTTAACACATAAATCAATTTGCACAACAATTTATAACTTTGCCAAATGGCATTATTACTGTGACGGCTAATTTTTGAATAGCTCCGCTTTTTGATGAGTTTATTCATTGGAGAAATTAATGATTAGTATCTATTAAGCCTAATTACAAACATCATCAAATGAGCACCTAGTAATACTGTTGCATAATCTATTAAGGATACTACTTATCCTCAGATAAACTAATGAACTTACGCGACCAACCCAACTAATGGTTTTAGTGGTTAGCGGACTTAATCAAGAAATAAAACTAATTGGTATAGCAACAAATATAATTCTTATATAAAAACAAAACGTCGATTTACAGAATATTAATTGACCTGTCCACTGTCCAGCTATGGACATGTAGACAGATACTGATAACCCTCGTCAACATAGAACATTGACTCGATCTAAAATAAGAACACAACCACAATAATAAATTAACACGATATTAAGTCATACGAATTGATAATAGTTTCAGATCAACACATTTCGTACTTCCATCGAAGGCAAATGATTGACAGTGAATCTAAAATCCGGCACTGTACAACAAAATGTGAACCCTTCACTTGGATTGTCAGGATGCCATGTCAACCACGAGAAAGCATTGTTGCCCCTGCAGATATCTCTACAAAAGAACATCTCTCTTGCCTCCGTCATCGTATAATAAGGATTGTTGATGCCAACAAACGCTATGCCTCTCTGTGAGGAAGGTTCGTACACGACTTTGTAAAAATATTGAGGAACAGGTATCACCGGGTTATTATTTTCATCTGTGTAAAGATAAATGTCGACTCTTCGACCAAACTGATTGAAGAGTTGAGTGACTCCGTAAGTACCAGTGTAGACGATGGTGTTATATTCGGCGCTGTGGATGTGATTTCGCAGATCAATTTCTAGAGTATTCCAGTTCCCTCCGTTGAACCCGGTCCACTGTGGAGCACAATTCACGTAATGAAAAGTTGAGCGCTCACCGAAAGCATACACAAAATCAGTTTTTGCAGCCAAATGGCCTCTTGAAAGCATTTCAGTTTTGTTAACGTAACTGTCAATCAATGGCCCAACAAGCTGTGCTACAGCTGCTTTCTGACCTCTCGGTGAGAACAATGAGTCTACTGGTATGTTGCCATAGTTCTCATTGTCCACGAAAAACGGCCGATCAACTCTAGTCTGGTAAACAGCATTATATGGTTTCTGGGTGTACTTCGAGTATACGACGTTGCGACGGCCTTCATTAAAGCACGACTCAAAAGCGGGGTAAAATTGATTTTGTATTTTATATCCCACTTCGATGATTGGGTTTCCCTCGAAACACGTTCGATTTGTGCGTTGGCTGACGTGATTTGGGGGGTAGTGACATTGGAAGAGTGTGAACCTTGCAGGAGTGTTGAGCCATCGGTCGTTTTCGAAGTTATCACCTCCTAAGCACGAGATAGATTCTGTGATGACGTTATTTTTGGTTTCAGGGTGAAGTATATAGCCGGAGCCCTCACAACTCAGGGTCATAGTGTCCCCGTAGTTCATGTCGAGATTTCCGAAGTTATCGGTTGGTTCTAACAGTTGTCCGTTTCGAATGATAACTGGTAGTGGCTCTCCGAAGTGTGTCCTCGTATGGAGTCTGCATCTCTGGCGCGGTTGGACGTTGAAAGCGCACAAGATCAACGTAAACAATTTTTGTAGTTGTATCATATTAACGTTTCTTTTTGTAATTTAAATAATTTTTAGTTTTTTTCGTTTCACATTTTAATTTGGATCATTTTATTTCCACACAAATAATTTTGATAACTTTGATTGACAAACAGATGTCATAATAAGGCACTGATATAGGGTCAATTTTTTTTTCCAAAACAGTCATAATAACCTTGAATTTGTTTAGCTAATTTTCTGCAGAGGTGTCTGGGGGCTTCCCCGCCCAAAGGGTAAAAATAGTGTAACTATATGCGTTCACTGGTAAAAAAAGAGTAAAAGTACCTACCTACAAGCTACAAATTCTAACCTAATTATTTTTCGCCCAAATTAAAACTTATCTAAGATGCGTAAGTAATTGTTACTTTATTGCACCGAAATATGTGCAGTTGGCAGACTTAATACTAAAACACAAATCCCTTAGGAATTCATCTGTATTAGTCCGACAAGTTGGTGTGCGACCCTCCAGCAGAGCGGAGACGTGCGAGGGGCGAAGCAACGCCAATCGCAATGGTATTGTCATAGGAAATCCCCTAGGGCGGAGAAGCAATCAATTTCCAGCGTGTTTCCATATAGGGAATGAAGTACACATACGAAAGCTACAATCGTGCCAAGTTTCATGCTATCTTCCGGATGGGACCATAAAATCGAATTTTGTTAGGAGCTGGAACCGTAATATTAGTGATTCTTATTGTTTAATACATCTAAGATATCTCTAACATAAACTATTAAACGATTGACCTTTTTGTAATGTTTGGTTTTTGCTTTGTCTGAACTTGTTTTATTATTAGCAATTATTAGCAAGCTAACTTGTCTCGTAATAATTCCAATGAGACACGATTTCAGACACATCGTTGGCTAGATCACAGCATAAATTAATAATCGCTAAAAAGTATGTAGAAATAAATTTAAGTGTAATAGGAATAGACAGTCTAGCTTCGAAGACGCACTAAAAACCTGTCCTTCTTTGGGTGTTGAACTAAGAGAACCTACTCTTAAACACGACGTTTATATTATCGATTGTAGCCGTCTCGTTCACTCAAGCCAATATGGCAGCCTAAGTGAGCAGGATGGCAAGAGCTGTGACTAAAATTAAAAAACAACGTTTTACGAAGTAAGGGGTCGAAACTCAGTGGAAAAATTTAAATTATGGTTCATGTTATTTATTATTTGGACAGCGCATCAGTTTTTGTCAAGACGGCACAAAAAGTAGGATATTTTAAGGGTAAGGCTAACAAGAGCCATACATATTAATTTAGGTTACTACTTAATCAGAAAAATATTAAATAATCTGAAAACTTGGACATTAGAAAAATACCTCTTACATAAAAAATAACATTAAAGTATTTTTAGTTTTTATTATTAACTAACAAAACTTGCACGAGAAAAATGGGCCACTTTTGGCGTTAGCCAGTTTTATAACATAACTAAAGAAAATGATTTATAGAAATGTATACCTTTAAACGAGCAATATTTGTATATTAATTTATACAGTGTGTCCGGGTTTCCACTAGCTATAATTTAAGGGCCTTTAAATTATCAAAAATCTTAAAAAATCGATCTAGATTAGTCTTATGTTTGCGAAAACGCGTGTTTTCGAGTTTTTATGCGTTTTTCTTTCGCATTGTTCGACGCAGAATATGGTCGCTAATTTCGCACCGGTAGTATGAATGTCGTGGCCGATTGCATAAGACGTAGGACTGATCTATGTGTTTAGGGTACAAATCTCGCTCGGTGACGTAACATATTTTTACTTTTGCTTTTTTTTGTATTTATTCAAGTTTATAGCTTTTTTTGTTTTTAAATAAGACTTAGGTATCTACAAATTATTATTTTTTTATTTATTAAATAGTAGTAACCGAGCAAAGCCTGGTCGCCCAAGTACTAAATATTATTAAATGAACCAATTTTGAAAATATTGACAACTTGGGGAGCTGTAAATATTTTCTAAATTGGTCTAAATAAAATTAGACTAGGCAGGGTCTTACTGTCTTACACTTCGCCTTAACAGAGGCGTTTGGACAGGACAGGGAGTACGTTAAAGCTTTAAACGAGTTTCAATCTGCAGTCTCCTCGAAATATGAAGATGATGATAACTAGTTCGCCTTGAGACACTCACAGTTTGATGATATGTTATGATGATTTTCCTAAAATAGTAAAATATATCTCGAAAATAATAATACAGTCTGGTAATGCTAGCCAAATGGCAATAACAATTGCATTCAGGGGACTGCGATAAGGATATTAAAGCCTCTAAAAAGTAGGTACCTTCCTAGTTTAAGGTTACTTAGGCCTAATTATTTAAGATTATCCCGGCAAATGAATACAAAAAAAAGAATAGCACAGGAACAACTACCTTTTGTAGATCCAAAAAACCTTATAAGAATAATGTTATGTTTTAAAAAATAGCAGTGGATTTTTTTGTGGTCGTCTGATAGAAAGACTGAGGTTTCCTCTTTTTACGACACAGCATTTATATAACTTCAGCAAATACAATAATAACTAATTACAAGTGTTACCCAACTGCGAAGCTTATTTTTCTTGGGGACTTTAATGCCCATCATAAGGAATGGTTGTTCCCATACCAGAAAACTGACCATGCCGGATTAGAGGCGCGCAAATTTGCGATATCGCTAGATCTACGAGATTGGACTCTGGCTCAAAACAACCACCTACTGTACCTCGCTGTGATTCCTCGATGTCCGAGATCACTGTGCATATTAAAGAGGTCCGAAGAGTATTGAGCAGTCTAGACACGAACAAGGCTAGCGGGCCTGACGGCATACCAGCGAGAGAGCTGAAGCATTGTGCACCTGAGCTGTCTCCCGTGCTGACACGTTTGTTTCGCCTCTCTTTAAGGGCTAAAAAAGTTCCGGGAGCCTGGAAGCTAGCGAATGTACAACCAGTACCCAAAAAGGGTGATCGCGCTGACCCTACCAACTATCGACCGATTGCCATCACCTCCATATTATGTAAAGTTATGGAGAGAGTCATAAACTGCTCCTCTGACCTTTGGGCTATTAATGCCGGAGTTCCTCAGGGGTCAGTTCTCTCTGCAACTCTTTTCCTGCTACACATTAACGAGCTACTCCAACCAGGTATCGTTGGTTACTCAGATGACAGCACGGTTACAGAGAGATACTTATCCGGCGCAGGGACCAGTGGGGACGAAATTTAACTCTTCAGGGATGCCATGGTGGAGCCAACAAACTTGACTTTAAGTCATGTCTCTAAATGGGGTGAAGACAATCTTGTCAGCTTCAACGCCAAAAAAACACAAGCGTGCCTATTTACCACCAAGAGAAGCCCTTTCCTCCAGTCTCCAACTTTTTGGGGTGCGTCTGTTGTTGTTACCGACCATCTTGAGCTTCTGGGCACGGAATTGACAGCTAGTCTCAATTTTCGTGCCAGCATTGAGCACCAAGCTCGAACTGCGGCAAAAAAACTGGGTATCCTGAACAGAGTGAAACGCCAGGACAGCTTTTGTCACTTTATAAAGCGCAAGTCCGATCCTGCATGGAGTATTGCAGTCACCTCTGGGATGGATCAGCTAAGTACCAACTAGCTGCACTTGACGCGGTGGAGCGCAGAGCAAGGAGGCTTATCGGTGATGAAGATCTATGCGCCAGACTCCACAGCCTGGCTCATCGCCGCAAAGTTGCCTGCTTGTCGGTCTTTTACATGCTATATTTCGGAGAGTGTGCTCAAGAGCTCCATAAACTCATTCCACCGTCTCCGTTCTACCACCGCACTTTGACGCACCGCGGGATACCACCCATATCGCGTTAATATTCCAACGATACGAACTAAGCGCTTCTTATCAACATTTATAATGCGCACAGCTAAGTTGTGGAACTCACTACCCGCTGCAGTGTTTCCAACGGATTACAACCCAAAGACCTTGAAACTCAGAGTGAACAGGCTTCTTCTGGGTGAGCTCGCTCCATCATCGACTCCGTCTGTGCCACGTCTGGCTTAGTCTAGAGTCAAGAGCAAACCCATTTCAAATAATAAAAAAAAGTGTTTAAAGAATATTTGAGAAACAACACAAACTAATATTTGACCCCAGAATCGAACCCGTATACCCGTATTCTGAATGTCGTAAAGTCGCAAAGCACTACTAATCTCTGACAACAAGTAAGTATAAGTCATAAAGTTAAAGGTATATTAACTTTATGGTATAAGTACTATAAAGATTGTACTTACTAGCTATTATAACATTACATTGATATTACAGCATCCATAGTTGCAATCGCACAACGATAGGTTTATTATCATAATAAGTGTGCTATCAACATTGATCTTGCCCCACGTGTTAATCAAACCCGTCAATTTAATCGAGTTGGTCTCACGTACTGGTCGACTCAGTAAACTGACAGCGTGCTATGTACAAAAACTAAATTTACATAACAGTTAGTACTATTAGCACTTAAGAGATCAGGACACATTCCTATATCAGCTGCCGGGAGAGACGGCCGTTCATCGCGCGAATAGTGTAAATAAACAATAATTGTTAGTGTAAATACAAATAATTGTTGTACACGCAGTGCTGTTAAGTGCGTCAAACATGACACGAGCGGTGAGTCAGCATAATCACGGTAGTTTCCATACAGTTTTTGTGGTACTTTCGAAGACTTAATTTATTAATAGCAACTTATTTTGCAAGACCTTGGTCTAACATTACTTTAACGATTTCCGGAGAAAAACTCATTTGAAAAATAGCTTATAGAATGCAACTTTCGAATCAGAATGTTGGTAGGTGCTCAGCATAACTGAGTTAGGTAGATGTGATGAAAATAGTCAATTTTATTTGACAAAAAAAAAAGATTTTTTTTTGCGACCAACATTTTATTCCAAACCATAAAAAATACTAAAGCACACAGAAAAATACAACAGGATGTCCCGAAAATGACACGCCCGACCGACACTAGAGATAGCTAATTAGCCATAGAGATAAAACCTTCTAAAAGTTTAATAGTTTGGTCTATGCTCTAATGCCACTTTTAGTGTTTTTTTTCTAACAAGATTACAAAAAGTGGCATTTTCGTCCAATCGGTGAGACTTTTACAGAGTCGTTATTATTTTTATTTAATAGTTCTATGGTTACCTAGCTTCCGTGTCAGTCAGCGTGCCATTTTTGAGACACCCTATAAATTAAGGCCGTCTTTTTGCAAAAGCTATCTCTTCCACACAACCAGTAGGTAAACAAAGAATAGGGTAAATATATAATTAAAACTAAGTTAATTAGTTAGAACTAAAATTAGTTAAAACTAAAAGAACTAAAAGTAAGTAAATTAGTTAGAACTAATTAACTTAGTTTTAATTCATAACAAAATGAGAATTATTAAGTAAGTAGGTATTTGATTAGATAAACGTTTGGCAACTAGCAACAAATCGCTACCTTAGGGTAGAAAGGTCGTTAAAGCCATAAAAGGTGTATGGCTAGTAAAAGCCTTTCTACCCCAAAGTAGCGAATATTAAACAAACCATCTATTCATTGAATATCCACTATGGGAAAATCTAAACACAAATCGTGATCCATAATTAAATCATTATTGTTTTACTTTCACGTTTAGAACAGAGGCAAGCACCTTTATCAATTTGGTTTTGTGATTGGTAGCTTAGGCAATGATAAATCCCGGCCAAGTGCGTGGACAAAGTAGGGTTCCGTATTTGAAAGTCACAAGTGCATTTTGTTAACGAATGTAGAATAACGCTCGAAATTAATAACCTATCCAGATAGATGAGTTCCGTCTATACGTCGCGCGCCCGCGCCAATGCGTATACATGGTGTCCCGTAAAGAATAATTAAACTGTTCAGGGATGCCAAAGGAAATGCCAGGGAAAGAGCGTCCAAACTGAGACTCGAGTTAGCTTAGCCTTTCAAATAAACTATAAAAAAGTATTTTGGTTCGGGAAAAAATGTCACATTTTGTCCAAAAATGCCGCGTCAGACTGACACTAAAGATAGCTTATCCATAGACCTTTTAAGGCGGACCTGCACGAAATTGAGAAAATCACCGTATTTCTAAATCACCTGTACGATGAACTGAATTAGTTAAATACATTAAAACAACTTATTTACGTTAGCCTAATCATTGCACAAGGTACTGGTCTTGTTGAAATTTGAAATAAATTATTTATGATATAATAAACATGACTTGTCATGTATACGCTTTTTTTCGAAAACTTGGTTATTTTTACACATGAAACAATAATTTTTACATGAAAATGATTATATTATTGATATTCCGCAGGTCCCCATCTTTTTAATATACACGAATAAAATATAAATAAGAAAATATGAACACTTTTCAGTTTTTAACACAAATGTCCGATGGTTTTGCGCATTGCGCAGCATAAAACTATTGTTCTAATTAATTCATCAAGTCTAAAACTTTAAAGCAAATGGATCTAACTACTAATATTAATCAGTTCGATTCTGTTTGAAGATCGTTTATACTTACTCGACTTGCTTCGCGCTGCACCACCTTAAGTAGAAAATAATATGACTCTAGTAAAGGTATCATAGTTTAGGAGATAATACCACTTTTTTGGATTCTTCATACAAGAAAAATACAAAAAAGTGGCATTATCTTCCAAACAATAAGATTTATTAGAGACATGTTATGTTTCTTTAAAAGGTCTATGGCTAAGCTATCTCTAGTGTCAGTCTGGCACGCTCTTTACGGGACAAGACTGTATATATGCGGTATCCGTTATTTATACCTATTAGATAAACTTAAGTTATCAAATTGAATTTCGCTCACAAAAATTAATCATCCTAGGACTCGAACCCATGTCCCTTCGCTATCCGGGCGAGTGCTCTTACCAACTGAGCTACAGAGGACGTTAGTCAGCCGACGAATTTTTGTAAGTGCTTGCTACGGCAGTTCGATTTCATCAATACTTGGGGTAATACCCGCATGTATCCGATGGAAATATTTAAGTTTATTAACAGTAATGATGCTTTTTATCTAAACGCATTTTTTTATTGAAAATCACGTTTCCTCTACATAAATTAGGTATTATTATCATGAAGGCTTTATAATACCTACAATACATTATAATTGATATTAAGCTACTTTAATATCACCAGGTGGCTAATTACGTAACTCTGTTGATAACAATTCAGGATTGAAATCGCTTGAAAATGTCACATTTGACAACTTCAGTTACTCTGTTAAGCTGGCCATTCACGGTCAGTTCAGTCTTAGAACCGGTAAAATATGGGCAATTATGGAAAACAAAAACGTTAAGTTACTTTTTTAGTACTTATGCCTATAGCCTAGATTTTTATTACCGATATTGAAAACGTAAAATTTTGGTCGTACCTCAGACCGACTAATTAGTGTAACTGGCCGTGAATGGCCAACTTTAGCAACAAAACTTTGATTGAAATAATTTCATTCAAAGTTACATAATCCACTACCAGGTATATATGCTAAGCTTAAACACACAATTAGCATACTCCTTAATGCTTACATTTATTTGCGTTAGGTACAAATTCATTCGAGATGCGACGAAGAATAAATAATAAGTACCTAGGCACGTCAGTATTATAATTATAATAGTTTCCGTAAATACATTATACACTTAGACGGGTCGGCCCGAAGTATCTGGATATTTCTGTCTTGTAACAACTAAGAAACAGAAAGTTGGTGTTGTTAACACCTCCGTGTCTTGGAAAGCACGTCAAGCTGTTGGTCCTGTGACTGATCTCTCTCCGGTCATATCGGATTACCGTCTCAATTATTACAGAATAAGTACCTACTAACGAATGTCTCACTGAACTATAAGTAGGTATGAAGAAACAATGAGTGCTCCGGTGAATTGGCCACACGCTTATGTACCTACTGTAAATTATCTTCTGCGTTGTTAATCGCTGTTGGGAACTAGGTATTGGCCACCATATCCGAAATTTGTTAGGAGAATACTAATATTGTATCATGAACCAAATAAATGAATATTAATATAGCTAGGGAGTCGCCATACATACTCGTATACAATGTGATATGTTACAAAGTTCTAATATTCTAGGCGTCCCTATTTAAAAGCGAATTTACAACAACTTTTATTAATCGACATACTTACTTCGAAGTCTAAAAAGAATCGCGTTACATACCAAATTATTCGGTACCTCTTCAATAACGTTCTAAACGTTCCTTGAATATCGGTGAATGGGAGTGCCAGAACCTTCTGGGTGAGCTCGCTCCACCGTCGACACTGTCTACGCTACTTCTGGCGTACTCTAAAGTCGAGAGCAAACCCATTTTAAATAATAAAATAAAGCACTTCGTTACAAGTTATACATTTTACTTTAATACTTGTCCTCTCATGTTATCAGCGTGGATTTAAAATGTTTGATTGTTTGTCACAAGCTCCCGAGGAAGACCTCATTCGAGCATACCGACCCGGTCTGTGACCCGTTGATTAACTACTTAATTGTGATAATTAATCCAGACCACTTCAGCATTAGATACCTACGTTTAACCAAAAAGAACAATGAGTCGCGTATTTATTTTAAGTTTTGCTTTGTAAAACTATTACCCATCTAAGATACCCATAGATACCCATCTAAGAGCCCAACTGGTTATTGTATTTCGTATTAGATAATTTTGCTGATAGAGGGCTATACGAACAAGTAGAACTCATGTTGATTTCGCGCAGTTACAATTATTTTTCCTAGCGCTTGTTTATGCGAACAAACTTTTTCAATCGTCAGTTATGAAAACAACTACTAAAATAATTTTTAGATCGCTGCACTCGCATTTTGAAACCTTACTTCGATCTCCACACGTTGTAAAAATTCCACTTTTCGAGCCCTACTTAGTGTGTCACTTAAGCTTATATAATTTCCACGCTGCACTCGCGTTTTGGAACCTTATTTCGATCTCCACATACTTACTTAAAATCTGTCACCTATAATTTCCGCGCTCGCTTTGCTCGCGTTTTGTAATCTCGTTTCGATTTCCATTATAGTTTTACCCCAAGAATTACCGAACTAGAAACGCTCGCGTTTAATGACCTGCTTTCGGCCCTCATATCGTGTGTAAAGCATACCTAGCTTCGCTTGCGTTTTATAAGCTTATATAACCCCAATATCGTGGGCTACCAAAAATTCCACGTTCGCTTTGCTTGCGTTTTGGATCCTTATTTTAGCCCCTATATCGCGTGTAATGCATATATTTTCGCGCTCTCTTAGCTCACGTTTTGTTACCATATTTCCAGGTCCTAACGTGGGTAATGCATACATTTTTGCGCTCGGTTGCGTTTTGTAAGTTTGTAACCTTTTTTGAGCGCCCATTTCGTGGGTTACCAAAAAAAACGAGTTTCTTGTCCTTCAAAATTAAGATATCAATGGGCAAATTATTTATGTGTCAATTATTTATCTCCCATTTAATATTTGGAAAATAATAATTTAAAATTCAAATTACTTAGTCATCATTGTCATTAAGTATACCTACTCATAGGTTATTTACATACAAAACACTGACTGAATTACCTACTTAACAAATTTTAAAGTAAGTAGGTAATTACTTACAACGACATGTTTCATAAAACCCGAAACAAAACTTCGATTTAATTATGTTAGGCAAAAGAACAGTACCTACTTGTAAATATTCAAAAAAAGGGTGGTGGTGCCAAAAAATCAACCACCACGCGGGGAGAGCTGGTTTAGTAATAGGCAAAAAATTAGGTAAAGGACTGTATGTTTTATTTTATTTTCGGGGTCCACGGAAAATCACTTACCAAACGCCGTGAGAAAATGAACGAAAAAGTAAGACAACTGACAAGTAAAAAAGAGAACATGCACATATAGAACCTTGATGTCGGTCAGTCGGTGATTTAACGTTCTATGAGATCGACCGGACTCCCAAATATTATTTAAGAAAAAATTGCCACACTCAAAATAAAGAATTTACGAACTTTAGCCCATAATTGGGTACATATAGATTGCTGTTTGAAAATATACCACGACAAATTGCCAAGGTCTAAATTATTACTACTAATAACTAGGTACGTACATCTGACGTACATAAGTTAACTGAAATTATCATTTGTTTCAGATATTGATAATGATGTGTGCCTTACTACTAGTAAAAGACATCACCAGCTTCATAATACCATCACAGTCGGATGCCATAAAGAAAAGCATGGGGGAAATTGATAGTGAAACCAAATCCCATTCACCTTTCATGCAGAAATCGGATGATTATAAAAAATATAGCTATATTATAACTACATATTTATAGCTCATCTGAGCTTGCTCTACATTAGACATGCAAAATCGTTCACTGAAGTGAAATGAGTGATATAGTTCAGTGGGAGCTAAAGATATGTATCACTCATCTAGTTCAATTAGTTCATTTAGTTAAGAAGATCTACTATCAAAATCTCACTCACTACTTCATTCGGTTTAAATGTATCGTGTACTACAGATAATTCTAATGACTAAAAAATTACATTTATAATAATTAGGCAGTCTAAAATTACGAATTAAAAACATTTTCATTAATTTCGAAGATTACACGCATTAACAAAGGATGTAAAGTGTTATTTATGTACGTAATGTACGTACGTTACGTATTAATTAATACTGAAAATTTTACATAGAAAACTGCAGTGCAGTAGCAGAATACTGCAGTCTCGCTCTTGCAGTCTTAACAAATATATCCGCACGTTTTATTCTCATATCACTGAGTTACTAAACCAAAATGAACTACTTTGGACTATAGTGAGTGAGTGATACATATGAACTAGATAGGTGAAGTAGTTCAATTGTATCATTCATTCAGGAACTACACATGTCTACTCTACATTCACGATTCGAAAGTATATTTTAAAGCTAGTTACTACTCGACCAAGCAATCTGAACAAATGGCAAACGACTTTCAACGACGAATACAACGAAAATACCCCTGGAAAATTAAAAGCAATGGTGTTAAAATAAACTTAGGCATTTCATCTAAATTGTTACAATATTACTTTTTGATAAGATACTACATTTTATTTACAAAGAAAAGATCAAAAATACAACAGAAATTACCCTAAAACTAAGCACAAATATAACTGAAAATTATAAACTAAATACAAACTAACAACATATATATTTAAAAAAAACTAAATCCTAATCTGTTTACAAAAAGGCGGTTTCCCCACTCTGCAACCTAACTGATTCTAAGGTCCCCATTATGCCAGTTGCATTGCCAAGCTGAATGGCAACAGAGACCTGTTGAACCAACTAGGATCCAGAGCGGGGATCGTTTCCTTTGTCTCTTAGGCGACGCCCCAGTGCCCTAAAAAGGTCACGAGCCTCATCGCCCCATGGACCTGCCGTCTCCACAGCGACCGGTACGAAATCGTAAATCGATTCCAAGGCGGAGTATTTGGCGTGTTTTGACTTTTTGATTGTCTTCGTTAATTTCGTTGTATTCGTCATCGTAAGTAGTTTTACATTTATCTAGTTGAGTTAGTCGAGTAGAAGAAACGCAATTCGTGGCTTTCGTGGTCGTTCGAGTGTGGAGTTAGCTTAGTACTTACATTATTATTTACTAGCCAATTTTACCTGTGTGTGACTTTTAAATATAGACTAAAATAGCATAAAATACCTATCAATTGATTAGGTAAGTTAATTTAATAGCTATAATCCATTTCAATCAGTACCTAGATAGGTCACTCGCTTCGTGTGCGCTGATTTACGCCCGAAATTATTAACCGATCATAAGACCGCGGGTAGGCCAATAACAATTCATTTTCTATTGTATCTGGAAACATGATACATAAAGGAGTCCTTCGGGTATCATATTACCAGACACAATAGACAGTCAATTGTTTATGGGGACGCCCATGGTCTTATGATCCTCGAGGCGTTCTGAGATCGAAGATCAAGTCAGTCTCTCTGTTTGCTTATGCATTGAATACGCATTTTGACATTGGCAGTGGCAGCCATAACTAACGGAGTGCCCTTTCAATTTAATGGATACGCAAATTAAATTGATTTGTATCTTGGATTACGGATTGTTTATTAATTTCAATATCGGTGCACCGATTGCATTAGTTAAACTTTAGGTATATATTTGATCGGGCGATTATGAAATCAATTAATATAAGTTTGGGGTACCTAGACCCCAGTTTATCATACTTATATTAATTGATGATAAGCAAACAAGAGACTGACTTGATCTTCGATCTCAGAACGTCGACTCTGTACCTCGAGGATCATAAAGACCACGGGCGTCCCCATAAACAATTGATTGTCAATTGTGTCTGGTAACATGATACCCGAAGAACTCCTTTGTGTTTCCAGATACAATAGAAAATTATTTGTTTTTGACCCACCCGCGGTCTTATGGTCGGTTAATATTTTCGGGCGTAAATCAGCACACACGAAGCTCGTATGGCTGGGGAGTGACCTACTGGTCTAGCTACTACGAGGGTCAAACTGAAAGTTCTTAGAAAATCAAAAACTGATTACATTAGCCAGTTATTAGTTTTATTATATCTTTTCAAAATATTGTCCATTGACGTCAATACACCGCTGCATGCGATGGAACCACTGGGAAAAGCACTTTGCCCACTCGTCCTTAGGGGTCTCTTCAATGGCATCGCGATACGCAGCCACCGCTTCTTCAGCATTCATAAACCGCTTTCCTTTAAGTTTTTCTTTAATTTTTGGAAATAAATAAAAATCACAAGGCGCGAGGTCGGGGCTATACGGCGGGTGACCCAGTAATTCAACGTTTGATGTCGCCAAATAGTCGATCGTTCGCTTGGCGGTGTGCGACGAGGCGTTGTCGTGGTGAAGGAGGATCCTACTGCGAGGTCGTTTCTCTCGAACTTTTTCCAAGACAAGTGGCAAACAATTGGTAGTGTACCATTCTGCAGAAACTGTTTTTTGATCCTCTAACACAATTGTTGCGAAATGACCTATCCTTCCAAAGAACGAGGCCACCATTTTTTTTCCCGCACTTCGATCTCTCTTCACTTTAGTTGGCAACTCCTCGAAAGGAAACACCCACTGAGCAGATTGTCTTTTGGTTTCAGGATCATAACAGTAAATCCAGCTTTCGTCACCTGTTAGTATGTCGAACACAGCATTTGAGTCACCTCCGTTAAATCTTTCAATCATTTTACGGCACCAATCCACACGATGGAGTTTTTGAGCCTTAGTCAAATTATGAGGTATCCACCGGGCGCAAAGCTTCCTGACCGCTAAATGTTCGTGGAGGATTTTGTGCACTTGACTCATACCGATGCCTAAGCTTGTCCGAATCTGCTGATAGGTCACTCTTTTGTCAGTCTCTATCATACGCCGCACAACACAGATGTTATTTTCAGTCGTCGCCGTAGAAGGCCGTCCCTCACGTACATCATCAGTGAGATTAGTGCGACCACGTTTAAACTCATTAAACCAGTTGTAAACAGTCGCACGAGATGGGGCTTCATCGTGAAAGGCCAATCGTAGTCTATCATAACTTTCTTGTTGACTTAAATGACATCGAAAGTCATAAAAAATCATTGCACGAAAATTTTCTCGTGTTAAATTCATTTTGACGTGACACAGACAATTTTCAATTTGCCGCCAAGTCGTAAAACAAATGACAAATGAATGAAATATATACTCAGTAATATTGGCAAAGAGTTCTATTTTCAAATTTTAGAATATTTTTTTTATTATATTGTTTATAAGTGGCCAGTTCTAAGAACTTTCAGTTTGACCCTCGTAGTAAACTTTGAAAAAATCCTGTGATTTATTTTGTATGAAACCGAATTAAAGTTTAAGTACCTATGTATGTAATACTGGGCATTTTTGTATTAGACGGTGAGATATGGTAGTATGGATACGAAAAGTATTAGTTCCTATTTACTTATGTATTTGTAACGACTGAACTTTTCCGTATGTAAATAAAGTTTATTTACCTCTAGGTGTTTTATTAATCTTATATGTTTACAAATTATTTCCTGAATTAAACGCTTCCGAGTCTTAACTAAAATTGATAAATAATTTTAGGTTAGTGTTTTTCGAACCCATGAATCCATTTGTAATGTTCAATCCGTACCTATATTTTTAACAAAAACTGGAAGCAGGTTTTTTACCTTCTAATATTAATCTTTATTTTTATAGAATGTGCACATAAATGATAACAAAATCGATGGAACCATTTTGCAGGGTTTTTGAGACAACGACGAACTACCATGGAAAATATGAATTCTTACCCGCAGAGGCTTGTATCTTCTAATTCTGTGGCAGAGGTATAATTATGTACCAAATTAAGTAGTTTGACCCGAAGTTGAACTGCAGACTAGCAAGGAATAATACCTACTTGAATAATTATAATGTGGTACTATTAATAGATAAGAGTAGGTATAATACTACTTATTAGTTACGACGATCACACGTTTTGAATCTTACAAAGAGATTAAGTATAATCAAATTTATCATTTATTTTGAGTCAAGGCGAATTTTCTAATATTTGAACGTGACATTAATAAACCTAACTAAACGATTCTTTAATGATATCTTTTTATAAAACACACATAGCAACATGAAGCAGGCCTAGGTACTCATATACATAATCTACTTAGATTCATCTAAACTATGACTGCGACGATGCCCTATTCACATTATATAGTAGGATGTTTTACTTCAGGTGACATTGATGTATTTTCAGCACTTTACATAGGTACCTACAGAACGGCTGCTTTTCGTTTCTATGCAGCCACGAGATGTTGGAATAAAATAATTACCTACATTCGCTACCCTAATTGTATTGTCTGGTGGCGTTCACTGGACTCTCTCTATCTCATCAATGGTTCCCACAGAAAACCAGCGCCATAGCTGCCATGGCATAAAAGCTGAGTAAGTACCAGTTTGGTAACATTGCAAGCTTTTTATATGTAAAATTGGCAGACATTTGATGATGATCTGATGGTAAGCGAAGATTCGGTCGAGGATGTGACATGTCTATTCCAAATAATATATTTTCTTCCTTCTTTCTTTCTTAGTGGAAGGCAACTGCATACCGTAACTGGAATATTAGATTCTGCAATCAATTATTTACCTACTCTGCCCGTACTACAAGCAACAAATAAGGTACTTTGTAATATACAACAAGCTTCTTTGTTTACTTGCAACTCCGAGACGGACTTCGATCAGCTATCACGCCACAGGGCACAGGTTCATATCCGCTGAGCTAAATACAGTTCGTTGTTCACTTCTGAGTAGGCATATAATTTCGAGTTCGTCACCTAACTACCTATTAAGTAAATAATAAGCTAAATACAGGATATTCCAAGAAGAGTGTAGGTCAGTGGGCCTGGTGTTAGTGGACACTGTCCAAGCTGTTTTCTGCTAAGATTTAGTTAAGAATATTATTTGAGAAGTCAGTTCCTGCATTAGGTACCTACCTAGACCGAATATTATTGAAATGTTGAAAATAGTGTGATGTGACTCTGGCACTATCCGTAATTCGTTACACGAGTTTTTTTTTAATTCATTACCTACCTACTTGATTTATTTAAATGTCACCTATCATACTAGGAGCTCTCTTTCTCTCTCTCTCTCTCTCTCTCTAGCTAGCAAGTTAGGCATTCCGCTGGTACAATACATCTTTCTTGGTACATTAATATTATGAAGGTAGTTGCATATATATTTAAATAAGGCAAGTACAATGTTTAGTGCTTACGTGGAATAGTATTTGCCCTTTGTTTAGTTCTTATTGTAGAAAAGAGGCAGTAACAATAATGCAGAAGGTTGTTATGTTACATTACACCTGCCTAAAATCATAACAAATGCTGAATTTGCCCATGCATGACTTTTGGTGATTAGTTGCAAAATAAATTCATATTGAAATGGCAGCTAATAAGTAAGTACCATGGGTAACACATAAACAAATAATATATCCTCTTTATTAATGGAGGTAATTTACGGACACTAGGTTTTGTTTTATTGTATAATCAGCATCGATGCCTAGCGACCAATTTTTGAGATATCTGACCAAAAACTTTGCTTAATAAATCAGTAAATTTATAATTTCCAGGTCCGGCGTAGCGTTAACAGAGCTAAATAAAAGACATAAATTATCTTCCCTTATTTTAATATCCAATGTTGTACAAACACAGCAATTTAGGGCCGAACTAAACACAGGTGTCGTCTGCCCTCCTCCGGGTTGAAGGCATGGGCTCTTTAAACCTCTGCATTGATCTCCAGCAAGCCTTTGCTGACGCACTGTACTTGTCGGTATATTCCGTCCTCCCTGGGAACTCCGTGAACCAAGACTGAATGGACTTGGGGGCGACTCCAGTGTGCACCACCGATGGAGGGTTGATCGTAGGCCTAGCAGTTGGAGGGTTCTCCGTGAAGTGGGTGGGGTCTTTGTAGCAACGAAGGACCCCTAACTTGTTACTTTCCATCGGTATAGGCGCGCTGGACTGCGAGGCGGCGATTATTGTTCTGTAGTCTGATACTGGGAAGGCTGTTGGGTAATAATGGGAATCGATTAGTTTGACTTAAAATTCTTGGCGATGCCTGGCTGATTCTTTTTGTGAATTATAAAGTTCCTTCTACAGATTCTTAGATTCTGGTTATTTCTTTAGGTCCAATGCGTTAGCGACTAAAAGAGCATATCAGTAGCGTGTACAGGTCTTCACGAGTGCAGATGTAGGAACACGTAAGGCAAGACAATAAGTGAGCGATTGTCTAGGGACAGATACCTACCACATAGGTATATATTACATTCACATATAAATATTGCTTGAAGCATTGGAATAACAATAATGGACTATGAACGAAATGATCCTGGATTCGCTTATTTAAATAAGTAAAGACAATACTAAATCAGTAAGCTCGTGGTTGGTCAGTTACGGTAATTGAAGTTTGCAAGTTTATTTTTAACAATGTCCACGACTTCATATAGCTACTACCTATTTACCTACTTCGAGTAACAAACTACCACTTTCTTCAAACGAAATTCGAAAGTACTCACATCTCTTCTTGTATGTCGCCTGATACATTGTGATCATCTTGCTGTCCAAATCATCGCATGGGTGATCCAATATGTCGTTGGTGACATCCACCATCTGAAAAAAATTGGTTGCTTAATGCTTAGTCCAAAACACCAACTGTTGTAGTTATTTGGAAACGTGACATTACATATCTGTTCTTACATTCGCTTAAACACACCAATACAAATAACTCTGTAAAACAGGTATATAAATATTTTTTGAAACATACTTACCTAACGAAAGTTAAAGAAACCCTGTTTGTAGGTACCTAATACCCTCGTCATAGGGTTACAGGAATATTTTCGGAAAAGAAAATTATATTAAAAATCTATAAAAGCATACGTGTGGCCAGGAATTTTATGGTGACAAACGATAACTAAGACAACTCGACGCCATCATTCTTGGAAGCGGCAGAATTTGCTAATATTATGGTAAACTGAAAATGCTTTGAAATTAATAAACTACTTATTAACGTCCGTCGGACATCCAGTACATTCACCTCAAATAACACAACAGCGTGTTTTTATTCACAATAACTCATTGTGCATTGTCGTTTCGCTAGACCTGTTTTAACTGTTAGGCTGACAAACTAGAATAGGCATTGTCAATAATATCTAATCAACATCGCTTTACTTACGGTATTCCCAAATAAACATAATTACTGACAAGCTCCGCTAATTAGGTACCTACACGTGAATAAGGTTACAGTACCTAATCTGGTTTTAATCAATAATACCTAAGTAAGTAGGCACCTAATTAAAACCGTTAGGTAATAAAGTAAGTAAATATAAAGAAACGAGAGGATTTGATTTTGCTAGCAGCAGTTGACGCTAGAATTACCCACTCGCGTTACATTTACTTAGCTCACCATGACCAACTATAGCTAATGTAATGAAGTGAGACAATTATTCAGGACTAGGTACCTACTTATTAATAGCTAATGCACAGGGGACCTTGCATTCACCGAGAAGTCGATAATACGCTGTCGAATCGCCAATTTTAATTTTCTCATTAACTAACGTTTTTCTTATTTGTTTGCGAAAATCTGACCTGCAGGAATATATGAGGTCCACTTGCGCAAGTCCGGATTAGATAATCCGATAATACTTTTGCAAGGCCTAAAGCCCACTTAACTAACTTAAGACAATTCGCTAATTTGGGCTTATACTTAAGACAATTCGTTGTATACGACGAACCCTCTCAGTAACAGCGTTAGAGCTCCCCAGGATTCTAAGATAGCCCCCAAATTTGGCGCCCCAGGTTGTCACTCCCCCCTTAACGCCTACCCTTACTCTAACCACAGCTTATATAATAGTTACTACCTCTAACATAGAATAAGACGATTACACACTGGAGTGCCCCTCTATTTTCGGATCCATTCGTCTTGAAACTGCCCCTTGGCAAGACTGAGCCTGTTCGAATAGTAAGGGGGTTGAGAACTTAGGGGATTATTAGACTACACGGTATTCAGACAGTCTTACTGAGACAGTCTATTCCCCATCCCACTCTTTCATCCTGTAAAAGAGCGAGATGGGGCAGACATACTACAGGCTAACTCTTATTACACTACGCTGAGTAACTGTCTGAATACCGCCTAGTCTAATAACCCCCTAAGTTTTCAACACCACAAACCTGTCGTCTCAACTGCTCGTAGTCCTGGCATAGTTTCTGCTCCTTCTCCAACAGCTGTTTGTACTGCTCAACCCTTGGCGAGTAGGAGTGGGCGTCGCAGTGGCAGTACGGCGCCACTGGAGGGGGCCGGACTGTGGGAGCCGCTGAAGGACTGGGGGGCTCGCATGGTCTGGAAGTGAGGAAAAAGTTAGCCTATATTAGATCCCACTGCTAGGCAAAGGCCTCACCTCAATTATTAGGAGGTACAAGCCATACTCCATCACGCGGGCTCAGTGCGGATTGGTGGAGGGGTGTCTGTAAGACAAGTAACCAACCTTACTGTCAGGTGTTATCAAGCCGCCCTAAGTCCTCTGACTAGGCTTAACGACTAATATCAACAGATATTAGCCGGGACCAACTGCTTAACGTGCCATCCGAACTACGGAGATGCTTGTCATGGACGTCACTTAAATAGTCGGAATGGTCACCCATCACATCACGACCGCGCCGTGGGTTGCTTAACTTTGATATCACTACTAAAGCGCTGCCGCCACTGCTCCACAAGCACATCCAAGGAAGTGAAGAACGAGTCGACAATTCTTAGTGGGTCAATGTCAATGTGGCTGAAGGTCAATGATCTATTTATTGTTTTAAACTTACATGATCACTAGCATTAGATAGTTATTTACGGGATTGCTAACTGACTAAATACTTAACTATTCTAAGGTCAATGATCCCCTGTCAACTATTGAGATTGTTGGGCCACCGTTGAACCAATAACAGGAGTTACCTTGATATTAGATCACGTAATTACATATCCCACCAAAATTATTTTCATGTAAAATTTTGCCAAGACCATATGGCTCGCATTATCAAAAAGTTATCAGATCTTATGTAGAGCCACAGAATAAATAATAGGTAGAGCCAAGCTTCTAACTCTACATGACCTAACTCTACAAGCTCTACCTAAAACTTAGTCAAATATGTGGCCTGGCCGCTTCGTTAATACAATTGGTGGGGAGTGAATTACTAAAAATCCTGAAATAGCTATTAAATACCTTCTTAATTATTTATAACAAGGAGTCCCTATATAAATATTCATACCTCAAGTCTCATACAAACTTCCATCCCCTACTTTTTTTAAACTGACTGAAACTATACGAGAACAGTCAGAGTAACTAAGTACCTACTACCTAAGTTACCTAATATTATTTATTTAGTCAGGGTATATTTTAAAAGCCTAAAATGCCTGTTATACAACTATGAGCAAAATATTGCTATGAAAAATATCTTAGGCGTTTTAGCTTCTGCCTTATACTTTCAGGACTAAAATAATAAGATCCAAATAACGTGAATGTAGCAAGGAGTCCCTATAAAAATATTACCTCAAGTCTCATACTGTACTGTACCCTTTCAAGACTTCTTTCTTACCTGCCGACGATAGGTTTTGGAAAAGGCCATTGATAATCAGTGTGGGTAGCGGTGCTAAAGTCATCCATTGCAAGAAGAAGAAGCTGTAAAAAATATAGTTTACCAAAATAAATACCTCACCCTTTGGTCAGAGCAGAGCGTATTCTTATGGACAAAAGCTGCGTAAGATTATAAGTGTTATTAACATTAAAAGCTTGACCTTTACATTTTTATTTTAATTCATGGATCTTTTGTCAAATAATGTCAAACAAAGTAATTTTTACCTGGTTTCAGCTTATTACGTTAATATTTTTAAGATTTACGATTACGACTTTTGCTAATTGACACCCTACATAATTTAGAATAGCTTTTGATGCCAAAAATTTGATCTGTAAAATTATTTCTTCAATGAGGGAAGATAAAAACATTTTTGACATCTTTTCCCCTTTTTTTGAATGACAGCACTAAACCGAAAACAGTTTTATTATAAATATCATATTTTTATTTTTGTTATCTCTTGTAGAAACTGTGGGTAACTATAAATCAGAATAGTGGCAGCCCTGATGTTTAATCTGTGACTCTGTATCAGTGAAAGAGAACTAGACCTTTTTCAGAAGTCTTATGTTTGAAGTTGATTGTTATTGCTTTCTCACTTTAACGCTAGCGGTTTATCTACCTTTTCCTTCAAATCTACAATACCGCTCCCGCTCACACACAAAACCATTTTTTCATAGTCGGCTTATGAAAATGTTGCCACTGGTAAAATTTTCTTGCCAATATTGGGTATAGTTGGAAGTTTTCTTTAACTTATTTTTTGGATTCCGTTCCCAAGGGTAAAACGTGATTCTACTACTAAGACTCATCTGTCCATCTGTCTGTCGGTCTATGAGATACAGCTTGGTGACAACTAGGCTGTACTTATGATGTGTTTTTGTTGCCGCCGCTATAACAACGAATACTTAAAACAGAGTAAAATAAATATTTAAGCGGAGCCCATATACAACAAACGCGATTATTTTTTGCTCGATATCAATAACGGCAAAAAGGACATAGATGCTCGAAATATTTACATAATATCAAGGTGAATATTCACTTTAAAAATAGGTAATTAAATGAGGGATTTTCTGACAGCTCAAAATTTTAGTTTTATTTCATATTGATAGATGGCGCTATTTATTTATGTAAACATTGTAATTTCTTAAAATATACACTAAACTAACCTAAAACTTAACTAAAAGTAAAGTAAATATATATATCTAAGTTATATAAATATTGCGTCGAAATGATTGAGCATAAAACAGAAACAAATTATTGTAATATTATGTGTACAGACATGTAGTGGAAATACTTACGTTAAAAATAAGCAAATTTCAAATTGCAGTGAAAAATTAAATTTAATAGAAAAAACTATTTTAATAAATTAAATTAAATTGATGATCCCTAGATTGTTAAAAATGGCCCTTTTAGTACGGGTGAATCAAAAACATGCTAAACAGAAACATTATAACATATTAAAAGCTAAAACCAGTATTTTTCTTAAATAAAAATCTACCTACTGATTTTGACACTAGGAAAATCCCTCATTGAAATACAATACAACCAATTCCAAATGACAGCACTAAACTGAAAACGGTTTTATTATAAATATCACATTTTTATTTTTGTTACCTTTTATGAAAACTATAAATCAGAATAATAAGAAACTAGATTATTTGCCGTTTTTAAAACTAAAAATATATGTTGTATAAGGAACCCTTCGTGCGCAAGTCTCGACTCGCACATGACCGTTGCTGTCATTAACAATTGTTCATGCAAATTCTTTCTCATCATTTGACTTAGTTAAATTGTAAAAAAATAGCATGAGCATGTGCCATAGCTGTCAGTGTGATGAGATATCCCTATATATTTACATTCAAAATAATTTTGAACAAAAAAACTGAAACGAAAATCGGGAAGCTGACAGTTTTATACTTGCAACACCGATATGTTTTGCTGTCAAAAGTCAAGTCAAATCAGCTGTGTATCACACACAGGGAGCATGTAACATAATAAATGTGCGTATTAAAATTTTGGCGTGAAAATGTCCACTGAGACAATTGATAAAAAAGCAACTCAATGTTTATGATAAATTCACGGCCCAGAAGACATGGCGCGGCGGAGGAGCAGCGGGATCACAAGCCTGGGCTTTAACCAGAATCAAGGTTTGTTACTCTTCCTAGTTCGTCAACCTGCGTTCTTTGTTCTTTGGTTGGTGTATTATTCATGTTGTGGATAATGTAGTGACGGGCTAGTGAGGTTTGGGAGTGCTAGATTGTGTAAGCAACGTGTTCAGATGCGTCACACTCAGGGCGAAGGCCCGGGGTGCCGCGCAAAGCCACGCTGTGAAACGCTCGCACACGTGTTGTTTATATTTTTAGTAGCGCCCACGCGCAGTTTCGATCCCTGACTTCGCACACTATTGTTTGGGCGTTGGTTTTGTTTACCCACATTTACGTGTAGAGTGTACTTGCGCATTATTTTATTGAATAAACGCGCAATATCGCCAGCTATTTCATAAACCCATTACTCATTTGTAAATTTTCTCTGTTATTAATTTAATTTGCCAATTTTAATACCACTGTTATTCTATTGTATGCTAATTATTCATTATAAACCTACTTCTACTATATGGCTACCTATCACTAAGATAAGGTTTATTTATTTATAAGCATATTTTAAAAGCTGTTTTTTGTACTTATTTGCAATGTAACCCTTTAAAAGTTAGTGGTAAAAAATATTACCAGCATTATTTAAAATTTAATGCCGCAACAATATGGTTCAACACCAATGAATTTCAAACTTATCACAGGCTAAGTTGTGTTGTCTGTTCCTTTAACTGATGTTGATTATATATCTCATTCCTTCCTTCTGAATGATAAATATTCAGAGCATATTTAACAATTTTTTTATGATTTTTCTTTCAAAATACTGCATAATGCTTTAAGTATGTTTGCTGCCACTACACATGTTATTTTAAATGCCACATCTGACTTGATCATTTTGTTCTGTGCTTTATCTCAGTAAGGTTTAAAAACTGTCAGTATATTTTTTAAATAATATCACATAATTAGGTCTCAAAAAGCTTTCAATAGGGATCAGACTTCACATATCTAGACGACTAAGGATTGTAATTATACTACAGTACAAGTACACATGGCTGCACGTCAGACTACCCCATTTTGACCTTGAGACCACCACTATTCCCTACGTAATAAAAGCTGTTTTTGTAGTTCATATGGGTAACCTGACCTGCTGTCGCCTGTACAGCAATCAACATATTAAACAAATCTTATTTCGTGTTAATTAATTATTATACATTAATTTATAATACATTGCTGTAAATTATTGTTTTCAGACTGCTTCACTTGCTGCCTAAGATCAGGCCTGCGCGTTTACAATGTGGAACCGCTCGTTGAGAAAGCCCACTACAGTAAGTATCTGAAAACCAATAGTAATCTACACTAATAATAATATTATAAAGAGGAAAGATTTGATTGTTTGTTTGTATCGATTGGGCTCCAAAACTTCTGGGCCGATTCAAATAAAATTTGGTACAGAGATATTTTGTGACCCTGGGAAGGACATCTAGGCTACTTTTTGTCGCAATATGAATTCATCAGGAGGGTGAAATGGGGAATGAAAGTTTGTATGGAAAATCCGTCTTTTGGCGCGGGCGAATTCGCGGGTAACTGCTAGTAATTAATATTTTTCTAGTAGTAAATAGGATAAAGCTATATATAGGACAGGCTATAATAAAGCCCACTTGTTTACATTTTTAATACTTAGTTTACATTATTTACAGTAACTTTCTGATTGAAAAACAGTAGGCTCTGGTAGTGTTTACATACATATTCCACCCTATTTAATGTGTAACTATTTGTACACAATAGGTATTTAAATGATTTCTCTTAATTTGAAAGTCAACATACAGAGTACATTAAAAACAATGAAAGACAATATAACCCACTTGCTCATCTTTAATTCTTTACATCATGTATTTGTTAAAAACAACTTCTTGAATACAATCCCTTAAAATTATAGGAGCTGTGCTGCAATGTACTTACACAATAGTTCGTTTTTGGATGAAAACCTAAAGAGTAGGGTATCCCATAGGCCTAAACTAGAATCATGAAATTTGGCAAGAAGGAAAATATTATACAGGCCAAGTAAAGTAAAAAGTCCGAAAACCGCCAATTTGTGCTAACGTCGTTAATTCTGATTAATTAACGAACTTCTGTATCTTTAGATTTAATCAGGTGTTTGCCCTTTCGTAAGTTCATGTTATCTTCTCAATAACAAACTCTGTTTAATGCCAGGGTTCGACCATACATCTCGTTATGAACAGAGATCTGAGTAGGTAGATTGATTTGATGTACTTTGACAATGCTAGAATAATATGCTTATATGTCTTAATACTTTTGAGATTCTGAAATACCGGAGGTATGTCTATATTAATATCAATGTTTGCGGTCATTGACACCAAATCAATTTCCGATCTCTGGTTACGAAGCATTTACCTATCACCAGTCTATTGTACAGGGGCCAAACACATCACACTACATATTTTCGTTGTTAAATCGCACCTATTACCAATGTATAAGATCGTCATAGTACTATGATGGTAGATGAATTTTTGCGTGAAATATTAATATGTAGTAGGGGAGCCCAGGATGCTAAATCGGGATTTACTCGAGCGTCGAAGAGACCTATTGGATTGCGAAGCTTAGATGATAAGAAGAAAAAACTGTCATATAATATATACACTTTCATCGGTGGGGGGATCGGCTATAAATTTTCAAAAATGTAAAAAAAAAACAGTTGCATGGACATACTCGAGCGCGTCAGATATTAATAGCATCCATGTCCTACGTTTTTTTGAAAACATACGTATTTTAATCTGATTGTTTCCATGATGGGGTTCGTCGCGCGTAAGGGTTGAAATCGGGAAAAAAATAATAATAATCGAGCGCGTCAGATTTTCAAAGAGTATGTTAAGTGAACCTAAAAGAAGGCTCATAAGAGCCGATAATAATCTGACGATTTGGATGTGACCTAAACTCGCGGCCTTTATTAGAATGTGCAAAAAAAATATCGCCATTTTGAAATACTCGAGCGCGTCAGATTAAGATATATATTATATACCCTAAACGTGCTGTCTCATAATCTGACGATTATTTGGAGGGATTCGCCTAACCTGACAATGGAAAGATTATTTTTTGTATTTTTTCAAATCTTTTAACTTAACAAATTAAAGAGCTGAAAAAATAGCATGCAAATAAAATAGTATATATTTTTTGAAGTACAAAACTTTTATTTATGAGAAAATAAGTATAAAAAATATATGTTTTTTAAGAATTTTTATTTTAATCATCATCTTCGTCGGTAGAATCATCTTCCTTTTCTGGCTCGATTTCATCCGTGAATCAGTGAAAAAATGTGGTCTAAGTTAATGGATAGTGCAAAAAATATGCACCTTTCAAAATATTCATCACACGAATTCTCTTTCAACTAAGTTTTTATTCGTGTATTAGATATTATTGTCGTATTGGAAATTTTGTGCAGATTGCGGTGATAAATATTTCATGACACATCAAAGACCGTATCGACAGTATAAATCATTTTTTCGGTGGGGGAATTCGAGACTGGGTCGATCTGACAAGTAGCCATCACAAGCCACCATTTTTGAATTCAAGGTCAAAATCGTGTCACGGGTTAAACTTTATCGATAATTTTTCCTTACTTCGGCTTACGGAAATCGTCAGATTATATATTATTTGTGAACGTTGAATTATTACCTTCAAAATAAAATAAAAATTAGCCACGCTCGAGAAAGTCGAGATGACGTTTTTTTTACATGTTTGTAACCCACCTACTTCTTATCGTGAATCGAAAATTGTCAGATTAGTGGAATATACACTTTATAGCACATAACTAACTTACCCTACCTTAATCTGACGCGCTCGAGAATTTCAGATGATCAATTTTTTCTTACTAATCTGATCTGATCCTTTATCCTTGACGCGCGGCCATATTTACGGGGCTAATACTTGGTAGAGGTATTTAATGGGGTACTAGGTTCCTCCCTGTATGTTAATCTGCCGCGCTTTAGTAAATCCCCAAATCCCCTCTTGGGCTCCCCTACTATAACTTACGATGTACTTATCCAGGCAAAGAAGAGCTGGGCGAGGTGTCGCTATGCGAGATGGTATTCCGCACCAACTGGCTGTTGGTGGTGAAGGCGCGGCGGCCCTGCAGCCTGCTGCTGCTGGACGACCAGCGCCGCGTGTTCAAGGCGGAGGTGCTCTTCAAGACGCCCATACGAGCGCTGAGGTCTAGGCGGGATAAGTATGTACCACCATGACAGGATTTGTGTCTTTGATGAATGATAGCTAAGAGGTGTTTGAAGAAGAGTAAGATTTTGCGAAGAAGACAAGATGCCTCTCGACGAACAGTTGTTATGGTTGGGGACCCAGGTCCTACTAAACCTCGTCTTACATATCGCGGTTTCTTTTGTAGATGCTGCTAAAGTCGCCATTCAGCTTGCGGTATCCTAAACAGCTACTAAGCGAGATCAGTCCAATATTATCGAGTACTTCTTGCGATGAACTAACAACAGAATAGTTGTAACGTGTTTAGTGTTGACCCTCGCTCCTTAGGCCTTTTTTGTTCTTTACAATCGCATAATCGACAAAACATTAATAACTTACATCAAAAAGGTACGTCACATCACGTTACAGAAGGACAAAAACCATACATGTTTCTTGCTTGAACCTATTAAGAGAATCCCCAACTTCCCAAAAGGGATAGGCGACAATCTAAATGGCATCATACTCCCCGGGGTTATGCTGTAATTACATTGTTTTCCCCTGTTGGCGATATAACTAAAAACCCCTTGCCAAAGATCATAGGCAAGGGGTTTGGAGTCTTCAACTGGCTGCTGGTAGTGAAGTGGTGGAGGTCGAAGATAATCAGCATCATGATCAGCCTCAGGACGCCCATTGGCCCATAGACTTCCCTTATTCCAAAGTGATCGGTTTTAAGCGTTCTGTATCCAGCGCAATCCTTCATCAATCCACCGCTAGCATGGTGAGTGATTCAGAGGAGTGCAGTAACCCCAATAGAAAGATTTTTTTTGATTCTTACAAAAATAAGTTCTGCCGTGTGGCGCTAGTAGTTAATGGATAATTAGAACTAGCCAGCGGCCCATCTTGCTTCGCATCACATAGGAGCATATTTTTAAATCAAACGTGACATGCTTTAAGTTTAGATGCTTCACTCATTTTTGATAGATATCCTGTTTAGCTTTTCACCTCGTTTTGCCATACTGTGCATGATGAGTATGGCTGATGCAACTCCTTAAAAATAATTTTATCGGCGCCCATAAGCCTTGAAGTAAAACAAAAGATGCTTCGATGCTCTACCCCTGTCTCTCGCATTGAAACCGAAGTAGGTACACACACTTGGGATCCTAAACTATTATTACGCTTCGCTAAAAATGAATGTATTTTATTTTAAACCTTATCTCATCATAGTAGAATACGTAAAGTTAAAATTAAACGGCCTCTATAGGAATTAGGAAGTTGACGGGACTTCATGGTCGCTACTCGGAAAATCGACGATCCATCGACAATAATATTCGATGGGCTAAATCGATTTGTTTATTTCGGTAAAGTGTTTCCAAAACATCGCGTTACGTAGTCAATGTATATAGTTGTTTATGTATAAAGTTCATACAGTTATGCATTTCCTTTCGTAGGGATAAACACGCTCTGTAAACAATTAATCGTTTCTCCAGTTTTAAAAACACAATACATTACTATAAATAACTTTGTCTCCATTGTACCTTTTGTATTCTTATATGTAATATTCTATTCTTTTACTGTATATTAATCAAGTAAGTAAACAAGATTACAATACGAGTAATGTTTACACAATTAATAACATTTACCTATGTATGTTTGATTGTGTATTTTTCCGTCATTTGTGCGCTCCTAAATAATTAGTTAAATTGCTATGAAACATCCATACTAATATTATAAATGCGAAAGTGTGTCTGTCTGTCTGTTACCTTGACACTTAAACCACTGATCCGATTGAGATGAAATTTGGTATGGAGACAGTTCGAGACCGAAAGGACATAGGCTACATTTTGTCGCGATATAAAAACATTAAGGGGGTGAAATGGGGGGATGAAAGTTTATTTGGAAAATCCAACATTTGCGGGCGAAGTCGCGGGGAACTACTAGTACCTAATAATTCGTTAAACGCAAGCCCGAAAAGGTTGCATATTTAATCATTAATAACTACTTAGTATAGTACTTGACTGATACAAATAGTAAAAAATTGCAATAGAATGGAAAGGCAAGTATTGCTTTACAGCCTTGCGTAGATTGTAGGTTCTTAGATAGAATCAAATGTACTTACCTAACTACAAATTTAGATTGAATTATTTGTGTTAGGTTTTATTATTGCACTGTCAAAGATTTGGGATTGTTTCCGCAGTTACAGTTTATGAATAAGTAGGTACTCATAACCGCGATAAGATATGCCTCGACCTTCATCTAATAACCTAATATTATACTTACTCGATATGTAATACAATTATTATTATTTGGTGATATTCCCCAGTTTAATTCATCGGGGTTAGATTTCGTATGTTCCTAAAAAATACGATTTTAATATTTTTTCTCAGTCAGTCGTTGCGACTGATTGGGTGTCATTGGCAGCTGACAGGGATCAATGGAAGGTGTTGGGGGAGACCTTTGCCCAGCAGCGGGATGATGTAGGTTAATAAAAAAAATCTATGAAAGCTACATAGGTACTATAAACTTGTTTTAACACTCGTGAGCAAAATCGATCATAATGCGTCGTAATTATTTCTTTGTTTCCTTACTAATGACGCAGTTTGGTATGATCATTTATCATTACTGAATGAGGGTTATTTTAATGGTGAAATTATACACCACTGTTAATTATTAACTTTAACTGCTTTATAAGAACAATAATTGTCATTTTTCTAATTTAATTAAACCACTGAAATAAAATGCTTATATATATTACTTTTATGATGGATGATTCGTCAGGTTAAATAAGAATAGTAAATATAAATAATAATAAGAAGAAATTGCTTTCAGCAATACGACCGCCTAAATTGTACCATTCTCTATAAACATTTATGTTAATTTATACTGTGTGTGGTGTGCATTAAAGAGTATCTATCTATCTAATAAGTAAATAGTTACACTCGAGTTAATTAATACATGAGCATTTCCAAGGCTTTAAATAAATGCACATGGAAAGGTACATAATAAATAGAACAGATTGTAATATGTGTGATGGATGAGTCTGCTTAGATATTTATGTACCCTTGTTATTTACCTTACTATTATGAATTCGACTGTACCTACAACAACGAAGGTATTGTTATTAAAAGATTTAACACCAACATCCACCTCTCCCTCCAATTGAACGAGTTAAACTGAAGATTAATAATATTTTTTCTCAGAGTGGCGGTGGTGCTATCATCAAGCATACAAGTACTGTCGCTGCCGTCCTTACAGCGAGTGGCACTCTTACGCACCCCGCCTGCCGTGCGACCACTCTGCGCGCTCGCTACTGAACCCAACGCCGCGCAGATACTCGCCGCGCCTGCGCATAGGAAGGGCTCGCTGCAGCTGCTGGTATGTGCCTTATGTTCATACTGTTAAGGTTCAAATTAAAGTGGAAGGAGAAGAGCGTTATGGTTTATAACACTTCAGCAAGATTAGAGTAGTAAAGAATCTTTTGCGCGCTTGCTACTGAACCCAACGCCGCGCAGATACTCGCCGCGCCTGCGCATAGGAAGGGCTCGCTGCAGCTGCTGGTATGTACCTTATGTTCATACTGTTAAGGTTCAAATCAAAGTGGAAGGAGAAGAGCGTTATGGTTTATAACACTTCAGCAAGATTAGAGTAGTAAAAAACCTTATGCGCGCTTGCTACTGAACCCAAAGCCGCGCAGATACTCGCCGCGCCTGCGCATAGGAAAGGCTCGCTGCATCTACTGGTATCTACCTTATTGTAATAGTTTTAAGGTTCAAATTAAAGTGGAAGGAGTAGAGCGTTATGGTTCATAACACTACAGCAAGATTAGAGTAGTAAAGGATTTTTTGCGCGCTTGCTACTGAACCCAACGCCGCGCAGATACTCGCCGCGCCTGCGCATAGGAAGGGCACGCTGCAGCTGCTGGTATGTGCCTTATGTTCATACTGTTAAGGTTCAAATTAAAGTGGAAGATGGAAATTAAGAATGACGTATTTCAGTTTTTTTACATTCTACATCAAAGGGGGTGAAAAGGGGGGTGGAAGGTTACGCGGACGAAATCGCTAGCAAACGCTAGTAAGCAATGTTCAAATGTAATCTAAAACTACCTTCAACCTTTTTAGGACGTCTCCCGCGCAGTGAAAGGCGCTCAATCCAGTTCCCCAGCGGTGGTGGGTTGCCACCAGACCTCGCTGGTCTGCCTGAGCCTGTCGGCGAACGGCGCCAAGCTGGCGACTGCGTCGGCGCGCGGCACCATCATCCGAATATGGGACACCGCCAGCAAGCTGATGCTGCATGAGCTGAGGCGGGGGTCCGACTACGCGGATGTGTACTGGTCAGTTTCTAGTCACTCATTCATCCTTCTAGAATGTTCCAATTGACTGTAGCTGGATAACGTCTCTTATAGTTTCTGGAAGATTCTTTGTGGAACGGTGGCGAGGATCCGACTACGCGGACGTCTACTGCTCAGTGGCTAGTCGTTTATTCATTGTTCTTCTAGAATCAGTGCTACCAATCCTTACAGTAAGTAGTAGATGCGACGCGAAAACCAGGCAGGGGTCAGAAAAAGTCTAAATCAGTGTAGAGATCTAGAATTTATTCATTTTTCGAGAGTATTCCATTTGTCTGTGGCTGGATAACATCATAGTCTTTCGACTATTCTTCAGCAAGGTGATCCTGCACAAGCTTCACCGTGGGTCAGAAGGCGTCTTCTGGTCTTTAGCTATTGGCATTCATTTGTTCTTCTAGAATTTTCCATTCGACTGTGACTGGTCTTTCATTCATTGTTCTAGAAATGTTCCATTATAGTTTCTTGAAGATTCATCAGCGAATAAGCCTTCCACAATTCGTAACGTTTAGTAATTAAACAAACGCCAAATAGTTTAAACAATAGTACATAATTTTAGCTTTTTAATATCTAACCAGATTCCGGAATATCGAAGACTTATGAATCTTGTGTTTATCACCAATCCTCAAACTCCTGAAGATTTGAGGTTTATAAATACATAGTCATTTCTGGATATTCTGAATAGGTATAAAAAGGTTATATTTCTATTGGTTTCTAAAGTCTTAAAAAAATTATACGTGTGTTTCAGTTAGCTAGCAATTACCAAGGACAATCTTTTTTTAATGCAATCAAACTTGAATGTAGTAAATTTTTGACGATAGCTATAACCCATCGGTGCAACACGTTAAAATGGAAAGTTTATGTTGCATCACAGCGGCACAATGTTGTAAAGACCTAGTTGGAAAGATGCCAATTTAGGAGAAAAGACAACAAACTTTCTTCGATTGGCTCGAGTTTTGGTATTTTGGATCGTCACTCTCCCTTTCCCTACCTATCTGTGATAGCAAGCATTCTGTATCACGATATTAAAGTAATATACGTAATTTAATGTAGCCATAAATTCAAATTTATCTCACCCGGGTAAGTCCGAGTCCAGGGGCCCGATTCCCACGCCCTCGATATAATATCACATACGATTTTTAACGAAAAAACATGGCGGATATCACAAAATTAAAATGTTGCATATTCTCGAAGTAAGAAAATGTCGAATATTTATCACATTTTGTGATATCCGCCATGTTTTTTCGATAAATATCGTATGTAATATATTATGGAAGACGTGAGAATTAGGCCCCAGGTTTTACACCTTAGATTAGATACATCATATGTATACGACTGCCTCGTTGGTCTAGTGGTCAGCACGCTGGGTAACGAGTGTTTGGGTTTTTCTGTCTTGAAATTACTCAGACACAGCTCCGGAGACAGGAAGTTGGTGGTGTTAACACCCCTGTGCCTCGGAAAGCACATTAAGCCGTTGGTCCTGTGCCTGATCTCTCTACGGTCATGTCGGACTACCGTCTCACCGAATTATGAGAGTGAAGGAACAGAGAGTGCACCTGTCCTGTGTATTGCGCACACACTTGTGCACTATAAAATGTCCTGCGCAGTTAGCTAATCTCTGAAGAGATAGGCCGCCGTAGTCGAAATTCGGCTAAGAGGACATTATTATTTATGTATGCGAATTTAAATGCAGATGAGGTAGATTCTTTGTTTCTCGAATGTATCCATAGGCTATGTTTTATAATGTGTTATAATATTTTTTTGGTCAAAAGAAAACTTAGCTATTTTTAAACTAGTAATTTCATATAAAAGTCTATTGTTTGAAAAAAGGGAGATCTCTGTCTCATTTTCACTCTCAGTAATTTAACAAACTGAGATTTCCGGATAGGAACTTAGATGACATCAGTGTTTTTATTATTTTATTAATGTTTGGCCGCAATCTCACATAATATAATAAATAATAAAGCGACGATGTTGCTCAGAATGGGTCATGTCTGTAACCAGCCTAATGAAATTAGATCACAAAAATTGATAGACTGTGTCAACCGATGGGACTCGAACCCATGACCCATCGCTACTCGGGCGAATCTTGCCAACTGAGCTACAGAGGACGTTAGTCAGTCGACGAATTTTTGTAAGTGCTTGCTTCGCCAGTGAGGTGGCGTTCGATTTCATTGGGGTATATAGCTACCCACATTATATCCGATGGAAATATAGCGAATAGCGTAGGGGTTTCATAGGTTCGAGTCATCGGATGAAAAGTCAATATTTTTTTCTGAGCAAAATTTATTTTAATTTCGTATAAACTTGCTTGTGTTGTTCTTTTTACGTCGCCACGACTATTTTTGCCCCGCCCAATGGTTGACTGGTAGATAATGCCTTAAGGCATTAAGTTCGCCATTTGTACTTCTTTGTTTGTGCAATAAAGAATAAATAAATAAAACTTGCAAAAAAATTGCTTAAGTTACTAAGTTACAAAAATAATTGTAAGTTGAGCTGATTTCATCGTAAAAATATTTTCATCGCATACAATGTGGGTACATTCCCCAAGTATTAATGAATTAAGACTTTACACCTAGTAAGACTGTCTGAATATAAAAACTCTTATGTAATAACACAAAATTACAACATTTCAGTATAAACTTCAACCCGTCCGGGTCGCTAGTGTGTTGCGTGTCGGACAAAGGCACGTTGCACGTGTGGTCGGCGCGCGGCTCGTACGCGCACCTCGCGTCCGCGCGCGCCGACCCCGACACGCGCGCGCTGTGCGCGTTCAGCGACGACGCCAACGCTGTCGGTGAGTGAACATAGTGTCTTCAACACCTTATATGTACATAGCTAGCTCTAGGACAGACACAGATGACATTCAACGAGAACAGTGTTGTGGGTAAGTTAGAGCCTGAATTATATGGTCTGCGCCTTCAGCGACGACCTCAGCGCCGTCGGATGTTGCTTCATACAGTGGTGACCGCCCACAGACACACCACACCGGCCTGTTGCTTCATACACAGGTGACCGCCCACACACACACCCACACCGCGCCAAGGTTGGGAAACATACATCCGCATCTTGGATTTATGTGCGCTGCAACGAGCAGTCTATATGCACACCGCAACGACAGGATATAAGCGCGGCACAACGACTGTCTATATAAGCGCCGCACGTGACGATAATCTATATGTGTGCCACAACAACAATCTATAAGCATGGCGGGAGACGGACATCGCCTCGAATGGAGTGCGTTTTGAAAGCTAACAGTATTGTGGGTAATTTAGAGCCTACATAACACGCACCCAGGAGATTGACCATACCTAGGTGTGGTACTACGTACTAGTCTAAACTTACCTGCACGTGTGGTCGGCGCGCGCACCTCGCCTCCGCGCGCGCTGTGCGACGACGCTAGTGCCGTCGGTGAGTAAACACATAACTAGCAGCATAAATGCCACACACTGCCTAAAGCGCAGTGCATAGCAAGTGCTGGGACAGACGACAGCACCGTCGGTAAGTGGACACAGTTACACGTGGGTATAACTGTGTCCACAGCTGTGGAGCTGTCGCCCACATTGTTTCTGCAACATCATTTACACAGCTAGCTCTAAAACACACAAACGCCACACAGTTTCTCCAACACCATTTACATATCTAGCCCTGGGACAACAGCCGCTAGCGTTGCAAAACACACAGACGATTGGAAATAGCTGGCTCTATTTACAAACACAGTTTTCAGCATTGCCATAAATAGAGACAACAGCGATTGAATTTTAACGAATCTAGATCGCGCCAGGGTTGGGAAACATACAGCCGCGTCTAGTCTATATCTATGCCGACAAGCGATAAGTGACAATGCAGTTTATAAGCAAGCAGGTAGACGGACAGTGCATAGACTGGAGTAGGTTTTAAAAGGCAACAGTGTCGTAGGTAAGTTGGAGCCTGACTAGTTATACACACGCCCCAGGAGATAGATAGACCGACCTAGTGCGATACTACGTACTAGTCTAAACTTACCTGCACGTGTGGTCGGCGCGCGCGAAGGCGAGGTACGCGCAGCGCGTTCAGCGACGACGCCAGCGCCGTCGGTGAGTGAACACATAACTAGCACACACAGTTTCTGCAAGACCATTAATACAATACGGTTTCTGCAATACGGTCCTGAAGATGATCGCTGATAGAGTCGACTGCCCCTACATCCGGAACTGCTGCAACAGACATGTTGCCGTATCTACGGGTGTGGCGGCGGTGAGCTCTTGATGTGCTTGTTCAATTTGATGTGAATTTTTAATTTAATTTTTTTTTAATTTTTATGTAGAATTATGGGCCAAGATGCCTGAAATAAATGTTATTTTATTTATTTATTTATTTATTTATTAACATCTAGCTCGGGGACAGACACGGGCAACAGCATTTAGTCACTTGCCACTTACACAGGCGACGGCGTAAGGATTTTGAACACACACAGACCGCACCGGAGTTGGGAAACTTGCAGTTATGGGTGGTTAGAGCCTGACTATGAGCATATAACTATAAGCTTGCCGCAACGACAGTTCATAAGCGCGGCGCAACGACAGTCTATCTGTACGTCGCACGCGACGATAGTCTATGTGTGCCGCAACGACAGTCTTTATGTGCGCCGCAACGGCAGTCTATATGTGCGGGTCGACCCCCGGGTCCATAAAATCCGTGTGGGTACATAAACCCCTTTGGGTATGTCTACCTAAATATACAGAAACTTAGAATCCAATCAGTTTAATATAAATAATGAATTGAAGTAGAAATTGTTTCTTTTACAGTGATATGCGAAGATGGAACGTTCCACAAGTTCACATTTTCCGCTGAAGGCAACTGCCATCGTAGTGATTTTGAATATTTTCTGCAGGTTAGTAAAATAAATAGTATAATAACTCTATGAACATAGATCGCTTATAGCGATAAGACCGCCTACATTGTACGTGTTTGTGTAAATTGCTGTACTTTTTTATGTTATGGTGTGCTATAAAGAGTTATCTATCACTTCTATCTATATATTTTTGATTGACTGCCTCGTTAGACTAGTGGTCAGCACTCTGGGTACTATCCACGAGGTCCCGGGTTCGAATCCCGGGTCGGGCCGAGAGTGTTTAGGTTTTTCTGTCTTGAAATTACTCAGACACAGCTCCGGAGTCAGGAAGTTGGTGGTGTTAACACCCCCGTGCCTCGGAACGTTAAGCCATTGGTCCTGCGCCTGATCCCTCTACTGTCATGTCGGACTGCCGTCTCACCGAATTATGACAGTGATAGGAATAGAGAGTGCACCTGTGTATTGCGCACACACTTGTGCACTATAATATGTCACGCGCAATTGGATAATCTCTGTTGAGATAGGCCGCCGTAGTCGAAATTCGGCTAAGAGGACATTTTTATTTATTATAATTTTTATAAAAATCATAGTGTTTCTATTTTGTTTTGCTAAAATGATTTTATTTTTAGGTTGGCGACGATGACGAATTCCTGCAGTGATGTTTTTTCATACAAAAACTTGGCTGGACATTACAAACCTTGGACTCGCGTGCTAAGTGATTACTTAAAAATTTTATGATACATACTTTCAAGATTCTTTTAAAAAGTGACTGCGATTTACAATATTATTATTGTATACCGTAAAGGTCATAAGGCTGGGTTCACATGAGCACGTTTTGCAGTAATAAATAGTGCGTGCTTATATTGCAAATTAAATGTGTATTCAATGCGCCACTACGTTCGGTAAAGCAGTGCCATGTGAACCCAACCTAATAATACCTAAATCTTGCAATTGCATGCAAAACTCTTACGGGGAAAAAAATATATAAAAGAGGCAGCTAATGTGTCGATAAATTAATGTTAGTAGGACAAGGATAATTCAGATGCAGACATCGAATCATTCTTTGTGTGAACGATATAACTATAATTTACAGTGATGATCATGATTCATCATTTTTACATAAATGTTTGCTAAATTTTCCTAGTTGATAAGTGGCATGGCAATATATCTAAATAATTCAGAAATTCAGTGGTGAACTGAATTCAAAATTTAAGATATCTTGCTCACATCATTTCGGTCTGTAGATATTTTCGCCTTTTTCATAATGTGTTCAATGTTACATGTCTATCTATGTCTAGGATTTATAATAACTCACAAATCATTTTTGTCATCGTTTCTAACTTCTCGTTAGATATTATAATTAAGGACGGTGAAGTAGTAATATAAATCGTGATTTAGGTTAAAATTGTATGTCATTATAAAAGACAAATGGTACTAAATTGCATTTTTAACATAGTATAAACAAACAAAGGTTTGTGAAGAAGTTTATTGTTAATAATATTCCTCGGGGTGTCATTTTATATAATGGATACAAACGCTAATTAATGTAGGTACCAAAACTAGTAGGTTTGGTTTAAATAAATAGTGGTATGTAAGTTTTGATCCCAGCGGCCGGCAATAAGCGGCTTGGGAAGCGTTTACATAGTGGTGCATCACCAATAAATAAATAAGGTCACAATAAAATAGAGGAGAATGCGCCGCATATAAAACCTCCTTTTAAAGCTGGCTTTATGTATTTTGATATTTACCCAAAATGCAGCTTGTTTGCGCAATTTAATTGTAATAATAAATAAATGTATAAAAGTATGTTTGTGTTGTTTGTATAATTAGTTTTTAATATGATAAATCAGTAATTTGAGGTATAATAAACGCATCTCTCTATAAGCACCTACTTTGTGTAAAATATGATGTAAATGTTACATAAAATCATCTTTTAAGTTTCTTGATTCACATCTTTTATGGACTTGGGCTATACATTTTTATTTTATTATTATCGCTCAATAAAAAAAACTGTACCTTTATACATTGCTCATTTTAGAGATAATCTGGTGGTTTTATTTTATGTATAGCCTCCATCCTTTTTATGATTTAATTTTAATTTATCTTTTAAAATACAAGATTATAATAAAACGAGTCATGCCTTTGAACTGAGAGAATACTATGTTATTTTATTTGTTATTATATACTTATGAATGTTTATTTACGAAAATATTCACGACCTATTATTAATATCAGTGAAAATTTTAATGTATAGATTTCTATGTAATTATGTAAATAATAGCAACATATTATAGTTTTTATACTTTGTCAGTAGATGAATAGGAATGAAACAATATTAAATGTCTCTGCTTATCTTAAAATTCAGAATATAAATTCAATGATACTTTAGGCTGAAAAGGCACATTTCTAAATGTAAATAAGAGGTTTCAGATGTTGGTTTATTTTTTTATGGAAATTGTAATTGAAACAGCCTCTCCCTGGTGATATGAGGTGAATGTACCCACAAAACTTTTCAATAATAAACATTTCTTTTATATATGGCTTTTCTTTTTAGCTCCATCTACTATTGCTTAAAAATAAATCAATAGGACCACAGAATAAGTACTAGTACTTCGTACAGAAGTTTGACTTTGCAAATGTGCCGTGCGCTCCGATAAATAAAACGCGCGGGCGTCTCATAGCTCGCTCGCTACACCCAACTGGATTTAGCCTCTTTCAAAAGGGGTCGCCGCGCGTTGGTACGTTTTTACTACCTACGGCGGGGAGTTACACAGGCCTGATAGGACTCAAGTGCTGGCCTAATATAGACATCACCAGGCCCCAACAAGACTTCAGAGGTACCTAGTGGCCCAATAAAAATGCACAAAAATTATATGGCGGCGGCACACACGGCGCACATCAAACGATCCTACTTTGACCTTGGGACCATCTCTATTTCCCATATAATAATTTTTTTTTTCTTTGTTGAAATGGGTAACCTAGATAAGTAAATAAAAAAAGAATAAAATGATGAAAACATTTAATTCATACTATTATCATACACTATTTACAATACTATACAACTTACTCTGCTGCTGGTTTCTTGCGGTCAAATGGATCAGACCATACCTTCATATCTGAAAAGCAAAACATAACGATTTTCAAAGAAAGAAAAAGAAAGAGATGTATGGACTATAAAGCATGATATGATTATGAAAGGAGTGGATGAGTCAATGACGAGTGATAGGATTGTATGGAAGAGAAAAACATACTGCGCCGACCCCAAATATAATGGGAACAGGGCAAGCAAATGATGATCCTCAAACTACGTATGGTTGTAAGTAACTATGTAAGTCATCATCATCATCATATCGGCCTATTGCAGTCCACTGCTGTTCCCCACTGTTTCCATATTATACAGGCCTCTCAACACCTCCACATACTGCCAGTTGACTTGACATTGCTGCAAGGATTCCAAAACAGCCCAGGTTTCGACGGAGTCCACAAAAGCTAGACACAATGGCTGATTATACTCTTTGGACTTCTGTATAACCTGCCTGACTGTGTGGATGTGGTGTACGGCCTTTACAAAACCCAGCCTGTTCCGGTGACTGTAAACTATGTAAGTATGAGTAGGTATTTAAGAAACCCGGGTCTTATTTTTTAGTTCTTAGTCAAAAGTATGTAAAAGATCAGCAGATTATTAAACAGACTTTTCCCAGTATATAATCTAGTCTATCTAGTCATAAAAATTGAAAACTTACTTCCAGGTTGGATATCTTCCTGTCTTATATTTTTTCTTGTCTCTTTTTGAATCTCTTCTAAAACAAAAACAGGTGGGTATATTAATAAACTTATTTTGTGTTTGTACTTAATCTGATAGTCATAATAGTCAAAGGGATGAAAGAAGTATTCAAAAGAGGGATAAAACCTCTATAAAGCACACAAAACTAAAACTTTTTATTGCACTTCATAAAAGAAACAATAAATTATGCGTTCTTATCGCCAAGAGCGATCTCTTTCAGAAAGACAACCTTTGTACAGAAAATTCTTGAAAGGAAGAGAGAGTTTGATGCAATAGTCATAAATATGATCAATGATTATTTTAATACTATGATGATGATGAATGCCAGGGGTATTCTTAATAATTCACTTCTCTTACAAAATATAGTTGAACCTACTATTCACCCTCTCTCTAGCTTCAGGGGCCGGAGTCATGGAGTTTAGGTAGAAGTAAGACAATACCAGAGCCTTGGAATAAAATGAAACCAGTATACCCACCAAAAACCCTGAGTAAGCGAACTGACAATTGTCTAGGGTCCTCAATTTTTTCAAAATATTTTTAAACTTACTATATTCGGAAACATCTATCATAGGGCTGATGATTATGGGGTAAAGGGTTAGTCCTATAAAACCCACAAAGCCACCTAAGAATGCGGCATAACGCCAACCCTTGTAATATGTCGCCATGTTTTCAATTATTTGTTTTATCAATTTATGTTATTTTATTCTATTAACACATTTCTACAAACACATTTGCTTTTGGAAAAATTTACAAACGAACAGCCAGCAGCACGTAGCTGTCAAATATGACAGCCAATCAGCTGATTTGTTGACGTCTAGTGATGCGCTCAACAACATCAAGGAGTCTTGGGCGTAAGAACCGTAATGACTGGGCTTCGTTTCTTAATTTTCTAAATTAGTTTTCAGGTTGTCATTGTGTGGTGGAATAATCTTAATAATGTGCTGCAGTGGAGAACTAATGAAGTAAAAGTGAAAAACAAAGTAAGGCACTCCTATCTGTAGGGCTATTACGTAAAAGATAGCCACCGAGTGTTTAACTGAGGTTAGTTGGTAACAGAAATCAGTTGACAACTAATGGATTGATATATTTGGTATTACGTACGTAGTGCTTATCATAGGATAGGACAGTGGATATCGTCCATAGGTCCACTGACATAGATCGACAATCACTGGTGTTATTGACAGGTTATGTGGCTAAATCAAAGACTATTGCGTTTTCTATGGAATCATACTACATTTAGCAATGTTTTTAATAGGGGGGTTATAGTATAGGTTAGCAACTTTTATGCGCGCCACTTTTTTAAAGTTTTGACTTTGGTTCTCAGTGCACGTGCAGAAACCGTGGTTTTCAGGGGTTATTTATTACATAGAAGAAGTTGTGGTGATAAAGGCGAGGAACTACTCGTAACTCCGATGATTTATTTTACCACTTAGCTAAGTTAGTAATTACAAAATTTATAGATAATAAATGTTTTATGTTTTCGTATTTTAGATGGCTCTTAGGATAAATATATCTTTAAGACAAATAATTTTAATAGTTTAATTTGCCGTGGGAAACCGGGAATTTACGTTAGGTCGCTTCACCGGTGGACTTCAAGAGTTCAGACTAGCCAAACCGCTCAAAGAGCATGAGAGTCCATCCATAGCAGAAGGCTGTACTAAAACAGAGCAAGCTGATCGATGGCGCCGAGTAAGCTCTATATTTTTAGTCTAAGTCAGTATCTAATTCTAATCAGTATTTGAAAATTTTCCTAAATGACTTCATCACAGTAATACTATGTTTTTAATGGGTCAATACGATCGTCAACAAAATCAACGTGTTAGATCCTCAGCCCATTTATTTTCCATTGTTTCTCGGCATATCTCATGCATATTCCAATAAAAAAGCTTGAGTCATTATTAGCAGAGTGCTTTATTTATTTAACAAACTCCATTCGATTGCTTGCTGAGTGATATCCATCATCAACCATCCAACCACTTAAAATTAAAATAGGTTCATTATAACTAGTAATTAAGTTGTATTTTACGAACGTTTTGACTTCGTAGGTTAATAGTGACTATCACTGTTTTTCCAATAAACACTGCTCATAGGTAGTTTCTATCAATGGCCACTTGACAGCTTCGGTGATCAACGATTTTGATATCCACTGAGCTTACATAATACGAAAATCAGTTAATCGATACATAAACAGCTGTCAAAAGTTGGACAGTGGATATGCCAGTGCCTATCAGCACGGTATATAGATGTACAGTATTTTATCTACATACTGGAGCACCCGCATCGACACACACATGCATACACGTCATTTAAACGGCCGCTTGGGCAGACTTGGGCAAACAAACCTACGAAGTGCCACCACGTGCGCCGCGAGCCGGTACGCTGTCAAAGACAGACTTTTAAAATGCAGATAAATATCATTGAATAAATAAAGTAGGTTTTATGAATTACTAGTGGTTCCCCGCAACTTCGCCCGCAAGAGTTGGATTTTCCATATAAACTTTAATCCCCCATTTCACCCCCTTAATGATTTTATATCGCGACAAAATGTAGCCTATATGTCCTTTCCAGGGTCTCGAAGTGTCTCCATACCAAATTTCATCTCAATTGGTTTAAGCGTGAAGAGGTAACAGACAGACAGACAAACACTTTCGCATTTATAATATTAATATGGATGTATGAAATCATCTTAATTTCAGATGACAGCTGTCAAAATTGAAACAGCCATAACTCGGAAACTATCCACCCAAGACTACTGGTGTGTAGGGACAAATCGTCGGGCTCGACGAGATCTTAGTTTTGGATGACAGCTGTCAAAATCGAAATGGCCATAACTCGGAAACTACCCACCCTAGACTACTAGTGTGTAGGGACAAATCGTAGGGGTCGACGTGATATTCATTTCGGATGACAGCTGTCAAACTGATCATAATTATTTCTCTTTAATTTAAAATATGTTTAATTCCTAAACCTAAAACAATGCTCAATAAAAATCTACTTTTTGTGTACCAATCCTAGCGCTCCGACCAGCAGTAGGTTCCAATTTCAAAAATACAGCTAAGTTACACTACTGTATGAAAACAAATCTCTCTATTGTGCTATCAATGCCTATCAGCATATCCACCGGCGATGACGTCATTTTAGTTAGAAACTCGAAAACCATGTTTTGACAGTTTTCAGTTAGACACTAAGGCAAAGTGATAATCACTTTGATTTTCAAATGAGATACGTAATAGCCCTACAGGATCCGGTTCGTTTTCCCGCTCAAAATTTCCTAGAGAGCATTGAAATGTGAACCATCCTCGCATTTCAATGAGTTAGGTTAGTTCATAGTTTAGTGTAGTTGTGTAAGTGTTTATGAAGTAGTACTGAAGAAAATAAAGAAAAATTATAATATTATTATAACTTAATAAATATAGCCTGACCAGAAATATATGGGACCTGAATTGAGGGCGCTTCAAATCCACTTTATATGACAACACTCGGTATAATCATACTAGCGTAGATTGGCAACTGAACACAAAAAAACATATTTGTAATATGTTTTTTTGTGTTCAGTTGCCTTAAGCCTGCTGCCTAATGATAACAGATTCTACGATAAAAAAAAACACGACAGAACAACTAAAATTTTGAGCCGTCAGAAAATCCCTCATTAAATGGTGGCAACTGTCAATGTGGCGCTAGTAGCGCAAAGACCAATAACACATCTGTTTTTGTTACTGTAAATATCGGTATAATAAATACTTAATTTAAAAAAAATATTATTTTCAAATTGACTAGGTTTGTCAAAAACTATTTCTCTCTATTTTTTACATAACTATCTCTTTCTTATTTGTACGTGAACGAATACCTACCTGCATCACATAACCTATAATATTCGTAAAGTAATTTTTTGCGTTTTAATAAACCTTTAAAGAGAACAGACTACCCAAAGCCTGATTTTTTTGTTACAAGACCAAGTGGGATACATGTTCCAAATCAGGGCCCGTACTATCAGCAAAACAACTATCCTTCGAATTGCTAACAATCCGAAAAACATCCTGCTTAAGGATGGCTAAAACTCGTACCATGAGCTCTTAAGAAAAGGCCTCACGGTGACAAGATGAAAGATCGAGATGGAGCTATACATTAACATATGTCTATTTCGTTTGAATGTTAAGATGCCAAACGTTGAGACACTGATGATAATTATGTATTAGATATAGGTAAGTAAGGAGTATGAAGTAAGGAGGTCTAAAATATATATTTTTTGCACTTAAGAATAAATAAGTAATAAAAATAGGGAATTATTTTTTTCGTCACCTAGTTTCTTGACATATTTAATGTCGGTAGGTAATTTTCAATAGTGCAACCAATACATACAATACATTCTATTTAGAAACAGTATATACTTTGCTGGTTTTTCATGCGAATAAAATAGTTCTATAGCATTAGGAAGAAAGGAAAAAGGAATTATTAACTTGGTACATACATTAGGTAGATGAAATCCTACACTAAAGTCGTAAGAAGAATTAAATACATAAAATTATTATGAAGTACCTAAATATGTGTGGGTAGGTAGGTTAGCAAAGACTAGATATGTGTACTGATGCAATAAATACCTAAATTATTGATTTTGTGGAAAGATTGAAAGTTTAATCAGTAATAATCTCTGCTCGTTGGGACAAAGTTTTCGCATAAAGAAAATAGGTAGGTAGTTACTGCCTAGGAAAATGAATATTCACATCTTAGAACCTAAGGCTGCAGGTGTAGCCTATATAATGGTTTTATTGCAATTTAGGTACCTGCGTTATAATTTTACTTATAATTACACAATGAAGTCACTTTATCAAAAATAATTTTAAAATAGTCATCAGGCTTCTACGGAGAAATCAAGAAATCGAACTTCATTAGATTAATGTTCACATCTCGTAGATATTTCTTCAATTTTGCATTCAAAAATCTCACATTAGTTAATTCGTTGTATTGTTAACATTTCACATTTCGTAAATGAATCCTAAAATTAACTTATGAGACAAGATTTAATCATAACAATTTTGAAAAAGCTACTCGATGGGTAACTTTTTTATGATAGCTTATCTGACATTTATGGCGGGCAAACTGACACTAGATTGATTTCAGATGGAGTGTCATAGTACGAAATTGCATACAAAAAAAAGGTGACAGGATAAACTAACTTCCTCGCTGCGGGCCTGCTTATTTTCGGGCTCATGGTACGAATTATAGGAACTATCCTGGTTTAGCGATTGCATTGTTTCCGATGGTAAGGTTCCAGGAAATTGACAAGAAATCATCACAAATAAGATTTTTTATGGAATAATCAGCCATAAGGTTGGACTGATTATGAAAACACAAATCTAGAATATTCCCGTGGTCTGTGCAGAAACTTTACATTGAAAAATCTGTGTCTTTTTAAGCACTTATTACATTATCCTATTTTTGTAGTCAATAATGAACCCATTGTAATCATCATGGGGTATTTTATTATCTGTATCCGTCCGTCTGTCTATCTGTCCACACACTGCCAAGAGTGTGGCTTTTAAAAGCTGTTTGGCACACACAAACACACCTCCTCTGTACGTATTAAAAAATGTTTTTAAAGGCGATGATTCACGGAGTAAAATCTATCGCATGCGTCACAGACCACACAACCTAAAGACCACGCTTTTATCAACTCTAATACGAAAACAAAATCGCCAAAAGTTGGTGGGGTGCGGGGAGAGGTTTCCTAGTTCTTATTGGCTCATACAAGGAGACGTCAAAATTGACAATGGCAGTGATAGCTCACTAGTGATGGGCAAGACATCTCTTGATATCGATACCCGAGTTAAAAAAAAAAGTAGGACAATATTAAGGAGCTTTAAATTAATTCATTTAAAAAACACACGCACAACCGATTTCCGATAAATAGCAATTAAAAAAACTGCAGTGGGCAAAGGTCAATCGCAGGAGATCTCACGTTATTTAGCTACTTTTCATAATTTAGCGGTTTCAGTAAAACAAGTTACCTATCTCACTCAACATCATTTTGTTAAGTGTATAAAAACTTTAAAAAATGGCAATCGGTACGCAATGTGAAGTTTGATATATTTATTTAAAAAAGGGTTAGTTAAGTTGTTTGTTAGGGTTCCGTAATCCGACAAGGAACCCTTATAAGATCGTTCAGTCCGTCCGTCCTAGTCTGTCACAGCAGAATATCTTCTACGTTTATGGACTGATTTGCATGTAACTAGGTTCGAGGATACTTCACATATAGATTTCATTTTTAAAAATACAAAAAATTAAAAGTACCCCCTTTTAAGGGTACGTAATACGTACACGTATTCGCTATACTTACCTATATCACGGTTTCGAATATCTGAGTGGGGCGGAAGAAAAGTTACACACAACGAAATGTACCTACCTACCAAAATTATTAATTGTACCTACGTATTTTTAATATGAACCTGCTTTACTAGTAGTTATCCGAACATTTTACTGTTGCTCTGGCACACATTGTAAATAATTCTAATTTACTTTAAATTTTATTGTGCCTAATCCACAAACATAAAAAATAAAGTCTGAACATTAAAAGGGGAAAATGGCGACGTTTCACATCGGAGGCCTAGAGTCTTGGCCCAAGACAATTTGGGTCGCTGAGCCATCGGAGTAAGTAATTAAGTAAGAACATTATACTTATATAACGTAGGTACTTTTATTTGTATGAAAAATACAAAACTAGGTACTAACTAAACATAGTAAGTATACACAGCTCCAAATTGGTTAACTGACTAGGTAGATACTAAAAACTAAAAATTCATCATTAATTAACATAAAACACCGGTCTGTGTTTGTTTACTATCAACTAAAGCTACAATCGCAAATTTAAACAATGGTATTATCCAGTCGAAACGTAATCAACGAAACAAACGTAAAAAATCAACAACCACATTATTCTAAACATTACTACTACATAAATGCACGATTTCATCACTTAATAAAAATAGTTTTGGCATTAGGTATAATTCTAATTGCATAAAGTTGAAACGAACATACAAGTAAGTCCTTAATATTTATCCAATTAGTCAAGATCATTATTTTCAATATCAATTTGAAACGATTTACTAACACCTTCTTCCATTAACTGTAACAACTTAGCGTACACAAGAGTTGGGGCATCTATTCCCCAAAGGAAATCGATATGATTGAATTCTTTTAGGGGCACAATGTAATGTTCTATCGGATTAGCCAATTGGACGTACAAATTCGTCACGTCCACATCACCTGACAACCAATCGTTCTCAGCGCTCAACAAAGCTATTGGTAATGTTACTTTATGCAGCGGATACTCAGGAGGAGTTGGTGATCCGTACTGCTTTATGTTTCCATCAGGCCCATAATCAAATCGTTGAAATCTTCCATCATTTCTGATTTCTTGTGCGTAATGAACCAAAGTTCTTGTCGAAGCACCTGCAGGTGTGTGCCCTAATATCATGGGCAAAAGGGTTCGGTTGAACTGCTTCACATCATGACCGCATAACACAAAAAGGGAATTCTCACAAATAAATTCTTCATAATGATTAACTTCGCAGGCATGTTTCGACAGCCATCTCAAGACAGCATTCTGAGGAAGAAACTCATTCGCTCCGAGGAGTTTCATTAAATATTCTATGTTGTTGCTATATTTCGCAAGCAGACGAATTGGACTCTTAATATCAGTCATGTGCGCTACAGGAGCTAAAGCAAAACCAGCTCTCAAAACTTTATTGTATTGTGTTTGAGTTGAAAGTAAAGCAAACAGTACAGTGGTTCCCATCGAATGACCGACATAGTTTATTTTGACATCCCAGCCTTTGATATCCATAATATAATCAATCACCGCGGGTAAGTCATGTTGGCTTATTTCGTGAAAAGTGAAATTCCAAAAAGCGAAACTGTCTACGTTATCTGAAACATGAGCACGGGAGTATGTGTTTCCACGAGCGTTAGCCATCCACACATCATAACCAGCCTCAGATAGAATGTAAGCAAGGCCTTTTTTAGGGCCTGCTATGATCCAGTCAGCAGAGCTTCCTAGCAGACCATGGTGAAGCAGCACGGTTTTCCGTGGAATTGTCCTCTGGGTAGAGTTTTTGGGAAAAGGTATTCTATGAACGGTGAGGATGTAGCCGTCGTCAGTGACGATAGTATGCGATTCAGATGTATAACCATTGCTTGCTATTATCTGGGGAGTCGTCATACGCACAGCTGGATCATCATCGATGCATTTGTTATCGATATCTTCAGGGGCAATCGTATCGAAAATTTTGTTATCATTCATTTGAGCTTGGTCAATGTAACCTTTGAACTTTCTTTTTATTCTCACTTGTGGGTCGGTTTCGGTTACTTTGTCTTCATCATCATCGATGCCGAGGTATGATGTTATTCTGTTTCGTACGTTTTCGACGTAGAAGTGTTTAAGGCTCTTGGTTTTTTCTCGTACATAGTTCCTGATTTCCGATGTTTTATTTGCGACGGCGTCGTAAATACTCGGGATTAACGGGGTGTGGCGGCAGTCGCTGAATTGTATAATAACAACGAACGTAAACACTATTAGTGGAAGCTTCATGTTTATGTCTGCGCGCGACTGAACTACGCGAGCCGCGTAAAACAACTGAACCGGCTGTGTCAAGTCCTATTTAATTTATCTCGCAGCCGCACCGAGACTGACCGACGAGAAAGGTCAAGGAGAAATGAGTAATATTATGAATGAATACCGTAAACAAGCAAGGAGTGCGCTTACATGATTATTTTGATAAACAATAAACATTGATTCGTTTACTTAAGTTCGTTAATTTATCTATCGTCGATTACTATAAACAGTTTACTGAAGGTACATACTTTTAAAATAGATAAGGAGGTATGCACTTTAAAATAAACGCTGTAATTCAGTTATGGCCTAATCTAGGAAAACAAGTATGTATCAGTTAAAAATATGAATTAGAATAGAATTTAATTAGGGGAAGGATCACCCTCTTGTAAGGTAGCCCTTCTATTTTTGTCTCTAATCTCTATTCACTAAGATATATTTCATCATCAAATTTAAGAGCTAGGCTCTTGTCGGTGGAGTTTTTTCCATTCCTCTCTGCTTTCCGCCCTTCTCTTAAGCTCTTGATACGACCCGACATTTATCTTTTCTTTTATTTGCTGCATGTAGCTTATTCTTGGTCTTCCTCGCGTTCGATAAGGTCAATTGGAAAATAATGATGGAAGTACTCAAAGAAGCTGGATTGGATTATAGAGACAGAAGGATTATTTATGAATTATATAAAAACCAAGAAACGGTAATAGAAGTAGGAGAGGAAAACGGAAAGGCAAAAATAAGACAGGGAGTTAGGCAGGGATGTCCACTTTCACCGCTAATTTTTAATTTATTCATAGAATGCGCAGAATAACGGAATCAAAAAAAGGGGGCGTCAAAATTAATGGGGAGATATATTTATAACGAGCATAATAGACTACATAGGTTCCTTAAACTTGTGTACGTACCAAATTGCATCAAATTATTTTTTCTGTAACGTAACCACAAAGCAGTTTCCAGAGTTTCCTGAAATCACAACGGTTTATGAACTTCGTTATAAATTGTAATGATCGCAGGTCAACGAGAAGTTCCCTTACAGGTTTCGATGCTCTTGGGATGAAAAATAGGTAGGTATAAGGCACAAAAACGAAACAGTCGTATTCGTATTTTTGTCTTTTGATTGCGTTTATACTAGAACTTGGATAATTTTGTTCCGGTAAGCTTAAATACTTGTGGCGCAGTGGCGGCAGCGCTTTGGTAGTGATACCAAAAGTTAAGCAACCCACGGCGCGGTCGTGATTGGATGGGTGACCATTCCGACCATTTAAGTGACGTCCATGACAAGCATCTCCGTGCTTCGGAAGACACGTTAAGCAGTTGGTCCCGGCTAATATCTGTGGTATTAGTCGTTAAGCCTAGTCAGAGGCCCTAGGGCGGCTTGATAACTTCTGACAGTAAGGTTTTTCACTTGCCTTACCCCTCTACCAATCCGCACTGAGCCCGCGTGGTGAAGTATGGCTCGTTCCTCCTCATAGTTGAGGTGAGGCCTTTTCCCAGCAGTGGGATCTAATAGGCTGACTTATAAGCTTAAATAATTCAATAATATTCTTCTGCTGATGTTTCATTGGATAGCAATGTCTACTTTATGGTTATGTTTACATACTATATGGTTTGCTTAGTTCGGGACTAGATCTTATGTTCTATATTTCTTTTCACAGGTTAAGAAAGACAAAGCCTAGACGCACAGTTTCGTCCTATGCTTAGATATTGTTCCAGAGGCATTCACATGTGAATCATCGTCATCGCAGTCTAGATCGACACCGCCTCTATTGCAACAGTCCACACCATCGACCTCTCTCCAACTAGATTTGACGCAATTAAGCTTCCTTAGCTGATGTCTAAATGCCCTAAGATGTATCTCTAAAGTTTTTTTAAATAAACAATTTAACCAACATTTTTTTATATTATATTTTTCATTTTACTAATTATTTTTGGAACAACCGACTTTTCTGAGTTTTTAACCGACTTAACAAAAGGAGGAGGTTATCAATTCGACTGTATGTTTTTTTTTTGTGGCTATGTTACCACCGCATATCTCAGTCAGTTGTGGACCGATTTGAAAAAAATATGTTTACCTAGAGGCTATACCTTCTAGTTGGTCTCATTTTGGCCAAGTCGAGATCTGATGATGGGATCTTGGTGTTATCAAGGGAAACCCTCAAAAGGCACGTATAGTGTTTTCGAACTAGTAATAGAAAAATAAATTTCTTTAAAAAAAATCCCGACTTCAAAACTGACTACAGTGCTAATTAAAAATAAATTAGAAACAAATTTAAACTGAAAAGTTCAAAATAATATTTAAATTACCTAACTATTCTACGAAATTATACAAGACTAGCGGTCCCCCGCGACTTCGTTCGCGTAAATTTAGGATTTCCTGTGGGCATTGTTAGGAGCGGAGTATTGTTTAAAACTGTGATATCTTATATTTTAAGATAAGAATCAAAACGCGTGTGAATAATATGAACATATTAATTATAACGGTCCCCCGCGACTTCGTCCGTGCTTTTTGATTTAACTGCTTCCCCGTTGATTTCTAGGTAGGTATCATGCATTTTGTAGCTCATACAAAGCGTTCCCCGAGAAATAAGCTATCTAACACAAAACTTTTTTTTCAAATCGGCTCAGCAGTTCCTGTGATTAGCATGTTTAAAAAAAAATCCTCCGTTTTTCCAGTTATAATGTGAGATATGGTGCAACCGACCCTAACCTCTTTATAATATTAGTATAGAAAAAATAGCAGTCCCCGAGGACTTCATGCGCACCTATTGATTTTACTCCATTCCTGAAAGACATAACGTGTTTTTTTTTAAATTACCTATCTTATAGCCTTGCTGGATACGTTGTAGCTTACACAAAGGTTTTTTTCAAAATTGGACCATGAATAGGTAATTCTGATCTGAGATAAGTGCATTCAAACAATCAATTAGACAAAAGTCAAGAAGAAATTAGCAATATTTAAGTACTATCCTGGTCACCACCGCCTTACCACGATGGCCAAAGAAAGAGCATTGCGTCTTGTCGTATTGTGTGTGCAAGCGACAAGAAGCACAAATTATAAAGAGTAGTGAGTGTAGTTAAGGCAGGCAGCAGAGACCTCTTTGCTTGAACTTCATTTCAACACATCGTACGACCTAGTAATTACCTATTTACTTATTTAGTTATTGGGAAAAACTCAGGCTGACCCTCGAGTTAAATACGTACAGCGCCATCTATATCTACATTATAATATTTTGTTGCATCTTGTAATTTCTATTCGGCTACATTATCCTGCACCCATTACAATTTTTCTACATGACTTATAAGTATAACTGGGGGAGAATACTTTTAGCCCAAATTTCACTTACAAAAATTAATCGACTGTGTCATCCGGTGGGACTCGAACCCACGTCCCTTCGCTATCCGGGTGAGTGCTCTTACCAACTAAGCTATGTGTAAAAACTTGCAAAATAATTGCTTAGGTTATAAAAATATAATGTTAGGCCACCTGATTCGACACGACAATTTTATTAAAACGATAATAGAAGGAAAAAGGAAGCGAGGAAGACCAAGAATAAGCTACATGCAGTAAATAAAAGAAAAGATAAATGTCGGGTCGTATCAGGAGGTTAAGAGAAGGGCGGAGAGCAGAGAGGAATGGAAAAAACTCCACCGACAAGAGCCTAGCTCTTAAATTTGATGATGATGATAAAAATATAATAAGATAAGCTGATTTCATCTTAACTGATGGTTAAATATTTGTAAAAATATTTCCATTGGATACATGCGGGTACATTCCCCAAGTATTACTACAGATACCCTACAGTTACACTATACAATACTTGTGGTCTCTTGTCCATAAGAAAACTATATATTCTTGATATAATCCTTAAGCGCCATAAATTATTACCATTAGATCAAAATGTTCTAGAAAAACGTAGAAAGGATATTGTCGCCCTATCTTGTTGTTCTCGAACTGTTTTTGCAAGAAGGCAATTCGATTGCCAGTCAGTGTATCTTTATAATAAAATAAATCGTAGACTAAATATCTATGTAATGCAATTGTTTACTTGTTAGAAAAAAAAAATACAATGGTTAAAAACATTATCATACGAGGACGTAGAAAACTTACTTACTAGGATATCTTAATAATTATTACTTCCTACTCTTATGTATAATATTAAATGGATACGACACACACACACACACACACACACACACACACACACACACACACACACACACACACACACACAACACACACACACACACACACACACACACACACACACACACACAAACACACACACACACACACACACACACACACACACACACACACACACACACACTAATATTCATGCTGACATATTTAAATTTAGTTAGTATTAAGTACCCTATGTTCAAGTACTATTAATGTACCATACATACTACCATCCGCAGTTTTATAAGTTCTATTGTTTAAACCGATTGGGAAGTAGCGAGACATTCCCACCACAAGTATCTCTGATTACTTACTGGGAAGCCTCGGCGTAAATATGTAACAAAGTTTTCTTGAATAAACAATTTTATTATTATTATTATTATAAGTATTGATGAAATCGAACGCCGGCTCACTGGGCGTAGCAAGCACTTGCGAAAATTTGTCGACTGACTAACGTCCTCCGTAGCTTAGTTGGTAAGAGCACTCGCCCGGTTAGCGAAGGGACGTGGGTTCGAGTCCCACCGGATGACACAGTCGATTAATTTTTGTAAGTGAAATTTGATTTAATTTCGTAAAAACTTGCAAAATAATTGCTTAAGTTATAAAAATATAATACTTTTGGCATTGAGTCCACCTTTTGTACACTGTTCTAAGTGCAATAAAGTTTTTAAATAAAAAATAAATCTATTGACGATATAGCAAAAGGCCAAGTTTGCTGCCGTCCTAACTTCGATACAATGTTATATTACTCGTTATAATTTTTTAATGGTATGTCCGATTTGAATAATTCAAAAAGTAATTTACAGGTACTGATATGGCCTTGAATATGACGTGATTTATTTGGATAAGGATTAATACCGACATACTGAAACTGTGGCTTTCTTTTTGCCGCCGCAAAAATTTCATATTTTTACCTAAAAAAGGAGTTATTGTGACTTAACTGTTATAGTTAGACATATGTTATCGCGGACTTTATTGTAGATAATGATGTCCTCTACAAAACTGCAGAACATTACTTTGCTCTATTGTCAATAGTTTTCGCAGCGTTCGCAATTTAATGATTTTCCTTTTACACCTTTGGTTACATAATAGAAATTTTCATACGGAACCCTTTTTTCATAATGTAATATAACCTATGTCCATCGCAGATAATGCAGGATTCTAATGGTGAAAGAACTTTTCAAATCGGTTCAGTAGTTTCGGAGCCTATTCGTTGCAAATAAACAAACAAACAAACAAATCTTTCCTCTTTATAATATTAGTATAGAAACCTATTTCCAATTTATTATCTTTTATTTTTTGGAGTCGGTGCCAGAAATTCTAATTCTAATGTTTTTTTGCAAGTAAGGACAGGATTAAACCATCTCTTGGCTGCTTAAAGTAGATAGAATATCTACAAGGTTTTTTTTTTTTGTTTAGTTTTTGGTTCTTTGCACGACTAGTGCATTCGCCACAACGGAGTGTCAAAAGGTAAGGAAACGATTATGGAAGGGAATGTTGGAAGGAACGGAACGTAATTTTGGGATAGGATCAGCTTAGGTTAGGTTACTATTGACCACAGATTAGTAAGAGTATGTCTAAAGACAGATAGGAAACGGCCCTTTTTGGGCGCCTGAGTTAGTGGAAAATTTTGACAGCTAGCGCATGACCGATGACAGTTGTTTTTTTTGATCATGGCTTCTCTGGCACAGATGATATCTTTGCTCACTAAATTAACGTGATCGTTATTTTTTGAATGATACCAAATTGGTGGTGATACATTCCAATACCCACAACACCAGTATCACTGTGTTTAGAAGCATCGCTGTAAACATGGTGCCAGTCTAACCAATTATTTTCAAGGGTAAAATTAAATTTAGCATTAGCATTCCTATCACTTTTTGAAATCCCTAAGTCAAAATGTATTATTGGAGCTAGAATAAGAGAATCATATTCAATACTAAAAATTGACAAATAATATGAAAGAGAGGAATCACTTAGGTGGAATAAAAATGAATATGGGATACCGTCTAAACCAGGTGCTGAATCATTGACATGAGAAAGTACACCTTTCAGTTCATACATACTAAAGGGAGAGGTAATTTTAGATTCGGTACTAGCACTTATATAAGGAGAAGCAAATATAATGTTGTAATATTCAGGGACAAAAGGGGGTGCAAGAGTATCCAAAAACTCCTCAGCAGTTTCATCCTGAAGTAAAATTTTCTTGGACTCTTTAAAAACTGATCTAAATCTACGGATGTTATTCCATACAGCAGATGGAGGGGTATCTGGGGATATAGAGGAACAGAATTTTTTCCATCCCTCACACTTCTTCTTTTTAAACAATTTGCGAGCACTGTTAATTAATTCCGATAAAATATTAAAATTAGCCATAGTAGAGTTCAATTTATAGTTTTTCTCCGCCTCTTTTCTATTTTTTATTGCTATAGTGCACTCGTGATCCCACCATGGCGGGGAAGGGACTTTCCTAGGACTAGTATTTTTGTATGGGAACACTTCACCAGCAGTCTCTATTAAAATTGAGGCGAGAGCTTCAGCACAAACAGTGGAATTGTTTTCACCTACTGAAGAAAGAGAAGCAATTTTTCTATCAACTTCTTCTTTATAAGTACTCCAACTGGCATTATAAAGGTTATGCTTTATTCGAGGAGAATGTGTGACTGTGTTTTTACCAAATGTAGTAGGGAAAGTAATAAGAACGGGGAAATGGTCACTACCATAAGTAGAAGAAAAAGTAGCCCAAGTAAGGGAAGAAGCTAGATTAGGGGAGCAGATAGAGAGATCCGGAGCACTTAATCCTTCATGAGGGGCAGTTCGTCGAGTAGGAGCACCTGTATTCAGTAGACATAAATGGTTTTTGTCTAATATGTCTAAAATTTTGTAGCCATAATAATCAGAACTAGAACTGCCCCACGATTGGTGGTGGGCGTTAAAATCACCCATTATAAGAATAGGTCTAGGAAGCTGGGATATGATTTGATCTAGTTCATTGTAAATAGAAGAAGTAGGATGAGGAATGTACACCGATACAAAAAAGATGTTATTTATTCTAATGGCTACAATAGAAAAGTCACTATTGTGCTGTGGGATTGGAATATGTGTGAAAGGAATTGAGCTATGTACTAGGAGGGCTACCCCAGCATAGCTATCAAAACGATCTTCTCTTATACAAGAGAAGCTCGGAATTTTGAAATGAGATTCTGGCCTAAGCCAGGTCTCTTGAATAGCAATAAGAAAAGGATGGATCTTATTTATTTGAAATATTAAGTCACTTTTTTTAGAATTAATACTGCGGCAATTCCACTGAATCACCTTTTCCGTTTTCAGTGTACTTTGACCTAACGAATTCTTTATTTATTTTGGCAGCGTGGGACGGTTCAGATATATAATTAGATTTATTTAGAGAGTTTATTAGTGTCAACATTAATTCTTTGATAGACATGTTATCCAGAGAATTATCTGGACTAGTATTAATGAGTGTACAGCCACTTTTAGTGATGGGCATATTATAATCCTTAATGATAGCTTCATGAGCCACTCTATCATAACCTTTGCTTCGTGGAGGAGGAGAACTGGGTTTTCGGAAAACAGTCTTTTTATATGACGTAATTGAATTATTGTTAGTATTTTTACTACTATTGTAATTGAAAGTGGGTCTGGGTTCATTGGCATGAAGTGGGGCGGAAATCAACACATCTGCATAAGACTTAGACAGAGTAGGGTGAAGTTTGATAGCCTCGGCATATGAAATGCATGTCTTTGCCATGGTTTCTTTAATTGCTCTCTGGCGAGTATACTCTGGGCATTTTTTGCTAGTAGCAAAGTGACTCCCAGAGCAAAGGCAGCAAGATACAGACTCCTCTTCCACAGAACAACTGTCACCAGAATGACTCTGGCCGCATTTGTAGCATTTAGGTGTAGATCTGCATTGTGATTTTATATGGCCATAACGGCAACAATTGAAACATTGAATTGTGGGGTAGATGTATAAATCTACAGGTAGGGAATTGTAGCACATATACACTCTCTTAGGCAGGACCTGTCCATCAAACGTTAGTACAACAGTTTCTATAGGTATAAATTCAGACTTTCCATTAGTGACAGTCTTTCTTTTTGAGCCTTCTAACCTTGATAATGTTCCCACATCCGATTGGGACTGAGATGTTAGCAATAATCTCATCATCTGTCCACTCTACAGGGACACCTCTCACTACCCCCATGCGGGTAACATTAAATATCGGAATAAATGCCTTATAATTTTTTGATTGTAAAACATTATTATCTATGAATGAGTTTGCATCTTCATAATTAGAGAATGATATTGAGACCCTATTTCTTCCAATCTTTTTTAAACTTCCATCAATAATATTTTTGATATTGTTTTTCTTAAGAAAATAACCAAAAGCAACAGGGTGAATATTGCCGGTTTCACTTGAGGGTGATGGTTCTTTTAGCACATGAACATTGTATGGGGCCGCATCAGAAGCCTGGTAAGTAAATCTACCAACAGTTGGACGGGAAGAATCATGTAAACTTGATGATTGGGGAGAGCTTGGACCTGGACTTGGCTTTGCTGAAGCTGACATAGGATTTCCTGAACATTTAAAACTATATTTATGAGATTGATCGCTATCACTAAAGTTATTACATTGACAGTCAGACTCATTAACAATGCCTAAAACTGAGGTTTTGTGTTGCTTCCTCTTTTTTTTATTGCAATGCTTGCACCTATGCGAGGTTTTTTTGCGTTTAGGAGCACTGTTATTTACTGAACTATCAGTGTCATGTTGTGATCCCTCCGCATCCATGCTCTCTCCATCGTAAGAAATATTTACATTATATGATACCTGAGGTCCCTGAGGAGACGATCCTCCACCAGGATCGTCAGGCTCATTCATCGTCAAAGTATAGGTAAAAACTTACCAAATATCAGGAAAAACTACTCACAAACTAATATAAATAAACAAACTAGATATTTAAATACTAATCTGATCCTATTTTAACTCTATTATATTATAAAATAAAATCACAAGAACGAAAAATCAACCGCGTCCCGCGACGTTTCCCGCGCTTTTTTTCTATCTACAAAATTGGCACCGACTCCAAAAAATAACAGATAATAAATTGGAAATAGGTTTAATATAGGTAGGAGAAATAAAGATACTGAAGACGTGGCTGTATAGACTTGATCCTTTGCCTAATCAGAATGGGTAAATTGAACTAAAAAAAAACTGTCTTGTCTACTAAAGTTTGTTTATTTGTTATTTTGTTTGTTTTCCTTTGTAAATCTTCATTCATCTGTTTTAGTTAAATAAATATGATCTCAGACTTTTCTAAAGAAAAAGTGTATTGGACGCGGAAAATGAATTTGAAATTGGTAAAATTTATACAGAGTAGACCTAACATATGGAATCCGAAGCACCCAAAATACACTTCAGTTGAATATAGGGATAGGACTTACGCTCAATTTGCATCAAAATACGGCGATGAGTTCACTGGTCAAGCCGTGAAAGAACGGTGGACAAATATAAGGTCAACATTTGCACATTATTTGCGAAAATTAAACGCTAGCCGTGCCAAGGATTGTGCAGAGGTTAGTTACCTTCCAAATCATAAAATAATATTGGATTGGTAGGATCTTTCATATCTAAATAAAGCTGGTCTTGAAGTAAATCAAAATAACCTAAACAAAAACCGTTATACACTCATGAACAAAAAAAGCAAATGAAAGTTAAATAAAGTTTTATGTTGCCTTGCCAAAAGCAACCCGTTAAACTTAACATTTATTCCTTAAATTACTAACTATTTACCTCGGTTTACATGTTACTTTTTACTATGTTTTCATTCCCCACAGGAATATAAAGTGAACTGGCATCTTTGGGATGCTTGCCAGTTTCTACTATCAGTCAACAAAAAAGGCCAAAATGAGGTATCAGATGAAGATGACAAAAAGGTTTACTGTTTATCTATCATTCATTGTAATCATAAAAAAGAACATTAGTGTATATGGTATTGAACTACTGACATAAGAAAATTCATTAATCAAGGTGGTGCACACGGACAAGATCATTCTTTTCTCATCCAAAGTAGTGCACAAGTTGTCACCTGATGTTCATTGCTTTTGTTTTTTTATAGGTTAGGTAAGGTTACTTTAGATCATAACAAGTCATACTAACCACCTTGTTATGATCTAGTTTTATAAACAAATCTCTTTTTTTTATTAGGACATGAGTGAGCGTCAAGAAGGTTGGATTAGCGAAGATAATATTGAAGAAGTTAGTCCACTAGAAGGTGACTTATGCAAAAGTATTGCTGATAATCTTGTCCACATTTTAAGAAGAAATCAGAATGATGACTTTGATGTCATGGCTTCTACCAAATATGGACATGTTGGAAGGGCTGTATCAAAAATCCTTTCTAAAATGAGTTCTTTTGATGCTGCCACTGCATCACACAAAATAATGGAAATTTTATTACTCTATGACAAGGATAATCCAGACAATCCTAACAATAAATTAGTTAAAACAGAGTAAAACTGATTTTATTAATTAATTAACCCCAACATCACAAATACCACAATACAGTGGTGTCTTCGCAATGGTCTCAAAAACAACTCAACGGATTTCATACGGTTTTCGTCTTTAAAATATCCTGAGGTACATTTCCACCTTTGTGGTTAATTCATCAAAGATTTCCACCTGTGCAAAACCCTTTGTTAGATAATGAATATTCATGGTGGGAAATAAGGTAATCTAATAATATAACTACAAACACAACCTAAAGACCACGCTTTTATCAACTCTATCGTGAGACTAGATGTTTTACTACACTTTCCATACCATTTTACTGAACAATACGGCATTTTTACCGCTTATTTTTTTTTCGGGAGCAAGGTCAATGTTGTTACTTTGTCTCGGCAGCGGAATGAGGAACGAAAGGGGGCGGGGCCGGCGTACTGTACTGCATAACCTAGGCGAACGCAAGTCCCCCGCAATGCGTGGTCTTTAGGTTGTGTGGTCTGTGAGTACAAACATTACTGAATAAAGGTAATTCACCTAAAATATAAAATTTTGCCTAATTTCCCTGGAATATATAAAACATTTTTTTTCGTATATTTCTGTTCCATTTATGAAAGAATAGGGAAATCTGTACTGAATTTTCTAAAAGGGGTGTCACAAAAAGTTGTAGAACAAAAGTTATAAGGTGATGAAATTTTGGTATCCAAGGAAATTAGAAAGAGGCCAATGAAATTATAAAACCACTCCAAGGAAATTATGAGCGGTCATGGAAATTAGAAAAAATCTTTTAATTATGCATTTTTTATTAATTAGTAAGTACAATTAGGTCAAAACTTAGCACAGATAATTATCTCAAAATTTAAAAAAACACTACATGATTGGTATTCAAGTGTCTGCTACACTTTTGGTGCAAGTTTTGCAGAGTTTCGTTTAAGTAGTTAGTGTAGTAGACAGTCTTTTTACCAGGACATATTCGGCTATATTCATCGCCGATAAAAAACTGTTGAATATCTAATCTTAATTTTTGAACTTCAGCTTTAGAAACAGTTTTCATTAACGGTCTAGTTTTATTCTTCTTATCAGCCTATTGCAGTCCACTGCTGGACATAGGCATCTCCAAGACTGCGCCAACTTTCACGGTCCTCCGTTTCTCGCATCCAGTTACCACCGGCCACTTTCCTCAGATCATCGGTCCACCTAGCAGGGGGCCGTCCAACACTACGTTTCCGAGACGTGGTCTCCACTCGAGAACCTTCCTACTCCAGCGCCAGTCGGTTCTGCGACAGATATGACCAGCCCACTGCCACTTCAGCTTACTGCACTTCTGAACGATATCTATGACATTCGTCTTTTGGCGGATGATATCGTTCCGGAATCTATCCCTTAGCGAGATCCCCAGCATAGACCATTCTAGCTTTTTCCAGCTTTCCAGCCAGCTTTACTGTCAAGTTCCACGTCTCGGCCCCGTAGGTCATGATAAGTAGGACGCACTGGTTATAAACCCTGCTCTGAAGACCTCCCAAATGTGGACGAAGGCTAAGTTGCGGGGGCTCTCAAACTGCATAGCAATGGGAAGGCTCCCGGCGAAGACGGCATTACATCCGAGCTCCTGAAGGCAGAAGGAGCTCATGAGGATCTTCAATGCCGTCAATGCAATTGGGACTACCCTGGAGGCGTGGAGTGGGAGCGTTGTGGCGCTGTTTTTCAAGAAAGGTGACAAGTCGCTCTTTAAAATCTACAGGCCAATCGCGCTCCTGAGTCACGTCTACAAGCTGTTCCATCTCGAGAGTCCTCGCAAATCGCCTCGCCACATGATTTGACGCCTTCCAGCCACCGGAAGAGGCCGGGTTTCGTAAAGGCTACAGTACCGTTGACCACATCCACAGTTATACAGAAGTCCAAAGAGTATAACCAGCCATTGTGTCTAGTTTTTGTGGACTATGAAACCTGGACTGTTTTGGAATCCTTGCAGCGATGCCAGTCGACTTGGCAGGTGCTGAGAGGCCTATATAATATGGCAACGATGTCCGCCCAAGTCCAAGGTCACAAGACAAGACCCATCCAGCTGCTCACAGGTAAATAAAACGCTGTAAATATAATATTTAAATATTCAAAATATTATAATATTAAAAGACAATATGGCTGAAGGAACAAGTAAATATTAAAATAAGAGTGTAATTCTCGTTGTGTGTGTATTTTTTTTTATAAACTTAGTTTAATAAACGAAACGTAGTAACTTCTTATATTTCGATTGGGAAAAAACACGTATTAGATTAACATTGACTCAATAAATAATGTTGTTTTATTGTAATATAATTTCCATGGTACTTCATAATTTCCTTGGCCAGTTTTGAGCCACGGAACACAAGGAAATTAGTGCCAAGGAGATTAGATTTATGCCTAAAAACCACCATATCCTAAAAAATATACAATCTTAATATTTAGTATTCAAAATGTAGGATCAACCCTACAAATACTATTGCTGTATTAACAAACACTTAACGAAATCCATTTTAAATCGACCAAAAAGCATCCATGGAAATTGACTCATTTATAAACAAAAGCCCATGGAGGGAGTTACTTACCCAACGGACGCGAAACCGATAAAAGGTGCATAAGTCCTGCCTCGATAGCCGCTCGCGGCAAACTGGCCGGCCGCCGAGAAACGGTGTTGTCCGTTAAATTCAAATATTTGTGCGTTTCGATCTACGCTGCTAGAAATATCGCCCCAAGGAAATTATACTTTTGACCCGGACAGTAACTAAATTACGTTTCCAATATTGGTTTTAGCCATGTGATATGAGTAGATATATTTTTTTATCAGGATTTTATCCTACAATCATATATATTGTCTTTTTGAAATGAAATAACAATACGATTAGATGCTATATGCCATCATTATGAAAAAAACAATAAATGGACACACCAAGGAAATTAGAATACTTAGTTTCGGTTACATTTTTTGTACATTAAAATTGTAGTTTATTATATTTAATAATCAAAAACAAATCAAAATTTAGAAATTTATTTCAATTAAATCATTTCCTACTTAAAGATATTAAGAAATGGTGAGTTCGCCGGTCCGGACATGAAAAAAACACTGTTATGGCGAATCACCCATAAAGTCTAATTTTAAAGATATAAATTATTTCGGTAATGACAAGTGTCGAAAAATCTCAAGGTTAACACGCCTTTAGCACTTATTATTACATCAGCCTATTTCTAGCTTCCTACGTGTAGTAATATCATTAGTAATATTGTTGGTTTGCCGGGACGGGAACCTAGCTCAAAAATTATTTGATGTAAATGTTGGGGGTGGCGCACAGTGGTCCCATATTTAAAAAAAATGGACACGGATGCTAGAGCCACCATACATTTTTTTTATTGTTAAAGCTGTATTAACTGATATCACTAATAATATTACTATCCTACCTCAACTATTTCTTAGTAAAAAAAAATATTTTTTTTTTGTATGGGAGCCAATACATTTTTATTAAATTTACAAAACCATAAAAGATCTCGATATGGCAATCACACATATTAATAAAGAAGTGATTCTGAGTACTTCAGTCAAAGGTACTAAGTTCTTATCTCTGCGTACTTCTGAGTTATAGTGGTTGGAATTATCGTATTTTCATCTCATTATCCTGAGCATAACTGTAGGCTTTTATGTTTATAATGCATGCTTATCCATCATATGACTAATCATTTAAGCTACTTAAATCTTGTTGTGCCTAACCGGTTGAGACGATGATTTTGCACATAAAAGCAAAAATTAGTATTTGGGTCAACGTTTTCTTGAGATATCTCTGTATCTTCATTTACTACTACGAAAGTGATCAATTGTTCAAGATCATTGCACTGGACTCAGGGAATAATTTTCTGCAGCAAACTTTGGTTTGATACGGGTGATATAAGGATCTGAGCTAATTAAAAAGTTGTGTATTAGGTAGGTATGTCTAAATTAGTTTAAACTCTACCAATTTTTGTGTACTTGCCAGTCTTACATTCCGGAAACCTTTATTTCGTGTTTCGGAAGCTTCTTCAGAAAGCATGCCTATGGGAATAAACAAAAAATTGGCACCACAGTAATACAGCACGAAAGTTTTTCACGGACTTTAAACTGTCTGCTAACATTATAGGCATTCACCCGGATTTAATAAAGAGATTTGCAGTTCTGATTGACATCAGCCTTTTCAGGGAATTTGCAAAGAAACTGCCCTATGTAAACTTATATCCATGCTATTACATGCCTTCAAGTGTCGACAAACTTTTGATTCATAATGCTGATATTAGTAAATTTTATTCTTTTATTCCCATAGGCATGCTTTCTGAAGAAGCTTTTCGATTCCGAAGCAGTAAATAAAGATTTTTGGTATGTTAGACTGGTTCAAACACGAAAAATTGGTAGAGTTCAAATAACGAACATAATACTCAATTTTTTAATTAGTTCAGAGCCTTACATCACCCGTATTTAAACAAAGTTTGCTCGATCGCAGAAACCATTATTTCCATAGGCCAGTGCGATGATTCTAAACAATGAATTACTTTCAGTGAAAAATAAAAAAACAGATATCTCAAAAAAATACGTTGACAACACTATCTTTGCTCTTAAGTGCAAAATTATCATCTTAAGCTGTTAGGGCCAATTTAAGATTTGGCTTTATTTATTTGTCATAATATGATGAATAAGCATGCATTGCATTATATATAAACATAAAAGCCTACAGTTATGCTAAGATAATGACATGAAAATACGATAATTCCAACCACTATAACTCAGAAGTACGTAGAGATAAGTAAATAGTATCTTTGACTGAAATACTGAGAATCACTCCTTTTCTAACATATGTGATTGCCATATCGAGATCTTTTATGGTTTTTGTAAATTTAATAAAAATGTATTGGCTCTAGCGTTGGGTTTACTCCCCAGAATATTTCCAACTGTTGGGTTTATTCCCAAATTCGGGGAAAGTATGCGGAATATTTCCAATTCGTCGGGAAAATAGGGAAAATACTCAAAAGTGCACTTAAAGTAATAAAATGCGAGAATTTTGATATTTTGACAATGGTTTTAGGCCTGTAGCACACCTTCACATAAAACCGTAACAGCGGGACCACGCTAGTTTTGCCTGTTTGTCAGTTTTATTTCACCAAACGTAAACGGCATGTTCTAATGCTTAGAAACCTAAACTAAACTACTAAACTCAGATAAACATCTGAGTCTCTCTTTCTTTGAGATTCGACGATCCTGTAGTATACTTCCTACTAATGTGTCCACGATGCCGCGAATCGGTGCAGAAATGTAGACGTTTAAGAAAGATTGGAGAAATCTCGACATAAACAAACAGGGTCATAGTAAAATCTCTACATTAGAAACGGCAGTTTGGCTTTTGTTAAGTTTGAATATTTGAGACAAGTAATAATAAAGTTAAATATTCGTTATTAAAAACAAAAAAATCAGAAAATAAAACGTGTAGGTTTGTTTTCTTCGAGGTGTCTAGGTGAATATAGTTCCGAGTGTGGTAAGTGAGCTATCAACGGAGTAGTAAAAGAAAGGCGCATCTTTTTTTATATTTTTTGTGTTTCCCGCCACCTAAATTAGTCAAATTAAATAGTCAAGAGTAGGATACTCGTATTATATTCACATTTCGTTAAAAAAACTTATTTTAATAACAAAAATTGAGTAATTAACCATAATTTAATTGTAAGAGAAATTTGATATAAAGGAAAATGCTGTTTAACCAAACTCAACGACAATTTATAAATAAAATGTTTTTATTCAATATAATATAACTCCTCCCCTGGCTCGAACACATGCGGAGATCCTCCTGGGCATGCTGAGGATCAAGTAATCCAGCATTTCTTGGGGTAACCTGTCCCATTCTTGAATAGCGGTTTCCCTGAGGTGTGGCACTGTCTGGGGACGTGGCTCGTCAGCCACGTCCAACGTTCCAAACAGCTCGCTTAAGAGCATCCCATGCGTGCTCTTTTGGTTTTAAGTCAGGCGAGCCGGCAGGCCAGTCTAACCTTGTGATGTCGTCTTCTCGGAGAGCAGCATAGACTCGTTGAGCTCGATGTGCAGGCGCATTATCATCGACCAGTACAAATTGGTGCCCATGGTTTACTCGGAATGGTCTGACAATTCCATCAATAGCAACTGCTTTATACATGTCTGCTGTCATGAATCCTCGATACGGGATCAAAGGTGGTCTAGCTCCAATCATAATACCACCCTCAAAAGACACCGATTTCCCGCCTTGCTGAACTGTTCCTGTGGCAGTTTTTTGCCTTTCACGGTCTCCTGGTATTCTCCAGACACGGACACGTCGGTTATCTGGATGAGTACTGATTCGCGATTCGTCAACGAAGAGACAGTTTTGCCAAATGTTTTCTTCTCCATCTTCTTCATTCTGCCGAAGCCTAGCCCACTCCAATCTCTGTCGTTGACGTTGCCGGGAATTCAGAGGCGCTCGCCAAGACCTCCGTGCTCGTAATCCAGCCTGGTGCAAGCAATTCCGAATGGTCTAAGTGCTAACTTCAAGCCGAGAGGCGGCCCGAACTTCTGCTTTTATTTTAGTAGCGTTGATTGTTGGGTCACGGGCTGCCAGCAATCTAATATAGCGCTTTTGGGCAGGAGTCAAAACAGTTGGGCGACCACTGCGGGGTCGGTCAACTAAATTACTCACCTCTGCAACGTGGTCACGACACAGGATTGAGATATAGCAAGTCTGCGTGCTATATCTCTCGTGCTGTATCCTCCTTCCCTTAAAGTTACTATTCTTGCTTGTAAAACTTCTGATAATCCTCTTGGCATTTTTTCAATCACAACTTTTTGCGAAAAAATATTTAAAATCCGTCAAAATTGACTAAATCAGATTTCTGAGTGAGCGTAATCTATGACTGAAAGCCTTTTTATATGGAAAAACAATTGACCTGTTTTATTGTTCTGTATTCTAATTGTATATTTTTAAATAAAGAATCTTAAAAGAAGAAGAAATCACAATATAATCTACCGTAGCAAAAAAGATTTCGATTTTTCAGTGATCGTAAACTTTTTTTGATGTGTGTATTTAAAAACTATACTGAATTTACCAATTAAGTTCTTTTTTACATTTTTAAGTAAGATATCTTACCACTTTGGAAGTATTTTCTTTATAAAAAAATAATATTGCGAGATTTGTCCGCAGTTGGAATTAAGTTTTTAACTTGTTATCAAATCAGATACTTTGTAATATCTTGTTCACTTTTGAACCTATAGAAAAAAAACTAAATGAATGTGTCTTAAAATAAAACAAGCAGCTTTCGAGTTTACAAGCAAAAATATAAAAAAGAGGCGCCTTTCTTTTACTATTCCGTTGATAGCTCACTTACCACACTCGAGACTTTGAGTATGTTCACCTAGACACCTAGAAGAAAACAAACCTACACGTTTTATATTCTGAATTTCTTGTTTTTAATAACGAAGATTTAACTTTATTATCACTTGTCTCAAATATTCAAACTTAAAAGAAGCCAAACTGCCGTTTCTAATGTAGAGATTTTACTATAACCCTGTTTCTTTACGTCGAAATTTCTCCAATCCTTCTCAAACGTCGACATTTCTGCACCCATTCGCGACATCGTGGGCACAATAATAGGAAGTATACTACACGATCGTCGAATCTCAAATAAAAAAAGACTCAGATAAATCTAAGCATTAGAACATGCAGTTTACGTTTGGTGTAATAAAACTGAAAAACAGGCAAAATTAGCGTGGTTCCGCTGTTATGGTTTATGTAAGGGTGTGCTACAGGCGTAAAACCATTGTTACAGTAGCTAAATTCTCGCATTTTATTATTTAAAGTCCACTTTTGAGTATTTTCCCGCCGAATTGGAATATTTCCCAATCTTTCCGTTTTTTCCCATACTTTCCCGTATTTTTCTTTTCCATCCCAATTTTTTCTTTCCCTTGCCCATCGCTAATTGGCTCCCAAATAAAAAATATTTTTTTTACTAAGAAATAGTTGAGGTAGGATAGTAATATTTTTTCGTGATATTAGTTAACACAGCCTTAACTAATAAAAACGTATGGTGGCTCTAGCATCAGTGTCCATTTTTTATAAATATGGGACCACTGTGTGGCGTGGCGTTTATAGAGAAAATTTTAAAACTTGCTAATTCCAATGCTTATGAGATGACTAGGCTTTACAATCATTGGTTTCTAAACCACGAGAAGAAATAAGTCAACGTGATTGGCAGTGTCATTTTTGGTGACATTGACAGATTTTTCGTGGCGGGTTGTGTAAAATAAATAATAATAGGTAGTATTTTTTGATCCTAAACAATTAATAAAATTGCATATTTTTATAATTTCTATTATAAAGCAAAAGGACAGTACCATGTTTAATTTGAGTGACTTCAAGCACACATTGGGTAGTGATAAGAACAAACACCAAAACACCGACTTTTTAACCCTATTAACTCGTAAATGGGATGAAATACATGAAACAAATGGTGTATTCCGATACAAAATTGACAAACTTCAAGAAAAAGTCGTCAATGGTTACTTATTACAGGTATTTAATGCAAAGTTCTTTTGAAATAGTTTGAAATTGCGTTAGATAGGTCTTTTAGTCTCAGAATTTATTTACATTATAAGTTATTTACATACCAACACGCATCAACTTTTACTAATAATATGCTAAGTGTTTCGTGTAGTTGAATCCAGATAGAAGCTGCAAGAGAAGAACGCCGGAGCAAATTGATAACATTTGCCAACCGTTCGATGGCGCCAAATTTAATTTTACGAAAGTGTCGATACAAGAAATCTTATTGACACTAAAAAACTGTGAAGGTGGTTATTTTTATCTGCATTATATTATTTTAATTTTTTTTTCAACAAATTTCTTACTGTTACAACAAACAAATAACCTCAAATTAATATTCTTTTCAGATGATACAAATATACACCGTATTATAGTAAATGTAAGCCCAGTATCCAGGTACCACAGCCTCATATGTCCATCAGTTGAGAAATGTTTACCTCAAATTGGTACTGAAGAAAGCTTGGAGTTGATTATTCAACTAATGTTACTAGTAAAAGACCAGTAAGCTATTTGTTACCTTATTTGTGTATCACAAGGTCCTGTATGTATTGATTTTATTTTCCAGCACTCTGAAGTTTACAGAGACTATTAAGAGGCAAAAACTACCCATGTCTTTTCAGTGCTTTCCGTATTGGATTCAATAGTCTTTGTGGGCTTGCATCCGTAAATCATTTGCATTACCACATTTTAGTGGAAAATCATGTTTTACCAGTAGAAACTGCTGTAAGTACATAATTGAACTGTTCATTAAAACAAACATGAAATTGTTTATTTCATTCTGAATTATTCCTACTATTTTTAAGACATTTATTTTCCTTTGTATTATTATTAAATTAATAAAACTCTGTAGTGTCTTACTGCAGGGCAATGGCCTCCCTACTTTTTAGGTCAGTCTTATTATTTGTTCACTTCAGACTTTATTTCTTTCAGAAATGCATTCACTTACATGGGCCAGTGTACTGCCTCACCGAAGATTATCCCATCCCCGGCTTTTGCTTCGAAATATGCCCTGACAATTCAATCACAAAGATTTCAACAGAAATATACAGACTCGTAGAAATTTTCCTGAAGAAATCTATAGCTCACAATATCTTTGTTACCAGAGGGGCTAGTGTTAAAGGCAGTGAAGGTGAGGTCATACGATTCCTCATTTGGCCTAGAAGAAGTACTTCAGGGGTGAAACAAATGAATGCTTTTAATGTGGCCTTGCTGGAACTAAGTGGATGGTTCCCTATTTATAGTAAGTAAAAAAAAAACCCATCAACTTCACTACATAAACGGGATTTATTGCAACTAATTAATACTTTTTAAAAGGCAAATTTGTATTTACCTTCCCGACGTTTCGATTCGGTTGCACGAATCATGGTCGCGGGTTGACTGTAGTAGCTCGGCGTCGTCTGCTCGTGCGCGTTGAAATATTTTCTTCTACCCGCACACTTTGATTATTTGTTGAACTTGTACAGTCAGCTCGACAAACTACACTAACAGTATCCAGGTTTCTTGTTGACGGCATAATACGCGATTTGCATTTTGTTATCACTGGATTCCATGTTGATGACAAATGAAAACCATCATCCCAATTGAAATTTTTATATTTCTTAATTTCAATTGCTTCACGTATTATTCTTGAATGATAATAACGTTCAGTGGAGAGGATCTTTGGGTCATGTAGCTCCATCCAGTGATTAGCGCCTGAGTTGAGCAAATGTTCAGCTATCGCAGATTTGCCCGTCTGTAGATTTTTTACAGCTGCAATGTGTTCTTTGACTCTTTCAGCGATTAATCGCTTCGTCTGCCCAATATAGGAACTACCACAGCTGCAATCTATCTTATAAACACCCGGCTTCTGAGAGGTATCACATCCTTTGGTGAACGTAGGTATTTTGTTACTTTTGACAACGGACTATATATAGTCTTAATGGAGTATTTGTGGAGTAATGTTCCAATTTTATCCGTTATCCCTTTCACATATGGGAGAAAAGCAGGTTCTCTGTTCACCATTGCTTGTTTTTCTCTCTTGGGCCTCTTTTCCATTTGTCTTTTGTTCAAACTGTAACCGTTCCTTTCTAATACCACCATTACATGGTTAAGTTCTCCTTCCAGATGTTCAGGGTCACATAAGTTATGCGCTCTATTACCCAATGAGGATACCACAGATGTGAAGAGGCATGCAGATATCTGTCTGTGTGAGTTGGTTTTCGGAAAAAGAGTGGGCCAAAGTTCCATTCGGTCTCACTGGCATATGCACATCAAGAAAAGCCATAGATCTATTATGTTCCATTTCATAGGTAAACTTTATCTTTGGATGAATTGAATTAAGGTGTTCTAAATATTGTTCCACTACTGATTGGTTTCCGTTAATGATGCAGAATATATCATCGACATATCTCTTCCATAACTTTATAACATCGGGACCAGTTGATAAAGCTCTTTGTTCAAAATGTTCCATCCAGATATTGGCAATCACTGGTGCTACTGGACTCCCCATAGCTACACCATCGATCTGGAGGTAATATTGGTCACGATATAAAAGATAATTACCGTCCAAGTAAATTTGCCTTTTAAAAAGTATTAATTATAAGTCAAATTTGCCTTTTAAAAAGTATTAATTATAAGTCAAATTTGCCTTTTAAAAAGCATTAATTATAAGTCAAATTTGCCTTTTAAAAAGTATTAATTAGTTGCAATAAATCCCGTTTGTGTAGTGAAGTGTATGTTTAGAAATGCAACAACAAAGTTTGAAATCCTATAAAACCCATCAATGTGAAAAAAAATATTGACTCTGTGTTGCCTACATTAAAACTGAAGCACCAAAGTAAGCCAGTCATCGTCGTAAATACATGATCTTCTCACGCACACACTCACACCAAAGTAAGCTGATCAGCCGCCATTGTAGCCCTATGATCTCACACACACAGGCTTGAACCCTGCTTCACTTTTTAGTATCGCGGTACGGAGTCTTATATTTTTTTCAAGTCGATGAGCATTTTCCATTTGCATTGGTATATATTTTTCTGTGTTCAACACTGAATCATTATTTTTTCTAACTAAATTTGAATACCATATATATATATAGATATTTTGTAATTGAAATTAAATTGACAACCATTTAAAAATAATCACACTTGTTCATTGAGCTATTATTACTACGTTAATAGCTCAATGCACTTGTTGAAAGCTTGTACAGAAGCATTGAGCTATTATTAGTAGTAATAATAGCTCAATGTACAGAAGCCACTTAGGACCTATATGAAATTTTGTATACTGTCTATTTTGATGTGATTCATTGCTTTATCAGTTGTCTGTGTCATTACAACTTTAATATTAACATGTAGGATTTTAGATCGCTCCCCTGTGACCTTTGTAATATGACATGTTTCATATCCTGCTTTATTGTTTACAACTACTTTATTGTATCAACAAATGACTCACACGATACCAAATAATGATAATATGCTGTTGTGGCTTTTGATTGACCCATGAGCAATAGTTTATGTAACGATAAGTAATAATTATAACATGAGTCAGATCTAGAGTCACATCATCAAAATTATGTTAATTCTGAGTCTGACTCAGCTTAATCATGCTTTTATTTCTACCTAAAAATATTTACTTACGTTATTAACCTTCTTAATATTAATTGTTGTCAACCCGCCCGCGGGTCTTATGGGGTTTGACAGGTATATCATCATTACATAAAAATAAATTTACCTGCCACATCTATCTTTTTGTATGTCTGTCTGTACTCTGTACACATGTCTGTCTTTTATGAATAACTTACTATATCCATAAATTATTGTTTTTAAGTGATAAGCATTCACTTTGCAATCTAAATATAATATACTAAACTATATTGCACTTGAAAAAATGACCACCAGAGGTGGGAATCGAATCCGCGTCCCTCGCATATGGCGTTAGCAGAGCCTGTCGAAATTTTCAAGTGCTTCTTAACGCTGTTATGCCGCGTTGCTTTGCACTCAAAAGAAATACTATTGCAAATATTTGACAGTCGAAAGATTGAAGAAGAAGTTTGCCGCCTCTGGTGGTCATTCTTTCAAGTGCAATAATATATATTTACTATACCCATGCGATGCTGGAGCGGCTCCCTAGTTACGTACCTGTCTTAACTGATGTTATGGCATGATCGAAAACAATATCTTTACATTTGCTTAGGTACACACAGCCGTACTTCAGACTACCCTACTTTGACCTGAAGACAGCCTCTTTTCCCTACGTAATAAAAGCTGATTTCGTAGTTCAAATGGGTAATCTGACGTGCTCCCGACTGTACCTACCTACTTTATTAAATAACTAAGCTTTTTTGTTTAGGTGCTGATGAATTCGAGAATATTCAATCTGCAGACCTAGAAAATGAACTGAAGAAGTGGAGAATTGACAACTTTGAGGAGCTATGTAAGGAAATAAAATTATTATATTAATTGTTGTAGTTTATGTATTAGATAAATTAGGGCTTACCACAGAATAAATAATAGTACAAGGTACATTGTACAAGCTTACTTAACTAAAGTTCAGTATTAGGCGACCAATGTAACTTACGAATTTCTGAACAGTGTATTTGCTATGTTGAATTAAGAGGAGTATTACGTTTGCAATGAATACAACTGCTGTGACTTCGTAAATATGTATATGTGTCAATTTTGTCGACCGTCTTGGTGTAGTAGTTCGCGCCCCGGACTTCTAAACCATGCGGTTGCGGGTTCGAATCCCGCAAGGGGCAAATGTTTGTGTGATGAGCATGAGCATTTGTACCTAAGTCATGGATGTTTATCAATGTATGTCTATCCGTTATCCTAGTCACCATAGCACAAGCTCACGCTTAGTTTGGGGCTAGGTAATTGGTGTGTTGAAACTATTTATTTATGTACTCATTGTTTTTACCAAAGTCATAGTGTAAAGAAGTATTTATTTAAAGGGAAACTAAAAGGTTTTATAAGTTACCTTTAGTTTAAGTTTTATAATAAGCAATCGAAGGCAGGTTAATAACTGCCTTAGGGCGCGGGTCTACTGATGCGGAGCTTGGCGAAGTGAAGCGGAGAAGAGCAGTGAAAAGTAGCAAGTATTTCCATTAAAGTGAAGTAACATGAAGTGGTGAATTCGAGCAGTGTGATTGGTCACGGTCCGCTATGTGCCCACCGCTCGCCACCGTATATATTTTATTTATAAATCCGTTCAGCTTCGCTCCGCTCCACTTACACTGTTTCCAATGACGCGGAGTGGAGATTTCGATCACCGTGATGGGGCAATTCAAAGTCTGCTCCGCGTCAGTGGAAACGCACCCTAAGGTCCGGATTCAAAATGTATTTTCATACATTTGACAATTGAGCGGGTTCGAGCGGAGAGGTGCTGTGTGCCGAACATATTCAAACTCTGCACAAATCTCTCCTTTGGTAGGAAACCACCCCTAGGGTACTTTTCTACTGGACGGAGTGGAGCGGAGCGGACCGTAAATCGGTTTAGCTTTGTTGTACCTACCTTAGCTTTCTAATAAAGATCAGGCGCAGGACCAACGGCTTAACGTGCTTTCCGAGGCACGGGGTTATGTCGGACTGCCGTCTCACCAAATTATGAGAGTAAAGGAACAGAGAGTGCACATGTGTATTGCGCACACACTTGTGCACTATAATATGTCCCGCGCAGTTGGCTAATCTCTGTTAAGATGGGCCGCCGTAGTCGAAATTCAGCAAGGAGGACATTATTATCTAATAAAAATGTTCATGCATGGAAAAGTTAATTTGTTTTTCTATATAATTATTTGGGCGTTTCATAATTAAACCAAACCTCTAAAATATTGCTCGTCATCAGAAAGTGCACCATGCTCGAAAAAATCTAACTAAGTGCACGCGCGCAGCATGTGAAGGGTTAGGTTAAAGTGCGTTTCCATTTAGGCGGAATGGAGCGGAGAAAAGCAGTGAAAAGTGGAAGGAAAGCCGTTGGCCAATGCCAATCAGAGTGCGTTTTGACTGACGCGAGCTTGCGAGAAATCTCACGGTCCGCGTAAGTGGAATGAAGCGAGAGGTTTGGTTCAGTTATAAATTGCTCAAATGATATAAAAAAAAAAAAAATGCTTTTCCATGCATTGACATTTTTATTAGATAGGTAAGGGAGGAAACATTAAAACGAAAACGATTCAATCATATAGAAAACAGTACAATTATATTAACCGTAACAATTTACTCAGTTCACAATAAATAGCAAATCAAATACCAAGTTACTGCAGTAGATGTGTATGTACGTAGTGTCGCAGAAGAATCGATAACTACTTCCGTTATTATATCGATACTCCCTCAATCTCTTAAAGGAACTCGTTTAGAAGCCTATTATATTCAGAGTACGTTCACTTCACGTATGTATCTTTTACGACCTAACTGTATTCTGCGCTTTCATTCAACGTAAATTTAACTACTCACATTAAACTGATGACTTAACTAAAAGGTATGGGTGCCGTTAATTTTTTTGTTTGATGTGTCGTGTTTTGTCCCTTCATTTTATAAAGGGTAAGACCAGTGACTTGGAAATTAGCTTAGAGAGAGAGAGAAAGAGGCTGCATCAAACCAATCAGTACTTATCAGGAATAAATCAGTGACAATCGGTAAAAATGACATCAAATTAATTGATATTATGCAATCGATAAAAATATCGACTTTCGCACAACACTAGCGGTGCGATGCATGCGAGCTCCTACAACCGCAACAACTCTTATTAGTATTCAACGCATCTTCTGCATGCATCACTCGGTAGAAATCACACGCGAATCGAATCACGCGCATCTCGATTGCGCACTAAGAAAATGTGCGTTTATAGAATTTATTTGACTTTATTCGGATTGTATGAGCTTTGTATGAGTTACCTACTAGGTATTGAATTGACTGTGGGTATGTAGTTTATATGTAGAATCTATATCTACTGCACGGGCATTTGGTTACACTTACATAGCATAGGCGTGCATAATGAATGATTTAGTGGCCTAGTTGCATACATTATCTTTGCGCTTATACAAAGTGCCTACCAAGTCATGTAAATTCCTAAAATTATGCTTCCTTTGCTATCATCAGAACAACACCAAAACCTATAGAAAAATAGTACTCCAATTCATATTTGTTTCTTACGTTTACGCGAATTGTTGAATGTCTCCCTGTGACCACGAACGCTGTAAAGTGTTCGAAACGTCAGGTTTTAAATAAAATGTAAATAAATCGCGAAGTAATCCGTAAAATTGTATCTTAATGATCCATATTAAAATCTTATTCTATTTGTCTAAAAAATGGGCTAATATTGATAATAAATATTATTGACGTTTAGGTATATCTAATTTGCAGTTTCAGTCCTAAATTGAATGAAGTCTTCGAGTCCTTTCCACGCGCTTTAACATCCTCAGCAACCCTAATAACCCTGATTATATCAAATGTAATTTCTAATTTGTGAGTGAGTAAGTTCTCTTAACCTTCGTTCTAGCACTGCTTATAAACTTTGCACACCTTCCCATAAGAGCTGTTATGTCTCTAAATATTTCACTATTTATGCCATAAGGCTCTGGAACTCTCTTCCTGATGCCATCAAGACATTAACCAAGTTCACCTTTAAATGGTCTATCTGAGAACTCTTCCTCAATGACCCAAATTTATAACGCTCATAGTTGTTTGAATTTTATCACCGAATCGTTGTTAACTTATCGTTACAGTTCATCGCAAACTTTTTATTTTAGCTACATTTGACTTAAGTCAGTATGGATTTATTATTATTACTGTTTATGTAAGTTTATTGTTCTAAATATGTATGTAGGTATAGGATAACTGTATGTTTTAATTTTTCTAATAATCTTTTTACGCCACCACGACTATTTTTGCCTAGCCCAATGGTTGACTGGTAAATAATGCCTTAAGACATTAAGTCTGCCATTCCTACGTCTTTGTTTGTGCAATTAAAAATAAATAAATATTAAAGATTTTTGAATTTGAAGTTGATAAAGACGGCGCATATCTGGCGCCGGCACAAGTGCGTAGTTTCAGTTAGATTAAAATCAGTAGGTGCCTATTTTATCCAACCTTAACTTATGAACCTACTTTTCTACACTACATAGGATTTATCTATTCTGTGCTTTAGTTTAAACCAACATTCATTAAAATATTAGTAAACATCATCAAATTCGGCTTAGTTTTCTAATGCGTAATGCTTCACTATAAAACGTAAATTATATGGAATTAGGCCGACCTACAACTTAACATAAGTCATCATCAAAATACAGAGGCCCTACCTTGCGTGCATTATTAACGAATACCTTCTAATATTTGTCCGATATTAGTTCTTAGTGAATGGCATTGAAGAGTTTGTAGACCGTCCATGGCTAAGTCAGTCTCGTTTCGGCCGGACTCCCGTGCAACGGTACTCCGGGCATAGCGCGCAGTCGTCGTCGCGGCCTTCACCGCTATGGGTCGTTCAATCCGCTCTCTAACGGCCTATGCGCCCGCCATAAAAAACGTTAGATACTCCTCCACCGGGTGCCCCTTCTCCAAACGCCAGCAGTCCCAAATAGCCCCGACCGCCGAGCTGAACGAAGAAATCTTCGCCAACGCCAAACCCTACTCCGACGTCCCGGGGCCCAGGCCGATACCTATCTTAGGGAATACGTGGCGCATGGTGCCTGTTATCGGACAGTTCGATATATCGGAATTCGCTAAAGTGACCAAATTCTTCCTGGACAAGTACGGACGCATCGTCCGCTTGGGTGGACTTATCGGGAGACCAGATCTGTTGTTTGTGTACGATGCGGATGAAATTGAAAGGATGTATAGGCGTGAAGGGCCGACGCCGTTCAGGCCAGCCATGCCCTGTTTGGTCAAGTACAAGTCCGAGGTTCGGAGGGATTTCTTCGGGGAGCTACCAGGAGTTGTTGGAGTGTAAGTGTATTTTTCGTTTTCAATCTGGAAAACTTTTTCCAAAGCAAGATTTTTTTTAACTAGGAGAAAACCGTTGATCCCGTCGGATGTCATTAGTATTTAGAGCGGCGATGGCGTTGGTTTCACGACTTTCTCCTCTTTTATTCGTGTGCAATTTGCTTACGGTATTCTTAGATTCGTCTCGGTTCAAATAAGCTAAACATAGGTATGTATCTACCTACCTACCTTAATTCTGCTATTTCGTCATAGATCGTCAGTTAATTTGTTTGTCATTATGATTCCGTCACATTAAGCGATTTCTAAAAAGACATGTTGCAACATTTTCTATGCAATTAAAGTTATTATCATTTACTAAAGTTAGCTAGAAATATTGCGAAAGATGTCACTGACGGCTCACCACAACTTGTGGTATAAACAGTATGACGAAAGTGTATTATGGTGTAGCCAGGTAGAGTTAGATTTAGAAAGGCATATACTATTAATAATAAATTTTAAGTGTGTCAATGTTAAAGGTCCCGAATTAAATGAATAATTAACCAGAAAGTAATAACTACAAAATCCGCTTTATCTAAAATAAACATAAAAATAGTTTTGCGCGGAAAGTACTATATCCATAAGAGAAAAGGAGAGATAGCAGAACTAATCGTAGTAACAAATAACTTCACGCTTTGTCAGAGAAACGACATACCGTTTGAACGGAACAACTTATGATAATGACTGTTCGGATGTTTAAAGGAAGATGGCATGTCATAATCTTGGACTAATAACTCTTCAATGCATTTAAAAATTATGAAATAGCTAGATTCCTGCTGCAGATGTAGACATAACTTGTGCATTTCAAATAAAATGGTTTGGTGTTAACCAAGGTTCCGTTCTCAGTCCTATACAATTCATATTTAACTCATGCACGAGAGACCAAGCTAATTGTTATTTGGACATGTTTAGTGACTCCTAAAGTAAAAGATATACTATATCGCTGTGCCAACTAATTAGCCAAAGCCAACATGTTTCGCTGGACTTAAAACTACTTAACTAAAGCCTTAAGAGCTCTAACATCCTAGACCTAAAACCTGTTTACCAGTTACTTAATTTGTATGCGGTAAAGGTTGTATTGCAAACTATTTTTTAACAATGCATCGATTGGGTCTTAAGAAATAAACTGGTGAATTATATTGATCTTTTATTGATCTAAGTAATTTGTAAGTACCTATGAAGACTAGTTTCTAGGATATAGTTGGTGTGCGCGATGTGGGGGATTTCGGAGGATAAATTATAAACTTTAGGTAATTTTTATACGAAATCGATGTAATTTGTATGAAGTAAAAGAAAAACTACTGAAAAACAACTGGTAAATAGTAAAAACGTCAAAAAAACAAGGACATTGAAACATTTAAAAAAAAAGAGTATAAAAACAGAAAGAGTTCGGTTTGCCACAGTTGGTAATAAACCTTTGTAACTATAATTTCCTGTTACATATTATTTTGTTTAGAGTATGAATTAACGAAAGAAGTGCTAACAGCCGTGAAACTATTTTTTTTTAACTTCTAGTGCAGGTGAATTTGTTTAACGTAATTAATTTTAATGAGTCATCCTTACTCTACTCATATTGTTCATTCATAAATACTGCAGTCTTTAAAATAATTAACTATCTTTTAACGATGGCGCTTTTGAATAAATTACAATAATGCGCTGTTAATTAGGATCCATAATAGTCTTGTCTTGTTAAGAGCAAAAGGAATTGCTATTACAAATTACTTGACTTGCATAAATCTCACCGGAAAACCGTAAGGTATTTTGATTGGGCTGCTACATATTTATCGTCTCTCACAAGTTACTAAAATAAGTAAATAGGTATATAGATAAAGCTTCTGCTCTACATAGGCAAAAATGCGGCTAATGTTCACGACTGTCTTGTGGACATATTCCGGTTGTTGGGAAGAGATGTAATAGGCCTATGACTAGGGAATCGGTTCCTATTGCAATTATTCATGCCCATCTTTATGAAAACCGGCTAAGCTGTTTTAATTTCGCCGTTGGTGACAGAAGACCACGAAAGCCAGCTTGCGCAAAGCTCGACCAAAAATAATCGGATAAGATATTTTTTCCCGTTGATATTTCGTCATTTTTGATACAAACGTGATATTTGTAATGACCTTACGCATGCATGAGTGACCATGGGACCCAGATGGGGACGTTGTTAACCTAAGCCTATGCCGTGCTCTTCATATTTGTGTACCTACGTAATATATTTGCACTGAAGTGATAACTAGTGGACAGTGGCACCTAGTTCGCTTTGTCATGCTATTGACGCATTGTTAGCGTAGTGACAAGGATAAGTGACATAATATAATTGCTACACAAAAATGATTTAGCATAATATTATTTACGAATGTCGTTTGATACAGATTTCTGATATTAGGGTTTTCCGCTATTTTTTCATCATCTTTATCAGCCGGAGGACGTCCACTGCTGAAAATTTAGCCTATTAGGGGACTAATAGGTTTCCAAAGTGACACAAGCAGAGCACATCCAGCGCGATCCTGCAACTTTTTATGCTGTTTCTAAGAGAGATTGTTCTATGTTATAATACTATAAGTTAAGTTCCGTAAATAGCCGATAGATGGCGTTGTGCCTAGTTAACTCCCGGTATACATTTGTTTGCTAATTTACGTATAAAGGTTATGGGATAAATAAATGATGTCTCGATATTGGAGCTTAAGTTTCATTTTCTTTTATTGTTTTGGGTTTTGGTTTTAGTTTTGTACTGTTTTTGGGTGTACATCGGGCCGTCTGAGCCAGAGTCCTAGAGAGATCTTGCATATCTAGGCTGATAATCTCGATCGTAGGTGACGGCAATATACCAAGGTTTCATCGTTTGTGACGCAATAGTTTCTTTGAAAATTGAAAAAAACCTGGTTCAGACAGCCAGAAATTCACCTTTTTGGACGCTCTGGATCTCAACTTCCAAAGGGTTTCAGAGCCCCGTTTTTTATAAAAAGTTTAGTGACGCATTATGTGACGGCATCTAAAGTAGTTTCATCTATTTTGGTCCAATAGTTTTCGAGATATCTTGAAAAACGTGTGGTCAGACAGCCTAATATCCGGTTGTCTGAACCAACTTGTTTTTCTCAATATTTCACGAAATTTTACATTTTGCACTAATCTTTATGGATTATACTAATGTGAAAATAAAATAAAATAAAATAAATAATGCGTCAGTATACTTTTTATAAAAAACGGGGCTCTGAAACCCTCTAGAAGTTAAGATCCAGAGTGTCCAAAAAGGTGAATTTTTGGCTGTCTGAGCCAGGTGTTTTTCAATTTTATGATTTTATAATTCTATTGTATGTAACAAAACAGTAAATTATTTCAGTTCAGTTTGGCCTATACATATTTCCACTTGTAAGGTTGGTTATATGTTTATATGGGATGGTAAATTATGCGTAAAATACACTTGTGCATGTTGTAGGCTGATCGCAAAATTCGGTAAACAGCGATTTGTCTTAAGAGGAAACGCGGTCACGTGGTATTTGAAGAATAGGTATTGTTGCTGTCTCGATGCGATCTCTGGTAGCCGCCCAAGCAAGAAAGGGACAAATGAGCTCAGACCGATAAATCCTTCCTAAATAGCATTTCCAAGTCCCCTATTTCCTCGTCCTAGATTTGACAAATGATAATATTTTTTCTGAAATAGTTTCTCCAAAGGTGGAACTATGCTCCTATGTTATAATTTTAGTGTTTATTTGCGTAGATTTTTTTTGGCGAGCGTCTGAAAGTTGAGGTTGAAATCAGGCAATTTTTTTAGTTTTTGAAGGCACATATTTCTTTTGTTTATTCGAATATAAGAAAAAACGAAAAATAGGAGCATAGCTGTGGTAAATGTCGATTTACGGTAAAAAAATATATTGCCTTTAGCCATTATCCAGGCAGAAAACAGGAGACTACGTTTTTATGAAGAAATGGCGCCTGGTCTTACCCCTTAATATACTACGTACGTTATTTTTTAATGATTTAGCTATGATAACATTCATATTTCTTTGAAGCTAATCGTTTGAGTGACTGTTAAGCTTATGGATATGATGATATTAAGATGTTGACGATGCCAATAAAGATTTTTAATTTTGAGGTGTAAGTATTCGAACAGTAAGCAATAAGTTATTGTTGTTTGAGCATAACTCAAACAACAATATCTTATTGCATAATAAGTATAATATATAAAATAATATTCAATCATAAACAATATGATTGAATATTATTAACATAATAAGTTTTGTACTTCTGCATAATGTTTTTTCTCTCTGTAATATTCTTGCTGAAATAAGCTATCGGTAGGTGGTACAGAGATAATGTCAAGAAGAAGAAAGAGTCAAGAATTTTCAATAACGTTTGCTGGGGATTAAAATACAGGAATAGTTTCATTATTTTTTGTAAAGCAGGCATAGGTATGCTTTGCGTTTGATTGATACTATCATAAAACAGACAGATTGTAGTTTGCCCTATCGTACGTTCGTACCATTACATTTCACATGGATAGGAAATCCCAAACAGGTTTTTGACCGGTTTTAAAAGGATGGGTGTGGTGAACGTGATGCATGTTTGTTTTTTTAGAGCCTAGACGAGGACGACATTCTATTCTATGGCTGCGTTAGTAGTACAATATTTTTTTTTACTTTTTCACAAGATATCTCGAACTTATAGTACAAACTTTACTCTGTACGATTCAAGTTTGTATTAGCACACCCGTCCATTCATAGAAAGAAATCCAAACAACTTTACCATCGTTATATACATTACTATTCTATCAAACCATTTCAAACATAGCTCTATGAAAAACCAGAGATGTAACGTGAATGAACACAAACGTATTCTCAATGATGATGATAGAGGTAGCATGGTGGAAGGGGCACTTGACCCATTTGGCTAGTAGGCCGAAACGAAAGCGGTGCGACGCGTTATAAGCGTGATAATGAGTTATCTAGCCAACGGCATATAGAGGGCTTATTAAAGTTAATTCCGATGATAGTCAAGCTGTAGTCAAGGTTGTCCTTATGAAGTTACTAATCGTTGGATTATAACTTTGGATAGAAAGATTACAATTCTTCAAACACAGTTGACACAAAAATATAGAATAGTACAATTTAGGCTTTCTTCCAAACAACCATATCACGCATAGTAATATTCATAATATCAATGTTAATAAATGTTGACGCTCTATTGTCTACAAATAAATACATCTTGGGATTACCATGTTGCTGTTGCTATTGAAAATCCCAAATTGGCTAATAATTTCGACGCAAAATTTTAAAGTTACCAGAAGATCTTGACAAGAAAGTGTTAGGAAGTGTGTCGAATCTAAATAGGAAACTTTAGCTAGGTTCATAAAAACAGAAATTTAGATGGCGAAGAACAGGTTGTTGCTAGTACGGATGATAGGTATAGTGTACCTATTGGTATTGGTCCCTCGCGAGGAATCTCTGACCATAAATTATAGTAATATGCTCACACAGCATTTCACACCCAAACCACTTCACATACCTAAATAGGGTTCTTTGGCTTCGGTCCGCATATTGAACGGTAGGAATTTCTGATACTTCTCTTCTTGCTAGGCTATTTATAATAGTATTTATATACATGTTAAGGATTGCAAAATGATCCTTTAGTATGTTTCATAATTAGTTTATGATCTGTTTTGTACATTTTAAAATAAAATAAAAAGAAACATGCTGAGATACTGCTAGTATATAAATCAAATAATAATGACTTACGATCGATTTCGGCCATGGCAACGTCTTCCACCCATAATCAGATGATGCGCCCAAAGATGGCGCACGTAGTCAATCTTCGCAGCAAACTCTCGTGCACATTGCAGGCACGTTAGTCTGCCGTTAACAAAATTATACGAAAAACCTACTCCAATGAGTAGGTTATTATTAAAAACAATTTAGCTGATCGTTTGTGATAAACGTCTATTACAGACGATTTATAGTGGGTGCACGTCCTTTGATGACATGACATGATCTTTCGCACACTCCGCCGACGTAGATTCCCGAAGGGGGCGCTGGTACTTATTCTGTGGCGCTGCGTCTATCTGATGGCGCTTCTCTCTCCTAAGAGCCAAATCAGCGATGTCTCTCTCCTTGGCCAAATTGTCCCTGCGATAACCTACTACCTACATATACTCATAACGTCAAATATTTGTATTTGTTTTTCGGCGAATTCTGAATGTAGGTGTTATGTTACAGATATGAATTGCTAAATAGGTAAATATCTAATTTCATATTTGCTTCTCTTTTGAGCACTACCTACTTCCTTTTTGGACCCTGCGCGCTAAATCACTTAATACGGGGTGAAAATGGTATAAAAGTCACGAAAAAGGTAAAAAGTTACAAAAGTCAATTAGTTCTTGTTAATGGTATTATTCAAACTACTTACCTTGTCTGTTATTTTCTAAAAATAAGATCATTATAAGTCTAGAAATCCTGGAGCCTAAAGAATGAATTTTAATTGCCTATTTTGAATCAAACTGGCATCTCACGGTCAACATTATAATTCGGTTTCTTAAGACGTATCTTGCGAAATCTTTGTTCGATTATCTACTTTATTCGTGGATAATAAGAACGCCGAAATTGATAAAAGTTTAAGGTTTGTTTCTAAAATAGGCGCCTGTTAGTTGACGTCATTTAGTTATTAATTAATTTTGGTAGAATATCAACATATCGTTGATATTCTAGCTAGCCGGTAGGGTACTGCAAATATTTATCCAAGTACCTACGTATGGTTAAAGATAATATCTAAATAGTCTTAATAAACCCAAATTTATCTGTCTAAGCAGAGTTTCCATTAAGTATAGTACTTATACTGGATCAGATAGACAGTGGGCCAACTTTCGCAAATCTGTCAAAATATCTCAAATGAAATGGAACTCTATGTGATCAACATAAGGTTGAAATATGGTTTAGGAAATTTGACATATCAGGGTAGGTTTATGTGTGGCCCACGATAACTAGGATCAGGGCCCGTACTATCAGCAAAATAACTATCCTTCAAATTGCTAACAATCCGAAAAACATCCTGCTTTAGAATGGCTAAAAATCGTACCATGAGCTTTTAAGAAAAGACCTAACGGTGACTGGATGAAAGAGCAAGATGGAGCTATACATTCTCATATGTCTATTTCGTTTGATTGTTAAGATGTCAAACGTAGAGACAAAGATAATAATTATTTATTAGATGTAGGTAACTAAAGAGTATTAAGTAAGGAGGTCTAAAATATATATTTTTTGCACATTAGAATAAATAAGTAATAAAAATAGGGAATGATTTTTTTTCGTCATGTACCCCGTCGTGTGGGATATTGTTGAATATGTCTTTGAAAATGATTTAGGGGTTTCTACAAAAAAAAATTGATTTATTGCTCTATTTACGAAATATTAAACTTTAAAAGTGCGCACCCCCCCTCCCTCTTAAAGCTTAACTGCTGGCCTAAAAAATAAAAAAAATATATAGTGCATTTTTATAAACTTTAAAGGAAAACTATAGCGGTTAAGATAACTATTAGTTTAGCAGTAATATTCGCAGAACTTGGGTGTTGGATAATTTTGTACTAATTACAAAATTCTTACAAATTCTTTAAAGTCATTAAGATGAAGTAGATAATGGTACGGAACCTTTCGTGCGCGATTCCGACTCGCACTTGGCCGGGTTTTACTAGAGCTATTGTACAAATAAAAATAGTACTAAATTAGACGTGGCTGTTTATTCTTGATTTCTTTGCCGACCCAGAAGGTGGATGAAAAAAATATATTTAGGAGGGAGAAGAACGTATATCTATCTCATGTGAAAAGTATAGTAGTAATTTTGAGAGGGAAAATAAAAAAGACTGACTAAATGTTCAACAATAAGCTTTAATTATGAAAATAAAAATAGATATTATCACAGAATCTTCCGAACTCTCACAGGCAAAACTCAAGATCTTCACACGTTTCTGTATCTCTCTGGAAAATCTTTAGTTGTGTTATATGTATTTTCTTTAGTACAATATATGTTTTCTTATCCTGAAAAAATATACAACAATTTATATATACATCAATTTGTTAGATGCTTTGTTAATTTACCTTCCTACTGATTACCTAGCAAAAACTAGGTAGGTGTTTCTTGTTAATTTTTTAGCCTTCCTCCAATAAAAACTTTCTTGACATATTTAATGTCGGTAAGTATAGTAAATAGTTCTATAGCATTAGGATAAAAGGAAAAAGGAATTATTAACTTAGTACATACATTAGGTAGATAAAATCCTACACTAAAGTCGTAAGAAGAATTAAATACATAAAATTATTATGAAGTACCTAAATATGTGTAGGTAGGTAGGTTAGCAGACTGTGTAGAAAGATATATGTGTACTGATGCAATAAATACCTAAACTATTGAATTTTTTATAGATTGAAAGTTTGATCAGTAATAATCTCTGCTCGTTGGGACAAAGTTCTCGCATAAAGAAAATGGGTAGTTACTGCCTAGGAAAATGAATATTCACATCTTAGATAGAACCTAAGGCTGCAGGTGTAGCCTATATGATGGTTTTATTGCAATTTACGTACCTGCGTTATAATTTTACTTGTAATTACACAATGAAGTCACTTTATCAAAAGTAATAGTAGAAGCCTGACTTCTACGGAGAAATCAAGAAATCGGACTTCATTAGATTAATGTTCGCATCTCGTAGATATTTCTTCAATTTTGCATTCAAAAATCTCACATTAGTTAATTCGTTGTATTGTTAACATTTCACATTTCGTAAATGAATCCTAAAATTAACTTATGAAACAAGATTTAATCATAACAATTTTGAAAAAGCTACTCGATGGGTAACTTTTTTATGATAGCTTATCTGACATTTAAGGCGGGCAAACTGACACTAGATTGGTTTCAGATGGAGTGTCATAGTATGAAATTGCATACAAAAAAAAAGATGACAGGATAAACGAACTTCCTCGCTGTGGACCTGCTAATTTTCGGGGTCATGGTACGAATTATAGGAACTTATCCTGGTTTAGCGATTGCATTGTTTCTGATGGTAAGGCTCCAGGCTCGTCATAATACAAATGATTGTCGTGTCAACAGTCAACGATAGGCGCTGACTGTTGCGAGTAAATATTGGACACGATTCCAAGATCCTGTCTATGATTAAAATTATATTCAGTCTCTTTTTCTTTGCTAAACAAACGAAAAGAGAAGGACTATAATACTTTAGAAACGTCACAAGTGATGTGACATCTTACGTCTTTAGCTAACATTAGTAGTCATCGAATAACAAAATTGTCTATGGATTCTCTAATTTCCTTAGCAACTGACAGCTGTTTAGTCTGACGTGTTTGGCAGAGAGAGAGATTCAACTTTTAATCTGAGACAAGGAACATTAGAATCGAGCCCGTTGGCGATCTCTTTTATTTTACTAACTTGTTTAGTTTATTTATTTAGTTTAGTATTTAGTGACCTAGTAAAACGGCGCTATTCTCATGCTATACAGCCTACAGCAGTTACCTAACAAGTTCGTCGCACGCATAGTTAGATGATTCTTGACATCTCAATGGGACTTAGCATTAAACTAGTTGAAGGACAAGCAAACATTACTGATGGTAATCTTGCACAGTGGCGTGCTCATCAGCATATACATTTTTATTGCAAAACCGCTTCTATTACAACCACATAAGATATCACAGTGTTTACCTTGATGGGCTGTCGTTCGTACACTCGGCTTCAGTATTTGCGCAGACAAATCGTCCAAGCAAAAAGACATCAACGCGCTACGCACTGCTATAGATATTGTCACTGACTATGATAGATATGATATATATTTTTAATTAAAATGTTTCTCATGCGTACATTTGACAACTGTACCCTCTAACATAGTTAAAAATAAGTTGTTTGTCGGTGGGCACTTCCATTTTGAAATTGTTATTATTATTTTTATTAAGGTTTCCATTTTATTAAATTATTTATTTAATTTATAAAAAGAATTCTCGATCTCTTTTGGGCAAGAGACGCCATTTCCGAAATGAAATGATACCTCAGACCCCTATAGCCAAATTACTTTAAAACTCTAAAAATATCTAGTTTTTTCCTACTAATACCTAAAAAAAAAACAGTTTTTGTTTATGTCGATCGACCCCTGGGAAACCGATATCGACCCCTTCATAGGAGCCCATATTGACCATTTTGGGAATCCCTGATTTAACCATAAGATCCAGATGGTAATAATTTAAATAAACTGCATATTGTACCTAGACTTTTTACTATCCACAACATATCAAACAACTTTGCTTTACTTTGAAAGGAAAATGAGTCTGTTACCTAAATAATAGGTACAGGCATGAGCTATGAAATGTAGTGTTTTATATTATGGTATAAGGTTTTGATATGTATTTTGGTATCTTACTAGTCGCTGAGGGCGGTGCGTGCAATCAAACAGCTGGCTTAATGCATACTGGTTTTTATTCTTTACAGCATACCCTCAAATACATCTATCTATAATTTAAAAGCTACGCTCTTGTCGGCGGAGTCTTTTCCATTCCGCTCTATTCAGTGCCATTTCCTTGACTTCCTGGTACGACACGACACCTAACTTTTCCTTTATGTGTTCCATGTAGGACCTTCCTTTCAAATACATAACTGGTTTAAAAACGCCTGTTTTGTAATTAAATGCTCCTGACAGTACCTGATGTATGACCGTAGACAATTATCACTTGTGTAGGTATTATTGTAGGCAAGTCGTCATGTGCAAATGAAAATGAGTCCAAGTGCTAACTCAGCCATAAAAAAACCCCATACGTTTATTTATGCTATTTAGGTGATTTGTATTCATTACAGCATTTGTTGTATTCACGCAAACTAACAATCAGATTTAATATGCACACGGTCGTAACGTCAAACCACCCCACTTTGACCTTGGGACCGTCTCTATTTCCTACGTAATAAAAGCTGTTTTAGTAGTTCACATGGGTAACCTGACGTGCTGCCGCCTGTACCTACTTAAAATTGCTATTTCTTATTCCATTCGTGTTTTCTTCGATCAACGTAGCGCAGTGACTGACGAGAGCATTTTTTAAATAAAAGCATTTTAGGCACAGGGCCGGATTTTGGGTAGGGCAGGTGAGGCTCACTGCCTTGAATCGTCCTCAAGGGGCCCTCAAAATGAAAATAAAAAACAATATCCAAATGATTTCCCGGGGCCACTAAACCTCCAAATCCGGCCCTGCTTAGACACGGTGTATTTACAACAGCAAGAGGTAAACATTTGAAGTATGTACAAAACCTTTAGCTTTCACTTAACTTTCTTCAAGTGCCCACTTACCTAGCAATGGAGTTTATTGCCTTTTGAGATATGTTGCTACCTTCGTATTCGCTAATTATCTTCTAGTAAATCGATGAAATGAAACGCTTTATGTGTTAAATAAGCACGGCTTTTAGGTCTAAGACAAACTAGTTTGATCTGTAATCAGGCTTGGTCGTTTACGTTCTAAAGCTAGAGGCGTCTCTTCATCATATCAAATTAAACTAAATTAGCCGCAGGACCCCGTGGACTTCTAGCGCGATCGTGTCACGGGACGTCCGTCTATTACCTGTCCAGGACTTATCTGTTCCTGACAAAGAATACATCGTGAACTATTTGATCGAAAAACCTTAACATTTTCGCGTTACTACGACCACCCTAGACTAGATGCAAGCATTTTCTTAGACAAGATACAATGTGTCCATAGCGAACTTCTTTTTTCTTAGACAAGATACAGTTTCCATCCATATCAAACATCGCTAACGCCAACGAAATGACAATAATGTATGCAAAAGTCGCGTGATGTTTCGAAGGCTTATGTCAGTTTCATACATATTGTTAGCGATAACTTGCCTACAAAAAAAAAAAAACTTTTGGTTGGCGAAAGCGAAGCTGTAGAATAGATTGAGGTCCAGGACCTTTCTTTCCCAATACTTGGCATAGAGGCCAACATGATCTTTCTATATGATCAGAAGCGTTCCTAAGCCTTTTTACGCTATACCTAGATATATTACTGCTATTATACGAGTAGCTTAACTATGACCGTCTTTAGAAAAACCTTCATTGACAACTTTTTTTTTTCAGTCACGGCGAGAAATGGCGGACTTTTCGCTCGAAGGTGCAAAGGCCGATCCTGCAGCCGCAGACCGTAAAAAAGTACGTGGCGCCCATAGAGATGGTCACCGAAGACTTCATCAAGTACATGGAGGGCGCGAGAGACGAGAACGGTGACTTGCCGCACGAGTTTGATAACGACATCCATCGGTGGTCGCTGGAGTGTGAGTTTATTTGTTTATTATGTTGACAACCAACAATGCATACATCACATATGTAAGTTACACAATATTACGGATACATTTCACGGCATTGCCCTAATTATAAATAGATAAATTGTTTCAACAAACACACCAATTACCTAGCCCCAAACTAAGCGTGAGCTTGTGCTATGGTGACTAGGATAACGGATAGACATACTTATATACATTTATAAACATCCATGACTTAGAAACAAATGCTCGTGCTCATCACACAAACATTTGCCCCTTGCGGGATTCGAACCCGCAACCGCCTAGTTTAGAAGTCCGTGGCGCGAACCACTACACCAAGACGGTCGTCAAATTATAGACTGCCATGATATAACATGAAATAACCTTGTTATTTGAAATTCATAGGAAAGCGGTACCTCTGAATTTACGGCTCTTCCGGAGCGAAAAAATACATATCAACACTAACTAGTTGATCCCAGAGAGTATAGAGTTGATTCTTTTGGTTACCTAAATCTTCCTCTGTCTTAAAAATTCCAAAGTTAAATCAACTTGAGTTTTATTATTGTTTCTAACGGTGAACGGTGTTCTGAAGAATTTTTTAAATTACATTTACTCGTCTCGCTTAAAAAAACCGTCAGTATTATTTGATTCTTAAGCACACAATAATATAAAAAAAAAGTTTTCCCACGGTGTGGTTGAAAAGACGTGACAGGTTTAAATGATAAGATGATGCTGTGCTTTTTAATGCACCATAAAGCCGTATCGGTCTGATTAAACCATGTCAAACGGCTACACATATATGGGTTTCCATCAATAAACATTCACTGATTCATTTGAGTCATAATTTGACTCGTAACCAACTGGTCGTGAGCGCACCGTGCTCTCATCCTTCAATGGACTTGTAATATAGTGTTTACTATAAGTTTATTAGCACAGCACACATCACTATGTGTGCTGTGCTAATAAACCAATAGTGAAACCAGCTCTGCATCTCATTCACAAAATCTACAACCCGCTCTACAAACACCATTATTAAAAAAGTATACAAGTAATTTAATTTAACTGCCAAACGCCCATTGACGTCTTTCTTCTTCTTTTTATCTTTCTAGGCATAGGTCGCGTAGCCCTAGACGTGCGGCTGGGTTGTCTCTCGCCAGACATATCCACTAACTCAGAACCACAACGAATCATCGACGCGGCCAAGTACGCGTTGAGGAACGTTGCCGTATTGGAGCTGAAAGCGCCATACTGGAGATACTTCCCCACGCCGCTGTGGACCAAATACGTGAACAACATGAACTTCTTTGTAGAGTGAGTATCATCATATCAGCCTATTGCAGTCAACTAGTGGACATAGGCCTCTCCAAGACGGCGCCAACTTTCACGGTCCTCCGCTTCTCGCATCCAGCCACCACCGGCCACCTTCCTCAGGTCGTCGGTCCACCTAGCAGGGGGGCGTCCAACACTACGTTTCCCGAGACGTGGTCTCCATTCGAGAACCTTCCTACTCCAACGCCCGTCGGTTCTACGACAGACATGACCAGCCCACTGCTACTTCAGCTTACTGCACCTCTGAACGATATCTATGACTTTCGTCTTTTGGCGGTATATAGTATAGAGTGAGTATGCTCTTACATAGTACTATGCGATAAAGAGCTTAACGCTAACCCTACTTCGATAGGCATAAGTTCTATAGTGAAACTTACGGCCACAATTCAGACTATTACATGTTGAGACCGCTCCTATTCCTTGCGTAATAAAAGCTGTTTTCATAGTCCAAATGTAATAATTTGACCTGCCGTCTGCACTACTATGAGATAGAGAGAATATTACCCCTACTTCGTAACTTGATCAATTATTGTTATAACTTATTAAATGATAGGTATTCACTTGGCAATCTAAAGATTAGATACCTATTATACTTGAAAAAATGATCGCCTGCGGCGGGAATCGAACCCGCGTCCACCGCATATAGAGCAATTGCCTATGCCACCCATGCGCTGACAAAGCCTGTCGAAATTTTCATGTGCTTTTAACGCTGTAATACCGCGTTGCTTTCATCAATGTTATAGGAATTATTACTTCGTAAGATGATTTCGTATTTTCGATGCTAGCCACCATTTTTCTTCAATTACTAATGATTACTGTCAACTATCATATCTATAAAGATTTCAGATTAGGATAGACTTCGATCGGTCGGGTCAGCATAGAAAACCATATTTTCTATATTATCTCGAGTCTGGGTGTTGTGGTACCATCTTTGTTTCTGATATTTATAACACGTGCTTTAGCAAATTATTTTGTGATCAGAGTAAAAAAAATATACTGTGATCACTATATTTTCTTGTATTTATTTACATATCTCCATCTCTTGTCTTCGCAGACTTTGCTCGCGCTACATCAACGAAGCCCTAGAAAGGCTGAAGACAAAAAAGGTGACGTCGGAAAACGATCTCTCGTTATTGGAGCGCGTGCTAAAGAGCGAGGGGAACCCCAAGATCGCCACTATAATGGCCCTGGACCTTATTCTAGTGGGGATCGATACGGTAATGCATAGTTTAGTTGTAGAATAATTACTCAACGTGAAGTATTTTCGATTAGCCATCACGCTCACTCGCGCTGCCAATCGGCATGATTGACGATAACTTCAGTAAAACACATGGACATGACGGAGTAAGGCTTCTACTAAGTAAACAGCAAAGTATAAGTATAAAGTCTATATGATCATTTTAAGTTTTTCGGTACGATAGTTTAACCGAGTATTTTATTTTGATAGTTTTGAGACCAATGTAAGTCGGAATGATTTACATTTTTGTATATTGTCGCACCTTTACTTTATGAATGTTAATAGCTTATATTACGTCCGTAATGAATACTGTTTAGCTTGATATTCTGAAACTTTTATTTTGACAGTTTATCTGATCCAAAGATTGTCGTAAAGAAATTAAATTGCTTAGAGCAATAAAACCGCCTACATTGCTTTTTTTTAATTTTGTTTTCTACTCTGTGTGATGTGAAACAAAGAATAGGTATTTAATCTTATCTTTTGTAAAACATCACTTAGCATACGAGTATGTTTGAGCTGAAACCAAAACAGTCAATTGTTCATTTTCATATGTAAATTAAGATAGATAATATTAATCATTGCCAAAGTTGTTAGGTGGAAAAGCAGATGTGAATTTAAAAAATCCAAATTTTCCAGATATCCATGGCAGTATGCTCTATCCTCTACCAAGCGGCGTTACGGACCAAGCAACAGGAGAAAATGGCGGAAGAGATCAGAACAGTGTTGCCAGACCCGAGCAAGCCGCTCACATACGCCGATTTGGACAAGTTGCACTACACCAAGGCTTTCGTCAGAGAAGTTTTTAGGTCAGTCATCATTATCATCATCATTACAGCCGTAGGATGTCCACTGAACATAGGCCTCTCCCACGGTTTTCCACAGCGAGTTGCAAGCGGTCTGCATCTAGTGGGATCCTGCGATCTTTACTAGGACGACTGTCCATCTTGCCGGTTTTAGGGTTTTTATTTAGGTAAATATATTATTGCACTTGAAAAAATTACCACCAGAGGCGGCAATCGAATCCGCGATCCTCGCATACCGGGCGATTGCCTAATCTCTCGGCCACCCTGGCGTTGGCAGAGCCTGTCTAAATTTCCAAGTGCAATAATATATTTAAATTTAAAACAATAATTTATTTAGGTATTCAAGTTGCCACGGCCCTCTGCTGTAAATTAAGCTTTATTACCTAACTTATAAACAACTCCTAATGCGAGTTCTGTTACACTTTTGCGAAACGGAATTCTGAACTTTAGGACATTAATTTAGGGTGGCGCTCTCTAGTGGTACGTTAGTGAAACCCGAAATTTTTGTATCCATCGTAAAACTGAGATTAGGATGTAGATATCTGCAGACCTGCCGCCTTACTCAGTTGCTTTTAAATAGCAATAGTTATAGCTGTCATGAATGCTATAATAACAATAAAAAAAAAGTTTATTTATCGGACAACATGAATCCATTTAAGTGTTAGTAAAAGAAGAACAGAACACTTATCAATTAGTGTTAGTACTTAATATCTAAAAGCGATCGAGTTATGTAGCACCAATGCCTGACCGCAACAATGATACCCTCCAAAAATTGAGAAAAAGACAATTTATATGTCTATATGTCGATGCTTTATAATTGAAATCGTAAGCTTTCAATAGCTATAGCTTTTAAGTAGCACCTAACTTGAAAGCTATTGCGATTACGATGCCACTTTGACTTGCGTGCTTGGCTGCGTTCTTTTTCTGATTTACATAAACGACCTGCCGAAAGTCATCAAGAGTGATATAGCCTTGCCGGTTCTATTTGCGGATGATCTATCTGTTTTAATAAAATGCGAAGATACAACTAGAATCAATAAAGTACTTACAGACACAATACAAGAAATATCTTCATGGCTAAATCAACATAACCTGACAATTAACTTAACAAAAACAAAAATAATGCAATTTAGACCTTATAGTAAAAATTTATTTTAATTGTTACCTTTGATAATAAAGAAATAGAAACAGTAGCTAACTTTAACCTCCTTGGCATAAAAATAGACACTCATTTACATTGGAAGACACATAAAATATATAAAAACAAAATTATCTAAATTCTCTTACGCTCTTTTTCAACTGGTACATAGTACCAATCAAGAAGCAGCGATTTCAGCTTACTATGCTTTTGCGTACTCACAGCTCAAATATGGTATTATGTTATGGGGTAATAGCACTGACATGGATGACCTATTTTTAATGCAAAAAAAACTAGTAAGAATAATAGCCCGAATAGACAATACCGAATCATGTAAACCGTTCTTCAAAAAAATTAAATTACTAACGTTACCATCTTTATACATATACGACATATGCATTTTTACTTTTAAAAATATGAAAAAATTTCTTAAAGTTAAAGACACTCACAATATAAACACTAGACATAAAAACAGACTCTACGTACCACAATCTAGGATAAAAATGTTAAATACCAGTCCTTACTATATGGCAGTTAAAATATTTAATAAACTTCCTTCATATATAAAACCCGAAACAAAATTTAAAATATTTTCAAAATCCCTAAAATCTTTTTTATTAAATGAAAACTATTATTCCCTAAACGACTTCTTAACACCAAACTCGTAGGTTCGCCTCATGGTTAGGGCTACACACCAACATTTCTGTGTGTAGGTACCTACTTAATAATATGGAATTACATTATTTTAATAAGAACTGATAATTATACTTTGTAATATTATTTGCAATACCTTAGCGGTAATAAAGTTATAAGTGCATTATTTTCGCCTCATTGTTAGGGCTACATACCAACATTTCTGTGTGTAGGTACCTACTTAATAATATGGAATTACATTATTTTAATAAGAACTGATAATTATACTTTGTAATATTATTTGCAATACCTTAGCGGTAATAAAGTTATAAGTGCATTATTTTCGCCTCATTGTTAGGGCTACATACCAACATTTCTGTGTGTAGGTACCTACTTAATAATATGGAATTACATTATTTTAATAAGAACTGATAATTATACTTTGTAATATTATTTGCAATACCTTAGCGGTAACAAAGTTATAAGTGCATTATCTGTATTGTAACACCTGTTGTAACACTTAGTATGCAAAATAAACATTTGACACTGCAATACGCTGACTGTTAGCTAACAAAATTAACTAACTAATTATTATTAGCTAACTAAAAACAATAATTTATTCTATTCACAGGATGTATTCAACAGTTATTGGAAATGGAAGGACGTTACAAGAAGACGATGTCATTTGCGGATATCATATACCTAAAGGAGTAAGTAAAACTAAAAAGGTCATTAGTGAATTGCAAAAAAATCTTGAAACATAATGTTATGTGATGCTACACAAATAGGATGTTATCCTGTATACCAAACAAAAAGCCATTAGGCTTCTTACCACCCTTTGTAAACAAGATGAGTTGTGGAAGTCCGCACCAGGACAAGAACACTCTAAAGCGCTCATAAAAGGGTATAACAACAAACTATCTTAAGAACTGCTAAACCTTAAAAGATACAAAACATGTGCTGGGACCAGAATATTGACGGGTCATTGCAAACTCAACAAACACATGGCAATTATGAAGTTAACCGAGGACGCAAAGTGCCGATTCTGCCACTCAACAGAAGAAACGGTTATGCACATACTCTGCTCGTACGGACCGCTTATGAGCAAAATAAGTATCCATTTAGGGCAGCATATAATGCACCCGGACGAGATTCAGAACTGAGTCCCCGAAAAATCTGGCGATTTCTGGCATAAGTAAAGTAGTGAGCTATAATCAAAAGGGCTGCCAGAATAGACCAATCACTGGTCGAGCTGGCTTGTACTTGGCTCAAATTTTCAATAATAATAATAATAACAAGCAAACATAATTATTGTAAAAACAAGACACCTGAATGCAAAAAATATTATATTTTTGAAATTGTATTTTTACTGGCTTTCATTTAATACCCATATTGCTATGGTGAGGAAAACAAACAATCCCGCTTCCCTCCTTTGGTTCAATTTGCGGGCGCCATTTCGAAAATCTGTATAGCCTATGTTACTACCACAATTTTGACGAATTTAACGACACCTCATATGTCAAAAACTATCCAGCCGTTTGAGCTGTAGGGCGTGCCAAACAATTATAAATACATACATACTCTCGAAAAACATTTCCCTCCTTTCGCAGTCGGCTTATAATACACAACTTTGACTTCCTCGTTGGTCAAGTGATCAGCACGCTGGGTACTATCCACGAGGTCCCGGGCTTGAATCCCGGGTCGGGCCGAGAGTGTTTAGGTTTTTCTGTCCTGAAATTACTCAGACACAGCTCCGGAGTCAGGAAGTTGGTGGTGTTAACACCCGTGCCTCGGAAAGCACGTTAAGCCGTTGGTCCTGCGCCTGATCTCTCTACGGTCATGTCGGACTGCCGTCTCACCGAATTATGAGAGTGAAGGAACAGAGAGTTCACCTGTGTATTGCGCACACACTTGTGCACTATAATATGTCCTGCGCAGTTGGCTAATCTCTGTTGAGATAGGCCGCCGTAGTCAAAATCGGCTAGGAGGACATCATCATCATCATAATACACAAATAGGATAGTGTAATAAGTGCTGTATCTATTCCAGGTACAAGTAGTATTCCCGACGATAGTGACAGGCAACATGGAGCAATTCGTGTCGGACCCTGAGGAGTTCCGACCGGAGCGGTGGTTGGAGAGTACTGGCAAGTTGCACCCGTTTGCGTCACTGCCTTACGGGTTCGGTGCCCGGATCTGCTTGGGGAGGCGCTTCGCGGACTTAGAGATACAAGTGCTGTTGGCTAAGGTGAGCAAAAATATATTGTTTTAATATTTCATGGTCACTAATTTAGTTTGCTACGGGATTGCTACCATGTACATGGTACACATGGTCGCACGTGGGAATACCCCACTATGACCTTGAGACCGCCTCTATTCCATACTTTATAAAAGCTGTTTTCGTAGTGATGTGGGTAACTTAGCATGCTGCCGACTGTACTTTCAGCACTATTACAAGTGCCATGATCACGAAATAACTGATCCGTTTAATAATAAGTAAAAATATGTATTTTTTGGAGCAAGGTCCAGTAACAGTTGTCTGTCATAGTTTTAGACCGAGTTGCACCATCTTAATTTAATCGTAATAGTAATAACGAGTGATTTTTGTATGGGAATCGACAGATTTTTAACGTTTGTAATAGTTAAAGTAAGACGGTGAATCCCTGCCTTAATGTTTAGATTGTATGTTTTTTTCGCAAAGTTCAGTTACCTCAGATACCTAAGAAGGAAGCAAAAAGAAATAAGAATTAATTCCAAATTGCGTAATATTGCTAAAAATTACTATATATAGGACCGAACAAGGGGCACTTACACACTTACTGCCCTTGACTGCTTCGGAATAATTGTAAGCTATTTAAGTAAAAATAAATAAACATGCTTTCGGATCTCGAACCCGGGATCCAGAGATGGCGACTCCACTCGGCCACGGAGGTTTCAAACCTTTTATCTTTCGCAGTAACTTATCGAAGTGTTTGTTACAGCTTCTCCGTCGGTACCAGCTTTCGTACCACCACGAGCCTCTGGAGTACGCAGTGACGTTCATGTACGCGCCAGACGGACCGCTGCGCTTGCGCATGCAAGAGCGAGACCGGTAGGGGCGACTTACGATTAAACAAGTTTATTTTTCTTATACGGTATAAAAACTTATATCTAAAAATACTTGACAATGAGGGGTTTTCTGACAACTCAAATTTTAAAACAAGAAGTGGAAGTACTTACAGTAACAAGCAAACATAATTATTGAAAAAACAAAACACCCGACTGCAAAAAAAAAAAATATTTTTAAAATGGTTTTTTTACTAGCTTTCATTTGATACCCATATCGCTATGGTAAGGAAAAAAACAATCCCCCCTCCCCCCTTTATTCCCATTTGCGGGCGCCATTTTTTAAATGTATATAGCCTATGTCACTCTCACAATTTTGACAAATTCAACGACACCTCATATGTCAAAAACATTTCAGCCGATTGGGCTGTAGGGCGTGCCAAACAATTATACATACATACATATATACATACATACATATATACATACATACATATATACATACATACATATATACATACATACTCTCGAAATACATAACCCTCCTTCCGCAGTCGGGTAAAAATTAGTGAGTTTCAAAAGGCCGTTAAATATGCAATTTAATGTAAAAATGTCTTGATGATCACAAAATTTTTAACAAATTACCTGTTAGTACGCGTAAATTGAAAACACGCTAAACATAAACATTATTGTAAAAGATAAACGCTGAAAGCAGACTTTTTCTTAAATAAAAATCTACCTGACTTGTTCAACGCCATCTAGCGGAATTTTAAGTATTGATTTTTGATTCTAGGAAAATCGCTCATTGACTAGACACTGTCATGCGAATGGTTACGTCAACGCTTGATGGTGGCATGTACCCTACCTATTATACAATACTCGCACATCAACCTAACATTTCTTCTCACTATTATATTTTTATAACTTAAGCAATTATTTTGCAAGTTTTTACGAAATTAAATCAAATTTCACTTACAAAAATTAATCGACTGTGTCATCCGGATGACACAGTCGATTAATTTTTGTAAGTGAAAGGACTTGTCCATTAATGGTTTTTTATTCGTCAATATTTCTAACCAGAATAAACTAAATATTATATGAAAAAATTTAGAAAAACTAGCCCTTCTGCATAATTATTACTTTTTTTAAGGCCTCCGATTTAGAGAAAAATTGAAATTAATTTTTCTCTTTGTCTGTACATAAACCGCACCTTCGCCTATATCAATTAACGCATGAAAAAAAATTGACAGCAAAATTGTCATTCCATTGACAGTAGTACCAATTGTATAATCTGTGGTAGTACCTAGTAGTATTTATCCACCAGTAGAAAGGCAATGGTACATAGCCATACAGCCAGGAAATACAAGTAAGTGATCAATGGATGATGCCTGTTACAAAAAATATTTTTTCTCAAAAATGGAGTCGTTTAAAATTCTAATTTCTATGGTTACGTGTTTCATATTTTTGTAGCTTAAGGATAAATATAGGTTATTAGTGGTTGGTGATATCTTGGATTAAAAAACCAGTCTCCATACAAAAAGAGGACAAGTCCTTTGATTTAATTTCTTCTCACTCCAAAAGTAAACTTTACAAGTAGCTACTACATTCGAGTACTATTACTAATACATCCACTCCCAGACAGAGGAGGATTAACTATTGATAGTGTACAGTATGGTCCAACCACTGACCTCTATAATACAAGTACGCTGGACTAAACATTCTCTAAGAAATGACAGATAATTTTTGTGCCGAATCAAACCGCCCCCACCGAGTGTCCAGGGAACTAAAATAGAGTAACTTGCATATGCTTATGCCAACTCTTATTAGTTCCGTGGACGGTCACTACACGCTCACTGTAGCCGTCAGCGCCAAAATGGCGATAATCAAATGGCTTTATTTTGAGGTATGACAGTATGCAGTCCAGCGTACTTGTATTATAGCGGTCAGTGGGTCCAACAAATATACGTCCATTCGTGACTCGCCTCAATAAGAGACGTGTCTAAATAACTTAGTGTAAAATGAATAGAATATTAACTAGTTTAAACTAGGCCTAATATTCGCTAGATCGTAATGGTACAATATATTTACTAAAGAAAAATAATCCATTTTAAATGACAAGTAGATTAAGTATTATAAAATCCAAAGCCTAAATAAATATATTACTATTTTTATAGTTCCAATCCTTTTAATCCCTTCCACTCTCCAACCTTATAAAGATATGCATGTATCTCTTTTTCTTTTTAGATAATGAAGAAATAAGAATTGACTATACATTTTTAAAGAGAACTGTCAAAAGTTTTTATGAGAATTTTGCTAACGGAATTTAGCAGACATGGGCCCTGTCCTATAAGTAGGTCTGCAACATTACATAGCTGATCTTATAAATTATTTACATTAATACATACTATCTAGACATATAGATCTACGTGATAATTTTGAAATTCAAATTAAAAGGTTGCTTTCTTAAAATCAGATATTATTTTAATTATTAATACAAGAGCAAACAAAAGTTATAGCTACGTGATTCTAATTAATGTGTACTGAATCATCTATGTATTTGTTTAGAATGAGAAGTAAAAAAAGGGTTTGAAAAATATTGGTCTCAAGGGTTTGGGAATCAAGCCTAAAATAATTAAATTTAATTTAATTCACATTCATGGAGAAAACGGCCCCTAGTGCAATATACAGAGTGTAATCCTACTAAAGAAACATTGCTAATAAGTACTGATGTGGTCACTTTACGGTAACTAATGTTCATACCTGACTATCTTTACTCCACAGGCTATAATAATTATTTCTTGTAACTAACTGTAAGCTAATGTAAATAAAAGATTAAACAATAACAATTTTGTTTTTTTGTCAATTTTGCGGTCTTACCTACTTCTACTAGTTATTAAACACTGCTGATGACGTTTCATTATCAGTATCAGTCGGCCGCAGGACGTGCACTGCTGATCATAGGCCTCCCCCAGAGATTTACAAAGCGACCTGTGTATTACATGCCGCTTGGATCAGACAGAAATGAAGAGCTACACAGAAGAACTAAGATAATGGACATAGCCCTACGGCGGATCAGTAAGCTCAAGTAAAAGTGTGGTATATTGTGCCTAACTCGTGTGTGTATCACTTCAGACAGGACTGATACGTCTTTTTTTAGTTCTGGATCGAGATATTTTTTTACCAAATAAATAAGCAAAGAATTCAAGATGATTAAAAATTTCAGCTCCTAAGTCAATTTTTTTTAATGAGGTCTCTCTTATTCAACCTGAAATCTGAATTAAGATGACATGCTTGATGCCTATGCAAATGTATGAGAAGCTTTATTATCAGGTTCATTTTTATGATAAGCATTCGATTGTGAGTTTCAAACCTATATTAACAGAAATTTTAGGACATTGTTAAGATTTTAATGGATCTCGAAAACACGATTAACCTTTTACCACGATTATGTCCGAACGCATAGAATTAAATCTAGGGTCTACTGAAAACCAGCGTCGGGGCCCCTAGCGGGTCACGACTTAAGCTGAGTGGGGCCCTTTTAATATGGACATCACAGACTCACAACTGCACAGTCCGACTGGCTTACCCACATAAATTGTAATTTTGTTGTGTTTCCTGTTTTATAACCGTGCCCGTTACGTTGTTTGTTTTCATGTGTTATGTGATGTCCATTCATTAATAAATGTATTTTCTTTCTTCTTCTTCTTTCTTTCTAATTGACATCCATCGTGTATCGAGATGGCGGTCAAAGGAATTTGGTTCTACAGAAATCCTCCTAAAGTTTGGTTTATCTGCTCTATGCTGTTGCAAAAAATATAGAGCCTTCTCTTTTTTTCTGTTCCTCAAGTACACAAAGACGAAAACTATGGGAAAACATTTTTCTTTTGTGTAAAATTTGAATCGAAAAATTGTTTTGGCAATTTTATGTGCGAAATCTGCACAGCGAGGACGCAATGGGACAATGGGGGCGTTAAAGGCTATTGGAAGCTAGATGTAGCTTTCATGGAGGTCACACCAAAAGGTCAAAGTCACCTAATTCTTATTCTTGAATGTAACTGCACCTAGACTATAGCCTAGCTCACTTTTAGTTTGGGGCTAGGTAATTGGTGTGTTTGTTGAAACAATTTATTTATTTATTTTTATTTAGGCACCTTTTACGAAACGCGTAGTAACTACACTGCAAGTTAATTGGTATGCAAAAAAATTCTCTACTATCGTGGTTTTGTAGAAACTCTCATCTAAAACCCAAAGACCTATACTTTTAAGATTTGTTATTACCGGACTATAGATAACTTAACTGAAAGTTGGTAGGGAGGTCGGAGTGGCGTACAACCACATCGTTAGCAATTTCCACAGAGTTGAGTCTAGCTAGTTTCACATTTTCATACTTGTACCTGTCCTACCAGTTGTATGCACCTATTAGGAAGTGCATGGGTGCGCGTTATATTTTGTATCGGCGGTGTGATCGATTATGGATTAGATATATTGTAAGAAAAAAATCCCTATTTGAAAAGCTAAGTCACAATAAGCTGTTGATAGGTATTAAAAGAAATGCTATTCAGATCTCTAGTCTGGAATCAAACCGCTACTATAAAAATACTACTTATATCAATAAAAAGGTGGTTATAAAACGGACATAATTACATAATTTTATAGCCACCTTTTTAGGGTTCCGTAGTCCGACAAGGAACCCTTATAAGATCGTTCAGTCCGTCCGTTCCGTCCGTCCTAGTCTGACACAGCAGAATATCTTCTACGTTTATGGACTGATTTGCATGTAACTTGGTTCGAGGATACTTTACATATAGAACTTATTTTAAAAAATACGAATAATTAAAATTACCCCTTTTTTTTTTTTACCCCATACATGTAAAGGGGGGTTAATTATTTTTTTGAGTGCACCCCCTTGTGTAGGGTATCGTTGAAAAGGACTATGAAAATAAAATAAATATATATATACTTTTTTCCAAAAGAACAGTATAAAAAATATTTTTTGCCTATACTGTCTAATGTTGTAAGTTAATGGTACGGAACCCTTCGTGCTCGAGTCCGACTCGCACTTGGCCGGTTTTTAATAATTAAAGTAATTTTCTGTACTAATCTTAGGGTAAATGCAAATTATTAGAAAATTACTCTGGTGTAGATCTAAATTCAAGACTTGCTACAGATAGCAAGTTTATACTAAATTGTTGCCAAGTCACCGAAAGTCAATAATGCGTTGTATCTGCGGTGTTGTCATCAACGTAAGCTAGTTACTTAGTAACACGACTCACACGCATCGGAAATCTTAAACATGTGCTTAAAGTTACGTAACAAACATGTACTCAATAATACAATGTAAGGCATATTCTATTGTGTTTGGTCAACAAACACTGGTTCCGGATGCTTGGAGATATTAAGAGCTGGCTTAATTCATAAGAGTTAACGGGATATACCCACTATGCGGATGATCAGGTAAGTACCTCTTACTTAAATGTGAAATGTTTTTGACACGGTGTAGGTAAGAGGGACCTTAATTAAAAAAAAAAATTGCACGATAGAGAAGGCATGGAAAATGCTGCAACTCCCTAGAAGTCTTGGGAAACGCTTCATAGCAAGGCAATTATTTTAGTAACAGGTGTTTTAATTACTAAATATTTTGTAATAAACCTTTTCATGTATTGAATACGAAACTAAATTAATAACTACGTAATTCATTTTAGTGTCAAATCCAACTAGATGACTAGTCTCAAATACTTTGCATAATCTCGACTAAAAGACTTTCGAATAAAAACTCTTACCCCGTTATTATAAAAACTTAGTACCGGGTTTAAGACAGGACTAAGCTATTAGCTAGCCAATTAGAAAAGCGCTTCTCTATTAATGCGTCGGCTAATATTTAGACCCATTTTAAACCTGGTCTATTTTTTTTGTAATAACACCGTTAAAGGTTATTGATATATCATTTAGCATTTATACCAAAGCCTATGAACTTACAAAGAAGTATTGTAACATCCATACACACGCTCGTTTGTTCAAACGAAACGTGTTACCCAATTTGGACATCGTTAAATCTTTGCTAAGGTGTGTCGGCTGTAGGCAGGTGACATGACATAGTGTTGCTTTGAGACCTTTGAAAAATATTTTCCAAGGTTCTTTTGGAGACATTTTACATTTGGTTGCTTCTCCCATTACAGACGAACAGCTGTCCTTGCTAACTACTTACTTACTTGCAATGAGATTTATTAAATTATAAAAATAATTATACCTTCTTCTTACTGATAAGTAAATATTATATCCACTTAGATGTTGACTTAGTGACTACACTAAGTAATATTATGATTGCACCTAATTCCATTTCATTGAAACTTTTTTTATATAGAAGCCCTTTGTTGGGATTTTGGTGACAATACTACTTAGGTTCAAAGGTCTGGTCTCATACATAGTGGTCAATGCCCTGCCAGGGTCACTCGTTATCTACACTATAATAGAATTATAAAAAGGGAAAGATTTGATTGTTTGTTTGTTTGTATTGAATAGGCTCCGAAACCACTAGACCGATTCAAATGGAATTTGGTACAGAGATAGTTTGAGACACTGGGAAGGACCTAGGTTTTTTATCGCGATATAAAATCATCAGGGGGATGAAATGGGGGATGTAAGTTCGTACAACTTTTGGCGCGGGCGAAGTCGCGGGAAACTGCTAGTAAGCAATAAAAATATTTACTAATACATTTTATAACATCATCATAGTCATCATTACCAAAGAAATAAGGTGTCTTCTGCCTACTTGATTGACTGAGATTTATTTATACACATATTAAAAGACGACCCATCTCACCCATACTGTCCATGCCATGCCAGGGTCACACACACGTTATGGTTAGCAATAAAAGGGATTTCTTAATAATTTTGTTACATCATCATCACCATAGGCAAAGAAATAAGGTGCTTACTGCTTCTTAATTGACTAAGTTTTATTTATAAATATTAAAAGATGACCCAATTAATTTCAGATGTAATGTAAAAGCAAATCTTTAAATGGATCAATTTCATTTACCCGTATCTATAACGACACCTGATCTAATATTATGTGACGTGCCTGCCATATCAATAATATGCGTAGCATATTGAGCAAATAATTTGGTCAACATATTGTATGGTTAAAGATCTTTATTTCTCGTAGAAATGACAAATTCACTAACTGAGTTAACAGTTTACATAAAAAGTATTATAAGTAAATACATATATAAATAATTGATTGAGGTACCTCTGGTAGGTACCTCAATCAATTTAATTAATTGTTAATTGAAGCACGAACCTTCTGCCTTTTATGTTTTATGCAGAAGGTCATAAAAATGTGTTGTCGCAATGGCAATTTGTGTAGTTATTACGAAATTTCTTGAGCCATTAGCAGCCACAGAATTATGCGTTTTATGTTAAATTACCGTGATGCAACTGAGGTCTGCACAATGGGTCTGCGGAGAGATTACCTACGCTAAGTGCAATTACTGTGCAGTGGTGCAGTGGCCAGCACCATCAGATTAAGTACACATTTTTGTTGCAAAAACACCCTTATTACAACTATGTAAGATGCCACGACGACGACTTGACCTTGCTGTCGTGCCTACGTAAAATGCCAGAAAATCTCTACCGGATACCGAAGCGTGGGGTTGGTGCTCAAGGTTTTCGAAAAAGGAATTCGAGTTTTGCTAGCAAGGTCTCGATAAAGGTCATTCGTAAAGAATGTAAGATTTGAAATTGGTAAGTTATGATGAATCAGTAAATAACGATGGGCCTATAGGTATAATATCAATAGATATAATATAGGATAGGTAAATTTGAAGGCTAGGATGCTAGGCTAGGAGGTTGAAAAGATGGATCGTAGTGATGGTAGAAATACTTAGGTACTGTGGAACCGAGAACGAGAGAAATACACTACATCATGTCTTATTATGTAATATTGAAAGTAGAGAGCCAATATACCTAATGTTTAAAAAAAATACCCTGCTGGATATTGAAACGAAGACCTTTGAGTTGAAAAACTCTGCTTCTGAACTACAAACTAACCTAGCAACAATAAAAGAGGTTAATTTGTCAACTGTGTGTCGGAATCTCGAATTGGATATATTTTCTGAATAATTTCAGTAAACCTACTTACTCGTAAAATATAAAAATACATAAGAGAAACGATACAGAGAGAGTCCAGAGTAACTTTTACCTTAACACTTATGACCTTTCAAGGTTCAACTTTCTAGAATTTTCGCACTTCAGAATCAGGTTCGGGTATTAAACCATGAAGTGTCTTCGAATGCGTTTGACCATTTCATTCACACAATACGCATTTTACACTCCGTCACGAAATGAAAGTTTTCCCATTATGTAAAAAATGCGTAGAAAACTGTTTCCATTTGTTAACAGCAACAACTGATACACTACATGGCTCCACACAGCTCCGCGTCATTTAGTAAAACTAATTTAGTAATTACTAATATAGGCTTAGTGCACTGTTACTGACTAAATATAATATGAACCTTTAGTAATCTATTTTAACCTGTCAAACCCCATAAGACCAATTAATTTTCTATTGTGTCTGGAAAACATGATATGTGAAGGTTTAAAAAATAAATAAGTGAAATTGTATTCCATTGCTGGATGTAATAAATAAATTGTTTCAACAAACACACCAATTACCCAGCCTGAAACTAAGCGTGAGCTTGTGCTATGGCGATTAGGATAACGGATAATAATATACCTTTTTATAAACATCCATGACTTAGGTACAGATGTTCGTGCTCATCACACAAACATTTGCACCTTGCAGGATTAGAACCCGCAACCACTGGTTTTGTAGTACGGAATGTGACATGTGTTCTTATTATGCTTATTTGTCTAGCTAGCATGCATTCCATTGTCATTCATAACTTTTTATGGTTCCGACATCCGACATGGAACCCTTATAAGATCGTTCAGTCCGTCCGTCCTAGTCTGTCACAGCAGAATATCTTCTACGTTTATAGACTGATTTGCATGTAACTTGGTTAAAATGAGATGAGATCTATAAAAATGAGATCTATTCACATATAGATCTCATTTTTTAAAATACAAAAAATTCAAACTACCCCTTTTTAAGGGTACCTCCCTGTCGCGGCGTCCAGCCTGCTTTGCTTTTACTGTTATTGTAGATATTTCGCTTTAATAAACTGCCTGTTAGACCTATATAAGTCTTTTCTCTAACAGACCGTTCACTCCCTATACATGTAAAGGGGGGGTGAATTATTTTTTTGAGTGCACCCCCTTGTGTGAGGTATCGTTGAAAAGAACTATGAAAATAAGGTAGGGTTTCCATACAACACTTTTTTATCAGCTTTACCATTTGCGAGATATAGCCCGCCAAAGTCGTTTACACGGTGTCCCCCCCCCCTGTAATTTCTAAAGTCTTGGACCTATAAACTTCAAATCACTCACGTAAAGAAACATGCGCGCAAACTCTTATTTAAAATTGTTGCGGGTATCCTGTGATGAATACTTTTTAAATAATAAATAAACTAAAAATATTTACTTTTTTTGCCTATACTGTTTAATGTTTTAAGTTAATGGCACGGAACCCTTCGCGTGCGAGTCCGACTCGCACTTTTTTACTTTGTTTGCGTTTAAGCAAAGACCGCGACAGAATTTTCACAAAACAAACTTTGTTTTGTTTGTTGAATAGGTACAGTAGCCAGCACATCAAACTATACGTTTTATTTTGCAAAACCTTTATTACAACAGCATAAGATCCTTGATATTGTACGGTAGGCAGCACGTCAGGTTACCCATACATTTGAACTACGAAAACAGGTTTTATTAGGTAGGAAATAGAGGCGGTTTCCAAAGTGGGGTAGTATAGTGAGCTGATATGCGGCCGAGTGTAACTAACATACACACATCAAAACAAATTTGAGATCACTAGCATAAACTGATATAATTCCTTAAATTTTACTTTATCAAGAGAAATGTTCTGTTGTGTGTTTTTAAATAGAAAAACCCTGTTGGAAATTAAGGAATAAAACTAATTTAATTTTTTTAATAACAAATATTAAGTAATTAACCATAATGTAATTGTAAGAGGAATTTGATGTAAAGGAAAATACTGTTTAACCAAACTTAAACTACAATTTATAAATAAAATGTTTTTATTCAATATAATATAACACCTCCCCTGGCTCGAACACATGCGGAGATCTTCCTGGGCATGCTGAGGATCAAGTTTTCCAGCATTTCTTGGGGTAACCTGTCCCATTCTTGAGTAGCGGCTTCCCTGAGCTCTGGCACTGTCTGGGGACGTGGCTGACGGTTCCAAACAGCTCGCTTAAGAGCATCCCATACGTGCTCCATTGGGTTTAAGTCAGGCGAGCCGGCAGGCCAGTCTAACCTTGTGATGTCGTATTTTCGGAGAGCAGCATTACATGCATGGTTTACTCGGAATGGTCTGACAATTCCATCAATAGCAACTGCTTTATACATGTCTGCTGTCATAAAGCCTCGATACGGGATCAAAGGTGTTCTAGCTCCAATCATAATACCACTCCAAAGTCGTTGACGTTGCCGAGAATTCAGAGGCGCTCGCCAAGACCTCCGTGCTCGTAATCCAGCCTGGAGCAAGCAATTCCGAATGGTCTGAGTGCTAACTTCAAGCCCAGAGGCGGCCCGAACTTCTGCTTTTATTTTAGTAGCGTTGATTGTTGGGTCACGGGCTGCCAGCAATCTAATATAGCGCTTTTGGGCAGCAGTCAAAACAGTTGGGCGACCACTGCGGGGTCAGTCAGCTAAATTACCCATCCCGTGGACCTCTGCAACGTGGTCACGATACAGGTTTGGGATATAGCAAGTCTGCGTGCTATATCTCTCGTGCTGTATCCTTCTTCCCTCAAAGTGACTTTTTTGATGTGTGTACCTGTTTGGCGCTCGGGCTATCCTTATGGCGGTTTTTTTGTATTATTTAACAATATCGTATCGCTTATGCAATTTTCAAGACGCATGAAATAAAGTAGGAAGAAAACAGAAAGTGTTCCATAATTAATTTTCAAGGATGTAAATTTCAACTTGCTTTGGTCATGAGCACTCACTTTGTTATTCAATGCAAACTTTTGTTCAATTAAACCATCAGGGTCCGGTTATTGTCAAAATATTAATGAAGTAGTTAAGTAAGTGGCAGAGGTATTATCATCATATCATATCAGCCTGTTGCAGTCCACTGCTGGACATAGGCCTCTCCAAGACGGCGCCAACTTTCACGGTCCTCCGCTTCTCGCATCCAACCACCGGCCACCTTCCTCAGGTCATCGGCCCATCTAGCAGGGGGCGTCCAACACTACGTTTCCCGAGACGTGGTCTCCATTCGAGAACCTTCCTAGTCCAACGCCCGTCGGATCTGCGACAGACATGGCAGAGGTTTATCAATACCTAAATATGGGTATCCTTATACTAACAACGGCCGATTTTTCATCTGCCGCTAGATAGTTAGATATTCTTTAGTGCACAATAGAAAGCAAAGGTGCAATGAATTCAAAAAATAATTTAAATATAACAATTAGTACATAAAGGCTAGTCCCTGGTCAAATAACTAAGACCTATTTAAAAGGTAATTTATTTAATTCAATTCATTGGCAGTGATGCCATTTTAAAATAAGTCGTACCTACAATCGCGCTGTATCTTTTATGTATTTACTTACAAATGTCGATTATTTAAAAATCAATCCTAAGTTTGTCATTTCCAAGGCTAATAGGCGGTCTTCAACGGAAACCTTTAAGTCATTTATTAAAGAAGTTATAAAAGGATTTGAAAATGGTAGCTCGTCTTGTTGGGAAGCGGCAGGTCGGTTAGTCCGGTGCGGTCCCCAGTAGTGGACTGTATTTGGGTGTGTGGTGTGCTGGCCGGTCTGAAGCTGCCTAACTGGATGTACTGGGCACTAACTATAGGGTCCTGATTGAAACACTATTGCACTATGCACTTGCAGACTTTATTCACTCACTATTGCACTTACAAAGCTGTCATTTACTATTATGGCACTTATTATTACTACTATTGCACTGGTATTCACTGTTCACTTTCTTCTCTTCAGAGGTATTCTAAGAGCTTTTCAGAACTAAAACTTGCCATCCGGAAAAACCTTTTCCATATTTATGTGGTTCCAGGATTCTTTCTCCCTCCCTCGGATCATGCTATCTCCCTCTAATGCGAGGAAATCAGTTTTTCGTTAGTTTTCCTGGGTGGCAGTTATTAAAATATAAAGTAAATATATAAAGCTACTTAAAACTAAGTTTTCTCGTCGCTAACAGGATTTGTTATTAAGTTATAGCACGTTAGCACCGTACGCAAACCACACAGGTAATGGAAACCACACATAGGTTCCTAAGTACATAAATACATATTACCTCATGTAAGATCACCACATCATCGTCATCACCTCACAACATCTAAGTAATTATACAATGTTTCAAATTACGAAGTTCTAGAAACTTTTATTAATAGATTTACTTCAAAATCCCAAAAACGCGTTTTCTTAATAAAGGCGTAGAGGTACTGCAAATTTTAGTATGAAAACTCCTTTTTTTAGGATTTCGAAGTATGTCTGTATTGTTTGTATTGAATAGGCTCCGAAACTAATAGACCGATTCAAATGAAATTTAGTACAGAGATAGTTTGAGACCCTAGGAAGGACAGAGGCTACTTTTTGTCGCGATATAAAATCGTCAGGGTGAAATGGGGGATGAAAATTTTGTATAGAAAATCCGACTTTTGGCGCGAGCGAAGTCGCGGGGAACTACTAGTCTATTATTAAAAGTTATTATCAGAGAATTGTGAATTGGCTTTTATATACACCTACGTTTTCAGAATATTAGAACTTTGTAACATATCACATTGTATATAGGGTGTTTTTTTACCTAAAAACCGGCCAAGTGCGAGTCGGACTCGCGTGCGAAGGGTTCCGTACCATTAACTTTTAAAACATTAAACAGTAGGCAAAAAAAGTATATATTTTTATTTTATTTATAATTTCAAAAGTGTTCATCACAGGATACCCGAAACAATTTTAAATAAGAGTTTTCGCGCCTGTTTCTTTACGTGAGTGATTTGAAGTTTATATATTAGTTATTATAGTTCAGCTTGTCACAGTAGCACATGGAGTAACCTAAAATGACAACGTTTAATAAAACTTATTAAAGAATTTACGGTACATGCTATTTTTAGGGTTCCGTACCCGAAGGGTAAAAACGGGACCCTATTACTAATCCTACGCTGTCTGTCTGTCTGTCTGTCACCAGGCTGTATCTCATGAACCGTGATACCTATACAGTTGAAATTTTCACAGATGATGTATTTCTGTTGCCGCTATAACAACAAATACTAAAAACAGAATAAAATAAATATTTAAGGGGGGCTTCCATACAACATTTTTGCTCGCTATCAATAACGGCAACAGGTAGACGCTTGAAATATTTACAGAATATTAAATTGTATATTTACTTTAGAAATAAATAATTAAATTAAAATAATAATAATCTTTAAGTGGGGCTTTCATACAAACGCTTCTTTTTGCCTATACTGTCTAATGTTGTAAGTTAATGGTACGGAACCCTTCGTGCGCGAGTCCGACTCGCACTTGGCCGGTTTTATTTAATACAATTGATTTTGCTAAAGCATGTGGTCAAAAGTTTGACATTTTGACGATGATACGACGATCTTTCAAAATATAATACAAAAACAGGTCTACTCTTTTGTAGAGCCGATTTTAAAGACTTCTTTATCTGGAATAACCTCCTTTATCTTTCTGTTTTGTTTGATCCACGATGTATGTAGGTAATGTGTAATTGATAAATTCATACTGTATGTTAGTATTTTTTTAAATAATTTAATACAAACGGGCAGGATTTGATCCCACTACCTTTGGCTAACTGGGCCAACGCTCGCATCAACTGAGCTACGGTGCAGTCTATCCACCCGTGCGAAATTTCTGGTCTCTTTTAATCGCATTACTCGAGCTGTATATAATAATGTCACAATACTGTCACCCTTACAACCTAAATTTTTGAGAATACGCTTGATCATTATTTTGTTTATTGGAGATGTCTTGATTTCATTGATAAACATCCAAGGTACAAAGGTTTGGGCTGGGAGTTGATCAGTTAGCCTACTTCATGTAGGTATACCCACTGAGCATATAATCACTACGGTGTACCTATAAATTAATAGTATGACGTTTACAGTTGACATTGACAGTATGAAAAAAACATCGCTTTACGGTGAACGCCCACTTATACGTAGGAGCCGTACGCGCCCATCGCACTAAATGCATCGTTCACCCCGAACTCGCATGCATGCGGAATCGTATCCACTTCATAGAATACCGCACTGCATCGATTTTAAAGACGTCGTTCGCACTCGCTAGTGGGATCAGCATTTTACTGAAATGCTGGTAGCGCGGCAAAAGATTTTTAAATTGTTGAGGGTGTAATCCCAATAACATTGATGAAAGCAACGCGGCATTACAGCACTTAGAAATTACAACAGGCCTCGATGTAATTTTTTTAAGTGCAGTAGATACTGCACTTAAAAAAATCTTTACATCTTTATAAATTGCGATGGTTGCAGCGAGTGGGGTGCGTATCTACAAGTGTGCGTTCAGCTAATGTCAATATTCTCAAAGGCACTTAGCATCATTAGCGAATCAATAAGAACATACTAGAAACCTCCTCATTGTGAGCATGCATATTTTTCCTTTTTATCTCAAACTAAAACACTTATTAGGCCATCCTAATGGTGGAAACGTAGTTAGGAAATAGGAAGTTGAGATCAAAGGTCCTATTTATCCGTACAAGAGGTCTTGCTCTTTTTCTCAAGTAGTGCAGGTACGATTAATGATAACATACAACTATTATATCTAAACTTATAAACCTACACATACTCTAAACTACAAACTAACATAATCTAACTCATTGAAATACGGGGATTGTTCATATTTCAATAGGAGCGCCTTACTTTATTCCTAAACATACAAATAGGATTGTTGGCGATAGATATTTATTAAATCCTTTTTTTATAAATCTTTGTACTTTGTCTATGACTTTTATTTTGATACTTTTACTTGTTTTTAGTTGCTTTTTTTTGAAGATACAATAAACAGTAAAAAGCGATTTATTTGTTATTTATCGTTTCAATTACGTTGAGTTGCATTTCTAATATTGGTGTCAGAATCGTGAATATAATGATTACTCGCGCACAATTAAAAAACCTCAAGACTAGGGCTTCGGCTTCGTCATCCTCGGGAGCGTCGTCAGCAACCGTGCGGGCACAGGCGCTCGCGGCGGAGGTGGAACACCTCAAACGTCTACGAGATATTGAGCGTCGCGAGGCGGAAGCAGAACGAACAGTCGCAAAAGCCGAGTACCGGGCCCAAGTTGCCGCGATCGAGGCGGAGGAATCTCGCAGTCGTCGTCCCAGCCATGCCTCTGTAACCGAGTGGTTAGATGCGACTGTTCCGCTTTACCAAAATGGAGCACAGGATGCGCCTGTTCCATATGATCAAGAATCGGCACACGATGCGCCATCACAGGCTCAGGCGGAGGGCGCACCGGCCGCGGCAAGCTTTAATGACACGGGTACCTCTGCCGTCGATGCGGTTGTTCGTAGAAGTATGCCGACTACGGCTGCTTCCCTACCTACATCGGCTTTTCTTACAGATTATCCCCGACCCAATAAGCTCACTGAACCCTTAATCAGGAATCGGGCATCCGCGCCTGCAACTGTGACCTGGCCTTTAGTTAACGAGGTTTCCTATTCCCCAGGTCAGCAGCGGACTGCCGAGGCTTCGCATGTAGTCGACGCACAGCCACACTCTACGTTCACTCAACAACATTGTCAATGTAATAATAATAATAAAAATGAGTTTTCCAACACTCTACAATTAGCTAAAGCCATCGCAGCTGTCGCAACGAACACTGCATTAAAGAACAATAAGGTCAGTTTCCCTCTACCTATTTTTGATGGCCGTCCGACTGATTAGCTCATTTTCAGGAAGGTGTACTCGGACACTAGTCCGTCATATACCATACAAGAAAATCTGACAAGACTAAATGCTTCTTTGCGTGGGGCTGCGCGAGATTCTGTAGCCGTTTTACTGGCTGCTGCGCGTGACCCAGAGGTAGTTATGCAAGCGCTAGAGACAGCCTTCGCACGTCCAGAGTACATCATTATGACTCAAATTTCAGCTATTAGAGCCTTACCAAAGTTACCGGTTAATGACAGTAGCAGAGAACTTAACACGTTCGCCTGTAAAGTCCGTAATTGTGTTGAGGTAGTTCGTTTACTACAACGGCCTGAATACCTCGCTTCTCCAGAACTTTCCAACAAGATAGTAAGTAAATTAAGCCCTATATTACGATCTAGGTAGATTGACTTCGTGCATTCTAGAGAGAATACCAATTTATTTAGGATTGAACATTTATCCGATTTTTTGATGCACGAAGCGAATTTATGAAGTCGATATGACATTATGCCATTGGATGTTTCCTTCAGAAATGTCAAATGTCATGTCGCGACTGATGACATTATGCCACTGGATTTTTCCTTCAGAAATGTCAAATGTCAGGGCTCAACTGACGTAAAAAAAAGTTATGGTGACAACTCAAAAAAGGTATGTCTATTTTGCAATAAGGTTGGTCATGATGTGAAATCCTGTAAAGAATTTGCCAGCATTAATGTTGACGAGCGTTGGGAGTGGGTTAGGGTCAGTAAAGTGTGCCACAAATGCCTTTTAAAAGGAGGACACACTTATGTTTCATGTAAAAAGTTTTCATGTAACGTTAATGATTGCACCAATAAGAATAAACATCATCCCCTGCTACATAAAGAATATAGAGACGACGCAGTTTATGCAGATTTAACATCGGAACCACAAATCAATTCTAATTCAGCAGTTGTAGCTGATGATGACAATAATTCTACGACATCAGCTGAACACGAGTCTGTCGTCGTCACTCACACCACTTCTCCTCCTTCTACCTTTCGCTCTCTTCTCAAAGTAGTACCTGTTACTATTTCGGGCCCTAAGGGTTCTTGTGATACCTTTGCTCTATTAGACGATGGTTCTACTACTACTTTATTAGATTCAAATGTGGCTTTTGCTATTGGGGCTAAAGGTAGGAAAGGTCAAATTAGAGTAGATGAAATAGCAGGGATGTCAAGACAGACTAAGGTTAGTTTTGTCAATATCTCAGTTAAAGGTCGACATAGCACTGAAACTCATTTACTTCATAATGTCCGCTCGATACCAAACTTAGGTTTAGGTTCTCAATCTATTAACTCAAGTAATTTAAAATCCTTTTCCCATTTATCCAATCTAGTTGAATTTCTTACATACGAAGAAACTAAACCTACCTTACTAATAGGTATTGATAACTGGCAGTTGTCAGTGCCACGTCAAATTCGAAAAGGTTCTCGGAATCAACCAGTTGCAGTTTTAACTGCGTTGGGCTGGGTTTTATTTGGTGTTATTAGAAACGAATGTTCTCCAGTAGAATTTGTGAACCATGGTAAGGTTTTTGAGGTTACAAGCTCACTTGATAACCAAGGAATATTTTCGGATAGATTCCATTGGAATTAACGCGAAAAAGTATCTGAGGGAAGACGATAAGCGAGCGATTGATATTTTTTAATAAAACGACACATCGGTTACCTTCCGGCAGATTTGAGACCGGATTAATATGGAAATCCAACATTGAGTCGGTTCCTGACAGCTACCCATTGGCACGTAAAAGATTTTTTGCCCTTGAACTAAAAATGAATAGAGATAAATCTTATGCAGATTCTTATCGTGCGAACATTGAGGCGACTATTCAAAAAGGCTATGCTGAGCCGTGCGACGAAAAACCTGCGGGAAAAATTGCATGGTATCTTCCGCATTTTGGAGTCATGCACCCTCAAAAACGAAAATTACGGGTTGTTCACGTTGCAGCCGCTACTTATTCAGGAGTCAGTGTCAATTCTTTACTTTTATCTGGACCTGATATATTAAAACCACTTCTTGCAATCTTAATGCGTTTTCGTGAGGGTCGTTTTGCTTTGAATGCAGATATCCGAGAAATGTTTCCTTAAACCAAAATTGGGTTGGAAGATCGGGATGCCCAAAGATTTTTATGGCGTACTAGCCCGGATCAGCCGTTGAAGGTTTACCGCATGTCCTCAATGATTTTCGGGGCCACTTCTAGTCCATTTACAGCCATATATTTAAAAAATCGAAATGCAGAGGAGCACCAGTCTTTGTACCCAGCTGCAGCAAAGATCATTATATAGACGACTATCTTGGTAGCGTCGATTCCCAAGAAGCAGCAGCTCGTTTAGCTTCTGACATAGTTCATGTTCACGCTCAAGCCAGTCTTGATATGAGAGCCTGGGTTTCAAACTCGAAAGAAGCTCTTGCAACACTTCCCAAAGAAATATGTTTACCTGACGAATCTGCAGTTAATGTTCGTATTTTAGGCGTAGTCTGGAACACTAAAGATGATACTTTTTCTTTTTCACGCTCTAATCTAGGTGCCTTACCGACCAAATTTACGAAACGAACCGTTTTATCACAACTTATGAGAGTGTATGATCCACTAGGGTTTTTAACTCCTATTATTATGCGGGGTCGAGTAATTTTTCAACAAACTTGGAAGCTGGGGATAGATTGGGATGATGAACTACCCGCTATTGTCACCTCTAAATGGATATTGTGGTTTAATGATCTTTCCAAATTATCTTTATGTTCTATTCCACGCCATTATTTTTCCCACAATGTAGTAAAAGACTGTCAGCTGCACATTTTCGCTGATGCAAGCGAACTCTCGTACGGATGTGTGGCTTACTGGCGTTTTGTGTGTATCGATGAAACGTTAGGTTTGATAGGTGGTAAAGGACGGAAATCTTCCTCGTGGTTCTTGGCCAAGAGGCCGAATAGAAAAAGTCTACCCGGGGCACGACGGAATTGTTAGAGCCGTAGATGTAGCAATTAGAGGCGGGATTCTGCGCCAACCAGCCCGAAAGGTGGTTCCACTACCCATGTAGATACATTTATTTATATGAGAAGTGAAGCTAGCGTGTAGTTTAGTATTGTCTACCGCCACTTTTCTTCTGGTGTTGCCACACCGGGGTGGACGATGTTGGCCGTAGATATTTATTAAATCCTTTTTTTTATAAATCTTTGTACTTTGTCTATGACTTTTATTTTGATACTTTTACTTGTTTTTAGTAGCTTTTTTTGAAGATACAATAAACAGTAAAAAGTGATTTATTTGTTATTTATCGTTTCAATTACGTTGTTGCATTTCTAATGAGGATAGTGAAAGAAATGAAGTCCCTAGGTAACTTAGGTTAGTGTAATATGTGCTCAACACTAGTCACTACTTACTCTGTTATGTTATGCTAACCTATTTCAATTCTGTGCAATAAATGAACTAGGAATGATCAAAGAAAGAACACTAACCAAGAAATTACAGCGTTTAATAAATCAATTTTCAACACACTTGCTCGTAAAGTGAGCCTTATGACATCGTTCTTAGGGCCATAAACCGAACTATAACACACGCGTGCGTAATAGTTTTTTTCTTAAAAAGTTAAGTTAGTACCTAACTGCTAATTATATGTGTGAGTAAATAGAGCATTTTCAATTTATCCGGGTAGTACCATTTTTCCGTAAGAACAAAGATATTTTATGCCGCCGAAAATATATTTACATTTTTGGAACAAATAATTGTGGCCCTAATTAAAAAAAACAGTTAAAAACTAAAGTATCAAACCAGTTGTTAACAATGTGCTTGCCCAATATTTTGAAACGCTTTTTGTGTGTCATACTCGTTGTTTAAAACGCATAAGTTTTTGTCATGCGTGTGTAAGTAAATACGTTTCGATTCCGATTGAATGTGCTCCAAAATCATAATGGTTGCATTTATCGCAATATCTTTATCTTCATTATATTAATTCACTACATCTACACTAATAATATAATAAAGACGAAAGATTTGATTTAAATGTTACAGAAATAGTTTGAGACCCTGGAAAGGACATAGGCTACTTTTTGTCGCGATATAAAATTATGAGAGGGGAAAAATGGAAGATGAAAGTTTGTATGAAAAAATCGACTTTTGACGCAGGCGAAGTCGCAGGGAACTGCTAGTATATGATAAAAATTGTAATTCAGATACCTAGTTTCTTTATTGAAGGTACAGTCAGTCATATGATATTCATAACGATAACGCAATTGAAAATAGAGTTTGAGTTTTGGCAATTGGGAAAATACCTTTTAATTTATGTCAAATAGGTTACTTCTTAATTACATAATCATGTTATAAGCTCGTTTTGTTTTCTTATATTTCATTAAAAAACGTTGATGCAATTTATGATCTACTAATTAATAAACTAGTTTTAAAAGCTGACCTATAAAAGCCACTTTAACACTATGACCTAACAAGGGTCACGCAAGTCAAGTTCTTATTGAAATGGCAAAAAAACCGGAAGTGTGAAATCACTGACCTTCAAATCACCTGGAATTATAAATTTCCGGAAACAACGGACGTGGCGATGTGAACCGGAGACCCTACTCCTGTTGACGATGTCCGTATTTACGGGTCTCTCCATCACGCTCGTTCGCGTTGTCATTCTATTGTCAGTGAAAGGGACGACTACATTTGAACATACGGACATCGTGAACCGGAGTAGGGCCTCTGTACTATCTTATTAACGCGGAGTGTGCACGTGCTACTATCACACATAGCTACTATGGTGACGGGTGGCAGAACTTTCGATCTCATTGATCGGTAATGCGAGCCTGAGAAAATACACTCACTGCTGTAACGCGCGAACTAAGTCCATTGACGCACGAGATATAGTTGACGTACAGTCACATGTAATGGAATGTATACAAACAAGTTTTTATGCCATTGTAATAAAATCTCAAATCGAACTCAGATGTATATATATTGATGCTCGTGACGCGTATATTTTTTGTTAGGTATTTTTGAGTTAAAATAATTATGGTGAGTAGGAGAATATGAATAGGGTTTTAGTATGAGGTAGTGGAAATGATGTATGTGTGAAAAGATAAAAATAAGTTGATATCAAAACTTAAACATTTAGAAAGACAATTTATTTCTTATTACCTGTCTAATTTTCCGATTTAGTATTATTTCCCGAAGTTGTGCTTTAGAAAAGCCTAATTATTATTATAGCAGTTCCTTATTAAGTTAAAAAAGTTGCATATTTTTTTCCTGTATCTCTAATGAAATGTAGTATATTATAATTGAGTGTGTATAATCATAGAATAAATAATAGTACATATGATCTTAATTTTGTATAACAAAATTGGCCATTTCTAAGGGCTAAGAAGGTATTAAATATATAAGGGAGCCTAATCTGGCTGAATAATATACATTCTAACAAATACTGAAAAGTAAAATACCGCTTGCACCTTTTTATACTCCTTATTTAATAGTTTTTTACGACTAAGCCTTTTTTTTGAGATGCCTGACGTCAATAATGTTATTCAATTAGTGCGTAATAATATCACTAATTATCGAGCCTATTTCTACAGTAAAGCACGAACATCACCTCTACATATAACACAGAGGATCACCTTGCCTGACTCCCCTGTTGATTGGAAAGTCATATCCTAAAGATTCCAGCTTAACACTAGCTTTACTTTCTTTGTAAATGTTTCTAATGATGTTATAGGCATTTTTTACTCCCTGTTCTGCAAGACTTGGCCATACTGCTTCGTGTTTGAGGCTGGCAAAAGCTTTGGAGTAATTTATGAAAGTTAGTTAATTTTCTTATTGTACTCGTTGTATTTGCAATATGAATAAGCTGTTTAATAGTGTGCATATGATCTATTGTACTAATTTTTTTCTAAACCCAGCCTGTTATACTGGTTGGTTTTCATCAAGCCTATTTGTGATTCTGTTAAGAATTATTTTTGCAAAGACCTTATATATATTTGAGATAAGAGACATGGGTCTGTAATTTCCAATACCTAATCATCTTTTGAGCTTTTTATATATTTATAACTTAAGCAATTATTTTTGCAAGTTTTTACGAAATTAAATCAAATTTCACTTACAAAAATTAATCGACTATGTCATCCGGTGGGACACAGTCAATAAATTTTTGTAAGTGTTTTTTTTTTTTAATTTGTTTTGAACCTTTCTTGTAAAGAAGTATTATGTGTGACTCTACCCACTAAAATGGAATGCCACCAGAGTAAAGTATCTAATTAGTACGTAAGCTAAACCCAAGAAATGACGAAACGAGTTTCAGTCCAAGTCCAAAATATCGTATGACGTGTGAGGCTAATGGGAACGCGCACACCGGTACTAACTCCTCGCCGAAGGTACGGCGTTCAGTCACTCAGTGGCTTGATGAGGGCGCAGTGCAAGGGACTGTTCGCACTGCTATTGTTTGTGGGATGTTCATGTGTTGTGTGTTTTGAAATTGTGGTAATTTTGTGATTAGTGAAGGTTTGTATTTTTTTATTTAGAAGAGTCAATTGGTAATTAGGTGATATTTATTAAAGAATGAGTAACTGCTAATTAGGTAAAATTGCCCTTTGCGAAATTAAATGTGATTTTTTCGGCCAATGATTAAAAATATTTTGTTATTATTTATTAGTTAATAATAAATATCTATTCATAATAAAGACAGCGATACCCGGCTTAGTCAAGTAAATGTGACTCATTATACACTCATTCGAAAATGTTCCTGAATTTTTACTTAAAATATGTTTTTAGTAAGTTTGAATAAGCAGATCCACGATGGATAGTCAAACTTACTTGTATGGTACCTACTTATTTATTAAGAAACCCTATTTATCAATAACTTTCCTCGAGCGAATTCGACCTCCAGTGTCTGTTGTAGTGCTTATTAAACTTTTATGCTTTTACTCTCTATAAACCAAAAATTGCTAGTAGAAACTAATACGACGACGATACATAATAGATAACTATCTCAGTTTAGCCGTTCTTATTGCTGGGAGCATTTTTCGGACAACTTTGCGTTGAATTTAACTGTAACTTACAAGCAACTAAGTACTTATTCTATGCTTACATTGCGAAACATTTGAATAATTAATAGCATTGAATTTCAATCAGTTCAATTATTAGTAGAGGGATTTGTAAATAAATCAAATGTGCATATCTGTAGGAAGGCCTATAGGCAGGTAAAATATGATAAAATTCTTTCTGTCTGACCTTATATTTTATCTTTAAAACGGCCATTTAGATTCAAATATTAAGTAATTTTGCATAATCCACGAGGCTGTTCAAAAGGTATTAAAACATAACACTTTATAAATAATAGGCAAATCAAATAGTTAGTACCTTATTTACAGTATACAAAACTGCATGATCCTAAAAAGCCACGTGGGTATACAGCATGTAAATTTCATACGGGCGTATATTTTAATGGCAGTTTATGTCAGTCCTAAGGGGTTTCCATAACACATGCAAACAAAAAACGGCAATTTAAAAAACTAAAAATCCCGACTGCGTTTCTGTGTAATTGGAAATTAAAAACCCTAAAACACGAAAGAGGTCATACCCGGGTTAAATTGGTACCCATATTAAAAATTGGAGCAGTCGGGACCCATTCTAGAAATAAGGCTTAGTGAATTTAGAGCACATATCTACCTCTCTATTACATTGCAGATTACTCCAATCTACTGACGCGACGGCTGACTTACATGGGTCCCGATTGATACAATTTTTAATATGGGTACCAATTTAACCCGGGTATGACAGGTCATAACCCTAAACAAGAAACCTGTTTCTTGTTTAGGGTTTTTAACTTTTTTAACTTTCCAATTACACAGAAACGCAGTCGGGTTTTTTAGTTTTTTAAATTACCGTTTTTTATTTTATTATTTTTAGTTTTATTATTCAAAACCAAACACCAGACTGCAAAAAATATTATATTTTTGAAATTGTCTCTTTACTGGCTTTCATTTGATACCCATATTGCTATGCTAAGAAAAAAAACAATCCCCCCTCCCCCTTTATTTTCATTTGCGGGCGCCATTTTTAAAATTTATAGAGCCTATGGCACTCTCACAATTTTGACAAATTCAACGACACCTCATATATCAAAAAATGTCGAGCCGTTTGGGCTGTAGGGCGTACCAAACAATTATACATACATACATACATACTTTCGAAAAACATAACCCGCCTTCCGCAGTCGGGTAAAAATTAAAAATGCAACCCAGTGGGTTAACATTGGGACCAACTTTGGTTGTTTGGCACAAAGTTGGTCCCAACGCCAATGAACTAATGTTGTATACCACAATGATCGTAACCTTTCAAGGTAATTAAAAATCTATACTAATATTATAAAGAGGAAAGATTTGTTTGTTTATTTTCATCGAATAGGCTCCGAAACTACTGGACCGAATTAAATGAAATTTGGCACAGAGTTAGTTTGAGACACTGGAATGGACATAAGCTACTTTTTGTTGCGATATAAAATCATCAGGGGGGTGAAATGGGGGATGAAAATTTGTATGGAAAATTCGACTATTGGCGCGGGCGAAGTCGCGGGGAACTGCTAGTAGAAGATAAGTATTACGCCAAAAAAGTGTCAGTAGCAATTCGATGAAAATAGCAAATATGCGTAGATATAATTTACAATAGAAAATTCTATTGTCTGTGATATGTGCGTCACACGCGAACACTAAAGGTCAAACACGTGCAGACTTTCCACATGTACAAACGAAATTACCAGCCAAGGAGATTTAAAAAAAAGCACAACTCGGTTCCTTGATACGAAAACGGTAAAACCAACTTTCCCCATATTAACCCACTGGGTTGCACTTTGTAATTTTTGTAAGCATGTGCAATGATATTGGGTAATAAGTGACATTCTTTTGTAAATAAAGTAAGCTGTCCAAAGAAAGACAAACGCGTTACCGACTTGATATTTTCTTAGAAATTTGATAGATACTTAAGAACGAAGTTAAAACTTATTGAATTTTGGTACAAAAACTGCCTTCTTATCTATTCAAGGTCTTATTTTACTTGACAAGAAATGTAACAACAACGAAAGCTTGTAGGCTCATTCATAAATTTAATTCCCTCTCTACATTACAGTAGGATATTATTTATCGTAAACTGATTCCTAAAATTCACTCATAACTTTCAAGTTAAAAAAAAAATGCTTCTGGCCTTGTTTTCTGTGCAGCAAGCCAAGTAAGTGACTTTTGCATTTTTTATCAAAAGCCCACGGCCCCTAATGTGCGAATTCGAACCTTATGTCTGGAAACAGGTCGATGAAACCAGTTTGGCTTATTTATACTGGTAACCTTAAACCAAAATGAGCCGACAACGCACGGCCTCATGAATTTTTAACTGACGCGATTTTGACTTATTTTCTGTAATATAGCATCATCATCATTCTAGCGTTATCCCGGTTGAGGTTACGCAAGGGCCCAGGTTCCACTTTGGAACATGATCCAGGAAGTGGAAGATCAGGTTATTACAGTGTAGTACTGCCATCTGTCCTCCGTGACCCTGTTAACAGGGGAACTGGCCAGTTTGGATCATGGTTACACATTCAGTCGCCTGAATGTGCAGGTTTCCTCACGATGTTTTCTCTTACCGTAAGAGCATCGGTTAGCGAAACTACTAATGTAGATAATTTAGACAAAGTTATAGCTTTGTAAAGGAAGAAACATCAAAAATTTTTGCTCTCAGAACTTTTGGATAGCTGTGTAAAATAGTTACTCCTAAAACATATTCTCCTGGTTATAACTTTATTGAAAGTGTAACCACCTAGGCCCTTACCTAAACAATGCCTTTGCTATGTCTTATCGTAAAACCATTAAAATAATTAGAAGTACAATAATATAAAGCTTAAGGCTTGATCCTAATCAAATGCTCATTCATATCTATAGGCCATGTAGGATACCTAATTTTTTAACCAGTTATTATGAACTCTTTCACCAAGGAAACAATATGAAAGTCAAGGTCAATGTCGATTTTCTAACGTCATAAAAGACTGGTATAGATACTTAATCACTATCAAAAATCAATTTGCATAATACTATTTGCAATTTGCATATTGTTATGTATGAAGTTTATCAAACAGATGCACGACAAGGACATTGTTGAATTTATTACATAAAATTTTATAACCAGTTAATTTTGGTCATCGTGATAAGGATGATCGTGGCTTTTCATTTTAGAACTGGAAAATAATTCTTTTTCCGAAAAAAAACCCTAGTTTATAAAGACATTATTTTAGATACCTAGATAGCTTATTTAGATGAAAACTAGCAAATTCAAACGATTGATCATCTTAAATGTTTGTGTCCCTTAATTTTAAAATCCAACCTGTTTTTATAGAACTTTAAAAAGGAGGAGGTTCTTATACGTTCGACTGTATGTTTACCGATTTCCCTGTCAATCGTAGACTGATTTAAAAAACTATTTTTTTAAATGGAAGAGTATATAGGAGTATAGGAGGAACTCCTTAGGTGGTTCCATTGTCACCAAGTCAGGATCTGACATTGAGATCCTGGAGAAATCGAGATAACTCTTAAGATTTTATAATTACGTATACCGTTTTGGCTGCATAATCTTTAGTTATTCAAGTATTTTTCCCTCCGGGAGCCATAATTTTATGGTGCTGAGTAATGATGGAAGTCGTTTGACACTCTTCATCAAATAGGAGTTCGCGAATTACCATTGTGGTATTGTGTAAGGAACTACGGATAATTAGTGTACATTGAAAATGGTTAAATACAAAAAAAACTAAAATTCACCAAAAAGTTTTAAGTAACTTTTTTTTTCGCCAAGTAAAAGAAACGTTAACAAACAAATTTACTTGGCAATATAAAAAATATATTTCAAACTTTTTGGTGCGATTTTTTGAAGGCGGTTGTTTTTTTTGCAACCAGTTTTTATACCCATAAAGGTACTTATTTTTTTTTCAATATATTTAGTTAACAGATATTGTCCTGAAAATGAGGCATCGACTCAGCAAGCTGAAATGGCCAGTGAGAAATGGGGCAGCGAGGTACCTGAACACCACAGCGCGGTGTGACCAGGCTGCTGAAAATGGACTTGAATTCAGTAAGTACTTTTATAGAGCGCTTGGAATCACGTCATATTACCCATGTTAACTGCGAAAACAGCTTTTATTACGCAGGGAATAGAGACGGTCTTAGGGTCAAAGTGGGGTAGTTTGACGTGCGGCCGTGTGTACAATAGCGCACCGCCTCAGCTTCTCGCGGGAACACTTAAAAATACATATATAGCCTTGGTCACCTATTGGTGAAAGAATTTTCAAAATAAGCTCAGTAGTTCCCGAGATTATTCCTACAAACTAATTCATAAACCTCCCCTTTTTATAATATTAAAAATAATGTCCTTCTAGCCAAATTTAGACTACGGCGGCCCATCTCAACAGATATTAGCCAACTGCACAGGACATATTATAGTGCACAGTTGTATGCGCAATACACAGGTGCATTATCTGTTCCGTCACTCTCATAATTCGGTAAGACGGCAGTCCAACATGAACGTAGAGAGATCAGGCGCAGGACAAACGGCTTAACGTGCTTTCCGAGGCACGGGGGTGTTAACACCACCAACTTCCTGACTCCGGAGCTGTGTCTGAGTAATTTCAAGTCAGAAAAACCCAAACACTCTCGGCCCGAGCCGGGATTCGAACCCGGGACCTCGTGGATAGTACCCAGAGTGCTGACCACTAGACCAACGAGGCAGTCATATTAATAATATTAGTATAGTTAAGCAAAAACAATTTGTTTATTATATAATAAGAAATTAATAGAGCAATATGTCGGCCTATCCACTAAGTCCCAGGTCGAGACGAATGTTTTTGTGTCTTGATATAATTCAGAAATAGCTTTGAAGTCAGGGATTTGTTGGTTTTAACACCCCCGTGCATCAGTGCGCACGTTACGTACCAAGTTATTCGAGACTATCGTCGTGTCTCCCAACTTCTAGAAATTTCTTTTTTGACATCTGTCAATGAACAGGTACAGCAAAACCTCGGACCTGCCCCGTCCAAGGCCAGAGGCTGCGGTCTACCCACGCTGCCCTGGACACTTCCGTCTTCGAGACCATTACTCCAGCTGTCAAGTCTTGGGAGGAAGTGCCGGGCCCCAAGCCACTGCCGTTCTTGGGGAATACTTGGCGGTTCATACCTTATGTTGGTAAGATAATTTCATAATACTTCTACTAATATTATAAATGGTTTAGTGGCTTAAGCGTCAAGAGGTAACAGACAGACACACTTTCGCATTTATAATATTAGTAGGGATTACGTCGTCGTAAGCTATAAGTGTATAATGCTTTCATTGTCTTGTAGTAACTGTAGACTCAGGTAAAACTCAGGTAACTCCAATATTGATATAGTAAAAATCCATGTATATTTTAAAAAGGTTTAAAAAAATCGATTATGGAAATAACCTTATGGAAGCCGGATACAACACTGTCTTTAATTGACAATATTTTTAATGAGCAGGAACGACGAAATCCATTAGGTACATATCTTTGATGTGATGTATTACAAGTAAGTAATTAAATTCAATTTTTTGCAAATTAAGTACAGCTAGCATCAAAAGTAGTTGAAAATTTTATTATTTTGTCTAAGTAAGAATTCCTGGTGTTACGATGTGACTTTGAGGTATACCTTAATTAATTGTGACAATTACATGCACATATAAAGTTTGATGAAATTGTCACGATGTAGGATTATAATTATTTTTTTAATTTAAGCGATTTATTTGCAAGTTTTTACTGAAGTATCACTTATCTTCGTTTGTAGCTAATAATTAATTAACTCTTAGGTAATTGTCCTCTCATTACACAGTTAGCATTATATCGCTCCCTTCACTTGAATTAACAAATAAATAATCAGTCAACATATAATTAACAACAAGTAAGCACTCACTGTTTGGCTTCACATCATAAATGAAATGTGTTAGCACACTATGACATCTTTAATGAAACCTTTACTCCATTTCGGTATAGTTCGTGACCGCCATGCCTAAATCTTTTTCGAAATTGACTCGCGACATGTTGAAATATAGCGATGTTTCTGTTGCCTAACCAAGAGCCATCACTCACATCAGAAGTCACAACCGTTAGGAGGATGCGACGTTTATTTTTAGGGTTCCGTACCCAAAGGGTAAAAACGGGACCCTATTACTAAGCCTCCGCTGTCTGTCTGTCACCACGCTGTATCTCATGAACCGTATTAGCTAGACAGTTGAAATTGTCACAGATGATGTATTTCTATTGCCGCTATAACAACAAATAATAAAAACAGAATAAAGATTATATTTAAGGGGGACGCCCATACAACAAACCTGAATTTTTTGGTGGGTTTTGCTCTACATTGAATAACGGGAACAGGTAGACACTTGAAATTTTCACAGAATGTCAATATAAACTTTAAAAATAAATTATTTTATTTAAATAATAATAATATTCGTAGTTTTTTGCTAACTAAAAGAAAGGTTATAATATAATTTCAAATGTTATGGATAATTAAAAATATCCTAACTGAATTTAACCTATAAAAATTTAACCTAACTGAATTGTTTTAAAAAAAACGTTCAGATGTACGTTATGGTATACCGAATCACATGAGACCAAAATAATTGTCTAATTCCGTACAAGGTTAGATAAGTATAAGGTATCGCCCGAAACAATATCTTATACATTTAAACGAGCATTTCTTGTATATTTATTTATACACGATGTTAGTTTGCATCCTTGCCATATTTACAGAGGTAACTATATTACGGACACTAAACTCAAATCATTAAAAATATTGTGACCTAAAATTTTGATTTGTAATCTTGATTATTTAATTTTATCGACAATCTGTAACGCACACCATTAACTATCGTAGCGCATACACATCACTGTTGGCTGTTCATCGGCACAAAAGAGCTGCGGCGATTGCGCTCTCTTTATAACATCATAAACGCCGCCCCTTCTTCTTCTTCTTTTTTTTTCTCCTTTTTTTCTCCTTCTTTTATCTCTGTGAATATGGCAAGGATGCAAAGTAACACTGTGTATATATGTATGTGTGATCTCGGAAACGGCTATAACGATGTCGCTCAAATTTAGTATGTGGAGCCCCCACATCAGCGAAATCGGTGGTGAAAAATCGATCTAGATTACTCTTATGTTTGGGAAAACGCGTGTTTTCAAGTATTAATGCGTTTTTGACGTAGAATATGGTCGCTAATTTCTTACCGGTAGTCATGCGCGTCGTGGCGGAGTGCACAAGACGTCGGACTGAAGAAACGTAGAGTAGACGTGGGTTCGAATCTCGTTCGCAGACTAAAAATATTTTCCTTTTTCTTTGTATTTATTTAAGGTTATAGCTTTTTATTATTTTTTAAATAAGACTTACGAATTAAAAAACTTTTTTTTATTAAATAGTAGTTTTGAAAATACACAAAAACACACAATCCTCTAATGTCGCAGTGAATTCTTTCGAAAGCGTGGCTCACAGACTCTGACATGGCATTTTTCTGCCATTGTACACATCAGACATACTGTTGTGTAATATGACAACGACATAAAAAACGACTCATTATCTATTCACGAAATTCGATGACTTATGGTGTATTATAATAATGCGTAGGCCCAGCACATCTGTTGGATAACTAAGTATAATTTTAGGTCGCTTTTTGCATCCCACTAGTTTCGTTATAAGAAAAGTGAATCGTTAAGATTTGATCATTTATGATTCTTATTGATTATCAAAGTGAAACCAAACCAAATTAAGATAATTTGGTTGAGTTATGTAGAAATATAAGAAGCCGATAGTAGACATGCGCAAAATCGTTTACTGAAGTGAAATGAGTGATATAGTTCAGAGGGAGCTAAAGATATGTATCACTCATCTAGTTCAATTAGTTCATTTAGTTCAGCAGATCTACTATCAAAATTATTAGAATAGTTATTTACGGGATTGCTACCATGTACCTTTTTATTTTCGAGTTTCCGATATTTCGGCGCTGTTGCAAGCGCCATGTTTATATGACCGATATGTTTGCCCATAACATCCCACCCGCAAGATCTTCAGTTATTCCGTGATCATGGCGCTTGCAACAGCGCCGAAATATCGGAAACTCGAAAATAAAAAGGTACATGGTAGCAATCCCGTAAATAACTATTCTAATGATAATGATCATGAAAGTTTAAAACAGTATATATCAAAATCTTACTTACTACTTCATTCAGTTTAAATGTATCGTGTACTACAGAGAATTCTAATTACTAAAAAATAATATTTAGAATATTTAGGCAGTCTAGAATTCATCATCATTCGCTTGCCCTGTTCCCATTATATTTGGGGTCGGCGCAGTATGTTTTTCTCTTCCATACAATCCTATCACTCGTCATTGACTCATCCACTCCTTTCACAATCATATCATGCTTTATACAGTCCATCCATCTCTTTCTAGGTCGGCCTCTTCCCTTCCATCCACTAACATTCATACTCATCACTCTTTTTGTCACATGATTCTCCTCTCTTCTCATCACGTGTTCATACCAAGATAAACGGTTTCCCGTCATCTTTTCTGTCACAGGCGCCACTTGCAAACTTCCCCTTATATACTCATTTCTTACTTTGTCCATTCTTGTCACTCCACACATCCATCGCAACATTCTCATCTCCGCTACATGCAGTCGTTTTTCATCCATCTTCTTAACGGCCCAGCATTCCGATCCGTACAGTAAGGCAGGTCTTATGATGGTCTTGTAAATTTTGCCCTTCAACCTTAAGGGCATCCGTGGATCGCATGTTGTTGCTGTGACCTGCCTCCATTTCATCCAACCTGCGTTGATTCGATGTTTAATGTCCCTGTCAATATCGCCGTCATTTTGCACGATAGACCCGAGGTACCGAAAGTCGGAACAGACTGGTAAGGGCATTCCTGCAAGGGTTATAGGTAAAGGACTGGAGAGACCGCCAAAGTCACAGAACAGATACTAGGTTTTGGTTCTGCTGACTTTAAGGCCAACGTTCTCCAGTCTTTGTCGCCATTCCTCCAGTCTGCTCTGGACCTCAAGAGAGTCTTCGGCAGCGAGCACAATGTCGTCGGCAAACAACATGCACCAAGGGGCCTCTTTCTGTATGTCCGATGTCAGGGCATCCAATATCATAAGAAAGAGGTAGGGGCTTAGCGCTGATCCTTGATGCAAGCCTACAGCCACATTGAAACTCGTGGTCGTGCCGACAGCGGACCGGACTTGGGTACTGCATCTGTGGTACATTGCCTTGATCAAACGCAAGTATTTTCCAGGCACTCCTTTCATCTTAAGAGCCCACCACAGGACCTCACGAGGTATTCGGTCATAGGCCTTTTCGAGGTCAACAAACACCATGTGGAGGTTTTTATGCGCACTTCTGTATTTTTCACACATTTGGCGAATGGCGAATATGGCGTCCGTTGTTCCTCGACCAGGCATAAAACCAAATTGGTTCTGTGAAATGACGCTCTCCTCTCTCACTCGTCTCTCAATTACTTTTTCCCACAGTTTCATACTATGTGACATTAGCTTTATTCCCCGATAGTTGTTGCACTCCTGCACGTCTCCTTTATTTTTAAAGATTGGTACCAATAGGCTGTTGCACCAATCATCGGGTATTTTTTCCTCATGCAACAACTTATTGAAGAATAAAGCCAACCACTTCCATCCATCTACTCTTAGCAACTTCCATACTTCGACTGGTATGCCATCAGGCCCCACTGCTTTCCCTCTCTTCATACAGTCTAGAATTACGAATTAAAAACATTTTCATTAATTTCGAAGATATTGTTACACGCATTAACAAAGGATGTAAAGTGTTATTTATGTACGAACGTTACGTTAAAAACGTATTAGGTAATTAATACCGAAAATTTTACATAGAAAACTGCAGTGCAGTAGCAGAATACTGCAGTCTCGCTCTTGCAGTATTAACAAATATATCCGTACGTTTTACTCTGATATCACTGAGTTACTGAACTAAATGAACTGCTTTGGACTATAGTGAGTGAGTGATACATATGAACTAGATAGGTGAAGTAGTTCAATTGTATCATTCATTTAGGAACTACACATGTCTAGCCGATAGACCAAATTAGCCATATTACTTTGTACCTACTTCGATGGCCCTTTACGAGTAGATAATATTATATTATATGTCATGCGAATGTTTGTTTTATAATAACACGTATTTACATTTGATTTAAAAAATCGAATGTCAGCTAAAGTGCATCAAGTAAAAAAAATCCTTTCCAACACAGAAGTAGTAAATATTAAAACTACAGGATTTTGCTCCCTTAAAACCTTAGCGATGATACAAGTATTATAGTAAGTAGTAAACAATACAAGTATATACTTAAGATAAGATAAAAAAAACTTTATTTCGTACCATATACCTATAGAAGACATTTTCAAAAAATTTATACACACTTAAAATATGTCAGGTTATTATAAAGTACGAAATCCCACACAAATTCTACTTACTTTGTTTAAAATTAAAGGAAGGTGTCCAAATAATAAGAGACTTCAAATCAGCGGTTAGCAAGGCCAAATGATTTTTTTGCACGATTAAAAAAATTCGTGGCTAGTTAAATTACTTAATGACATCAAAAGATTCCGTATCGAGCGCAGCGCTAATATCTGAAGAGTCTATCAGTGTACAATGAGCGCATTCAAATTTCTTTGATGCCGCGTCTTGGTTACGAAATTGTTTCAACACGAGGACATAAAGCTGGTTGTACACTGACTAGATTGAACTAAAATTATGATTTTTTAGTAATCTAGGTAGTAGATATTCACTTATTGAACTTTTTGTCGCATTATTTATTACTAACATCATATGATCTTATTACGTTATCCCGTATTCAAAGTTAGTTGATATTAACTGTGTATCCGCTTCGTACTTAGTTGTGTTCCTCGCGAATGAAGTGGTTTCCATTGCCTTCTCGATTTCGTGTATTCCCCAGTTTGATCTCTCTACGGTCATGTCGGACCGCCGTCTCACCGAATTATGAGAGTGAAGTCCAAGTGAGTGTCCAGTTTTTTAATGATTATTATTCCCTAATCGTATAAGACAGCGTTATCTTTGAAAAGACATTACTGTTTAAATATACTCTGTGTAGCACTTGTATTTTAACCCATTCGCTGCCAGACTCGATGCACAATAGAAATTATTCAATTGTTATTACGCACCGATACATTCAGTGGTATGGAACAAGTCAAAGTGATTATTTAAACCATTATCTATATATTTATTAATTTATATTTGTATTTAATAATATTAGTTTTTGTCCTTGTCGATAAAATCTTGCCACTTATTTGCGAGTGTGCAACTGTCCTTATTTGCGAATTCAAAATACCATTATGATTTTTCTGGCATTGCATCGCATCAAACAATCAAAATAATGAGCAACCTTGAAATGTCTGATTCTCTGTGAGATCTCTAGGAAATCTTTTCAGTTTGTGCACTCAAAATGTGAATGGTGCATGTGAGGAGTCACTAACACATACTTACTTAAATATAGTATACGTTTACTCGAAAGCTTAAGTCAAAGGTCAAAATATACTTAATGAGGTCTGCATTACAAAAGCAGAAAGCTTGTGGTGCTATTTTACCATAATCACAGAATACTAGTACTTCGTACAGAAGTATGACTTAGCAATTGTATTCAAAGAAATGTCTACTCAATGTCGTCAACAATATGGCGTAATTTAGTTCGCCTCAGAGTCAAGCACATTTTCGTGTAGACACCTACAAAATTCCATTGCAAGATAATTTCATACTTATTGCTCTGGAATATGATTCATAATACACTAAACCTATTCAGTGACGTAATATCACGCGACGCAATAGGGTTGACTGCTACGAGAAGCTTCTAACGCCATCTAGCGCCTCTTTCTAGTACTTTATTCATTCTCGTCCAGCCAGCAACGTAGCCGCGCGGCCGCCGGTGAATAAAACGCGCGAGGGTGGCTCTGGCCGGTAGCGACACGCAACTTGTTTTAGCACCTACGTAGGTGCGCCGCGCGTAGGTACGTTTTTGCTACCTCCGCGGGGAGATACACAGGCCTGCCATAATTATGAATATGTGAGACCGTCATTTTTATTATGAAAAAATCGAGGAAGGTTTAGATTTGGAAAGTATTTTGAAATGAAGATGCCTAAAATATTCTTGTCATTTACGGTTTTAAACTCATTTATGAAATAATTTGTTGTACTTATAGCGTAATATTCCACAAGGCTGCACGTCAAGACTGACGTCGTGGGTAGTCACCCACCACCACTTTGTCCTTGAGATTGCATCTATTCCTTACGTATTTATAAGCTGTTTTGGTTGCTCGTATGGGTAACCTGATGTGCTGCCGACTGTACATATTTTTTAGAGTATTGCTTGTTAAAATTATTAACCAACACTCAGTTTTTTTACTAAGTTGAATTAATATCTGACTTGTTAATTGGGTAAACAAGTTACCAATAAATAGCTGATTCCTGCAAATATTTGTTGTCTGTCCTCGTATATCATTTATTTGATGTTTAAAATTAAAGTAAAGTTAATAATTACCAACACTATCGTTGAAAGAAAATTCTGTAGGAAATTGATATGATGGATTTCCTAATAAAATGCAAGTGTATAGTCTGTAGGGTGACAACCGTGACGTATTATAAACAGGACACTGTAAATTACTGGTTAATTTTTTCATGTGATGTAATGTGATAAGACGTTAAGCGGCTGAACCGATTTATATTAAATTCTGCATAGAGATAGTTTGACTCCCGGAGAAGGACATAGGATAGTTTTTACCTTAATAATCATTCTATAAAGAGGTGACATTTAGGCAGGAATTTGCTTGGGGAGTCCGTCTTTTGCGCGGGGATAGTCGTGGGGAACCGCTAGTTAATACGCAAGGCGATTAAAACACTGCCAGGCCTGTGTATCTCCCCGCGGAGGTAGCAAAAAGTACCTACGCGCGGCGCACCTACGTAGGTGCTAAAACAAGTTGCGTGTCGCTACCGGCCAGAGCCACGCTCGCGCGTTTTATTCACCGGCGGCCGCGCGGCTACGTTGCTGGCTGGACGAGAATGAATAGAGTACTAGAAAGAGGCGCTAGATGGCGTTAGAAGCTTCTCGTAGCAGTCAACCCTGTCGCGTCGCGTGATATTACGTCACTGAATAGGTTTAGTGTATTATGAATCATATTCCAGAGCAATAAGTATGAAATTATCTTGCAATGGATTTTTGTAGATGTCTACACGAAAATGTGCTTGACTCTGAGGCGAACTAAATTACGCCATATTGTTGACGACATTGAGTAGACATTTCTTTGAATACAATTGCTAAGTCATACTTTTGTACGAAGTACTAGTATTCTGTGACACTGCCACGCACCACGCAGCGTAGCGCGTGAATGCGTGTTCTAACGTTGCTTGTAAGTATCTCCGTTTGTATAGGAAACACGCTCAGCGCGTAGTGATTTAGTGTCCAACACACTGAAAAAACGCTGCGTGGTGCGTGGCAGTATGTTAATCGCCTAAGGGAATTAGTGATATAATACCTAGGCTATTCTTTATATTGACCTGTTGTAGCTTGTTAGGAGACATGTTCTTTAAATATTAATTATTCACGTTAATTCGAGTACCTAAGTGGCATTTTATAACGCTACAAATCGCTAATGACTTTTATTACCAATTGGACAGAGAAAAAGCCGCAATAAGATTAAGTGCATTTCTGGGGAATACTTTTTACTAATGAGTACTTAATGTCTCTTTTCCTGAAAAGTACTTCAATTTAAAAGAGAGTGTCCAACAATTTCCCGCCATCACGGGCACCGCTAGCGTGCACCGACCGGCGCGTTGCGTCAGTAGGAAATGCGTTGCGTGCGCGCAGTGGCGCGTGGGTAAATGGTTAATAGTATGCAATATACTTGTCGAAAACTAGGTCTTGCTAATTTAGATAATTCATAATAATAATAAAAATAAACAAAACATTAACTTCACTACATTTAAAAGAATCTAAAACAATCTCAAACAATGAACAGTATGTCAAGCTCTCACCAAAGTTTACATTATTTGTTACCTGTTTACTACAATATTTTGATTTGTTTGTGTACCCTATTGATACTACGCCGCGCACACTCACACGCCTACCTGCCTTATTTTTATTTGTTTAAAACGTACCGTGAGAACCCCGGAGCCCCAGTTGCCACCGAGACGTTACCTATGACACATGTACTAGACTGACCAGAGTGCTTTCGCCGCGTGTGTATCCTGTGAAGTTCCTTACAGACATTTCGAGTGATTGTGGCCTGTGAAGTGAACCCCTGATGTGGCAAGTACCTAGCTAAGACATGACGAATTTTCCACCTATCATTGTCGCCCTCCACGTGTAATCCACTGCCTAAAATCTCAAACATTTTGGTAGCAGATCGTAGTTTTTTATTAGGACCCCTTAATTTGTTTAATTGAGAGTTTTTTATTTGCTACCTTCCTTTGTAATTTGAAGAAAACGTCTCGTCATATACCTAACCTATTTACAGTAAATTCCTTAATAACATTCGAGTACAACCCCTTTTACATAAGTGTCGATTAAATCGATTAGCGCGTTAATTACCTACCCTTTGAGTGCAAGTGAGGTGCGCGAGGGCTTTGTTTCCCTATTGATCACGCCATTACCGCGTGACCGCGTGCAAGTTGTTTAAGAGTTACGTTTGCCATACCCGGTGCCGTCCCTTACTATTTGTTCCTTTACGCATCGTATTGAAATCTTTTGTGAGTTTAATTTATAAGTCAGCCTATTAGATCCCACTGCTGGGAAAAGGCCTCACCTCAACTATGAGGAGGAACGAGCCATACTTCACCACGCGGGCTCAGTGCGGATTGGTGGAGGGGTGTATGTAAGGCAAGTGACAAACCTTACTGTCAGAAGTTATCAAGCCGCCCTAGGGCCTCTGACTAGGCTTAACGACTAATACCACAGATATTAGCCGGGACCAACTGCTTAACGTGCCTTCCGAAGCACGGAGATGCTTGTCATGGATGTCACTTAAATGGTCGGAATCGTCACCCATCCAATCACGACCGCGCCGTGGGTTGCTTAACTTTTGGTATCACTACCAAAGCGCTGCCGCCACTGCGCCACAAGCACCTCATGGTTTGGAGTTTAATTTACCTACCTTGTTTCTTGCGATTTAAAGTAAATAAAATGTCGGATACCGAAACCGGCAACGAGACCGTAAGGGCCGTACTTTACACGAATACAGCTGAATACCGTGAAGCTATTGGTGAACTCCGTTATATTAGTGACTGGGTTGATTCCCACCGAGTTCTTGAGACCTTTTCCTCCAATCGTATGCGAGCGCGTCTTTCCGACCTGCCACTTATGTGCGACAAGTTTTCCGCCGCTTGTTCCAAGCTGTTAGGTAATCTCGATCCTGCTATTTATGAACAAGAATATGTGCAAGTTAAGAACGAGATACGCGTAGTAAGGGACAAAGTAGACGACTTAAAAATGAAGTTAGACGAAATACGACCTCACCAATTTGAGACGTCCCGTACTAGCACCCCCTTCAAGGAGAATAAATCCCTGGCTATTGATAACCCGGCTAGTAAATTACCTGACCTACCTATACCTAAGTTTGATGGCCGTCCCGATAGTTGGATCAGTTTTATAGACCAGTTTGATAGCGTGGTGGACAACCAGCCTACCCTTACCCCGAAGCTACACTATTTAGTGGGAGCCTTATCGGATGAACCTCGTCGATTAATACAACACCTCAAGATTGAGGCGGGCAATTACACCGTGGCCCGTAACCTCCTAAAACGTAGGTACCATAACCTGCGTGTTTTAGCGGATACCCACATTGCTCAAATAATGATGCTCCCTACTATAACGCCTAAACTTTCCGGGTTACGTGTGTCGTTCCTGAACCCCCTGCTTTCGACTTATCGATGCTTAGAAAGATTGGAACTTCCTGTTAAACATTGGTCGTACCTATTAGTTCACTTATGCCTTGCTAAACTGCCTTCAGAGTTAAAATCGAGATTTGAACGTCGTTATGGCGATAATCCTAATCACCTCCCTACTTTTGATCATCTTATTACCTTTCTTGAGGATGAATGTAGGCACCACGACAATGTAGGTAGTGCTTCTGTCGTTGACACTACTACCCCCCCTACTGTGAGCTCCCCTCGTTTGCCTAAACCTAACGCGCGTTCCCCACCTCCTGCGACAGCCTTTGTTACCTTTGCAACGACATCTTTGTCACCTTTGTAATAGTACTTCGCATTACTTACGCGAGTGTCCCGATTTTATTCGCCTTCCTACACGTCAACGTGTTACCTTTGTAAAAGAAGCCCGACTGTGCTATCGATGCCTGGATAGACACTCCATATCCCAATGCACGCGAGATTATCGCTGTCGCACGTGCCGTCGTTCCAGTCATCACACGTTACTGTGTTATAATGACTCCTCTCCTGTGAATTACGATCGCGAGCGCTCATACCGAGACGTCCCGGCCTTAGCTTCCAACCAACCGCGGCAATCCCCACAAAGTCACTTAACGGACCGTGTGTCACCCCCACGTACTGAATGGCACCGTGTTCCTACCCCGCCCCCTCGTGATTCCCGTAGAGCATCACCTCCCCGTTCGGGCGGGCGATCCCCACCTGCACCCAGCGGTAACCGTACTTATAATGCCCCTCTAGGTCAAAGAACCCAGGATGAACGTGCATTTCATCATAAGTACAATGAGGCCCCACAATTCTGACTAGATAGCCCCCCTTCCATACCCGCTTTTACATCTTTACCTCGCAATTCTCTCGTTCTTTTACCTACGGCCTTGATTCATGTTAAAACCTCGTCTGGATATTATGTGGAAGCGCGTGCCTTATGTGACACTGGTGCTCAGGGCTGCCTTCTTACTACTGAGCTTGTTGTTGACCACATGAACTTACCTATCATTCCTTCTCCAGTTCCTGTTCGTGGAATAGGTAATGTTCAAGCTATTAATTCCCCGGGCATTGTATCCTTTTCATTTAAGCCAGTTAATTCTGCCTTTCCAGAAATCTCTACCAGTGCAATAGTTGTTGATGTGATTGCTGGTACCCTCCCAGAGGTAGACTTACCTAAAAGTGTAATTACCTGTACTAAGCACCTCCCTCTTGCTGACCCTTTATTTTACAAACCTGGTACTATAAGTGTACTTCTTGGAGCTGACGTCATTGGTCGCCTTTTAAGGTCCGAGTTGTTTGTGTCCCCTGATGGCCTTACTGCTATCTCGACGATATTTGGTTATGTCCTGTGTGGTCCTGTTTATGGAGGATTTACTGATTTGGAACCCCCCATGACTGGAGTCTCGCTGTCCCCCCAATCTCCAGTTGCGAACCCCTTGGATATAGAGTGAAACCTTTTTTAAAGCAACTACCACTCGTGAAAGCGATGGTCGATTTATGGTTAGACTCCCTTTTCTTCATGATCGTCCACCTCTCGGTGATTCTAAAACCAATGCCTTACGGCGATTCCATAATCTTGAGAAGCGTTTGCAAGCCAATCCTAATTTTCGAGAGAAATACATTTTCTTTATGCGCGAGTACCTTGACCTAAACCACATGTCCCTTTCATCATATGACTCGACCCGGGAACATTATTTTATACCTCATCATGGAATTTTTAAGTCCGTTAGTGACAAAATACGTGTTGTGTTCGATGGTAGTAGTCCTACGTCCTCTAAAGTGTCCCTGAATCAATGTTGACATACAGGCCCTAAGCTTCAGCGAGATATTTCTCACATCCTCCTAAATTTCCGCAGGCACGAGGTAGTGTTTGTAACAGATATTCGTATGATGTTTCGTATGACTTGGGTACATCCTGATGATAGAAGGTACCAACTTGTGCTTTGGCGTGAGGATCCCTCTCAGCCACTTCTTGCCTATGAGCTTAATACCAATACCTATGGTCTTCGTTCCAGTCCATTCATTGCAATTCGTGCCCTTCTTGAGCTCGCTGAACAAGAGAGACTTACCTTCCCTCGAGCTGCTGAAGTCCTTGAGAGAGATATTTATGTCGACGATTGTCTTACTGGTGCTGATACTATTGCGTCTGCCCGGGCCTTGAAAACTGAGCTTATAGGAATAATGGCCTCTGGTGGTTATGAACTCCGTAAGTGGATTAGTAACAGGCCCGAGCTCCTGGAGGATATGCCCCCGGATCATTTGCAACTTCCTCATTCATTCTCAGACCCAGATAATCCTCAGACTGTCGCTATTTTAGGTGTGCAGTACAACCCTGTGAGTGACTCATTTACCTACAATTATACCTGTGATACCCGTGATGCAGTTATTACAAAACGCAAAGTTTTATCTTTGATTGCCCGTATGTATGACCCTTGTGGCTGGATATCTCCCGTCGTATTTAAGGCTAAGGAATTTATCCAACGCTTATGGATGTCAGGCTTATCCTGGGATGATCCTTTAAATGAACCCCTGTCTTTAGAGTGGACTGCATTTGTTCAGGACCTAGCGAAGGTTAGTGAAGTGGCCATTCCGCGACATATTCTTCCCAGAGGTTCCTCCTCCTTATCCCTACATGGGTTCTGTGATGCTTCTGAATTGGAATATGCTGCCGCTGTTTATTTACGTGCGGAACTTCCATCTGGTGTTTGCTCCGTCCATCTTGTTATGGCTAAATCTAAAGTTGCCCCTGTTCGGACCCGTTTAACAATTCCCAAGTTGGAATTGTTGGGAGCTACCCTTCTCTCTAAATTACTTCATCACGTCGCTCTTTGTCTGCAAAGGTCGTCTGTGTTGACTTCAATCCATAGTTGGACGGATAGTAAAATCGTGTTGTGTTGGTTAAAAACCACTCCTCACCTCCTTCAGACTTTTGAGGCTAATCGTGTCTCCCAGATTAATAATAGTCCTACATCTAGTGAATGGAGGCACGTCCCAGGCTACATGAACCCTAGTGACTGTGCATCGAGAGGTATGTCAGTCACCCGACTGATCGACCACTCCCTTTGGTTTTCACCTTTGTGGTTGACGCAGTCTCCTGACAACTGGCCCGGTATTTCGGAACCTAACCCAAGTAGTGATCTTCCTGGACTACGTTGTTTAGTAGTCTCTGCCGATGTTCCTACCCCGGATCCCTCATTCTTATTAGAGCGGTATAGTTCTTTGAACAAGCTAATAAACGTGACTGGTTACCTAAGGAGGTTTTTATTTCCTAAATCTTACTCGTCCTACCTGAGCCCTGAGGAACGGAGAGATTCCCTTTTGTTTTTAGTGAAAATTGTTCAATTTACCTCCTTTTCTGATGAACTTGATCGCTTACGGCGTGGCGATCCTATCACTAACTCCCTGAGAAAGTTGAATTTATTTCTAGATGACAGAGGCCTGATTCGAGTTGGAGGTCGATTACGAAACTCCGATCTATCCTTTGATGCGCGCCATCCCCTTCTTCTGCCTAAGAATGGTAATTTCGTGAACATCCTTATTTCACATTACCATCGCGAGAATGCTCATGCTGGTGTTAATGCAATTTTTGCCATGTTAAACAGAGAGTTTTGGATCTTGTCGGCACGCAGAGCTATTCAGCATGTGATTTTTAAATGCCTTCCCTGTTATCGTCTCAAAGCGGCTGTATCTCAACCCTTCATGGGTGACCTACCTAAAGACCGCGTCATGGCTGCTAGACCGTTTGACGGTGTAGGTACCGATTTTGCAGGATCCTTTTTTACCAAAGTCCAGGCCTATAGGAACAAAAGGTTCGTGAAAAGTTACCTGTGTGTATTTGTCTGCCTTTCTACTAAAGCCGTTCACCTTGAGGTTGTGTCGGACCTAACTACTGAAGCCTTTATTGCGGCCTTTTCCCGATTCGTGTCGCGTCGTGGTGTACCTCGCCTAATCCGATCCGATTGCGGTCGAAATTACATCGGTGCCAACAATTACCTTAAAGAGTTAGAGTGTTTCCTGTCTCAAAACCAGGCGGCTATTGGTTCTGAGCTTTCAAAGCGGAACATATCCTGGGTTTTCGATCCTCCTGTTTGCCCTCATTGGGGCGGTCTTTTTGAAGCTGCGGTTAAATCGGCGAAATCGCACCTAAAACGAGTAGTAGGCGATACCCCCCCTTACGTTTGAAGAGCTGACCACTGTTTTTGCTAAAATTGAAGCAGTTTTAAATTCACGCCCATTGTGCCTACTTTCTCCGGACCCTAATGATGTCGAAGTGTTAACTCCCGGCCATTTCTTAATTGGACAACCCTTAACTGCACTTCCGGAGTACCCTTATAAAGACGTAAAATTGCATCGCCTTACACGGTTTCAGCTAATCCAACAAATTACCCAGCACTTTTGGTCTCGCTGGCATTTAGAATACTTAAATACATTATAAATTAGAAATAAATGGACCTCTCCTTGTGATCCTCCTAAAGTAGGTGAGCTAGTACTCATAAAAGATGACAACCTTCCCCCTTTGCAGTGGCGTCGTGGACGCATTATTAATTTATACCCTGGCCAAGACCAATTTGTTCGTGTGGTAGATGTTAAAACTCCTACCGGTAGCCTAAAGAGACCTTTGACGAAATTAGTTCGTCTTCCTGTCCAGTGAACTTCTTTCCCTTAGCTTCCTAACCTTCTCGTAAACACTTGACGTGTTTAGGGCGGGCGATATGTTTACTACAATATTTTGATTTGTTTTGTGTACCCTATTGATACTACGCCGCGCACACTCACACGCCTACCTGCTTTATTTTTATTTGTTTAAAACGTACCGTGAGAACCCCGGAGCCCCAGTTGCCACCGAGACGTTACCTATGACACATGTACTAGACTGACCAGAGTGCTTTCGCCGCGTGTGTATCCTGTGAAGTTCCTTACAGACATTTCGAGTGATTGTGGCCTGTGAAGTGAACCCCTGATGTGGCAAGTACCTAGCTAAGACATGACGAATTTTCCACCTATCATTGTCGCCCTCCACGTGTAATCCACTGCCTATTCTCTCAAACATTACCTGTAACGACAAAGTTACACTGGACCAATTAATTAAGACCCAATTCAGCATTGGGTCTTTATTATAACATTGCGTAGGTATAACTTATACTCAAAATGTCCGAAAATAACCTCAATGATACAAAAACCATTTTACAACATTATGCTGCATTAGGCTGCAGAATACTAGCCTTAAAATCCACATCAAACATATTATAATGTAAACTTGGTAAGATTTTACTGCTTCCAGCAATAAATACCAATTTTACGAGTTGTTAAATAATTTAATTCTAACTTCCTGACATTAATGTCGAGAAAATGTTTTACGAGGTTTACCGGAAAAGTATATTAATTTACTGATAATCTTAACATTACAAAATGTTTTATTAAAATCATTGTTGACAACTTTAGACTGAAAGAAAGCAAGCATACGGTACGAGTACTAAAACTTTATCAAAAGTAGATTAGCACAGAAGGCTCGCATAAGCAAAATGTGAATAATAATAATAATTTAAATTGCATCTAATATCATCATGTCAGGCTTGGTTGATACCCGTCTGAACGTGAAAATAAAACCTCTTCACTGAATGAGAGTATCTGAAACAGATAAAAATCATAATAATAATTTATTGCTATATAAAACTTAGGCTAAATACATAAAACTTAAATGAAGCTAATAAGATAGTAAGTATGTACCTAAACTAAGCAAACTGGTTTGCCTGTGTTTTAGGTATCTATTCTTATTAAATAGGTTAGTGCTTATTTGACAATTATTATAATATATATTTACACAGAAACAATGACTTACTACGAGTATGACAAAAATTAAAAGTTTATAGTTATATTACATAAAAAAAATGCTGATCTGCTTATTTCTAGGAAGGTATAATTAGTTAGGTTAATTACTTTAAACAGGTTTTCTGTGTCATCGTATGTTTTTCCTTTAAGCCATTCTTGCAATGTTTGTTTGAATATAGGTAATGAGTCTCTTTAAATTACCCTTATGGTCTCCTAGAGAATCTAATAAAGGTTATGCCCCAACAGTTGTGTCTTCAAATCTGTCTAAAGGCCCTGTACGTATGAGCCCTTAGGGTAGACTCATGCGCCCATATTTTCCCCGTACACCGTATAAATGAGATTTATACAGAAATATTCTTATAATAAGAATCCTGATGTGAATACCTCACATATATTCTCTACCAAGTATAACTAAGTAGTAAAGATCGCTTTGTTGTAAATGTATCATGGTGTCCAATATTTAATAAGGCCACTTTCAGACGACGTCTATTCGTTTTTTTTAAATTAAATATTCCTTCGAAACTGTGGTAATCAACTCTTAGTTATGGAAAACCGAACCATAAGTTGGTGTTCACCAATGATCGCCTCCATTCAGCGATTTTTTAGGAACTTGCGTATTTCTGTATAAATCTCATTTATACGGTGTACGGGGAAAATATATGTGAGGTATTCACATCAGGATTCTTATAAATAAGAATCCTGATGTGAATACCTCACATATATTCTCTACCAAGTAGAACTAAGTAGTAAAGATCGCTTTGTTGTAAATGTATCATGGTGTCCAATATTTATAGTTTACACTTGTTAGACCGATTAAACTCTTAGCCTGGAGTTCACCAACACATGTTGAATTTTCAATCAGCCGGTTTAGCATCACTTGACATATCTTGTACGGGAATTCTACCAAATTAACCGTCAATCGATGTTTACCGGCTGTTTAATAATTTGTGAACTCGGGTCCTATGGTACTCCTTGTACCCAACTGTTTCTTGCTACTTTATGGTTGTGTCAGTCAGCGACATTAGTAGAGATTTCCCTTTTGCAGGAAATGACTGCAATAATAGCCTCTATACTGCAGTATAGTGCATGTTAAGTATAGCACGATAATGACTCGTGTGAAAGCTTGCTGGGTGCGGTTGATTTTCTTTATACAGCCTCAAGTTTCATCACCATGTAGATTCTTGATGGTCGCAATTTTTTTTTGTTATTCCAACTATTTAAGTCCCCAGCCCAATCGTCCCATCATTATGAACATCAATCTCTGCTCATTTTATTGCGAAATTCTCATTTAATCTGATGTAACAGAAACACAAAAAAACGAACTTGATGACTTTCGTTTTTGAGTGCGTGTACTTACACTGGATTCATACGATTTCGAGTTCTCTGCCGTTGTCATAAGGAAACTTAGTACCGAGCCTTAAATGAGAAAGGTTGTAAGGTACACCCATTCGTCTTTCATTTTGGAGCGGTTCGGAATCAAAGTATACCATTTTTAATTAATCAAATGATTAGATCTCTGCAAAGCTTTTTTTGTATCGGAATACTATTCTTGAGAGGTTAAAAAGAAGGTAAAAAAAAAATTACTGGATGTTGTTCTTCTACACTCCCTGAATTATTTTACCTGATTATCTATATAAGTAAGTAACTTAAACTTGTACTATTATTTATTCTTTGCTTAAACAGAAACTATTTATAATTTCATGAAAACTGAGTAAATTTTAAAGCATACAATACGTACATAATTTTCAAAACGAATGAACTAATAAAACTAAACTAATTTATTTATATTAACAAGAATGTGATAGGTAGCCTAAAATATGGACAAAGCCTTACAATGCCTTTAATTGTAATTCCCTCTTCCTCAAACAATTTGACGTTCACTTTCCAAGGAAAGATCATGCTGTGTCGAGTCGTGACCGACGAAAGCGGCTCTGGGTGTGCTGGCACCTCGCAGATGCCACGATAGGCTGGGGCAAGAACATCCATCAACTGGCTTTTAGTTTGTGTCGATTTCGCAGACTAGTCAGGTTTCATTTAACTCCATGTTTGGATAAAGGTAACCGGTATTAGCCCTTTTTGTAAAAAAAAAAACGATTTGCTTGTACCATTATGTATTTTGTGGTAATTGACACAAGTAAGGTTTTGATTTTTTGAAAGCAAAGTGTAGGAAAGCTTAAAAAAACTTTGTTTCAAGATAATCGTAATGCTATAAAATAACATTACTTCATTTCTTTGGTGGTATGCGGACACCAAAATCTGGGACTAAATTAAATTGTTTCAACAAACACACCAATTACCTAGCCCCAAACTAAGCGTGAGCTTGTGCTATGGTGACTAGGATAACGGATAGAAATACTTAAATACATATAAACATCCATGACTTAGGTACAAATGCTCGTGCTCATCACACAAACATTTGCCCCTTGCGGGATTCGAACCCGCAACCGCCTGGTTTAGAAGTCCGGTGCGCGGACGACTACACTAAGACGAGAAATTAGAATCTTATTGGATAATATTATTAATAGTTCTCATAGTTCGGTAAGACGGCTATCCGACATGACCGGAGGGAGATCAGGCGCAGGACCAACGGCATAACGTGCTTTCCGGGGCACAGTGGTGTTAATTCCACCGACATCGTACTTAATTGCAACTTTTTATACGTATACCAGAGGACTAAAAGTACTTGCTCTTATTTCCAGGTGGATATTCTGTAGAACATGTGGACAAGGTTTGCTGGTCTCTCCGCGAGCAGTACGGCAAGTGTGTGAAGATGGCTGGTCTGCTGGGCCGGCCGGATATGCTGTTTGTTTTCGACGCTGGCGAGGTAGAGAGGGTTTTCAGAGGCGAGGACGCCGCCCCGCACAGGTTAGGAATATTACATATATTCTCTTTTAGACCAGCTCCCTAGTTAACCAGCACCAACGAATCTCGCCTCACCAGCATTTTTTCCAAGAGTGACCCTACTCTTACTGCTACATTTTATGACCCGCAAGCCTACCTAATAACTTGATAGCATTCAAAATGGCTTTCAAACTGATGTCTTTTGCTTAGTTTCAAACTAACGTCGGGTAAGCAAGAAGAAGGAGAGGAGGAGTTCACCAAGACAATGTTTAATTTTTAATCAGTCTTTCTAGCATTATTTGATATATTTTGTATGGAGATTTTGTCAAATTAATCGTCAATAGAAGTTTACCGGCTGTTTAATACTCGGGTCCTCGTAGCAGTGCGATTAGCATTCAAATGGATCCAGGGTCCTTAGACAAGATGCAATATATTTTAAACCGAAGTTCGCTATCGCTTACAAAATGTACTACACTGACATAAGTCATCGAAACATCACGTGACTTTTGCCTACACATTTGACATTTCGTTGGCGATAGCAAAGTTCTCTGTAAAATAGATTGCAGCTTGTCTAAGGTTCCAGGTCCGATACCCAGTTCGGGTCAATTTTAGAATTTGGCTCGAGTTTGAATGTGCTGACATTCTCGGCAATTTTTTAAAAGTAGGACTTTTTAATTCTTATTTGACTTTATTTTCCATAGACCATCGATGCCGTCCCTGAATTACTACAAACACGTGTTGCGGAAAGATTTCTTCGGTGCTGAAGAAAACTGTGCAGGCGTAATTGCAGTGTAAGTTAAACTTTAATTATGCGGACATCAATACCATCTTTATCTTACAGAAAAGAGCCATTCGTGCCATTTACAAACTGAGTCCGCGCAAATCCCTGAGAGAACTCTTTAAAGAAATTAATATTGTTACTGTGGCCTCTCAATACATTTATGATAATAAGTATCATAAATATATTATTGCACTTGAAAAAATGACCGCCAGAGGCGGGAATCAAACCCGCGTTCCTCGCATGCCGGGCGATTGCCTAACCTCCCGGCCACCCTGGCGTTGGCAGAGCCTGTCGAAATTTTCAAGTGCTTCTTAACGCTGTAATGCCGCGTTGCTTTCATCAATGTTATTGGGATTACACCCTCAATACTATCATGTACGTACGCAAAAATTTAGATCTTTTCACGAAAAAAAGTGATATTCATTGTTATAATACAAGAAACAAAAACAAACTCGTCGTTCCAGACTTTAGATTGGCCAAAACAATGAATTCATTTTTGGGATATCGATTTAAATTTTTTAACAATATGCCACACAATGTTGTCGAACTACCTATTAATAGGTTTAAGTCGCATGTCAAAACTACCCTCATGTCTAAAGGGTATTATAAAATTCAAGACTATCTTGATGACGAGAATGTATGGACAATCCAGCCTGCACCAAACTGATGTACCTTACCTTTTTATTGTAACTTTTTTTACTTTTTACGGCAGCTAGTGGTGACTGAGTTTGTTCCGGTGCTTCTTCTCAGCACTTGCCTTATTGTCTGTGTCTTGTCTCGAAGCACTAGTAGGGCCCAAAAGATAATGAGACATGTTCGGGCTCCCTAAGGGCCAATATTACTGATTTTTAAATTTTTGACGTTCATAAGTGGCATTTTCTGTCCTAAATTGAATAAATTATTTTTGACTTTGTTAAACCACAATTAAATGTTATATTCGTATAAAATTCCAGCTTACAGGTAATTAACTGCAGTAACAGCAGCGGTAACGTTTATATAAAATACACCATCTTTCAGCAAAGGTGTAATTAGCCATAAAAAAGTACTAGCACAATAATATTTTGGAATAAAAAACATAAATCTTCTAAGTTGAAGTTTCTAAGTTTTGATATATTGGAAGATACCACTCACTCAACCTCTGATTCAGATAGAAGAGCAAGGTTGGCAGTATTTTTTAGAATGAATATATCTATAGACTTGTTAAAATGATTTGGAAAGACGTGGAAGATTGGCAGTATTTTATAAATAATGTATAATAAGTAAATAAATAAGCTTGTTAAAATATCCCAAACGATTTTGAACTTTAAGCATACAAAAGAGAGGAATGGAGATTGCATCACCGACAAGAGCCTAGTTTAGGATAATGATGTTTAGTGTTTCGGGAATATGACAAATAATAAAGGGTACATTTATGTGATGTGAGATTGAGTTGCTTAAGTTTATTGCAGACATGGTGACTCCTGGTCAGCGTTCAGGACGAAGGTGTCCCGAGTGGCACTGAGCACAAGTGCTGCGGCACAGTACACGGAACCTGTGGCACAAGTGGCAGACGCTTTTATAGACAGGTAACTAAAAATCCACATAACGAACGCCCTAAAAAAAAGTTACGATAACTTATTTTGTTTTTATTTTTGGTAATTTATACGTATTGATTTCTTTTTCAGAATACGAGAAATCAGAAATAAAGACATGGAGACTCCTGACGATTTCTTAAATGAAATTCACAAATGGTCTCTAGAGTGTAAGTATTTTAAGCAAGGGCTACATCATCATAAAAAAATAGTAGATATGTAGATACTCTTTATTACAACCAGTAAAATACTTTACAAACATATAGTAAAAGAAAAACCATGTTGATAGTAGAACATAAAGATGTCCAAACTTTTATCTTTTTGTATCTTTTTCCACTGACCTCCTTTAGTATTTGTAGACCCCTTGAGGTGCTTGTGGCGCAGTGGCGGCAGCGCTTTGGTAGTGATACCAAAAGTTAAGCAACCCACGGCGCGGTCGTGATTGGATGGGTGACCATTCCGATCATTTAAGTGACGTCCATGACAAGCATCTCCGTGCTTCGGAAGGCACGTTAAGCAGTTGGTCCCGGCTAATATCTGTGGTATTAGTCGTTAAGCCTAGTCAGAGGCCCTAGGGCGGCTTGATAACTTCTGACAGTAAGGTTTGTCACTTGCCTTACATACACTCCTCCACCAATCCGCACTGAGCCCGCGTGGTGGAGTGTGGCTCGTTCCTCCTCATAGTTGAGGTGAGGCCTTTTCCCAGCAGTGGGATCTAATAGGCTGACTTATTATTATATTATTGAGGATCGGTTAAGCAAGGGCTACATCATCATTCTATAATAAGGAATAGTAGACTATGAAGTTGTGCAAACGAATATTTGTCTTTTTCCACTGAACTTATTTTTTTGTAACGTGTCTCTGGATAAAACAACAACGGTTCTTGTAATTTCAGCTCTCAGTTTGATAGCATTAGATACGAGGCTGGGCTGCTTCGAGGTTCGCTCTGGCTCCGAAAGCCAGAAGCTGATCGACGCAGTCAACACATTCTTCCTCTGCGTGGGAGAGTTAGAGCTGAGGACTCCCTGGTGGAGAATATACCCTACTGCTATGTTCAAGAGATACGTTGCTGCGTTGGATACGATCCTCAGGTAATTTAAATTGTTTGAAAACATTTGTGCCGGAACTGATTCCATCGAAATCAAGCGCTAATTCAATGCAAAAAAATAATTAAATTATAAATTAAGTGAAGTAAATAGTCTTGATAGGTTACGTTTAATAAATGAGAATTCCAGGACCGTGTCACGCCTAGCACGACTTTTTTTAAACTTACATATTGAACGTTGACGTATTTAGATTTGCCATCTGCTTTTCCAGTGTAACTCTAAGACACGTGGAGAGGGCGCTGGAGGAGCTAAAGACTGCTACTAGTAAATCACTGCTGCAGGACTTGGTAGCTGCTGCTGGGCCCAGAGTAGCTGCTGTTGCTGCTCTTGACATGTTCCTTGTGGGAATTGATACGGTATGATGATACCACCTTTCACAATCCACTACCCATTATCCTAACTCTGCAACACATGTGTAGCCAGGATTTTGGTGCTTTAATGATAACAGTACCAAAAATATTTCGGTTGTCATTTTGAGAATAGCTTAGACTCATGGTGTAGTAAACAGGACCAGTAAATTCAGTGGAAGCGCCTGTTGAATTTTGTCTGTTTGTATTTATGACATCACCTGCAGTTGTAGCATTTTTGCGTAGCGCTGCAACATCAATGTTATATGAACGGACTTGACTTTTGTCTGCGTCGTTGGTCTAGTGGTCGGCACGTGGTCAGCAGGTAGCATCAACGAGGTCCCGGGTTCAAGTCCCGGGTCGGACCGAAAGTGTTGGGTTTTTCTCACTTGAAATAACTCAGACACGCCTCCTAGTCTGAGTTATTTCAAAATGGTGAGAAAAACCCAACACTTTCGGTCGGAAACGAAGGAAGGAAGTTGGTGGTGTTAACACCCCCGAGTTTCGGAAAGCACGTTAAGCCGTTGGTCCTGCGCCTGATCTGTCTACGGTCATGTCGGACTGCCGTTGCACCGAATTATGAGAGTGATGGAACAGAGAGTGCACCTGTGTATTGCACACACACTTGTGTACTATAATATCTCCCGCGCAGTCGGCTAATCTCTGTTGAGATTGGCCACTGCAGTCGAAATTCGGCTAGGAGGACAATTGTTATAGGAACGGAATTGTCTAACTTCTGCTATTGATTCTATTAAATGTAATTTCTTCTAATTATTATTTTCAGACGTCAAACGCTGTGGCTTCAACGTTATATCAATTATCACTGAGGCCGTCAGTACAAGAGCGACTCCACGAGGAAATAACCAAAGTCTTGCAAGGGAGGCCGATGAAACCAGGGGACATCAACCAGATGCCATACTTGAAGGCTTGTGTCAAAGAAGTTTTGAGGTAATCCATAGAAAATGACTAATAGTTTATTTATTTATTTAAGCTTTATCGCACAACTGAATTCGTACAAAAGGCGGACTTTATGCTTAGAGGCATTCACTACCAGTCATACCTTATAGTTACAAGTTATTAGTATTTTGACAACCGTCTTGGTGTAGTGGTGCGCTCGTCGGACTTCATAACCAAGGATTGCAGGTTCGAATCCCAAAAGAGAAAAATGTTTGCGTGATAAGCACGAGCATTTGTACCTAAGTCAGAGATAGATAAGATATTTATAATGGTATGTAAGTATGTTTATCTATACCTTTATCCTAATCGCCAAAGCCTAAGCTTATGCTTAATTTGACTCTAGGCAATTGGTGTACAAACAATTTACTTATTTATTTTTTTAAATTAATAGTTGACATTCGCTTGAATTTGAATAAAGTGTAACGATTGCAATCCTGATTGTTTCAGAATGTATCCAGTGGTGATTGGAAATGGTCGACAGCTTACCAAAGACACAGTTATCTGTGGCTACAACATACCAAAGGGAGTAAGTATCTCATTACCGTCCTTAGTAAAAACTTACTAGAAAACTAGGTTATTGAATGAATGAGATTTTATACAGAGTGTAGATTTCAATCTGAAAAGCACTTACAGAGATGATTCTATACCTTATACTGATCACAAAAAAGAACTTAAAATACATTTTAATTATTAAATAACACAATTTGAGAATTTTCCCTTATTGATTTGCGATAGTCAATGATGCATTCACTACAATACCTACAAAGTACTAAGGCATCGCAATTATTTTTACGGTTCGTGCTGAAACACTTTAGGGGGTTGCCAGCACGTGATCGGAAGCCGCCGCAACTAAAATAAATATTCAGGATTCCTGATCAGTATAACATGAATCATCACCTCTTTAAGTACTTTCACAATAAAATGTACACCCTGTTTATTTATTGTAATTAAATAAACTGTAATTACCTGATCTGCCACATCCAGGATCATGGTCCAAACCGGACCCTAGGCCCTCGCGTGCGAGTGCACAACCGGGATAACGCTAGAATGATGATGATATTCTCTTGTACCTAAAATGTCTCTAGAGCGAGGTCTGTCTGCAGTATTAGGACAAAAAGTTTGATCAGCTGCCCAAAATCATAAAAAGTGGAGAAGAGAGAGAGTACCTTCACCTGTAGAGTTTACCTTTTTTTACTCAACGAATTTTAGCAAGGACCCTACTCTTTGCCCTGCAGTGGGTCACCAGGCTCCTCAAACAATATTATTTGACGTGTCAAGCCCCATTAGATATTAATGTTACTATTAATTATTTCCAGACCCAAGTGATCTTCCAGCACTACGTGATGGGCAACAGCGAGGAGAACTTCACCGCTGCGCGCGAGTTCACGCCGGAGCGGTGGATGCGGCGGACGCCTACGCGCGCGCACAACGCATTCGCGTCACTGCCCTTCGGCTTCGGCAAGCGAATGTGTCTCGGCAGGCGCTTCGCTGAGTTGGAGATACATACCGTTATTTGTAAAGTGAGTAATGGTATTTTGATCTTTCTACCTATAAATTGGTGGTGTAACTAACTTAAAATATACAAGACTGTTAGTTGTAAGGTGGGTAATGGAATTTTGATCTTGCTACCTAAGTTTACACTGAATTTTATTAATCAATGGTGTAATAGATTTAAAATATGTAACAACGATTTGATTGTATGATACCTCCTCTCCTACCCAATAGAAGCAAATATAAAGGAGAAATTTCAAAGGTTATTGCGTTCAGAATTTTTTGAATTCATTGTTATGTTTCGTTCATTTTTATCAAATTATTATAAAGGTCATGTCGGACATGACCGTAGAGAGATCTTTGCCGTCTCACCGAATTATATGAGTAAAAGAACAGAGAATGCACCTGTGTATTGCGCACACACTTGTGTACTATAATATCTCCCGCGCAGACGCGCAGCTAATCACTTTTAAGATTGGCCACTGTAGTCGAAATTCGGCTTGGAGAACATTAATATTATTACTAATATATTTTGATTATTATAAGTTGAAAGTTAAGTGCGTCAGCGCGACGCCGAGCTCTGGCAGGATCGGACACGTACCACGCTGTTATAAAAAGTGTCGTAACGAAATCGTACGTTTTTAATGTATTTTCAGTTAACTTTTAAGATTAAATTGCTTCAAGATAAAGTTAGTTTACTATTGCTTAAATATTTGGTATCAATTTCTATCTTTTTTTCCAAAAACGTGTCATTTGAATCAGTGTCAGATAATAACGCCCGGGTGGGTAATAACGCCAGTTAAAATAACGGTTGGGCGCTATTAGACTACATGAGCGCTATAACCATAGACATAGGTAGAGCATTCATAATTTCAGAAACTACTAATACTTAACTCGTAATACTTAAAATACGTTTGTTAAACAGCTGTTAAATAAATATAACCACGTATTTGTACCACATATCATAATTTTGTACCACGAGGAATGCGTAGGCCTCTCCGAATGTGATATAGAGTTTATTTGTCCATATTGTTACAAATCTTAAATCAGTATTATTTTTATAAGACTGAATATTGTAAAACATATTTTATTATGACTACTACTACTACTACAATTTTAATTTAATTGTTATATGAAAGCTTAGTACTTGTTTGAAAGAATAGTCGAACTCCTCTGACTAGATGTTTTAAATACTTATTACCTCCGGGCGGTATTACCCGCTGACGATGTAATTGCGCCCAATGAACATATAAGGATTATCTTAATTCTGTCCTTAAAACGATTAGTACGCAAAGTTCTTATGATAAGTTATTCGAAAATTCTCAAAAAGTTCCTTAAATATGACCAAATATAAATATACCACTTGATATTAGGTGTATTGTTAAATTGAACAAAGTCTATCTTAAATGTTGATTTTATTTGTTTATTTTTAGTTTAATCATGATAATACAAAGTGAGATTTCGATTGTGAGGTTATTTTTGTTTGTTTTGAGCCTAGTTGTATAATTAAGGCTTAGTTTCTAAAACGGGCGTCAAAAAACGCATAACTTTTAATAACGCCCAAGTTACAGTTTTTAAAAAACCTGTATAACAATGAGTATTACGAGTAAAACTCATTGTAATGTGTCATTTTTTGTAGCATAAATAAACATCATTTGTTTAGAAAGTTGTTTGTTTTCTTATTCATTCAAATACCAGAACTATTTGAAATCAAAGTTAGGTGGGCGTTAATCACCCACTGTACCTTACAATAAATCTGTAATAACATTGCATCTGGCAACAGTGTACTGTTTTAATCTATTAAACTTTAAATCTTTTTTTGTTTTCTTGTCTACAGATGGTGCAAGCCTTCAAGATGGAGTATCACCACAAACCTTTGGAGTACCACGTCCACCCCATGTACACTCCGAACGGGCCGATACGATTGAAGCTAATTGAACGCTAACATTATCACCTAGATTTTTCTGCATACGTAACGTGATTTCATACGGAATCTAGAGAAAACGGGGCAAGATGTTTGGAAATAAGAACCTTTGTCATTAAATATGAAAGAGCATGTGTTGTCATGTCACGTCACGGACGAGATGGAAACGTGATGGTATTTGGGAAACCCACTGACCTCTATAATACAAGTACGCTGGACTGCATACTATCAACTTAAAAATGAAGCCATTTGACTATCGCCATTTTGGCGCTAACTGCTGTAGTGAGCGTGTGGTGAGCGTCCACGGAACTAATTAGAGTTGACATAAACGTACGTAAGTTACTCTATTTTAGTTCCCTGGACACTCGGTGGGGGCGCTTTGATTAGGCACAAAAAGTATCGGTCTGTTTTAAAAATGTTTAGTACAGCGGACTTGTATAATAGAGGTCAGTGGGTAAACCACATAACCATGTCCCGTCAATTGTTTTAACTTTTATCCCGTTACGTAATTTGGTTTTCCAAAATACGATATTTTTATCGTCATGACAAATAATAATAGAATTTAACTATGTAAATTATTTTTGTACATGCACAGCGACATAATCGAAAAAATAATGTGATGGAATGATATTAATTTTAGTATTTTTGTATAGAAAATGTTAAAATAAGTATGTGGTATAATACTTAGCCTACAAAAGAAAAAAGAAAATTTTGAGAAAGTAGAGATTTATTTTTCAACATATATATACATATACTCCCAAGCCGTGACTGCAAAAATTCCATTAGTCTGCGTTATGAGGGCTAGGTTGGGCTGCCCTATCATGTGCCCTAATATGGCTACAGTAGCCAATCTTGTTAGAAAATGTGCGCGAACATTGCCGACACGTCAGGACACCGTTCACATAATAATAAAATATAGCCGCTGGTGGTCTAGCTTTAAGAGCATTGCGCTTCGAATCCAGATTAGATTTCCGTTGCTCTTCGAAGTCGCAAACTTTTTTCTGCACCAGGCGCCTCCACTCCAGGCGATGGCTAGCATTTACTTCCCACTTTAGCGGGTCGATGTCGCAACGCTTTAAATGTCTTTTCTGAACATCCGTGAAACGTAAGAACTGGCCGCCTTGTTTCCGCTTGCCGTTTTGTAGTTCAGAAAAGAAAATGCGTTTTGCGATTCTCTTGTCAGCCATGCGCGAGACGTGACCGCACCAACGAAGCTGCCGGCGCATCAAGTACGCCTCAATGCAACAAACATTTTCCCGTCTAAGTACCTGAGTATTTCGCACTCGATCTGACCATTTGATGTTTAAAATGTCTCTCAAGCATTTGAAGTGAAACTTGTCTAGCGTTCAGATATGCTTTCGGTACAAAACCCAGGTCTCCGAGGAGTACAAAAGTTTTTTCAACATAGTCTCCTTTCAATTCAACACACTTGGCCCAGCGATACTCCAACTTTTTCAACCCGTCCAAAAAATACGATTTCCCGAGGTCTTCAAAATAGGCCTCTGTGGCGGCGATGACCTCGATGACAAATCTTTTGCCGGCCAGTGACTTTTTCAGATTTGGGAACAAGAAGAAGTCACAGGGAGCCAAATTTGGAGAATACGGTGGATGGGGCAGCAATTCGTAGCGCAATTTCACCAATTTGGCCATGACGACGGCGGAGGTGTGAGCCGGCGCGTTGTCGTGGTGGAACAGCACTTTTTTCTTTGCCAAATGGGGCCGTTTTTTTTTTAATTTGGCATCGAATCGGCCCAATATGTCAGAATCGTAGAGCCCCGTGATTGTTTTACCCTTCTCTAAGTAATCGATATAGATCACACCTTGCGAGTCCCAAAAAACACTGGCCATCACCTTTCCGGCCAATTGAACAGTCTTCGCCTTCTTTGGAGCACGTTCGCCGGGTAAAGTCCACTGTTTCGACTGTTCCTTGGTCTCTGGTGTGTACCAGTGAACCCATGTTTCGTCAACGGTCACAAAACGACGCAAAAACTCTGCTGGATTGCGTTGAAACAGTGCCAAACATGTCGCCGATTTGGTCTTACGGTTGCGCTTGTTGTCTGGTGTGAGCAAACGCGGCACCCATCGCGCCGATAACTTTTTCATACCCATTTCTTCGTGCAGAATATGATGCACTGTCCCTTCTGCGATGCCTACAGTCTCAGCTATCTCGCGAATCTTCAATCGCCGGTCTGTCAACACGAGATCGTGGATTTTTTTTACGTTAACCTCCGTAGTAGCCGTTTTTGGTGCACCTGGGCGTGGCTCATCAAAAACCGACGTGCGGCCACGAGCAAACTCGTTAAACCAATTTTTGACGGTCGCCATCGAAGGAGAAGAGTCACCGTACACAGCATCCAACCGCTCTTTGATTTCGCTGCGCGTTTTCCCTTCCAAAAACAAGAATCTTATCACTGAACGATATTGTTCTTTTTCCGTTTTTGTCAAACCGACCGACACGCTCGCTTCCAAAGGCTGTCAAAACAAAACAAATACAGGGAAAAGACTGAAAACTACATAGTAGACTTCAAAAAGTATTTACTGCACGATAGTAAAACTCTTTTGTAACAACAGCGCCATCGGGCGGCGAGGCTAAGTAATTATTGAGTGCCCCTCGTAAATAAATAAAGTGTATAATAAGTATCAATGTGAACACACGTTAAATGTATGTTTGATTTATATGTAATTTAATTTAAATTGTTGTGAGCGAAATATAAGTTTTAAGCTGATTTCATACATAAAAATAAAATAATAAAAATATTGGACAACATCACATACATTGCTCAGAACCCGAAGTAAGTAGCTCAAGCACTTGTGATAAGGAAATCTGAAACAACGTTGGTACCACAACACCCAGACTCGAAACAATATAGAAAATGAGAATTTCTATTCACCCTAAAACCGGTGTACGAGCCACTTTGCTACGGAGGTCGTCAAGTCGATAGTTGCGTATTTTCAAAAATATTTCCATTAGTTTCTTTGCCAAATGAGTGATGAACTCAACGACGGCGCACTGGCGTAGCAAGCACTTACAAAAAAATTGCATTAAAAAAAACTTGCATCCAATTGGTCGCGGGTTCAAGTCCCACCAGAAAACGGTATATGAATTTTAGTTACCGAAAATTTCTTAAAATGCTCACTGTAAATATTTTCTTCAATAAATAACTAGTTTTTTATCCGGTCAAAGCTCAGATCATAAAAGAATAGATAATATGAAACGGGGGTGTGACCCGTGCGAAAGCGACATGGGCAAAAGGAACTTACCATCTTCGCAGCGAAATGGTCACATTTCACAGGCATTTGTGTGCGTGCACTGCGCGCCAATGAGCGTTGTGAATTACTGTACTCTTTGCTTACAGTCTTCTGGTAGGTGTAACGTACAAATGAGTGTGGCGACACTAGGCTTACTCTTCGATTGAGCTCGGGAGTAGATACCTAACCGAGTTGTTACATATCTGATCTGGGCCCGTAGCCAAGTGGCAATTTATTCTCAAGCGAAGTTCGCTATTGCTAACAAAGTGTATGAAACTGACATAACCCATCGAAACATCACGTGACTTTTGCATTTTGCAGCAAAGAGTACAGTAATTCCCGACGCTCTTTGGCGCGCAGTGCACGCGCACAAATGCCTGTGAAATGTGACCATTTCGCTGCGAAGATGGTAAGTTCCTTTTGCCCATGTCGCTTTCGCACAGGTCACACCCCCGTTTCATTTTCTGATCTGAGGGTAAACACTACAGTAAGTTTAACACTGCGGCATTTTATGCCGTTATAATAGGGTTTTTTAGCTACGAAAATGGGTATTCAGATGTGTTGGCCACCGTTTATTTATGTGATCTTACCATATTTAGTACATTTAGTAGTAAATGTAAAATAATTGTAAATCTTTTTAATTTTAAAGTACGAGTACAGTGCCTGTAAAATATAAGGCGTAAAAGGTGATACTCTAATATTGAAATATATTTCTTTCAGAAGTAGTTTGTGACGGTTTTTACATATCCTATCCTACCTTTCCTATTTGTTATTATTCTTCTGTTTCTTTTTTCGATTTATTATTATTTATTGGTTATTACAAACTACATAAGTAGGTTCTAACAGGAACGTAACTTTTTTAACTTCTTTTTTTTCTACGCACCGCCCACTAGTCATTTCTGCTTAGTCCAAAGGTATGACTTTTAGAGAATGCCACTTGGCATTAAGTCCGCCTGATGTACAAAACTTTCAGTTGTCCAATAAAGCCTCATTAAACAAATTAACTTACGCTACGCTATAAATACACTTCTGGACACATCTATTGGCCCACCTTAGAGTTTGGGTTTCGATGGCCCCTGCCGAAATATGATTGCTAGATTGAACAAAAACTGATGATGCAGTTTTAAACCTGATACATTTTTCCATCTTTTTCGATCGTATTGTTTTAAATTTGAATTCAGAATACCATACGACATGTAGCTACGCCTAACAAGTCGGATATGCGCCTTGTTAAAGGCAATTGATTTTTGAATAAAAAACATGTTTTACCAAATAAAGGTTTAATTTAATAACGCGTGTTGCCTCCATGGGCATCTACCACAGCTCTCATACGATTAGGCATAGAGTTTATCAACCGCTCTATGAAATTTTGAGGGATTATCTTCCATTCCTCTTCTATGGCAGCTTTCAACTCCTGCATCGTCTGGGCAACTGGCTGACGAGCCCTAACACGTCTTTTCAGCTCGTCCCACATGTGCTGAACCCCATTTCATGTCTGGGCTTCTGGCTGGCCAGTCCATAACTGTGATGTTCACATCCCGAAGATATTCCCTGACTATGCCGGCCGCATGGGCTCTTGCATTATCATGCATAAAAAGGAAATTTGGGCCCACATAGTCCGTGTATGGTATCACGTGAGGTTCTAAGCACTCACGAATGTACCTTTCAGCATTTAATGTTGGCAGCCGTGGTCCTGTAACAACCTTAAGTTGAGTTTTGCCGCTCGCGGATATACCGCCCCAGACAGTCCATAAGCCACCGTAAGCAACCCTCTCTTCATAGCAGCATTGTGCGAAACGCTCTCCCTTACGTCGGTAGACCTTCTTCCTTCCATCATTGCCATGTAACACAATTTTAGACTCATCAGAAAAGAGTACACGGCTGCAATCTTGCTGTGTCCAATTAAAATGACTGCGTGCGAAATGAAGGCGCGCTGTTCGGTGGTCTCGCGTTAGTTTGGGCCCATTAGTTGGCTTGTGTGGTACCATATCGCGTTCTTTTAACCTTCTCCGAACAGTTCGAGCGCTCACAGATACTCCGTGGAAGTCGCGAAGTTGGTTTTGTATCTCAATGGAGGTAAGGTAACGATTTCTCAAGCTGGTCGTCACGATGAATCGATCCTGTCTTTCAGTTGTGACCCGAGATCGTGGCCTTCCTTGGCGACGAACAAAGCCGCCAGTCTCTAGGTACCTCCGATAAACATTTCGGACCGCAGATCGACTTAAATTAAGTTGAGCACTCACGTTTCTTCGGCTGTGTCCGGCCTGAATAAGTGCCACAGCTTGGGCGGCGACTTCAGGTGAAGTATCCATAGATTATTGATAGAACCTCACCTTAATGTTAAGAATAAGTAATGTTTGTTGCAAAACCAAAGATATCAATCACTTTTTCAAGAATTAAATCCAAGTAAACCAATAAAACCAAGTTTTCTTAGTATTCGATTGTTTGATATCAACAAACAGGCTCCAAATTGTCTTTTGTTTCTTTAAATTCTGTGTTCAAAATTAAAAAAAAGACTATTGAATGAAATTGTGAATGTGCCAGGTTCAAAACTGCATAAAAACTTTTTGCTTGACCTAATATAAAATTTTAGCTAGGACCAAACGAAACTGAAAATACAAGGTGGGCCAATAGATGTGTCCAGAAGTGTATTATGTCGGTAGGTTCAATCAAGCTACATAATAATATTTTGGGGCAAAAATAAAACAAAAAATGACATTCATAGAATGTTTTACTCAGATTGACTCCACAAGCAATCTTACAAACATACATAGGTCAAAAATTCAAAAGTGACCAATTATATGCGTTCTGTTTTGTATGGTAACTACACAGTAGGCATACTAAAATAAAAAACGCACTCAAAAATATTAATTTTACAATACAGAACGAATATAATTTTGTTTTTACATAGTAACTCTAGTCATTGAATGGCCACGATAGCGTACTGGCAAATATATTTACAAAAATATCACATAAAAGTATGATTTATACATATTCACCGAATACTGGTAATATTATTTCAATACATTTCTGTTTATATGTACATAAATATTCGTTTTGACTAGGGAATATAATGTTAAGTACATATCAATACAATTTCAAGACTGCGTCAAGTGGTAAGTATTATGGCACTATTTTATATTATACATATATAAAATAGGCATGCGAATAAAAAGCGCCTGGAATTTATATAAAGCTAATTAGGCAGTGATAGTAAACCTTGTTGGGGACATTGCAAGGTATTGCAAATGAAAGGTCCATTACTTTAATATCACAAAACTAACCATAACCTTAAAGTAACTGTACAAAATATTTAACAAAGTGATTGAGCGTTGGCGGTTGATTTGTCAGACTGGTGTCTGCGCTTATTGTATAGGTAGATGGCAAGGGATATGGATAAGACCATGAAGGCCACGGAGCCTACAGTCAGGTAGATGACAGAGGAACCACTGGCAGACTGAGCGATGTCGCTGCTGACGTTACTGACATCTCTCACTTTCCTGCTCCTGGGCTTGGTTCTGGCGAAATCGAAGTTATCTGCAAAAGAAAGTTGAACTATTAGGCGCGATAAAAAACTACAAGAAGTTGACATATACAGAATATTAATTATTAAAACCAAAATGAATACGGAAACTAGTTTTTCAAGGCAGAAGTGAGTTTAAAAGTTCACCAAAAGTAGAAAACCTTAGAGTTATAACAATTATCGTTTCTCAGGTATCACTTTGCTGGAGAAAGAGACGCGACGCGAGATTATGTTTTGTGATAGGCACTAAAGTAATTAAGTCTACTTACCTAAGTCAATTTTGCTGCCGTCATCATAGTCATCTACATCATTTGATGCCAATCTGCCAGTCCTAGATGATCTGATTTCATTTTCAGCTGGGAAAGGCGGCAAGTATGTGGAAGGTGGATTCGTGCTGCTTGGAGCGAAAGGTTGTGGGCATTTAGGATCCCTAGACCCTGGGTAGCAAGAGCTAGGGGTGGTAGGCTGAGGTGTGGTTGGCTGTGGACAACGAGGGTCAGTAGAGCCGGGGTAGCACCTTGGAGGTGTCTGTGTAGTTGGCCTTGGGCACCGAGGGTCGTTGTTGCCAGGGTAGCAGTTAGGAGGTGCTTGAGTGGTTGGCTTGGGACAACGAGGATCAGTGGAGCCGGGGTAGCACCTTGGAGGCGCCTCTGTGGTTGGCCTTGGACACCGAGGGTCGTTGTTGCCAGGGAAGCAATTGGGTGGTGCTTGAGTGGTTGGTTTTGGACAACGTGGGTCATCGGATCCTGGGTAACATCTAGGAGGAGCCTGTGTTGTTGGCTTGGGGCACCTCGGGTCGTTGTTGCCAGGGAAGCAATTGGGTGGTGCTTGAGTGGTCGGTTTTGGACAGCGTGGGTCATCGGATCCTGGGTAACATCTAGGAGGAGCCTGCGTTGTTGGTCTAGGACAACGCGGGTCATTATTTCCTGGGTAGCAGTTAGGAGGCGCTTGGGTGGTCGGTTGCGGACAACGTGGGTCTGTTGAGCCAGGGTAGCACCTAGGTGGAGCCTGGGTGGTCGGTTTTGGACAACGTGGGTCGTTGTTACCAGGGTAGCAATTGGGTGGCGCTTGTGTAGTTGGTTTAGGACAGCGAGGATCATTGATTCCGGGGTAGCAGTTAGGAGGTGCTTGAGTGGTAGGTTTAGGGCAACGTGGATCTGTGGATCCAGGGAAACATCTAGGAGGAGACTGTGTCGTCGGTTTGGGGCACCGAGGGTCTGTGCTGCCTGGGTAGCATTTAGGTTCGGGTGACGCTGGTGGCAAATACGTGGGAGGATTTCGAGTTGTTGGGCGAGATGGCTGCGGGCAGTTAGGATCTGGGGATCCTGGGTAGCAGACTGGTTTAGTTGGCTGAGGTGTAGTAGGTTTGGGGCAGCGTGGATCAGTTGATCCTGGGTAACATCTTGGTGGGGCCTGCGTTGTGGGTTTAGGACAACGTAGGTCGTTGCTGCCAGGGTAGCAGTTAGGAGGAGCTTGTGTCGTAGGTTTCGGGCACCTTGGATCATCGGAGCCAGGGTAGCACCTAGGTGGAGCTTGAGTTGTAGAAGTAGGTTTGGGGCAACGAGGATCTGTGGAGCCTGGATAGCATCTAGATGGGGCTTGTGTGGTAGGCTTGGGGCAGCGAGGGTCTGTGTTGCCAGGGTAGCAATTTGGTGGTACCTGAGTGGTAGGTTTAGGACAGCGAGGATCGGTGCTACCAGGATAACAATTAGGCGGTGCTTGTGTCGTGGGCTTAGGACAACGAGGATCATTGTTTCCAGGGTAGCAGTTTGGAGGAGCTTGGGTGGTTGGTTTTGGACAACGTGGGTCAGTGGATCCCGGGTAGCATTTTGGCGGAGCCTGTGTTGTAGGCTTGGGACACCGTGGATCTGTGCTTCCGGGGTAACAATTTGGAGGAGATTGAGTTGTGGGTTTAGGACAACGGAGGTCTGTGCTTCCTGGGTAACATTTCGGTTCAGGTGACGCTGGTGGCAAGTAAGTTGGAGGAGTTAGTGTAGTAGGTCTGGACGGTTGAGGGCAATTGGGATCCGGTGAACCTGGATAACAGACTGGTTTTGTGGGCCTTGGTGTTGTGGACTTAGGACAACGTGGGTCTGTGGAACCGGGGTAGCATCTTGGTGGAGACTGGGTTGTAGGTTTAGGGCAACGAGGATCATTATTTCCGGGGAAGCAGTTAGGAGGTGCGGGAGTGGTTGGTTTAGGGCAACGTGGGTCATTGTTTCCTGAAAAGCAGTTTGGTGGGGCTGGTGTTGTTGGTTTTGGGCAGCGAGGATCTGTGCTACCAGGGAAGCACCTAGGTGGAGCTGGAGTTGTAGGTTTTGGACATCTTGGGTCTGTGTTGCCTGGATAACAGTTTGGCGGGGCAGGAGTGGTGGGCTTAGGGCAGCGAGGATCATTGTTACCGGGGTAACAATTTGGTGGGGCAGGAGTGGTAGGCTTAGGGCAACGTGGGTCTGTGGATCCAGGATAGCACCTTGGTGGCGCTGGTGTTGTGGGCTTAGGACAACGTGGGTCATTGTTTCCTGGGAAGCAGTTAGGCGGTGCGGGAGTTGTAGGTTTAGGGCAACGGGGGTCCGTTGAGCCAGGGTAACATCTAGGCGGAGCTGGAGTTGTCGGTTTGGGGCAACGTGGGTCCGTACTACCAGGGTAGCATTTCGGTGTGGCTGTAGATGGTGGTAAGTATGTGGGAGGATTTAATGTAGTCGGCCTTGGTGGTTGAGGACAGCTAGGATCAGGTGAGCCTGGGTAGCAGACTGGTTTAGGTGTTGTTGGTTTTGGGCAACGTGCGTCAGTAGATCCAGGGTAGCATCTAGGCGGAGCAGGTGTAGTGGGTTTCGGGCATCTGGGATCATTGTTACCGGGGTAACAGTTTGGTGGTGCAGGTGTTGTTGGCCTTGGGCAACGCGCATCATTGCTTCCTGGGTAGCATTTTGGAGCTTCAGGCGTTGTTGGCTTAGGGCATCTAGGGTCATTGTTACCGGGGTAACAGTTTGGTGGAGCAGGAGTGGTGGGCTTGGGGCATCGAGGATCGGTGCTACCAGGGAAGCATTTGAGTGGGACAGGTGTAGAAGGTTTCGGGCATCTAGGGTCATTGTTTCCTGGGTAGCAATTAGGAGGTGCAGGAGTTGTTAGTTTGGGGCACCTTGGGTCATTGTTGCCTGGATAGCAGTTTGGCGGAGCTGGTGTCGTTGGTTTTGGGCAACGAGGATCAGTGCTGCCGGGGTAGCACCTTGGTGGGGCTGGAGTTGTGGGTTTCGGACAGCGGGGATCATTGTTACCGGGATAACAGTTAGGTGGTGTTGGCGTAGTAGGAACGGGAGTTGTTGGTTTGGGGCACCTTGGGTCTGTGTTGCCAGGGTAACAGTTTGGTGGTGCTGGTGTTGTGGGCTTAGGGCAGCGAGGATCATTGCTACCGGGGTAACAATTTGGTGGGGCAGGAGTGGTAGGCTTAGGGCAACGTGGGTCTGTGGATCCAGGATAGCATCTTGGTGGTGCTGGTGTTGTAGGTTTCGGACAGCGAGGATCTGTGGATCCTGGGTAGCATTTTGGTGTAGCTGTGGAAGGCGGTAGGTATGTGGGAGGAGTTAGTGTTGTCGGCCGTGGTGGCTGAGGACAGCTAGGGTCCGGAGATCCTGGATAACAGACTGGTTTAGGACTGGTAGGCTTAGGGCAGCGTGGATCTGTGCTGCCTGGGTAACATCTAGGTGGGGCTGGGGTTGTAGGCTTAGGGCAGCGAGGATCGTTACTACCAGGGTAACAATTTGGTGGTGCTGGCGTCGTGGGTTTAGGACAACGTGGGTCATTAGTTCCTGGATAGCAATTAGGAGGAGCAGGAGTCGTTGGTTTCGGACAACGAGGGTCATTGTTGCCTGGGAAACAGTTAGGTGGGGCAGGTGTCGTTGGCTTGGGGCAACGAGGGTCTGTGCTTCCAGGGAAGCATCTCGGAGGTGCTGGTGTAGTGGGTTTAGGACAACGTGGGTCTATACTACCAGGATAGCAGTTTGGTGGGGCTGGAGTTGTTGGCTTGGGACAACGAGGGTCGTTGTTTCCAGGGAAGCAGTTAGGTGGGGCAGGAGTGGTCAGCTTAGGACAACGCGAATCTGTGCTTCCTGGGAAACACCTAGGCGTTTCAGGCGTCGTGGGTTTTGGGCAACGTGGATCATTGTTGCCTGGGAAACAGTTAGGTGGCGCTGGTGTCGTGGGCTTAGGGCAGCGAGGATCATTACTGCCCGGGTAACAAGTAGGCGGAGCTGGAGTTGTTGGTTTGGGGCAGCGTGGATCTGTGCTACCAGGGTAGCATTTTGGAGTAGCTGTGGATGGTGGCAAATATGTGGGTGGTGTCAAAGTGGTTGGTCTTATTGGCTGAGGACATTTGGGATCAGGAGAGCCTGGGTAGCAAACTGGTTTAGGAGAAGTTGGTTTAGGACAACGTGGGTCTGTGGATCCAGGGTAACATCTTGGAGGTGCAGGTGTGGTTGGTCTGGGGCATCGTGGGTCAGTGCTTCCAGGGAAACACCTAGGCGCTTCAGGCGTTGTGGGTTTGGGGCAACGTGGATCATTATTGCCTGGGAAACAGTTAGGTGGCGCTGGAGTTGTGGGCTTAGGACATCGCGGGTCTGTACTGCCAGGGAAACACTTCGGTGGAGCAGGTGTAGTTGGCTTGGGACATCTAGGGTCATTATTACCGGGGTAACAATTTGGTGGTGCTGGCGTGGTGGGTTTAGGACAACGGGGATCGGTGTTGCCAGGGTAACAGTTTGGCGGTGCTGGTGTAGTTGGCTTTGGGCACCTTGGGTCAGTATTGCCAGGGTAGCAGTTGGGCGGTGCTGGCGTGGTAGGTTTAGGGCATCGTGAATCAGTGTTACCTGGGTAGCAGTTAGGAGGTGCCGGCGTCGTAGGCTTAGGACAACGTGGGTCGGTACTGCCAGGGAAACATCTTGGTGGGGCTGGTGTCGTAGGTTTGGGGCAGCGGGGATCGTTGTTACCAGGGTAACAATTTGGTGGCGCAGGTGTTGTGGGCTTAGGACAACGAGGATCAGTGCTACCAGGATAACAGTTTGGCGGTGCCGGTGTAGTGGGTCTGGGGCACCGGGGATCAGTGCTGCCAGGGTAGCACTTGGGTATCGCTGTGGACGGAGGCAGGTATGTGGGAGGTGTAAGCGTTGTTGGTCTTACTGGTTGTGGACATTTGGGATCAGGGGATCCTGGATAGCACACTGGCTTTGGTGTGGTAGGCTTCGGACAACGCGGGTCCGTACTGCCTGGGTAGCAATTAGGTGGAGCTGGCGTGGTAGGTTTAGGACAGCGAGGATCTGTGCTACCAGGGTAGCATCTAGGTGGGGCTGGAGTTGTAGGCTTAGGGCACCTAGGGTCGTTACTTCCGGGGAAACAGTTGGGAGGGGCGGGTGTAGTAGGCCTAGGGCACCTAGTGTCTGTGCTGCCTGGGTAGCATTTCAAAGGCTCTGGCGTTGTTGGTTTTTGACACCGTGGGTCTGTGTTGCCAGGATAGCAGTTAGGAAGGGCAGGAGTTGTAGGCTTGGGGCACCGAGGGTCCGTGTTGCCAGGGTAGCAGTTAGGAGGGGCAGGAGTTGTAGGCTTAGGACAGCGAGGATCTGTGCTACCAGGGAAGCACCTGGGTGGGGCTGGCGTGGTAGGCTTGGGACATCTTGGGTCGGTACTTCCTGGGTAACAGTTAGGTTGGGCCGGTGTAGTGGGTTTTGGGCACCGTTGATCAGTGTTTCCAGGATAACAGTTTGGCGGGGCTGGCGTTGTTGGCTTGGGGCACCGAGGGTCAGTGTTGTCAGGATAGCAGATTGGTGGTGCTGGAGTTGTGGGCTTCGGACAACGAGGATCAGTGTTGCCAGGATAACAGTTTGGTGGTGCCGGCGTCGTTGGTTTAGGACAACGCGGGTCTGTACTTCCTGGGTAACATTTCGGTGTAGCTGTTGAAGGTGGCAGGTACGTTGGTGGTGTGAGAGTTGTTGGTTTTTGTGGTTGAGGACATTTTGGGTCTGGAGAGCCTGGGTAGCAGATGGGTTTAGGGCTTGTTGGTTTTGGACAGCGCGGGTCATTGCTGCCCGGGTAGCAGTTTGGTGGGGCTGGGGTAGTTGTCTTTGGACACCTTGGGTCTGTGCTGCCAGGATAGCAATTAAGTGGTGCTGGAGTGGTTGGCTTAGGACAGCGAGGATCTGTGCTACCAGGGTAGCATCTTGGTGGAGCGGGAGTAGTGGGTTTTGGACACCGAGGATCAGTGTTTCCTGGGTAACAGTTGGGTGGTGCAGGAGTCGTTGGTTTTGGGCAACGTGGATCGGTATTTCCAGGGTAGCAGTTTGGTGGTGCAGGGGTAGTTGGTTTGGGGCACCTGGGATCAGTGCTTCCAGGATAACAGTTCGGTGGTGCGGGTGTTGTTGGCCTTGGGCAACGCGCATCCGTGCTACCTGGGTAGCATTTTGGAGCTTCAGGCGTTGTAGGCTTGGGGCAACGAGGGTCAGTACTGCCTGGGTAGCATCTTGGTGGAGCCGGTGTGGTTGGCTTTGGACAACGCGGATCAGTGCTGCCAGGGTAACAATTAGGTCTTTGAGATGTTGTAGAGGGTGGTAAGTATGTTGGTGGCGAAAGTGTTGTTTGACGAGTGGGCTGAGGACAGCTAGGATCTGGTGATCCTGGGTAGCAAACTGGCTTAGCAGATGTTGGCTTGGGACAACGTGGGTCAGTGTTGCCAGGATAACAGTTTGGTGGCGCTGGTGTTGTTGGTTTTGGGCATCGTGGGTCATTGCTTCCAGGATAGCATTTCGGAGCAGCGGGCGTTGTTGGCTTAGGGCAACGGGAATCGGTGCTACCAGGGTAGCAATTTGGTGGTGCTGGAGTTGTGGGCCTTGGACACCGAGGATCAGTGTTTCCTGGGTAACAGTTGGGTGGTGCAGGAGTCATTGGTTTCGGACAACGTGGGTCAGTATTTCCCGGGTAACAGTTTGGAGGTGCTGAAGTAGTTGGTTTGGGGCACCGAGGATCCGTGCTACCTGGGTAGCAGTTTGGTGGTGCAGGCGTCGTCGGCCTGGGGCAACGAGAATCAGTATTTCCAGGATAGCAGTTCGGAGGAGTAGGCGTGGTTGGTTTAGGACAACGAGGATCAGAGCTGCCTGGGTAACATTTAGGCGCCTCAGTTACGGTAGCAGGTGGTAAATACGTAGGTGGTGTGAGCGTTGTTTGTCGAGTGGGCTGCGGACAGTTTGGATCTGGGGATCCGGGGTAGCAGACTTGTTTAGGAGTTGTTGGTTTAGGGCAGCGTGGGTCTGTGCTACCAGGGAAGCAGTTGGGTTGCGATAGTGTAGTTGGTTTCGGACATCTCGGGTCATTGCTGCCAGCGTAACATTTAGGCGGAGCGGGCGTTGTTGGCTTGGGGCATCGTGGGTCATTGCTTCCAGGATAACAATTTGGTGGTGCTGGAGTTGTGGGCCGTGGACAACGAGGGTCTGTGTTGCCGGGGTAGCAGTTAGGTGGCGCTGGTGTCGTAGGCTTGGGACAACGCGGGTCCGTACTGCCAGGGTAGCAGTTAGGTGGTGAAGGAGTCGTAGGTTGCGGGCATCGTGGATCAGAACTGCCTGGATAACAGTTGGGACCAGATGTTGTAGGTCTCGGGCAGCGAGGATCATTATTGCCGGGGTAGCAGTTTGGTTGAGATGGTGTGGTAGGCTGAGGACAACGCGGGTCGGTGTTTCCTGGATAACAGCTGGGTTGCGCAGGGGTAGTCGGTCGTGGACAGCGGGGATCGTTACTGCCAGGATAGCAGCTAGGTGGTGAAGGCGTTGTTGGGCCGCTTGGGCATCGGGGATCGGTCGATCCAGGGTAGCATTTAATCTGTGGTGGCGCTGTGACTCGTGCACAGTTGGGGTCGGGAGAGCCTGGGTAGCAACGAGGTCTGTATGTCGTTGTTACTTCTTGTGTCACACCGCAGTTCGCTTCGCAATTGTTTGTGCATAACTGGAAAAGAGACAAAGGTTGCGTCTTGATATCAGAAATACTTGTACAATCAATGTTGTCTTCAGCAAATTTTAAGTATTAAAATGATGGTGATGGTGTAGTAAATAAATGCCTACCTCAACGTTACAAGTCAGGTACACTTGATCAGTCTCTGGGAAGCGGAACGCGCTGACTTTGCTGTATGCGATTAAAGTAGCTCCACTCTTGCCCGTATTTGTCGATTTCTGCCAGAAGTCGATGAGTTTCTTTTTCCTGAAAAAATAAAGCAAGATCATGCAGTATGTGAAGAAAGTTGATTTTTAACCGTTACCGGCTACCGCCTAATTTTATTGCTTTCTAAATAGAGTTTGAGTTTGCAGCGAAGCATTCAAAATACGTGCAAACAATAATAAGTTTATCATAGGAAAATTACTATTTATGTTACGATTAACATCATGTGACTTTCGCACACATATTGTGCCATTTCTATTTTGACGACCGTCTTGTTGTAGTGGTTCGCGCTCCGAACTACAAAACCACCGGTTGCAAGTTCGAATCCCAAAAGGGGCAAATGTTTGTGTGATGAGCACGAGCATTTGTATCTAGGTTATGGACGTTTATAAACGTATTATAAGTATGTCTTTCCGTTAACCTAGTTACTATAGTACAAGGTCACACTTAGTTTGGCGCTAGGTACGAGTAGAAGGTGTGATTGTTGGAACAATATATTATTATTTCGTTGGCGATAGTGAAGTTCACTTTAAAATAGATTGCATCTTGTCTAGGGGCCCTGGTAAATAATTTCTAAACTTACTTAGGGCATCCTTCTTTGTCAGTAAGCTGGATCTTGTTGGTCTTAGGGCTGTCGTAACCCTCACTGTCGTAGGCCCAGCAGTCGTGGATCTTCAGGTTGAACTGGTTCCTTGTATCTTTCAGATATACGAGGATGGTCAGGTATTCTCCGATCTTGATGGAACTCGTCAGCGGAGTAGTCTGAAAAATTTAGAATCAGTGCAAGTTTTTGAGTTACTTGCATTAAACAGTATGGCGGCGATAAAATATAGTCTACACACTTAGGTTTAATTAAAAAAGGGAGGATACATGCAAGCAGCTAGCATCAATCGAAAAATGGTCTGCACTAACACATCAACGTTATTGCGAAACCCAGTGGCCAAGTGAATCAAATCGAACAGCTTGATGGACAGGAATATTCTGTACTATGTATGTGATGAAATATCTTTATTTAAAACGGACTATTTATGAGGCGCTTATTTCGCATCTTTCCTTTTTGATTTAATCTAAGTCTGCATGCATGCTCAGGAGATTTCTACGAGTACAGTTCTAAGTGCAAGGAGACAGAAGTTGTCAATACATCGAAGCCTTCGAAGCCTGAAATAATTAAGTCAAAAGAGACTGGAAAACTCTACTGTAAGTTTGGCTACGCCTATGTCAGAAGTACATAATAGAAGTGGCGTTAGTGTAGGTAGTGGCTTATCTCTGTTAAGATTGTCAGCCATTAAAACTAGTATATGCACGTCTCGGGAAACGTAGTGTCGGACCCCCTGCTAGGTGGACCGATGACCTGAGGAAGGTGGCCGGTGGTGGCTGGATGCGAGAAGTGGAGGACCGTGAAAGTTGGCGCAGTCTTGGAAAGACCTATGTCCAGCAGTGGACTGCAATAGACTGATATGATGATGATGCAATGAGCAGTCAATTATCGTTAGCTTGTTAGTTATTTTAAGTACTTACGTTAGGGAAGACTCCCTTCTGTATATCCATCCAGCACTCCACGCCGCCAGCCGGTCCTTCCACCGCCACAACGTCTAACATGTCAACCATGAACGGCTTCAGCTTCAGAGTGTGTGTCTCTTCTTGCCTGCCCACGCCGGTCGACAGCTCGTATGATGTTCTTGCGCAGGATACCTGGAGAAAAAAATAAAATAAAAGAGGAGTTAGCCACTTAAAAAAAAGGTTATAAAAGGGCTCATATTTAGGCTCACTGGTAATTCACGTGGGGTGTCTAAATGTCGGCCGACATTTCGACAGAGTTGATTATGAAAAACAAATTTTTAGTTTGTTATGTTACAGCAGTGTCGTAAAATGACCTAACGAGCAATATCATACGAGCAGGCAAATACAGTCCTGATGAATGCGGTAACATAGGTGATAGATAGATAGATAGATACTCTTTATTGCACACCACACACAGTATCAATTTACATAAATGTTCATAGAGAATGGTACAATTTAGGCGGTCTTATTGCTGAAAGTAATTTCTTCCAGACAACCTTCGGGAAGAGGACAGTCCAAGATTAAATTAGGTCGGCGGTGAAAACTTACAGAAATGGGTAAAGAATAAAAAATAATAAAGAAAAAAAAAGAAACGATGTAAGCATACATATACATAAACTACTAAGGCTATTAAATGTTAATAACGCTAATAAATATTCTGAGTTACATAAACATACAATAATAATTATAGTACATACAAATTATAATGTTACTATATACATACATAAAATATACATACTATATACTAAACATAACATAAGATATATATAAAGATGTGTGCGACTTGACCAACATTTAAAGGAGAAGGTAAGAATTGAAAGAAAACTAGAGGCGTGAGAGGAAGTAAGTTTTTAGTTAGGATAGGTCCTTTCTAAATTCATTCCATTGCGGAATTAGGACATTACTCAAAATTTTCTACAACAATAAAATACTTGACGACTCTCGATGATTTATCTGTCTTTAGTAGAACCTTGTAACTCATACGGTTACTTCACATCGGAATGTTATTCTACGAGTACATAAATGATCAGTGTCATCACGGTACGGACTAGTAGTACTGGACTAATCATAATAAACATGATTATTCATGTCCTCCAAACACAGTTCCACTATGACACTGATGACGAAATGCCATGACCTTCCGTCCAAATGGGCAGATCTACACTCTTAGTTACAAAATAACGTCGGCAACTATTACAAATTGGAAGAATGATTATTGTGAGAACTTGATCTTTTCAAAGATATGCCGGATTGTTATGCTGTTAGTAGATAAAGTAGGAAGACTTGATTGTTTCGGTTCCAAGTGAATAGTCGAAGTAGTTTAAAAGTTTCAGGTGGATTGCACAAATGCTAATAATACTGACCGTCTTGGTGTAGTCGTTCGCGCACCGGACTTCTAAACCAGGCGGTTGCGGGTTCGAATCCCGCAAGGGGCAAATGTTTGTGTGATGAGCACGAGCATTTGTACCTAAGTCATGGATGTTTTTATGTATTTAAGTATTTCTATCCGTTATCCTAGTCACCATAGCACAAGCTCAGTTTGAGGCTAGGTAATTGGTGTGTTGGTTGAAACAAATTATTTATTTATTTATATTTACTGAAAGTTTCAGTCGTCAGTTTCAGTCAAACTGATAAATTGCAGGAAAATTGCTAGATATCTACACAATGTTTAATATCCAGTTATCCTTAAAACTGAGAAAAGGTTGAACTAGAACGAACTATGTCTATCTTTATTCTCCTTTCCCATCTTTTATAAGAGCAGAATATGTTTGACCAAAATATTTCAATCAATTCAGACTCAAGAGGAAACTGAAATATTGATTCTAAACTAAGCGCTATGGTATCCATTTGATAGATTATTTAAAGTACCCAGATCCGTAACAGCTGGACAGAACTGTAAAAAAATATACTAAGTCAATTATACTAAGGTCAGTACAAGTTTAGATTTTGTCGGAGGCCAAGTTGGTGACAAAGAAGCAACTTGCACCTTTCAAAACTTGACACTGCAAAGAACGTACCTTCCTGGCAAAGTCCAAAGGACCCTGCACGAAGTCATCAGCCTGGAAGACCAGCACATTGTCGATGGTTCCGCACGCATTGCACAGCGGCCGGGACCCGCAGCCGTTCAGTGGAACCCTGAACGAGTAGCGCGACTGGCTGCCTCCAAGGGACACGTATCTGGAAGGTACAGGTACAGGTTACATATGAACTACGACGACAGCCTTTATTACGTATGGAATAGAGGCGGTCTTAAGGTTAAAGAAGGGTAGTACACCATGTGTACATCTTCAGCTTATAATAATGAATTATTGTGAATTACGTTCAGCTTCAAAAGTAGCTTAACATTATAGATGTCACAATTAATTTATACCTGGCAGTGCTATGGCTACATCGTAACGCTAGAAATTCTTAGAGAAAATGTACTGAAATGTACAACTATTTTGATGCTAACCGAACATTAAAATTACGGTGTGGTTTTAGTGTAATACTGAATTTGATAAGGATTTTTTTTGTTCTTTATTAGTTTTAGAGTTATTATAACTCGTATTTTGGTAATATGATTTTTAAGTTATTTATTCAGATTGCAGTGATAAGTGATGGCGGTTTATTAATGTGCCAGCCATACAGAACTGCAGGCTTACTCTTGAACGCAATGTCAATCTCAATTTAATTCCAATGCAATTCCGATCGTGCGACAATTTGGTACCCTTGAAAACAATTTCGGTAGGATTGTATTGCTCTTGAGTTTGCACGCGGGATTAGAAGTTAGACATGAAGTTAGTTACATCTTCCACTTGGCAGCAGAGCAAAACAGACTATCAAAGAATCAATTCATAGAAAATATTGAAAAATCCAATGTTTTGTCTAAAATTACTCATAATTTATATTACTTTTTAATATCAAACAGTATAAAATTGTTTTTGATGTAAAACTTAATAAAATAATGTATTTTATGTAGGAACGGCAGCGTATGCATTAGTTTGTTTGTCTACTGTAATTATCACCGAAAACTATGTCAGTTTCAAGTGGTCTTTGGTGGTAAACTTTGCTTTAAAAAGTGTTTGTTTAAAAGTGCAAAGGTATTTCAAGTGGTTTGTGCATTAAAGTTTGTGAGAAATGTGTGATAAAATGGATTTCAAGATTAAAGTTTTAAATCACAACCCGTGAGGACCCCACAAGTGCCAGTGTGTGTACTTACTGTAAAAGCTCATTCATATTCAAGGTAAATCTATTTGTTTGTTTATTGCCTTGTTAATTGTGATTATTGCAAAAAAGATAGTGCTGGCTGCTAATATCGGTATACCAAAATAACACTAAAACTTAGGAAAACTTGCTTAAACAGAAATTTGAGGTTACAAAATTAATAAGTATTTTGTACTTTTATTATTCTATGCTAAAATCACTTTCTCTCTTTTTACATTGACAACAAGGGCTCTTGTTCGTGGCACAATTCTAGGAAAAGGGCTTCGGTGAGCCGATAGTTCGCCTGAAACTTATTGTCGCTCATAGCTATATTTTTATCGGCCAAACGGGCAATTCTCCGTAAATAACGCCTTTGTTTTATGTACATCCTATTGGCTTTACGAAGAATAACATATTGTAAAACTACGCGATTCGTTTTATGCACCTTTTAGCTGATTATAATGAACTCAATTTCAATAAAGTTACACTTTGGTTATTGTGTCAATTCACAATAAAAACACAAGATTAACGCAATAAGCAGCTGTCAATTTAGCGTCAAGAGTATCATTTCGCGATCCCGCGACGCGATCTCAATGTCTATTAGTTCACAAAATTTCCACGCAATTCAATTCCAATGTGGCGCTAGTGTCGGTTTCAAGAGTGCCGTTTGACGTTTTTTCGATTGAAATTGAAATTGGACATTGGAATTGCGAGTCAAGAGTAAGCCTACTGATCTGTCGGCAGCCGTTAAAGTATTTCAGAATCCGAGGATTATATTTTCTTGTAGTTAAAATTCTTTCAAGCTATAAAAGTTAAAAAAAACTGCGGTGCGGTAGACAATAAATGCAGTGTGAATTTATCATTGTCCACTTAAGAAAGTACACAAAATAATAGTTTTAATTTTAACAATTAGAAACGAATGCTCAATATGTTGTTTAATTTGATCCGTGCGTGAAAATCCTATGTCTATCGTTTAATCGTATGAACCCTTCTATTTATCTATTAGTATTTCAAAATAATGTTTAACTCAAGAAACTTACTTGCACTTCGGGTCATTCAAAAATCCTTTGCTGTAGATTATCCCCTCATATACATCTTGGAACTCCACCGACACATCGATGAAGTCTCCGGAGCATTGTACTTCGATATCTGGCGAGAGAGGCGAGTCTGCTGCTCTGGATCCCCTGACGAAGGTGACTCCTCCATCTTCAGCGCTCTCGTAGGAGAAGAAAGGAGAGAGAGAATTCTCTCCTGAGAGCTGGAGGTTCAGCTCCGCAGCTGTGAGTGTGTTGACGTCATCTGAAACAGCTGTAGCTAGCGACAGCTACAGAAAAAGCGGGTGTTAGACAGTGATCAAGGATTTAAATAAACTAAGATATTCATTACATTTACTTTGTACAATTTTGGCGGTCTTAACGCATTTACTGCCACAGCACGCAACGGTGCGTATAACAATTGATTTTGTATTGTGTCTCGAGTTTGGCAGCAAATGGAGTTAGAGATAGAGAGACAGTTTATACAGACCGCTATATTCTTAGTAATCATACATAAACATACATAGAATACATAAATATGACAGACCTGAATTTTTAGACATCTTTTTACTGTTTTAACGGGTAGGATTCAATGGATGCTTAAAAGAGTTTCACGTTGCACGATTATAACACGTTAATATCCGTTTTGACGTTATTACATTTGTCAACGTCACGCCTTTTGACTTTGCAAAAGCATTACTTGATCAATTGGTTCTTTTAATTTAAATTAGAAATTAAAGTGAACAATTTTATGACATATCACAAACTCCCCAATCAAACAGAACAGTGGGCAATAAATTATTCACGGTAGTCTTTTAATTAGGCCTCACACGAATACAATCAATTAGTACGGATTTAGTAACGTGTCCATTTATCTTCGCCGTATCGGGGCAACAGAGTAATTATGACGATAAGTTTAATTTATTGTTCGAGGTGCAGACAATAGGCATTTTTTCCACTCCCACGCAATTTATATTTCGCATGAACCTTGCGCGTTTAAAACTTACTCTATATTGTTCTATGACAAAATTGTTACAACTTAACTTCTGGGCGACAACATTATTATAATTAGAATTATGTCATACACTACCTAGTATGTAGCACATGTAGTGCTACTGTAGAAAGTCGAATTTCGTACATTGTATAAAAATACCCCTCAGGAATTAGTATAGCTCAGTCACGGTATAAAACCAATCTGTCTGACTCAGAGGAGTACAAATAATAATAATAATAATAATTTTTATTTCAATATAAGCATTTTACAAAGCCTTTGACAATAGAGTCACCCTTTAGGCATCGAAGGTGTATGCCTGTGTTAGGTGAAACCGCTCTTCCCTGAAATTATTTAGGTATTATGCTATTTATATAATATGATTGAAACTATTACAGAAAAATTAAAAAATGGAACAAATTGAAACACTCTACCGAGATGGTTAAGCTGACTTTTACGAATTGTAGTTTTATATGTATGTGTTTGTGTGGAAGTATGTGTGAATTTGTAATATAAATATGAATGAATGATGATCTATGTATGATGTGTGTGTAATAAGTATTTAGTTTTTGGAAGACAAGTGTGAAGAATATCAAATGTGATCAATTGCGGTTGTGTGGAATCCCTGACAACTTTTACTATGGAGTCATCACCGAAATCGTGGAAAAAATTAGCTGTTCATACATTGTCATCGAGTTAGCAGATTACTTGGTATAAAGCAGCTGATTATTTTTCGAACATGACCCAACTCCCATGGTAAACGTTGAAGGGATTTATGGTTACTCGTATTCACCATATCATTATTATTGAGACTTTAAAGTTGTTTATAGGACTAAAATTTATCGAGTGTCAATAGTTTTATTTTGTACTAAGTGTTGGTACAATTCAATCGTCTTGTGGCTTATCTTTTTAGGTCATGACACAGTTCTCACACAGCACAAGTACTCTGATCTTTTGACGCCGCTGCCTTATCTAGTTATTAACCTGATGACTTACAAGTAGAGCCTATCCCGGTAGATTAGTACACAAAAGATTGGACAGATAAATCAGACGACATACGAGTACCTTGGACAGAAGGGAGGGAAAATAAAAAAGGTGTTTGCGTACCTACCGACAATCTCTCTGTCTGTAAATACACAAGTAAGTAATTTACCATAATGATACTATGTAAGGGTTGCTTTACACATAAGGGTGGTGGCATAAATCGGCACAGCCGGGCGGTAAAGTTAGATATATAGACGAATGTTAGGGAAAAAAGCCGCTTGATAAGTCAAGCGGCTAATTAATAAGTGCTACTAAGGTTGGACTTATTAATTACGCTACGCTACGCTACGACTACAAATAAATCTAGCTAAAATAATTTTGCAAAGATTTTTAAGTTCGTAGGGTTTAATCGACAGTTCAAAAAGGTTTTTAATTTATAGTTCAAAATTATTTTGAATTTTTAAGCACAATGTATTATATAGGCTAAATACAGGTTTTTATAAGGACTATACAAGTACGTTACTTATCCTAGTCACCATAGCACAAGCTCACGCTTAGTTTGGGGTTAGGTAGTTGGTGTGTTTGTTGAAACAACTTATTATTTATTATTATTATTTCGTTATTTTAGTGGACATAATAACTTATCAAATACATGTTATTAAGGAACCTACAGATTTATATCTATTTTATTAATCCTTGATGTTAGATTTCGACAGTAAACATTATTGCACATCTCAATAATTATTCGAATCACGAATTGTTATTACTAATCAAATGTACGAAATTAATAACTAGTAATAATTCGTGATTGGCATGAAATAAACTATTCCTATGCAAAATACAATTTCTAATAGTCTTGATAATTTAAAAATTTAAGGCTCTGCGCAGATGGGCCACCGACCACAGCACCGGTGGCTTTTTAATACGTTTTTAGGGTTCCGTAGTCCGACAAGGAACCCTTATAAGATCGTTCAGTCCGTCCGTTCCGTCCGTCCTAGTCTGTCACAGTAGAATATCTTCTACGTTTGTGGACTGATTTGCATGTAACTTGGTCCGAGGATACTTCACACATAAATCTCATTTTTAAAAATACAAAAAAATTAGAATTACCCCTTTTTAAGGGTACCTCCCCATACATGTAAAGGGGGGAGGTGAATTATTTTTTTGAGTGCACCCCCTTGTGTGGGGTATCGTTGAAAAGGACTATAAAAATAAGATAGGGTTTCCATAAAAAACTTTTTTATCAGCTTTACCATTGGCGATATATAGCCCGCCAAAGTCGTTTACACGGTGTCCCCCCCCCTGTAATTTGTAAAGTCTTGGACCTATAAACTTCAAATCACTCACGTAAAGAAACAGCCACGGAAACTCTTATTTAAAATTGTTTCGGGTATCCTGTGATGAATACTTTTGAAATTATAAATAAAGTATATACTTTTTTGCCTATACTATCTAATGTTTTAAGTTAATGGTACGGAACCCTTCGCGTGCGAGTCCGACTCGCACTTGGCCGGTTTTTTTATATAGAGTCGCCGCACACGTGAAGCAATTGGTAGCCACTCGCGACTCAGTGTTCGCGACACGCCACCAGTTGCGGCCACTCGCCATTTTGACAAAACATCTTTGAAACGATCTAACAGATGAGTGTCAATTGTAACGGCCACCGACCACCTTCGTATTTGCGGGACCAAAGGGCGTGGCGCGCGATAGCCACCGGTGGCGGTGGTCGGTGGCCTATATCTGCGCGGAGCTTTAGTCTCAATTACCTGGGCGACCGGGTTTGCTCGGTTAATAATACTATAAAAAAAGCTTTATAATTCGTAAGACTTGTTAAAAAAACAGAAAAATCTATAAAGTTGAATAAATACAAAAAACAAAAGGAAAAAATGTTTGGTTACCGAGCGAGATTCGAACCCAAGTTTCCTTAATTTCTTTAGTCCCACATCTACGCACTGCACCATGACGCTCATGTCGACCTGTGCGAAATTAGCGACCGTATTCTGCGTCGACCAATGCGAAAGAAAAACGCATGAAAACTTGAAAACACGCGTTTTGCCAAACATAAGACTAATCTAGATCTATTTTTCATTCCTGATATTATTTTTCACCCCACATACTAAATTTCAGCGAAATCGTTAGAGCCGGTTCCGAGGTCACAAATATATATAAATAAATTAATATACAAGAATCGTTTAAAGGTATAAGATTCCCCTTAAATATAAACGCAGTAAGTTATTTTCATTATATACCAGTATAATTGACTATTTCACATGTTTTCGCCGAGCATTTAGTATTATTAATGAGCAAACTATTCAACTTTGACCCTTCATAGTTTTATGTGAATTACGTCATGAAGCTGTAAAAGATTATTGGCCTTTTAGCTTACATAACATTATGTAAATTATATAATTGCCAATAGAATCGTAAAGTGGATCTACATAATTTGAATAACTGAAATAGTATGATAACGTCATCGGACAAAGTATGACATCGTTTTTACAGGCATTTTAAATGGAGTGAAGTCCGATATGAGAGTTTTATATTGTAAAAAGCCGGCACCAAACACAAAAATCAGTGTAAAAAATATAGCAAGCAACAGTTCCAGTTTATTTATTTTCAGATTCTACTAGAAGTAACTAATCGAAGGCAAAGAATTATTAAAAATACATTTTTTATACAAAGCCAACATCAAAACACAATAAAATCAGTGTAAAAAAATGTATAGCAAACAACAGTTCAAGTTTTGGAATTTTTAGATTTTACTTGAAGTAACTAATCGAAGGCAAGCTATTATTAAAAATACGTTATATATAATTAACTTTTGAAAAGTCTTAATCAAAGTCGTAGGAAGTTAATCGTCACGGTCTGGAGCGAAGACGTGTCGGTATGTCGCAGTAATCTCCAAGGTTGCGGCATTTGCGGGAGTGGCTGGAGGTGACATAGGTTGAACAGTTTTTGCTATGCCTATTTTATTATACTACATGTATTTAAACTTTCACGTATCATGTTTTCAGACACAACACAACAGAAAATTAATTGTTATCGGCCACCCCGCGAGTCTTATGGGGTTTGACAGGTTGTTTCTTTTCTCCGATGTTAAAAAATAAGTCGCTTCTTTAAATCTTTAAATAACTCTGTAAATAATTGGATCAACGTAAACGTTAGTTAGACTGTTTGTTGTTCTATCTAGGTATTCCCATAATTTACTACACTCAATTATGGATATTCATTGCAGTTTGTTGAAACGTGCCGCCATGTACCAATGACTTTTATGAGTTATGTACATTCGTTGTCACTAACCCATGCGGCGAGAAAAGCTTCACATTCAAGTTTCATTCATGACTGAATGTGTAACCGTGATCCAAACTGGTCAGACTTCCCCTGTTAACAGGGGAAGTTAACAGGGTCACGGAGGTTAGATGGCAGTCGCTCCACTGTAATAACCTGATCTGCCATATCCTAGATCATGGCCCAAAGCGGACCCTGGGCAACCGGGATAACGCTAGGATAACGCTAAATAACTCTGTAAATAATTGGATCAACGTAAACGTTAGTTAGACTGTTTGTTGTTCTATCTAGGTATTCCCATAATTTACTACACTCAATTATGGATATTCATTGCAGTTTGTTGAAACGTGCCGCCATGTACCAATGACTTTTATGAGTTATGTACATTCGTTGTCACTAACCCATGCGGCGAGAAAAGCTTCACATTCAAGTTTCATTCATGACTGAATGTGTAACCGTGATCCAAACTGGTCAGACTTCCCCTGTTAACAGGGGAAGTTAACAGGGTCACGGAGGTTAGATGGCAGTCGCTCCACTGTAATAACCTGATCTGCCATATCCTAGATCATGGCCCAAAGCGGACCCTGGGCAACCGGGATAACGCTAGGATGATGACGATGATGATTGCAGTTTGTTTAAATTTCTCTGGCGATTCGGTAATACAAAAATAAGAAAGAAATGTTTCTTTGATATAGAGATATCAAAGAAACATTTCTTTCTCATGAAATGAACAGGACAGAGGTCATGTTTGTTTTAGGTACGAGAATCAGGTCTCTGGACACCTTAGCTTACGTTATTTCTTATGCATGTATTACATAAAATGGCAAGGTAAGTATGTTAATACATAAAGTGTGTTAATTAGCACTTGCGGAAAAAATAGATAAATAAGTACATAATACCCATTGCAATAATTTTCAAACTATAATCTTGATCTAAATCTTGATTACTATTTAGTATGGAAATAAATTTAATCTAAAATTATTGCTTCTGTTTCATATGTTCCAGACCTGAATACAATTTTAATGACGTATTGCATTGCAGGTGTATCAACAAATCACGTATGTCATCTATCTATCACTTGCAATATTATTCTCACCGCAGAAGCGCAGGTTAATGGCAACAATAAGTCATCGGTACAGGCGAGTAGAAAAGACTTTGGATTTATTATCTGCAACAACTTGCGAAGAAATAGCAAAATCATTAATTTGTAAGCTGCCCTTTGTGTATTTTTGAACTTTTCTCTGCAACAACTTGTGAAGAAATAGCTAAATCAATAATATGTATGCAGTCCTTTGTATGTTTTGAACTTGCAATCCAATCCAACTAAATTCCGTGCACTGTTAAACCAGTCGCTGACTTAAGAATGACAACTTACAGATCGATTCCAGTTTAATACGTTTCTACAACGTCTTTCAATTCAGTTGTCTTTAGCCTCCTGATCGCAGTTAGATGAACGTTTTAGAAGTGGTTGAAACACGTACGGTTGGCAGCACGCCAGATTACCCAAGTCAACTAAGAAAACATATTTTATTACGTAGAGAATAGAGGCGATCTCAAACTCAAAGTGGGGTAGTCTAACATGCGGCCGCGTGTATAAGAAAACAAATACACTGTGAAATTTTAATGGTTGTTTTCCCGCACTAAAAATAGTGCAGTTTATGCTGTATTGCTTAGTACGTAGAGCTCCTTTTGCTTTAAACATTGATTTCGTGCGGCAAGCAGTACCCAAATATGTGAATTCTCGTAAAAGAAACTATCTTTTCTCACGTTTTCGAGTTGATGATTATTTTTTTGATTACTGTGAGAACTAATATTTTTAGTTAAAAAAAAAATTCTCGCATGATTCGATACTATACAGATACTATACATATATTCGATACAGATGTACTACTAAAGGTAAATCGTTCTGCTGCGGGAAAACAACCACTAAAATTTCAGCGTGTATAATTACTACTTATTACATATTTCATTCATGTAACCTTTGCCAACTTTTTGGGTATGATAATAATTTGACTGAGTTTTGAGTTTGACTGTACCATCGTACCACAAGTATAACGCATCGAGTTCACCTGCATTGTTGCCTAGGCTATTAGCATGAACAAAGGTCGGATATGTACTTTACGGTTAATAGAATGTTAACAATGATTCACCGGTATAGTGATTATTATAAAAGGATCTTCCCAGTTTTTGCACTGGACGGAATCATCGAGTAAGTCAAATAAGGGGAATAGGAAAATAGCTTTTTAAAATGTCATCCTAGGCCCCAAGTTCCCGGCGGCGCTAGTAGCTGCAAAGATGATGACGGTAATCTGACCAGTCCTGGCGCCAGGGGTGCTATATTATGAGGACTGGCAAACCCTTACCGGCAACAGGGACGCGTGGTGTAGTTTGGGGGAGGCCTTTGCCCAGCAGTGGGACACAAACGGCTAACAAAAAAAAAATGTCATCATCATACTATGCAGCCGTAGCTTGAGAAGTTCAAGCTCGCAATTACAATTGCGATTCCAAAGCAGTGATATATGGATTGACGTTTATTTATTATTTTGAAGGCTGTCATTGCTTTTCTGTCGTCAGTTTGAATATTGTGCTCGTGCAAGCTATAACTATTGCAATTAAAAACCATTTGAGTTATGTGGTCACTGTCTAAATTAATGTTTTGTCTTTAATAAACATTTATTAAGTTTTTTAAATATTTTGAAAACAATACATTTCATATGGTAGGTACCTACTTTAGAACAGTACACACCCAGGTGATTAGATAGTGGGCGTCTCTCCATGTAGGTATATTTGTTTTTGTGAAATTCTTACGGAACATTTTTGCTTTAACGGCTATCATCAAAACTATATCTGTAGTCAACAGCTGAAAGTTTTGCAAATTGGCTATTTGGCACCACCAATAGTTGACGTATTTTATTGAACAATCAGAACCAGTCAAAACGCTCGTCTTTTTTAGATTTTGTACCATATGCAAAGAATATAACCAATAGCGAATACTACTTATAGGAATAGTAAACTATGACGTCACATTTCACTACTAAACCAACTTACTTTCTATCGAGTTTAGCTTAATTAAAAATCAAATACTTCAGATAGTTAAAAAATATCAAGGAACGTGTGTTTGAAATATGCTGTTATTTTTAAGAAATAGGGTTTCAGAATTATTTGTGAATAGTGTCAAGTACCCAATGCCATAAACCACTGCACCGGAGCCCGGTGCCAAGCAGCTTGCTGTGTTCCGTCGGTGAGTGGGAGTGCCAGAACCTTCTGGGTGAGCTCGCTCAACCATCGTCTCTGTCTACGACACAGCAAACCCATTTCAAATAAAAAAACACTAATATAATGTCGTCCTTGCAAAATTTCGACTACAGTGGCCAATCTCGACAAAGATTTGCCTACTGCGCCCGCGCAGTACCCAATGCCATAAACATATCTCCCGAGATATTATAGTGCACAAGTGTGTGCGCAACACACTGGTGAACTCTCTGTTCCTTCACTCTCATTTTTCGGTGAGACGGCAGTCTGACATGACCGTAAAGAGATCAGGCGCAGGACCAACGGCTTAACGTGCTTTCCGAGGCACGGGGGTGTTAACACCACTGACTTCCTAACTCCGAAGCTGTGTCTAAAATATTTTAAGACAGAAAAACCCAACACTTTCGGCCCGACCCGGGATTCGAACCCGGGACCTCGTAGACCCAGCGTGCTGACACTAATATAATACTATCACAAAGGTTTGTTGCAGTATAAATCACGCGAGGCATCCGACAGTAGTTGGCGATTACTGATAAATTGTTTCTTCATGGATCAGGTTCAATACGTGAGCGCGATGGCACCATATTTAGCTAATCAGGATGTTCGGTTGAGTAAATGGCATAATAAGTGCGTCAGCTTGCTTAGCTGATGAGTACAGTTGAACTATTATATAATCTGTGGTTAAACCTCTGTAAAGTTATTATAAGAAAAAACGGTTGAATATCTTTTTAAAAGTTAATCATGCTGGAAATGACATGCTTTCGTCTAGGTACACATGTTGATGTGGGAACATCAACCTACTCTGATCTGTCTTTCTGCAACCATATCTTGATTTTATGTTGATCACATACGGTGTTATCAGAAAAAAAATAGACCAGGTTTTAACTAGATCTAAATATTAGTCGACAACAGAGGAATAAATGACACATTCGTGACATAACCTAATAGAGAAACGCTTTTCTAATTGGCTAGCTACTAGCTTAGTCCTGGCTTAAACCCGGTACTAAGTTTTTGTAATAATGGGGATAGAGTTCCATATTATTTGAGATATTTTGACAGATTTGGGTAAGTTCATGCGGGGCTCACTATACATAATAATTATCTATACAATGTGTCCCGGCACCGGTGTCGGAGCCTTCATGTGGTATCTAAGAAGCAAAATTGCTATCACTTACTTAATAGGATCATCTTTGAAATCCCAAATTATTTTTTCACTTCCCCGTACTATTAAGTAAATCGGCTAGGTTAGATACATTTTTCGAGGTTCTTGTACTAGAGAAAAATGTTGCAGGGGAACTCATCTATCACCTCTTGAAGGCTCCGACATCGGTGACGGGACACACTGTATATCTGAATAATTATAATGTTTTATACCTGCACGAGTGCGATCAGTGCCGCTATGCGCATGACAGCCGCTTCATGGGGCCCTGAAACAAATGGAAATGTATCTATTAGTAATTTGCATTAATTTTTATACTATTTATTCCGAAAACAGAACACCTATTCGCTATTTGGCAATCAAATTAAGGCACAACAATACTTAAATTATGTTTGTTAAGAGGATTCAGGCAAAGCTCAACACGAAGCTCTTTTTTATGCCAATGACAAAAATAGTCCTTTGTTTAAGGTGAACGCGTACCTAGACGCACTCCCGCACATCCACAATATTTGACTAAAATGCGCATAGTACGGAGCGCGAGATGGGTGCGCGACGATGCATCAAAATGTTTATGAAGTACTGCAACGCGTCTAGGCGCGCGTTTACCTGTATGGTCTATTCTTCGGCGAATGTCTAAGGTGGAATATTTTATTGAGAATCTTTAATGGGTACGCTATGATTGTCAACAAACTAAATGAGACCCGCATGAAGTACTGTTATAGAGCACATTAAATGCAGTGTGATACTGTGATACTGAGAAAAAGAAACTCAGGTCTCACAGTAAACCTAAGTGTAAAATAAGGAAATATCTAAATATTACTTCCTCATTTTGGGTTAACTGCTGACAGATTTTCCTCCTCATAGTTGAGGTGAGACCTTTTCCCAGCAGTGGGATCTAATAGGCTGACTTATATTATATTATATAGCTGACAGATTTTATAAAAGATACACTATGTTGACTAAATCATCATTGTGATAAAATATGAAAACCGTTGATACGACATAATGAAGACAGCTCTTTTGATCAAAATCTTCATCCATCACAAGCTATACTCATATCTTAAAGGTCGCCTGTTTTAATACAAGATTTCCGTAACCTGTCAAATAAAATGACTATAATTCTATCAGTCATGAAAAGGTTTTGTTCGATACTTATTCGCTTTCATAACTTGGTATTAATGTTTAGAGGCGATAAAATGTTAGGATTCGCAATATTCAGTAAGTACAAGTCAAGAGTCGAACGTGTAAGGCAAACGAATTCTTGTGCAATGTGTCGTAATGTTAAATAAATAAAATGCTTTTCTGTGTACTAGAACAATATTTAAAAACGTATATCAGAATGTTGTTCAAATCCCAATCTGATTAGTATCACCAGCTTCAGTAAAAAGTACCCTCGTATAAGCAGAATTTTGAATTATAAATATACTTAAACTGTTTTAACAAGCACACCAATTACTAAGCGTAAGCTTGTGCTATGGCGACTAGGATAACGGATAGACATATTTATACACTTTTATACATCCATGACTTAGGTACAAATGCTCGTGCTCATCACACAAATATTTGCCCCTTACGGGATTCGAACCCGCAACCTCTGAATTTGTAGTGCGGAGCGCGGACCACTGCACCAAGACGGTCGTCGATTTATGTTTCTCTTTGATCTATGTGCTAGTCTATGAAGTCTATGATTTGAACTACTTTTGGCTTGTACGCCATTGGGTTAAGTCGGAGTCGTGACGTAAGCCATTCTTACTATTGATGGATATGCATTTCTAACATTACATTTAAAAAAGATGCGTTATTATTTCAACAACAAAAAACATGCAGCTTAATATCCTAACAATTTTTATCACTTTTCCGTTTGTAGTTGCATATATTTCGTATTCTAACTATTGATATCACAATTCCGTTTGCATACTTTTCGTGAACAAAGAAATAATTTGAGTTGATCTAATATACCAAAAGGCATCCCACACCTCAAAAATTGTCTCACCACACCCGAAAAATATAAATGGTCTGTATTTTTGTATTAGTTTCCATAAATTTATTTTTCGGCTTTGAAAATTTAGATTTAAGAGTGACATAATCCTGTAAAGATAAGTAAAGGAACTGAAAATTATATGGTAACAGGATCTTAGATCGTTCTGTGATCAATGAGCCACTTGGCATTTATCGGGTCATCATTTTGATGGCTTGATCTTATCGGTTCCATTGGTCTAAAGTTCAGCTTACATCAAATTTGGTGAAGCATAACAACTCTTATGGACAGGCTTAAACACGAGTATTGTTGTCTACAACAAAGTTGTCGCTCGATTAAAATGCATTACAACAAGTAATGTAATAATGAGATACAGACCTCTACGTGTCAAACTACCATAGAATTTTTATTTTTATACAAGGTTATTTTTTGGTTATGCAAAATCTCTTAGGGGTTGATTGAAGTGCTCAAATACAACAAATTTTACTATAGGACCAACATCGAAATAAATAAAAATCTCTTCCCCATTTAAAATCGCCGATTAGTTTTTATGGAGAAGTTTTTTTTGTGCGATTCCGACGTGCGCAAATTGCGTGCATATTGCACTGAAGAACACTGATGGCCGTTGGGGCAGAAAGGTTCTTGTTGGAGACCATTTGATCAAAAGCGTAGCGTAGGCAAGAAGGACAGAGGAACTAATAAAGGTCGCAAGAACGCCCTGAATAAAGGCGCTTGTAACAGATCATTCTGGAAATCCATGATGGAGGCCTATGTTCAGCAATGGACGTCCTGCGGCTGATAATGATGATGACGATTTTGATGTTGGACCCATAGTAAAAGTTGATGTATTTGAGCACCAAAATCAGCTCTCAAGGGGTTTAGCATTAACAAGAAATGACTCAGTACATTCTTTTACTAATATTAATTTTAACATCTCATTGAATAAAGCTCATATCAACTAAAGAAATTAGTGTTATCTGACAGTATAGGACTGCTCTAGCGTACAAGCGACAAACGTCGTGGTCCCTAGACTAGGTGCAATCTATTCTACAGCAAAGTTTGATAGCTCTAGCATAGTGTATGAATCTGGCAACATCGGAACATGTGACTTGCATACATATTTTGACATTTCGTTGGCGATAGATAACTTTGCTTTAGATTGCATCTTATCTACGGGCTCTGGTCTATAAAGTCCCATTAGGGTAGACAGGCCTATGATTCGTCACTCTTATCTAATGTTAGCCTATTGGTTTTTGTGGAATACCAAATAATCGCTTAATGGATAAGCTATGTCCGTGAGACAGAGCTGACTTTTACAGATTTTGAAACATATGGGCATGACCTACATAGTCTTCAGTTTACGCTAATAGGGTATAGAGCATGTGGTGTAGTGGTTTGCGCTCCGGACTACAAAACCAGAGGTTGCGAGTTCAAATCCCGCAAGGGGCAAATGTTTGTGTGATGAGCACGAGCAATTTGTACCTAAGTTATGGATAACAGTATATAAGTATGTCTATCCGTTAGCCTAGTCGCCATAGCAGCTTACGCTTAGTTTGGGGCTTGGTAATTGGTGTGTTTGTTGATACAATTTATTTAAAAATTAAAAAAAAGTGATCTTATTTGTTGAAGCACTTTTAAAAAAGATTTTTATCTGAGTTCGAAATATTTGTAAGTACAAATATTTCGAACTCAGATAAAAATCTGCTTTAAACTTATAATCCATACTAATATTATAAATGCAAAAGTGTGTCTGTCTGTCTGCCTGTTACCTCTTGACGCTTAAACCACTGAACCGATTGAGATGAAATTTGGTATGGAGACAGTTCGAGACCCTGGAAAGGACATAGGCTACATTTTGTCACGATATATTAATATTAAGGGGGTGAAATGGGGGATGAAAGTTTATATGGAAAATCCAACTCTTGCGGGCGAAGTCGCGGGGAACCACTAGTTATAATGTAAACCGAAATTCTCATGTTGTTCATGTAGGTAATCATCCATCGATGTCATCTATCAACAAACATAATCGAAGCTATTCAAATCAATAAATCGAATTGAATTTGGAATCAATAGTATTAACAGTTCGTTACACAAGCATAAACAAAATTGTTTGCCATCGCATCCTAAATTAGCCATAGCGTACACTTGGGCCATTATAATATTGATGGCTAAAGGTCAGATCACGACTGAATTAAGGTTCCGTATACAGAAATATTGGAATAATTAATCTCAGATTGATGCAGTGAAGGACAAACGATTAAATAAAGTTCAGAAATAAAAGCTATCTAAACCTAAAAGAAATAGGTACTAGTTTTTATAGATAAAATTGATTACAAAGTTTATAACATGAATAACGGGTAGTTCTATCATAATAATCTCAATTTCTGAGTGGGCAATGATTTGATTTAATAAAATCTTATAGTATTTTATGATATCTATTTAAAATATATTTTTATTCTTCTAATTTGGCAAACGTATATTAGACTGGCAACAAGTACCAAATGTAGGTGATCTGTTAATTTTGTTTGAATGGTTTTCGATCATATATCAACTTAAATTACGACTTAACCAAATTTTGATTTGTTATTTTTTTTAGTTTTTTGATAAAAGGTAGACATTTTGACCGCAATCTCACCTGATAGTAAGCGACGAAGCGGTCTAGAAACTGACTAATAACTCTCCGAAGGCTTCTGACGGTCGCGTTCACGTCTCTGAGGGGTACCTGACGTGTGGAAGTCTACTTGCGATCTCGGACTACAACTCTCACACTTAGATTTAATCACGCCTTGTTGGCCACATCCATAACACCGTATTGAACTTTTACGCTTAAAAAGTAATTGAATTTTTCCTTACCATAGCAATATGGATATCAAATGAAAGCCAGTGAAAAGATCATTTTAAAAATTTATTAATTTTGGCAGTCGGGTGTTTTGTTTTTTCCATTATTATGTTTGCTTGTTTTGTTAATGGATAATCTTATATTAAAGTTAAGACACAGCAGACAAAACATCCTAAGCGGATAAGCGGCACGTGAGCGGCGACCTTTACTCTTAACTTCAGGTCGGATCCATCCGTGAGGTCAGCCGTGGTGAACCCTCCTTAGTTTCCGGGTCTTCGCAATTAAAAGGGTTTCGACAAAAAAGTAATTTGGAGTAGCACTTGACTGATTGTTTTAAGTAATTGTTTTTTCTCTCCTTGAGGTGTTAATGTTGAATAAGTGAATAGATGATTTATTTAATTTATAATACCTTCGATGAACTTAAATGCTCGTATTAAATAATGAACTAACTTCACCTACAGGTAAGCGTGACCTAACTTAAAAAAAAAATTAGACAACATTACATGTACATTTCTCTGTTTGGGACAGAGCAATGTATGTGATGTAAGTTGCGAAAGCACTTGTGTTATGAAAATTAGTAAAAACGGTGATGCCACAACACCCAGACCCGAAACAATGCATATAATAATATGGTTTTCTATGGTGAATTGATCATTGACATTTACAGAATTGCAGACATTGCTCATGCTACACCGTAACACAATGTAACTAGATGATTCACATCTTAATTAGCGTGAGAAATAAAGTCCAAAGTTGAGTTTCGACTATTGGACGACCGTCTTGGTGAAGTGGTTCCCGCTCCGGACTACAAAACCAGCAATTGCGCGTTCGAATCTCTCAAGGGGCATCTATGTCTATCCGTTATCCTAGTCACCATAGCACAAGCTCACACTTAGTTTGGGGCTAGGTAATTGGTGTGATTTTTGAAACAATTTATTAATTATTTTAACGAGAGAAATAAGGTCCAAAGTTGAGCGTAGACAATTTGTCAAAGAAGCCATCATCTTTTGACGGATTGTCCAAGCCAAGCCTTGGGGGGTGACAGGTCAAGACGGGTGACCGATTTTAGTCGGAACGTGTCTCTGGTTTTATGAACGTTAATGTGCTTGACAATACGCCATAAATACTGAGCTTTATCGATACGTGAGGTAACTATGAGTTAACTTATCGACTTATGTCGTGGTGTTCTGTGAGGATCATTATTTTATATGGATTTTGTTGCACCTAGAATTACTGTGAACCTGTAACTTAACGTAAAACAGTTCTTTTTATGCAGCAAGACAGATTTCGACGTTTGTTAAAGTTTACAGTAAGATGGTAAGAAAACTTTTTCTGGATCAAACTTAGTACACACTTTTTCTTATAATAGTAAAATAATGTCCGATTACTACCTCGTACACAATTGCCGTCTATAGTAGTTTGATATGGCTTAATTAGACCGGGCTAAACGGTCTCCTTCGGAGCACGGAATCATAATGTGTCTCATCTGACAGTTAGATAGATTCAATTTTTTTTGTTTGCAAAGTTTTTCACTGGATGACAGGGTTGATCAATTTTTGTGTTCAAAATTTACTTTATATCAATTCAAACTTGCAATTTTCTATAACTCAATTTTACTACTGATGTTTTTTCTAAACAGAACTTGAATATAGGACTTCCACGTCGTCAAGTCCAATAAAAAATTCTCCAAGGAGAAAATACTTCCTGTAGATACCTTCATCTTAATGAAAATGTTATCAAATTACTATAAAGTCTCAATTATTTCAAGATTTGTATACTGATTGTAACCACTTTATAATTAAAGTGCATTTTATGGGCATATTTCCCATGTTTTTGCGCTCATACGAATGAATGCACAATCATAGAAGCCATTGTTCTTGCGTATAGACATTGATAATGAATGGCAAACTTCTGGGTAAATAAGGTCCCATGATAAAACTATAATCATTGGTCCCTTTGTCTGTCACTCCAAAAATGTGTGACTATGTAGGTACTCATTCTTTTTGAGCTGTAAAAACGATGGCGGATCGGTACCAAACGTTTGAAAAGTCCTAAGCTCAGAGGCCTTACTCAGGATGCTAATGGGTTCATATTCTCTCTTTATCTGGTGAAGAATCAGAAAAGGGACTAAAATAATTTAGAATCATCAAACTAAGTGATGCTATTTTTTACATATTTTTACAAGTTTTTGCGTGTTTTTGTAAAAATGTTGTAAAATTGACGTAAAAAGTGTCCTTAATTGCGTCAGCAAAAACATACTGAATTACGTTATAAATAGTTGAAAAATTAGTCGTAGCGAATTAACTATTCAAGTGTCGTCTTCAACGACGACATTAATTCGTTTCAACTCATCGTGATAACTGGGCGGCCTTACAATAAGGCGTTGTATTTAATGTATAACTTTTAGCCGACCGCGACACGGGTCGTCAGTATGCCAGGGTCGTTATGACGTCACCACGTATTCCCTATGCCCTGGATGTAGGGCGACCAGACTTTCAGATCAAACCTACAAATCAATGTAACGTAAATATCATAATTTTTGAAAGCAATATTTATTTTAGCCAAAATTGCAAAGAAATCACTTGCTGCTGCACTCAGAGACGTAAATTAAATTGTATCTATAATTAAGTCTCGTTCTGTCACTTTCTTTGTCAATAGAATAGAAAAGGACCGCTTGAGACTTAATGAAGGATTAATTTTAATTGACGTCTCTGTGTACGGCAGTTAAACTATAATAGCAATGTAATTTTGTTGCATAATGACCAAAAATGCAACAAAATTACATTGTGTGTAAAAAGAAAGATTGAAAATAAAAGTTTAATCGGACATAACATTTTGATTTTTTATTATTATATAATAAATAACGAAGATGATAGTGCGAGATAAAATTGTAATAGGAGAAAATTTATTTAACTGTCCTAAAAGACGACTTCAACGGTTTTGGTACTTCATTTTAAATTATGTTGAAGGCTGTGGAAAGGTTTTATGGAGAGAAGAAAAGGAAAAGTTGGAAGGAAAACTAAAAACTGAAATCCATCTTAAATAGGTACGATGTTCGTCAAGTCAGATAGTTTTATATAAACATAATTAGTTTCCTTATTAAATCTCCAAGCACACGATTTGATTCAAATGATATCAATATTGCTATTGAATATTCAATATTCAATCAGACCACGAAGATAAATCAGCAAGTTCAAATTAAAAAAAAAACGAATCTATTCTTCAACTTTATTTATGAGTTTGTTATCGAAGTCAATATTATCTAATGCAAATTAAAATACAGTTTTATAGTCTATTCCTAATCGATAAGGTTAATCTGGTTACCCTAACATACTGGTTGGACCGGCTGAAGATCTGTACCGAAGGATCCGCCCAGACATTATGTAATGAGATGAGCGAAACTAGCTTCACCTAGTGATGTGCCTTGTCGGCTATTTTTGGTATTCGAATATTTTGGTACTCTTTAAAAAAATTATCGAATTACGACCCGAGTCGGAAGACTCGAACAGGTATTCGAGTACTGGCACGAGTATGCGAATACTTCAGGTAAATCGAATACTTTGTTAATCGAACTTAGTTTGCTTTTGGTGACAAATCCTAATATTTCATCAGAAATCATGTACTTATATGAACGATAGGAAAGTAAATATTAACAGATTTATGTATAATCAGTCTTTTAATCATATAATCACTCACGTTCCTTCTAAAGTACACGATTTAGGATTCGAATACCATAAGTATTCGAGTATTGTGGATCCGAATACAGAATGTTATGTACTTGAGTACCGGCTAGGTATTCGAGTCAGTACTTAAGTCAGTCTGGCTTGGCACATCTCTAGCTGCGCCTGCGTCGATGTTTGGGTCAACTTTGGCCTTGTGCTGTGACACAATATTTTTAATTGCGACTGAGAGTCAACTGGAATTGTGGCATCCTGTGTGAGATAGCTCATTGATAGCCCCCTTGTTTTTTTATTTATTTGTTTTTGAGATAGTTTCACTGTATGTAGAAATTATAGCTGTTATAACAATAATTGAATGTGTTATTGTTATAACAGCTATAATTAATACAATACAAGCGATTTTTCTTATTAGTTAACATGTAGCTGAGATTTATAGCGATAATACTTCGCAGTTTAAACAAAAACTATTTTGTAATAGGCTTTTGGCTGCACTGCGTTTTTTTAAATGATAAAAATGAAACTTCTTAACTTAATAATGTTATAAATCATATGACGTGTGACATTGTGAAGAAGTGCCAATTTTTTTTCTCATCGAAACATGAAACCACCAGTACTTATTTATTAGGACGCACGATAAGTACATTCATATGGATGAAAATTTACACAGTAAAAAAGAAATAATTGGTTTGGATTCCACATAGGAGAAGGATTTTCCATCATTTGTTGATCCCAAAGATTAAGCTGATTTATTTGTAGTCATTCAGTCTTAGCTTAGACAATCACAACATACGCAAACGCTGAGATGGCTTATATAATTTTATAGGTATTGGGTACCCAAGTGTCGAATAAAAAAATACTCGTTACATGCTTATACATAGATTTTTCCCTAAATTTACTTATTTAACTGTTGTTCAACAACTTGATCCCAACCACATATTTTCCGTGATTCATGCCAGTCACGAAATATACGACATCAAAATATGGATGTGGCACTCTATAAATATCGTACACGGTGTTATTACCGAACGCCGTAATTATCGGAGATGATGCGCATGAGTTGCAACCGATAAACGGCGTGGATCAGATGACACCGTTTTGTAAGGTCCGTATCGGCTGACCACAGATAAGGGGAGAAAGCCAGCCCATTTAGAACAAAACTTAGCATGTATGTGAAGTCTTGTAGCAACATGTTTGTTTTGTTAGTTGACCACATATAAGATCGTTATTCTGTTTTAAACTAACTGAGCCCTTAGACAAGATGCAATCTTTCTATAGCGAACTTCGTTATCGCCAACAAAATGTATACAAAAGTCACGTGATATTTCGATGGCTTAATGTCAGTTTTATACATTGTATTAGCGATAACAAACTTCGCTATAGAGTAGATTGCATCTCTCGGGCTCTGACCTTGACATTAGTCAAAGGTCATAAAGAAAGAATTAGTTTTGTTGGTTTGAAATTCACAGATTAAAATTCATTAAATCCAGTTTATTTTAACTGTTAAGAGCAGCAGGCATATCGCCTGATTTAAAAGCTAATGATTGCGATTGAAGTGTGACTTTTTCACTAGTTTGATACTCATTGGTATGCAATGATATAAAGTTAGTTTGAAAGCTGTCGTTCCTTTTATGAAAAAAAAAAACCATTTCAATTTCAAAGTTATCGCTAGTGAGGCTGTAAGCCTAAGTATCATTACCAGATCACATTTTAATACCCTGTGGTAGGCCTGCACAGGAACGTCGTCCGATTTGTAACTACGAGTACCTCACCCAAAAACGTTTATACTCCAACGTTATTCAAAATAATGATATAATAATAATTCACACAAAGTGAAGAGTACGAGCGTTTGACCTAAGTCATTGATATTTATAAAAGTATACTAAGGATGTCTCTTTGTCCAATATCCTAGTCATGAAAAGCTAATGCTTTATTCGAAACAAGGGTTGATGGTGTGGGAAAAAGAAGTCGTTACTTTGGTTCTATTTGGGCTGTGACTGAACTGAAACTGGAAATGTAAATCGACCATACGTTTGCGCCGATCGCCATTTGAGCCATTGTATTGGTCTCGTTGCCATAACTTACACGATGATTTCATTCAGTACCGATCGCATCTTAAACGAAGATCAAGTATCTATATTGAGATTCTTGGAGTGACGCAAGAGCCATCGTTAAACTTCTGAGGCAGGTAGAGGCAAGGATTTTTGATGTGTAAATGACAAATGATCTAACCGAAAATGGTTCCTATCAATATATAAAAGAGACCGACGCTTTGGGGTGACATAAACGTAGAATGATGACGAGCTCTTAACACTTTGCTAACTTATTTACTTATTTTGCTGTAGAACTCATAATTATAACCTAGATCTGTAAGCCCTCATGGTCAAACTCTCACTTAACACGGAGAGATGGGAGTGGCTGAAAACCAGCGCTGTGTGGGATCACATCCTATGTCAGCACAAGCTGAGCCAGCTTCCATTTGCTTTCTATTTTTTGTGTTTTTCTGTAATCACTCTATTTGTAACGAAGGCAATAAAAATATTCTATTTTATTCCATTATTAATATCTACACTTACGGATATCTATGTCTTTGGGTGTTAAATTGGTACTTTAACTTTCGACTTTTAATATTAGATACTAGGTAGGGACGTCACGTCAAGGTAAACAATGTGGTATCTATTGTAATAGGGATGAGTTTACAAAAATGGAGTCTGCTGTGCTGGCCACTGTATCTCTAATATTAAGAAATTTGCGTAAAAGTAAAAGTTTTTCAAGCGATAAATCCTAGGTTACTTTTTAGGCACTTCCACTAGAAAGTGCCTAAAAGGTAACCTAGGGTTTCTTCAGGTTGTAACTAATTTGTATAAATAATAACTGATTAACAAACTAAATGTCAAAATGTCTGAGTGTTCAACTATTTGGTAAATTACTACCTGTTCACAAAGCATGGGCTGGGCCGTCAGAATTTCAATTACGAAAATAATGTTGTGTGTAATAAAAGGATTAAATTAATGTTTCAACATTAAGCGTTTGCGAATTACTGCGAGCAGTGTATGTAGAGCCAGTATGAGTTTTTATAAAGTCAGGATAATGTCACTCATACCCGTGGAGTTTGTAGGTACTTATGTAGGAGTCTAGACTTCAATTATTATCATGATTCAAACACATTGGTTGAAGGGAACCTAAAAAGCCTAGGAAAACGGCAATCAGGTCAACAATCAGATCGATGCGTTACGTACTTTAGATGAAATTGTCTCGTATTAGATGAAGAAGCACCAAAAAAACTTTGATGGAACCGCAGAAAAAAAACAAAGTTTTCTAAAAATACGTACGTACTGATATTTTTATGAAGTACATATGAACACGTTAATAATGAAAAAGTACGTAATTTATTTTTAATTTATTTTGTAGCTAGGTACAGTCGGCGCAGGTGAGGTGCTTGTGGTGCAGTGGTGGCAGCGCTTTGGTAGTGATTATAAAAGTTAAGCAACCTACGGCGCGGTCGTGATTGGATGGGTGACCATTCCGACGATTTAAGTGACGTCCATGACAAACATCTCCGTGCTTTGGAAGGCACGTTAAGCAGTTGGTCCCGGCTAATATCTGTCGGTATTAGTCGTTAAGCCTAGTCAGAGGCCCTAGGGCGGCTTGATAACATCTGACAGTAAGGTTTGTCACTTGCCTTACAGACACCCCTCCACCAATCCGCACTAAGCCCGCGTGGTGGAGTATGGCTCGTTCCTCCTCATAGTTGAGGTGAGGCCTTTTCCCAGCAGTGGGATCTAATAGGCTGACTTATTATACAGTCGGCAGCACGTCAGGTTTCCCACGTGAACTACGAAAACAGTTTTTAAGGTAGTCGGTAGTGCGACCGTTTGTACTTGCTTAAGAATTAGTTGATGCGTTTGCCCCAAATTGCTTAAAATGTATTCATAACCTAATAGCCAAACTAAAATAAGATTAACCAATCAGGGCTCGTTCACACGGGATCCGTCATTGACGATTCGTCAAAATACAGAATATGTCATGACGGATGGACGTTCACATTGCATACGGAATCGTGTTTTTTCACGATTCGTCAAAATATCCCAATTGAATTTGGTCAAAAATCCTTGTATTTTGACGATTCATAATTTTTAAAAACACGATACTAGATTAAAGACATATCGTCATTTTTCACGATTCGTGATCCGTGTGAACATAGCCATTACAAAAAGCAATGCCGCCGCCAAAAAAAAGAATCGTGAAAAAGACGAATCGTCAAAAATCACGAATCGTCCTCGTGTCAATGAGGTCTCACCCCTTTTCAATTAAGGTCAAACACTGCGGTTAACACCACACAATAAGAACATTTTGTACAATATTAGCAATAAACGACAATCCCTTTACAACACAGTTGCGTAAAGAGAGGCGGTGCCAGGCATGAATCCGTGTCCCTTAATTGCCCTTCTGTCCAGGCAATTCGGAGTTTGGACGCTTTGCGCAAGCTCACTGCAAGTTGCGGTTTACAAGAAATTAAGGGCGTTATTAACGATAATTAATTGTTTGTGATATTTTGAAATAGGCTTAACCTCTGGAGTGTATGGGGCTTTATGTCAATTAGTGAATATATTCATTCAGAGTTAGTTATACAAAAGCGTAAGTGACCAAGCTTTGTAATTCAAGCATAAATAAAACGGAGTAATCCTATACAAAATGAATGACAAATTCTATTCATCCATCTATGAACATTAGATTATAATAAATCATATTCGTTTTTTTTTCAACTCATTAATTTGGCATAGGTAAACAAACAAGTGAGACTGCACATTTTGACACTGAGATAGCCTAATAAAAGCTGTTTACGTAGCTCAACTGTATATTTTAACGTGCTGCTGACTGTACTAAAGTACACTGCTTCACCAGCGTAACGATGACGCTAACGTTAACTTCCAAACTCATACGTTATAATACAGGCCATATGCGTTATACCTGACATGTTAATTTACGCAGGAATAGTAGCATAATACATACGCTAGTAGTAATTGCTTTTATAATTTAATTTAATTTCTTTGCAACCGTGTCATCCGGCGGGACTCGAACCTTCGAATTTTCGTAAGTGCTTGCTACGCCATTGAGCCGGCGTTCGATTTCATCAATACTTGGGGAATCATGTATCTGATGAAAATATTTTTACAAATATTTGACCATCAAATAATTATAAGTTAGGCTGATTTCATCTTAACTGATGGTCAAATATTTGTTAAAATATATACCTATACCTTAGTATAGGTATATAACTTTTCCAGATTAAGCGTTTTGTTTTTTGCTTTGTCTGACTTCACAAGTCACTTGTAACGTGTAACTCGTAAAAAGTGCATCTGAAGTGCCAGGATCAATTGTACAAAAAGTAGTTGCATCGCACTTGTAGCCGTGCCAGAATTGTGTAAAAGCAATTTGGATCGCTTGCAAATGTATGACTTCCCTTAAAACGTAGATAGGCGTAGTAGATTTACTTTACCTATGTAGTTAATCGTATAGTCATTGGTTTGAGTATGAGTACAATGTATTATTTACATGATACAGTCTGCAGCACGTCAATTTAACCATGTAAAATATGAAAACAGCTTTTATTTCTTAGGGAATAAAGGTCTCAAGATCAAAGTAAGGTAGTCTGTCGTGTGTAAACATTGAAAACAACCTTGACATTCCTTTTTAACAAAATTATTCATTTAAAAAAAGTATAGAGACAAAAATAATATCGTAATTTATCATTTTAATACATACAACTAATTATATCTAATAGTAAATATTTTTTTCTGCAGCACTCGTTTTGAAAGTGTTTATAAGATTGTTTACAATATTTGACAAGCAAAGAAAAACTGACTTTACATCCGTTGATATTTCACTACACACCATAAGGAATTTTACCCCTACGCGGACCAATTTTCTAGGTATTGTGCAAATAATACACATCGACGTGAGTCCATATTTTTTTCAAGTCGATGCTAATACAATACAATTAGGGAAAAATTATTCTACGCTATTGCAGAGCAACAGGACCAAAATTGGTTTCTAGGTTTTTCTCTCTTGAAATATCTTAAACAGATCCAGAGTTAGGAAGTTGGTAGTGTTACCCTCATGTGCATTGGAAAGCATGTTTAACTGTTGCTCTGACGCCTGATCTCTCTTTGATCAATTCATGTAGGATTTCCGTTTTACCAAACTATAAGAACGAAGGTATAGAGTGTGTATTATTTAAGTGTTACGCACACACTTTTGTGCACTAGAGTTTATGATGCGGACCTGGTTCATATTGTTGGGGTTGGCTGCCGTAAATGAAATTCGGTAGAAGAGCACAAAGTACAGTCGGCAGCACGTCAGGTTACTCATGTAAACGACGAAAACAGTTTTTATTTCGTAGGGATTAGAGGTGGTCTTAACGTCAAAGGGGTAGAAAGCCTTGCAGCCGTGTGTACAAACATATCTAGTCCGTTGAATAGACAGTGCTTATTGGGCCTTCTGTCTCTTCTTACACTATCTTACTGCCTTCGTAAAGCAGAAGATGCGGATGTGCATACGTTGCGCAAAGTTCGCGACCCGCGTCCATACTATGAGATATTACACGCGCTTTTAACGATAGACGATAGTGAACGGGGAACTAATCGTTGTGATTAGGCAACACTCATTCTCATTCATAGCGCTTTGGTGGTACCGTTCGCAAGAAACAATTGAACAACATTGAAAAATATTTACTTACTGCCATACTCATTAACGTCAATTAAAGTTAATCCATCATTTAGTCTAATGCCGTCCTTTTCTATTTCATTGCCAAAGAAAGTGACAGAACGAGACTTAATCAAATGTTAAATTTAATTGACGTCTATGAGTGCGGCAGTTAGAAAGGTTTAGGTATATTAGTTTATTGCGATTAGGTCTTAGGTATACGCGCATTTATCTGCGTCGCACTCGTACGCGCCGAAGTCATTGCATTTTATAAATCTTTATATGAAATTGTATTCAACTTCGCGCACCTACCCCGCCTTTTTTCAATAAAATGCTGATTCCAGCAGTGCTCGCAAACGGCGCCTTCAAAAATTGATGCGTGCGACAAGTGCGGTGCGGGCGGCGCGGATAGTTGCACGACGTTGCAAACAATTTCATGCAAAGATTTATAAAAGATGATGATTATGGCGCGTGCGGTTCATGCGGCGCGGATTAATGCGCGTTCACCTTTAAATGTGTTTAAAAAGCTGTTCCTGACACAGTCAGCAAAGTCAGTTTTCAGTTAGCGACGACAGTTTTTAGTTAAGGATCCGTTCATAATGATGATAATGCTGAAATTGGACTAGAACACTTAAAAGACTTGAAACTTAAACTATTGGATATTTTTAAAGAGATTAAATTTTTTTTTACTTTTTAAAGAACCTTAAAGTTTTAAATCTACATACATAAACTTCATTTATCCGCATAATTCTAAACAGCTTAAAACGCAAGAATTTAGCGATTTCTACTAAAAACAGTAACACTAGTCGATTTTTTTGGTTAAGTTTACCTACTAGGTAAATATGTAGCCGGATATTTTTTTGCTCACGGTACTTCATACGCTCATCAAGTAATATCCATATGTCAGTTAGCGCTAATTGATGCTTATTAAGCAATTAATAAGTCAGGAACTTGTGATCGAAGATTACCTGAAACAAACAGTAATGATTTTGTTAGTTACATAATTACTTAATTTAATTTAGGTATACAAGTATTGACTTAATTAAAAAAGTTCGCTGTATCGAAATACCTTACCAATAAAATAATGTTGTCATACTAAGATTAAAAATAATGGCTTTAGAAAAAAACATTAGGTAGGATTTTTTGGTGTTATTTTAGGCTGTTTGTTATATATGATAAAAATGCAAATTAAAAGTTCCATGTTACTTTGTAAGTACCTATATCTTCTCAATTCGATTTTAAACGAACAACAAAAATATCACTAAAATATACGATGGATGTCTGTTGATTTATGAGCATAAACGTGCATTTTTGTGCAAAACACATCCGAAAATATGACTATTTAAAATTAATTAATCACGATATTTATAGGCAATCGATATACAATACACGAATTTGTCAAGGCTGACAAAAGGGCCGTAGTGAGCACGACTTTCGAATAAATAACTAATCAATCGGATATCCGTGAAATCTTCATAATTGAATAATTTCCAAATCTACCATTCAATAGAGTTTTTAACGCTGAATAATGTGGGTTCCGGTTTTTGTTATTCTGGTACCATTATGGGTAGTAAGTACTTGTACTTATTGAATCCAAGGAATTTCGTAAGTTCCGCACGTCAGACTACCCCCTTTGACCTTGAGACCGCCTCTATTCCCTACGTAATAAAAGCTGTTTTCGTAGTTCAAATGTGTAACCTGACGTGCTGCCGACTGTACAACCTATGATATAAACCTCAAAACGAAAATGATCACTACTGCGTTTATCCTAAGCCCTAATGTTCGGCCTTCCAATTAAAGCTTCGGCATGCAGTGTCTGAATAACTTTTTCTTGGTGTTTAAAATTAAAGAGGTAATGGGTATATAAAATTAAAGGAACAAAACCGGCCAAGTGCGAGTCGGACTCGCGCGCGAAGGGTTCCGTACCATTAACTTAAAACATTAGACAGTATAAGCAAAAAAAAGTATATATTTTTATTTTATTTATAATTTCAAAAGTATTCATCACAGGATACCCGACACAATTTTAGATAAGAGTGTCCGCGGCTGTTTCTGTACGTGAGTGATTTGAAGTTTATAGGTCCAAGACTTTAGAAATTACAGGGGGGGGGGGACACCGTGTAAACGACTTTGGCGGGCTATATCTCGCAAATGGTAAAGCTGATAAAAAAGTGTTGTATGGAAGCCCTACCTGATTTTCATAGTCCTTTTCAACCCTCCACACAAGGGGGTGCTTTAAAAAAATAATTCACCCCCCCTTTACATTTATGGGGAGGTACCCTTAAAAAGGGGTTATTTTTTTTTTTGTATTTTTAAGAATGAGATCTATGTGTGAAGTATCCTCGAACCAAGTTACATGCAAATCAGTCCATAAACGTAGAAGATATTCTGCTGTGACAGACTAGGACGGACGGACTGAACGATCTTATAAGGGTTCCTTGTCGGACTATGGAACCCTAAAAAGGGAAGATCGCCACTACGGCCTCATAAATGGTCTCATGAAATTAGGTCCCTGTTCACAATTTCCCTGTCAAACACTGACCCCGTTATTACAAAAACTTAGTACCGGGTTTAAGCCAGGACTAAACTGTTAGCTAGACAATTAAAAAAGCGTTTCTCTATTAGGTTATGTCACGAAGTGCCATTCATTCTTCTGTTGTCGGCTAATATTTAGACCAATTTTAAGCCTGGACATTTTTTTTGTAATAGGTAACACCGTGTTTTGTTTTGATTTAGCTAACTGTTATCGTAGACGTTTGCTTAGCAACACCGATTTGTCGTGTTTTTGCCCAAATGGAGGGTTATTGATTAATGCAATTAAAAGTATATCTTATTCTCCCCTTTTAATGCTATCTAAGATGAAATCCCTTTGATTCCCTATAGATATTTGTAATCAATACATATTTTTAAACACAAAAGAAAATGTTAGAGGTTTTATCAGCTTTTTATGGAATGCGTGAAGTATTTAGATACGCGTAAACGTTTTGTACGCATTATTCTTTCCGACTTTTTTGGATGTAGGCTTGTATTCTTTATGCAATGATAACCGTATAGGCAGTTTGGAGAAATACTATTGTTGTTTATTGTAAGACGTCTTGCAAATAGTAGGTTAACACCATAGTAGGTAACACGTCGTGAATCCTCCACTGTAAACTTATTCGTATATTTTGTTTGATGTTAATTATGGAAAGTGCCTTATATTATATATATATATATATATATATATATATATATTTATAGCCATATCTTGTAATCTAACGGACTCAAATCTGGAGTGGAGGAGGGCCAGTCTTCGTGCCGGATGAAGTCGATTTCACGCGCCGCCAGCCAGTCTTGTGTGCTTTTCGCTTTAAGAGCTGGCGCAGAATCTTGTTGGAATACCTAGTGCCTGTTACTAAAGATGGTATGAGAAACAGGTTCCACAAGGTTCTTGAGTACTGTATTTTGATACACAACTGCATTTATTTTTATGCGTTTCTCACAAAAATGTACCTCAGTTAAGCCCCAATAAGAGACTCCCAACCAAACTTCTCACGAATTTTGATATAAGCTGTTTATTTCACGAGCTTTTAAGAAAACGTCTAATTATGCAAATTGAGGTTTGGACAAACAGAATAAACTGTTTGAATTTAAATACTACGTATAATGTCCCCTACCTGTGTTGCCAGGATACCTCAGATAATAAATTAACGAATATTATGGCATTTAAACATCATCTTTATCTTTTTTCTTCCTAATTTTGCAAATTTTAGGTTGAACTCCATAATTAATCCTTTAAAAGTGTCTCTTGCCCTCATTTCGAGAAACCCAAAAAGGCTAATTGAATGTTTATGTGTTTTTAAAGTCTTTAAGGAACTAATTATACTTAGGACTTTTGAATAACATCAATTCAAAATTTTATGGCATGACCCAAATCTTCCAAGTAACCAAGTAGCAGTTTTGTTATTTTATTTAGTCATTATAAACTATCAGCTGCAGTGTGATATATGCACTAAAGAATGCCATTACTCAAGCGTCGATGACAAATGTTAGGGATCAACAGCGGAATATTTATTAGGCGTGTTTTACGACACGATCATCCTTCATGAACATAGTGAGCAATTACTAGTTATTGTTTTAGGAATAGGCGTAAAATATTGAAGTTTCAATGAGTGTGTTTTATGGCTGAGTTACCAAATGTCATGCGAATTAAAGTTAAATGGAAGTGGAAGATTGGCAACACCTTATTGCTTACTGAAATCAGTAACAGCCCACATAAAGTAAATTCACATAAAATTCAATTCGCAGACTTTTCCCATTCAGATTAACAACAGTGAACTATTTTAAATCGAGATGTTATCTACCTATGCAAAGCTCAAAATATAATCAATATTTCGCTATTCATCTTATACGGGTCAAATGATTATTACTTGCAAATTGTTAATGAAAAGGATAAGGATAAGGATGTTGGAAAGGTCACAACTGTAATTATAGAATACAAATAAAACCAAACGTTCAATGAAATATATTGTGACATTTCCTATCAAAGTGTAGAGTGGACAATCTAACCTTTAGACTTCTAAATGCCTTTGACAAATGAGCGGTCAGAAGAAGATCGTTAATAAAATGATAAACCGATTCTCGCCTTGAATGTAGATATATTAAAACCTTTGTGGCATGTATAAACTTATTAAAAGTATGTGTATCCGTTATCCTAGTCACCACAGCACAACCTCAAGTTTAGTTTGGGTGTGATTGTTGGAACAATTTATTTATTTAACTAAATTTTTACCTTTTACTGACCCCTTTTAGGGGCGAATTAGGTATATGATGCCCTGAAATTTAGTATGCAGCCTGCAATGCCGGTTTATGCAGAATTTACATCCACTATAGAAGTTAAGTGTAAATATGAACTTGTTTCCTAAAATTCATATCTTAGCAATTCAAAATAATGGGTTCCATTAAATATCACAAAAGTTAAGACATTTGACGACCGTCTTGGTGTAGTCGTTCGCGCACCGGACTTCTAAACCAGGCGGTTGCGGGTTCGAATCCCGCAAGGGGCAAATGTTTGTGTGATGAGCACGAGCATTTGTACCTAAGTCATGGATGTTTATATGTGTTAAGCCCTATTACACTATGACATAGTTCGCCTTGTCTATGTTGTTTATGTGTATCGATAGCAACCTTTACGAATTTTACGATTGTATCTACTTATCTTGATTGCTCTGTACCATTATAATTATGGAATAAAATACAGTTATTCATAAATGGATTTTCTATTCACTCGACACCTTCATACATAACAATATGTATTTAAGTATTTCTATCCGTTATCCTAGTCACCATAGCACAAGCTCACGCTTAGTTTGGGGCTAGGTAATTGGTGTGTTTGTTGAAACAATTAAAAAAAAAGTTTTTTAGCTTAAATGCAGGAACTGAATTGGTGCGGTCGAAAATGGGGTCTACCTATGGGGTTCACAATTTTTTTGTAGAGGTTCCGTAGAAAAAGTTGCAGTATGATAAATGTCATAAGTTATAAGATTTAAAACAACACGTTGATGTCCCAAAAATACGCTGTCATCATCATCATTTATCATCTCGAGTGCGTTGTCACTTCTGTCAGTCATATGTTAATATGGCTACACTTCGCGTTGTCTAGACTTCTTGGCGACTGGAGGTTAGCCTCCAAGAGACGTGACTTATTCATTTACCTTATTCATTCAGCTTAAAAGTTTTAGTCTGCATCATATTACTCACATGTATGTATACCAAAACTATTTGTCACGCGTTAGTCTGATGAAACCGACTTTCAAATACTTGGCACTGTAACATTTAGCTTACGTTTAGTGGAGTCTTAACCGCGGAAAGGTCACGGCGCTTCAGTTCAACATGTTGCACATGATACGGTCAAACCCGACCTTATAATCAATTTTAATCTCTATATCTATTGCTGTAAAGTGCGAATATAAGGAGCGCAAATTACGAGTTACTTAGCCAGTTCTCACGATCACTCATTAATGACGTCTATCGTCTATTTTTACAAGAAACGAAATTATGCTACACGAAAAATACACCCTATGAAAAGTAAAATCATTTAAATAAGAAATACATTAAAAATATCCTTTAAAAATATTATAAATGGGAAAAGATTCCAACAGAAAAAAATACAAACAATGATGAATTTTCTCAAATGGTTAATTGTGTTATTAAGTTCACCGATTTGTTTAAGTTGTAAATACTTACAATATTCCCTAAGCTACCCCTACTTATCAGCAGTAACACCCTTTGTAACATTTATTTTTATAGCTCTGTGATGTGCGGATGTTGCTTGTGGTACCTACACAAATATAGCAATAAAAGATCTAAATAAGTCTGATAAGTGCCTAGATTTGAATTCTGTCTATAACACGATATTTTCAATGATGCAATGATTACTGGGCTTGGTCGATTCAGTATAGATACTAACGTTTATGGCATAAAATGACTAGTCAAGTTGAGAATCTAGCGATTGACAAAATTGTAGGGTACAGTTAATCTCTTACAGTTAAAATATAGAGTTGGCCAATTTAATATAGCATTGACTAAAGAAAGGAAAATACGTTGTTTAAAATAGGATGACTCACTTAACATGAGAATAAGTAGAAAATCTTCAAAAAATGAGGTAGGTACTTAAATTACTCCCTGGTGTATTATAGTACTCAATATGGCCGCCCGTCAGATTACCCCACTTTGACCTTAAGACCGCCTGTATTCCCTGTGTAATAAAAGCTGTTTTCGTGGCTCACATGGGTAACCTGACGTACTGCCAACTGTACATACTTAAACGTGTGTATTAAATTAACAACTTTTTATTAATTGACCCCAAACTTATAACTATCATTACAGGTTTATCCTAATGCGGTCGTATAAGCACAAACAACTTATTTTATATTAATTAAACTAAGCTATTCATAAACAAATTGTTATATTATCCCGTAGACTGATTCGTTTAAAGAAGAGTTGTAGTTTATCGAATAAACTTCTTGTGGCCGTGGTTGCGGTAAAAGCTTGTATTCGGCAAAAGAAATCTTATGTATGCTGTTCAATATGTAAGATGTGTTAAATGATAAACAGGTACTTACATACATACAAGATCGTAACTTATATTATTTTAATCCCATCCTGCCATCTCTGTTGCAACACGCATTGTATTGTAATACGAGTATTGATCTGTTTCCAACGTTGTTTATTGTATTATACAACTCCGCATACATTTGTTTTCGATTTTTTGCAACTTGACGATTCTCTTGAAATGTCAAACTGTTAACGGTATGGCCATGAAATTTGTACAGCGTGGATGTGCTGTCTGTCGGCAGCTGCTTTACGCCGCTTGCTTTGAAATAGCACCTTAAAATAAAATTATATTATAGTATAAAATGTAAAGGTTTCAGTAATGGTAGTCGCGCTTATTCTCTAATTAAATAATTTTAAAATTGTCCTTTACCCCGATATTTTCTGGGAGAATTTGATTTTGGAAATAATACCGCCAAAACTGTGCAACTATATGACAATGTTGCAATTTGTGTGGTGTGCAATAACTATCATTACAGGGAAGAAGAGAGTAACTTTCTTATCTTATCTCCTCCTTGAAAGACAGATACATACTACAAAGTCACCGAGGGTTAAACAAGAATTTTTTTTTAAATTAATTTAATAATGATATATTTATTCTCATATAGACAGAAAAGTCACTTACATGAGACCATTAAGTAATCATAAATAACATATTCACAGACGTTAGAACATTTTAACACAAATAACAATAGCACATTCGTCGTATTTAGCCTAATATACCTAATACGTGATTACATGTTTTCGATAACATAATTTGCAAGTTTTGATTTGAACGCGTCGAGTGTGCTTACATTTCTAATAGAAGAGGGTATTTTGTTATAATATGAAATACGGGATTAAAGCTGGGGCTTTTTTGGGACAGTTTTGGCTGCAAATCGAAACTGCAGCAGCCGGCGGCATGTTCTGTCCGCAGCTGCTTTCTGCAGCTCGCTTTGGAATAACACCTTTATTATTCTGTTGAGAATAATATGCCGTTGCCATCAATACTTAATCTTGAAAAGTAAAGCCACTATCCCACAGCAACGAACTATTTCAATAAGAGTTTTAATTATATCTTTAGGTGTTTCAAGGGCGTGGCTAGCTGATTACCGAATGCGTAAAACAATGCCAGTACTATTGGGTAACATTGTGGGTGTCATTTCATAAATCTCAGACAATAGCAGGTGAGGATTCCCACGAAGTATCGCTAAAAAGTAAGCGTTACTTACGACATTTTGTTCTGGTCAAATTTTTTGCCCGCTTATAAAATTGTTCGAACTTGTCGGTACAATATTATTTGGGTTCAACCAATATTTCATGTGTATTAAATTATACATTCCGAAAGGCTATAAAAATTAGATGAAGCTTATTTACTATCGGATGTTTTATTTTTACAAAAAAAAAACGTTTCAATGGAATATAAAAATATGACCTTAATGACATAATAAATCATTCAGTTTTAAATTAATAAAACCGGTTCGTACTTATTTAATTTGAAGAGCGTCGGTGGCGCAGTGGATAGCGGGTTGCTTCTTATGCGGGAGGTGCCGGTTCGATCCCACGTGCCGCCATGTACCAATTACTTGGCGGTACGTGTGATCGAACCGGCACCTCGTACCGGCATGTACCAATTACTTTTTCTGAGTTATGTACATTAGTTGTTTCACTAACCGTTGCTCTTACGGCTAAACATCGTGAGGAAACCTGCACATTCAGGCGAATGTGTAACCATGATCCAAACTGGTCAGATTGCCCTGGTAACAGGGTGACGGAGGTCAGATGGCAGTCGCTCCACTGTAATTACCTGATCTGCCATAACCTGGATCATGTTCAGCGGAACCTAGAGCACAACCGGGATAACGCTAGGAGGATGATGACTTATTTAATTTGAAATTAGGTAGCCTATTATAAATGAACAGTGAACAAAAAAATATTGTGACCATTTTATCCATTTTTATACAGATGTTTAGAATGAGTTTTTCTTGTATTAATGAGGCAAATACCAGTCCAGTGAAGTCAGGATGTAAATCAGAAAGCTTTAAAATAACATGTTTGGCATTTAAAATCTGGATTTCATTCATTTGATTTAGATAAATTGAAATATTAAAAACGAACTCAAATAATAACGACACTATAACTCATTCTGAAACGTAGTAACATGTTAATGGCGTCTTTAAATACATACCTACATTTAGTTTTAGATTACAGTTTTGAATATACTAAGTTTTTAATTTGAAATCCAATTTGGTTCCTAAAGTCAATATTATTAACTTTGTGCCACTGTCAGTGAAAGGGCAAGCATATGTTACGTAGTAACTTACTTATGTACTAGTACTTATTGTGCTTATACAGGATGGACCTTAATTGGTAAAAAAAACCGGGCAAGTGCGAGTTGGACTCGCGCACTGAGAGTTCCATACAACCTAATGTTTTTAACTATGTAATCATAAATTAGCGGTTTTCGGACTTTTTCCTTTATTTGTACTGTTAGACCTTCCTTCTTGCCAAATTTCATGGTTTTAGGTCCATGGGAAGTACCCCATTGGTTTTGAACCTGAAAAATGTTAGAAAATAAGGCAAAAAAAATGGTCGTATCTTTTGACCGCGTTGACTTAAAAGCTTCATTTTTGTAGAGCTCCAAGGGGCCATAGACATAAGTTTTTGATATTAATTTCAACTTTGTACCTCCACGTGTTCCTGAGAAAAAGGTTCTTGACAAACAGACAGACAGACATACAGACAGACGGACAACAAAGTGACCCTATAAGGTTCCCTTTTTTCCTTTTGAGGTACGGAACCTTAAAAATACCTAATTTTGGCTTTAGCCTTCGCTCACCCTGGCACTATTATGCTAGCATATGATTGGTGACAGGAACATATACTAATCAACACTGTCTAGGGATATTTTGGATATAATAATACTATGTTTTGTATATCCCTAGACATTGTTGATGTGATGTCATGCAAAGTAAGTTAAGTTCCTCAGTCTAAATATTTCATGCGCCCGCGCTGGGCATCAAATGATTTTGTACGCTTTTGAACTATGTTGCAACAAGTTTATCTATGGGAAACAATGACGTTTATTGAAATATAACGAGGATGGTAATGACACGCCCATTGTTTTTAATGTACGTCCCGTTTGGAGGTCGAATATGTATATCTGATTTTTATAGGGTCAAATCTCTTGAGAGTATTATAGCTCTGCTTTATTTTATAACCGACTTCAAAAAAGGAGGAGGTTATCAATTCGACTCTATGTTTTTTTTGTGGCTATGTTACCGCATATCTAAGTCAGTTGTGGACCGATTAAAAAAAAATATTTACCTAGAGGCTATACCTTCTAGTTGGTCCCATTTTGGCCAAGTAGAGATCTGATGATGGGATCTTGGTGTAATCGAGGGAAACCCTCAAATTTTGAAGGCACGTATAGTGTTTTCGTACTAGTATCCTTAATGTTGACATGTTGTTACGTCTGATAGTCATTATGTGGAGCTGAGCTGATGGTGGAACTCTTAAAAAGTACAAAATAATATTTAAATTACCTAACTGTTTTACGAAATTATACAAGAAACCTATTTTCAATTTATTATCTGTTATTTTTTGGAGTCGATGCCAGAAACTCTATTTCTAATGGTTTTTTGCAAGTAAGGAGTAAGTTTAATCCTGTTAAACCATCTCTTGGCTGCTTAGAGTAGATAGAATATCTAGCTTGGTTAACACCGACTCCAAAAAATAACAGATAATAAATTGGAAATAGGTTTCTTGTATAATTTCGTAGAAGAGTTAGGTAATTTAAATATTATTTTGTACTTTTTAGTTTAAATTTGTTTATAAAATTTTTAGTTTTAATTAGCACTGTAGTCAGTTTTGAAGTTGGTTTTTGTTTTTTTTTAATTTTATTTATTATTGGCATACACAACAGGTAACAATCAAAAAAATATTGTAGGTACACTACAGGCTTTAACATTTAGAACTAGATTGGAACCCTAAAGCGTGTATACACAGCGATACTCGTACCAACAATACGTGACCTTATCCTCTACGGTCATGTCGGACTGCCGTCTCACCGAATTATGAGAGTGAAGGAACAGAGAGTGCACCTGTGTATTGCGCACACACTTGTGCACTATAATATGTCCTGCGCAGTTGGCTAATCTCTGTTGAGATAGGCCGCCGTAGTCGAAATCGGCTAGGAGGACATTATTATTACGTGAACTTACTTAAAAATATAAAGCTTAAGCTATCCAGGCACAATGACAATATTTGTACCAGCCAGGAAAGCTCAGTGGAGGATACGTCTGACGTTATGCTGCAATGTGACGTGCTTAGGTTCAAAAATATCAAGATCGTTACTTTGTAGCAATTCATTATAAATCAACACATGCGCACAACAGGGTTTCAAGAACATCAATGAAATATGTATCTTAAAGTTGTTATGGCATTTAATTAAATAAGTTCATCAAGTATAATAATGATAACATCGTCGTCAAAGTTATTGCCTTTGCGGCGCAAAAAATACTGATGATAAAATCAGGCAAAATTATTACCAAACCGTGGCAGAACTGATAAAAATGTATTTGATAAATTAAATAATGTCATGCTGTTTTTAAATTGGCTATTTTAATTTAATTCGAAAGAAGGTATGGCCTTGACAGGTCAAGTTGAGAAAATAAAAACCTGTTGACAAAACATGCCATGGTAAACATATGGTAATGATTTTGTCTCTATGGAAGCATTTCTACATTAGTATATTTTGTGTACTAATTTATGGTCGCTTATTTCGTTAAGTTTGGAAGAAATGTTAATTGTGTCGTATTTATTTCATTCTTCATTCTTTCTTAAGCATATGATTTATTGATATTGCTTTTTGAATAATAGACAGAGACCGGTTTTCAAAAACTTCGTTTTAGCATGGGTATGAGTATGTACCCTTTGACCACAATGATTTTAGTGTATAATTAAAAAGATTGAACGAATCCTAGCTTTTGTTACAAAAAATAGTACATGTTACTACGAAGAAAAGATATCTACCGGCTCGTTTGTTGTTATAAAGTTCAACACTGGCTTCTGTCCTGGAGGTTTCGGGTTCAAATTCGGGTTGGGCCGAAACTTTTACCCCGTTAATTCAAAAACTCAGTACCGGGCTTAAGTCAGGACTAAGCTATAAGCTAGGCAATTAGAAAAGCGTTTTAGGTTATGTCACGAATGTGCCATTAATTCCTCTGTTGCCGGTTAATATTTAGACCTATTTTAAACCTGGTCTATTTTTTTGTAATAAAACCGTATTATGTTTTGTTATTTTCGCACCGCCCACTTTTCATTTAAGCTTAACTTGAAGGGATAACTGGAAGAGAATGTCACTTGGAATTAATTCCCTTTTTGTACAAAATTTCAGTTCTGCAATAAAGCTAATAAAATAAATTAAAAAAACAGTTTAAAAATCAGAAATTTGGAAGTTAGGATTTACCGCCGGAGTAGAAATTCGGTAAAAGATTTTTATTATAACGAACCAAAAGCAGACCTACGTTCATGTTTAAACGAAGGAAAATTCATGTTAAAATACTGCATATAGCTAACTCAAATCATTAAAAATAAATCATATACGTTCTCATACTGTTCTTGTTACAAAACGGTTTGGAAACAAACGCTTAACTCAACCGCAACTTAAAACAAGTTCGTACCTAAGTAAGTGATGCTCTTCTCTGCCGACAAAAAAGTGAATGTCAGTTGTCAAAGGTTACAGTAAATCAATGATGCGGCACGGATCTGATGATCATTAAAACATCGTTAATCATTTACCATCTTTATTGTCATTTAAACTGAATAGCCCCTAATTTTTGTTAATTTTCTTTGAGGCCTTATTAGACTTGAAATATTTTTGACGTATTGTAAGCTAACATGATTTATGAATAGTTTTTCATTTATGGTAAATCGGTTTATTGTATTGACTAGCAGTTCCCCGCGACTTCGCCCGCACCAAAAGTCGGATTTTCCATACAAATTTTAATCTCCCATTTTACCCCCCTTATGATTTTATATCGCGACAAAAAGTATATGTCCTTCCCAGTGTCTCAAACTATCTCTGTGCCGAATTTAATTTGATTCGGTCCAGTAGTTTCGGAGCCTATTCGATGTAAATAAACAAACAAACAAACAAACAAATCTTTCCTGTTTATAATATTAGTATAGAAAATGTCGAACATAAACTAAGATTGGCAATTTAATGGTTTACAAGAATCGATTTCTTCATAGATCGGTTTTTGTAGACTATAAAACTATTTACTTTATCAGTATAAAGTAAATAGTTTTATGTGAATTATTTCACAACACATAAATCAGATTGCTTTTTACAATAGCGTAATATGAGCTATCAAAAACATAATTTTTGAAATAACAAAACTCCCGACTGCAAAAATGTATATTTTTGAAATGGAATTTAATGGCTTTCATTTGATACCCATATTGCTATGGTAAGGAAAAATTCAATCCCCCTTCCCCCTTTATTTCCATTTGCGGGCGCCATTTTATATGTAAGAGTGACATAGGCTATATAAATGTATATAGCCTATGTCACTCTCACAATTTTGACAAATTCAACGATACTACATATGTAGTGACACAGATGTACTGTAGGGCATGCCAAACAATTATACATACATACTCTCGAAAAACATAACCCTCCTTCCGCAGTCGGGTAAAAAGTACTTAATTTGACATTTAATTTCTTCCCAATTCTTGTATTGACAAAATCCAATTAACAAAACATTCCTTTTGCTTATCCTAGCGTATAATTACCTCCGGAATCAAGATGTTTCACTCGTCAACATAAATCCAGCATCCTTTAAACATTTTTCTCATTCCACCGAATCATGGGAAGGTATCATTAAGGCCCACATATTCCCACAAAATGTCAGAATGGAAAGTAGGATGGCAACACTGATTGTTCTATTGAACTTAAGCTGGTATTGTCAGCTGATCATTCATCAAGTTACGCAATATTATGTCTGGTATTGCCATTGTATAAATGATATAATACGTACAGTATCGATGAGACTGTAGTATTGATGGCCAATGTGATGGATGGTTCTTAGTAGACAGTGATACAGGTAATTTTACGTTATTCTGTCGGTGTTTTTGAATTAGCAATCATAAGTCTCGTAGAAGTGAATTTGAGATATTTTTTTTCTTACTCTGAAGTTTTTTAGGGTTCCGTAGTCTGACAAGGAACCCTTATAAGATCGTTCAGTCCGTCCGTTCCGTCCGTCTTAGTCTGTCTCAGCAGAATATCTTCTACGTTTATGAACTGATTTGCATGTAACTTGGTCCGAGGATACTTCACAAATAGATCTCATTTTTAAAAATACAAAAAATTAAAATTACCCCTTTTTAAGGGTACCTCCCCATACATGTAAAGGAGGGGGTAAATTATTTTTTCGAGTGCACCTCCTTGTGTGGGGTATCGTTGAAAAAGACTCTGAAAATAACATAGGTTTTCCATAAAACACTTTTTTATCAGCTTTACCATTTGCGAGATATAGCCCGCCAAAGTCGTTTACACGGTGCCCCCCCCTGTAATTTCTAAAGTCTTGAACCTATAAACTTCATATCACTCACGTAAAGAAACAGCCACGGAAACTCCTATTTAAAATTGTTTCGGGTATCCTCTGATGAATACTTTTGAAATCATAAATAAAATAAAATAAATACTTTTTTGCCTATACTGTCTAATGTTTTAAGTTAATGGTACGGAACCCTTCACGCGCGAGTCCGACTCGCACTTGGCCGGTTTTTTTTTTAAATTAATAGGCAGTCATTTGGCCGCAATCTCACCTGCTGGTAAGTGACTATGCGGCCGAGGATGGGTCATGTCTGACTAGATACAGCCTACTCACTCTTTTCTTAAAGGAATCCAGTTCATAGTGTTCATAGGGTCAATGTATTATTGTCTTATCGTGAATAGTGGAAATTTTCAAGCTTGTGTTGCCTAATGCAGTTCTTGAAGAAACACACGTTCCTATTTTTTTCCGTATTGGTTAGACAATGTTTAAATGTAAGTCAATAGGTTTCTTTTAAATTAAATATTATGTAATTTGCTGAGATCGTAAACATTATAGCATTCGGCTATTGACCTGGGTCGTTCCGATAGACTTCTTTTAGCATATAAGGAAGGACACAGCTTATTTAGAAAAGGCTAATTTAATACAGAATCAAAGAGTAGCCACAAATACAGAAGTGTCACAAAAAATAAGTGAAGCGAATGACAATAGGCGTAATCAAAATGATTTTCCAGCGTTTATGGTTATTGAAATAGAAGTTTTGAGAATAACACCTGAGGATATAGCACGCTATACAAAAACTGAACCTCGACGTGCGTGACGCAAGTTTAGCTGACACAGTGTGGCAGATTTTTGTTGGTCACATCGAGTGGCAGTTTGAAATCTATCACTACCTACTTTACGGATGATGAAAATTTATAAAGTTGAAATCTTAGCGACAATGTAGATGCGTTTAATACAAAGTGCACCAACAAGCGAGTGTGGTACATTTAAAGTCAGCTTCACGCATACTGAAAAAAATGATTGGTTAACAGTAACAAAAATTTGGCTACTAGTAGGCCGTAATCTAGTGACTTGCGAACTGATAACCTAAAAAATTGTTTATAATTAACTAAAATTGACTACAACGAAACTTTCAACTAACAAAACTAGTTTGGTTGATCATTTTTTTCAGTGCAATATCTACAGGTGTTGTTGATCGAAGAATTACTAACCGCATGCACTGAAACACTAAAAGTTGTTTGTGTAACACAAAGACAAACAGATGTCGCAAATGCAATAGTCACGAACAATGGGACATCGGTTTGGTGCCCATTTCCCATAGATGCACTTTCTCTCTCGTGATCGACTGGTAAGGTACGATTTACATAAAACGAGAAAAATAATTATGACAATTATAATTATATAAGACGACCGGCATGAACTTATTTAATTTACCCATTTTTTGGAGTTTAGTTTAAATAAATAATATTGTATGGCTCAAATAGGCGATAGTTAAAGCACTTGAATGATATACCTAGGTATGCATAATGTTGTTATAGCTCATTAATAAACGCTTTTAATCAAATATACATAAACTAGTCAGATATTATTATAATGAATTTGATAAAAAAATATATAACAGAGTAATGATCGGATTAAATATATTATATTATGATATATATTTTTTACCGATTTTCGAATGAATTTAATCTTAATATTTGTAACAGCACGAGAAGTAAGTTATGTAGGGAAACCGAAAAATTTGTGTTTCATCGTTTCTAACCTACTCTTCTATCTAAAAGCATTTTTTTTAAAAGGCGTATTTAGACGCGTGTCAATCTTAATAGGCGTCTGTGTGAATCGCCCCTAAGTGCAGATGCATCGTGCTTTACTGCAGTTCCGTTATTTTACTTCCACTTATGAATGATTATGTCATATTATAATCGCAAACAGACATAAATATTCCTGTCATCATTTTTATATTGTTTGAAAGTGGGATATTCTGAGCACATTAGCCTATAAGTTTTAATAGAGATTGCTTGTACAGCTACTTGTAAAGTTAGAAAACAAAGTATAGCCACTTGGTGGCCACTTAGCGACCGTCTTGGTCGTTCGCACCCCGGACTTCTAAACCAGGCGGTTGTTGGTTTGAGTCCCGCAAGGGGAAAATGTTTGTGTGATGAGCACGAGCATTTGTACCTAAGTCATGGATGTTTATGAAATGTATATAAGTATGTCTATCCGTTATTCTAGTCACCATAGCACAAGCTCACGCTTAGTTTGGGGCTAGGTAATTGGTGTGTTTGTTGAAACAATTTATTATTATTATTATTACAATGAAACTCCCAGTAACACTGGCAATTTAATTATTAAGTGTTTAATTTTCTCATAAATATTTTATTTACTTCAGTCGTTTTCATAAATATATGCTCTAATAGAGTGCCGTAAAGAATTACCTACAAGCATCTATTATGGTTGCGATAAAATCTATATAAAATCTTAGAACAATAAATTAATTAAATGTATTATAAATTCAGCACTAGACCAGAAAAATGCAGATTAAATGGTGGCCTTGGATGTTTTTGCACATAAGATTGTACACTGATAATCGACTCATCAATTAAACAAGGTTGTGACTCCAGCTTTTTGTTGAAGTTGTTGTTGGTGAACGGCAAAACCATGGTTATAAATGACTTGGAACCAATATATCTTAAATGACGTTGTGTTATGTGTCAATGTTTCCATGAAAAAAATCCTTAAATCGTTACTTTATTTTCCATTCGTAGAGATAAAAAATGATTTTCGAATCTTTCTTCCAATTTATAAAGTACCTAAGAAAGTTTTTTTTAAATAAACACTACGTACTAGCAAAACTACTCGTACTTTCTTCTGTGTAAACATTTTTAGAATAGCATTAATTTGGAAACTCTTTTAAATATTATACCTTTCAGCAGATCTGTAAATAAAAATTAGTTTTTTTAGATGTTTTTTTTTAATTCAAGTAAACTAACTAGTTTCTATTCATTTTTCGTTTACTCTGAAAAGTATGCGCGAATTGATGAGACTGGCAAAGTTACATCGTAAGGTCAAGAGCCATCGTATTCCTTTATTTTCATACAGTTCTGCCAATCTGTCGCTATAGCCATGTCGTTATAGATCGAAATTATGCAAATTGTGTGGCGTAAAGTATTATAATGTTAAAGACATTTCGCTTAATGATTTCTATATGACATCATTACAGAAATAAGAAGCTTATGAAAGCTTTTTTGTTGTGAAACAAGTTAGTAATTCATTATAGCTGGTTTAAAAGTTGTTTCAGATTGATTGGGATACCTTTACCAACAAATATTTGCTTGTCCTTATGTTACTAAGCGGCGAAAAATTATAAATAAACGATATAAGTTTAAAGAAGAAACCAAAAATTCGCAACACGGGCATGATTCTGATTCGGATCCTGTCGTGTTGTGAATTTTAGGTTTCTTATGTAAGCGGAAAAAAATTGCACTGTGAGTGTTAAATCTTATTGATATCCATATCCATACTAATATTATAAATGCTGTCTGTCTGTCGGTCTGTCTGTTTCCTCTTGACGCCTTAACCATTGAACCGATTGAGATGAAATTTGGTAGAGAGACAGTTTGAGACTATAAAAAAGGACATAGGCTACATTTTGTCGCGGTATAAAAAATAGGGTGAAATGGGGGATGAAAGTTTATATGGAAAATCCGACTCTTGCGGGCGAAGTCGCGGGGAACCACTAGTGCTATATAAAAATAACTTTTATTTAGATACTGGTCAGTTATATTGTGAATTAGAACCTCGAATTACGAGAATCGGTTGCAGCAACAGATGTGCGGTGCGCTAGACAAATCAGTGTAAACAAACATTGTGTAAAGCTTAGAAGCTGTTTGGTCACAGATTAGGTAAATAGTTTGACCGATGCTTTATACAAATAATGATTCAGTAGGAACACTGACCTCTATAATACAAGTACTCTGGACTGCATACTGTCAACTTAAAAATAAACCCATTTGATTATCGCCATTTTGGCGCTGAACTAATGAGAGTTGGCTGATATAAACATATGCAAGTTACTCTATTTTAGTTCTCTAGACACTCGGTGGGGGCGTTTTGATTCGGCACATTATCCGTCATTTCTTTGAAAATGTTTAGTCCAGCGTACTTGTATTATAGAGGTCAGTGAGTAGGAATGAAACAGCAATATTGACATATTTTCGATTTCGTATAGCTTAACGCAAGAATGGGCGTGGGCAGGACAGGATATACATACAAAGATATTAAAATTAATACTACTACAAAAATAGATAATCAAAAAGATTAGTTTATTATGTAGATGAATTCGACTCGACAGTTTTAGTTGCTACATAATAAAGAAGCGACAGGAAGATATAATTTGAAACGGTTTTATTATTTTAAATATTGCATTGAAGCGAATGATCAGCGTATACTAATTAAATAATGCACAAAATAGATGCCACGTGATATATTTAAGCAGTCTTCTTATTTTGTATTATTTAATAGTCCTATTATTCTGCTTTTCACAATATTTTTCATAAGCTTAATATGCTCTTTATTTTTGTTAGTCTTAAATTAAAAAAATGGGTGCTTGCTTAATATCAGTATAGTCACGTGCAATGAAATGCCTACAGACGTAGTTTACGTCATTGTAATAAGGTCTGAAATATATTGCTACTGTATACATTTTAATTATACATTGTAATAAATTGTTTCAACAAACATACCAATGAAGAGAAAATAAAGTTTTTTGTAGATTTTTAACGAATAAAGTCATAAACTGTTTATTAAGCTGTGGCGGGTCGCTGGATCATTATAAGTTTTGATGAAAAGATTCATTTTTCTATTCAACGACTCGCGTGCGTTATTAGGCCGGTCCATCTGGCTCGTCAAGTGGACGCCAGCCTTAATAGTCCGACAAGTTAATGCGCGACCTTCCGAAAAAACCAAAAGACGTGCGGGGGGCGGGGTCGCTCCAATCGACTCTTCTAGGAAATCCCCTTCCCCGCAACCCCGTCCGTCCCCGCTGACAACTGCATGCTTTTAGCTCGCCCCCACCCCCGCACGTCTTTCGCACCGTAGGAAGGCCGTCCCATGAACTGTCGCACTATAGTATAGCATTATCTAATAACTTATATGTTAAAAGCCTGTTCAGTTTTCAATAGGTTTTAGTTAATGCTTAGTTAGAGTCTAAATGCCGTACTCAGAGACGGCAATTAAAATTAACCCTTCATTAAGCCTCATGCCGTCCTTTTCTACTTCATAGACATAGAAAGTGACAGAACGAGACTTAATTAAAGATTAATTTAATTGACGTCTCTGAGTACGGCAGTACGAGAATGGCCTCTGATCTGTCCTATCATTGGAAAATGTCCCACTGATTTGCATATTGCACGTGCCGATTGTAATCTCATATGCATGCATATGTATGCGGTATAATTCACACGAATATCTCATTACTCACCGTGATTACGAAACTTGAAAATGTACATCCGAATTTTGTGATAACATTAGCTTTATTAATTTTCGAGGGTATTTAAAAAAATAATAACTGAAACATTCTTGTCTTGCCTACGAGACTGGTAGATAGTGTTCATACTATTTTAACTGGATAGGTTCACCCTGATGTTTTTAGATAAATTAAACTGGATTATACTACAGATACATATAGATACAGTCTGGTGACAGACAGACGGACAGTAGAGTCTTTGTTTGAAGGTCCTGCTTTTACCCTTTGGGTACAGAACCCTAAAAATTGAAGAACAATTTTTAACTGACCCTTAAGTGACAGTTACTATCCATTACAGGTTAACAACAATGATGATTTATTTACAACATTGACGGTGTTATTACAAAAAAATAGACCAAGTTTAAAATAGGTCTTAATATTAGCCGACTACAGAGAAATGAATGACACATTCGTGACATAACCTAATAGAGAAACGCTTTTCTAATTGGCTAGCTACTAGCTTAGTCTTGGCTTAAGCCCGGTACTAAGTTTTTGTAAATAACAGGGGAAGGTTTAGCGACCATGTATATTGTAATGCCGTTAAATATTATTAATATTATGTATATGTTACGGTAAGAGAGAATAATTGAAGATTATTAATAATTATCTATTATTATTAATAATTACCGAAAGTCGAGGTTAAAGTGATAAATTAATCACATTTGTCGGTTTTTATAAATAATTTAACCCTAGTAGTGATAAATGTAATAAGTGACCAAGGGTTGCGGGGCAGTTGCAATTTAAATGCCTCAAATTGAGACTTTTTATTTATTTATTAAGATTTAGAAGACAAATAATATTTATTAATATTACCTACAGCCAATAAAGGAAAAATTTTAATTGCTCCGCAGTCGTCAGTTTATGTGATATCTACAGGTTGGTTATCTCTATTTCATAAAATCCAATTAAATATTATTGAACGAAACTTATAGCATTGCTGAGAAGCTTAGTTAATAACGCATGTCATGTTATACTTATGTTTTTCATTTCTGCTATAATTCTTCTTAATTAAAGCATTTAATATGCAAATGTGAAAGATAATATTACTTTTCCTAAAACTAATGGTACTTAAATTTAGAATGAACTTTATACTTTTTGCTCTGTTTCTGTATTGAACTTTTAAATCCTGTTCTTGATATTATTACAGGGAAGTAAACGGATATTGTTTGTGTTGTTATTTTATATGTATTAAAAACATAAAACTCATATCGCAACTACTAATTAGTAAGCATCATTTAAAAAAGTAGCGTAAAAAACTTATCACCCGGAAGAAAAAAGTTTGGATCTGGAGGTCCCTCAATAAAAAAAAACGCTTCGATAGATCAGCAACATAGAGGGACGATTTAGAAAAGGTGCTGGATTCAAGCCGCTTATAGCAGGCTACGGTCGAAAATAGATGGCATTTAACAAGACGAAAAAATTAAAAAAAAACAACACACGTTCATTAAAAAGAAAGACAGAGTTATAAATGTGTAGAGTTAGAAAAAAGAGTAAAAAACATTAGGTCGAACATAATAAGGTTGAATACTAGCCTTTTGTTGGTGAAGGCTAGCATACAGTAGCATAATACGTCATCAAGGTGCGAACCAATGAATACTAAAGGTAATAATACTATTATTGAGCTTATTAAAAGATCAATCACAGGCTCCGTGCGGATATTGTTAATAACAATGTGTATTGTTGTATGAAATCCAATAGAAATCGGTAATTTTGCACATTATTGTTATAGCATAGTAGTCAATCGATAGTTTCGCTAATAATTTGTAATAAATATAAGTTTCGAAATACGTTAATGTCATCGCATGAAATGTCAGCGGGGCACAGTTTAAGCTTGATGGATGCCACGTTAATCAAATTATAAATTACATTATGTTCACATTTAGTGCCTACGATAATTGAGAATGTAAACTCATACATATGTGTAAATTAGGTATTAAGCATTTTGTTAGGTGGTATTTGGATGTGAAATTAATGGTGTATTACAATCGTTTCCGGTAGCACATATGTGCAAATGAATCGAATAAGCACATGCAGAAACATACCCGGACTGGTATAATAATTATGCAATACGTTTGCTCTACTCGTAACTAACCGTAAGTGTTTGATCAATATAATAATATCGTGAATCATAAGCTAGACTGGCTCGATCAAGATTTGCCTGGCAACATCGCCATTATAATTTAAGACGTGCCCAACATTAACATTTGGCAGATCGATGAGAACAATAATTTTGGACATTTGTCCAACAAGTCACTAGGCCATATTAATAAATAGATAGATTATAAATTGTTTTAACAAACACACCTAATTGGTGTGTAGCCCCTAGCCCTAAGCTAAGCGTGAGTTTGTGTTACGGCGACTGGGATAACGGATAGACATACTTATATACGTTTATTACTTAGGTACAAATACTCTTGCTCATCACACAAACATTTGCTCCTTGTGGAATTCGAACCCACAACCGCTGGTTTAATAGTTCTGAAGCGCGAACCTCTACACCAAGATGGTCGTCATATTTATATCATATTGAGATAATAAATGGACGCATCATCATACGATGCTGCACAGGCAGATCTTAATCTGCCTGATTCAACCATTTGCCTATGACAATTATATTGATGAATGTGTAATCGATACATCCAAACGCCAATGTTGTGACAACGCTAGAATTCATTCAAATATTATTTGTTTAACGAGTTGGCAGTTCGAGTGTTTTTCAGCAGACTGATAATGGTTAACTAGCATAAGTTTATTGGATTCAATCTAAACTCAAGTATCCTATGTAATCATTAAACACAATTTTACGGATACGCTACGATTTATTTACATTTTATTTAAACCCTGACGTTGCGAACACTTAACAGCGTTCGTGGTCACAGGGAGACAAAGGTATTATTTGTCAAATACAAAGTTTTAATGAGTTCAACAATTCGCAAACAAATATATCCTATGTAATTCATAAAATTGAACTTTTTCCCCGTAGGTTCTAGATTTCGATTTCAAAGACACACAAAATGATTGAGCGCTAGGTTCTTAATTTCGTTAGGATATCATAGACAGTAAGTGTAGGAACCTACTAAATGTAATCGTGGAAAATGCTTCCTACACTGTAAAAACCGGCCAAGGGCGAGTCGGACTCGCGCGCTGAGAGTTCCGTACAAACAAAGGTTTTTTTCCTATGATGTGCCCACAAATTTGCGGTTTTCGGACTTTATCCTTTACTTGTACTGTAAGACCTTCATTCTTGCTAAATTTCATGAATCTAGGCCTATGGGAAGTACCCTGTAGGTTTTGATTCCCATGCGAAATGTTAGAAAATACGGCTAAAATTGCCGTATCTATTGATTGCGTCAACTTAGAAGCTTGATTTTCTCACAGCTTTTAAGGGACCGCAGCCATACGTATTTGATATTAGTTTCAACTTGATACCTCAACGCGTTCCTGAGAAACAAGATCTTGACAGACAGACGGACAACAAAGTGATCCTAAAAGGGGTCTTTCTTTCCTTTTGAGGTACGGAACCCTAAAAACAACTTTAAAAAAAAAAATTGGCAAGCTCATAGTTTTGAACAAATGTCAACAAAAGATGTATTTAGTATCGACTTGTTACGTGTCTACTTTCGCTTTTGCTATGTGCGAGACCAATCCGTTGAGTTTGTTTTGGTAAGTTTACCCGGCGCGTGTTATGTGATGCTGCGTATGCGCATCTGTGACTTAACGGCTATTGAAGACCATTAATGGATGGTGGAAGTAAAAGTACCTGAAACAAAAATAAAATGGTTAATCTTTGCATTGTGATACTTAGATATTGTAAGAGAGAAACACAGAACTTTTGTTTGTTTCATCTTGCCTAGATCTAGATAAGCCTATGGGCTTATCTAGATCTAGGCAAGAGGTAATAAAGATAGACCGTTTTTTATTTAGACTAAGTAAAACCATTTGACTCAGAACATTTATTATTTTCGTCACGCGGTTTTCAGAATGGACAATAAAACTTTTGTCTGTATTAAAATTTGTTGTAAATAGTATGCTAACATAACTCACCAATATAAGTGGTTATTGAAGTAACCTACTTATAATATTGTTTTTAAACGACCAAAAAATGTGCTTTAATTTTACAAATCATGTCTTACATCCGAAAAATGTAAGAAACTAAGGTAGATTTGTATAACATTCAAATAGAATGTCTTTTGGAGGCAAATTTATCGTGGGTGCATAACTTGTCCTATGTGTAAATTATATTTAATGTTAGGAAGTTTCAACACCAAAATACTTTTTAAGTTATGCTTTGCTTTACAAGCAAAATATAATATAGTTTGTTTTTACATGAATTGCAATTGTGCTATAATACCTTCTAAGCTAGCGCAAGCGCATCCTTTAAGTTTTGTAGATTTTGCTGAGCTTTGTAATATAGGACTTAGAATATTATTATGAGACACCTAATTTAGTAAGTAGATAATATTCAAATCAATCTGTTTCGCAACTGACTCATATTTTAATAGAATGTAGGCCTCTTAATTCGAGATATTCTAAGTCTTAACATCTCTAGATGCTTAACAAATACATATTTAATGACCGAAATAATTAATTAATTTTACCTTCTAGGCTTTAATTATTGAATATTCATATCTTGACCCGATGACTTAATTAAAATCGTCCTTATATTTCTTCAAAACATAATAAAACATATTGCCAAATGTAAACGATATGTCATCGAAATGACTAAATACGTAACTTAATATAATCGATATTGTCCCCGAATATTCAGTGTTGTGAGTGTGTTAATGCGCCCACGCATATCTTTATGGCTCTCATAATGTGCCAAAGCTTATTATTATTCCAATCATCACCCTAACTGACCTTTGATTTTATTGATCTTTAAATACTTTATGTATACATTTATCTGCTGTAACATATTGTATTATTATATTAGTTGTAATTTATTAAATGAAAATAATATTATGGGCAAATTTATGAGCGGTGAATTTATCGTGGATTTAAGATTGCTGGTTTCTTTTGTATGCAATTTAAATTTTGTTTTGTTATGTCACCTGAATACGGAATATAAATTAACTTCTTTTAGGATTCGCCTAACCAAAACAATCCATGCAATGCGCGTCAATGTTAATTGGTTCATTAAAATAATTAAGATCGAAAATTTGAATATTGTATTCGTATAACTTCCTACACAATTTGCATCGGTAACTTGAAACCAAGAAAATCGTGTAATCTCAAATGCCGTGTCAACATTGACATTGTGTACTCAAACACGAAATTATTTATTAGTTTTGATGCAACTCGTAGAGGTCGCCACCGGCCTCTGTTTGATCGGCCGTGTCTATCCGTTATTTGGTCTGTAAATTAGATAAATTGTGGGAATCTCGATTGCATTAAGATGGACACATATTACGGTACATATTTGAAAGAAATAACAAACAATTGGTTTATGTTAAGAAATTGTTAAAATTTGAAGTAGGTATTTTTTAGCAACAAGATTGTTTTAGTATTATTGACTAAAGTAGAGACATCAAATAAAATAATAAATGATAAAACGAGACATTCTTAATGGAGAATAAAAGTTCTTCGAACCCTCTCTGCTACTATGAAATTGATGTTCTTACCTAACTAATCGTAGAGCTATAATATGTATCAACTTAGCAAACTTTACTCATAAAACACAGAACTTTTGTTTGTTTCAGCAATGCTAATAAAAATGCTAATTAATTAAATTCTTAAAAACATACAATGATGACCGATCCCTTGCATGATTAATTGATTAGCATTTGATTGGGCCATTGCGTTTTAAGGGCCGGCAACCTTGATGAAAAATTTGTATTATTAATGAAGTTTATTAGGCAAAACAATGAATCACTCGGAAAACTTCTGTAGGCGTAAAAAATAAATCTCCCTTACTCCCTTAAAGCAGTACGATTATTTTCCTAAATAATTTAAATTATGGAATCTATTGTTAGTTCTAATGAATTGGAGGTCGTTGAAAGCTTAATAAATCTGCAAATTATTCAGTATCTAGATACTTTACTATTACTCGTATAGATAAAAAGATGAAGATTCCTTTGTGACGAAAGTGAAATTCTAAGTTTGTTAAACAAATAAATTAAAATCGTACAATTTTTATGTTTTAATTTTTATTAAAAGCGTCGATTTCATGAATCATACTAATTGATACCAAGCCTTGCTTAATGTTTTAAGTTTTAATGAATGAATAATATCTTCATTACTCATTCGCTTTTGTAATATTAAATGGCAAGACGTCGCTTAAACCATTTAAGTATCTGTTGTATCAAAATTACAAAAATATGTTTTATTCTCATCAATATGGGTGGTCCTACGCAATTTCATCACAATGACTGATGCGAGCTATCTTCAGCCTTTCCAAATACTTGTATAATGAGAATTCATTTGTGTCAAAGACAACGCGAGAACTCGATATGATCGCAACCGATTATTCGCGTAATCGATCGATTTCTCAATCGATTAAATTACACGTTCCGTTCTGGTATTCCGTATGATTAAACTATAATTATGGTGGTTCAAGTGTTTGTGGAATTAACCTTCACATTTAGTGGGGTTTTTGTAACAAATATTTTGGTTATTCACACCATTATGAGTTGATGCTGTAAATGCCATAGAATGCTGAAATATTTTGTTACCGCCAAGTAATTTACATCTTAGTTTGATCGTAAATGTTACAGTATTAAAACGCTTTGGATGCCTTTGAGCCATCCGGTTTTTATAAAAGATAAATGATCATGTAAGTTCACTCCACATAAAGAAAATACGCAATGTTTAAAAACACAATCGTAAATGTTCGTTACGATCTTATCATTCAATAGGATAATAGCCCTTATTGTATAACAGCAAATTGCTTTAATGATCATATCTGAATCTTCTAATTTATTTTTAAGTTCACGTTTCCGTATCAATAACTCAAAATGTACCAATGTATACTTGAAACAATACAATGGCTTATTAGTTAAGTACTTTGGTTAGGAGAAGACTAACAGCTGATTTAGTGTGGGCGTGGGATCGGCTGATTAGCCATTACTTAACTTTACTCTTTGTTAGAGAGTAATTGCATGAGTTTATAACGATCCTGATCGCAGACTGATTGATTGGCGGCATTAAATTAAATGGCTTTTAATGCTTTAGCGGTTAAGATAGATTTGTACTAATGTTTAAAATTAATATAATAATATTGTCATCGTAGCCGAATTACAAAGCAGCAAATTAGCAAACTGAGTGTGACATATTAGTGCACAAGTGTGTGCGCAGTACACAGATGCACTCTTCGTTCCTTCACTCTTCGGTAAGGAGCCAATGCGACATGACTGGAGGGAGATCAGGAGCAGGACTGTGCTTTCCGAGGCATGGTGATGTTAAGACCACCAACATCCTGACTGGAGCTGTGTATGAGTTATTTCAACACAGAAAAACCTAGAGACACTTTTGGCCTAACCCAGGGTTCGAATTTAAATCGCTGCGCGGTTGGAGATGACACGTCTTCCTCTTTTTTTTAATACACTGTCATTGACACTGTCATTTTAATTTACACTGGCCAGCACATCAGACTACCCATTTTCGTTGCAAAATCAGCCATTACGTCTGTAAAAATAAGTATGTATTACCTCTATGTAGGTCTCTATCTAGGGTACTCTATCTGTATATTTTCGTGTCCATTTCATACTGCTTATTCTCGTACACCCACAAACGGATACAACGAATTCGTACAAATTGAACATTTCAAATCTTACAGCTCCGATATATTATAGAAAAAACAATGGTTCATTCGGATCTCATTGTCTGTCTGTCTCACGGAAGATTCTCGGCACACTTACCCAGATTACTTAGTTACGTTGCGAATGTAATAAATATACTCTAACACATGTAAATGTATGTATAAACCATACTTGCTAAATAAACCGTTTTATGACCATAATCAGAATTTATGACTGTGCGTACTGAAGAAAGGACAGTCGACGACTTATTTTGAAGTAAAATACGAGATTTTATTTAATGAAATGTTTAGGAACAAAATAATTAAGGAGACACCACGGGAATTGTATGGGTTGGCCCACACGAGACAAACTCTATAAGCATTTCATAACCTTTTTAAAAAATAAAATTAAAAAAAATCCTAACCCCAACGACATTTTTCACCTATCCATCGACCATCATCACAAAGGTAAAAAAATGTACTAAATAAATAAATAAAATAATAATAACAATATTAAAATTGCAACAAGCTAAGCAAAACAAATGTAAAAAAAAGACGGTATCATTATGTAGAGTAAATAATAGATAGTTATATGCTCAAAATGATAGTAAAGATGACAGAAGGACAAAAGGAATTTTACCCAACTAACGTCTAAAAATTTGCAGCTAAAAAAAAACGCAAGATTAAAAAACCAAGTTCTTGACATTCCACGCTAAATACTAAAATCCGTAATTACGAGATACTTTAGCTAGACTAAATGTTACATTATCAATACATTATGTCTGTCACAAAGAATTTCTAGCAAGCTGTTACCCTTGAACCCGCTTGCAAAACGCGCGTTATGTGGAAAACTGAATTCTAAAACGCCTACTTTTACGGTAGCGTCTACCTACTAACCCATAGATACGATTTGCTGTAACAAATCTTCGATAACCTGACTTCGCCCACGCAGCAATTTTTTTACTAAACGATCAATTTATGTTTTTGTTGCCAGTTTTAAATTTGTGTAGCATAGCAGCTTCCGATGCTGAAAAGGTAATTTAAGTAATAAAACCCAACGCATTTCCACTAAGGTCATCGAACCCTATGACCTATGGATATTCAAAATTTAGTTTCAGGCCTAGTGGCCTATAAAAGACTCTAATTTTGCGCTACAATCTGCGCCTCAATAAAAACCAATCTCTCAGTGTTTTCCGGATTTAGACGCGTTGTTTTCCGTAAGTTTTCAAGGTCACAAATTATTACAAAAAGGCCTAGATTACAGTATTTTATTAGCCTCTACTGACCTGTCTATCTCTGTAGTCAATGTACCGCGTGACAGAGTGATGTAACTCGCACGTAACATCTTCGCTTTCTAGCGCTCGACCCCTGACATTACAGTCGGTCAGAGTAGGTACCCTTTTTTTCGAGTGATTTATGCTGCGACACTTAAACACTTAGTCAGACTTGAATTTGATAATAGCTGTCTAGGTCTAGGCGATTTATGGTCTCTGTTATGGCTTGATTTTGTATATCCTGGAGCGATATGTTGCAATTATGTATAATTTTAGTAGGTTAGAACCTGAGCACAGAAATTGATGGGCACTCAGTGATTCGGGGTACTTATCTGTAGTTCAAGATTCATCTACAATGTGTTTGGGAACCGACCCGACAAACTTTAAGGGCTTTTTCTACAGTGAATTTTAATGATAAAATGTCCTATATAAGTGGGGTGAAAACTCAACCCTTTCGGAATGGCGGCATTTAATTTATTTGGTCATCGTGTAGGAAAAATATTGTCGGATAACTCAAAATGAGTGGCAATCCAATAAATATCACTTCAGTATCGAAAACAATATTGTAGACTGTTAAAAAAATATTTTTACCCAAAAATTACAGACAAAATTAAAGTTGCTGTAATTCATCTCAAAAATTTTAAGTTGATTTTTCACCCCACATGTATGGGACATTTTATGATTAAAATTGAATGAATAAAAAGCCCTTAAAGTTTGTCGGGTTGGTTACCTAACACATTGTATAGTTAAAGCTGTTGTATATTGGGAACAACTTAAATGTGCTTTTGCATCATAATAACGACAACAAAAAAATGGGACAATGTATTGTAACACAACCTTTTGGATGGTTCAATTCGAACACTAATTTATTTACTAAATGTAAATAATCAGATCAATATCTTAATCTGAAACTTTTAAAACTAGAAAATACGAGCTACCTGGTTTAATGTGAAGAGTTCGATTTGCGTGTGTATTAATTAATGTTATTTTAGATTGCATTATGACCTTTTAAAAACTACCAATCGAGCCTAAGGTGACGCGAGCCAAATAAAAATGTCAATCTTCAAGTTTGGGAAATAAAAATGCGTCAATATAGACGCTGAGACTTGCGAAAAATTTTATTGAAGATGGCATGTTACATAAGTCTTAGTAACCGCTAAGTTCGCGACCTTACGGTACCTACTTGTACGACTATGAGTGATGCTGTTGAGAAATAATTATTTGTCTTTCTTTAAGGAAGTTCTTTTTTTTTAGGGGTACTCTAAAATTTGCGTGGGATTGGCAACTTATATCAGAACTATACGTTCTGGTATTTGAGGATACGACTCAGAGAAATGCACTGATATACACAATGCTGATCAGGGACCTTTACGGCACACACTTGGTCAAATGCTATACTCGTATACCGTACTATTCACATTATTTGCGTGCCAAATAAGTGACTTTAATTTCATTTCAGTGAGTACATGAAACACAATCAAATTGGGTACATGACACTATACATCCATACTAATCCATATCCATACTATAATATTATAAATGCGAAAGTGTGTCTGTCTGTTACCTCTTGACGTTTAAACCACTGAACCGATTGAGATGAAATTTGGTATAGAGACAGTTCGAGACTCTGGAAAGGACATAGGCTACATTTTATTCCGATATAAAAACATTAAGGGGGTGAAATGGGGGATGAAAGTTTAAATGGAAAATCCAACTCTTTCGGGCGAAGTCGCGGGGAACCACTAGTAGGTAGATAATTCCGAAACCCTTTTTCTTAAAAATAACAGCGTTATTTCAAAAACACGTTCATTGATAAAATTTTGTATCTGACATATTTAATTTACATACTTATTAAGCTAAGCTTGAAAAATAGTAAGTTAGTTTACAGCAAAATGTCACGTAATACTATTTCTGATACCAAATCTACCTATAGAAGAAAAGCGTTTTGACAGTTCATTCATAATACGTCAACAATTGGTGCTGTCAAAAAGCCCATTTATTATTATATCACATGTCGCATTTGTCAAAGATTTTATTCCTCTTTTATTCTCGCGTTTGAAAATGTGACAGAGACAGAACTTCTATGAACAGCAATGACATTTTTTTTAAATAAATTAAAAGGATAGAGCCCGATCGTATATTAAGTTTGGTACAGTAGTCGGCAGCACGGCAAGGTATACATTTTTGAAACACGAAAACAGCTTTTATCACATACTGAACAGAGGCGGTCTCAAGGTCAACATGTATACTCTAAAGTGCGGCGCTGTGCACTTAATTGCCTTTAAATTTTATTGCATATTTAGTGTAGCTTCTAAACGAATCCCTAATTATTATGAGTCGTAAATCAAAATTTACATAATTTTATGACGACTTCAGTCAACATATCTATTGACCCACATTTTTTGATTCGCGGTAAACATGTAATTCATCTTTGCAGGTCACGCTTGACAGAAAGGTGGCAAATCTTGATTAGCACGATTAGTGTAACATAACCAATGTTGAAATTTCCACCAAATATAAATGTTCTTGAGTTCATGGTCATTTTTAGGCAATGTGTGAGAATATGTTAATGCAACCAAATTTATCTGCGTGTATTCGAGTTACCGCTAATGTGTTTTAAATTATAAAATATTACATTTGGTGATTTATCTAGCGGAGCAGAAAAATACATGCCTAAAGGGTTTTTTTGCTTATGCCAAAAATGCGAATTCAATTATGCGTATTAAGTAAGTAAGTAGGTTACTCAAAACGCTTTATTTTAATCACCACATCTGCAGCTTAAGGCGGTCCTGCACGAATTATTAACGTATTTCTAAATCACTTGTACGATGAGCTGAATTAGTTAAATATATTTAAACAACTTATTTACGTTAGCCTAATCTTTGTACAAGGTCCTGGTCTTGTTGAAATTTGAAACAAATTCTTTATGATATAATAAACATGACTTGTAGCTAATGATATCTAAGAGCATCTTTTTTCGAAAACTTGGTGATTTTTACGCATGAAACAATAATTTGTACATGAAAATGATTGTATTGATATTACGCAGGTCCCGATCCGATCTTTTTAATATACACGAATAAAATATAAATAAGAAAATATGAACACTTTTCAGTTTTTAACACAAATGTCTGATGGTTTTGCACATTGCGCAGAGTAAAACTATTGTTCTAATTAACTCATCTAGTCTAAAACTTTAAAGCAAAAGGATCTAATTACTAATATTAATAAGTTCTGTTTGAGGATCGTTTAGACTTACTCGACTTGCTTCGCGCTGCCCGCCCTTATAGCGATGGGCGATTGTTCGATAAAAAACAATCGAATGAATCGACAATCGACCATTCGAACTATTGAATGTCGATTTAGTAATTCGAAAAAAAAAATCGAATAATAACCGACAATCAAATGATAATCTATACTTGGCCCTTCGATGCATTCGATTAAATTGCCGCGACAGGACGAGCAGCGAACGAATGATTAATCGACGCGACGAATGACGATTTATTCGTTAGTAGTTAGTAGTACGGCTTGCGCACCGCACGCTCCGGTATTGCTCGCCGCATAATCGTAGGATAAACATTCGATTACAGGGACCATTCGAATAATTCGATTAATTTAGTAATAATCGCCCATCGCTAGCCCTTAATAAGAAAAAACTTTTAAAAATAATTTTATCCTCACGTATAGGTTACGTTCCTACGTTTCGTCACGCTCATTACTATTAGAAATAATATGTCTTAAAGATGGTATAATTGCCGTTTATTGCTATATACTGGTATACACGGTGTTACTTTGCATCCTTGCCATATTCACAAAGATAAAAGAAGGGAAAAAAAAAGAAGAAGAAGAAGGGGCGGCGTATATGATGTTAGAAAGAGAGCGCAATCGCCGCGGCTCTTTTGTGCCGATGAACAGCCAACAGTGATGTGTATGTGCTACGATCGTTATTGGTGAGCGTAACAGATTGTCGATAAAATTAAATAATCAAGATTAAAAATCAAAATTTTAGGTCACTATTTTTTTAATGATTTGAGTTCAGTGTCCGTAATATAGTTACCTCTGTAAATATAGCAAGGATGCAAAGTAACAGCGTGTATAATTTTACTACACTCCTAGGTCCGTAGTAATTAATGCAAAATCCAATTAGTAACTAGTAATAACCGTAGAGTTTACTTATCGAATACTAATATCTAGACGTCGTGGCCATATCAATGAGTGTTTACTATTTTGCCGACACATTCTGTAGTTATGTTTACGAGTAAAGTGGATGCACTGGTAATAGTTCATGCATTTTTAACATAAAGTGGACTTTTATTGTACTGGGCGGTCCTTTCAGTGAGAGTTCAGCGTACGGTTGATACATATGTTTTGATTTGTACCTGACAAAAACAATAATAAAACTATTCATGATCTGTTTTTTTCAAAAGCAATAAAATTGTATTACTTTTTACAGATTTTTATATTTAGGCAATAATGCCAAAATAACTGATACGTAATTTACATTTATACAGATAGGAGGAGGACATTCAAGCAAAATACGTATAAAATAGACTAAATAATAAGTTTCACGCAGTGATTAATAATTTAGTAAGTCAACGACTAACAACAATGATTATGAACTTGTGGAGATTTTAATTTTCATTGAGTTTCTGATAACTCTATCAGTCCATTAATATTACATTAGTCATTTTTTGAATAAGAATGCTATGTAATTAAAATCTAATTATTACTCGTTTTAGCAATTTATTTCATTATTCAACTACCTGAGCTTGTGCTTGTGAGAGTGACCTTATTTTGTTAGAATCTTTCATTCGTAAACCCTACCGAGGTAACATAACAAAAAAATATTCTTGTCTCTCCTCAAGAAAAGTGATTCAGTGCTTCTGACGTTAACCCAAGCCGTAGGCCTGACAGAGCCATATATAATATACCTATCAGACGACTATGACAAGCAGTAAAGAAAAGACATTACTTCTGAGGGTGAGAAAAAAAAGCTTTTGTGTTTCGTAGCAAATACTGTAAAGCAGCTTTCGGTATTGACTGTACCTACTTCGTCGCATCAAGTTTAAGCCCTCAGAAATCGTAGAAAGATTTCTTTCTCTCTTTCTGTGACCTAAGTTTAAGATGATGATGATAGATTAATAATAATAAAAAAGTAATAATATTTATTAATTAATTAACGTAATAATTTGCTAAATAAGTTATAAAAATATAACTTGATTGTTTGTTTGTATTGAATAGGCTCCAAAACTATTAGACCGATTCAAATGAAATTTGGCACAGAGACAGTTTGAGACCTTGGGAAGGACGTAGGCTTTTGTCGCGATATAATATCATCAAGGGGGTGAAATGGGGGATGAATTTTTATGAAAGTCCGACTTTAAGCGCAGGCGAAGTCGCAAGAATTCCTGGGTGTCAAGTGTATAGGGTTTTTGAGTTTTCAAGAAGTGTCACGTGACATGGATTTATAACTTTACAAGGTTCGTGATTTTAAAGGATGACCGCAGATTACCTACTAAATAAATAAGTGGGCACGGTCACCAGTGCTAATTTGTGGTCAAAAGTGGAACTAAGTAAAGGTCATTTTCATTTAATGCTACTAGGTAATGTTAGATACATTACTTATTAATTTAGTCTGATAGAGTTAAAAAAAATTAGGCAAAATTAAGTTAATTTTTATATGTATTTCAAAAATACACATAAAAAAATATTTAGTTTTTATATGTATTTTAATTTAAATTGTCAATTGTATACCTACCTAGTACCTACTAAATCTTTCGGAAGAGGTATTTTTATTTTAAGGATAATTTTATAAAAATGTGTTTTCATTTGACGACTGTCTTGGTGTAGTGGTTTGCGCTCCGGACTATAAAACCAGGGGCTGCAGGCAGGGGTAGGGGTAGATGTTTTTATACGAATGTCTATCCGTTATCCTGGTCACCATAGCACAAGCTAGCGCTTAGTTTAGGGCTAAGTAATTAAAGAGTTTGTTGAATAATTTATTTATTTATTAACTCATTTAAATAGTATTAAATACTTCATGGGCGAGTATGATTTCTTGCTGTGTGTTCTTAAAAGATACTAAAGAAAGTTCATTGAATTTTGATGTACACAAAACATAATTTTATGAGCCATATTTACCCTATGATTACGTAGTATCCACAATTGCAATGCAAAGAGATGTAAAATCTCTCAAAAGTACTCAGACATGCAAATAGAAACTGTAATGTAAGGTCAAAAGGTGCACGTTTCAATGTAAAACTCTCGTTAAAAATAGTGAATACAAATTACGACTAATTAATGGTTTTCTGAGTTTTTGCAGTTTATTGTGTTTCATTCACATTTTTTTACTTTTTCCGATGGTAAGATGTAAACACTTTCCGTTTTCTTACTTGCTATAAAAACCAGCTACTTTTTGCAGTCAGGAGGTCTATTCGCGTAATTTAATTTAACTCTCGATATCATTTCACTTTCATGTTCTGCCTCTGTCTTTCCTGACTGAAAGCGAGACAAACCATTTCTAATTTATGCACCTATTTGACATTTAATATTGTAATTTGACGCATTGAGGGCTTATTCCCGTAACTAAAACATACAGGAATAAGCCCTTAGTGCGTCATAATTAATTAATGGTTATTATAGTTTCATATTATAATTTCATATTAAACGGTTTATTGACTCAAGATTTGACCTCATGTTGAGTGATTTTTATTATTATTATTATTGTAACGAAAATAAGTAGTGCCATTGACCTTCGGGATTTCATGTGAATGAAGATTATATAAGTGGTCACTTCAGAACTCGAGTCACTATTAATTTTGTAAGCGGAGACGGATGTTTATTTAGAGGGGAAACCAGAATCGCCAATAAAAATACGCTTAAGTTATCAGGGTATTTACGATAATTTAACTAAGCTTTTTAAGTCCACTTTAGGCGCACAAAATACATCGCTCTTCTTATAAGTTTCATATATGCCAAATTATTAAATAATGTGTGTATGAGAAGCGTTTTTTTGTATTTTCATATAATAATAATAATAATAATAAATTGTTTCAACAGACACATCAATTACCTAGCCTACTAAGCGCGAGCTTTTGCTGTGGTGACTAGGATAGACATACTTATACAGGGGGTACATGTCCGGGTTTCGACTAGCGATAATTTAAGGGCCTTTTACTTATTGAATTTTAGAGAGACAACACAAACATGGAAAATGTTTGTGTGATGAGAACTTTGCGGGATAAGAACCCGCAACCTCTGACTGTAGTCCGAAGCGCAAACTACTACACAAGACGGTCGTTAGTAAATATTTATGTTAAATTCCTAACAAATGATAAAACCATTGTATCAAACTAAAATATCTTTAGCAGTAAATCAAAAGGTACAGTAGCACCAAACCTAGTTAAGACACAAGTGATTGACCTGGATTCCATACCGACTACGGATGCGCTACCATTAGTGATCGAGATACTGGCAACAATGCCTCGTAGCAATCGAAAAGGCATGCCAATAACAACCTTATCCCATTGGCTCATGATCCGATAAAAACTGCTAGTCTTGTGGTTCAGGTGCATGCAAATGAGAACCTTCCTGCATTGGAATAATGGCGGTTGAATTGGCTTTGAGCACCACAGGTGTCTATCAATCATGAGATGATAAAGCACCTGTGAATGAGTTATGTTTTAATAGAGATGTACGTTGTTAGCAGAATAGTGTAAGATAGTGTATTGTTGTTGCAACTTTAACACCGTTTTAGGAAGTAGATTTGTATGTAGCCCAATTAAATAACCTTTTAACACATTGAGCGCCATGGTGGTCACCGGTGACCCCCAAACAATATAATTCTATTGTGTCTAGTTCCGTGGCAGTCAAAGGCTTAAGAAGTATATTTTGAGGCTTAATTTTCATTGTCTTCTTATTTCAAAATTCACTTTCAATTAATAATATCAGTTTCATGGAAAATGAACCTTAAACATAAATGTGTATGTAGCTCCTAATTAAAATTTATTATAAAATTGAATAAAAATAATGCTGTGGGTGCTGTCGTATCTTGTTATTTTTTTAAGTAAAATCGTTAGGTCTTATTAAAAAAATTCAATGATGATATTTTTTTCTAGAGTTTTATTTTAAGTTTTATAGTTATTTTGTGCTAAAGCAATGCAAGATTAAGCAAGCTCTAATGAGCTTTTAGGCCGAAAGCCGGCAGTTCAAATATCTCATATATTTTACCTACGGGAATGTAACTATATCTTTTTTCCCGACTACATCGAGACGAAAAAGGAGGGTATTGTTTTTTTAACTTTTTTCCTCATAATACGAGAGCGAGATAGTGTCGAACTTTCTTCGGGGTTAAACTAAACCGTTTCTAAGTCAACTAGGCTTTAAACAGTACAAGTAAAGATGCATCCCAATATAGAAGTCGAAAGTGCAAGTGCATCGTAGGCCTCAAACTGGCTGGGACCAACTAAAGGTCAAGGGCCAGTCTGGCTAGGGCTTCAAGCCTAATGTAGTAGCTATAAACACAAGTTTAGACTTGAAGGCATAGCTATACTGAGCTATGCAATCAATCTTGTACTCGGGCTTGATTGGAATTTACTGTTAGTAGGATTATTTGCAAGCTTACTCACGAGTTAAGCGTAGTTAGAGATTCTCCTACAGCAACGACGAAGGAATATAGGTGTAACATCCTATATTCCTTCGTTTTCTACCTATATTCTTCCTATACTCTAATAAAGTTTTTTTGTATTTTCCGGCTTTTGATGGCTAATGTACAGTGTGTATATTATTTTATACGGGATTTTTATGTAAATGGAAATTCGAGAAGGTTATTATGATTTTAAGATTGATTATAGTTTATATTGTATATTTATACCTAGTTTTAAGATTGCTTATATTGTTTATACCCTTTTATACCCTAACAGGGTCAATGTTTCTGTACTGATTATTGTACTATTTATTTATGCAAATAAATAAACTTAAACTGATGTATCTATTTCGAAAGTTGTTTCCGGATTGAACGATTTTGAAAATTCATTTACTAATAGTAGAATGCTTTGTTATCCTAAGTGATTTACTCGTCATCTATTTTTTTAATTGTTGTTTTTTACACCACGCGAAGCCGGGGTGGGTCACTAGATATATTCTCTATGGCACAGTAACAAAAAAAAACAATGACACGAAACTATTTTAACAGAAATCATACAAGCACAATATTTGCTAGCACAAGCTAGTATTTGATGATTGGATTTTTTTATTTAATTTTCAGCTGTAAATAATTACTGTCTTTATTCAATATTATAGGACAGTTTTCCAGTTCATAGACTTGTTATTTCATTTTGTTACTTAGTTTACAACGTAGTCTGTGGCATTTAGCTTCTTCATAAAGCATTTTTTGTAGTTTGATAAACCTGATTCTAATTAGTTCTTATCGGGCAATATAACAAAAATAAACTAAAGCAGGTACGGTTTAAAAAGGATAGGTAGCTGCAATTAATTACTTTTAATGTTTTTATATTTTAATTTTTTGGGTAAGGTCATGTTTTTAAAACACCAGTTTGGTAGACGGTTTAGCTCGTAAATTATAAAATTTGGTGTCTTTATGATCGTAGGTTTCTATACAAAAATTAAGTACGGCAGCATATCAAACAACCCTGATCTTCCGCAACCAATCTCAACCTAATGTTAATCACAAAGAGTTCAATATAATTTGAAATATTTTGTCATATGTACAGTGGGCCCCTGATCTGTCAAATTATGCAACAATATTTAAACCTTATGTTGATAACATAGAGTTCTATATCATTTGAGATATTCCGACAGATTTGGAAAGGTTGATGCGAGGCCCACTGTACGTCTTACAATTACTAGACTTAATTCACACAATCGTAACGACATAACTGCCGAACCTAATGTTAAATTCACATATCTAATGCAATTTTAATGTAACATCTGTATGGGAATATTTCGCAAAATCCTTTTAACTCTATGTGCATATTAGTATTCATGGGGCAAGATATTGGTGTGGAGATGATACGTAAAGTTCAAATGCATTGGACGGAAAATGCGCGCACGCAGTCTGCAGCCTTATTGCCCATGACATAAGTCTTCATTTACAGTTAGGGTTTTCTGATTTCCAATAAGATACAGAATGTTTTGATCTAATAGGTATAGAGCTAGGGTTTACATTAGCTTGATAAATAAATAAGGTTTCTAAGCAACTAATTCTGTGCTCAAACAAAAGATGCTAAAGTTCGATGCCATTAGTATTGACGTTCTAATATTTTGTGTGCATTCGAGATTCTATAGTCATTATTTGACAATATTGGATAATAAGTCACTCCATGATTTAAAATTAAATATTTATTTTTACCCCACCCTTGACTGGTAGAGAATACTTTAAGGCATTAATTAAGTCCACCATTTGTACAGTCAGCTGCACGTCAAGTTACCCATTTGAACTACGAAAACAGCTTTTATTGCGTAGGTAATAAAGGCGATCTCAAGGTCAAAGTGGTGTAGTCTGACGTGCGGCACAGTGTACTTCTTTGTTTGTGCAATAAAAAAATATATCATGTTTTCTAAACATGTAAATAGGTATTACAAATTACGTTGTACTTTTAACGCATTAAATAAAAATATGTCCTTTGTTAAATATCAAGTAAAAGACAATAGTTAATGTAACTTTACTCATCCAGAGACATTACTATAATATTTACGAAACAGATGTTTTTATTATTAACTAGCAGTTCCCCGCGACTTCGCCCGCGCCAAAAGTCGGATTTTCCATACAAATTTTCATCCCCCATTTCACCCCCCTGATGATTTTATATCGCGACAAAAAGTAGCCTATGTCCTTCCTAGTGTCTAAAACTATCTCTGTGCCAAATTTCATTTGATTCGGTCCAGTAGTTTCGGAGCCTATTGCAAATAAATAAACAAACAAACAAATCTTTCCTCTTTATAATATTATTAGTAATAAATATAAGTATTAAGTATAGAAAAATAGGCCATGGTTAAATTAATTTTAATATCATGTAAAAGTGAATGAAAAATGAAGTCTTTGAGGAGATCAGTGTTCTGTTCAAGCTGATGATAGCATATTAATTTTCAATCTTAATTACGAGATTTTTTTAAAAAAATACGATTGATCAGTTTTTGTGACCGAAATTAAATTTGATTTCGTAAAAACTTGCAAAGAAATTGCTTAAATTGTAAAAAATATTGTTTTTAGTCTTACTTATTAGTCTAAACCCACTGTGCGCAAGATGTCCGGATTACCTGATCTGGATTTGTTCAAGGCCTATTATCTGAGTTAAAAGCCCACTTGCGCCAGTCCAGATTAGCTTATCCGGACTGGCGCAAGTATACCCTCCGGATTGGCTAATCCATACTTGTGAAAGTGGGCTTTAAACTCAGATAATAGGCCTTGAACAAGTCCTGAATAGCTAATCCGAACGTGTGCAAATCGGCTTTAAAAATATTAATATTGATTTCAGTACATAATAATAATGTACTCCTACCAACGGCTTAACGTGCTTCCCGAGGCACGGGGGTGTTAACACCACCAACTTTCTTACTCCGGAGCTGTGTCTCAGTTATTTCAACAGAAAAACTAAACACTCTGCCCGACCCGGGATTCGATCCCGGGACCTTGTGGATAGTACCCAGCGTGCTGACCACTAGACCAACGAGACAGTCAATAATATCAGTATATAATACTAATGTTTATACATAGTTTTAATGATAATTCAGAGTAATACGATGTACTGCGCAAAGTCATCTGTTGACCCACAAGCTTAGTTCTCAGTTCGCTTCCCACGTGTTCGTTGATGTCTTTTTGATGCGCATACGCAGCGCCTTGTACTCGCTCGAGATACATTGCGTTTCGGTGTTTAGGCATAGAAGTTAGTTTTCTGTATTAATAATAACCTTGGTTTACGTAATTGTAAAAATTATTAGTTTTTTTTTTGTTTTTATTATTGTTGTTGTTATTTTTTGCCACATGCTTTTGTAACTTTATTCTTGTATACTCTTATTCTTATCTAAATTTAGTTTATAGAAATAAAAAAAAAGTTTTGGAAATTATGGAAAATTATTTTTAAGATACATTTTTTTTCAAACTAATTAACATTAACTTGTAAATATTATTATAATTGGAAAAAATAGTTTATATTTTTTTATTCCTCAAATATTATTTTTCAATATCAAATATATTAAAAATAATTTTCCACAATTACCAAAACGTCGCGAAAAACACGAAAAAACTCACCTTGCGCAAGAAAAATAAACACACGACACTAAGTCACACAGCACACGCGAGATAACGCGCGGTCAGAGTTCGCTCGCGGGCGCGACTCGGGCGCATCGAGAGTGAAAGCGCTTATATAGCCTCTGCTGCCTCTGCGCACGTCCCGAGATGACCCTTGGAATAATTGATTGAAAACTGAAAGCTGAAGATGAGTCAGTCAAGGTCGGGTGTAGATGTATTGCGTTTGGCGTCAACTTGCTCTGTACGGTCCTTAAGGGTGCTTGTGGCAGGTATCCATATGTGTGCATTGCGAACTTTAGCGTCAACTTGGTCTGTACGGTCCTTAAGGGTTTTAGTGGCGGGAGTCTATATGTGCAGGATAGGCTTCTCTATGGAGACAAGCTTTATAGATGAAAATATAGAAAAAAGCCTATCCAATCCAAAAGGGGATGATTTTAGTGCTCAATTACAACACATTTGTATGTGACACCTCCACGGTCTAGTAGGACTCTACGACTGGAGGTCCTAGGTTCAATCCCCGGCGGGAAGACAAGAAATAGTACAAGCAAACATAATTATTAAAAAAACAAAACACCCGACTGCAAAAAATATTATAATGTTCTTTTTACTGGCTTTCATTGGATACCCATATTGCTATGGGAAGGAAAAAATCATTTCCCCCTCCCCCCTTTGTTTCTATTTGCGGGCGCCATTTTTAAATGTATACAGTCACTACCACAATTTTGACAAATTCAACGACACCTCATATGCCAAAAACTGTCCCGCCGTTTGGCCTGTGCGGCGTGCCAAACAATTATACATACATACTCTCGAAAAACATAACCCTTCTTCCGCAGGCGGGTAATAACACCAATTTGTGGTGTTCCTAGTATGGTAAGACATTGTAGATGTGATTCGAGCTGCAATTATACAACCTGAAAAAGAAAAATAAAAATTGGTTTCTTTGCAAATTGTATACATTACACAGCTTTTAGCAATGAATTGATAGCTTACAATATAATTAAAAATTATGATTTCATATCCCAATTTTTATTGCGATTGCGCGTTTCTTCTTGACGTGTGGATTAACACATTAACCACCCAACCCTTAGATCAGATTTTATGAGCCTCCTTAGGTGTCCGACATGACTAGATCGGACCAAACGGGTTAACGTGCTCATCGAATTTTACTATCTGGTAATCAGCAGGTTAAGCTCCAAACTTGAAAGCTATTGCCGCAACATCGTGCACCTATTCGCCGGTCTATATATCAACAGATTTCGAACGAGCTTTTTGAACGAATTGCTTTGCAAAAAAAACTGAAAATAATGCGCGCTTGTTTGATAAATTCCTAATTAAACACAAGTAAAAAAATAGAAATCAATTTTACTTATTACTAAGAACTATAAAAATATCAATAAAACATTTGAACAAAGACTCTTTACTAAAAACAGGTGATTAAGGAAGTCAAAAAAGTAAGATATTACATCCCACAGCTGGACAAAGGCGTCACCTCAGCTATAAGAAGGCATGAGCCATGCTTCACCTAGCGGGCTCAGTGCGGATCGATAGAGTAGTGGTTGTAAGTAAGACAAGTGGCCAACCTTACTTTTGGATGTTATCAAACCGCCCTAACAGCCTCTGACCAAGCTTAACGACTATATTGATCAGCTAGGACCAACTGTTTAACGTGCCCTCCAAAGCATAGAGTGCTTATGACGTCATATATATATAATGATCGGAATGGGCACCCATCAAATCACGACCGCACTGATTGCTTAACTTTGGAATCAATACTAAAACGCTGCGGCCACTACGCCACAAGAACAAGGAAGTAAAAATCAAAAGCTAATTCTGATAGACTCTTCCGAAGTCATTAATCACAATTAGGTACTTAATAATGTATTTCTTCATATCGCAACACACGTCACAATTATTTTGAATCCTCGTTAAAATGATTACTGTCTCCAGTCGAAATAATGAGTGGTACATTTCTGAAATTTCTCAATGCGCAAAAACATTTGTTTGCGTCGGCCTGTCTTAAATATCTTAATTATGACTACAAGAAAATAATTACGCAACAAAGCTTACAAAGTTCGCTGGCGGCACCTTAACTGCGAGTTTGTATTAATTAGAGACACGTGTAATTTAATTAACATGTAATCAAGTTTTTGTTATAACAGTTATGAAAAGAACATGGAACGCATTTGCAATGGCAAATGATAAATAGGATTAACTTTTCGTAAGTTATATGTATACAGGTAAAGCTCAAAATAAGCTTTTTTGGTGTAAAGCTAAATATTATTCTTGTATCATCCTACGGATTTATTTGAATTCTAATTTCACTTTAGACATAATGTAACTTATTTTTTTCCGACTAAAAGGAAAGGCAATGGTTTGTATAAACATGTTTTGCACATATTTGAAACATATTTAGTTAGCAGCGTGTGTTTTTTCAATAAATAAAAACCGGCCAAGTGCGAACTTAAAACATTAGATAGTATAGGCAACAAAAGTATATATTTTTATTTTATTTATAATTTCAAAAGTATTCATCACAGCATACCCGAAAGAATTTTAAATAAGAGTTTCCGCGTCTGTTTCTTTATGTGAGTAATTTGAAGCTTATAGGTCCAAGACTTTAGAAATTACAGGGGGGACACACACCGTGTAAACGACTTTGGCGGGCTATATCGCGCAAATGGTAACGCTGATTAAAAAGTGTTGTATGGAAACCCTACCTTATTTTCATAGTCCTTTTCAACGATACCCCACACAAGGGGGTGCACTCAAAAAACTAATTCAACCCCCCCCCCCCCCCCCCTTTACATGCATGGGGAGGTACCCTTAAAAAGTGGTAATTTTTTTTTGTGACTGAACGATCTTATAAGGGTTCCTTGTCGGACTACGGAACCCTAAAAACCTACTTTTATAACAAAATATCGTTGAAGATGGATAAAGCAAACTTATATAAAACTGTAACTTGCTTCATGAATCCAATCCAATCCCTGCCGTGCGTAACTATCGATATCCAATAATCGATGATTGCTCGCATGAACTGGTAATGTAAATCGGTTGCTATGATTTATCATCTCGCCAGTTGACATATTAACTATTGTACGTCAGGTTTGGGTAACAATTCCGAAGACAATGGGCGAAATGATGTCAGTGTGGCCATAGGAAGCGGTTTCGTTGCGGTAACACTGTTTTGTTTTTAGAGTTCTGTACCCAAAGGGTAAAATCGGGAACCTGTTATTAAGCCTCCGCTGTCTGTCTGTCTGCCTGTCTGACAGCCTGTCTGGCTGTCACCAGGCTGTATCTCATGAACCGTGATAGCTAGACAGTTAATTTTTTTACAGATGATGTATTTCTGTTGCCGCTATAACAAAAAACAGAAAATAATAAATATTTATGGTAAGATAAGCAAAAAAAATAATGTTAGTTGTATGGGTCCCATACAACAAACATTATTTTTTGCCATTTTTTGTTCGATATAAATAATAGTAACAGATAGACGCTAGAAATGTTCACAGAATAATAGACGTATATTCATTTAAAATAAGTTATTAAATTAAAATAATAATAATATTTAAGGGGGCTCCCATATAAAATTGATTTTTTTCGTATTTTAATGGTACGGAACCCTTCGTGCGCGAGTCCAACTCGCACTTGGCCGGTTTTTGTTGTTTAATAAAGATCCCAGCGGGTAGCCGTGCATTGATAATACTGCAATGTGTTGAGTAATTTGAGGAATCTTTCATGATCTTTTAGTTTAGATGTCTTTAGACATTGTTGCTTGTCAATTGAGAGTTTTGCGTACTGACAAGCGCGTAGCCTGAATTCATTAAGAAAAATCATACAGTAGCGCATTACTATAGGGCGTATTGGGATAACCATGCGAGAGTATCTTGGCAAAGGTTAAAAATCAATCTTTTAATAAATAAATCCCAATATATTCTGGATCAACGATAGAGTGATGGTTATTAGCGCGCGAAAATTGATTGCCTCAAGTTAAGCAATTTGCTCAATTTTGCATTTAAATTTCGTACACATAAGACATTTGACAAAGTAGGAGCATCCGCGCAGTAGGAGATGACAGGTCTCCTTCTTTTTTAAATACAATGTCAGTGTTTTAAATACATCAGTCTGATCCTAGTCTATATTCGCAGTTTCTGTGTATTGTAAGAATAATTTAATTCAATAACTCTCTGGCCGTAACTTTGCACGCAAGATTTTAAAAAAAGTTAGTGCTAAAGTATAAGAAACTACAAGGTCGAGACGTTTTTAAAGGTAAGGCTAAATACTCTTGGGCACTTATACCCCTGTAAGTAAATTTTATAAGTAGTAACATTTGCCTATTTTTATAGAGACGAACGTTCATTTATAGTTGCCTAAACTTTATATTTAGAAGGTACTGACTGAGGGATAATATTCTTTGAAGCATCGGTTTCCAGCGCGGTATTGCTGCCAGCATCCTAGGAACCTTACCACAAGGACCTTTTTTATAATTTTTGTTTTTCTATTGTATTACATAATTTTTATTAATAAGTTGTTCATAAAAAGCGAAATTCATTTTTGTTAGGTAGAGTTCTAAATTAATAAATAGAGTACGTAATTTGTACTGGTGCCTATAGTTATATGTTGACTGTAGTTTTAGATTAATGTTTGAATTCTTCCGCCAATTTTTGCATCTTTTCCCTAGCTACGAGTATGTTTTTCCCTTCAGGGGATCCAAACTGTAGTCGAAGTCAAAATCTGTTCATTGTTTTAACAAAATCAAAAATGTAGATAAGTACATAAATATTTTGAGATTCCCCACGGTTGGCGTCAAAACCTGCTGTATTAATTTTGATGCTCATATCACATAGACATGTGTCATACAGTGAAGAGATGACAACACGCGCAAAAGCATTTCCGGAGCAGGCGCACCCTCTTAATCCGATGGCCTAGTTCCTGCCATGCTGAATACCCTGCCTTGCTACTACCATACTAAGTATGAGCATGGGTAAGAATTAACCACAGTGTCTTATGGCAATTCGGTATGTACAGTCATATATAACCTATGCTAATTCCAAAACCATTTAGAGATTTTCACTCTTAAATACTATTTCGCTATTTAAGTTACTCGGAAATAAATGATGGGGTTTATTTTTTACCAAAATGCAAACAATTATTTGATATTCATTCGACCTCTAAACAGGCGAAAACAACCGAGTGTCATCAAATCCGTCATTTAACCTATATTATAATCTGTGACTAAACTACGCATGCTGTGTTTCCGGTATGTGTGTATGACTTGTCAAATCCCGGAATGTCAAACGTGATTGGTTGTCATGAATGAGTGCTCGCAAGTTAGTTGTGATTCTGAACATGGCAAAGACACCTGTACTTATACAGCCATACCAGAACAAAAAAAAAAGAAAATTAAAAACTTAAAAAATACTGCACATAAAACAATTTCATTCTATTTAATTTCTTAAAGCACTAAGGCTAAACTTTCGGAAAAAATATAAAATAAATACCCTTAAAACCAATTCACAAACCAAATTTCAGTTTAGTACGGGGATACCATCTGCGATTCAGTTTTGGGAATTTGTCATTGTTTTTTTTATTTATGTAAAGCGAATGTTGCTAACATAAGCCTCTTTTTAATTTATTTATTTCAAAGTACATAACGGAGATTAATATAATTTTATTAGTAGCTGTGCACTAACTCATATTAGTACTTAAATATACTTACCCCCTTATTACAAAAACTTTACCCTGGTTTAAACCAGGACTTAGTACCTATTAGCTAACCAATCAGCAAAGTATTTCTCTATTAGGTCATATCAAGAATGTGTCATTATTTTCTAATTTGTCTGCAATTTAATCGATGTATTAAACGAAGACTTTTTGATTTCGTTACGTTCTCTTGTCACTTCCTTTAAAAGTATCAATGTAGGTAGTAAATAATTTAATCATAAAAATATTATTTTATTTCGTCAACAGTTAAATTGACTTTGAAGTAGAAATGTGCTTTAATCTATTATATTCACTTTTAAGATTTTGTGGTATTATATTAATATTATTAATTATTATTGCGATGATAGTGCACAATAAACTATGCTTAAGAATTATTTGTACAACACTAGATATTATTTGTATTTTTTAAAAATATGAAAAATCTATCATAGGTTTTCTATTGTGTACACCGATGCAGACAATAATTCACCATGTTGACCAATTTGACCATATCAAAACGATTGTTACACTAAATCTTCATCAAGGAAACTTGTTTTTATTTCCTTGCCTTTTCTGAAAGTGCGATTTACATACTTCGATATTTATGTTATGAAGTAACCCACTGCATATTATGATAAGTAAATGTTTTTCAATCTTTTAGAATACTTAGGCCCACTTTTTACCTGGTTTAGCTCATCCGGACTTGCGCAAATGGGCTTATAACTCAGATCATAGGCCTTACGCTAGTCCGTATTAGGTAATCTGGACTGGCGCTAATTGACCTTCCCGATTACCTAACCCAGACTTAGGCGAGTGGGCTTTCAACTCAGATTAGTCAGATAGCTAATCCGGACTTGCGCAAGTGGGCCTTATTCTTATGTTTCTTAGTGTAATTAGACCTTGCTTTGACTTACTTTCAATCAGCGAGTGAAAACTGATGACCATAAAGATCCAGTAATCGTACTCAATATAAATTGCCTTTAAAATAAATATTTTATAACCGCCTCATGTAAACCTTACATCAAGAATGGTGCGGATTCAAATTTGCACCTTGCATTGCGGCTAACCGCACGTTAGGTTGCATTTAGCCGTATATTGGGCGTGAATGCCAGACGCGTTCTCTAGCGATAAATTACATTGATCGAAGAGAGTACGCTTTTTAGTCACTTGGTAATGGGGTTTAGTCTAAACGGTGAAACTTATACAGGGCTACTTTTTAGTTATGAGCTTTTAAAATTGATCTAGGGAATAAATAATAATATACATAAACAACTTATCTCAATTATTTTTTTTAATGATACTTTTTATGATACTTTAAAATAACCGAAAATAAAGGAAATAGAGAAATGCAACTTTCGCCAAAACTACTGATATTTGTATTGCACTTTTCAGCTGATCATTACGCAGATATCGTACGTGCGTATTTTTCTAAGAATGAATTAAAAAATACACGCGTCCGACTTTTAAACAGCGGATAGGAATAATTAACTTTGCATAAATCGATTATGTTTCCGATTCTGAGTCGCTTCTGAAAAGGCAACTTTTTGCAAAGTCACCCTGTATAAATGTATTATTTAGTTTTTTACTTTATAAGAAAGCAAAGACGTAGATAGGAGTTGCCAATGGACTTTTCATTAGGTATATCACTTACTATTTGCGTTTTTAACTGTCTTGAAAATAAGAGGAGTTCATGTAAGTTTTTTTTATAATGTTTAGTACTAATGCCGTAAGTAAATATTAATATTTGATAACTAACTTAATTACTTGATTAACTACCGAACTTTTATCGGCTATCAAACACGCCTTATATTTGGCCTTTGTAGAACCTTTAGGTCGGACGGCCGCCGGCGGTCTCCACTACCATTTAATTTTCTGTTGTGTCTGGAAACATGATCTCTGAAGTATTAAAAGATTGTTACATAACAAACTTGTAGGTAGCCATACAATCTATAGAGTTTAAAGAATTGTGAACTGAATAGTAGTCAAAATGTTTAAAGCGTAATTTCATTTTACTAAAATTCACTATTTGTTTCTTACGTTTACGCGAATTGTTGAACTCATTAAAACACAGTTTTACGGATTACTTCGTGATTTATTTGCATTTTATTTTAAACCTGACGTTTCGAACACTTTACAGCGATCGTGGTCACAGGGAGTCTCCCTGTGACCACGATCGCTGTAAAGTGTAAAATTGTGTTTTAATAAAATTCACTACTCAATCATGCCATTTTACTGACACTGTTTAGCAGAATGAGGGCTCGCACAATATCATCAAGTACCTACTATGTTACAAAAGTATAGTTTCCTCTAAAAACAATGTTAAATTAATGTATTCAGGTAGAGGCGCAAATTTAAATAACATGTCTTTTGCCTCAATTTTCGCTAGTTATGTCATGCAACGAATAATGTTCTCGCGTAGGTTACTCAAAGTCTTCACCATAAAAATAGACACAATTGCTTTATATTTAAGAGGTACATGAGAAAAAGGTACTTTTTGTAGCTCAATGGCAGCAGCACGTTAGTAGTAATTACCAAAGTTATGTAACCCACGCGGCAGTTTTGATTGGATGGTTGATCATTTTGTTTTTATTTAGTGTTATTCAAAACCAATTGTACGTTTTGGAAAGCAAATCATAACTTTCTTTCAGCTTCTAACGATGAAGGCCCTACTATTTTTCAATCAGCTCATTCCCAAGTGAGATAAGCTCTGGAAAAACCACCTCTATCGTTAATGATATAGAAAAGTTCTAGGAAACAAATACCTTCATAAACTTTGCTTCGCATTAACTACTACACTCGCAACATATCAAGATCAGTATACTAGCTAACCTACAACAAAACAGGTTATTTATTACTGAAACCAATCGAGTCCCAATATCACTTAACTAAGGTAAAGTGGCATTATATTACCTCTAAATTTACGATTGAAAATTAATAAAAATAAAACGTGAAATTAAAGAATCGTCGAACCCTTGCATTCTCATTTAAATTCAAAAAATATCATTATGGACATTTCAGGTTCCAAATAAAACATAAGCTTACAACGTTCGGTGCTTTACCAGAATATCACAACCAAAAGCCTAGCAACAATGAAAAACGAATTAATTAAAACCTGTCTTGATCAGAGTCAGAAGGAACTGCCTAATAATTTATATAGTTGTTATGTCACTAGTGTCGAAAGAATGTCTAATGATGTCCTACCTACACAGAAGGACTGAGTGACCTCGACTGAGTTAACCTTTTGCCTATATGACCATTTTTGGCAATTAATAGATGTTGATCAGAAATACGACGGTTCGATTTACACGTATAATGATTTTTATGAGCCAGTCATAAAGTTCGGTTTGAATGGCCGCAAATCAGTCATGTCGGTTAAAAAGGAATCGAGTCGTGTAGCAAGTATGATAGGTATTAGGAATTTATTCAAAATTTCTGTAACGAGTTACAACATCGTTTTTGGAAAAAAAATTTTTTAAGGTGTACTACTTTAAGAGATTGTCACTTTGTTTTACTCGTATAACCAACCATATCAAAATATTTCTAGGACCCGTGTGCGGTAAACGTTAATTGTGGGTTATTTTTACAGAATTCTCATACAAAAAATGACAAATATTGCTAAACAGCTGATTAAAAGTAATATGGTGTTGTTGGCTAAGTAAGTCAAGTTTCTTCGCCCAAAAATTAAAATTTCTGTTATTAGATATTGACTTTTTAAGCTACCAAAATCCTTTTTTGCACTTGACTAAGATCAAAAGAAAAATTAAGAGATAAGAAACAAAAAATATTTGTAGTAGTCTTCCGTTAACTCATCCGTTTGACTTCTAATAAAAAGATTACTCATACGCCTTTTATTGAACACAAACATGAAAGTATCATTTACAAACTAAGTATTTACAGGCTCTCCTACTCATTATTATTTATTACTATTGATTGCTCAAACCTAATACCATCATTACATGTTAATCCAGTCACGATACAAAACGACTGATTTCGTATAGCACTACGACACAGTAAACAGGCGAATTCGAATACTGTTAACACGTCTCACAATACATTAACACAATCTTTGCGAAACCCAATTTTATTTTATGTAGAGTCCACTGCAGGTCATAGGTCAACAATTATATGTTAGTCAATAGGTATACCTAAATGTAATGTGCGCAAATTGATGTTTCAAAGCAGTTTCTATTATCGACTAGACTATGTCTGTAACATATTGTTTGGTGCGTGTAGTTATTAAAATTAAAGTTAATATGCCAGGCACGTTGGCTTGCAAAGTAGAATACAATATTATCAGTACTTCAAAATACCTGCCAAGTGCAAGTCAGGCTCCATACCATTATGATTGATGTCCTCCTAGCCGAATTTCGGCTACAGCGGCCAGTCTCAACAGAGATTAGCCAACTGCGCAGGAGATATTATAGTGCACAAGTGTGTGCGCAATACACAGGTGCACTCTCTGTTCCTTCACTCTCATAGTTCGGTGAGACGGCAGTCCGACATGACCGTAGCGAGGTCAGGCGCAGAACAAACGGTTTAACGTGTTTTTCGAGGCACGGGGGTGTTAACACCACCAACTTCCTCACTCCGGAGCTGTGTCTAAGTAATTTCAAGACAAAAAACCCAAACACTCTCGGCCCGACCTGGGATTCGAACCCGGGACCTCGTAGATAGTACCCAGCGTGCTGACCACTAGACCAACGAGGCAGTCATACCATTATAGCTATACATCATTAGACACTATCTTTAATAACACGTTTGTATGGGAGCCTCCTTAAATATTTATTTAATTTATTGTTATGGCGGCAACAGAAATACATCATCTGTAAACATTTCAACTGTCTAGCTATCACGGTTCTTGAGATACAGCCTGGTGGTAGACAGCGGAGTATTAGTAATAGGGTCCCGTTTTTACCATTTGGGTACGCAACTCTGTAAAGGGACTGAAACACTAATTTAATATAGAAAATACCCCTTGCATCTTGCGTTATTTATAACCAGTTTTAGTCTATATTCGAACAGAGAATACACCTCACATTTTCTGAGCTAGCTCTAGTCTATCAAGTCTTATTTTACCATATTTTGATTTTTATTACTGAAAATTTGGGTCAAGTACAAACCAGCTCGACCAGTGATTGGTCTATTGTGGCAGCCCTTTTGATTATAGCTCACTATTTATGCCCGTCGAATCCAGGAATCGCCAGATTTTCGGGGAGTGAGTTCTGCTATCTCATCCGGGGGCATTATATGCTGCCCTAAATGGATACTTCTTTTTTTTCTCATGCACAAGCAGAGTATGTGCATAGCCGTTTCTTCTATATAATATTGTGATTAATTAAGGTCAAAAACCCTAAACGAAAACTTTGATGCAACCATCGCATCAAAACATAGAAGTTCTATTTCTAGTTGTATTTATGTGTTAATTCCTAAAATAGACCACAGCTGTTTTGTTTACGTTTCCATAATTGTGTATGCACTCGTAACTACTCAAATATTTACTAAGAATCTTTGGTATGTATGGGTAATACGAGTATTTATCCGCAATTCACATCAAATGGACCGATGATCAATAGCTATGCAAACTTATGATCTAGTAAGTAGCACGAATCACTTTAGAATAATATTATGCTTCACTGCTGCAGGATAAGCATTATGATAATCCAAATTCATCCTATGCGAATGTTTATTTTTGAGGTTATACAAGGTTACTTACTTTTCAATCAGTCGCCAAATTTTAAAATAAGATCTAGGGAACAGTATAAAAAAACGACTCTTCGCATCGTTATTATTTTTATTCATTGTATTTTTCAAATCGTCATCTTTAAAATACCCGAAAATAAAGTAAATGTAGAAAAGAGGCAACATTCGCGCGCCATAATGACTATTAATCTATTTTAATCTATTGCACTTTTCAGTTGATCGTTACTCAGATATTGTGCGTTAGTATTTTTATACGAATGAGTGGTATTCAACATTTGCTTTTTCACAACAAAATAATAATACAAAATTAGCTATCATTGATTGTTGTTTTAACTTAAACTCTATTAGCCCTGACCATAACTTGACAAGTTTGGTGTATCTCAGATTTTGTTGTTAGAAAGGATATTTAGAGGTTAAATGACAAAGAAAATCTAAAAAATATTTAGATGATAAAGTTAGGTACCAAGTTTGTTTGAAAAACCGGATTTCTAGCCGGATAAAATCGCGGGAAACAGCTAGAACTAAGGTAATAAATAATACAATTTACTTATTAAAATGTAGTTGTAGATCTAGCATTGATTATTTTGACAATTAATATTTACAAGATTATTCTATTTATTAAATTACATAAAATAATCAGTTAACTAAATATGTACACTTAAAAAAAAACTTTAAAATCTACTTATTCAAAAATGTAACCGTGTCCATGAGGCAAGGAAGCGAGAATGCTGGCTGCGTTTCCGCGTTGGATAGCCATACTTAGCCTCTGAGCGAGAAACGAGCCAGCTTTTTTGTTTTCCAGAATTGTATTTAATTTAGGGGCTATTTTTCTAAAATGTAATTTGGCGTTAGGTCCCCACGGTCCAAAAGTTTCAACGCCAAACGGTGCAAACACATAATCACCTGCAAGAGACTCGTATTTGCGCCGCTTGGCGTTTTCTGCCGACTCAGCGGCAGACCCAGCTTTAAAAGCTGATTCCCTGAGATCAGAAGGGGCCAAAGTATCAACACAAGTTGCGTCCCATACCAAGGCCCGTCCCCGCTCCCAGGGAATGAGCGTGAGGCCATCAGGTCTCTTGCCATCATCACGGACCAATCCACGAGGTTCTAATGTGGAAGGAACGTTAATGCTGGCAAGAGCTCTTCTGACGGCGTCATTAAGTGCAGCGTGGCGGGCGAGACGCCCCGCACTTTGCTGGCAACAAAGACTATGAAGACCTAATTTGTCGACCTCCTTGCCACAGGGACACGTAAATGGTTCACAAACCGGGGCCCCGATTCGCAAACCCACACACACCCGGAATGTCTCGCTGTCAAAAAATGTACCTATATTTTTAGATGGGAGGGCGTGAAGCCAGTGGCCTGATTCCTTACAGGAAACTGCCAAGAGCCTTGCACGATGACAATCACTGACTGAATTTTGAAGCAGGGTATTTAAAGTCTCTCTTGCTAGAGGGACATCCCAGAGTTTTTGGTTGTGTGTTTCCTTTGGGATGTCTTCACTAGTACAGAGACTTTTCCAACATTCCTCCGCCTCTCTCAACTCAGTTAGCTGGCGAGAGTGTTTAAAGATTTTGTCTACAAGACCAGCAGTGCTATGAAGAGAGGAGAGAAAAGCGGGGAGGGCAATACTAGAAATTTTGCGAACGCCGATACCACCAAACCGAATAGGAAGCGTTGCTTGTAACCAAGAGTCGTTTTTTAGCTGCAAATTCAGAATTTTTTCAAGATATGTTCTAAGAGTGGTATCAATAAGTTCTACAAGATGTAGTTTTTTCCAGATTGGACTTGCGCGAAGGTAATTTGTAAATTTTGGAACGAAAAGGCAGGATTTTAGAATGGTGTAGGCAATATGAGAGTTAAGATGTTCCAATCTGGGGGCTAACAGGGTGAAATGATTCAATTTTTTGTCGAGAAAAGGTTGGATGCTGGCATCTAGAAGAGGAGCTCCTAAAAGGCAAAGTGATTCAGAATTTAGAATTTTGATGTTAGAAGCAAGGACGTTAAATCTTTCAATTATATTTTGACGGGATTCCGCAGAAACATGGTCATTAATATAAAGTTCACACTTTGAAAGATTGAGCTCCAAACCTATTTTTTTAAATTCTTGAATTATCCGAACGAGGTCTTGATACACAATATCAGCTTTGCCTCCGAGAGACCCATCATCAAGATACCAGACGTTAAATTTTGAATCTAAAGACGAAATGATGGGGTGAATGCCTAAACTAAAAAGTGCAGGACCTAATGTGTCACCTTGCTAAACGCCGACGGCAGAATCAATGCAATGGTCAAGATATAATAATTTGGATGGGCAATTGTAGCATTGGAACACAAAAGGATAAATTTGGGAGGTATGGGTATGAACTTCATTCAGCAAGGCGGATCTATCAATAGAGTTAAAAGCATTACTCACGTCAACTTTCAGAAATACCTCCGATTCGTTACGGACGAGAAAATTTCGGGCTGCATGAACTGCAGCTTCGCAGCCTCCTCTACTGCCAAAGCCAAGTTGTATGGGCTGAAAAATGTCCTTGAGCGGAGAAAAAATATTACGGCAAGCTAATTTCGCCGCTAGGCGTCGAAACGTAGAGCCAATTGCGATTGGGCGGACACCGCCATCTTTTTTTACAAAATCACAAAGTCTTGCGCTATATAATAGTGGAAGAAAGCTATCAAGGACTTTACCTGACAGCAGGAGGTTGCAAAGCTTCGTGATGTTGGAAAGTAAGGTCTGCCGGCGTCAGCGGCGGATGCACTAACCAAATCCTTAAGATGTTGAGGAGTGATGCCGTCGATGCCCCCGGCAGAACCAGACGGGAAAGACATAATAATTGATTGACAGGCATTGATTTAATAAAACGAATCCGTCCATCAATCAACACCTTTAGATTGTAATTTATTGAATCACGCGCATAACCGGAAATCGAATCACGATGTGATCGTGCCGATGTCTTACTAAAAATAGCACTACTATAAACAATAATTAAATTAAATTATTTTCAAAACAACATTGGGATTACTTTTAAGAAATAGGGTCATGGTATGGGTGAACATGAGGCCTAGTCTCATAATTCTGGATAACTTCCTGATAGATTTTCTCGAGGATACATTGTAATTTTGTTTTTATTTATATGGAATTCTACCCTTAAATGATGCACTGCTGTGACCATTGGGATGGATGTGCCAAATACTAACCAATGCACCCAGCATTAGACTCAATAGAAAAAATAGAAATAAAAATTATATGAGATACTGAACTTCGTGAAACTAAGCTGCAAAGCCTTGAACAGAGGTGTAATGTAGCGTGCCTTTCTGTATTTTCAGGGACTGTGCGAAGGATTTGCACGAATTAAATTGATTCCACCGGTCCTTTACCATCGGAGCACACAACGTAGGTGGCACCACCCTTATATAGTTGACAGAATACTTTCGCAATTCCAAACATTTGGACTCTACGTTCTTCTTGCGTACGGTAGGCAGAGAGTGGAATTCATTGCCAGCTTAAGTATTCTTTAAACACTATGATCTGGATTTTCAAGAAAAGTAAATGAATACGCTGTTACTAGTCAAATATGACCCGTCCTTGGCCGCAACGTCGCTTACGACCAGTAAGATTGTGGTCAAATGACTGTTAAACAAGTTAAGCTATCAATCAGAATTTAACTGGGAACTGGTAAACCAACTTATCAGAGAAATATATTTAACTTTAGTGAAAAAAAGAACAAACTGAAAAGAAATACCGAATAATAAATACAGTTTTCCTAATGTGTGCTGCAGGCCTACCACTTTTTTTTTAACGCGAGGAAATGCTTTTACGCATTTCTCTGACCGCGGGGGAGCGGCTAGGGGGTATGTGGGACTCAGGTCCCTGAAGGGGAACCACTACCCACTAAAACCTCACGATTGCCCTCCGGTGACATTGAGTGGAGCGGAACCTACGGGTCACTTCGGAGGCCTTGGCCAAAGACTTACTCCGCATGGTTCCACTTCGGCTGCGGCTCGCTTTTACAGCAAGCCGCCCGGTCTCGGGAGGCAGGCCTACCACCTAACTCAACTGCTTCGAAAGTGCTATCGGGAAAGCTATCAAAATTATTTGAAAATTTTAAATCATACGTCAGTAATAATAAATAAATAATAAATTGTTTCAACATACACACCAATTACCTAGCCCCAAACTAAGCGTGAGCTTGTGCTATTGTGACTAGGATAACGGATAGACATACTTATATACATTTATAAACATCCATGACTTAGGTATAAATGCTCGTGCTCATCACACAAACATTTCCCCTTGCCAGTAATGCAATCGTACTAGTATAGGCTTAGGAAAATAAAACAAAATTCCTACGGATTTTTATATGGGATGAAAACGGATGTAGGCATACAATTAAGTGATCAAACTAAAATAATATAATCCTCTGGCATTGTTTACATAAGCGCATTCAAACGTCATGACCCTACGAATAAGTAGCCAACGAGCTGAGTAGAAAAACCAAAAATCACAAGATTCCCATCATTGATAGCTCATTCATATTTCCCATTAGTGATGCCACTGGACAGCCCAGTATCGATAGTATGGCAATAGGAAATATCGATATTGATTTATTTTGTCGATAGCGCAAATTTCGCAATACTATTAATATAGCATATATATAGGCAGGAGATAATATAATAGAGATACATGTGTGTGCAATAAACGTAGACAGTGAAAATCTACAATTAATAGTGAATCTCGCACCTTAGTAACACTAATACGTGATTCCAATGTGTCCTGCCTAAATTAAATTTACCTACATTCTCTTCTCTGCTAAAAAAATAAAAAGAAATACATAGAGACTACAATAATTCAGAAAAGTCAAATCACGTGATGCGATTCATATGTATATACATTTTATTTTACAAGTTTGTTTTTGTCTTACTTCAGTTGTCATCTAATGACATCTCTAGTAAATTTTCTATGGATTCTGTAATTTCCTTAGCAACAGAACTGACTGCTGATATTCTGGCGTTTCTAAATTATAATTCTTGTCTCTTTTTGGTTGTTGGGCAGATAAAAGAGACGCTGTACTAAAATTTTATCTAAGACAGGGCACGGAATCGAGCCAAACATTGCCAGTCAACAATAGCAATACTACTGTCATACTTGCGCAGTTGAGATCGATAAAGATAATGTACATATTTATCCACAGTGATTGTGTCATTCAAATATTGAATATGCGGTCGATTGATCGCAGCGATATAAATTTCGAAAGTCCTATGTTATAAATAAGTTTTCTTAGCCGGTAAATAATATATCGTCCTTATTGACTTACATTCGGAAATGTCAAGTTATGTACTCTATTATTGGATTGCTGTTTAATTTAGAGCTTTTAGTATTAGCATTATAAGACAGCATTCTGTTTGTGTAATTCTGCAAATAAATACTTTGTTGTGTACACAACAATATAGAAAAAATAACAGTACAGCAATTTACACCGCAAATTTTACAATGTATCCCTATAAGCGATCTCTTCCAGACAACCTTTAAATACAGGAATATACTCATTCACAGGGGGAGTTTGGTGCAAAAGTCGTAAAGTAAAGTAAAAAATAAGTAAAGTATAAACAAATAAATAGTGATATATTAATCAAAGAATACAAAAAATAAATACATTATAAATATACCTACATACTCATAACTATCTACTATCGATAGTCGAGTTATAGGGTGTAACATTACTATTCCCCAAGATAGTATTAGAACAATAAAATTACCGGCGCAGACGCAGCGTTGGGCAACAGAGATATCATCGGCACCGTCAATGCGTTTTCTATTAGCAGCCCGCCGCTAAAGAGTCGATGTCTACACAATGAGAACTCACCTGTCTAGTGTTCTGAAATTGTTTATATGTACTGAGATATGCTAAATAGAACTATTCTCTACAAAAAAATACTTCTTCTTCGTGTCGACACTGGCGTTTTTTTTTTGAGGAACAATACTCTTTTTTTTTTTAATTTAATAGGCAGACATTTGGCCGCAATCTCACCTGGTGGTAAGCGACGATGCGGCCGACGATGGGACATGTCTGTCTAGAAGCAGCCTATTCAGCGACTAACAAAGCATTATCAGTAGCGTTGTACAGGTCCTCACGTGTGCAGCTGTAGGGGCACGTAGGGCATGACAGTAGGTGTGCCATTGTCTGGGGAGAGACACCACACATACCTACATTCGCTTTCCGCAGCGTAACCCCAACGGTGCATGTTCTCCTTGCTTCGGCCGACTTGTGTCCGAAGTCTATTTAAAGACTTTCAAGTTTGCCAAGGTAGATCATGCCCAGGGGGGAAAAAATACTTACATCTGTATTTAAACCACTAGATAAGTCTCTACAAAATATACGATAACTAAAACGCTAACGCGTTGATGTCTTTTCGATGTAAGGATATGGTTTTGAATATTTTGTGTAAAAGTTTACTGTTCTATAATTAAGAACTACCTACATAAACTTAAATTTTGCGCTAATTCACTCACTTAGAAGACTTTACTATAAGCCTCGGTATCACACAGGTGCAATTAAATAAAAAAAAACATAAAAAATAAATAAAACCTATGTAGCCGTCACTTCGCCGCTTTTTAAAGATAAAAGAATTTTCAAGTCAGTTCAGTACTTCCAACAAAAAAAACTTCCAAACTTTACTTCTTTATTATATTGATATTAGAGCATAGATTGAGGCAGTATGAATGGGGATCGGTTCTTATACTACACTGGCATACGATAAGCCAAAATATGTGACATTTAGAAGACCACTTATTACAGAATGCTATTGTCTCATCGCTGACCGACATAATAATAATTCAGATTACATAATATTAATAAATTCAACGATGACAGCTTTGATTGATGCTGCCTTTGATAAAAGTAATAGGTCATTTTAGTATTAAACTAGAATTTTGGAAACGAGCTACTATTTTTAAAGAATAGCAATAACATGGAACGAACCTTAAACCTGTTTCATTTAAAATTAATAACAGTACAGTCGGCAGCACGTCACGTTACTCATGTGAACTATGAAAAGAGCTTTTGGTACGTAGGGAATAGAGGCGGTCTTAAGGTCAAAGTGGCGTAGTCTCGTGCGGCCGTGTGTATGAAACCTATGAAAGTTTGCCTAAAAACATGTTTTTGAATGAATAACTTTATTCTAAAAAGTGAAAGTTAAGTTTACATTATTTCTTTTCAGGGGATTACAACATGCTGCTGCAGACGACTTATTGAATTGAATTGATTTATTTCAGAAACAGTTTCCATACATTCTTAACCTAATACTAACTATAGAGAGACAATATAAAAATAAAATACTTAAACTACTGAAACAGTCCGATCCAATCCCAACTTCAAGCTCTAATAGAACTTAAAGCTAGGATTTATAACTAATTTTTTAAATAGCTGTGTGCTATAATATATAAAAAATCTGGAACTTTTACGGTGTTATTACAAGAAAATTAGACCAGGATTAAATTAGGTCTAAATATTAGCCGACAACAGAGGAATGAATGACACATTCGTGACATAACCTTATAGAGAAACGCTTTTCTAATTGGTTAGCTAATAGCTTAGTCCTGGCTTTAACCCGGTACTAAGTTTTTGTAATAACGGGGTTATAGAATAAGGAGAGAAAAAAAAAATAGTTATTATTATTACTGAGGCTGAGGACCGTGTCTCATGTTGGTTTCCCGTTGCATCGGTCCATGAGAATGACTGAAGACTGTTTTTTCTATCTTCTGCACACTTAGCTAATCTTTTTATTATGATATTATCTAATATTTTTTGTGATTAGCCGAATTGATTAGTTAGTGAGTGCTGAAGCATCTACCCCCTAGTGGCCCACCCCGGGCAACGACATCACAAATTTCAGTTTGTTATGGGAGATGAACGATGCTAACAGCGGTGGTAGGTTCCGTCAAGTGCCACCTGGTAGCTACTACCCTCTTACCGGAGGCCTGCGCTAAGCAGCTTGCTGTGTTCCGTCAGTGAATGGGCGTGCCAGAACTTTCTGGGTGAGCTCACTCCACCGTTGATTCTGTCTACGCCACGCCTGGTTTAGTCTAGAGTCAAGGGCAAACCTATACTAAATTCAAAAATACGTTCCAGTGCGCACAGTAGAACAGTAGGAGCCAAGTTGTTTGTTCGTTTGACATTATTAGTTCTTAGGAATGGGTTAAAAAAGAAGGTATTTTTACGCTCCGATTCATGCGGCAGCGCTCGAGAAAAATAGAATTCCACAGATAGTGATCTAATGTCCTTTTGTGAACAAAACAAAGGTGGAATCCTATTGACGGACCAAATGGACTGGCAACACTACAACCATGAATTTGGCTAATACTTCTGTCTTGAATTTCCCATACAGATTTTAAATGTAAACATATTGTCGCACTTAAAAAAATGACCACCAGAGGCGGGAATCGAACCCGCGTTCCCTTGCATACCAGGCGATCGCCTAACCTCTCGGACTAATTTATAGACTTTAGATGTATCAAACTAACTTAAGTGGGTATTAGCCCACCATTTCTTGTTTCTTAAAACGAAATTTTACCTAATTTGGATTTGATTTAGTTATTCATTATGTCAAGTCACAAGTGGTACAATTGTCGGCTTTTAACCATTGGTACGAGGGTCAAACTGAAAGTTCTTAGAAAATCAAAAACTGATTACATTAGCCAGTTATTAGTTTTATTATATCTTTTCAAAATATTGTCCATTGACGTCAATACACCGCTGCATGCGATGGAACCACTGGGAAAAGCACTTTGCCCACTCGTCCTTAGGGGTCTCTTCAATGGCATCGCGATACGCAGCCACCGCTTCTTCAGCATTCATAAACCGCTTTCCTTTAAGTTTTTCTTTAATTTTTGGAAATAAATAAAAATCACAAGGCGCGAGGTCGGGGCTATACGGCGGGTGACCCAGTAATTCAACGTTTGATGTCGCCAAATAGTCGATCGTTCGCTTGGCGGTGTGCGACGAGGCGTTGTCGTGGTGAAGGAGGATCCTACTGCGAGGTCGTTTCTCTCGAACTTTTTCCAAGACAAGTGGCAAACAATTGGTAGTGTACCATTCTGCAGAAACTGTTTTTTGATCCTCTAACACAATTGTTGCGAAATGACCTATCCTTCCAAAGAACGAGGCCACCATTTTTTTCCCGCACTTCGATCTCTCTTCACTTTAGTTGGCAACTCCTCGAAAGGAAACACCCACTGAGCAGATTGTCTTTTGGTTTCAGGATCATAACAGTAAATCCAGCTTTCGTCACCTGTTAGTATGTCGAACACAGCATTTGAGTCACCTCCGTTAAATCTTTCAATCATTTTACGGCACCAATCCACACGATGGAGTTTTTGAGCCTTAGTCAAATTATGAGGTATCCACCGGGCGCAAAGCTTCCTGACCGCTAAATGTTCGTGGAGGATTTTGTGCACTTGACTCATACCGATGCCTAAGCTTGTCCGAATCTGCTGATAGGTCACTCTTTTGTCAGTCTCTATCATACGCCGCACAACACAGATGTTATTTTCAGTCGTCGCCGTAGAAGGCCGTCCCTCACGTACATCATCAGTGAGATTAGTGCGACCACGTTTAAACTCATTAAACCAGTTGTAAACAGTCGCACGAGATGGGGCTTCATCGTGAAAGGCCAATCGTAGTCTATCATAACTTTCTTGTTGACTTAAATGACATCGAAAGTCATAAAAAATCATTGCACGAAAATTTTCTCGTGTTAAATTCATTTTGCCAGTTCTAAGAACTTTTAGTTTGACCCTCGTACTTACAATAAAAATGGAGTAGAAAAAAAAAATCAACTATGCTTACCTACGTAGAAGTTACAAATAAAATATGAGAAAAAAATCAAATTTCGAAGGTAAAGCTAAATACTTATAATGTATTTAAGCAAACATATCGAAATAGATTCACAATAAGTTATTCGGTGTTCTACTTACTTACAAAACCCGCAAATAACTAAATGTCAAGTAGTGGCACAGATTACCTATTGTTATTGGCTGTGTAGGTAGCTTTGAAAATATATCGAAGAAGACCAGTGCTATTTTATCAATATTTTACTATAACGCAACTATAGCAACGTCACAATAAGGGCGGGTTATGGTTTTATAAATATATACATACACACGGCCGCACGACAACCACCCCATCTTGACCTTAAGACCGCCTGTATTCCCTAAGTAATAAAAGCTGTTTTGGTAGTTTATTGGGTCACCTGACGTAGTTTCCGACTGTACATTCTTATACAATATTTTGTCTTATTTAGTCGATCTTTTTGTGCCATTTCCGCACTTATTGCGGTTGCAACTGATACATTATGTGCTTATAGAGATGGCCCACCATAATAACCCATTGTTTATGTGTATCAATGGTCTCGAGGCAAGCTTAGTGCAGTGTGCCAGATGCACTGTATTTACCCCAATTCATACATTGGGCGTCACGTTCATCACTAAAGGTATTATTAGTTACAAATGTATAAATGCAATGAATCATAAGCAAGCGACGTCAATGTTTACTGCTGTACTTAATTTCGCCATTAAAAAATACATAAAACATAAAAGGAAAGACATCTTTTTAAAAAAATAACAGTGTATCCTATATACTTACCTAACTAACATCACCAAGTTATCATCACAAGTTATTGATGATGATATTTGGTTCGGTTCAAAAATGGTTTCGAATTTGATTTGAAGTGTTGTGTACCTACCCTCTTTAGCTCATTTATTAAGCCTGGAGTTTACCAACACATGTTTAGTTCATAACCAGCTGGTTTAGTTTAGCATTAGTTGTCAAAGTATTTGAATTCTGTCAAATTAACCGAGGTGTACCGGTTGTTTAAGAATTGGTGAACTCAGGCCTAGGTAAGCCACTTCCAATCACTGTGGGTATGTTTGTTATTTATCGCACTTCTGTATTCGAAAGCTTACAAAAACAAATAGACTATAATTATATGAAAGTGGATTGGTGTTGCGCACAGTCGATTTTTACAATTTGTATCTTTTTAAAATATGTTCTTGTAATGCTTCCATTTGGTTTTAAATAGGTCGATGTTCTGACTATCTCATCTACAGTAATATAATATAGGCCATAAGTGACGATTAACAAAAACAAGTAAGAAATGCCTAATTATTTAAAAAACAAAACACCCGAGTTCAAAATGTATTATATAATAAAATGTATTATATATATTATATAATATAAAATAAAAATTATTATACTTTTAAAATAGTATTTTTACTAGCTATCACAAATGATACCCATATTGTTATTCTTACCCTGTTTTACTAAGGGGGGGGGGGGGGGTCTTTTTGCATTTGCGGACGCCATTTTCAAAATTCATATAATTATACAAAATATAATAATACTATATTTTGTATATCCCTAGACAGTGTTGATGTGTGTATAACGACACCTCACATGTCAAAATCCGTCCAGCTGTTAGGGCTGTAGAGCGTGCCAAAAAAGTAGGCATACATATATATACGCTCTATAAACATTACCCTTCTTCTGTCGCAGTCAGGTAAAATTGACATACATACTCGTAGTTATTACACAGTAGGGCATCTATGATTTCTTGTAGGATCGTATGCACAATGTATGACTTACGAGTATATCTTGTAAAATCTTATGTCTTGAGTAGATAGATATTATTTCATAAAGTGTCTACCCTCGAACTATTGAAAAGATACACGCCAAATGCAACGATAATACAACGATGTATGTATGAACGAACAGTACCTATTGCTGACTACGGGATAAGATCTTTGACATTTATGCCAATCATCTAATGACATAACATTATACTTTTATCAAATAGCTACGTATGCGCACTATTACTGTGTTGCATAACTTTGGATCTAAACCTTTTATGAATCATGCCTGTATGGTGTTTGTGAGGTAACTATAATGTGTTATGGGAAAGCAATAAGCTTATTTGCTCATGTCGTAGGCCAATCGTTAAATAGGATTTTTTTTGAGATTTTAACAACACTTTATATCAATCAATTATATCTGTTTTGTCCAACAAAATTCAAATACCTAATGTTAACCAATTAGTTAAGCAATAGTAGTAAGTCTTTAACACTTTCACGGGCAGTAAACCAGACACAATAAAATATAATAAAAATAATTTGTTTTCAACAAACTCATCAATCACCCAGCCCCAAACTAAGCGTGAGCTAGTGCTATGGCGACTAGGGTAACGGATAGACATACTTATATACGTTTATACATCCATGACTTAGGTACAAATGCTCGTGCTCATCACACAAACATTTGCCCCTTACGGGATTCGAACCCGCAACCTCTGGTTTTGTAGTCCGCAGCGCGGACCCCTACACCAAGACGGTCGTCAACTTCTATTGTTGCAAAGTAGAACTTGTATTATTTTTACTCCTATAGGCGTCACTGTCACTGAATACTCAAGTGTTAACTAGGTATATGTTTTTTATTTATTATTAGTCTTTATTGTGTTATTAGATCCGTAAGTTCTTATAATTACTAGCGAATAATGTTTCATTAAATAAGTATGATCTAACTGACTATATTGTGAAACGGATCTAGTAAATGCATCATTAATATCATTATTAATACTTAGGCACTACTAGCACAAATAAAATCGTTAGGTAAACTACAAGTACATACGAGTACACATTAGCTTCTAAATTAATTAAAATGAATGCGTCTTTGTTTGCCTATTATAAGAAAAAAACTTTATTCAAGTGGCCAGGACCAGGCCTATACGTACATTGATTCATCTGAGGTCCGATTTATGGTAAATAGTTATGATATAGATAAGATTTTATACAAAGACGGACTTAACGCTAAGTGGTAGTCACGCTCTTGGGCTAAGCATCTTCTACCAGTTGAATGAGAATAAATAAATGATAAAGTTTCAGACTGCTAAAACTTTTATCGCAGTAAGTACCAAACCAACAACAAAAGTTCATATTTTATTTTTGTACATCGACTTGAAAAAAATATTCAAATTATAAAATTATAAATATGGACTCCGTACCGCGGTACTAAAGAGTGTAGCAGGGTTCAAGCCTGTGTGTGCGAGATCATAGGGTTACAACATCGACTTGAAAAAAATATGGACTCCGTACCGCGGTACTAAAGAGTGAAGCAGGGTTCAAGCCTGTGTGTGCGAGATCATAGGGTTACAATGGCGGTCGATCGGCTTACTTTGGTGTGAGTGTGTGCGTGAGAAGATTGTGTATTTACGATGATGACTGGCTTACTTTGGTGCTTCAGTTTTAATGTAGGCAACACGGAGTCCATATTTTTCTTCACGTCTATGTTTTTGTACCTGATTGTCCAATTTGACCACTTCATCATATGAATTTGATCCTGTCATCAAAGCTTCCTCATTAGTAGCCACTTTTAAGTGCTAATAACTCAAATGCAGTAGGATCATTAGTATTGAAAAGTCATCTTTAGATAAAATTACTTAATTGATGACAGATATTATTTCACAGTCATTCTCAAATAAATATAATAAATAATAATAATAAAACCAGGCGGTTTCGGGTTCGAATCCCAATTTCGAAGGCAAATGGTTGTGTGATGAGCACGAGCATTTGTACCTAAGACATGGATGTTTATAAATGTATAGAAGTATGTCTATCCGTTGTCCTAGTCACCATAGCACAAGCTCACTTTTATTTTGGGGCTAAGTAATTGGTGTGTTTGTAGAAACAATAAAAAAATAAATATATATAATTATAATCATCCTAGCGTTATTCCGGCTGTGCACTCGCACGCGAGTGCTCAGGGTCCGCTGACCATGATCCAGGATGTAGCAGATCAGGTAATTACAGTAATTATATTTCTTATTTAAATAAATGAAAATAATAATATTCAAATATTGTCTATCGAACCTACTGTTCCATTTTCTAAAGTTTGAATCGTGTCCTACTTCACTTTTTACAAGCTTAAGCAGTTAATGAGCTAATATCAGATAATCGCTATTAGTTTTTGCAGGCATAACTTTAACGATATGAGGATAAGTGACTGACGGGGTAAATAAATAAAGCATAAAAACAATGTAATGTCTTGTTCATCTATTTTCCATATTGTTTAAACAGCAAGGGTTTTTTGCTGTCAGGATATTAATATTCTACTTTAATTCAGGGACGCGCTAATTAGGAATGAATCATCTCATCCACTGATTGTAACGTATTTTGATTGATTATTAGTTTTTTTTTGTAATTAAAAAAAATACTAAAAATTTAATTATTAAAAATTTTTGTAATTAGAGCGTCGGTGGCGCAGTGGCTAGCGGGTTGCCTCTTATGCGGGAGGTACCGGTTCGATCCCACGTGCCGCCATGTACCAGTGACTTTTTCTGAGTTATATACATTAGTTGTTTTACTACCCGACGCTCTTATGGTGAGGGAAAACATCGTAAGGAAACCTGCACATTCAGGCAACTGCATGTGTAACCATGATCCAAACTGGTCAGGTTCCCCTGGCAACAAGATCACGGAGGTCAGATGACAGTCGCTCTACTGTAATTACCTGATCTGCCACAACCTGGATCATGGTCAGCGGACCCTGGGCCCTCGTATGCGAGAGCACAACCGGGATAACGCTAGGAGGATGATGGTTAGCTTTTTAGTAATTACCTGATCAAGGTCCAAAGCGGACCCTGGGCCCACGCGTAAGAGTGCACAACCAGGATGACGCTAAGATGATGATGATGATTAGCTATTTTATAGATTTGTTTTTTTTCTTACAATATCAGGTTTATTTAATAAAAGAAAAGAAAAACAAAGACATGCATGAAATAAAAATAAATAAACTTAAAACCTACTTAATCAAAATTAAACCCGTGTCCTTTAGGCAAGGAGGCGAGGATGCTGGCTGCGTTACCGCGTTGGATGGCTATACTTATCCTTTGAGCGAGGAACGAGCCAGCTTTACTATTTGCCAAAACAGAATTTAATTTAGGTGCAATTTTGTTTTTTAATCATTGAAAAGGACCGACTTTTCTACTGTCTGATAAAAAATAAAGAGCCGATAAAGTATACAGTGAAATGTCATTCAATATGACCGTCCAAAAATGAAGTGATGAAATTTTAAAATCAGTCGTGTTGTATTTTATTCGTTATAAATAAATATCACTTTAATGTAAATATTCTGCGATGATACATCTTTCGTCATTAGGGCTCATTCACACGGGATCCGTCATTGACGATTCGTCAAAATACACGAAACGTCATGACGGATGGACGTTCACATTGCATACGGAATCGTGTTTTTTTGACGATTCGTCAAATTATCCAAATTGGTGGCATCAGTGGATCCGTCACAATAAATTCACGATTCGTGTGTTTTGCTGATTCGTGAAGTTTTAAAACACGATACTAGATTTAAGACGAATCGTCATTTTTTACAATTCGTGATCCGTGTAAACATGGGCATTCAAAAAGCATTGCCGCCGTCAAAAAAAAGAACGAATCGTGAAAAAAAAGACGAATAGTCAAAAATCACGAAACGTCCTCGTGTGAACAAGCTCTTAGACGGCGGACGGATTGTCATTTCGTTGCTACGCAAACAATACAAAAAGTTTAGAAATTCCAAGTTTTCTCATTGCACATCGTCCGAGATTGACAGTGCATGCCTAACTTTAGAAAGAATAGCAATGTAAAGAGTAATAGTTACTACATTTTAATGTTTGTGTAATGTACCGCGGATCTTTCTTGTAGGCGTTATGCGTTGTATTAACATAAAATCTTAGCAGTTTTACGGTTTGCAAAATAGCGAGACGGGTGACTTTTTGCCATAACTGTTGTAAATGTTATGTTCCTACCGAATTTTGGCTACCGTAGCGGATCTCAACATAAATTTACTACAGAGTTATGTGCAATAGTTCTCTCTGTTCCTTCACTTTTTTAGTATCGTTAGAGAGAAAAACCATTTATCGTGACTGGAGAGACAATTTTCGCCCCAGCTTGGAATTAGAACTTAAGATCTCTTCTTCTAAGGCTCGCGGTACTAGATATTGTCCTCTGGAAAATAAGGCAGTCAGTTCTTGCGAAATTATAACACTATGTGTATTTACAGAGATTTGCTTTACAAAAGTTGATGGCCAATAAAATGAATTATTTATCATTTTTCGATCCAAATTAGCATTTATTAAGGATGTATCAATCAAATTTAATATAATTAGTCCAGATATATTAACGATATAGAATAATAATGTCGAAGTAATTAACAAGACACGATGAGACTGTAAATCATATTTTGAATTATAAAGGAACTTTATGTATATTAATATGTTTAGGTAGCAAAATCCTTGGCATCATAATTACCAACAAAACATGCACTTTGATGAAGATATCACTGCACTCATAAATTAAATGTCAAGAATCTGGCGAACTAAATTAAATGAAAATGAAACAAATCGAGTTCGAGTAAAGTGGGGCGGGCACATTGAGAGATGCTCAGTGCAGCAGTAGACTGCCGCAGGCTAATGATGACGACGACGATTTTAATTCTTGAAAAAGAGACAACAAACCAACATTGAAAACGTCATTAAAATGTCATTTATTTATTTATCTGTTGGTATTAGTCGTTAAGCCTAGTCAGAGGCCCTAGGGCGGCTTGATAACATCTGACAGTAAGATTTGTCACTTGCCTTACAGAACCCCTCCACCAATCCGCACTGAGCCCGCGTGGTGGAGTATAGCTCGTACCTCCTCATAGTTGAGGTAGGGGCCTTTTCACAGCAGTGGGGTCTATGTATATAGGCTGATTTTACATTAATTTATTAAACCCCCTACGCAAAAAGAGGTGTACATATTTTAAGTCTGTGGTATCGTAGCTCCCAAACGGATGAACCGATTTTACTTTTGTTTTTTTTTGTCAGATAATTTTATCTCGAGTGTTCTTAGCCACGTTTTATGGAAATCAGTCGAAGATGGCCGCCGCCACAAATGTGGGATTACATATTTTTTACAACTCCCTCGATATGTGTATCAAATGAAACGGCTTGATTAGTACAATAATATAAAATATGTTAAATTTTAATTACAAGATGGCCGCCACCACAAAAAAGACAAATTTCTTAGGTTTTAGAGCTTAAGTTTTGTGCCAACGGTATTCAACATTTTTAATTTTACTTTTTTATGTAAAAGAAATTGTTTAATAACATGAGTCATAAGTTTATTGTTTACATGGGCTATGAGCTTGAAATAAAATATTTTTATTTATTTATTATTTTATCTGTGTACGGATTTGTGATGATGAGGGAAGAAGAGCAACATTATGTGTCAAAAAGAATGATGCTTTTGAATGTTAGTGGTTGGAAGTAAAGGAGCCGACTGAGAAAGAGATGGATGGACTGTATAAAATACGACGGGTTATCAATGTCAAGTTATATGATTGTCTGGATTGTAAGGAAGAAAAGAACATACTGCGCCGAGTCCAAATGTAATGGGAACAAGGCAAGTGAATTAAGATTTTGATCAATGCTTTGATTGGCATTTTCTATTTTCTGTCCCTACGAGAGAAACTCTTGCTGCGTTGCTGCGTGCACCTTACAAAAAAAAAAAAAAATTTTAGCAGTACATTCTTAAAAGTATATACCTACTTTAAGTCATTTATAATATCAGTGCTAAATAGGAAACAGTCACGTGTGAGTACAGTAACCTCACACCTGCCCTCTCGCGGGTCGAAAGGGCAAAAGTGAAGGTTGCCGGACCGCATCCGTTTGAAGACGTTACATCTTTATTGATGTAGATCTAAGATGATGCAAAACAAAAAATAAATAAAATATATCTTTAAAAATAGTAAACTCAGAAAGAAAACTTGTTAGCGCTGTAGGTACTTTAAATTCTCTAAATATTAAAAAAAATGAGATTCAACAACTGAAGACAACACTTCACATTTCAACAAAATATTTTATCTTTTTATTGACTAAGTGCCACATTTTTCTTAATTTTAAAGCGAAGTATTGAATAAAACAATAGCACTTTGAGCAATAAATTAACTAATTGAATAATTAAGCGTGACAAGCAGTAAAAAACATCGTACAAAATCTGTTCTTATACTAGGAATAACTTACAGCTTAGTTGAACTCAATAATTATAAATTCCTTTTCACACTAATTCGAAACTTTTTTTGTAAATTAAGACATTTAATCTTAAATAACTTATTGTGTTCTTTGATGAAACTGAAGCTATGGCAATAGTCGGCCTTGGCATAACGTGTGACTTTTCTAATTAGGTACCTAGTTTATGAATGGTACTTATTGGTACATTACACGTAACCTAGGTCAAAATTAGTCTTGACTTAAAGTCGATTGCACTAATTTAAATAAATCCGGGTTGACGACTGCATCTTATGCACTTGTATAGATGCAATAGGGGTCATTTTACATCAAAAATGTAGAATGCTACGTGAAGCCATTAAAATTAGAAAACATCCAACATGAACATTTATGTAAATTGATAGTGTGTGTGGTGTGCAAAAAAGAGTATCTATCTATCTATCCAAATTTCAATAGAGAAGATGGTTGGAAAGTTCCACCGGCATGGGATCCTATTCTAGCAAAAACCAAAACAACACCTCGCAGTGCAAGATCTCAAGACACGGTTATTTCTTTCTGCGTAAATAGGAACGTAAATTAATATTAATGAGTGACGGTAGTTTTAATTTTCGGAACTTTGTTATTGACAAATAATACCTAAGTCTCCCTGGCCCTGTGACCACAAACGCTGTAAAGTGTTCGAAACATCAGGTTTTAAATAAAATGTAAATAAATCGCAAAGTAATCCGTAAAATTGTGTTTTAATGAGCAAAAATGTAGAGTTTGATAACGTAATGTGCTACCAAAACGTTTTCTACCGTCATACCGACAGTAGAAAAAATACCGTTTTCTGAGGGCACGAAAATGCCCTAAAATACAAATATTGATGAAAAGGGATGCAAAACAGTCGAAGTACTTTTTATATTTTTTGTTTACAGAACAAATTATTCTCACCATTTTACTTATTACGAGCATATTTGAACAATTGCTTCTAAACTCGATTAAATTAGCACACGTTTAAATAACACAGCTTTTGCTACCAGAGCACTTAGTTCACGACTAAACTGTGAACTCGATTAAAAAATATTTGATTTACGATTGTAACTTGAACTAAATTAATAATGAGAACATTTTAAAATAACTAGCTTTTTCGAACAACAGAGCTTTCGCCCTTCGCAAAATATTAAATAAAAAAATAAATTGTTTCAAAAAACACACCCATTACCTAGCCCCAAACTAAGCGTGAGCTTGTGCTATGGTGACAAGGATAACGGATAGACATACTTATATACATTTATAAACATACTTAGTTAAAAATGCTTGTGCTCATCACACAACCATTTGCCCCTTGCGGGATTCGAACCCGCAACCGCCTGGTTTAGAAGTACGGGGCGCGAACCACTTCACCAAGACGGTCGCCATTAAAGCTTGACAATTAATTAAAACTTCAGTGCTTTAACCTTTAGTATCCGTAGTTATTAATAAAAATTAAAATAAATTACTTAATACAACACAAAAACAAAAATTATAAAAAGGGTCCTTGTGGTAAGGTTCCTAGGATGCTGGCAGCATTACCGCGCTGGATAGCGATGCTTATACGCTGAGCAACGTAGCTGCCAGCTCTTAGGTCACCACTAATGTCAACTAGCCTCTTGGAAATCTCTTTGAAAAAAGAGATAGCGTTGGGACCCCACGAACCCAGTGTTTCGACTCCAAACGGTACAAAGTGGTACCGGGAGTCGATCTGCCTGTACTTGTTCTTTTTAAAGTTTTCGGCACCTTTCGCAGCCAAACCAGCATCACGGCTTGTCCCGGGCAGATGAGAGGCTGCAAGTGTGTCGACACAGGTAGCGTCCCACACAAGAGCCCGACCCATCCGCCAAGTAGTACCCATCCGTAGTTTACCATTAAGTTTAACCTATAAAACATTTGGCTAGAAGTTTATGTTGTGTGACGACAATTTACTGCAAGTTTGTCATTGGCGGTTTGCGAAACAATCAACAATTATACACGTATCGGAGAATTGGACAATTGTTTTGTCGATTTGTTTGTATCTAACCTTTTTGTTGGGCAACAGTAAAGAAGAACACGACACAAATGTAGTTATTTCAAGTAAATAGACAGTTTTTTATATTTTTATAACTTAAGCAATTATTTTGCAAGTTTTTACGAAATTCAATCAAATTTCACTTACAAAAATTTATCGACTGTGTCATCCGGTGGGACTCGAACCCACGTCCCTTCGCTATCCGGGCGAGTGCTCTTACCAACTAAGCTACGGAGGACGTTAGTCAGTCGACGAATTTTTGCAAGTGCTTGCTACGCCAGTGAGCCGGCGTTCGATTTCATCAATATTTGGGGAATGTACCCGCATGTATCCAATGGAAATATTTTTACAAATATTTAACCATCAGTTAAGATGAAATCAGCTTAACCTTTTAGCCAACTGCGCGGGACATATTATAGTGCACAAGTGTGTGCGCAATCCACAGATGCACTCTCTGTTCCTTCACTCTCATAATTTGGTGAGACGGCAGTCCGATCAGGCGCAGGACCAACGGCTTGACGTGCTCTTCGAGGCACGGGGGTGTTAACACCACCAAAATTTACACGCGATATAATAAAATAGTAGACATGCTAGTGCAAAATGAGAGAATCATTAACTACTCTATGAATTAACCTAGGAGTCTTATTCAATTCACAAAAAATGGACAAATGACAATGTAAGTGGTTAAGTACTGTAACTTCTATATGGGTTTCATTTTACAGCTAGATAATGGTTGTGGAGTTAGACCATCGATCGTGAGGTCCAAAATTATGGCATTTTATTGCGCCTTCAGACGATAAAAATAAAGGTCACATAATTATTGGCATAAGCAAGTCCAGACTAAGACATGTCGTGATGACCATCGATACTTCATCACGACCCATTGTTATAGTTTGTGTTTTGTAATGAGCTAATGACAGCCTAGGTCCTCGCTAAATTGACTCTTCTACACAATGATAGTGAGACACATTAAAAAAGAGGTAGATATGTCAGCTCCTACCGCGGCGATTCGAATTTGATGCGCCGAGCACACATTCGTTTACGAATGCTTGTAACATATTTACCTATTTTTATAATACACTATCATTGCTTTTTCACATATTCTCAAACAATTCGCTCTACATCGTTTACAACCGACTCCCAAAAGGAGGAAATTCTCAGTTTGACTGTAGTGTTTTTACCCGACTGCGGAAGGAGGGTTATGTTTTTCGAGAGTATGTATGTATGTATGTATAATTGTTTGGCAAGCCCTACAGGCCAAACGGCTGGACAGTTTTTGACATATGAGGTGTCGTTGAATTTGTCAAAATTGTGAGAGTGACATAGGCTATATACATTTTAAAAATGGCGCAAATGGAAATAAAAGGGGGAGGGGGTTGTTTTTTCCTTACCATAGCAATATGGGTATCAAATAAAAGCCAGTAAAAAGCCAATTTCAAAAATATAAAAATTTTTGCAGTCATGTGTTTTGTTTTTTCGAAAATTATGTTTACTTGTTTTGTGTTTTTACTGGATTATTCCGCTATTCAACGATTTCAGGTTACATTTTGGTCGAGACCTTGCGCGCCGTCCACCAAAATTCGCGCAATTCGCGTTCGCAAAGCTGTTTAAGTAAATGGATTAAGGACTTATACAAAAACTTTATAATAATATGTTACGTAACTATGTACTTTAACACAAAGTTAGTAATATTAGTGCGGTCATCCGACGCGACAACATTAGTATAAAAAATTGCATACATACGTAGGGTCAAAATTTCTGTTTTACTTTTTGCTTTTTATAGGGTTTCCATTTAAACCAACTGTATTGTATCTAGCTAAAATTCCATAGTTATAAAACTTTGTTTTAGCATTTTTATGTGCATCTATTATTTTGTGTCGGAGGTTTTTAAATTTTAAATTTATTTTTTAATTTTATTTTCTGATGTTAATTAATGCATTTGGATCTTGGATCTCGGTCGCATTACAGTTTTCGCAAGCCCTATCCACCACTTATATACAATATATTATTTATTATAGTGTAATAGGAGGGGTGGATAAGTAGACATTACTAATAAACGCCATATTTATGGATGTTTGTAAAAGAATAGGTTAGTATGTCTATCCGTTACCCTAGTCACTATTTCACATGCTCACGCTTAGTTTGGGGCTAGGGTACCCAATATTACATTTTATTGTTTTAATTAATGAAGATTTAATCATTTTATTAAAAAAAATCTAAAAAATACATATATTTAAAACCAAAAATCCAAGTGCGGATAAACACGACTAAAAAACAATGCTTGGAAGAGCTTTGATTGTTCTTGCCCTTTGTAACCACAAATTATATAACTCTTAACTACGAGTTTGTTTATTCCCATGTGAACTAGTCAGTTCTAAACTTGTAAATCTAACCCAGTGTTGCCATTGTGAAATCAATTAAACAAGACAAGAAGCGACCGTGACCTCCCCAGCCGGACTGAGATGGGATCGCAGTGACTGATTACTATTGGCATTTATTGATTGTGTTTTTAATAGTGGCTATTGTGTTGACTTTACGGAATACACCTGTTTTATCATTATTTATTATTTACTTAAATATTATAATATTAAGTTACATGTATTGTTAACCGACATTAAAAACGGAGGAAGTTCTAAAGTCGACGCGTATTTTTTTTTATTTGTTATGTACGACAACACCTTACTTTTTGCAGAGTCGTCCAATTTTGATAATCAATATGTTATGAAATAAGATACAACCAAATTTAAATATTGGCTTTATTCAGCTAATTGACACAATGACATTTGACATATTTGTTTTCTTTATAAAGGTTCTGATATCATAGACACCACATTCTTCCCGCCTACAAATCATACCTCGTAATCGTCGAGATAAGTAGGAGTGCGACGAATACGGGACGATCGCCGAAGTACTTCGTTAGCTCCAGGCTCTGGATCTGGACCCACATCGAGACGTATGTCTAACGGTCCATTGCAGTTGCGATCGCTCTGGATCTGATCATCTTGCTCTGCATCATCCGTTTCGTCCCTAGGCATAGGCGCTAAGAACTTATTAGCTACAATAGTCTGACGGCCATCAGGTAATTTGACATATGAGTATGATGGGTTAGGCATAATCAGCTCTACCTCGTCTACTATTGGATCGTACTTAGAATTTCTGACATGCCTTCTCATTAGTACCGGGCCCGGTGAAAGTAGCCAAGAAGGTATGCTTTCTCCGACTGGAGTGCGACGTGGATGCATGAACATACGCTCGTGCGGTGTCATATTTATCGAGGTGCATAGTAAAGATCGAATGGAATGTAGAGCGGCAGGTAGCACCTGCTCCCAATGTTCCGCTTGGAGCTTCTTTGACTTTAGACAAAGCTGTATCGTTTTCCACAGTGTTCCGTTTAGTCTTTCTAATTGGCCGTTTCCTTCTGGGTTGTATGGTGTCGTTCGGCTGCTAGATATTCCAAGGGATTGTAAAAATTTTCGAATTTCATCCGACATAAATGACGTACCTCTATCGGAATGTATAGCAAGTTGCCGTCATTTTTCTTATATCGTCAGTAAAATATGGCAAATTTTTAGCTTTTATCTAATGAGCCATTCTATTTTCTTTTCCGGGCCGATAAACGATATCATATTTAAAACAAGACATCTCGAGACGCCATCTTTCTACTTTATCATTTTTAATTTTGCTTGTGTGATTTTGGTTGAGCATGAAAGAAACAGATTGTTGGTCAGTTATGAGTTGGAAGTGTCTACCAATTAGATAGTGGCGCCATTTTCTTAAAGACTCAATAATTGCTTGAGCTTCTTTTTCGATCACAGAATGTCTGCGTTCTGTGTCAGATAAAGATCTGGAGAAGAATGCTACTGGACGATCACCTTGAGAGAGCGTTGCAGCAATGGCATGATCTGATGCGTCAGTCTCAACAATGAAAGTAGCGTTTTCATCTACTGCTGTTAAAGTTGCTTTAGCTATATCTTCTTTTAGGAAATTGAAACTTCGACATGCTTCCTCATTGAGTGGAAAAGCGGCATTTGACAAGGGACTTATTCTTTCGGAAAAACTCTTTATCCATTTGGAGTAATGAGCAAACATACCCATAGCTCTTCTAAGGGCTTGAATGTCAGTCGGTATTGGGAGCTTAAGTAAGGGATCTAATCTGTTTTTATCTGGTTTTATTTCATTATTGTGAATGGTATAGCCTAAAAGATTGATTTTATCCGTACAGAAAGTAGATTTTTGTTTGTTGGTAGTCAATTTGTATTTCTTTACAGCGTTCATGATGTTGGCGAGGTTCTGATCGTGAATTTCTTTTGTTTGGCCACAAACGGTGACATCATCAAGGTAAGCGTACGTGCCAGTTAGATTCTCTGATTTTATTACGTACTGTAACGACCTTTGGAATACCGCTACGCCATTAGTGACACCAAACGGAATTCTCGTGAATTGATATAAGTTTCCGCATGCTTCAAAAGCTGTAAATGGTTTTTCTTTTACTAATATCGAGATCTGGTGATATGCGCTTTTTAAGTCGATTTGACTAAAGTGATTATACGTTGCTACTTTGTTAATTATAGATTTGATGTGAGAGAGAGGATAGGCATCTAAATAGGTAAATTTATTTATGGTTTGAGAGTAATCGATTACCATTCTCTTTTTGTGATTAGTTCCTCCAGCTATTAGAACTTGGGCTCTCCAGGGAGACATGCTAGGTTCAATAAGCTGATGGCTTCTAAAAGCTGACCAATTTCTTTTTCAATAAATTTCTGATCTTCTCCTGAATGTCTTCTTGATTTTATAGCAATAGGCTTTAGATCTGGAGATAGATTTCCAAAAACTGAAGCAGGCGGTACAGAAGCTTGCATGACACTGCAGATTTTAAGGGGTTCTTTGTCTCCACCCAAGTTGAATTCCAATGTTGAATGATCTTTAAGTAAATCATGTCCAATTATTATATCAGCACATAAGTTATTTACTATCAGAAGTTGACGATTTTTATAAATGTGATCGCCAATTTGCAGTGTTGCAAAACAAGCACCATCGACATGAGAAACATTATTCAGGGAGGCCAGTGTGATAGTTTGATCACAATGTTTCTTTTTAAGCTTCATACTGTGCGCTAAATCCTTATCAATGAAGCTGACAGAGCTGCCAGTATCTATGAGGGCATCAGCACGTAGATTGTTAATATTAATAGATACAGTTGCTTTTTGTAAACTGGCCGGTGATGCAGATAGAACAACGTTAGTGTTTGAAGAAGAACTAGTGGAAGACATATTAGTATCCTCTTTATCAATCGCTGTATCTTGCTTGGAGACGACTAGGTTCATTGCTTGCTTTTGACTTCTACATACATTTGCGAAATGACCAGATTTAGAACACAGTTGACCGGTAGCATTATACGCAGGACATTTGACTCTCTGATGTATGTTATCTCCGCAAAAAAAGCATCACTTCCGTCGCTGCTGTGGGAGTGATATAGTTCTAGAGACTTCTGTGGATTGACGAATATTTTGAGCATTTAGATGTATATCGCCAGACACTTGAAAAGATTTGCAGTTTGATTCCGCCATTTCGAGAGAAAGTGCTTGGTTTTGAGCTTCTTGTAAATTTAATGTAACATTTTCTAAAAGACGCTGCCTTATTGTTTGAGAGGATATGCCAGCGATAAAAGCGTCACGAATATATTCATCTCTGTACTCTTCAGCTGAAACGGATTTAAACTTACAATCATGGGCAAGTATTTTCAAAGATCGTAGATAGTCCGAGACTGTTTCTGACGGTTGCTGTTTTCGGGTATATAACATGTGTCTAGCATGAACGTCGTTTTTTTGCCTTGTATATAGGTTATCCAATAAGCGTATTGCTTCGTCGAATTGCTTACAATCTCGAACATGTGAATATACAGTTACGTCAAGATGATTTACAAGTAAATTTAGTTTTATGAAATCGGGTGTTGATTCGGTGCATTCAGCTGCGATGAAATTTAAGAATGTGTGACGCCAATGGGCCCACCTGATTTCAGCGAGGTTGGTTCCAGGCTCTGATTCAAACTTGTCAGGCCGTAAAAATCTTGAAAGTCCACCCAACATCATCTTGTCCAAATGTTTTGCTTCTTTGATTAAATCAGTTGTAATATTGACATCTTCTTTTGATTCCGACATATTTAAGCATATTTAATTAGCTGAATAAATTGTTATGAAATAAAATACAACCAAATTTAAATATTGGCTTTATTCAGCTAATTGACACAATGACATTTGACACATTTGTTTTCTTTATAAAGGTTCTGATATCATAGACACCACACAATACTAATATTATAAAGGTGAAAAATTTGATTGTTTGTATTGAATAGGCCCCGAAACTACTGTCCCGATTCAAATTAAACTTCGTACAGAGATAGTTTGAGACCCTGGGAAGGACAAAGGTTACTTTTTGTCGCAATATAAAATCATCAGGGAGGTGAAACGGGAAAAAGTTTGTATGGAAAATCCGACTTTTGGCGCGGGCGAAGTTGTGGGGAACTATTAGTTATTTCTTTATTGGAAAGGATATGCTCCTGAGGTGGTTCCATTGTCACCAAGTCAGGATCTCATGATGGAATCCTGGAGAAATCGAGGGAAATGATAGAATTTTGTAGGCACGTACACCATTTTTGTTACAGCATAGTTCAAGCGTTTACATCTGGGAGTCATAGTTTTATGGTGCTGGCCTAATGATACCGATCCTTAACGCTTAGGAGTTTTTTGATGCTTTGGTGCTGTGTTAGGAAGTACAGGCAATTTCTTATATAAGATTTTGTTTTAACGAAAAAATAACAGTTTTTAAAAACACAATAAACATCGCTTTTCGTCGCGAAGTGAAAAAAGTCGGTGTCAATGTAAGTATTCATACGAGTATGTGTGACCTATGTTACGTGTACGTCCATACTGACAACGACTTTCTTCCACGTTTCTTTCACTTTCAAAGTTAGGTATTTCGAACCATTTACTGCTGCACTCAGAGACGTCAAAAAATTTAATCTAAAATTAAGTCTCCTTCTGTCACTTTCTTTATTAATGAAATTGAAAAGGACTGCATGAGACATAATGAAGGATTAACTTTAATTGAAGTCTCTAAGCACGGCAGTTAGTGCGTTATTTTAATGGCGGTTGTATTTTTTTAACGGTATGAACATACGCCTTACAGCTTTGCGCATATCGGCGTATTGTATCTTTTTGACATATTGCAGGTTCGAATCCCGCAAGAGACAAATGTTTGTGTGATGATCACGAGTATTTGTACCTTAGTCATGGATGTTTATAAATGTATATAAGTATGTCTATCTGTTATCCTAGTCACCATAGCATAAGCTCATGCTTAGTTTGGGGCTGGGTAAGGTGTGTTTGTTGAAACAATTTATTTATTATACTTACCTATTATAGGCAAGAAATGTTTCGTACAAACAAAAAAACATTATGCTATCACGCCTCCCAAGCATGAATATCGGAGCCACCCACTGCTATCGAGTGTCCATTGAAATTAAGTTCTAACAATTCTCTCCGAAAGAGAGAATTGTTACGGGAACCGTTGCGTCTTCGTCACTGGAAACATCGAATTTTCTTCTTTTGCACACACAAGGGATGGTTTCTGGAACGAAAATTGTAACAAGTTGTCCTTTTCGGGGTTTCAAAAAGTATTTCGTAATTTCATCATTTGTGTTGTGCAAACAATTATATGTTATACATAAATACGAGTACGTTTCCTATATAACTGGAGTGCCTACCGCCTGACTGAATTGCTTTCAAATTGTAATAGTAATAGCTTTCGGCTGCCACCTAACCTAAAACCCTAACCTAAAATGAAGCTATCGTTATTACGTTGATGCTGTCCGTTGCTGAGTGGTTTGCACACCGGTTTTCAAGGTGTGGTCACCTCTGTGGTCCCGAGTTCGATTCCGGTCGGGTTTAAATAGAAATTCATATTTTCTATATTGTCTCGGGTCTGGGTGTTGTGGTAACACCGTTGTTTCTGATTTCCATAATACAAGTGCTTATACACGCTGAAATTTTATTGATTGTTTCCCCGCACTAAAATTAGTGCAGTTTATTCTGTATTGCTTAGTGCGTAGAGCTTCTTTTGCTTTAAACATTGATTTCGTGCGGCAAGCAGTACCCAAATACGTGAACTCGTAAAAGAAACTATCTTTTCTCACGTTTTTGAGTTGATGATTATTTTTTTTTATTAATTTGAGAGCAAAAATATTTTTAGTTTAAAAAAAATCTCGCATGATTTGATAGTACTACTGCGGTAAATCGTACTGCTGCGGGAAAACAACCACTAAAATTTCAGCATGTATAGCTACTAACTTTATATATAAGTAGTGTGATGTTCAAAAAACAAACATTTTGTCATTATTTTGAAGGGTATCATTGTTTTTTCTAGACGTGTCGGTTCGAAAGGTTTATATTATTATATTAAACTTATTACTTTTCTGAAAGAAATAACATAATAATTTGAAAGTAGGTACCCAATCCAGCTAGGCGGCAGTCCTGCAGGCTGGCAATGAACACCATAACAAACTAACATCAGAGAATAAATTAAAAAAAATGAAAAAAAAAACCCGGCCAAATGCAAGTCAGACTCGCGCACTGAGAAAAACCAAAGGTTTTTTTATATGTCTACAAATTGCGATTTTTGGACTTTTTCCTTTGCACTGTAAAACCTTCCTTTTTACCAAATTTCATGATTCAAGGCCTAGGCCTATGGGAAGTGCCCTGTAGGTTTTGATTCCCCTGCGAAATGTTAAAAAACACGGCCGTATCTTTAGATTGCATGATCTTAGAAGCTTGATTTTCGCACAGCTTAATGGGACGGCAGTCATAAGTACCTATCTAATGTTAGTTTTAACTTATACCTCCGCGCGTTCCTGAGAAAAAAGGTCTTGACAGACAGACGGACGGATGGACAACAAAGTTATCCTATAAGGGTTCCTTTTTCCTTTTGAGGTACGGAATCCTAAAAATGGCAATTCACCATTGCTTTGGAATTGACAAAGTAATCGCCATAAGCTTTCAAATTAGGCGGTAGGCCTACAGAGAAACAGCCAATATCAAGATTGAAATTCAAATATTTCGGAAGTTACATCGCTCATTTGTTTACCATCACGATAATCACCGCCCAAATCCAAATTATGAAATAATGGTTCCCAAATCAAGCGTGACTGCGATCTGTAGTTGAACATATTAATGTTTATTGTTTATGGCAGATGCTATATGACTATAATGTCAATGTCGTAGCCTTCGCTTTATTTCACGTTGGATTGAAAGTTATTTTTAACTCTTGTTGTTAATTTAGATTCGTAGACAATACGGTTATTAAGTTAGCAGCTAAAATTACTAATTTATCTTGTTCTTTTTTGTTATTGTGTACATATTTCATTTAGTTAGTTGTTAGTTTTTATATTATGTAGATATTGTTATTTAATTGAGTTAATTATACATAATAAATATACTTATTTGTTTGTTACTGATTTTTTTATTTATTTAATAATTAAAATTAAAATAAGAGCAGTTAACATAATAATACCTAGCAAGCCGGGTTCGCGTGGGTGCATTTTTAAAATAAGATAAAGTATTTGTATTTATGTTTGTCTATCCGTTAACCTAGTCACCATAGAACAAGCGCACGCTTAGTTTTGGGCTAGTGGTGTGTTTGTTGAAAAAAAATTATTATTATTATTTGTCTCTCAGGAATAATTTATTAACTTCCATCATGGCAGGTATGTAGGTACTTTGCAAGAGTAAAAATTACGCCTATTCGTTTAATTCAAGCAAATACATCGCAAGTATAATATCTTACTGAAAACCGTGCTGGAAAGCTGCAAACATAAACTTACCGTTATGTTATGGAGGGTAGATCTTCATACATTATGATTCATAAACATATCTACATAAACATATAGCCTGTCTCAATTAGCCATGAGATACCAGCGGTTCCAGCAACTTTGCATTTTTCATCCCCCTTTTTACCCCCTTAAGAAATGGTTCCTAGGATAAAAACTATTTAATGGCCGTTCTTGGCGCTTAAACTACTTCTAAACTAATTTAATCAAAATCAGTTTAAGCGTAAGGAGTTAACAGATGGACACACTTTCGCATTGATAAAATTAGTAGGTATAGATTAGTTGAAAAAAATATTATGCCAGTTTAATATTGAGTATAATCAGTAACATAAATAATGATAAAAGAAAATAATTTATTATGGCAACTTATAAATAAATAGGTCTATTTGACAGTAATCTGAACACTCTTGGACTCTGACTTGACGGAGATGCGATGCGTGACGCGGCATGTGTAAACGCCTGCATCACTGGGTGCAAAGCTGTTGAACTCTAACTCGCCTGTCGAAATGAGGTATCTTCCCTGTAATGGCAAAATAGTTTTAACCAGGTATTTTGCAAAATCGTAGCCTTCCCTTCCAACTTCATTGGGGTCAACAACAACATCATAATAATAGAAGACTGAAAAGATATTCAGTCTAATCCCAAGTTTACATACCTATTACCAATTTTGACAAAATCACAAGAATTTGCTCATTTGTTTTCTTTTAATTAAGAAGAGGTTTTAATTCGTCAAATGCGTTATTTAACTGCAGCATTTACTGTGAAGTTTATTTACATAAGGTTACTTTCTTATTACTTGCGGGCTTATGGTCCGACATGAATAATTAAAAAGTACAGTCAACTAAGATAGTCAAGGAATTGAAATCCCGACCCATCTCGTCCATTCGAAGGGAATCGTTTTCACAACCTTTCAATAAGCACATTGCTTTTGAACAACGAGTACGCCTTTCAAAAAGCCAAATAGTACTTACCTTGTACCATCTCAGTAAATCGACAAATGTGTGTGTGATAGGACACTCCATTTTAGCTGGCTTCCCAACTTCAAGCGAGTGAGTCGCGTAGATTTTTGTTTCTTTAGGGTAGTCTGAAATTTAAATATGCCTTAAAAGTTATCAATAAACATGCTTAATGCAAGTTGCCACGTAAATGGAAGATGTACATGATACATTCAACAACAATAACTTATGTGATATTAACAATGTGATGTGTTACGAACTTTCTGGAGGAGCGTATTTAGTAGTGAATTTTCAACGACTTGTATAAGTATATAAAGATTGTAATAGTAAATCTCTAGTAATCTTAAATGCCAAATATTAAGACTATGATATCAAAAAGGCAATTAGCATATAAAAGAGTGATGTGTCTTTCTGCAGTTACAGGATCATTTCTTTACTACTGGCAATCCTGCCTATAGGTATTGGTTTTAATGTGTCTATACAGGGTCTAACAAAATCAATTACATTCCAAAGTTCGGTAGTTAATCTATAAAATATTTATATTTACTTACGGCATGAATACTAAACATTATTTTAAAAAATACACTACTCCTATTTTGAAGTCGGTTAAAAACGCAAATAGTAAGTAATATATTTGACGACCGTCTTAGAGTAGTCGTTCGCGCACCGGACTACTAAACCAGGCGGTTGCGGGTTCGAATCCCGCAAGGGGCAAATGTTTGTGTGATGAGCAGGAGCATTTGTACCTAAGTCATGGATGCTTATATGTATTTAAGTATTTCTATCCGTTATCCTACTCACCATAGCACACGCTCACGCTTAGTTTGGGCCTAGGTAATTGGTGTGTTTGTTGAAACAATTTATTTATTTATTTTAGGGGGTGATTCTGCTGCTGTAATAGAACAAATTTTACTATGGGATCACACCTTTTGAGGTTTTGTAGGTAAACTATCAGTATTTCGATTTTGAACCTATAATAAAAGTTGCCTTCCAACACAAAATCAGCGAAAAATACACCTTTTTATTTAAAACTACTGACCAGCTGTTACGGTCTTTATGCGAAAATTATATATATTGCGAAAATTATATATATTACAGTAGCAGAATCACCCCCTGAAAGGTATGTAATTGATTTTGAAAGACCTTGATATATTGCTTAATTCGTTTTGTTTTTAATAATAGAAATGGTTTCACTTACCTTGTAGCTTGATTTGAAAATTCATATAAGCAGGAGCACTTATAACGCTTTCGGCTTTGCAAACAAAAGTTCCCCCCTCTGTTACGCCTTCGATGAGCAAAGCGCCATCTGTGTCTAAGCTGTATGCATCATCACCTGTTAATTTAAAATCGATATTAATTTTTGTACAGCTTTTAATACTGATACTTAATTTTATTAAAAGCAAGGGTCGGGTATATTTCAGGGTTTTTTTTTCTTTTTTTATAAGATTACGTTTACGATCAGCAATAGTTGATGGTATTGATGGCCATACGGAGATTGTTTTAACTAACACCCACTTGGTACATAAAAGTATAGTAGTATCTTTATCTCAGTAGAAATATGCTCAATGCCTTGCAAATGTATGAAAAGCTCAGTCAGTAAAAAGCGCATAGAAAAAGCGCGCCTTAGAAAGTTCATTTTTAATGAAAATAATTCGATCGTGCGACTTTCAACACTATGTTACCAGAAACTTCAGAAACTTTAAGAAAATTATGAATCTCGAAACACCATAAGAGGAATTAAGTTCGATAGAAAATCATCCTAAAATTTGGTCTAACCTTGCTCTTCTAGCATATTTAATATTGTTTTTTATTTTTGCTGGTGCTAAATTTCTGAGCATTCTCTTTTATTCTGTTTCTCTGAACACAATGACAAAACTATGGTAATATAATTTAGGTTTGTTAAAATTTTCATTCGTGAAATTGCCGAAAACACATTTTAATGTGCGAAATCTGCGCAGCAACGACGCAATGAGACAGCTTGGCCTTAAGATCTAGATTAAAATGATTAAAGTAACAGACCTGTCGGAATATAGTATCCATTTTTCATCCATGTAACAGTTGGTTTAGGTTTGCCCGCTGCTTGACAAGGGATCCTTACGAGATCCCCTACCACTGCTTTGGTTGGTTTCCTCGACGCAGCATTTGGTATTATATGAGCGGGTTCTATAAATACATTATTCTGATTAACTTACGCTTTTCGAACAACTTTAATAAAAATATTAATTATAATTTAAAGGTTTATTTCAAAAACACTAATTGATAACCTATTCAATTCAGTTTCTGGTGCTCAAATATGCATACGCAACATTCTAAAAGACCAACATCGAAATCGCCAAAAAAACCTATACTAAATCGCCATGTCAACAAATGTATATCTTTGTGTGTAAAAGTATTTTCTTTGAGATTTCGATGATCGCATAGGGCAAGTTTATTTGAATGTAATGTATAATGTATTAAAGCACCAGAACGTGTTTTACAAATAAACATTTTACCTTGAACTTCGACTGTATAAGTCAATCTTTTTTCACTCTTTTTGTTGCTAGCATAACAAATGTAATATCCATCTTCGTCCGTACTTTTCAACTTTAAAACTAAAATGTCCGGAGATGTTGCTGTCCTATACACAATATAAGGATGTTAGTTACTTATTATCATGCAAACAGATAAAACATTGTTTAATAATAATAAAACAAGTCAATATTTTTCACTCAGTTAAGGATAAAATCATTTACCACATTAAACCAATATGTTAGAAATTATATTACATGGGGCATTATTATTATTTGGAGCGTGTAGTGTTTCACTGCAGAGTAAAAAGCCTGCCTACTCCTTTTTCCACTCTCCACGATTTTGGGTCACTGCTTCCCAAAGTTGGCATGTTGTTATATTATTTTCGGCTTTACTCGAAAAGTTATGTTTGACGGTTATAATAATACAAAATTATATTACCTAGATCTATGTATAGTTTTATTAACCATGACTGGCTATCTATATTTTATTTTTAGTTTGTGTGTACCTTAATACTTTAGTTTTGTTCGCCTTAGAACTAAGGAACTCCCATGTGATGGTGGGTACTGGATAACCATCAGCCTCACAATGCAGTCTTTCCGTTTCACCAACAAACGTATTAATACTGGTTGCGTCAGGAGTTTCGAATTGTACTTCCTCTGTAAAACAATCCCTAATCATTTCATGTATTATTTAGTTAACTGCCGCACTCAGAGTCGTCAATTTAACCTTACTGACTGAGTACGGCAGTAAGATACTTAACTGAAATCTTGCACAAAAAGATGGACTTACGCCAAGTGCCATTCTCTTTCTGTCACCTTTCAGCTGAGGTTGGCGATGAGACCATAGTAAAGCCAAATTGTTAAAGCAAAAAAATAGATTGGAACCTAATATATTTTTATATCAAGAAAATTTTTAAATGAAACAAAGTAACAATTGCGACTTTTACCAACATTGATTGTGCAAACTCACTGTAGTAATCAACTTGGATTTCAATCTTTGCCACGCCATGTACATTTGCAGCTGTGCAAGTGAATTTACCGCCATTTTTTGGAGAAGCCGAAAATCTGTTAAAAATTGTTAATGCTAAACGTAGAACAAAACAAAATAACAAACTAGCAACCATCCACAGGTATAACCAATACAGCTCACCTTATGCTGTGATCACTAAATATTTCATATTCTGGACTAACAGTAACGTTGACGCCATCTATACTCCAAACTACAGCAGGTTTTGGAAAGCCCTGAGTTTTGCACTGTAGCGTTGTTTTTTCTCCTTCTTTTGAGTCTACCTGCTTTGCTTCTTCTTCTATTTTTGGTGGATCTAAAAATGATACATATTATAATTACTACTTATACCATTCCGGAGTCATTCCGGAGGCCTGTAGTAACTTGGGCAGGTTGCTAGCCTTTTGGGAAAACCTGAAGTGGTTAGAATAAAAGAGTAAAGGGGCATACGCACAATGGCCCAATCAAGAGGCTAATTGCGGAAAACACCCCAGCTAAATTAACTATGACAATAATTATAACTTCGAAGATATTAAGGCTTGCTTCATGAATTTTGAATAAACCCTTCTTTTATTTAAATAATTTTTTAAATACTTTACCTACATTCAACAGTCAAATACACATCACGGTAGGCACTCCCCTCTACGTTACTGGCAGTACATCTATATATTCCAGAATCATGACTAGCAACATTTTCAAAATGAATACTGCTTGTTGTAGAACCCATTTCTCTGAATCTGTCGTCATTGTCCGATTGAAATTCCCAATTCAGCGTAGGTGGAGGTGTACCCTTAACAATTCTAAAGGAAGATCAATACCATTGTAATATCAATTTCAAACTGTTATAGTTGTTTAACGTTAGTATATGTACGTAGATTATAATTAGGAACTTAACTACTAACATCATTGTCACTTGATAATATATTGATATTTTACCTGCAGTTGATGTCCACTTTATCTCCTTCTTTAACTTTTATATCATCATTATCCGTTCGATCAATTTGCGGTAATTCTTTAAAAAATACGGGTAGTTACTATAAAGTTATCTTGGAATATATTTGAAAAAAAAAATACATGTAAAGTTACCTGTTCCACTTAATCCTATAGAAAAATAAAACATTTTACGTGAATTTTTATTTTGAGCTCTACATGAGTAATAGCCTTTTAAACTTGGCTGCATATCTTTGATGGTCAAATAAAAACCATCTGGTGAAATCTCGTAGTGATCATTATTTTCTATAAGATCCCTGTCAAACTTCCATTCTATGCGAGCTGAGGGATAAGCGTCTACCTTACAGGCAATTTGACCTCCTTTTTTATATTCGATGGTTGTATCTAAAAATAAACTTTATTCTTAATCTTTAACGACTAGGACTTATCTTTTGCTTTTGGTGAAGACATGGCTGAAAAGCCATTTATACAGTGTGTCCTGGTTTGGACCAGCGATAATTTATGGGCTATTAGTTCATCAAATGTTATCGACAAAAAACCCCATGTTGGGTTCTAACTTAAAATGGCAGCCATTTCAATTATTAAAAAAAACTATTTGTATGGATCTGGAGGTCCTAAAAGTTATTAAAATGATTTATTTAAAAGGTACCTTTTAAATAAATCATCATAAATATCAAGTAAAATAAAGATCAATTCAAAATTATTGACCGTCATAGAGGAGAAAAAAATGTTTAAGCAATATTGCAAAAAAAATAGAAAAATTAATTAGTTTTTTAAACGTATTCCAAAACTTAACCTAAAAATTCTTTTTGAAAAATATCTGTCAATTTTTTTTCATCATTAGGATTATGTCTAAAATTAGATATATAAAGGCCCTTAAATTATCACTAGTCGAAACTCGAACAGCCTGTATTAACAGGGTGTCCTTTTAATGAAGGATAAGCCTTTCAGGATAAAACTAATCTGTACCTAAAGAATTATCCTCTATTTACGGGATACCCTGCATAGTTAATGTATTCTTAGATTATAAGCAAGAAGCGATCAACATCAGAAAGCAATTCATGCTATCAGAAAATAATAAACGAACAGGAGTAATATATCAATAGTCAGAGCCGATAGTATCGATAGTATTGCTGTGTGTCGATAGTATTGACCCTAACGGAACAGGAGAAAACATTGTTCAAAATTTGTGGTCACAAGCATGTAAAGATGTTAACTACCTTTTGGTTGCTCTATTACATCGAAATGTACTTTTTGTATAGTGATCACTGTGACGACAGAACTATGTTCACCATTCTTGTTCGTGGCGACACACTTGTACGTTGCATTTTCATTTACTTTTTCTAGCTGCATTTCTATTCCATAATGAAATGGAGTCGAAACTGCAACAGGCTAAAATTTGATAAATGATTATTGGAAAATGTAAAGTTATTTAAAGTCTAAAAGTAATTGTTACTATTTTACTTACAGCAGATGGCATTTCCTTGCCAGTTTTTTCATTCATCCAAATTATTTTTGGTTCAGGATATCCCTTGACTCGACAATGTAAAAATAATGGTTTATTATACTCTGCGTTTACTTTTGATGGTTCTTGAATTGATGTTTCCGGTACTGAAAATATTTTTTTCTAATCAGAATTTTGGATAAAATGATTTGACAGGATAATCTTTTCGCTATCTATATTGTAATTAGAGATTCTGCTCTATTATACTAATATTACCTTTTTTAATTAAAATCTTACCTGTTTCTATAATATCAAGCTTGAACTTTAAATCTTTTGATTCCTTTCCATTCGTTATTGCACAGTAGTAGTCTCCAACAAAATCTGCTATCATTTGTTTAATGGTCAGGAGGTCTTTTGCATCTGATATTTCAATATATTCATCAGTAGCACTGATTGCTGGACCATGCCACGTAATGGCAGCAAAAGGTAGGGCATCTACTTTGCAATATATTTTGGCACTTTCTTTGAAAATAATATTGGTGTCTGCGGAATAAAGATTTTTTTTAACAATTTACGGACGATAGAAAGCTATTAACTATGGCATCTTATTTAGTTGTGATCTGCAATAAAATTGTATAGTCTGTGCTAGGCACTGTTTAGTATAGGGATATCTTTTGAGACATTTGATCTATCAACTAGTGATTAAAAATGTTAACATAGGAGGCTTAAAAAAGTTCGTTCTTTTCACATTAAACTCTGTATGGATTCATTTATGAGAATTTATTTTGATATTTAAAAAAAAATGCTGCAAATTATGTATGACTAGCAGTTTCCCGCGACTTCGCCCGCACCAAAAGTCGGTTTTTCCATACAAATTTTCATCCTCCATTTCACCCCCCTGATGATTTTATATCGCAACAAAAAGTAGCCTATGTCCTTCCCAGTGTCTCAAACTATCTCTGTGCCAAATTTCATTTGATTCGGTCCAGTAGTTTCGGAGCCTATTCGATGCAAATAAACAAACTAACAAATCTTTCCTCTTTATAATATTAGTATAGATATATCAATTTACCTTTTGGCTCCTCTAATATATCCAAATATTGTGATCTCTCCGTTTCCACTTTAACATTTTGACTGATATCCCCATTAGCATTTGAAGCTGAACATTTATACGTTTTGGTCACTGTCACTTTATTTATTACTAGTTCTGCTGTATAACTGTATGGAAGCTTAAGAGTCAGTACCTGAAAATTAAGAGCTTAGTAAATCTTTTGTTGACAAAACCTTTTTATTGAATTCGAACTTGTTTAAATTATTTTAGTCGTCAGTCATCGTACGTTCCAAAGTAACCTTTGGTAGACTTAAGTTAATACTAAATAAATATATACAGCTAGTATGTTGCAAAAGTTAAACATAAGCAATTAAACAAATGAAAAACTTACTTCTGTCGGAAAATTGATCCCATCATTGTCACTCCATTCTATTTTTGGTTTAGGGTAAGCTTCCACATTACATACTAACTTTACGGTGTTACCATATTCTACTTTAATACTATGTCCATTGGCAATACCCATGGTCGGAGACATTTCTTTTGGCGTTTCTTGAAAATGTCAATATATTTTTCAGTTTTAACTATATCAAATTTGGAATATTTTATCGGTCAAGTCAAGTAAAACAAATCTTGATAATTGTTTAAGTTACAAAATAAATATTACAACTTAAACTAAAAAGCTTTCATAGTCTCTCATCATTATGTATCACATTTAAAATGGGTCGAAAAAATTAGATTGATGTTTCGTTCTTGTTAATTGTCAGGTAAAAATATTAATGTAATTGAAAACTAAGTAACTTTTTTACAAGATTAACGTACAGTTTACTCTGTGTTCTTTGATAATTATGAGCAATTTAATTTAGTATTACTTACATACCAGTGATTTTTTGGACTTCAATAAAAGTTTCACTTTCTCTTTTTATATTTCTCTTACTATCTTCGTGATATCCTGACACCTATAAACAATTACAATATAAGTTAATAGTGACCCGCCCGCCTTTGCCGAAAGTTCCATTTTAAAAATTTAATGAAGCTTTTGTCATTCAGGAATACTGTACCTATAGAAGTACAGATGGCCAATCTTGGTTTAAAATGAAAGATTTTTCTTGTTGCTAACTACTTCATAAATATGTAGCTTGGCTATCTGTATTAGGTGTCTTTTGCAGAAATCACACTCCCTATGATACTTACAGCAATCTTAAACAATCCGTCTGGGGGCATGACTTTTTCTGTGACATAGATATTTTCCTTGGAGTAAAGTAGTTTTAAAGGAATTATCTTGATCACTGTACCACCGTTATCAGAAATGATAATCTCTTTAGGAGTATAAGTCCCTTTTGAGAAAACCTGCACGCATATATGAGACGCCGTGTCTGAAAACAATATATTAACAATATTTTTTTTCTATTTATTATCGTTATAATAATCTTACAAAACAATTATTTATTGACTTAGTAAAGCGAAACCACTAAGATTTATAATTATACTAAGCATTAAGTTTACTTTTCGTAAACAAAATTTAATATAAAAAAAGAATAAACTATAGATTATAGATACAATAATGTAGTTTTGTCTTTAATTATGTTAAATAAGAAAAATACTTTACACACCCAAAGAAATTTTGAACTAATAGGATATTGTTATTATGCATATAAATTAATAAATAACTGCATCCACGAACAAAAGATATTAATTATCGCAAATAAAAGATAAAGTGAAGTATCATTTAAAAGACGCTATTCAAAACATTATTCGCAATGATGAGAGGTAACCTCTAGAGGTTATAGGCCGCATTTAATAACGATATTAGGTCACTCGCTTTAATTAAATTTTAATTCAAAAGCAATGGTTTGGTGATAAACTGTTTACAAGAGTTTTCAAGGACAGTTGCAATTTTAGAAATAAATAAAGCAGAAACTGTAACTTCTGGTAAGCCATACCTAAGATACATACCTACATTAATCTGATAAAAAGTCAATATCTACTAGTTGTGTTAAGGAAATCATGATCAACAGTGGTAAAGTCGACAGCACGTCAGGTTACCCATTTAAACTCCTAAAACAGCTTTTATTACGTAGGGAATAAAGGCGGTCGCAAGGTCAAAGTTAGTAGTCTGACGTGCGGACGCGTGTACCACAACACCCAAACCCAAGACAATATAGAAAATATGGTTTCCTTGATTGATCTAAACGGAGTTTGAACCCGGGACCTCAGAGATGGCGAAAAAATTAAGTCCGCGTGCAAGCTTTCTTGACCACGGTTGTCGAAAACCCCCCAACCAAAGAAAATGGGGGAATTTTTCCCACCCATTTTAAGTCTAGTTTAGCTGGATCCTACAGCTTGGCTTTATTGATGACCCTATTAAAGGCTAGGTTAATATCTGGAAGTCAGCTGAACTGTATATTTGGCTAAAAACTAAATCAGCGTTACCTTTGATGGGCAAAGTCGCTATACCCGCCATTGTTGTGGGCTCGACAGGTGAGAAGCCATATTTGAAAGTTATAGAAGTAGTGGCTTCAGCAAAAAATTTAGATTCCGAAGCACTTCCAGCTTTAGCTTTGTAGGTACCCGGCGTAGGATTCGATATTTTCACCGACTGAAATATGAAGGACAGTGACAGTTCCATTTCTTTAAGACCCTCTGAGTAAGCATATCCGGTTTTTTACACAGATAGGAGGTCTGCTCACAGCGGCCACAGAAGGCAAATCGGCCATGGCTCCGTATGCAGTTCTATTAAATGTCATAACGAACTTTACCGGTTCGTCTCACAGTTAAGCTCCCGCCCCGCCCTGATCAGCCATTCGGTTGCGATGGCGGCAAGCGCGTGCGTGCAGTGACGATTTTTAAATATTTGGCGGTTTCCTTAAAAAAAATGCTAGGTAAGTCCAGCCTGTTTTGATGCAAACCATGCATATTTTATTATTTTTATCTAATGTGCCATGTCACTTATTTATTAAAATATGTGTATGTGTATTATTTGCTAACAAAGTTAATGTAAAATATGACAGCTGTTAATTTTTAAAATAAAGTGCATGAAAAAGGCAAAGCGGCTCGGAAAAAGCGGCCATCTGACCGCTTTGCCCTTAAATAAATGTATAATACTTGATTATTTTGTTTAGATGGTCAACAATTATAAAAGAAAAACTATGCAAGGATCATGGGGCGAAAGTACAATGGCGCAAGCAATCAAAGACGTAAAGGAACAACAAGGCTCAATTACCAAAGAAGACTTCCTCAACTTGTTTTTCAGAATGCTCAAGTAAATAAGATTCAACACCCATTTAAGAACGAAAATGCTGGTCACGATTTTCACAAGGGTTTTATCAAGCGCTATCCTGATTTAACTTTAAGACGTCCTGTGTCTATAGCCAGAGCCCGAGGCCTGACCTCCTCGAAGGTGAAATTTTTGTAATAACACCGAATAGGTTTTATAAAAATATATGTTGATTTTAAACTATTATTGGAAATCTTCAAACACTACCTAGGTATATCTTTTGTCAAAAAATTTACATTTCTCATACACTACTGGACTGGCCGCTTTGCCCTTGCCCCATGGCCGCTTTGGCGGCACCTTGGGCAAAGCGGCTTTTTGCCACCTTTTCGTAATTTACGTGTCATATATGTATTTTCAACTTTTTGCAAATTTGGATTGCGCACACTGAAGAACAAATACTTTTTCTACCTATTAGTATAAAAATTTTTCTAAAATCATTTTATTTAATAGGTTTTTTACACCTCAAAGTAAAGGTGGCCGCTTTGAGCTGACCTCCCCTACCTCGTAATATTTCTACATAAGATATAGCCAATAGAATTATAAGAGTTATGCCAAAAAATATAGTGACTTGCATTACTAGTAAGACTGATTATACTGGTCACTGACCCTTTGGACCAGCTATACCAAGAAGGCGTGGTAGGCGATGCGTGTGCAGTATGATAACGGGTTCAGGGTTCTGTTGCGACTTAAAAAAAGATCAAGCCCAAAGCTTTTAACGTGCTTTCTCAGGCTACTGTTAACACCACTGAGTTTTTGACTCCGGAGCTTTTTCAGAGTTATTTCAAGACAGGAAACTCTAAAAACACAGCTTGAGCAGGGATTTTGAGACCTTGTGAATAAAAACCAAAATGCCGCCAACTATAACATAACAGGAAAGAATAAATATCCTCCTAGCCGAATTTCGAAATTCGATTATTATTAGGAGTTCTATAGTGGACTACAGTGGCCAATCTCGACAGAGATTAGCCGACTGCGCGTGCGATATTATAGTGCACAAGTGTGAGCGCAATACACAGGTGCACTCTCCGTTCCTTCACTCTCATAATTCGGTGAGGTGGCAAACCCAACACTTTCGACCCGACTCGGATTCGAATCCGGGACCTCGTGGATAGTACCTAGCGTGCGGACCACTAGACCAACGAGGCAGTCATGAATAAATACTTACCGCAACTCCTGGCAACGCAACAACTGTCTTCGAATTCACTTTAGACCCATCGGGAGCAGTTACATCTTCAATTTTAGGATTAGAACCAGTACACGTTAGCATCGCATCTTTCATGGCTGAATCTATTGGAATCTGGAAGTATGACATTACTAACTGATTCAGCAAATTAAATGATAAGTTATAACAAAAATATTAGGATTGAGTTTTTGTATACAACTAGCAGTTCCCCGCGATTTCGCCCGTGCTAAAAGTCGGAATTTACATATCAACTTTCAACCCCATTTCACCTCCCTGATGATTTTATATCGCGACAAAAAGTAGCCTATGTCCTTCGCAGGGTTTCAAACTATCGCAGTACCAAATTTCATTTGAATCGGTCAAGTAGTTTCGTAGCCTATTCTAAACAAACAAATCTTTCCTCTTTGAATTATTAGTATAAGATAAGATACAAGTGAATAATTAGGCGTGGTAGCAGTACGAAAGACATGAAACAGGTAAATCAGCAGGCTTACCAATTTCCGAACCGAAAGCTATCTTGCAATTAGGATTGCAATCTCAAAGCAATAAAAAACTAATTTTAATTTCTTTACTGAAAGCTATAAATTTTGAAATTTGAAAGCATTGAGTTAGGTGGTACGCCTGCTGATCACAAAAAGCCCATGACATCGCTCTCGCGTCTAACCACGTAAAGAATGGAGGGTCCTATAAACCATAATTTATAGAAAGCAGATACCCTTTCATTACAAAGAAGGCAAATAATGAGCATGTAATTGTAAAGGCTTACCTTGACTTCGTGTCCATACCCTGGGGGTAGTGTTTTGGATACGATTTCGGTTTTTCTGCTCTTGATTTTCTCCGAAATATAGTTTAAAATCTAAAAATAATAACTTAATTTTTTTAATGCTTACTTAGGTGGTGGCAGAGTCCAGAGAGCAACAAGAGCGTAGCTCTTAAGTTATGAATGAATCATGTCTTACTTACTTACCTAATTGACCTACTTACATTTAATTAAGTAATAAATACTTATTGAATAATATTACACTTACTCGTAAGATTGCTTTAATCCTAAAGTAAGTTAGATAGATAACTTTGTATTGCACATATTTAAGGTAACAACAATACAATTTACACAGAAAGATGTACAAACTAGGCGGTCTTATCGCTAAGAGGAATCGAATCTGGGCCCTTCGATGAAAACCAGCGTCCAGAGCCACTCGAATACAAATGTCGTATCTTTTGGAAAACGATCAAGTTGGGCATATTTAAACTTTATATAATGTATAAACAAAATCACTTGCCTGTGTAACACCACTTTTGTCTAGAGAAAACACTGCACCCTTGGTGGCTCTAGCTAGGTTATGGTAATACTGGTATTCTGGTTTGGGCTTGAGACCAATTCCAGCACAGCCCCTGTTTTTGGTTAAAACAAAAACCACCTAAAAACAATTATAAATAAAGCATGTCTTCCTGGCCAAATTTCGACTTCGGCTGCCAATCTCAACAGGCAGAGATCAGTACATATCATACCCAGATGCAGCCTCTGTTTTTTTACTGTCTCTGATGAGACAGCAAGCCGATATTTTAACGTGCTTTCCAAGGCACAAATCCCTGACTGAGCTTTTGAAAATAGGAGGGTTTTTCAATAGGAGCCGGCTATATTTGAATTAAAATAAAAACACATTGAACGTTTAGAACTATAATATACTAGTAGTTTTATGATATTATAATATTATATTTTTTCGAAGCCTTACTCTTTGGCATTATGCATGGGATATCACATGATATGAATTACCAACTCGGCTTCGTAGGGTAGCGTAATTACGAAAAGTTCAATTATGCTTATCGTCCTATTACGCGTGCTATTTTACTCTATAAGTTTTCGACAGTTCTTGGATTGTTGTCTTACACCAGTGATTTCACATTTCCCAAAAAATGTATATCAAGGGACGTTAAATCACTTATCTTTGAGGCTATGTCTGGTCCCGGAATCGCGTCTCATCGCGAAAACTAGCCATCACGCTCGTTCGCGTTGTCATTCTGTCGTGAGTGAAAGGGACGGCTACATGTAAAAATACGGACATCGTCAACCGGAGAAAGGCCTCTGTTGACCATAAGTCTCTCGTAACGCAAGAAATGTTGTTTTCATCTCACCTGTTCGGAAAGTTGAACTTTCATGTGTAGACAGCCGGGTGGAAAATAGCTTTTCCCTCCTACTTTATACTCCTACTATCGAATAAAAGGCCACTATCGAGAGTATCGATAGTTATTGCAATAGTCAGAGCTATATTAGCTATCGTGTGTCGATAGTATTTATATTAACGGAGCTATCGATACTATCATTTCTATCGGTAGACTATCGATACTATTGTTTTTGCCTCGACTATTGATAGTCTATTGATACTATCGATACTATTGCTTTTGCCTTAACTATCGATAGTCTATCGATATTCTATCGATACCTCCGCTTTTGCCTCAACTATCGATATCGAAAAACTATCGATAGTGGACTATTGAGCGGCCACGCTACTCACTTTGGCGCCGCTCGCGGACCAAGTGAAACGCCAAAATGTACCGGTCGGGCGCTTCGCGAATATGAAATGGAAAGCACCTTTGATTACACCACTTAAAAAAAGAAATGCACTATTTCTTTCCTCACAGTTGTATGAATAATAGTATGTTTAACTCTGGTGAAAGCACCCATTCTAATCTCGAGCTATTGGCGCTCTCACTTAGTTCGAGCGCCAGAAACTTCTCGAGTGGAATGGGCACTATCGTCCCTTGTATAACAATCTATGTATATGGTTACTGAATACCTACCACGCGCCATGTCGACAAGTACGGAAAAGAGTATAAAAACAAATCAAAAAAGCTGTCGTATCAAAAATTATAAAATGAATTTTATCTATACATATAATAAAACGAGCCATATTTTATAAACGTTAGAAAAGTATTTTGTGTGCTGACACTTGCTTTGTAACTTGCTTGCTACCCCTTTTTTATATATGCACATTGATAGGTGTAAAAGGGATAAGAACAATCGAATACAATCGTTTCAGCAAATAAATACGCTTGTCTGACAAGCGACCTGGCGAACAATTAATATTAGTACCTGTATTTTTTTACTTATTGCGAGGTTTTGGACGTAATCAAAAAACTGGATGTCGTCTGCCACATCATCAGTGAACACGTATATGAACGACCCAGGTCTACTTCTTTCTACACCAAGCTTTATACCAGATAGACAGCTTTCTGGGCAATCACCCCCTCCATGCGCCGTAATTCCTGATAGTGTCTCTCTAAATATGTTTGGATTTGTGGTCCTCGCCAAGAAACTTGTGTCTTTAGCTGAAATTTTATCGAAACTAAATATTAGTACTTAAATCTTAGATGTGTCAACGTCATAAGGTTGGTTTTGTTGGCTTTGTTTTTGTATGGCCTAGTAGAGACTACTAAATGTATATTTGTATATAAGTATTTGGTATTACATAGTACTGTCTTCCTAGCCGAATTTCGACTACGGCGGCCTATCTCAATAGAGATTAGCCAACTGCGCGGGACATATTCAGAAATCAGAAATATTTATTTGCTTGAACATGGTGGTTCAATGGTACTATAATAAAATTATGTGCTCACGTTTGACTTATTAGGTCATGCAAATTTTACAGTTGGAACTTTGGTAAGGTACATTTTAAGCTATCATTAAAATAAAGTGATAAGTATTCTAAAATAACACACAATGAGAAAAGGTAAGTCAGATCATGCCATAATGTAATTAATCATTCTATTTATGTCAGTATAAAGTATTATTCACATGCCAAATTGCCAAACAGAATAGCCACAAGTACTTCTATCATAAGTTATTATCTTGATCATCTAAATACTCCTGGATTGAATAAAAACATTTGGTCAATAGCCATGAGTGTATATTATAGTGCACAAGTGTGTGCGCAATACACAGGTGCACTCTCTTTTCCTTCACTCTCGTAATTCGGTGACACGGCAGTCCGACATGACCGTAGAGAGATCAGGCGCAGGACCAACGGCTTAACGTGCTTTCCGAGGCACGGGGTGTTAACACCACCAACTTCCTGACTCCGGAGCTGTGTCTGAGTAATTACAAGACAGAAAAACCCAAACACTTTCGGCCCGACCCGGGATTCGAACCCGGGACCTCGTGAATAGTACCCAGCGTGCTGATCACTAGACCAACGAGGCAGTCAAAAATTATGTAGTATAGTAATAGTAGGAAAGGCGCGATAGCTAAGCGGAGATAACTTTACTTTTTATCCGTGAGGTCGTGAGTTCGATCCTCGCCTATGCCACTGAGTTTAGATAATCACTGAGTAAAGATATTGGTTAAGGAAAACATTGTAAGTAAACCTGCACACTAGTTGGTTAGTATGTGAAATGGAGAAGGCAATAGCAAGCCACTCCATTAAAATGCCAAGCAAGTCGTTGTGTTTCTCATTCCACATAATGATCTCGACCCTCAGTCATGAGGTATACGACTATAAAGAAGAAGAAGTAGTGACTTTCCCATGCAAATACATGGCACAGCGTTAAACTGTCTCTTGTCAAATGCCAGTTAGTATAGTTTATCTAAGGCTTAGGATGTACATGTCGATTTAACGAAATCTTACTCACGCTCATCATTGAAGGTAATCAAAAGAACTTCCTCAATTGGTGAATCCTCTGAATTCATTGCTGAATCAAATATAAGATTTACTCCATCTTTGACTTGATTGATATCATTTTGCATGGATCCAGTATCATCAATCACAAATGTTAAACTACTCTTTTCCATTTGACCTATACTTGAATTAATATAACACACTGTCAATAAAAACACAATAACTTTTAGGAACATCATCACCGGATTCTTGTGACACTATCGCAGTTGAGTACTCAGCAGCAACTAAAGTGAATCTCAAGTTCCAAAAACGTCATAAAATTGCAAGTGATATATTTAACCTCCAGATAACAATTTCCTCTACATGGTAATACCCAATAATTGTAATCGAAGCAAGGTAATAAATAATAATATCGCAATAATGTTATTATTGTTGGCACTGCTTGTTATTTTTAGGGTTTTCCGTACCTACTTTAGTACCGTTACCATGAGTTTACGGCGGTTTTACTCGCTAGCGACAACGTAAAAAAAGTGTATGGAAAATTGCACAGCGCCTCTAGCGGTTACTTCGAGACCTAAAATTTTCCATACACTTTTTATACGTCGTCGCTAGCGAGTAAAACCATCGTAAACTCACAGGAACAATTGTTCAAGTGCATGTCAGCCCACGACTAAGTGTGGCCTGTGGGATTTTATAGCTACCTTAAGTAAAATTAATAAGTTATTGATGGAGAAGTAGCCTAAATGGTCGTTTTTCTTTTAGATTTATTATGTATGCACTACTTCTATGATTTTCTTCTATGACAGGCAGGCGAACATGGCAAAACTATAACAGTGTTATTACAACAAAATTAGACCAGGTTTAAAATAGGTCTTAATATTAGCCGACAACAGAGGAATGAATGACACATTCGTGACATCACCTGATAGAGAAGCGCTTTTCTAATTGGCTAGCTAATAGCTTAGTCCTGGCTTAACCCGGTACTAAGTTTTTAGAACAACTGGATAAGGGTTATTAACTAACTAGTGCAGTCGATAAAACAAAACACGTTTAAAGAAGCTATATTTCTTTCCTTTTACAAATCAGAGCCTGACCATCCAGAGAGGTCTTTCAATAATCTTTGGTTGCCCACGCCGAAGTGGCCTGTGCAGCCGAACGCTCTTTCGAAATCAGGCAGACTGCAGCAGTATGTATATCCGTTTGTAGGGTCTCTCCAGTTGACGCCACTCAGCCATTCGATGTCTCGACAAACGTCCCTGCAAGCCATATGATGATATCCTTCGGACGTTGTAAGGTCAGGAATGTTGACCTGGATGACGGCTACCGATGACTTCGAATCCGGACTTTGGATCACCTGAAAAAAAATTGCAATGTAAGGCATAGACCGCGTTATTTTTTATACTCCTTAACTCGAACTCGTGTCATAAATTTTTATTTATAAAGAGAGAGATTTTAATCTGGAAATTTGGGAACAATGTTTAATTAATTCATAGCACAGAGCGTTAGAATTACCAGAAATACAAAGATAAACAAGTAGTTGTGGTAAGAGTTACTGAACTTGTTATCAAAACCTTGAAGTTTATCATTCACTTTACAAGCTTACTTATACTCGGAATATCGCATAAATATGTACACACGGTCCACACTTTGACCTTGAGACCACTTTAATTCCCTACGTAATAAAAGCTATTTTCGTAGTTTACACGGGTAACTTGTCGTGCTGCCGCTTGTTCCTCGCGACTACCCCCGCGTCAAAAGTCGGATTTTCCATACAAACATTCATCCCCTATCTCACCCCTCGATTTTTTGATATCGCGATAAAAAGTAGCATATGTTCCTTTCAGGGTCTTAAACCATCTCTGTTCCAAATTTATTTATTTATTTATTCTTTAACTCTCGTTGTTTGGCGAGACGGCAATCCGACATAGCCGATCAGATCATAGAGATCAGACAAAACCAACGAGGCAAGGAGGCGTAACATATCGCCGACTTTCTGACTCCGGAGCTGTTTCTAAGCTATTTTAAGACAATTCAACAAAAATACAAACCTTCCACACATACTGAGGCACAGGTAACTGCTGTCCACCAGTGTCTCTTAGGGTGATATTTTCAGTTTCGCCTACAGTATTCTTCAAGGTAAGCTGCCCAGAAATTCCAGTCCATACCAGTAAGTTACCAATTGACGATTTGGCGAGATTCCTCACCCGGTTCTCAAGTTCATTCCAATTCTAAAAGAAATGCTTAAAATTATTTCACTATTGAGTTTATTCAGTTTCAAAACGTTTTGAAACGCTGATCATGATCAGCGATATTGATTATTTTTTACCTTGGCATTACAAGTACTCCAATGTGGAACAATGTTCCAATAAGTTAATGCTGCCTTTTGCGGAAGCCCTGCAGTCAGATCACGAGTGTTTACCAGCTGCCTCTTATTAAAGCAACACCCATCTTCACCGTGAAACCATTTTCTTAAAGTAGAAGTAATAAAATTAATTTGAGTTTCACATCGATAAACCTCATCAAGATCCAATGGCAGTGAATCATGTTGCCACATTGGTTGTACGAGTTCTACATCAGCTAGCGATCGTTGGATTTCTTGTTTAGCGTAAACCGGCGAATTGTTGTCTTTATTAATACAAACTTCAAACACTTCTTGGAAATCTCCCAACAATTCATAGCCTATTTGAATTTCTTCAGTATTTTCGGAGCTGCATTGCCTTCCAGTTCTTCTTATCCTAGGTTGAACTTCTTCTTGGCATGTTAATTCTGAGTAGTTATAGAGGTATCCATCAATAAGAAAATTTCTCTCTCTTTCACAAACAGCCGTTATTTTAGTCTTCGGAAAGTTTTTGAAACCTCTAGGACAATATAATAAGACACCTTTGTTTGATGGTATTTCTATGTTACCATTATTATTTTCGAATTCGGGGAATTCAAAAGTATCTTCATCAATCATAAGTGGTTGATTTTGTATAAAGTCTTCATCGATATTCAAAATACAATCTAAAAGGGAAATTTATGAAATTAAATAACTATACTATACTACATGTATGATTCATTTTATCTCTAAATTAAAAATAAACTGCACCTTTAGATATAATTTTGAAAGTCCTATTTATGCTTCCAAATTCGTTTGATACAATACAAGTGTATGTTCCCTTTTCATCAAAAGTCATCAGCAGTTCATAAATAAAATCATTGCTTTCAATTTGTTCGTCTTCATCATACCAGGAAACCTAAACATAGGTAATAAATAATTTTAATCGGTTGACAATAGCGTCTGTGATCTAAACATAATTAGTTATTATTGTTATGATACATGCTGATTAATTAAAAAAAAAAGGTAATGTTACCTCAGGTCGAGGTTCCCCTCTAGCTCCGCAATCTAAGAAAGCTGGCATTCCTTCATTAAAAGTGATGACTGGTTCAGCTTCTGCGATAAATTTGGGTTTGTAACCGACGATAACCCTGATACTTTCAGACAAGGAACCAGCAAAATTACTCACACGGCATGTGTATATGCCGCTATCAGATAACTTTACATTCTCCAAAATTGCTGATGCATCTATGCCTATTGGTTTCTTATTCTGAAAGATACAGTACATTAATATAGAAAGCAAAACTTTCTTAGGATATTTTGTTAGCTGCATTATTTATGTGTTTTCAAACCTTGTACCAACGAATTGAATCTAAAACAGTGTGGGGAACATCGCAATCTATTTTACTCGACTTTCCTTCTTCTAAAGTTATTGTTTTTGTTGGTGTCGTATCATCAGGAAAAGCTGTAAATAACCATGGCTATTTTAGACACCACTGTTTTAAATAAAAATTATAATACTTCAAATAACAATACCAGGAAATACGAACGTTTTACAACAACATAATACTTCTGACTATCAACGCCTAAAATATTACTGGCTTGACATTCGTAATCACCAGCAGATTTTTCATCTATGTTTTTGATAACCAATGTCCCATCTTCCTCGATATTGTACCACTCTGAACCTGAAATTATTTTTGTTTTAGCTTCTGTATCTGTTTAGATTGTATTTCTTTTTAAAAATATTAAATTTTTCACTTAGACAGGTAGTCGGAAGTAATTAAGGAAACCTTAAATATCACCTTTTCATGATCTTCCTCTTTAGCAGGTATTGTGAATAAAAGGTATATAAAAGTAGCTTTGTATATCAAACCTGAAGCAACATTTAATCCCGCTTTCAACCACGTAATTGTAGGCTTAGGACTACCAGTAGCTTTACATGGAAGTCTCATTACTATATCACCATTGACGGCTGTGAAAATGGTTGTGGATCCTCTTTCAATTTTAGGCGGTGCTGCAAAATTTATTTTATTTCAAATTTTATTGAATACTGTATTAAGTACATTAAACAGGGAGACACAAAATAGCACGACATACTGGCACCAAAGTAAGCTTAGCCATAGACCTTTCAGTTAAAAATAACATGACTCTAATTAAAGTCTTATGGTTTGGTAGATAACGCCGATTTTTCTTCTTGAGAAAAATACAGAAACCCTTTTCTGCCCTTAATGCCCCTGCATTATCTCCAAATTCTCCAGTGTCATTCTGGGCTTGCCAATTGTATGTATTATATATTGGTATTATTCAGAGACGTTTCAGGGCAGTTGCTTGAAAGCCTTTTTAATAAAAAACGGTAATTTATTTGCTTACAAAGTATAGTGTTGAGTGTTTACCATTTATTTTGACTTGGTAGGTTATATTGGCAGTGCTTTCGACGTTGCTGGCGACGCAAGTATAGAACCCATCTTGGGTTGATCGTATATTCCTAAGGTACAATTGGTCTGATACATCGCTTCGGCTGAAAAAAAATTTAACATCTAAAAGACACTTCAACCAAATACGAGTAGTAACTCTACTATATAGACTTAAAATTGCAACCTTATCTTCTTGGCAAACGTTTTGTTGTCTGCTGAGCTGAAAAATATCCACTTTAATGTAGGTTGGGGGTAACCATCAGCGTGACATGGCAACACAAGGTGTTCTCCTTCGGTCACTTCAAATGTGCTTTGCTCTGGAGGCTCTATACTTACAGGAGCTAGAATGTAAGATGAACAACATTGAAAGACCTATTGGTTATTTATCAAATAGTTTAGTTTGCGGTGTCAATAACTAGTAGTATAAATTCGTAATTTAATTCATTTAAGCTTATTTTTTAAATAATCGCTTGAACACTAAATGTTATGAAAAGGAAGAAGTGGTTATAGCCATATACAGTGTGATGTAATAATAGAAAACTTACCAAAGTAATCGACTCTGATTATCTTATTTGTTGACCCTAAAGGATTTGATGCAACGCAAGTAAAAAGTCCTGCGTTGTCTTTCGATCCAATAAACCTGTAAAAAAAATTGAAATATACGTACGTATAATGTAATATAAAAAATAATTTTACTATGCCTATTTCACAGTAAGAGCATTTTAATTTTGTTTCCTACACGGTAGGATTTGGAAGAACATACCTCAAGCTATTATCTCTGTAGATGTGATGTTTCCTATCATTAAAAATCTTGTTGCCATTCAGTAACCATTCAACTCGGGGTCTTGGGACACCTTCAGTACGACATCTAAGAGTCATTTCTCCGCCTTCTTTTGATAGGGTATACTTTAAATCTTCTTTTATAATTGGTGGATCTGAAATTGCAATCTATTTTATAAGACAGTGAATCAGGTATGAAAAATACGACTTTACTTTTACGTACAGTCGTATTTCTCTAATAGTAAACTATTTAAAATTTGATCAGTCCTATCAAAACAAAATCTATGACATCTTAGATAAATGTCTATCTTGTATCTAAGTGATTTCAATATTGGCCTTATTCATCACTTACTAACCATTCGTAATGGCAACAGTTTAATTTAATAGTATCGATACTTTTATATTCCAACAAAAATACTTTTATACAAATGATAGCATTATATTTAATAAATCTACACAAAGAATTTGCAGCGACAGTAAAATTTATTCAATTTGAACATAATTTGAACCACTCACACTGAACGACAAGTTCTATAATATGATGATCACGACCGGCATCATTCCTTGCTAGGCATCGGTAGAAACCAGCGCTATCTTCGTTCACGTTGGAAAATCTTAAAATTGTGTCTGTTTCATTCAACTCAACAAATCGTTGTGACTCACGAGATAAGTAATACCAATACATTTTCGGAGTTGGTATGCCTTTTACAATTCTGGTAATTAAATAATACATAAATTTAATACCGAAGAAAGGTTAATTGAAAGGTATTTAAAAGAAAAATGCTCACCTGCAACTAACTTCTGTATCTTCTCCTCTTTTACTTATTACTTCTATTGCCGTCTTATCGATTTTAGGACGATCTGTAAATATATTTTTTAATTTCGAGGAAGTACCTCATAAATAATAATTTTACTTTTATTTTGGAATTAATAGTCATTCATTATTTTTTAAAGAGCCAATCTTACCAAATCCAGGAATATTAACGGTTACTGTTTTTGAATCTTCACCGTAAGCATTGGCAGCTTTGCAAATGTAAGTAGCATTCTTGCTTGCTTTATTGATGTTTAAGACACTGATGAAATCAAATGGTATCTCCAGTGTTGAATACTATTAAATAATAAAGTTACAATTAGCAAAATAGGTTTAATTTTTTTTGAAGCCATTTGATTGTCCTTTGATGTGGAAGCTTACACAGAAGACCAAATCCTTACTAGTTATTAATTTCTAACAATGTAAGTTTAACTGCTACTAACAACTGGACCATTCCTTTTGTTTTAAATAAAAAAAAACATATTGTATTATACAATGTTTCCCGGCACCGGTGTCGGAGCCTTCATGTGGTGACTAAGAAGCAAAATTGCTACCATTTTCTTAATAGGATCAAATTTGAAATCACAAATTATTTTTTCACTTTCCTATACTAATTAGTAAATCAGCTAGGTACATTTGTATGGAAAGGTAATATTATTTGGTCTGTTTTCGAAGTTCTTGTATTAGATAAAAATGTCGCCGGGGAACTCATCTATCACCTCTTGAAGGCTCCAACATCGGTGACAGGACACACTGTATATAATATTCATGTTTGAAAGGAAAACCTTAAAACATTAGAGATTTCATTAGAAATATACTTACATCTGAAGGTAACATAGAACCATCACTATCTATCCAAACTACGTCAGGCTTGGGAAATCCATTTATTTTGCATGATATTTTAAAAGGCTTATTATATTGCGCGTTCATATTTGGACCACCTTCAATTGTAATTTTCGGTGTTCTATTTTCGTATTTTACTGTAATATTATATATGTTAAATAAAAAAATATGAAAATTGTTAAATATTAAAATGATTAGAATAACAATTTTACCTAAATCTGGTTTTTGTAGCTCCACTGGTGTAAGACTCGTTCTTTTGAATGAAGTTTTAGTTTTGACATCGTATCCTTTAACCTTGAAAGTTTCATAAGATTTTTATATCAAGCGATAACTTTTTTATACAGTGGAAGCATTTATTTATTGTAGCAACTTACTGTTATTTTAAATAACATGTTTGGAGGATAAAAAAGATGAGTGTAATATAATTTTTGTTTTGCGTCAATCAATTTCAAAGGCATTTCAACTATGACATTATCTTTGATATCAGTTATTTCAACTGCATTAAGGACAACATCAGCATCGGATACCAACTGGATTGACAAATGCGATTTTTGATCTGCAATCAATAAAATAATTAATAAGCTTTACCTTTCAATGTTAAATATTTGCAATAGTAGGTATTTTTTTCGAGTGTCGAGGATGTTATCTCAATAACATAGATAAGAACAAGAAGCACTTGAAAATTTCGACAGGCTCTGACAACGCCAGGGTGACCGAGGGGCTAGGCAAGCGCCCGGTATGCGAGGAACGGGTTCATTTCCCGCCGGTGGTCAGTTGCAATATCTAATATTTATAAAATAATTTAATCAAATATTTCGAGATAAGACGATACAGCTTCCTCACATTTTGATGCCCAAGAATTGAAGCAAGTCAAGTCAAGAAACAGTAAATACAGGGTGTATTTACTGTTTCTTGAATTGACTTGCTTGCTTTGACTCCATAACACATTATTAGCTAGTTGCCATCACCCATATCGATTAATTATTATTTAATAATTTGTCAGGAACGTCACCTGGTAAAGGCTTAATAGCGGTGTCTTCAATGGAAGAGGGTTCTAAAACAGAGAAGCCGTGCTTGAACTGGATGCTGGTCGTAGCGGTGACCACCACACTTGTTTCAGACTTACTGCCCACCTTGGCTGTGTAATTCCCTGGCTTTGTGTCTTTGATCTTCACCGCCTGTTACGTTTTTAAAATAAGAGCAATATTTATTTATTCTAAGAAGATATACAGTTTTAATTATAAAGTCGTCCTAGCCGAATTTCGACTACGGCGGCCTATCTCAACAGAGATTAGCCAAATACGCGGGACATATTATAGTGCACAAGTGTGTGCGCAGTACACAGGTGCACTCTCTATTCCTTTACTCTCATAACTCGGTGAGACGGCAGACTGACATAACCGTAGAGAGATTAGGCGGGTGTTCACACCACCAACTTCCTGACTCCGGAGCTGTGTCTGAGTTTTTTCAAGACAGAAAAACCCAACATTTTCGGTTCGACCCGGGATTCGAACCCGGGACCTCGTGGATAGTGCCCAGCGTGCTGACCACTAGACCAACGAGACAGCTTTAATTATAAGCTAAACAACAATAGTATACTGTGGTTTTATACTAATTACAAATCTTCACATATAGGTCATCAGATAAATAAGGATTATATATAAGTCGAACTTATCCTTATAAGTCGAACTGAGGTAACTAAAAACAACATAATCTGAGGCAATACAATAGGTTGTATATAGGCTATCGTCAAAGTTCCAGAATCTCAAAATATGATTTAATTTTGTCGCTTTATCGAGGCAATGCTTGTAAAGAATAGGTCAATATTAATAGATACATAGTTTAGAAAAACTTCGACAACTACGAATAAAAAGGCATTCTGTCTTATGCTTTACAATAGTTACAATTATTATTATGATATACAATAAAATCATTACTAAAAGAAGTCGCACGTTATGCACACAGTTTGTTATCTTTGGAAGTTTATTGATAAGCTCTCTTTTAGTATGTTGATACTAAAAGACAGGCCTTTGTTTCATTCTCGAAATAAGTGGTTTGCAGCTTATCGCTGTGTAGAACATCTACTAACTGTCTTTTTATCTTACGCATGTCTTTCCGTTTAAAAAAAATCCGTGTTGAGTGAAATTTTTGCAAAGGATTTATAAACATAAAATACGAATTTAAACTAGGCAATTCATTCAAACTAGGCAGTTCTTTTCGTTCTTTTTTCTGAATATTGTTTAATAGTGTTCTATCACCGTAACTATTCCACGCAAATAAAAACTATTATTATATTAGTTAAAACTCACAACAACGCTTGGTATATCCACAATACGCTCTGCATGGGGCTTGCTACCGTCCGGGGCAGTTAGATCTATTTTAGGGTTAGTCCCTGATCCAGCGATGACTACATCTTTCATATCAGCATCGACAGGAATCTGTAAAATTGTACCTTTAAACGAGCAATACTTGTATACACGATGTTAGTTTGCATCCTTGCCATATTTACAGAGGTAACTATATTACGGACACTAAACTCAAATCATTTAAAAAATTGTGACCTAAAATTTTGATTTTTAATCTTGATTATTTAATTTTATCGACAATTTGTTACGCACACCATTAACTATCGTAGCGCATACACATCACTGTTGGCTGTTCATCGGCACAAAAGAGCTGCGGCGATTGCGCTCTCTTTCTAACATCATAAACGCCGCCCCTTCTTCTTCTTCTTTTTTTTCTTTTATTCTTTTTTTCCCCTTCTTTTATCTCTTTGAATATGGCAAGGATGCAAAGTACTTAAAGTGACTTAAATCGGAACATTATGACTAAGACTTTGTGATGATAATATTATAATTCGTAGTTAACATTTTGATAAGATTGTAAAATATTTGCATGCTATTTCTGATAGCTGGAAAAGCTGAACCGTAATATTTATAACACCTTCTAAAATGTACCCTTTTCCAAAGGCAAATAAATATTCATTTCATTTCATTTCATTATGATGATATTTTATAGCAGTTCATTGACGTTTTGTCTTTATCAAGTCAACTCAAGAATGAGAGGAAAATACAATATTGACATTGTACTTATACCTTTAAATATATATATAATATATTTAAAGTATATATAATTTATTATACCTTTAAATATATATATAATATATTTAAAGGTAAAATATTGTTATATTTGTAATCTCAGAAACTGCTCTAAACATCTCGCTGAAATTCGGTATGGGGTTATCTGGTTTGAAAAATCTATCTAGATTAGTCTTATGTTTGCGAAACCCTTATAGATTCGTCATGTCTGTCTGTCCGTCCGTCCGTATGTCACAGCCACTTTATTCTGAAACTATGGGCATTACACAATTGAAACTTGGTAGGTAGACGTATCCCGTTAACTGCTTTACGAAACTCATACAAAAAATAAAAAATAATGATATTATCCTACACCACACACCTATGCGTGTGTGGTGTCTGTTTATAGATCTTTTAAAATTACAGCAAGGTTCCTAAAACCATTTTCTCTAAATGTGTAACGTTTGAGAGATAGACGCTTCCAAAGTGGTAAAATGAGTGTCCCCCCTCCATCTAACTTTTGAACTCAGCAAGTATAAATTTTGAAAAAAATACATGGTGTAGATCGTAACAAATTCTTTACACGAAAATTAATTGAACGAGATCGAACTAGTGGTTTTTGAGATATACGAGTAGCACATTTTCAACAACCGCAAACATAACTTTGTTCTTCATACAAACACTATGAAAAACAAAGTTATTGCTGTCAACAAAATATTAAGTAAGGCTAAGTGGAAGTAAGTGGATCCTAATTCAGTTAAAGTTGGCATGGAACTCGATTCGCACTTGGCCGGTTTTATAAATTAAAAGTAGTAACCGGTCGCGCAGGTACCTACCAGTAAAATGACTTGGATAAATGTGATCTGACTGAATTTAGTGAGTAAGAAACGGAGCATTCCCATGTCAAGCTCCTCCTCTGCAACTCTTGCTTACTTTTTTTATTTAGCTTCTGTTAGCGGCAAGAAAATCGACAAGCATGGGACGGCACTATTCTCTCGACTGAGAGTGCCCCTCCCTACTTCGACTGGCAATCTGTCATCGGGACGAACTTACGAGTCGCGCGCAATATTGTGTAGTATCGCAAATATATTAATTAAACAGTTATAATACCTGAAATAGTGTTTTAGCTTAATACTACTAACCTAAGGAAATAATGTATAAGGTACATATTTAAAAAATTGTATCTTACTGTCATATTATGCCCATATCCTGGAGAAAAAGTCTTGGATGCCACTACAGTTTTTCTACTTGATATTGACTCCGCTACGTAGTTTAATATCTGTAACGACATATTATTTATTTTGTAAATGAAAAATAAAATATTTTTAAGAAAAATCTGATGGTTTAGTCTTTGTGTTGCTAAATGTTATTCGAAAAATTCGATGATTGAAAATAATAGCGATAAAGTTGTTTCATTATATTGTGTTCAGAGATTTTTAACCCGACTTCAAAAAAGGAGGAGGTTATTAAATTTTGCCACCCTTTTGCAATTTTTTTTTTTAAATAAATTGTTCCAACAAACACACCAATTACCTAGCCTCATACTAAGCGTGAGCTTGTGCTATGGTGACAAGGATAACGGATAGACATACTTAAATACTTTTATAAACATCCATGACTTAGGTGCAAATGCTCGTGCTCATCACACAAACATTTGCCCCTTGCGGGATTCGAACCCGCAACCGCCTGGTTTAGAAGTCCGTGGCGCGAACCACTACACTAAGACGGTCGTCAATGTAACCATATTATTATACTATTGTATTTATTACTATGTACTCACCTCTCCGACATTATGTTTATTCATGTGGAACACTTGGCCATTAGTTGCGTCAGCTATTTTGTAGTAGGCTTGGTATTGAGGGTCGCTGTCATCGTAACTACATCTGCCAGTGAGTAAAAATACTATCTGGAAAATGTATTTTAATAGTCAGGTTTTAGTGAGGCCTAGTACCTAAAAATTAATGTATCTATCCCACAGTCTTTTGGACCACCTCGATTGAATTTTTTAAGCCCATTTTTAAAATCATTTTTTTTAAATATTTAAAAATGAATACTGACGTAATGGCCGACTGATATATCAACGCACAGCCCCAACTACTATAATTAAAAACTTGAAATTTTGCACCATGCTTCCATTTATAGTGTAGATGAGCACTAAGAAAGGATTTTTAGCCGACTGCGGTAGGAGGGTTATGTTTTTCGAGAGTATGTAAAGTCAGCCGTCTCGTCAGTTGATTACTCCAATCAATTCAATCTGCAATGTAATATAGAGGAAGGTATGTGCTCTAAATTCACTAAGCCTCTATTCTATAATGGGTCCCGACTGCTACAATTTTAATATGGGTACCAATTTAACCTGGGTATGACCTCTTTCTTGTTTTAGGGTTTTTAAATTTCCAATTACACAGAAACGCAGACGGGTTTTTAGTTTTTAAATTTTAAATTAACTTTGAGGGTAAAAATGGGAAGTAAGTTTATATGAAACTCGTATAGTTCTGAAGTTTATTCAATAGAAATTGGTACTTTGCTATAAAGTTTAGGGGTTGCAAGTTTGTATAGAAAATCCGTCAGTTGCTCGGACGAAGTCGTGGACAACAGCTTCTGCTCATAAAATCATTATTATTTGTTTAGATATACAGGGTGTCCCGTAAATTAGCGTCAAGCGAGAGTGCCGTCATTCTATTGCTCAAATACAACAACTTTTTCTAAGGGATCAACATCGAAATCTCAAAAAAAAATTTGGCTTCCCCATACAAAAGTGCCGATCGGCTGAGAGCAGTTTGTATGAAGAAGTAAAAATTTTTTTTGAGATTTCTATGTTGATCCCATAAAAAAGTTGTTGTATTTGAGCAATATAATGACATCACTCTCGCTTGACGCTAATTTGCGGGACACCCTGTATACATAGTCAGATCATAAGTTCTGTCACACAATAAAAACTTTTGAATTTAGAATGCTGGCCACAAAAAAAAATTATTGAATTCGGATTTTTCAAGAAAATAAAAATGTGTACTTTTTAGAATTTTCTTCATTTTTAAATATGGAGTGGACACTTAAAGAAGACCGTGTCGCGGTTATTGCTTTGTATCGTTGCGGTTACGCGCCAATTTAGATTTTCGAATTACTGAAAAATTTGAATATAACCAAAAGATTCGTTTATCGTACCATAAAACGATACAATGAAGACTCTAGTGTAGATGACAGGTCAAGAAGTGGGCGCCGACGCTCTGTTAGGACTCCAGCAGTGATAATAGCTGTGAAGGCGCGAATTCAAAGAAATTCCATACGTAAGCAAAAACTGTTGGCCCTTCAGATGGGGTTAAGCAGGACCACGGTGAAAAGGGTGTTAAAAAAAAGACTTAGGACTTAGGGCATATCGAAAAAAACCAGGACATCGTTTGGACGCTCGATTAAAGGACCTGAGACTGAAGAGATGCCGCGCTCTGTTGAAGCGGTACGCGGGAAAAAAGCATCGGGAAATTCTTTTTTCATCCGAAAAAAATTTTACCGTGGAAGAGAGCTGCAACAAACAAAATGATAAGGTGTACGCACACAGCAGTGAAGAAGCGAGCAACCGTATTCCGCGTGTCCAACGAGGTCATTTTCCATCCTCGGTTTGGTTGGGAGTCTCTTATTGGGGCTTAACTGATGTAAATTTTTGAGAGAAAGGCGTGCAAAAACGAATACAGTTGTGTATCAAAATACAGTCCTCAAGAACCTTGTAGAACTTGTTTCTCATACCATGTTTAATAACAGGCACTGGGTATTCCAACAAGATTCTGCGCCAGCTCATAGAGCGAAAAGCACACAAGACTGGCTGGCGGCGCGTGAAATCGACTTCATCCGGCACGAAGACTGGCCCTCCTCCAGTCCAGATTTGAGTCCGATATGGCGATACTTGGAGGAAAAGGCCTGCTCAAAGCCTCATCCTGATTTGGAGTCACTCAAGGCATCGTTGATTAAAGCAGCCGCCGATATTGACATGGACCTCGTTCGTGCTGCGATAGACGACTGGCCGCGCAGATTGAAGGCCTGTATTCAAAATCGCGAGGGTCGTTTTGAATAAACTTTATTACCATATGAATCTATGTTTTAATAAGTTTATTTTGCTATATAAATGGTTACATAAATAATAAACATGTCTAAATTATTTCATATTACACATGGGACAGAACTTATGACCTGACTAGGACCTAGTCCTAGTCAAAAAAATAAGTATAAATTATAAATTCCTAGTCACTAGGTATTTATAATTTATACTTACTTTTAAATAGTAAAAGGAATCGTTACCTGTGATAACTTGTTTGTGGCTAGATTTTTGACCCTTTCAAGTAAGTGTTGATCCTTAGCTGATGCGTCGGTGAGTACGTACAAGTAAGACCCAGGTAAACTCTCCGTGAGAGCCAGTTCGATTCCCGCCATCGACATCTCGGGGCAGTCATCGCCGCCATCCACGTATATACCCTCAAGAGTGTTTTTAAATACGGTTCTGTCATTTGTTATAGTACGAAGACGAACATCTGAAATGTATATTAAAACTTGTGTTAAAATACTCTTTTCATGTTTCAATATAAGTACCTATAACGGGAATATGTGTACAGATACTTAGTATATGCATTGCGTCCGGGTTTGGACTAGTGATAATTTATGAGCCATTAGTTCATCAAATGTTATCGACAAAAAACCCCATGTTGGGTTAGACTCCCCCCTCTTGAAATGGCAGCCATTTTAATTATTAAAAATAAAATGCTATTTCTATGGATCTGGAGGTCATAAAAGTTATGAAAATGATTCATTTGAAAGGTAACGCTATAACCTATCAAGTGAAATAATAATCAATACAAAATTATTAACCGTAATAGAGTAAAAAAAAATATTTTAGGAAATATTGCAAAAAAAAAGTTTTTTTTTAAAAGGATTTATATTTTATTTTGTTTCTAAAATTTGATAAAGAAAAGGCTCTTAAATATCGCTAGTCAAAACCCGGACATTCTGTATAGTTACTTCAGGTGGTAATATTTTTTATTCCCGCCATTTCGGCCTGTGTGTAGTGGTGGTGGTAGGTACATAAATCGCTGTTTGTCATCTCTATGCGGCGCTCGCTCTACAATAAGGCTTGCAAGCATGGATGTTTTTTTATGTTGTCTAATTTTTTAGTGATGATAACTGATAAAATCGTATTTTGTTCAGAGAACAAAGTATCTAGACAAATATAACACAGTCTTTAAGATACTTCTAACCATAAATCATGTCATAATATTCGTGTAGTATTAAATAGATAACTATTAAGGGCTGTTTCTTTCGGTGTTGGATGTAACATAACTGGCTGTAAATATTACAGTGACTAAATATTTTAAAATGTCATTCAATATGGCTGTGCAAAAATGAAATGATGTCATTTTTTTAAGTCAGTCGTGTTATATTAAACGGTTATTTCTTACTGACTATTGAAAATTTTGTTCTTAATCTATAATTATCTCTCATATTAATAAAAGTAATTAGGTACTTACCGGGATCATTAAATGTCACAATTATAAAATTCTCTATCTGCGAAGCGTTGGAATTCACGACTGTATCAAATACCAGGTTCACTCCATACTTCACTTGTTCTATATCGTCATGCATAGACCCTGTATCATCTATCACAAAAGTTAAACTACTTTTTCCAATTTTGCCTACTACCGATTGAAATATCAGTATTAATATATAAATCCCATAATAATTCATCGTTGCTATCTTAGAATACTGCTTGTTTATGAATGCGTGGAGACCTTATCATCGCGAGTCGACCCACATTACTGACGCGACAAAAGTTTAGTTTTGCTTTTAAAGCAATATTTATGTTTTTAATACATACCTGTTTTGATAAGTATTCATTACAGTTTACTAAGAATATCAAGGGGAAAACCCCGTTTACGTATTTTGTTCATGAGTACCGAACAGCGTAGGAAATACCTACAAATATCACGTGTCAATATCATATTATTGAAAATAAGCTGAAAGTTTGTTTCATCGGTTAGGAAATTTCTCGAAAATGATAATTTAACCCACTTGTAATCTCAGAGCTTGTACGAAGCATTCTGATATAATCTGCCGCTGACTATAAGTACTAGGTCTTGATTCTTACCCTGTGGTTTCGCTTGCTTCGCATGCTTGTAGTCAATAATTACGTGATGATAAAAATACGCTTAATACGGACAGACATACAGTCAAACGGACACAACCAAAATATAAGGGTTTGTTGACAGGACTACGGAACCTTACAAATTACATTTCTTACAAATCTAAGGAGATTAAATGTATGAGAGAGCAATGTAAGAGAAATCTACACTAGTGATTGGCAGGATTTATTATAGCATTTATCAAAGAAGATTAAATTTATTTATTTATGAAACTAAACTACAATTACAGTTACACTAGTTACACGTAAAATTGTACACAAATCAAAGTAACTTATATAACTTTGAGGAACATCTTAATCCGATCATTCCCGACCTCATTGTCGGCTATACATAGGTACATGCCCTCGTTGGCTCGTGACACGTTTTTGAGGTGCAAGTGCGCAGTTGAAGAGTGTCCTCTGCAATAGATAACGAAACATAAGTATTAATAAAACTAATAAGGCCCACGCGCAAGTGTTTTTTTTTTTGATTAGATAATCTAGACTTGCGCAAGTGGGCTTTTAACTTTAATGAACTCGGATAAGCAAATCCGGACTCAAAGTGGACCTAAATGTATTGGTGAGATGCTTGTTGTGGCGTGTAGTGGTTGCAGCGCTTTGTAGTGATACCAAAGTTAAGCACCATACGGCGCGGTCGTGATTGGATGGGTGACCATTCCATTCGATCTTTGCTAAACACTATTATTTGTTCTGTTGCTTAACCCTGTTTTGGGATACAGATATTTTTAGACGCGAGTTCATTTTTTTTTGTTATAACACCGTATTGATCTCGTAAACACTTGACTAATAATAAGGAATATTGATCACTAAAGCACCACAAATTGCATTGCTAAAAATAAAGTTAACAGATGAAACTGGTTCAGTAGTAACGTTGCGATAGTGCCTCGTTATAGTGTGCGTGCTTTGGCTTCGTATAATGCACAGAAAACTGACAGTTTCATGGGTAACAGGGTAAGACTAAAATTGATCTCATGTCTTGAGTTTAAACAAACGAGTACGGCAAAGAAATAAGATATATAAAATTTTATTTTAACTTATATTAAACTTAATGTCGCAGTAGCTGTACCTACATCTTATTTTAACAAACCTTGATAGCACGGTGGTAGTGGAGTCAGTGGCTATGAACTCCCATTTGGTTGATGGGGCAGGGTTCCCGTAAAGTACTGTGCAAGGTAAGGTGGCGTTGCTGCCAGAAGCAACAGTTATCGTTCTTGACTCCGACGGCTGTATGTATGGGGCCACTGCATAGTAAAATTATAAGTACTTAAAATAAACATAAATTACAAATTAAAAAAAAACTACGAAATTGAGGGAGTTGTAAAAATATATGTAATCCGCCATTTTGTAGCGGCGGCCATATTAGACGGATTTTCATGAAGCATGGCTAAAAAACTAAACGAATGCTTTATCCGTTTGGGAGCTACGACAACACTGACAGATACACATACATACCCGTTATCCTTTGAACACCTCTCCTAGCAACCCTCTTTTTGCGTTGGGGATTAAAAAACATTTTATCAAGGCTTGCTCTGCGAGTAAGGACCTGTTTAACCACCTTTGAGTAAGTTCTGAGCAGCTTAATACTTGATGGATAGTTAGTCATTTTCATACGGGAACGAAATACACATCAAAAAACTGCATTTACAAGTTTGAAACCACTTTTGTTATCGCCAAGTTCAAGAAAAGTGGCAGGAAGTCGGTGCCAGACTACCAGCGTAGATGTGTACCTACACATTCGTACATAGGTCACACGTACGATTAGGTACAGTCACAAGCAATGAAATGTATAGAAATATTTTTTATGCTATTGTAATAAGGTCTCAGATCGAATGCAAATGTATAGGTACATATCGATGCTCGTGACTGTCCATTTTAGCACTGACAATTTTAGCACTGACACCCTTCCACGTCTACTTCCACAGGTACTGACTAGCGGCTTTCTTCCAAATTGCGCCTCGTTTCAGCTGTTAACGGCATTTTGTGAAACTTTTTGCTACTGTGACTTTTTAGACTAATTCGACCCTGCTGAACACGATTCTTCCCGGTGTCAACCCGTTTTCCACCCCATCCACGCTTTTTACCAAATAATTGTCCCGATCTGAGGTTTTTTTATTATTTTTCCTAAACTATTGGCGACAATAGAAAACTGTCCACGATAAAAAATAATCTGCATTAAATAAAAATAATTTGACAAACACAACTTAGGAAATAATGTCCGACGAAAACGTTTAAATTTATATTTTTTCAAATTATTATTATTTGTATCTCTTCTGCGGGGAAATCACGGCACGAGGCCAGTCCTTTTGGAAGGCGATTGAGTGGATATGGATCCAACACGAAGAGCCCCTTTTGAGATACGACAATGAGTTGAAATATGTACACCTAGCGGATACTATCTCTGCCTGCACTATTAAGAAGATACTACACCCAAAGACAGCACCCGCTAGGTGCGAGGAATTATTATTATGTTTATTCAGTTATATCTTAACACTTAGTTACATGTGTTTAAACGATATGAACATAAGCTTGTAATAATTGCTTTCGCGGTTAATTTAAACAAAAAATAGCCCACAAGTGAATTAGAGGTCATAAATTTACCAAAAAAGGCCTAATCGTTCGAGTATTTGTTCACGATTTACAGATCGCAGTGCAAATGCCGCCGGCCGCTATGATGGACCTCAACCTCCTTACTTTTTTTGACATTTCGTCATCATCATTATTGAAAGAAATATGGGAGACTAACGAATAATTTCTTTACTGTTAACAAAACAGAGAAGGAGGATTGCACACTTTATTCCCTAAAAACCTACCTACCAACTTACTCGTAGATGGAATAGTGTTAGAAGTGTGTGTAGATCAATGTATTCATCTAACGGCCGAATACTGAAACGCTACTCAAATCCATCACTCACTTGAAGGCCTCCTAAAATTGAGTGTCTCTCACATTTAAATAGTATACACAAACGCTACTCAGGCAATTTGTAATCATGATTAGCTGAGCAGTCGTTAATTAATTCGCAAATACATAATGATCACAATTGTTACTTGTAAATAACTAATTGTTCAATAAGTCTATATAAAACGGAAAAAAGTAAAATATATTTTCCCACAGAACAAAACTGAACTAATATTCGATAATATTTAAAAATGTAATATTGCCCCCCCATACAGTTGTACGAATGTGTTCTGTCATCACAAATGTGCTAACTTCTTTACCTAAAACGTTCACCGTGATTATTTTTTCAGATTTTCCAACTTCATTTTCTGCTGTGCAGCGATAGATGCCAGAATCTTTCCACAGGGCACTGAACCTTAAAAAAAGAGCAAACTCAGCTGATACTTCGACTAATTCACATGGTGAGAAAGTACGTTAGTTATCTAATGATTACCAAATGAAAGTAACTCATGTAACTTGGGATCGGATGGGTGACCAGACCAACTATCTGGTAGTAGTGGAAAAAATCCCGAAATATTGTTTGATATTGATCGTTCAAACAAATCAACTTTTTGCCCCTAGAGCAGCTTGGCAGCTTGATAACATCCGACAGGAAGGTTGGTCACCTGCCTTACATTTACTTCAACAAGCAGCCCTGATAACCCATAGCTAGATAGATACACACGGCTCCACGCACATCAGACTACACATGTTGATATAAACCACCTCCATTTCCTACGTAATAATAGCTGTTTTCATAGTTCAACTGTAAATATATCGTGCGTATTTGGGCTGTACCTCATAGTTGAGATGAGAACCTGTAGCTGTACCCACTCCAGTAATATGAAATGTCAGTTTAGCCTTACATACTCACCGAAGTGTATGACGATCGTCAATAATATGCCTACTATCAAAAGTAAGCATAGCGTTTCCTTGAAATGCATCCCATTGCACGGTAGCCTCAGGAGTAGCATCCACCTCACAGGGTAGTGCTACTTTGGACCCTTCCTTAACATTTAATGTTCCTTCCTCGCTACTGGATATTAATGGGGCATCTGCAGATTTAATTATAATCTTTGACAAGGTATAAAGTTATATAACGGTCGGTTATATGTGTCCATGGTTATATGTAATGAATTTGTTTGTCAGAAATCTGTTTGTTGCGTTGTTGTTCTAATGCATATCGCTTTCGCTCTCATTCGCTCGCACACAATAATCACACCCCACACACACACACACGCACACACACACACATACACACACACACACACACACACACACACACACACACACACACACATACACACACACACACACACACACACAAAAATATAGTCGTTAATTCTTATTAATATAAGTCATAGAATAGTAATCTTTTGTAATACTTGAGGGTAGAAGCGAGTTATTCCCAACACGAGTATCTTCAGATTACTCAATGGGAAGTCTCATCAATACTATGTATTTTAGATTACTGAAATAAACGTCTTTTTACTTTTTACTTTACTTTTACTGTTGTTTGTGTTTGAACTAGTATCGAAAATAGCAAGGAATGAAATTATAATTTACTTTGAACAAATTTTGTTGTTATGAGATAGTAGTTCGTTATAAGTTCATCCGCTTTTAAACAAGTCATTAAACAACTGATAAACAACCAGATTCTAAAGTACCTATTCAACAATATTTACACGCAAATATGAAATTCCACGAATAAAACTTTTATACTCTGAGTCAGTTAAAAAAACATTCAGATGATTAACGCTTATTTACATAGATAAGATCATTATTATCTTACATTTAATATTAACAGTTATTTCTTTGGAATCTTCACCCATCATGTTACGGGCCTTGCATTTATATGTTCCTTTATGCTCTTTCTTTACAACGGAGATCTTTAGATTTGTCCCATCAGCATAAATATCACTTGGCACACTATCAAAATCATTCCCGTTTGTAATTTGGTATTCCCAAGTAATTTCTGGAGGTGGATTGCCTTTGACAATTCTGAAATTAACACAAATCATTTTCTTATCCTACCTAACCACTCTAATCAATATTTCAATGAGAGTCAGCAAACAAAATATTTGATATTATAAAGATTCTGATATAACGTTTTATCAAATCAATGGACTCTTAAAGTCTTTACTGTCTTACGAATTTTGTACCCATACATAAATATTTCTTACCGACATTGAATACTGACAAAATCTCCTGGCTTTAGGTCAATAAAATAGTCATCTACCTCCAGTTGTGGTGATTCTAAAACAGAAACTTCAAAATTACTACCCTCTAGTTTAGGACTTTTGCCTTTGAATAAAAGATTTAGTTATATTTGCATACCTAGTCCTGATATAGAAACTTCTGCTACAAAAGTTTTTGTTTGAACTTCATTGGACACCTCACATTCATACAAACCAACATTGTCCATAGTCATATTCTGAATAACTAAAGCGTTTTCATCGTCAACAACTTTAATATTATCGGAAAACTCTATCGAAGTACCATTATGAGTCCACTTAGTTTGTGCTTCGGGATAAGCGTTCACTTGACAGAACAATTTGCCTTCTGATCCGTATTCAAACGTTTCATCTAAAAATTAAGTTTAATCTCAAAGAAACCCCATCACAGCTCATCTGACACTAATAATATGCTTTTAAAGATTTTAAAGCTATTTTATTCTATAAAATCTCTCAATTTTACCCAGATTATCTCAATTAGTGTCATTTTATTGGAAACAAACTGGAATATGATTGTATTCTGTTGGATATACACACATCAACACTGTCTAGAGATATACAAAACATAGTATTATTTTATCCAAAATATCCCTAGACAGTGTTGATTAGTATAGTTAGGAACTTTATTTTTTCTAGTGGAGTCAATATTGTAGAGTAAGTGGCATATTTTTATATTTTGTCCTAAATTAATAAATAATTTTGATCTGACATGATTTTATTTAGGTGCGTTATCTTGAAGAAATGAATCCATAAATTGTTTCAACAAACACACCAATTACCCAGCCCCAAACTTAGCGTGAGCTATGCTATGGCGACTAGGATAACACGTCTATACATCCTAGACTTTGGTACAAATGCTCGTGCTCATCACACGAACATTTGCCCCTTGCGGGATTCCAAACCGCAACCTCTGGATTTGTAGTCAGGAGCCCGGACCACTACACCAAGACGGTCGTCGTGAAATGAAATTATTTTATTTCATAATTTATTATGATGGCTTCTGACATCAGGAAAAGTCAAAACTAACTCAGATGAAGAACTCCGATGACTATATTGATTTGAAGTCACCTTTACAAGGTACTAAAATATTATAATATGTAGGTATATTTATTAACTATGTTGTTAAACCATAGAGATAAACTATGGTTTAACAACATAATAAATAATAGGTCATATTTTGCTTACTTTGCGGTGTCTGAATAATATCGAATGTAAAAGTGCGGTTGAAAAACAAATCAATACTCCGTTTATCAGTTCCATTGCTATTCGTGGCCTTACAATGAACTGTATGGTTTGATGTTACATTCACTGTGACATAGGAGAGGTGAACATTGGGTATTTCTAAAATTACGTCCTGAAAATTCAGAAACTTTTGAGTTAAAAGTATTTTTGTTAAATACATGCATCCAATAATTGAAGGAAGAAAAAAATACGAGATTTTAAACATCCTTAAGCCTACTTGAGGTGGGTTAGGTGTAGTATCGTACCAAGAGAGGTCAAGGACATGGCATGGAATAGAGAGGAATGGAGAAAACTCCACCGGCAAGAGCGTAGCTCCTAAATTATAGTAGGCCTAGTTTACTTCGCAATATAGCTTAAAGCTACAAGTACACGCGCAGATCGACCGGTTGACATTTGGGCCCTATTATACGAAACTTATTAGACTTATAATATGTGTCCATGAACTAATATTTTTTACTAGTTTACTAGTGTGCGTTTCTTGAAGCTACGGTAGTAAAATATTAGTTACAAGTTACCAGGGCCTTATTTCACGAAAATATTAGTTTACTAGTGTAAAAATTACTAGTCCTAATATTTTCTGTTTCTCAAAAACAGGTACTAGACTAATAACTAATAGTAGCAGACTAATAGAAAATATTAGTCTGGCTTGGACGTTTATACACATATTTTCCTTCCATGATTACAAAAACCGGGCAAGTGCGAGTTGGGCTCGCGCACAATTGCAATAATCTTGCATTACATGATGATGATGACTTGCATGATTTTTTTCTACGATTATAACCTCAAAATTAAGATTTTTTTCCTATACTTCTGCTGACCTTCATTCTTGCTGTGTTTTATTTATTTTTTTTGTTTGGTACAATGCCAGTAAAAGCGAAATGTTTTATTCAATGAGATTTCAAGTAAATTAATAATTGATATATTTTGTAAGTGCTTGGTTAAAAAGACAATATTTTATAAAAATACATTGTTAAATTTAAGTCTAATAGTTTGAGCTAATATATTTTACAAGCCTTCTGAGGCTAATATCTTTATTAGTGTAATTTACAAGAGTATTACTTTTTTTTCGAGAAACCAAATTGAATTTACTCTAGTAATTTTTGCTAATATTTATTAGCTGGGCCCTAATATACTAGTAAACTAATATTTTCGTGAAATAGGGCATCGCATGTAAGATCTACGACTCACGCGCACGTTTGGCGTCGCGTCTGTCGACCCTACGCAGTCAGGTGGGATGAGGTTACGCGAGAGAAAGAGAGGCAATTATCTAGGTCAGGCATGTCAAACTCAAAGTCACTGGTGGGCCAAATGCATACAGGTCGTGGAGTCACTAGGCCGCAAAACCCAGACAGATTGTAGTAAAAAAAAATAAAGATTGTTTTTAATAATGATCCATAAAGTTACAACAGTAGTTCGTGTTTGCGGGCTGCAACTGGAGGCTGTTATTAATATTGGATTGGGCCGCAGACAAATACGTAGAGGGCCGCATGTTTGACATGCCTGATCTAGGTGCTTATAGCGGTAGGCTGTTGGCGTATTTCCATCTCCATTTTCATTATTGTGTGGTAGCAAGTCGCTATTTACTTAAATAACTTCGCGGAGTGGTTCTTCTGTACATATACTATTATTTATTCTGTGATTATAGACAGATAGATCCTACCTCCGATGGTAATGATGTCTCATCGTCATCTTCCCAGACAATTTCTGGTTTCGGATATCCCTTCACTTTGCAGACTAAAGTCGCGTTTGTATTGTAATCTATCAATTTATTGTCCAATTCCAATATTTCCACCACTGGTTTTGCCCAAGCTGCATTTTCAACTGTAGGGTAAGAAAAACCTTAGCACATTCATGAAATATTAAAATTAAAAATACAATACTATGGTACTTAGTTATATTTATTTTTATTCCAAAATAGTACCCACTATAAGGTTTGAGAGCTTACTTAAGTTAGACATAAAACCCCGATATTAAAAAAACTTAGTACCAGGTTTAAGCCAGGATTAAGCTATTAGCTAGCCAATTAACAAAGCGTTTCTCTATTTGGTTATGTCACGAATGTGTCATTTATTCCTTATTTGTCGGCTTATATTAAGACCTAATTTAAACCTAGTCAATTTTTTTTTGTGATCAGGCTGAATATAAGTGTACGTAGACATATTTTCGATTATTTATTTATAGTTTTTAAAGTGTCAACCTATTAATTATCGACTTATGTTAGTTATTAGTCTTAAAAACTTGCCTTGTGCTTGTGCTTCTATTATTTTAGTCGCTGTCGTAGTCTCTTGGTATGAAGAGTCTCTGCCATGGATCTGAAAGACAAAACTCCTTCAATGTGTATCAGGGTGTAAAAAAGGTACGTGCCAAATTCAAGTTGGTTGAAAGTAGAGTCTAGGATACAGGAAAAATATTTGAAAAAAGAATCCTTTTTTGCTCTTCTCATTTCAATTTGAAGATCTTTGTTTTAACATTTTTGGTATTGTATTTTGACGGTCCTAAGCTCGTGAAGTACGAAGGGCTGTAAACATAACTAACCTACAAAACTAGACTAAGAATATTGACCGGTACGGGCTGTGTTAGATAGAGCGGCGCGCGCGACTGCGAGTTTAGAATGAGGATTTCGATGGGGTCCTTCTTAATTATTGTTTTAAGTTATTACTAAATACTATGTATTTTTCTGTATAGCAAATAATAGACAAATTTTTGGCTATTTTTTTTTACAATTTTCATAAATTTATTCTTATTTTTCCTGTATTCTAGACTCTACTAACGACCATCTCCTTGAATTCAGCATGTATTTTTTTACACCCTGTATACTTTTGTTCCAACCACGAACCACCACACCAATCGCGTAGGCCGAAACTAAGTACCTTACCTTACCTTGTGGTATATCAACCAGAAAGGTACCTTCTTTAAGAAAACATTAATTACAAATTGTGTGTGCTCATCGGAGTCTTGTTCTGTCAGCGGTCGCGAGCGGTCGGGTGCAACACGTGTTCTGAAAACGGGCCGGACCCCAAGAAATCTATTGTTCGACCTCAAACGCGCGCGCTATTGTCTTACGAACTAAAAATCGTGTGGAACTTTCCAAACAAATAAATACAAAACCGGGCTAAAGTGATCAAGTTAAATACTTTTCATAATCTTATTGTAAATTCTAATAGTTGTTTTGAAGTGTCGTATCGTTTTAATTCCATTCTATTTTGCCGGTTAAGTTCGGTGCGGGTGTCGTAATGAATCGCATTTAATTTGGTGCGGACGTCGTAGTGAATCGCGTTTAATTTAGTGCGGGTGTCGTAGTAAATTGCATTTAATTTGGTGCTGGAGTCGTACAGAATCTTATTTAATTTTGGGCGGGTATCGTAGCGAATCGCGTTCGATGCAAAGTGAGTGTCGTTGTGGTGAATTGCAATGAATTCATTGCTGGTGCTGTAGTGAATCGTGTCAAATTCAGTGTATTACGCAGTGAACGACGTTCTAATCGGTGCAGATATCGTAACGAATCGCGTTTATGTTAGTGTGAGTGTAGTAATAAACCGCATTTTATTAGGTACGGGGGTCGCAGTAAATCACGCTGAACTCGGTGCGCCGTGCGAGTATCGTTGCGAGTGTATTTAATTTGGTAATTTTCGGCGAGTGATGATATTAAAAGTCTCATGTGTGTGCTCGCAATCAGGAAGTGTCCAGCCCAAGAGGGAAACCACAGGCAAGGCCTGTCTTTCACAGGCAAGACTTTCAATCGCTACGATACGAACCCAGAACGAAGCCCAGCACGCAGCTAAGCCACCTTATAGAGATACAAATTTGGTGAGATCCTTCCATATTGAAATATAAAATAATACACAATATTATCAACAAAGATCCCGACATTCATAACAGGATGTAGGTATCTACCTACATCCTATTTCGCTCATGACCCTTAGGATACAAAACTAGAACATAATAAAAATTATGATTCCTAGCCAAAAATAGTCAAACACTTTGAATTACCAAGTAGTAAAAAAAGTTAACACCAGTCCTATCATAGCAACTAATCTTAATAGTGAAAAATCTAATATTCTATTAGGAACCCTGAAAATATTATACAACTTTAATACCTTGCTATTATAGTTAACTTAATCTCCCATTTGAGAGTTTAGGCAGTGGATCACACGTGGAGGGCGACAATGATAGGTGGAAAATCAGTCAGGTCTGAGCACTTATAGCTAGGTACTTGCCGCATCAGCTTTCAGGGTTCAGGTATCACTTCACAGGCCACAATCACTCGAAATGTCTGTAAGGAGCTTCAAAGGATACACACGCGGCGAAAGCACTCTGGTCAGTCTAGTACATGTGTCATAGGGAACGTCTCGATGTCGACTCGATCTTCGGGGTTCTCACGGTACGTTTAAAACAAATAGAAATAAGGCAGGTATGCGTGTGAGTGTGCGCGGCGTAGTAGCAATAGGGTACACAAACAAATCAAAATATTGTAGTAAACACTCCCCATGCATAAAACATGTAGAAAATCATAAAATAATTCATAGCTACGCAAATTGCGCAACGTAAACTTGATGAATTCCCACAAATGTACTTAAATACCCAGCAGGCATTAAAGATTGATAATTCCGTGTCCCTAACAGTGTAAACGAGGAAAGAACGTAACAAAAAGCACAAATACTAGAAATCCACGGCCGTGTACCATAAAACTCAAATATCTCTACCGCCAAAACACATTTTAGCTAAATAAAAACCGTACAAGAGTAAGCCTAAGCGCTTCGCACAAATAAAAAACTTGCGCAACACGTGCGTGGAAGTTGAAGCTGTCCATCATAAAAAAAACACCGCTATCCCAAACAATAGCAACAGGCCTTGGGTAATTAATTGTAAAAACCCAAGAAACTTTCTAAACGGCTAGATACCAATAAAACAAAGGTAACAAAACAATAACCATTACACAGCACTGTCCCTAAAAACGACCCTAAAATTACTACAAACCGACACACGTGTTCCATAAAACTATCCCGATTTCTTATTTTAATAGCAAAAAGAAAACTCAACAAAGCAAAATTACTCTAGCTGGGACCGCTCACTAAAACATAAAACACACACCAATTAACGAGAATAACTACTATATTATTATGATGATAATAATAGGACATGACTATGAGCTAAACGCGGTTGCAATCACGCAATCGAACAGATCAATGTTAAGGATTTCATTATGAAAGAATCATTGTAAAAGAGTGCGGAGTCATAGCAAGAATCCACCGGGAAACCAAAAAGCTCATCAGCTTTTATAGGGCATGACTATAACGAAGTAGATCAAATTTACGAGACTCTACTATGGCCACATTCTACGTTGCACACACCCTTACATCCTCCATAGTGCACAAGGGTACAAAGCAAGAAGATTGAAGATTGGCAGACCGATATACACGGGACCCTCTAGTTTAAGACTTTAGGTACTACAAGCATTGCCGAAAATATTGAAACGAACTAGCGAAAAGATGAGAAAAGCTGCATATGAAATATTCTAACCAGACGAAACAGATAAGCGAATCAAACCACATCACTACAACGTCAAAACGACTGAACTAAATGTATAGGTACCTAACAAGAACACAGAAAACTCCGAAAGCCGAAGGCAGTACAACGACCAAATAACAGGACCGCAGAAATATAGAAATACCCGAAAGAACTAAAGAAGCTCTTGAAGAACACCACGTGTATCCACCAAGGCAGACCGCCCACCTCATCAACGCTCAGTCCTATAAGCTCGATGCATATCTTGTTGGTTGTGGCCAATGGGCTCCGGCTAGTCGGTCTTCCTCTCCCATCCCAGAGCGTGTCTTTCCTTAAAAAAATCGTGCTATTTGGTGTGCCGGTTTTACCGGATCAGGCTTGGATCCTGGCTGAATAGCACATCGTATCGTATCGTATATTACAAATTGTGTGTGCTCATCACACAAACCCATGCCTCTCCCTTGTAAAATCTGAACCCGCAAGCCTGCAACCGCGCTGGGCGAACGACAATACCAAGATTTGTTGTAAAGTAAATAGGCAAAATAATATATAGTAGGCATAATTTTATCGTACAATCCTTACCAAGACTGTGAATGATGACGACGGTTCCACAAATATGCTGGTTGTGTAAAACCCTCCATGAATTTGACTCTCTTCAACAGATAGCAGCTTCTTCTCACTGCCATCAGTCATTTGCTGTTCCATTGAAGTGATTTTGAAGTTATTGTTTTGGGGGATGACTACTAGCATGTAATTTAAGTGCCCTGTGAAAATAAAGCTTTTTAGTGGATCCATGGCATGAATCTAGGTCTTTTTTTGTTAAAGATTTACAACGAATTATCTATTCTACACAAAAAATTAAAGACTGACTTGTTTTTTTTAATTCAAATCCAATGAGTAATGAAACCAAGCTTCAACGCCTAATGGCAAGATAGTATTACGTAGGTACTAATACTAACGGTTCCCCGCGACTTTGTCCGCGCAAATGTCCAATTTATACAAACTTCTCCCTTTCCAACCCCATAAAGGATAATTTTTGGGATAAAAACAAAATTTTACCTAAATCAGTTCAGTGTTTAAGAGTAAATAGGTAACATAGAGACAGAGACACTTGTACGTTTATGAATCTACAGTTAGCCAATCTCTAGATACTTTAAAGATTGGTCGCTGTAGTCGAAATTCGGCTGGAAGGACGGACAGTAGCATCTTATTCAATTTTAACAAACGTTAAGCTGAAAATGAGCTATTGTAGGCTCGGTGTATTGTATTTGTAGTATCTACCTGGTATAGGCTTGCGAGCAGTTTCCTTCAAACTGTTCGGGAGTCTTGTCGAGAAGCCATATTGGTACGGAACCTGACTCTTCTTGTATAAGGTTAAAGATGAGATCCCTTGGCATCTTGCGCTGGCCTCGTACTGGCCGGGTCTTAGATTTGCTACACGCACAACCTAAGTAAGTGGTAAATATGGTCAAATTTTGTCAGAGGCTGGGTTGCACTGTCTTACTTTAACTACAGCAAATATCAAAAGTCTGTTATACTCTATACGAAAATAAATAAATTACCTTATTAAATTACCAAACTAAGCGTGAGCTTGTGCTATGGTGACTAGGACAACGGATAGACTTACTTATATACATTTAAAAACATCCATGACTTAGGTACAAATGATCGTGCTCAACACACAAACATTTGCCCCTTGCGGGATTCGAACCCGCAACCGCCTGGTTTAGAAGTCCGGGGCGCGAACCACTACACCAAGACGGTCGTCAACGTCAAAAACACCTTTTATTTACGGATAAAGTAAGGTGATACAACTCAAACTGAATCGGCTGACAGTTAACATGTAACAATAGAACTATCTTTTAGCGAGAAATATTAACGAAATGATAATCAGAGATCCGAGTCGGTAGATTTATTTGGGGTTTTTGGACAACCTACCATGATCTGTCAAATCCTTAATACAACCTTCTGTTGATCACTAGAGTTCCATATCTTTTGAGATATTTTAACATCAAATCAATCTACCTACTCTGATCTCTGTTGATAATTTTAAGGGGGTTTTGTATGAAAAAAGAATGCTACAATGCAATCCTGTTGGTATGTGAGAAGAAAATATAGAAAAGCAAAAGTGTTCTTACCAAAGATTGTCTCGTATCAACAATTTTTTGTATCTCGGGAATTTTATCCTCTGTATCGACGATTTGCAATGTAGGGTAGTTGCCAGAAATGGCTATCAGAAGGTCCGATGTAAAAGAATCTACGTTAATCTGTAACATAATGTGCACACAAGTAGTTAAACTTATATTACAGGGTTTGCAATCATTTCCATTTGTCAGTTTCCACATAAAAGTGAAATATGATAATTTTAAAAATCTGTCAGTAATAAAATCAACGCAGTGCAGTAATCACCTAATAAACATATATACAAAAAACAATATACAATCGAACAGTGACGAGTCGAATTGAGAACCTTTGGAAGTTTGGGAAACAAGAAGAAGGAAAGAAGGTTGTAAAATATTGCTAAGCTTCCGAATGTCTTATAAACAATTATTTGTGGGTACAGCGGGCCACACATCAACCTAATCATGTTTCAACCTTATGTTGATGACATAGAGTCCCTTATCATTTGAGATATTTTGACAGATTTGGGTAACATGATGCGGGGCCCACTGTACATCATCCAGGTACCGGTACTGTTAAAATATTAAACGACGCTCCAGCTCACTGGCGTAGCATTGTACAAATTCGTCGTGTAATTAACAACGTTTCGGTAGCTCAGTTGAGAAAGCATTCGCCTGGATAGCAAAGGGTCGTGGGTTCGAGTCCCATTTGATGACGTTCGATGAGGTTTTGAATGCTTTCTGAATATTTTCTGATGATGAAAACTAGAAAAAAACTATTAGGTACAGGCAGATCGACTCCCGGTACCACTTTGTACCGTTTGGAGCCGAAACACTGGGTCCGTGGCCTCCCAACGCTATCTCTTTTTTAAAAAGATTTCCAAGAGGCTGATTGACATCAGTGGTGAACTAGTGACCCAAGAGCTGGCAGCTACCTTGCTCAGCGTATAAGCATCGCTATCCAGTGGGGTAATGCTGCTAGCATGATTAAATATGGTGGTGGAAAAGTGTGGTAAAGGGGAATGATTTCTTAGTAAACGCATGCTGAAAATAATCTACCTACCACACAATACTAGACTGTTCTCACTTCAAATATATCGCAATAATACGTCATATTACAACCCGTTAGTGCGGATGTGTCGCCTCTACAATGATGTATCCCAGGACCATCCAAGTGTTGATATTCTAGGTTCAAGTCCAAATGTCTTCAAAAGATTTATTCATGATATTTTAAAATAAAATAATTTCGTCTCACATGTGTGAGACTTCACGTAGGGTGTATTGTGGTCTTTTCTAGTTTAGTTGTGAACCCTGTAACTTGTAACTCTCCTCTTGTATGATGCCCTATGGGGGATTGCAAAACCACTTCTAATGTAACTCTTTACATTATTCTACTACTCAAACACATGTTTTGGCTGACAGTTTAGTACCTACTTGTGTTTAAAAACAAAAATTTGTTCACCGCAACTGTAAACTGTTTTGTGTTATTATTAAAATAAAAAATAAATAAAATATATACATCTAGGTCTAATTATAAAAACATAATTAGTAACGTAGATAGGTATTTCATAACTGCTTAGAAACTAAACATGCCATTCATATCATCGTTGAACTTATAGAAATAATACATACAGTAAATTGCTTGTATCCAGTAAAAGGTTCGTGGTTGGTGATCTCATTCCATTCTGCTTTTATCATTTCCTTCATATAATTAAAGGCCTGAAATATTTAATATAACTTTGATCACAATAAATAATAGTATTTTAACTATAGTCTATTCTTTATTCTATGCTAATAGCCTTTAATCTGTAGCTTTGTTGTAATGAACTAGTTATATTTATTTATCGTCTTTAAAGACTTTATTATTTACTAGTGGTTCCCCGCGACTTCGCCCACAAGAGTTGGATTTTCCATGTAAACTTTCATCCCCCATTGGCCTCTATCACCCCCTTAATAATTTTACATCGCGACAAAATGTAGCCTATGTCCTTTCCAGGGTCTCGAATGTCTGGTCTGTCTCCATACAAAATTTCATCTCAATCGGTTCAGTGGTATAAGCGTCCAGAGGTAACAGACAGACAGGCACACTTTCGCATTTATAATATTAGTATGGATTGATTTTAGTAAGATACAGTTTCTATTGTACTTACAATAATTGTAGTTTACAATAATATACCGTGGCGTGGTTCTATACAAATTAAAAATCTCTAGGTAGTACCTAGAGATTTTTTATTTGTTTACCTAGTAGGTACACACGGCTGCACGTCAGACTACCCCTTTGACCTTGAGACCACCTCTATTCCCTAAGTAATAAAAGCTGTTTTCGTAGTTCACATGGGTAACCTGACGTGCTTAGCTTCCGATTGTACATAGAAGTAATCAGACAAATACGGATAAGTCTAACTGAGACACTAACACGTAATGTTGGTAAATAAAATATATAGGTAATAACGGTATGTTCAAGATAATATGTTGATGCTATGTTGCTATTCACTTAGCGGTCCTTAACGGACACGTGGCTCAAATATCTGCATAGGTAAGTGCAGTTCTTATTATCGTTTATTCATTGTAGATCACTGACCCGATTCAGTCATTCTGCTTTAACAAAGTCAATTAATAAAAAAGTGCTTCAATTTACACTGGCCTGAAAAATTAAGTACTACACTTTTAAAATTGCAATAACCATTAATGCAAGGTTTTTTTGAAGTATAAAGTATTGGATAGAAAATTTAATCTTTTTTATAAAAATTCCATTCTTTTACTAAATCTCCAAAAGCTTTGAAAACAAAATATGAGTCGTATCCGTACTTAGGTACATATACCGAATCGACTCGAAGTTGTAAGCGTCTGAGGATGCAATAACACATGTCAAAATGTATTATAGAGCGTACCTGACAATTATTTATTTTTGAATACCATTTGAGTGTTGTTTGTCGTAATTTAAAATCATTATTATTTATTATAACTATTTTAGGTTTTTAACTTTAAAATACTACTTATTGCAATAAACTGTTCTAATAAAAGTTTAACGAAATCATCTGCAAAATGCTTTTAATTTCAAAAGTCGAATTTCTTTAGTGTAGGAATAATAACAGTTTCAAAATTGGTGTGGGACTTACTTTTTCAACACACTTGCTCGTAAAGTGAGCCTTATTACATCGTTCTTAGGGTCATAAACCGAACTTATAACCCACGCGTGCATAATAATATTACGCACTAGTGCGTAAGCATCAGCATAGATTATTAGTTTGATGCATATTTCTAAAAGACTACATTTCTACCATTAATTACTTACTTTTAAGTACTAGTTAATACTAAGTACTTATAGATTTAATCATTTCCTACGACATGCAAGCCTCTGATTTTTTATTTAACCACTGCTTTCGTAATACCTTCACCAAAAATCGTACAAACCTTTCTCAAATTGATCGAGTCAAACTTGAAAACAGCTCCAGAACACGATTTTGCGATGTCATAGTAAATGTCACTGTATCCCAGTTTTCTGGGCTCCGGCCCTGAACAACTGCCACTCAGAAAGATCACCACCTAAAAATGTTTGTTGTTAATGGAGTGCTGAAGAATCTGCCTCCTAGTGGTCGACCCCGGGCAACGACATCACAAACTCCAGTTTGTGAAAGCGGCTGAACGATTCTAACAGTGCGGCCTGGTAGTGAGTGGGAGTATCAGAACCTTCTGGGTGAGCTCGTTTCACCGTCGTCTCTGTCTACTGGCTTATTCTACAGCCAAGACAAACCCATTAAAAAAAAACGTTGATACCGTGATAAGCGTGACGAGATGGATGCATGTTACAGAAAAAACTGGGGAGTGGCCCAAAATTGTGAAGAGTGGAAACTGTAGGGAGGCGTTTGCCCTTTGGCCTAAGAGGGATACGCCCGGACACGACGGACTCCTAAAATTAATTATAGAAAAGAGTGCAGATGCTATTACTAGCCAGACATGAGCCATCCTTGGCCACATCATCGCTTACCATCGCATCGGTGGATTTGCAGTCAAATGTCTGCCTATTAATAATCAAAAAATATATATGTAAGACCCTACAGACATTTCGTTTCTGCTTAGCAAAAAAGTATGAATGGTAGAAAATGCCTCATGGCATTAACGGCCGAATACTGAAACGCTATTCAAGTATTTGACGGCGTCTCAAACAATTAAGCAGCTCCTAAACTCAGAATTCGCATACTCAAAGCCAAAATCTAAGTATCTGTTAAACTAAGGACCATCGCAAAATAAGTCGTGCTCAAACGCCACTCTGATGAAAAATGGTATACTGAAACGCAATTCAACGCTATTTAGCTGTCAAATGACTGTCATATCGATTTGAGAAGCCGTTAAATCTGAGAGAGGTCCTGAGGTCTCTTAAATCAGGTTGATAGTGATATCATGGTATAAAAATAATGTCTATAAAATCCTTATTTTCTCGGTGGGTACCCATGTCGCCGTTTTTGAACCCTATTTTTATATACCAGAACACAATCAGGACTCAGATATGCACTAGAAATCCCAAAGAGAGGCTTTTTGTTGTTTTAAAAAGGTGTTTTCTTTCTCTACAGATCGGAAATTACAATTTAAATTACAAATATACATCCAGCTATTGTAATATGCGCAGTTTTGTACAACGTTGCACCTATGCTTATACTATAATTGCGCTCTCATGAGATATCCTAATAATGAACGAGAACTTGTAACAGATTGTTGAGGAAGAGCTAATAGTTCAGCCTATCAGTCTTGAAACTAATCAAAACTTAGTTGTCAACACTATGCTAATAAATATGTACACATTTTTTTAGTAGTCATCATATAATCCCAATTACATCATAAAATTAATTATAACAATAAGTAGAAAGTCGATATGAACGAATAGTATTTGATGTGTTCTTCTTCTTCTTCAGCATGTATCTGCCCACTCTGCAGTACTCGGCCTCTCCAAACTTTTCCACAACGCTCTGTCGCCAGTACTTCTAGACCAAGTTGTCCCGGCAGGATCTTTTAGGTCATCGGACAATCTGGCTGGTGGGTTTGATCCACCAATGTAGAACACATATGTAGGGCATACCAAATTTGTTGTCTTCATTAAAAAAATTGTGTGACTATTTTATACTTGTTCATTTCCATTTTATTTTTGTCAATTGAATAGTTATTTAATACGGCACTGCACTGCAACCTTCTTTAAATGTATTTTAATAATGTGAAATGAAATTAATTTGATTAGAACCGCGCTGTGACAAATGTCAAAAAGATTGGCAAATATTTTTTTTTCCTTGTCACTCGAACGTTTCATTTCACAACAATGGCGTCGTAAAAGTTTCCATCCAAAAAAAACAAAGAATCTATTACAAACAGTTCTGCGTAAAACGAATACGCTCCTTAAAAATATGAAAATTGTAAACGAGAACATACTTTTAAAAATGAATGTTGCCATGATGTTAACATTTAACGACTGCTCAGCTAATCATGGTTTCAGATTGCTTGAGTAGCGTTTGTGTATACCGTTTAAATGTGAGAGACACTCAATTTTAGGAGGCCTTCAAGTGAGTGATGGATTTGAGCAGCGTTTCAGTATTCGGCCGAGTCCTCTAAAAGGTGGCGAAAAAAAGACACATCTATATTGTTCTATATTGTGTAGAACAGGGGTCATCGACGTGGTCGAAGAGATTGAGAGCCGTAAATGGAGATGGGCAGGACACATTGCACGGATGAACCACGATCGATGGGTTAGAAAGATCCTAGAGTGGAGACCCCGCAATGACACCCGCGGAAGAGGAAGACCGCCTAAAAGATGGACAGACGACATCCGGCAACAGGCTGGAATTAACAGGATGCAGGTGGCCAGGGACAGAACTCTGTGGAAGGTTGAAGAGGAGGCCTATGTTCGAAGACGAACCCAAAGGCTGAAATGGAGATATAGAGATATTGTTCAATAAAACTCATATAAATCTGAGCCTTACAGTGCACTCATTAAAATCGGTCAAGCCATTGTTGCGAGACGACCAGCAACACAGATTATATAATAAAGAACAGCAATAATTCATTTTTGGTAGTTGGCGGCGGACTACGCTTTTAGACTTAACAGTAGGCACTTTTGAAATCAAGAAGTATTTTTCGAATACCCTGAATACTTCAACAGCTCTTCGTATACCTCATAACGTGAATCGTAATCAATATGTTTGTGGAATTGGCTAGTGTGTGAACTGGAGAAGGCAATGGCAAAAAGATCCATATAAATTGCCTTCTCCAGTTCACACACTAGCCAATCAAACACTCGACCACTTTTTTATTTATTTATTCGAAATGGGTTGGCTTCTGACTCTAGACGAAGCCAGACGTGGCGCAGACAGAGTCGACGGTGGAACAGACAGAGTCGACGGTGGAGCGAGCTCACCCAGAAGAAGCCTGTTGACTCTGACCTAGAAGGTCACTACTAGAGTAAAGGTTTCCTCACGATGTTTTTCTTCATCGTTAGGCAGCAATATCTTAGTTTTGTCCTCTCGACTACTGCTTTTATACCACTGTCACAGAATAAATCCATAACTTAATACCATCTTGGACACCGTTAAATAATAATTTACCTGACTTTGGGTATTTCTGCACAAGCGTTCTATCTCCGTAATTCTCGTGACATCTTTTGCATGCGCGTCTGTAAACACGTATACGAAAGAATTCGGCTTACTGTATTCCAAAGCTTTCTGAATACCAGCCAAAGAATCTTCGGGGCACTCGTCTCCTCCACTGGCCGATATACTGTTAAAAAAGTTTATCATACCACGTGGATTTTCGGAAATTATTGGTGGGCCGACATCTGGAAAAAAATAAAATTAAGAAGTATCTAGGTACTACTCGGTAATATAAGCAATTGAAGACAAACCATTCACTACCCAAAAAAACCTATTACCTTGCTGGATATTCAGCATGCACAATAGGGACACAAATTAGAAATTCGTAGTTTTCAATTCCCGCCAAAACAACTTTTAAAAAAAATCCGTAACTTTTTTTGGCTTAGGCAGCTTAGCCAGTGTCAATCAACTACTACTTTAGAGCTCATATTCATTGCAATTGAGCTCATTACATTGAAAAAAAATATGTTTTTTTTTCAGTATCTAGGTTTTCTTCTAATCATTCGTTGAATTGGGTTGGCACTTGTGTTTTTAAAATATTTAAAAAATGATTTCTTTTTTAGAAAAACTCCTCATTGCAAAAATATTATTGTGGGTAGGAAGTGGACCAGACCATTAGGTTCGAATTCCGCGTCGGGCAATTTGTTCCTGGACTTTTCTGTCTTGAAGTAACTCGACACGTCTCCGGAGTCAGGACGTTGGTGGTGTCAAACCAAATGTGCCTCGAAAAGCACGCTATGGCGTTAGTCCTGCTCCCAATCTCTCATCCGGTCAAGCTGGACTGCTGTCTTACTGAACTTTGAGAGTGAAGAAATAGAAAGTGCACTTAAGTATTTGTGCACAATATACAGTGTGTCCCGTCACCGATGTCGGAACCTTCAAGAGGTGATAGATGAGTTCCCCAGCAACATTTTTCTCTATTACATGAACCTCGAAAACAAACCAAAAAATATCACCTTTAAATACAAATGTAACAAGCCGATTTACTAAATAGTATGGGGAAGTGAAAAACTAATTTTGGATTTCAAAGTAACTTATTAAGAAAGTGGTAGCAATTTTGCTTCTTAGTCACCACATGAGGGCTCCAACACCGGTGCTGGGACACATCGTATTTATCTTCCGCTCTAGTAGGGCCCAAAAGATAAGGAGACATGTTCGGGCCCCCTAAGGGCCAATATTACTGATTTTAAAATTTTGACGTTCATAAGTGGCATTTTCTGTCCTAAATTGAATAAATTATTTTTGACTTTTGCTCAGTTAGCTAATATCTGTCAAGCTTGACCGCCGCAGTAAAATTCGGCTAGGAGGTCATTTTATTAGACCAGTAGGTATTGCCAACCCACGTATTGATTTTAAATTAAAACATAGCAGTATCCTAATTTTATGTACAGAGGGAAATATATTGTATTTATACAAATAATGGGTAAGTATGAGCCAAAATTACCTGGATCATTAAACGGAACCACGATGAAATCTTCAAAATCCGGCATATTCCACATGATGCCAGTCAACGATGCTATGTTCATCCTGATGATGTCAATTTCATCCTGCATGGACACCGTTGTATCGAGGACAACAGTGAAACTTTTACTAGTCACACATTTTATTACGAATAATGAAATGTAAATTTTTAAGTACTTAGAATTCATTTTGATTAATATCTCACTAATTGTCTTTTCAGTACAAGTATCGAACTTTGAATGCCTACATTACTATTTCTGTAGTATTGTCCTATTTATTTCTCCCTGTCTTCTCTTATCACAATTACATTGTAAGTATGTGATTAAGATTCAGTCATTTCATTTAAAATAAGAGGTATCATCAAACCTGGGTTCACAGTTTCCCATTTCTAATATACATATCTGTGGTTTACACAGATTAAAAGATTATGCTACTTCTTTTCTTTGATCTGTCTGTGCTGTAGCTGTACCCTCTGTGAATAGGAAGTTAAGTTACAAGTTTTAGTCGAGAAAACACCGCCTTCTTCTTCACGCCGCAAGCCCTATGTAAAATAATAAAATAAACAGATCGTCTAGTTTTAATTCTTTTACGTAAATAAAAGCAGCTTCCTCTTATGGCAACAATGTAAAGGAAATAAGGTAACATTTAACTAAGATAACCTTTGACAATGTTACTATTAAATTTATCAATGTACTTAATCATTTCTAGTTTATTCCCCTTTCAGAGAGTTATCATTAGATCTATAGAACTACAGCAGTAAGTATTATCTATGATTTGGCTCGTCGGTCGGTTCAAAATAGCGGCTTTGGAACTTATTTACAATCCGCAAGCTCTTTAAAATCGAGTTGGGTTAAGCAGAAAACCTAAACCTATTAACAGACTCGCGCCTTCATAAAATTTGTTAGCAAAATATCCATTGCTATTATAACTTTAGATAGGCGCTCTTAAAATGTAAGTATGCGCTGTTGTCTGCATTTACTTTATTTATTGAATTGATTTTTTGGGCGAAAGAAGAAGTTATGATAAAATAGTCTTAATGAGCTGTGAGCTCAAAGTAAGCTTTCGAAATGCCATGCCATGGCCAAGCTCCTATAAGATTAAAAGAAAAAAATGCCAGTGTCAATATTTCATGTGTCAAATAATGACAGCAGTGTCAGTGTGGGAAGAACTAGGGATGTGACATTCAGGCAAAAAATCGAATAATACAAATAATAGTTTTATATACATATGATCTAGACCAAAAAAAGGCAGTTTGATCTCAATTAAATACGCAAATGTTAATGTAAATAAATAAATAAATCGCATTTAGCTGAACCGATTTAGATGTACGTGCCTGATTTTCTTCCTCTGCATAAGTTACAGTAAGTATGATGAGTTTAAAATAATAACTATCTATCATTATCAATAATTCCCTTACGTTGTGGAGTGACAGACGTAAGAAATTAATAGTTAACTTCAGCATTGATATATTACCTATGACCTCACTGACGATGAGGATATTGAGCGGGAGCGTAAAGCCTTGTCAGTTAGATGTAATATGGTAATTAGAAGGTTTGCTGGATGTTCTAAAGAAGTCAAATTAATACTGTATAAAACTTATTGCCAAACGCTATACACCAGCAGCCTTTGGACTTATTATACTAAAAAAGCTTTCAATGCTCTGCGTATCCAGTACATTTTAGAGGGCTGATGGGGCTACCGAGGTTCTGCAGAATGTCGGGAAAAGTCTGCAGCGCATCAGGAATGTTTGCGGAGGCTAAAGTTGATTGGTTTTGTACAATCATACGCAAAAGAGTAGCCTCTATGTCTGATGCGCCGCGTGCGAGAGAGCTCCAACAGTCTTCTGAGCACATTATTGGAAAGGCTGGATTGTCCTATAATTAAGTATTGGAATAGCTTACATATGTTGGCCAAAACTAGTAGCTCAAATAGGAATTTTAATAAAAAATATGAATTTAATTAATTTATTGTAGATTAAAATTAAGTTAAAATAAGACATGTATTTAAAAATGTATATTGGACATAACTTATCATAATCAATTACTAATAACTCAGCATAAGAAATACTAACACAAATGGATTGTACCATCTGACTAAATAAATGAAATTGAAATTAATATCAACCAGAAGCGATTTGTCTATAGCGAAAGGAGTTACAGTGAACCAAATAAAACAAATTTTCAAAATACATATGTATATTTTTGTAAAATCTAAATTGATTGGAAGAATCGATTTTTACAGAAGAAAAAAAAAATATCGATTCTATTCATACATCCACCACTCCTCCCTAGAAGGATCTGACATCTGACTGACAGAAAAATAAAGTGGACGTGAGTGATTCAGAGTTTCAAAAATTAATTTATCAATATTGTAGAATGATTTTCAGTACTTTTTATTAAAAAGCACGCACTATGTCTTCGAAATTACCTCCTTTTGTTTTGCAAGAATTGCCTGACATAACCGAGGCAATACAACTTCCTCTGAAAACTGTTCAGCGTATAAAGGTTAGTCATTCATTTTATTTACTTCTAATATTGCCAATTGACCAAAGTAATCCATGGTTGTTTTGCTCGCGAAGTTGATCTTTATTATAGTTCAATTTAATCTGCAACCTTCCTATAAATTCTATCTTGCTCGTACGAAAGATCATCTCTCATGTTGTCACTAAACGGAGGTTTAAGCTTATTATTTGTAAAGGTTCTAGACTTTCCCTGGTCATTATTTTAATCTATGCACACTATGACAAAATGTTAATAGTATCGCAGATACAGTATATCTTGTGCAGTTGTATTAAAAGTGGTTTTACACCGAAAAAATACTTGATAGTCTGTGTGCTGGTGACTGTACCTACAGGCTCGTTTTATCAGTTTTTAATTAGAACATGATAAAGGTAATTACGTACATTTGGTGCCTAATATCCTGTTGAATTTATTAATCCATGAAATAACTTTTGCTGCACAATTTGATAGATAAATAACAGTGTGGAATTGCAATTTCTGATTGTGTAAATTGAATTTACCTTTGTGATTTCATTGATTTTTTTTTTTTAATTTTTACTTTCTTCAGTTATATCAGGGCTGTACTGTACACATAGTTTTACACTAATTATCATAATTTTTATTTAAATAAACCCAATATTTTGTTGTTATTAGCACTCATAATCTCAAACTCGCTGGTACTCAAAATATAACCTATGTGGCACTTATAACAAGATGTAATAAAATATTTTATGTTGTGCACAATAATTATTAATAATAATGTTATTTTTTGTGTTACAGTACACATGTTTTGATGTATCAAAAACATTAATTGCATTCGGAGCTACAAGTGGAGGCATCTATGTTTTCAACAGAAATCCCTGTGAATTTATACAACTTATACCAAGCAAGGTACAGAATTTTAGTTACTTAACTTATAACAAGCCATATAATAAATAAATATAAAACAAATATAAACCTAAATTATTAATAAAAATAAAATATCAATGTGATTTCAAAGATTTGACATCATTTGCTGCTCTGTTTCTGGATTAAATTAATGTTGTTCATAATTTTACTATTAAAAAACTTTCAGGATGGTGCCATAACTCGCATATCTATATCATCAGCGGAGAAACATATAAGTTTTGCCAATGGGCGAGGCATAGTCACTGTGACTGCTTGTGATCAGTCACTTAGTGGTGGTCACTCCGTGGTCACTTCCAAGGAACACCAGGGAAACGAAGTCACTGCTATGATCTGGAGTTCCAGTAATATGCTGTTCACTGGTGATGATGTTGGAAAAATATCTGTGTTGCAAATGCAAGGCTTTATTGTAAGTATTTTAGATATTAAAAGGTTATATCTTATAAAATAATAGCACTTCTACCCTTTTTCTTTGACACAATATTTTATTTCAATACCAATGGATGTAAAATAAGTTCATAAAATAAAATTAAAATTCATTTATTTCTGTACATAGGCTCGCAAGAAGCACTTATACACGTCCCAACATAAATATAACCCTACCACTGTGTTATTGACACAGCTTGTAATAAAGTAAATATTCAGCCTAGTCTCATTGTAAAATAACAAAACTGTTTATTTTATGAATTCCAGGCCAAGACAATGTTTCAAAGTTCATCCCAGACTATAATGAGCTTAGATTCACGAATTTGTCAGCTGGACGTCAAAGCGTCCATGTTGTTAGTATCTACCCTCACAAGATGCTACATCTGTGACACATCACAGGAACAATACAGACAAATTGGCCAAAAACTCCGGGATGGTGAATATGGTGCTTGCTTTTACAACAAAGAGAAAACTCCATTTAACACCACACAAGCCAGCCAAGATATTACAGAAGTAAAAAAATACAATATAGTTGATGGTGACACAGGGTTCGCTATTAGTAAAGAACTAGAAAATACACTAATATACTGTGCACGACCATCTTCTCGGTTATGGGAAGCAACCGTTGATGGTACCGTAAAAAGAACACATCAGTACAAACAAGTTTTAGCCAAGAAACCTATGACGATAGTGTCTGTTGAATCGTATACAAATGAAAACATTAGCAAACAAAGTATTGATGAAGACGGAGAAGGGCAATCGATAAGTTTCCCAAAAATATACAGTATGAATAGTGCCATATTTTCGTTTAAAAAAGATGCTTTGTATTTCTTGAATCTCGATAATGTTGATGATACTATGTGGTTTTCGTACAAAGATATTGTTGACTGTAAAGTGTACCATGACATGATCTATTTATGGCTAGCAAACGGCTCTCTTGTTACTTTGAGGTATATGAAACTACAAAAGTTTTTGGTCAAATGTTACATTGATGAGAAGTATGTACTATGCACTGAGCTATGCTGTTTATTTAGAGATTATTTGCTTGAAAGCGATTTGTTGGACAAAATGCACATTTTAGTTGGATTGAGAAATAAACTACAAGGTAAAGAGGCATTGAAAAGTATAAAAGAATTGCTAGAAAAGTTTGATAATTTGAAGGCAAATGAAGCCACGCAAATGAAGTCAGGCATTTATGTGGTCGATAACACTTATCACAAATCAGCACTTTTAGAAGATGATGTTTCTTCTCAAAAATTTGATGACAACATGTTTACGACATTATCACCGGAGGCTTTACAAGCTTTCAAAGATATTAGTGTATCTGTATCAGATAAATTCACTTCGAGTAAGAAGATGTTGAAAGAGAAATGGGAAGATTTTGAAGGGAAAATGAAAAATCTTAGTACAGACAAACACAATATTCAAGAACTGAGTCTTCCCAAAAGAGTTATACCTCTTAACACTGAATATGAGCCCAATATATTAGACGATGATATTATTTATAAAGAATCTAGTCAAAAACCCATAGAAGTAGACAATATTAGCTTAGAAAAGGACAAAGTATGCAAATCATTGTATCAATATTATAGATTAAGTTTAGTCGGTAAGGAACCTGAACGATCGAATTTAGTTTCTACTATCGAGAGCAATGCCTGTGATATTAGACAGATCTACGAACTTATGTTATTATTAGAACAATATTGTGTATCGGTGGGGGATGTGGAAGAATCAAAATTTATTCCGAATAATATATTTTTAATCTATCTAAGCAGTAGTGATTGTAAGAATGATTTATTAGATTCCATTATACAAGACGAAGAGTTGTATAAGTTTTTTGTTGATTCGTGCATATCGGTGAATATGAAGACGCAGAAACTTTCGAATGTTGGGTGTGAATGTGGATACCCATTGCCGTATACTAGAACGAATCAAGTGCCAGTATTTTCGGCGTTGATCGACGAATTCATTGAAAGGCAATGGATGAGTCAGTCTCGAGATCAGTGTTACGAGACATGTAAAAGAATGCCTTATTTGTGGAGGAAGATATTGTACCTCCGAAGGAATGAGGATTTGTTGAATGTTTTGAGGATATTACTCCAAATGTTGGACGAAAGCTTGCTCCACTCTTTCTTGCCACAATTCACTTTGGAAAGTTGGGACAGAGCCATTCAGTTGTACGCTACGTTACACGCCAATATGTGTTTGAATTGCAACAAGAAGTTTCATCATGTTTCAGTCAAAGACATGTTGAGTTGGGACGACTTAGGAGCTCTCATCATCAAGTCTGTCGGAGGCAAAAATGCGGTAAACGTTTTGAGAAAACACGCGAAGTTGATAGACCTAGGAGAATTGTCTATGAAGTTCTACCACACGGCAATGTTGGTGTCGATGTATGAAAAATACGATGTCACGATCACTAGTCAGCTGACAGCAACATTGTACAGCACGTATGATTTTGAAGACTCGAGAGCAGCAGTAAGTAAAAACTTTTATTCATTTATATCCAAGTTTTTTTTTAAGATTTTTTCAATGTTTTTTATGAATTGGCAATGATTTGCTCCGCTATTTACTGATGCTTTTTATAAAACATTCGAAAAAGTTTCGCAAAATTAAAAGCCAAGCGATATATATATAGCGCTGTAACGATTAGTTATATCAGCTAATGCCTACATTACGATATGAGTAGGTAGGCATATTGTACTTATTCAAATTCAATATTTGTACCGTTAAATGTGCCTTACGTTTTCCATAGTTAGTAAATTCAACAAAAAATAAGAATCATATATTTCTCTACTTACACACATGAAAATAGAGCGTCGATGGCGCAGTGGCTAGCGGGTCTCTCATGCGGGAGGCACCGGTTCGATCCCACATGCCGCCATGTACCAATGACTTTTTCTGAGTTATGTACTTTAGTTGTTTCACAAACCGATGCTCTTACGGTGAGGGAAAACATCGTGAGGAAACCTGCACATTCAGGCGACTGCATGTGTAACCATGATCCAAAAGTGGTCAGGTTCCGCTGGTAACATGGTTACGGAGATCAGATGGCAGTCGCTCCACTGTAATTACCTTATCTGCCATATCCTGGATCATGGTCAGCGGACCCTGGGCCCTCGCTTGCGAGTGCTCATCCGGGATAACGCTAGGAGGATGATGAAACACATTAAAAAATAAGGCGATCACTAATCATAATATATTTTGTTACGGTAAACTTTATTATAATTTCTTTTACTTTAAGATTCTTAATAGAATTACGAATATAGAAAAAATATAAATGAAGAATATATAAATAATAGAATACAATAAAATAACTTATTGTTTTTCCATATAGAAGAAAAAAATCGATACAAGCTTGTCAAAAAAGTTTGTGCAAGTGAGCACAACTTTTTTGATATTTGTAGATTTACAAGGAGCACTTATACTTTTCCCAGCAAAGAACTCTACCGCTGCTTCGAGACAATTATGGGCTAGTGCTGAGAAGAAACAGCACAGAAAACTAGTCACTATTGTCATAACCTCTTCAAAGTTTTACAAGATTTGAACGAAAATCTTTATTCCTTTATGTCAAACAAGTTGTTGCCCGCGACTTCGCCCGCGTAAACTACTATTTCTGTATCCTACAGGAACTGTGTTTTTTTCCGGGATAAAAAGTAGCCTATATGTTATTCCAGACTATAATCTATCTCTGTGCCAAATTTCATCCATATCCGTTCAGTAGTTTTTGCGTGAAGAAGTAACAAACATACACACTCACACACTCACAAACTTTCGCATCTATAATATTAGTGGGATAGTGGGATTTTTAAATAGTTTTTAATATTTTTTTAACACTCACAGTGTCCTTTCTTATTTATATAAGTTTTTAAATAAGAAAGCAAAAATTCGCACACTGGTTGGATTTGAACCCACGACCTTTGGATAACCGGGGCAACGCTCTTACTAACTGAGCTACCGTCCAGTCCATCCACTATAGCGAAATTCTTGGTCTCTTTTGAGTAAGTCATTGCGTGACGTCAGGGAGATCTACCCGAGCTGTATTGCAACAGCAGTGGGCCAAGTAGTTGTTAACAGAATAAATTCAACTTGAATGATGATGCTTTTGCTATTCAATAGTTTTAATATATATTTTTTTTCACACTCACAGTGTTCTTTCTCATTTATACAATATGTAAAAAAAAACCCTGTCCGACCGAAGGTGTTATCAGGTATAGAGTCAAGGTTATATTTGTGTAATTATTTTCATAAAATATTAGAAAAAAATTACCCCATAAAAAAAAAAGATAAAAAATACTACACTAAAAAGACACATGGCAACGCAAAGGGCGGTGCGGTAGCCAGATAATAATGTGTCAATCGTAAGAAACAGAGACTTTTTGGTAGCTCTGAAAAGAGCTTTTTATTGTGGTGGTGATTAGTGTTTGGTGGACTCGTGGCCTGCCTGCGTCAAACCGATGGCTTTACCGACCTTGTGTTGCCCGTAGTGAACACACGATTGTGCAAGCGCTGGAACGCACGCTCTGACGGCACTGTGATACCCAGCGGAATAGCAAAACGCACTTCATAGTCTCTGCGAGCTTCACAATAATCACAGTCACTCCTATCCAGACACATGAGCATATTAAAGTATTCTTGATTCGTATACGACATTTCGCGGATCAACGGAACGGAACGACCACTCGGACGTAATGTCATCGCGAAACTGACCTGTAATAATATCGGGATAGCCGCCGACACGTGTCGCGGCGATGTCAAACGCCGCCGTTACGTTTATTGCGTTACCGACAAAGCGAGTAAGCGGCGTGAATGGAGCCGCGCGCCCGCCGGGAGTGTTAACGTATTTTGAAAATTACCCCGTTTTAGGGTAAATACTCGTAGGTGCGAAACTTGTTACTTGTTACGTAATTTTGATACTTATTTTGGTAACGTTATCAAAGCAACTTTATGACCCTTTGGGCTCGGACAGGGGTTTTTTTACATATTGTATAAGTTTTTAAATAAGAAACCAAAAATTCGTACACGGGTTGAATTTAAATCCACGACCTTTGGCTAACCAAGCCAACGCTCTTACCAACTGAGCTACCGTGCATTTTTAAAGTTTATTTTCAACCAATGATAATGATATTTATTTTCCAGATCTGTAGTCTTCTTCGGAACACCGTAAATGGGCAAATAAAGAACACAGCTATCCCCTTAGTAGTGGCTGCGAAAACCATTCATTGGGGCATCACACCTCCTAGCAAAGTTGAAGTACCAAGCGAAAATACAACCAATGAAAGCGTATGTAACATAAAGAATATATCTTTCGAAGACATAGTTAATAACCTATCGATTATTTACAAATACGACACGGATTGTACGCTCTGCGGTTTGCCGCTGCAAAACGAAGTGTTGATCCAAGATGGCGGATTATGGGCTTTCAAATGTGGACACATATTTCATGGGCCATGTTTGGATGTGAATAAAATTAAGCTGTGCCCGATTTGCCCTAAGTAAATAGGTCCGATTCCTGACATACTGAGACTAATTTCAGTTCATGCAGTCTCTTTATCTGGGTCCTAAGACAAGATGCAATCTTTTTTTTAATGGCTTATGTCCAGAAGTCCTTAAACAGGCTTCGGACTCAGGTTGGCCGAAGTAAGGAGAACATGGTCAGGTGGGGATTTTCGGTAAGCTCCGATGTGGATTGTGATTGTAGTGCAGTGCAAGCTATGGCACACTTAACATCGTGCCCGGCGTGCTCCAACACCTGCACGCCAGCGGATTTAATGGACGGCAGTCGATCCGCAATACAAGTGGCTGAATTCTGGGCTGCTACGATGTAATTTTCTCGTGTTCCATCGACTCGCTAAGAAAAAGATGGCTTATGTGTTTTCACATTCGCCAATGTCAAGTGAGTATAGGTGATACACTGTTTTTAGGCGAGAGAAAATGTGATTCACTGTCAAAATATGTATGCAAAAGTCTGTATGTTACAATGGCTTATGTAAGTTTCGCTCATTTTGTTAGCGATATTGAACTTCACTTTAAAATAGATTGTAACTTGTCTACGGACCGATGAAGAAATGAAAAGAGAAACTTCAAACTGCTGTCAGTTACCTAGAAAATTGTAGAACCCATAGAACAACTATTCGAAATATAACATTATATGTATTTCCTCATTTTCTATGAGAAAGCTGAAGACCTACACTTACCTATTTCGACTAAAATTGGACAAACGTGATAAACGGCATGACTTGACGTTTCAAACTTATGTAGTCTGTCTCATTTCGTCTCTTAAGCAGAGAAAGAGAAAGATCAAACGTTCAGACAGGTTTAGTCTTAGACAGTGGCACCTCGGAATTAAGCCCAGTAATTGTATGTTTTACTACATTGATATTAATGTATATGTATGTGGCAAAGCAATAAGTTACCTACTCTCATAACTTATAAGGAGTACTTTAGGCCACTAATACAACATGTTTTAACCTGACCAAAAATCGAATACTTTCGTAACTAATTTCTACCACTAACTTCTCCTAATTATCATCTCGTAACTACATCATATGATTTGTTAAATATACCTGGCGCCATCTCGCAACTTGTGAAGCGAGACTTACTGCCGTACTCAGACACGTCAATTAAATTTAATCTAAATTCAGTCTCGTTCTGTCACTTTTTTGTCAATGAAATAGAAAAGGACTGCATAAGATTTAATAACTTTCTTTGACTCTGAGTACGGCAGTTATTGAGTTAATTTAATTATTATAAGACGTTGCCATGCCATCTCTATTGTACTTAAAAATATTGTTTTACCAAAATGATATTCCTTAGCGAATTTGTGCCTGTTTTTATTAAGTGTTATTTCGTTCGTATCAGTAATAATCAGTATTACAATTTAATAATGGTTATGAAATGACATTAAATTTGAATATTGTTACGATTTTCATCCGTATTCTCATAGGCGTTAGATCGTGAACTTTTTGTGAAAAAAGAAATGTATTGAATATAATTAAAATTGCGTAAAATTTTATGATATGATTACGACATTTATTAGATACCTGATCTCTATATCATCAATTAAAATTGCATAACTCAATGCACACTATAACATTTTTGTTTGAGCTCTCTGGTGAATAAATTCAATAAGGACACAAACTTAAAATAGAAATAAAAAAATCATCAAAATAGTCTTCCTAGATAATACTGCCAATAATGATTTAATTTCAATTACATAATACCCACTTTATTTTGTTACGTGGCTATCTTGAATGGAATATAGAATTTTGTGACGCCCTACTACTAGTTTGATCAACGAATTGCTATCTACTTATCATTACTTTTTTTTTCTCGTCAAAGTTAGGTACAGCTACATTTGACTCAAGTATGCATGGATTTATTACTATTATGTTTATGTAAGTTTATTGTTGAAAATATACATATATTTATATTTAAGTTTATTTATCCTTGTGTTGTTCTTTTTACGCCGCCACGACTATTTCTGCCTCGCCCAATGGTTGACTGGTAAAGAATGCCTTAAGGCATTAAGTCCGCCATTTGTACTTCTTTGTTTGTGCAATAAAGAATAAATAAATAATCGTAGCATTATTGCAATGTTATGATAATTGGCATTGTGTTACAATTTAACATAATTTTAGACAGTATTTAAATAATTTACTACCTGGGCCACGTTAGGCTCTTTCAATTGAATACCTGAAAATTTAAATACAAAATCCTATATGATGAATTCAAACGCTGTTGTAGCATTCTATATTTATTGTAAAAATCGTATCATGTATTACGAGCTAATAACATGTAAGGTAAACAGTGTGTCCGGGTTTCGACTGGCGATAATTAATGGGCTATAAGATCATTAAATGTTATCGACAAAAAACCCCCATGTTGGGGGTCGAACTCCCTTTTGAAATGGCAGCCATTTTAATTTTTTTTTAAATGCTATTTCTGTGGATCTGGAGGTCCTAAAAGTTATGTAAACGATTCTATTGGAAGGTAACGCTATGGCCTATCGATTGAAATAAAGATCAATTGAAAATTATTATTTATTTTTTAGGCAATTATTTTTAAAGAAATATTGCTAAATACAGTAGAATAGTTTTTTAAATCTATTACAAAACTAAACCCAAAAATGCAATTATTTTGTTTTTTTTTGTCAAAAAAAATTCATTTGGTCTATGTCTTTAAAATACAATTAAAAAATTAAATAAATTCAAATTCTTAAAATTTAAATTTATTGAATTTATAGCATTAAATTAATAGCATTATTTTAATTTCTTAATTAAATAAATTTAATTTAAATTCTTTCGGATTTATACAATGTTCTCATTTATTTATTTTTGGTCCTGTTTGTGCTTTATATTCAATTTCTTATTTGTAAGGACCTAAAAGTGTTTTTTTTCATTGCTTCTGTTAATAGTTACTTTTAGATTAGAAACCTTGGTCTTCCTAATATAAATAAATAAATAAAATTTGGTAAATAAAAGGCCCTTGAATTATCGCTAGTCGCAACCCGGACACCCTATATACTGTATAGTTGAACAAATCACAAGTTCTCGCGCACTAGCACATTTTTGTATTTAATCGCGTTGCTTACGCTTAGCAGACTTTTGTGTATAGTTATATTTTTTGTATAAAGCTTGTTAATTTATAGCATTAGAATAAAACGCCTTCACCGTTATACTACCTACCAAAAATATATTTATACGTAACGTTGTTCAAATGTACCCTATGTACTTAATTTTTGTAATCTTGCATGAGGATCGATGTTAAGAATCTTTCCTGTGAAAAATATAGACCAGTCATAGACATGTAATTTCATTTAGGTTCCGTGCAGGCATATCACATTTTAGTCCAAGAGTCGAGATCCCACCGATTCAACTACCTAACGAGGAGGCATTATCTGTATTATTACAGAGATTGCCTCCTCGTTAGGTAGTTAATTATTTAAGTAGCCGTATTTTAGGCCCATGGCCAGGGATGGCGAACTTATGACACGCGTGGCACGAATGGCACGTGAAAGAGAATTTGGCAAAAAGTATAGACTTAATTCATCAGAAAAAATATCGTTTTTGAACGACATTTCTTTGTTTGATATCACCTAAATCAGTACCTAAAAACGCGTGTATGTCTCCAGCTTCCTCATAGACAATGTGAAGAGACTAAGCATGTCATATTTTGAATAGCGGAAGCGAGATAAAGTTTTGATAAATTTGGAGCCTAGTGCTGCAATTCGGCTTAGAATTTTGAGGTATAATTACATAGTAAGTAATTAATTTTCTAATAAAGGAAGCTAGAGACACGTCCTTAATCCGCCTATTTTGTATGGCTAACGAATAGATAAACCATCGTTAAAATAGTAGCCGTGACTTTTGAAGATAAATAATCAAGTTTCTGTGAACGCTATTGGCAATGTTTTTTAAAATATGGCAAGTCTATCAATAAAGGTCTGCCATCCCTGCCCTAGGCCTTAGGCTGCAGGCTCGAGTGAGCAGGATGGCAAGAGTCGAAAATACAGACATCGTCTTATGGTGTTTTTAAATTTTTGGTTTGATACATTTTTTAATCGCTTATTTCTAGATCATCTACAATATTACAACGATTAGTTTTTAATCTCGAGCTACTATATTACATGGCCACACAATATTTTTATTTATAATCTTAAGCTACAACTAAAATGTAACTTAATTCATTACATTAGCCAAACACAGATATAACCTTTAAATATCTATCTACAAGGGAATCGTACTTATTTACAAAATCCTTAAATCCGATACATCCATCGCCCTATTAAATAATTTAAGTAAAATGATTTATGTACATTTTCCTAATTTTCTATTTGTTGGTTTAATACATTTTTGGCACTTTCATAGGGTATCGTGTGCCATATCTAATTGAAGTGTCAAATAAGATTTATATTACCCGGTCTTTTGTGGGTCATCCATTCAAAGATACAAGAGTTCGTACACCCTTATTAAATAATATTGATCATGCTAAAAGTTTGACACCCAGTAGAATTTGAATTTAAAAGCAAATAATTTACGTAAGAAAATAAACACTGGGTGTACCATGCCTCATTTTCTTAACTTACTAATCGATTAATCTCATCATACAAATTGTATTAAAAACGAGAGATCCAATCTAGTCACTGGCGTATAAAACTGACTTACTAGAGGCATAAAGCGAGTTCATTCTATCTTCTTCACGCGTCTAGTAAAATCACAAAAGATTACATAGAATTGTATGAGATATCTAGACATTCAAGTTTCCACCTCCATTACTTACGCTAAAGTCTTTGCAAATCTTAACACTCAATAAATCGGTGCACCTTGTTAAAACTTGTTTCTTTATCATTCATTTCAAGTTCAAAACGTTTCGAATGTGGCGGATAATTGTTAAATACACATGCATACTTTAAAACTACTGGCCACACTCCAAAAGATCTTAAAAGTAGAAAGTCTGTGGCTTTCTAGAAGGTTCAAGAGTTTACCAGGGGTGGTGAGAGGGGGGCAGGGAGAGAGGCGCGGCGTGCGGGTAGGGCCAGCCGCGCGCCGACCCTCAATCCTCCTCACCGGGAGATAGTGGAGGACAGAAGGAAGGGTTCATGTAGTTGCCTCCGTTCGGAGGTGGCGAGGAGTTGGAAGGTCCTGGGGAGGACAGGGAGGGGAGGAAGCTAAGCTCGCCGGCGCCGTCGCGGCACCACAGTTGCCGCATCTCCTGCCGGCGCGAGCGCATCAGGTTTTTGTACTCCGATATCCTCATCTTCTTGCCGTCGACTATGCAAGTCCTCTTTGGCCGAGGTCGGTACCTGGAAATTGAAACCAAAACAAATGAGATACATAAATAACTTCGCACAATATAATAACCTTTACTTTTATCTATTAGTGGGTAGGGTATTTAAAAGACAACTAACTCTCTTCTATGTTTTCATCTGATTAAAGTATGCTATGTACAAAGGTGGTCACTAGGGGCGCTGTCATCGCGCAAACAGCGAATACCGTTAAGGATCCATACTAATATTATAAATGCGAAAGTGTGTCTGTCTGTCTGTTACCTCTTGACGCCTAAACCACTGAACCGATTGAGATGAAATTTGGTGTGGAGACAGTTCGAGACCCTGGAAAGGACATAGGCTACATTTTGTCACGATATAAAAACATTAAAGGGGGTGAAATGGGGGATGAAAGTTTATATGGAAAATCCAACTTTTGCGAGCGAAGTCGCGGGGAACTAGTAGTGAGTAAATAAAGTAAAAAGGTGTTTTCCCTTATAAACACCTATTTACTTTTAAGGGGACATAAAAATATGTCATTATCGTGCCAGTTTTATAAGGACCTGGACTTTAAAGGATAAGACCAGTCAACCATGACTTCGTGCTTTAATTAAACTTTTTGGCAACACCACCGTTGTTTCTAATTTCTATATCTTAATCCACTTTGGTATCAGATCAATGTAAATAAGTATGCGATGTTATCCAATATCTATTTATTTATGAAACCTTACCTACAGTCAGGGTGTTTCTCCATATGCAGTTTAGACAGCCGCGACTGTTCTTCATAGTAGGGTTGCTTCTCCGCATTAGACATAGCCTTCCACCTGGTGCCCAGGATCTTGGACATGTTGGAGTTGTGCATATCAGGACAGGCTTTCAGGATCTTCCTGCGTTCATCCTTGGCCCAGACCATGAAAGCGTTCATTGGCCGCTTGATGTGTGGCTTGCCGGTTTCGTCGCGACGTGGTTGGCGTACCAGCTTTGCTTTGTCAGCTTCTTCTTGCGGCGATTGGTTCCATGATGATGCTGGAATAGAAAGAGAGAGAGGTTTATTAGGATATCACGCTGTAGACTCTATAACAGATGGCCTAGTACGACGTGACGAAGATTAGGTAGTAAGTATATTAAAAAACAGGTTTCCCTAAGTGCCGCAAGAGGCGCTGACTTTTCATAAATATTTTCGTTACACGGACGAAGGTGAAAACTCGCACTAAGCCCCCAGGAGTTGTGGGTACCTATATGTGTTAGGAAATGTCTTGGCCTTACTCCAGTTGATGACGTCCGTATTTTCGAATGTAGTTGTCCCTTTCACTCACGACAGAATGACAACGCGAACGAGTGTGATGGCTAGACTCGGAAATACGGACAACGTCAACAGACCTCTGATTCGTGTGGCAGTCATGGGAGTTTTCGGTGGTCAAATATATCCAGTTGTGGATTGGACGCGGAGTATGGCTGGAAGATATGCATTGCATGGTGCCTATTTAGATACCTACCTACTTACTGCACTTATGACGATATTTTCTGCGTATATTAATAAAAACGAACAAGTAGGTAGGTACATTTGTACACTGCTCTTATGTAACCTGATAGGATTCGGTCGAACCACTAACGAACTTAAGGACTTCATTTTGCTTAGCCTAAAAGTATAACTTCTAGAGTATGCCACTTGGCGCTAAGTCCGCCTTCGTAAATAGTTCCTGCTGTGCAATAAAAATTAACTTATAGACGACTCCTTTTGATTGGTGGTTCATACATTTTTCACATTACATTATTTTTGGTTTAAGGCGGTCCTGCACGAAATTGAGAAAATTAATGTATTTCTAAATCACCTGTACGATGAGCTGAATTAGTTGAATACATTAAAACAACCTTTTTACGTTACCCTAATCATTGCACAAGGTCCGCACGACTCTAACACGCCCACACGCTATACGGAAAAATGCTCCCAACTTGTACATTCCTAAGGGTGATGACATTAAACGGCCGGCTCAATGGCGCAGCAAGCATTTACAAAAAATCCTTAGTTAAGAAGATTTTGTATACGGGGTATAGTCTGACCGCTTATCTGTGACCTCGCCGGCGGGGTACAGCGGTGCGGGGGTAGACAAGAACAGGGATTTGATTGGCTGATTTAAATAAAAAAAACCGGCCAAGTGCGAGTCGAGCTCGCGCACGAAGGGTTCCGTATTCCCTAGGGTGGCTACAATCACTTCAAAACGCTTTTACATTTAGGCGACTTTAGCAGCGCGACTTTGGCGTATACAGTCGCGCTGTCGAAGCTTTTTAAAAGTGTCTCCGAAATGGTTATTATTGTCCTATAATAAAACAACACTAGCTCAGCGCCTTGATTGAATGCGGAGAGCGCATGCGAATGTCGCGCAGCTATACCGCACCGATGTTGCGCTCCGTTTATAGTATGTAATTATCAGCAAAGTCGTCTAAATTATTTTTAATGGATAACCATGCCCTAATTAATGAATTATGAAGTAGGTATGTAGGTGACAATAACACTTATTACAAAGACAATAATGAATCTCTAGAAGAGGCTTTAACTTTGCCATTAAATAACTATTTTTGTTACATACCATTGGCGCCATCTCTCGGATAACTGTTATACTGCTATAAAAACTAACTACTGCGCTTCGCGCAATGCATATCGAACACAAATTGAACGTTTCTCATTGTACCATAGGTAGCTCAAGAGCTATGGTACATGAGAAACGTACAATAGATAGCGTAAAACAACAAAAAGAAGTACATGCGTTTGTCTTTCGCAATTGTTTAACGCACATTAAGTGTGCTAATTTCGTCGCTTACGTATGTCTTGGCGCAGTGCGAAAGACGTTACTTAGAATCCTGAATTTTAAAAGACGAGCGTTCGAATCTTAATGTGTGTTTTTTTTTGTATTTATTCAAGTTCGTAGCTTTTTTTCTTTTTTAAACAAGAATTGGTATGAGCATCAAAATTTGTGTAACAGATTTTAAATCCTACACACACAGGCTAAATTGCAAAAAAAATGCAATCCGCTGACTAAAACTAAGGCCAATTTCGGATAAATTTGACGTGCAATTAATATAGGTATTCGATGTGGAAATCAAATTTCTGTAGGTACATTGATTAAACAACTTTTTAGCAGCTTTTTTTTGAGAAAAAAATGATGCACATTTTCAAATCTATTGTTTACTAGCAGTTCCTTGCGACTTCGCCCGCGCCAAAAGTCGGATTTCCATACAAATTTTCATCCCCATTTCACCCCCCTGATGATTTTATATCGCGACAATAAGTCGCCTATGTCCTTCCCAGTGTCTCAAACTATCTCTGTGCCAAATTTCATTTGATTCGGTCCAGTAGTTTCGGAGCCTATTCGATGCAAATAAACAAACAAACAAATCTTTCCTCTTTATAATATTAGTATAGATAAGCAGACAGGCACCTAATACTTGTGCCCATAGACGAGTACTATCGTGTTTCTCATTTGGCTGGATTCGGTTTGTAACTAAGCAGCTCGTGTACAAAAAAAAACTGAATTCGCACGAGCCAGCATTCCATCCCATTAGCCGGATATGATACAATGCAAATAAACAAACAAACAAATCTTTCCTCTTTATAATATTAGTATAGATAGTACTAGTTTTGTTAATGAATATTTATATTTGCAGTGCAATAATTTATTTCAAGTAAAAATTGTATAATTGAAATTTGATAGATGCTTCATGTCTTTGCTGTGCATTTAAATATACCTCGAAAAAAAAAGCGTACATTTCGTAAACATCAGTATTATATCCCTGGGATCGATCCCAGTTTCAAACGATCATAATTACCCAAGATGTTAACCACTGGGCCAAGCGTGCTTATGGTTATCTAACGAAAAGTAATAAGTACGTACTCCAAGAAAAAACTCATTTTAGCGCGAACTTAAAAAACAACAATGCTAACGAATGACGCCATCTAGTGACGAATGTCAGAACTAACTTATAATAATATTCGTTTATTTGCATACACCGTGCGCCCAGTTGCACGAGATTTTTATAAAATTATTGGTAAATGATAAAATGTTTCTGTAAAACCATATCAATATTTAATAGGAATTAAGATGTTTCGTGGTCTATTTTTAAATCTACCTAAACATAATTATAGAACAGTATAATAAGCATAGCGCTAGCGCTCCATCTACTTAAATATATTATTGCACTTGAAAAAATGACCGCCAGAGGCGGGAATCGAACCCGCGTTCCTCGCATGCCAGGCGATTGCCTAACCTCTCGGCCACCCTGGCGTTGGCAGAGCCTGTCGAAATTTTTCAGCTCCATCTACTTATTTTTTTTGCACCAGCATTTTGTCCTCGCGAGAACGATCGAAAAAGCTCTTTTTGTATTTGATTTAACAACAATTAACGATTTTCGGACTTTTTCCTTAACTTATGCTGTAAGACCTTCCTTCTTGCCAAATTTCATGGTTCTAGGTCTATGGGAAGTACCCTATAGGTTTTGATTCCCCTGAGAAATGGGGAAAAATGATAGAAAATTGGACAAAATTGGCCGTATCTTTTTTCAGTGTTAACTTAAAAGCTTGATTTTTTCACATCATTAAGGGACCATAGACATAAGAATTTGATGTTAATTTTAACTTTATACCTCCACGCGTTCCTGAGTAAAAGGGTCTTGACAGACAGACGGACAGACGGAAAACAAAGTGATCCTATAAGGGTTCCTTTTTTCCTTTTGAGGTACGGAACCCTAAAAAGACACGATTTCCAGTATTCACATGACCCAATCAATTTACAAGCGCCCGCACCGCTCAGGAACCCCGTTCTGGTCTACCTCCGCACCTACAGGCGACGTTTCATATAAGCAGTCGGACTAAAGTAGGCTTTACATACAGTGAGTCGCGTAAATCATGTCAAGGGATACTTAGGTATTTTTAAAATAAACAATGCAAGAGACCATAAGCATCCCAGGACAGTCATAAGTATGAGGAGAAGGAAGGTACTCACCTTGTAATAGTCTCGTAGATATTCAAGATAGCTGGACAAAGACTTATGGAAAATTTTATAATCACTTTACTTCACTCTTTTGAAAACCGAACCAGCGGTTGCGCAAGGGGCAAATGTTTGTGTGATGAGCACGAGCATTTGTAACTAAGTCATGGATGTTTATAAATAAAAATAAAATAAAATATATTTATTTCAGACAAAAGAGACCCATACAAAATAGCAAAATTCAAAATTTAAAAATGTACATAAGTATGTATATCCGTTATCCTACTCACTAAAGCACAAGTTCACGCTTAGTTTGGGGCTAGGTAATTGGTGTATTTGTTTTCTAACGGACTTCAAGAACCCGAGTGTCTGTAGTGGATGGAAGTCACTAGAAAACTGAACTATCTTGATTGCAACTCTCGGCTCCTACCCTCGGCGGAAACTAAGTGGTGCCATCTATCGAATATTAAGGCCGATTCACATATATAAGTGAAGACACAGTTTCCGACACAGTTATTTTATACATTTTCTATGAACGCATCCCCACTTGTCAGTGTCAGTGACGACACGTCAGTGCACTTAGTGTCAGTACGACACGTTCAAAGAAAATTTATGAAAGAATATTTTGCACTGTGCCGGTACTAAAGACATTGTACTTACAACTAGACTGTGCACCAAAAAAATGTTGTTTAAGTAAAATGAAATCTATGTCTATACTTCTAGGGTAGCTATTTCCTTATAAGCGGTAGCCAGCCCAAAACGGTCCTGGCGAGATAGCTCCCGCTGGTAGTGTGTCCTTGTCTAACGTCTTGCCAGCTTAATTAATAATTGACTTTGGTAGAAATGGTAGATTCTTTTTGAACTATATTTTTTATGATTTACCAAACTCATTAACTTCGAATTGTATTTATATATTTCTACTGTACGTGTTAATCAATAATCATATCGATGTATTTCAAAAATATTTGATAAATACTAATACTGATACTGATAAAGTAGTACTTAAATGTTTTGGCTTAGTAATACTAAGTGTAAAATGGTGGCTTGCTTGCACTGAGCGTTGTTTTAAAACTCGCGCTTTGATTTGGGACTGCGTAAATTTGCATATTAACCTGTTTGCTTTGCATGTAAAATAGTTAATTTTATACTTTTGTGTGTCAGGAGGGTGCAACAATGAGTATTCTTAACCTGGTAGCCGCTTTTCTTTCCACGGATAAGTAAAAACAACAATCATGTTCGTTAGGGTAACCATGAATTTTGTTGATCAAAGATTTTTTTCGTATCTCGTATTAGTTGGAAGGCAGATACGTACGTGAGCGTGAATGCATAAAACCTAATAGATAACCTTAGGGATTCAAATCTTGTGACACTTTTTCCACATCATTTTACTGAACTCACGGCCGAATACTGAAAGGCTACTCAAATATTTGACGGCTTCTCAAACAATTGAGCAGCTCCTAAACTCAGAATTAGCATACTCAAAGCCAAAATGTAAGCATCTGTTAAACTTAAGACCATCTCAAATAAATTCGTGCTCAAACGCCACTCAGATCAAAATTGGTATACTGAAACGCAACTCAACGCTATTTAGCTGTCAAATGACTGTCATACCGATTTGAGTAGCCGTTAAATCTGAGAGTGAGGTCCCTCAAATTAGTTGATAATGATATTATGGTATAAAAATAATGTCTATCAAATCATTATTTTCTATGTGGATGCCCATGTTGCTCTTTTCAACCCTACTTTTAAATACTAGAACACAATCAGGACTCAGATATGCACTAGAATTCTCATAGAGAAGCTTTTTGTTGTCTTACAAAGGTGTTTTCTTTGCCTACAACGGAAATTACAATTTAAATTACAATTCCTTCTTGTTATTGTAGTATGCGTATTTTGCACATCGTTGCACTCTCAAAAAATAGCCTAATTATGGATGAGAACTCCTTATTGAGGAAGGAAGAGGATTGTTGAGGAAGAGCCAATAGTTCAGCCTATCGGTCTTGAAACTAATCAAAACTTTGCTATCAGCACTATGCTAATAAATAGTACACATTTTTTTCAGTAGTCATCGTATAATCACAATTACATCATAAAACATAAGTATAAAAATAAGTAGAAAGTCGAAATAAGCGAGTCGTATTTGATGTGTACTTCTTCTTCTTCAGCATGTATCTGCCCACTGCAGGGCATACTCGGCCTCTCCAAACTTTTCCACAACGCTCTGTCGCCGGTAATTCTAGACCAAGTTGTCCCGGCAGGATCTTTTAGGTCATCGGCACCCGACAATCTGGCTATCACCAATGTAGAACCTATAGGGCATACCGAGCATACCAATTTGTTTTGTCTTCATTTAAAAAATTGTATGGCTATTATATACTTGTTCATTTCCATTTTATTTTTGTTAATTGAATAGTTATTACCTAAATACTGCACTGCACTTCAACTTTGTATAAATTTATTTTAATAATGTGAATTGAAATTAATTTGATTAAAACCGCGCTGTGACAAATGTCAAAAAGTTTGGCAAATTTTTTTTCGTTGTCACTCAACGTTTCATTTCACAACAATGGCGTCGTAAAAGTTTCTATCCAAAAAAAACAAAAAATCTATACAAACAATGCTGCGTAAAACGAATACGCTCCTTAAGAATATGAAAATTTTAAAAGAGAACATACTTTTAAAAATGCATGTTGCCATTATGTAAACATTTAACGACTGCTCAGCTAATCATGGTTTCAAATTGCCTGAGTAGCGTTTGTGTATACCATTTAAATGTGAGAGACACTCAATTTTAGGAGGCCTTCAAGTGAGTGATGGATTTGAGTAGCGTTTCAGTATTCGGCCGTCAGTTCCATAACATTTTACACATGTGTTAAGACCATGGAGGTAGGACCAGCACCAAAAACAAAAGAACTGGAAGAAAGTGTCACAAAGGAATGATCACTTCGGAAAATATTTGCACGCAAACACCAGCTTCACCGACTACTGCCTCACCACGTAAACTTAATTCGCGATGTCAAAATCTTACAACAGTGCCTGAAAAGACGTTATACAACGATTAAGAACCTAAATAAGTTTAAAAACCTGTATTGTTCAGTAATGTATAAACAAAGTTCTCAATAAAACTTTCTTTAAATTTCTTCTTCTTAAATCCATATTTTCTATTCAGAATATTTTATCGCTTTCATTTGACCTAACACTCAACTTAAATATATAATAAATAACTACCTGGAAGACCGAGCTTTAGTCGGTTACTACTATTAGAAAAAAGCTTTTCGTAATTATTGTCTAAAAAAGCTTTAAACTTGAATAAATACAAAAAAGATAATTTTTCGTTACCGAGCAAAATTCGAATCCACGTCTTCTACATTTCTACAGTCCTACTTCTTACTCACTGTGCCACGAAGCTCATGCTTACCGATATGAATTTAGCAACCTTATTCTACGTCGAATAATGTGAAAGAAAAACGCATGTTTCTCAAACATAAGAATACTCTAGATCGTTTTTTTACCCCCGATAACCCCCACATACTAAATTTCAGCGAAATTGTTATAGCTGTTTTCGAGATCACAAATTTGTAAAAATAAATAAATATACAAGAATTGTACTGAAAGTTTTATTAGGTTGTCGTCAATTTACCGGTAGTTCAGATAATACCTTTTATACTTACGACTCTTCACTCGCGAGTACACACTGTACATGTATATATTATTTTCTACTTAGATATGCTAGGTGTAGGTAGCGTAGTTAGGTAGCCTTAATATATAAGGATACATACACAATCGTTTTTACAAGCAATTTGTCCCTTGTTTTGTTTGTCACGCATGGTCACCTCATTATAAAGGGACACACTACTGTTGAGAGCCCTCTTGCTCGGACCGGTTATTGAGTCTCAGTGCACAGTCTAGGTAGTAAGTACAATGTCTTTGGCCGGTACTGTGTCGGAACTGTCTTTACTGATATGTGTGGATCGGCCTTTATAAATGTAACTATGAGTGCGACGTGAGTCGAATCAGTAGACACGGACACCTTATATTGAAAAGTGTGTTATTCAGCTTTTATTCTATTTTGCTAATGATTTGTTATTAAATTGCGTTGAGCATTTTTTGCTAAAAAGCATGTGAGGGTTTGATTCTACTGTGCAAGAAAATCAAACGCATTAAATATTTTTAGATATTTTTAATATACTTTTGGGTTTTGGCACAATTTTTAAATGATGTGACCTGGTTTACACTAGGTAGTAAAACCTAAATCTATCTACTTACACATTTGAAAGATTTCGAATGCTAAGTTACACTGGTATTGGGAGTAACAAACCAATTTGTGTAATTTAAACTAAAAAAATAACAACATCTGGTTTTAAGTACATTTTGTAAGTTAAAACTCTAAGTACATACTTAGAACATTGTACAACGTATGGCAAGTCGTTTCCATGTAATTCGTCTTAAATAAATAAGAAACAGTGAAAATTTGATCGAGATCTACAATTACTCATCAAAAAACTAAGTGTCGACCATTAAATAACCACAACTAACGTTTACATCAAAATATCGCTTATTTACAGGAATTCAACATAAAAATAAATAATTCAACGTCACTGTCTAACTTACACATTTACTAAGAATAATACACACTACTCATTACGATATTGACGTTACATAACATTACGCATTACTATTTTTAACACTACAGTTCAGTATTACTGGCATACAGCTTAATATAATAGAAGAAACAAAAGAAAACAAGTTTATAATTAGAAAAATAAATAACAAAAATAAAAATGGCAATCAACGACTTCGTGAAACAACCTCGAACTGATTTTACAAGAAATAACTATACATGTTGATCTAATAATTATTATTAAGTAGATATTATGCTTGTACATGCTACAGCTTAATTCTATATTCTACTATATAAATTGCACGTTTTGATAAAGCGAATATCTTGTAATAATTTATAATTAGTTTATGTACAAAACGACAAACATACCTACAACAATGTGATGCATTGAACTGTTAGTTCCAATTATGAACCATGTTAGGATTTAGTTCCAAATTTGTCCACCAGGTATTGTTTGCCGCTCTGTCTATTACCCACGAATGTCGGTGGGTAGATGACGTCACAAAATAATAAAATTGTGTTCACTATAAACGAATTGACACCCATTGAATTGACCACCTTTTCTCTAGATTTTCCATAAACAATATAAGAAAAGGGCTGTATTTTTTAAAAACCAGTATTTTTACGAAATCCGTCGATTACTTGCAAGTTTAATAACTAGGTATTAGGTATGTACTTTATAGGTACTTCTCAATTTCTTACGATACACGACGATAAAATCGCATAATAGCTACTTATTTCAAAAAGATCTATACCTATGAGTATTTTATTTATTACAATCATTATGCTTTAATAGATCTCACTGGATTTTAACAGTTTGTGTTCAAAACACTTAAAAATATTCAAGCCTTCCGCTTCAAATTTTTGGTTTGATACATTTTTTAATCGCTTATTTCTAGATCATCTACAATATTACAACGATTAGTTTATAATCTCGAGCTACTATATTACATGGCCACACAATATTTTTATTTATAATCTTAAGCTACAACTAAAATGTAACTTAATTCATTACATTAGCCAAACACTGATATAACCTTTTAATATCTATCTACAAGGGAATCGTACTTATTTACAAAACCCTTAAATCCGATACATCCATCGCCCTATTAAATAATTGAAGTAAAATGATTTATGTACATTTTCCTAATTTTCTATTTGTTGGTTTAATACATGTTTGGCACTTGCATAGGGTATCGTGTGCCATATCTAATTGAAGTGTCAAATAAGTTTTATATTACCCGGTCTTTTGTGGGTCATACATTCAAAGATACAAGAGTTCGTACCCCCCTATTAAATAGATCATGCTAAAAATTTCAAACACAGTAGAAATTGAATTTAAAAGAAAATAATTTACGTAAGAAAATAAACACAGGGTGTACATGCCTCATTTTCTTAACTTACTAATGGAATAATCTCATCATACAAATTGTATTAAAAACGAGGGATCCAATCTAGTCACTGGCGTATAAAACTGACTTACTAGAGGCATAAAGTGAGTTCATTCCATTTCCTTCACGCGTCTAGTAAAATCACAAAAGTTTACATAGAATTGTATGAGATATCTAGACATTCAAGTTTCCACCTCCATTACTTACGCTAAAGTCTTTGCAAAGCTTAACACTCAATAAATCGGTGCACCAAATCTAAGACTACTATCAAAGTCAAGAAACTGCTTAACTTGTTTCTTTATCATTCATTTCAAGTTCAAAACGTTTCGAATGTGGCGGATTATTGTTAAATACACATGCATACTTTAAAACTACCGGCCACACTCCAAAAGATCTTAAAAGTAGAAAGTCAGTGGCTTTCTAGAAGGTTCAAGAGTTTACCAGGGGTGGTGAGAGGGGGGCAGGGACAGAGGCGCGGCGTGCGGGTAGGGCCAGCCGCGCGCCGACCCTCAATCCTCCTCACCGGGAGATAGTGGAGGAGAGAAGGAAGGGTTCATGTAGTTGCCTCCGTTCGGAGGTGGCGAGGAGTTGGAAGGGGCCTGGGGAGGACAGGGAGGGGAGGAAGCCAAGCTCGCCGGCGCCGTCGCGGCACCACAGTTGCCGCATCTCCTGCCGGCGCGAGCGCATCAGGTTTTTGTACTCCGATATCCTCATCTTCTTGCCGTCGACTATGCAAGTCCTCTTTGGCCGAGGTCGATACCTGGAAATTGAAACCAAAACAAATGAGATACATAAATAACTTCGCACAATATAATAACCTTTACTTTTATCTATTAGTGGGTAGGGTATTTAAAAGACAACTAACTCTCTTCTATGTTTTCATCTGATTAAAGTATTCGCTATGTCACAGAATACTAGTACTTCGTACATAAGTATGACTTAGCAATTGTATTCAAAGAAATGTCTACTCAATGTCAAGCACATTTTCGTGTAGACACCTACAAAAATCCATTGCAAGAGAATTTCATACTTATTGCTCTGGAATATGATTCATAATACACTAAACCTATTCAGTGACGTAATATCACGCGACGCGATAGGGTTAACTGCTACGAGAAGCTTCTAACGCCATCTAGCGCCTCTTTCTAGTACTTTATTCATTCTCGTCCAGCCAGCAACGTAGCCGCGCGGCCGCCGGTGAATAAAACGCGCGAGCGTGGTTCTGGCCGGTAGCGACACGCAACTTGTTTTAGCGCCTACGTAGGTGCGCCGCGCGTAGGTACGTTTTTGCTACCGCCGCGGGGAGATACACAGGCCTGGCTATGTACAAAGGTGGTCACTAGGGGCGCTGTCATCGCGCAAACAGCGAATACCGTTAAGGATCCATACTAATATTATAAATGCGAAAGTGTGTCTGTCTGTCTGTTACCTCTTGACGCTTAAACCACTGAACTGATTGAGATGAAATTTGGTGTGGAGACAGTTCGAGACCCTGGAAAGGACATAGGCTACATTTTGTCACGATATAAAAACATTAAAGGGGGTGAAATGGGGGATGAAAGTTTATATGGAAAATCCAACTTTTGCGAGCGAAGTCGCGGGGAACTAGTAGTGAGTAAATAAAGTAAAAAGGTGTTTTCCCTCGAAAACACCTATTCACTTTTAAGGGGACATAAAAATATATCATTATCGTGCCAGTTTTATAAGGACCTGGACTTTAAAGGATAAGACCAGTCAACCATGATTTCGTCTTTAATTAAACTTTTTGGCAACACCACCGTTGTTTCTAATTTCTATATCTTAATCCACTTTGGTATCAGATCAATGTAAATAAGTATGCGATGTTATTCAATATCTATTTATTTATGAAACCTTACCTATAGTCAGGGTGTTTCTCCATATGCTGTTTAGACAGCCGCGACTGTTCTTCATAGTAGGGTTGCTTCTCCGCATTAGACATAGCCTTCCACCTGGTGCCCAGGATCTTGGACATGTTGGAGTTGTGCATATCAGGACAGGCCCAGACCATGAAAGCGTTCATTGGCCGCTTGATGTGTGGCTTGCCGGTTTCGTCGCGACGTGGTTGGCGTACCAGCTTTGCTTTGTCAGCTTCTTCTTGCGGCGATTGGTTCCATGATGATGCTGGAATAGAAAGAGAGAGAGGTTTATTAGGATATCAAGCTGTAGACTCTATAACAGATGGCCTAGTAAGTTTTTATTTGACCGCTTCACGCGCTCACGATCGACTTCGTGACGAAGATTAGGTAGTAAGTTTATTAAAAAACAGGTTTCCCTAAGTGCCGCTAGAGGCGCTGACTTTTCATAAATATTTTCGTTACACGGACGAAGGTGAAAACTCGCACTAAGCCCCCAGGAGTTGTGGGTACCTATGTGTTAGGAAATGTCTTGGCCTTACTCCAGTTGATGACGTCCGTATTTTCGAATGTAGTTGTCCCTTTCACTCACGACAGAATGACAACGCGAACGAGCGTGATGGCTAGACTCGAAAATACGGACAACGTCAACAGACCTCTGATTCGTGTGGCAGTCATGGGAGTTTTCGGTGGTCAAATATATCCAGTTGTGGATTGGACGCGGAGTATGGCTGGAGGATATGCATTGCATGGTGCCTATTTAGATACCTACCTACTCACTGCACTTATGACGATATTTTCTGCGTTGATTAATAAAAACGAACAAGTAGGTAGGTACATTTGTACACTGTTCTTATGTAACCTTAACTTAAGGACTTCATTTTGCTTAGCCTAAAAGTATAACTTCTAGAGTATGCCACTTGGCGCTAAGTCTGCCTTTTGTACATAGTTCCTGCTGTGCAATAAAAATTAACTTATAGACGACTCCTTTTGATTGGTGGTTCATACATTTTTCACATTACATTATTTTTGGTTTAAGGCGGTCCTGCACGAAATTGAGAAAAATAACGTATTTCTAAATCACCTGTACGATGAACTGAATTAGTTAAATACATTAAAACAACCTTTTTACGTTACCCTAATCATTGCACAAGGTCCGCACGACTCTAACACGCCCACACGCTATACGGAAAAATGCTCCCAACTTGTACATTCCTAAGGGTGACATTAAACGGCCGGCTCAATGGCGCAGCAAGCATTTACAAAAAATCCTTAGTTAAGAAGATTTTGTATACGGGGTATAGTCTGACCGCTTATCTGTGACCTCGCCGGCGGGGTACAGCGGTGCGGGGGTAGACAAGAACAGGGATTTGATTGGCTGATTTAAATAAAAAAAAACCGGACAAGTGCGAGTCGAGCTCGCGCACGAAGGGTTCCGTATTCCCTAGGGTGGCTACAATCACTTCAAAACGCTTTTACATTTAGGCGACTTTAGCAGCGCGACTTTGGCGTATACAGTCGCGCTGTCGAAGCTTTTTAAAAGTGTCTCCAAAATGGTTATTATTGTCCTATAATAAAACAACACTAGCTCAGCGCCTTGATTGAATGCGGAGAGCGCATGCGAATGTCGCGCAGCTATACCGCACCGATATTGCGCTCCGTTTATAGTATGAAATTATCAGCAAAGTCGTCTAAATTATTTTTAATGGATAACCATGCCCTAATTAATGAATTATGAAGAAGGTATGTAGGTGACAATAACACTTATTACAAAGACAATAATGAATCTCTAGAAGAGGCTTAACTTTGCCATTAAATAACTATTTTTGTTACATAAAATGGGCGCCATCCCTCGGATAACTGTTATACTGCTATAAAAACTAACTACTGCGCTTCGCGCAATGCATATCGAATACAAATTTCTCATTGTACCATAGGTAGCTCAAGAGCTATGGTACATGAGAAACGTACAATAGATAGCGTAAAACAACAAAAAGAAGTACATGCGTTTTTCTTTCGCAATTGTTTAACGCACATTAAGTGTGCTAATTTCGTCGCTTACGTATGTCTTGGCGCAGTGCGAAAGACGTTACTTAGAATCCTGAATTTTAGAAGACGAGCGTTCGAATCTTAATGTGTGTTTTTTTTGTATTTATTCAAGTTCATAGCTTTTTTTCTTTTTTAAACAAGAATTGGTATGAGCATCAAAATTAATGTAACAGATTTTAAATCCTACACACACAGACTAAGATTGCAAAAAAAATGTAATCCGCTGACTAAAACTAAGGCCAATTTCGGATAAATTTGACGTGCAATTAATATAGGTATTCGATGTGGAAATCAAATTTCTGTAGGTACATTGATATAAACAACTTTTTAGCAGCTTTTTTTTGAGAAAAAAATGATGCACATTTTCAAATTTATTGTTTACTAGCAGTTCCCCGCGACTTCGCCCGCGCCAAAAGTCGGATTTCCATACAAATTTTCATCCCCATTTCACCCCCCTGATGATTTTATATCGCGACAATAAGTCGCTTATGTCCTTCCCAGTGTCTCAAACTATCTCTGTGCCAAATTTCATTTGATTCGGTCCAGTAGTTTCGGAGCCTATTCGATGCAAATAAACAAACAAACAAATCTTTCCTCTTTATAATATTAGTATAGATAAGCAGACAGGCACCTAATACTTGTGCCCATAGACGAGTACTATCGTGTTTCTCATTTGGCTGGATTCGGTTTGTACCTAAGCAGCTCGTGTACCAAATAAAACTGAATTCGCACGAGCCAGCATTCCATCCCATCAGCCGGATATCATACAATGCAAATAAACAAACAAACAAATCTTTCCTCTTTATAATATTAGTATAGATAGTACTAGTTTTGTTAATGAATATTTATATTTGCAGTGCAATAATTTATTTCAAGTAAAAATAGTATAATTGAAATTTGATAGATGCTTTATGTCTTTACTGGGCATTTAAATATACCTCGAAAAAAAAGCGTACATTTCGTAAACATCAGTATTATATCCCTGGGATCGATCCCAGTTTCAAACGATCATAATTACCCAAGATGTTAACCACTGGGCCAAGCGTGCTTATGGTTATCTAACGAAAAGTAATAAGTACGTACTCCAAGAAAAAACTCATTTTAGCGCGAACTTAAAAAACAACAATGCCAACGAATGACGCCATCTAGTGACGAATGTCAGAACTTATATTATATTAATATTCGTTTATTCGCATACACCGTGCGCCCAGTTGCACGAGATTTTTATAAAATTATTGGTAAATGATAAATTGTTTCTGTAAAACCATATCAATATTTAATAGGAATTAAGATGTTTCGTGGTCTATTTTTAAATCTACCTAAACATAATTATAGCACAGTATAATAAGCATAGCGCTAGCGCTCCATCTACTTATTTTTTTTTGCACCAGCATTTAGTCCTCGCGAGAACGATCGAAAAAGCTCTTTTTGTATTTTTGTATTTGATTTAACAACAATTAACGATTTTCGGACTTTTTCCTTAACTTATGCTGTAAGACCTTCCTTCTTGCCAAATTTTATGGTTCTAGGTCTATGGGAAGTACCCTATAGGTTTTGATTCCCCTGAGAAATGGGGAAAAATGATAGAAAATTGGACAAAATTGGCCGTATCTTTTTTCAGTGTTAACTTAAAAGCTTGATTTTTTCACATCATTAAGGGACCATAGATATAAGAATTTGATGTTAATTTTAACTTTATACCTCCACGCGTTCCTGAGTAAAAGGGTCTTGACAGACAGACGGACAGACGGACAACAAAGTGATCCTATAAGGGTTCCTTTTTTCCTTTTGAGGTACGGAACCCTAAAAAGACACGATTTCCAGTATTCACATGACCCAATCAATTTACAAGCGCCCGCACCGCTCAGGAACCAAGTTCTGGTCTACCTCCGCACCCACAGGCGACGTTTCATAAAAGCAGTCGGACTAAAGTAGGCTTTACATACAGTGAGTCGCGTAAATCATGTCAAGGGATACTTAGGTATTTTTAAAATAAACAATGCAAGAGACCATAAGCATCCCAGGACAGTCATAAGTATGAGGAGAAGGAAGGTACTCACCCAAACCTTGTAATAGTCTCGTAGATATTGAAGATAGCTGTACAAAGACTTATGGACAATTTTATAATCACTTTACTTCACTCTTTTGAAAACCGAACCAGCGGTTGCGCAAGGGGCAAATGTTTGTGTGATGAGCACGAGCATTTGTAACTAAGTCATGGATGTTTATAAATAAAAATAAAATAAAATATATTTATTTCAGACAACGGAGACCCATACAAAATAGAAAAATTCAAAATTTAAAAATGTACATAAGTATGTATATCCGTTATCCTACTCACTAAAGCACAAGTTCACGCTTAGTTTGGGGCTAGGTAATTGGTGTATTTGTTTTCTAACGGACTTCAAGAACTCGAGTGTCTGTAGTGGATGGAAGTCACTAGAAAACTGAACTATCTTGATTGCAACTCTCGGCTCCTACCCTCGGCGGAAACTAAGTGGTGCCATCTATCAAATATTAAGGCCGATTCACATATATTAGTGAAGTCACAGTTTCCGACACAGTTATTTCATACATTTTCTATGAACGCATCCCCACTTGTCAGTGTCAGTGACGACACGTCAGTGCACTTAGTGTCAGTACGACACGTTCAAAGAAAATTTATGAAATAATATTTTGCACTGTGCCGGTACCAAAGACATTGTACTTACAACTAGACTGTGCACCAAAAAAATGTTGTTTAAGTAAAATGAAATCTATGTCTATACTTCTAGGGTAGCTATTTCCTTATAAGCGGTAGCCAGCCCAAAACGGTCCTGGCGAGATAGCTCCCGCTGGTAGTGTGTCCTTGTCTAACGTCTTGCCAGCTCAATTTATAATTGACTTTGGTAGAAATGGTAGATTCTTTTTGAACTATATTTTTTATGATTTACCAAACTCATTAACTTCGAATTGTATTTATATATTTCTACTGTACGTGTTAATCAATAATCATATCGATGTATTTCAAAAATATTTGATAAATACTAATACTGATACTGATAAAGTAGTACTTAAATGTTTTGGCTTGGTAATACTAAATGTAAGATGGTGGCTTGCTTGCACTGAGCGTTGTTTTAAAACTCGCGCTTTGATTTGGGACTGCGTAAATTTTCATATTAACCTGTTTGCTTTGCATGTAAAATAGTTAATTTTATACTTTTGTGTGTCAGGAGGGTGCAACAATGAGTATTCTTAACCTGGTAGCCGCTTTTCTTTCCACGGATAAGTAAAAACAACAATCATGTTCGTTAGGGTAACCATGAATTTTGTTGATCAAAGATTTTTTTCGTATCTCGTATTAGTTGGAAGGCAGATACGTACGTGAGCGTGAATGCATAAAACCTAATAGATAACCTTAGGGATTCAAATCTTGTGACACTTTTTCCACATCATTTTACTGAACTCACGGCCGAATACTGAAAGGCTACTCAAATATTTGACGGCTTCTCAAACAATTGAGCAGCTCCTAAACTCAGAATTAGCATACTCAAAGCCAAAATGTAAGCATCTGTTAAACTTAAGACCATCTCAAATAAATTCGTGCTCAAACGCCACTCAGATCAAAATTGGTATACTGAAACGCAACTCAACGCTATTTAGCTGTCAAATGACTGTCATACCGATTTGAGTAGCCGTTAAATCTGAGAGTGAGGTCCCTCAAATTAGTTGATAATGATATTATGGTATAAAAATAATGTCTATCAAATCATTATTTTCTATGTGGATGCCCATGTTGCTCTTTTCAACCCTACTTTTAAATACTAGAACACAATCAGGACTCAGATATGCACTAGAATTCTCATAGAGAAGCTTTTTGTTGTCTTACAAAGATGTTTTCTTTGCCTACAACGGAAATTACAATTTTAATTACAATTCCTTCTTGTTATTGTAGTATGCATATTTTGCACATCGTTGCACTCTCAAAAAATAGCCTAATTATGGATGAGAACTCCTTATTAAGGAAGGAGGAGGATTGTTGAGGAAGAGCCAATAGTTCAGCCTATCGGTCTTGAAAGTAATCAAAACGTTGCTATCAGCACTATGCTAATAAATAGTACACATTTTTTTCAGTAGTCATCGTTCAATTACATCATAAAACATAAGTATAAAAATAAGTAGAAAGTCGAAATAAGCGAGTCGTATTTGATGTGTACTTCTTCTTCTTCAGCATGTATCTGCCCACTGCAGGGCATACTCGGCCTCTCCAAACTTTTCCACAACGCTCTGTCGCCGGTAATTCTAGACCAAGTTGTCTCGGCAGGATCTTTTCGGTCATTGGCACCCGACAATCTGGCTATCACCAATGTAGAACCTATAGGGCATACCGAGCATACCAATTTGTTTTGTCTTCATTTAAAAATTTGTATGGCTATTATATACTTGTTCATTTCCATTTTATTTTTGTTAATTGAATAGTTATTACCTAAATACTGCACTGCACTTCAACTTTGTATAAATTTATTTCAATAATGTGAATTGAAATTAATTTGATTAGAACCGCGCTGTGACAAATGTCAAAAAGTTTTGGCAAATTTTTTTTCGTTGTCACTCAACGTTTCATTTCACAACAATGGCTTCGTAAAAGTTTATATCCAAAAAAAACAAAGAATCTATACAAACAATGCTGCGTAAAACGAATACGCTCCTTAAGAATATGAAAATTGTAAAAGAGAACATACTTTTAAAAATGCATGTTGCTATTATGTAAACATTTAACGACTGCTCAGCTAATCATGATTACAAATTGCCTGAGTAGCGTTTGTGTATACTATTTAAATGTGGGAGACACTCAATTTTAGGAGGCCTTCAAGTGAGTGATGGATTTGAGTAGCGTTTCAGTATTCGGCCGTCAGTTCCATAACATTTTACACATGTGTTAAGACCATGGAGGTAGGACCAGCACCAAAAACAAAAGAACTGGAAGAAAGTGTCACAAAGGAATGATCACTTCGGAAAATATTTGCACGCAAACACCAGCTTCACCGACTACTGCCTCACCACGTAAACTTAATTCGCGATGTCAAAATCTTACAACAGTGCCTGAAAAGACGTTATACAACGATTAAGAACCTAAATAAGTCACAATTTTACGGATTACTTCGCGATTTATTTACATTTTATTTTTTTTAAATTAAATTTACTATGGAAATTGAGGCAGACAGTAAACTAGCTTTCTTAGATATTTTACTAACTAGGAATTCGGATCATAGCCTTAGCCACACAGTCTTTAGAAAAGCCACCCATACCGATAAATATCTCAATGGTGCGTCTCACCATCATCCTTCACAGTTAGCTACCGTGGGCAAAACTTTGTTTCAGAGAGCGAGGGGCATCTGTGACGACCGACACCTGGCTGCTGAGCTTCAGCATGTAAGGAAGGTACTACGGGACAACCAGCTTCCAGTACCACGTCGTTGCAGACCCCGTGCCAAGCCTACGACAGTTGAACGCCAACCTGCAGTACTACCATACATGAAGGGAGTCACTGACAAGATTGGGAATATCTTGAAGCGTGCTTCAATCAAAACTTACTTCAAGCCGCAAAAGAAGATTAACCAATTCCTACCACCTGTCAAGTGCAACATACCTCTTCAAGATGCAGGGGTGTACAAGCTGGAGTGTGACTGTGGCCTCTCCTACATCGGGCAAACAAAGCGAAGTATAGGCGTGCGGATAAAAGAACACATAGCTGACGTAAAACATAGACGGAACATGAAATCTGCAGTGTGTGAACATGCCTTAGACAAACCCAACCACTTCATTCGTTTTGACCAACCTAAAATACTTGCAAAAGAACGGCGTTTTGTTCCTCGAATGCTACGTAAAGCCATTGAAATTAGAAAACATCCAAATTTCAATAGGGAAGATGGTTGGAAAGTTCCACCGGCATGGGATCCTATTCTAGCAAAAACCAAAGCAACACCTAGCACTGCAAGATCTCAAGACACGGTTAGCTCTTTCTGCGTAAATAGGAACGTAAATTAATATTATTGAGTGACGGTAGTTAAAATTTTTCAAAACTTTGTAATGACAAATAATACCTTAGTCTCCCTGTGACCACGATCGCTGTAAAGTGTTCGAAACGTCAGGTTTAAAATAAAATGTAAATAAATCGCGAAGTAATCCGTAAAATTGTGTTTTAATGAGTTCAACAATTCGCGTAAACGTAAGAAACAAACCTAAATAAGTTTAAAAACCTGTATTGTTCAGTAATGTATAAACAAAGTTCTCAATAAAACTTTCTTTAAATTTCTTCTTCTTAAATCCATATTTTCTATTCAGAATATTTTATCGCTTTCATTTGACCTAACACTCAACTTAAATATATAATAAATAACTACCTGGGAGACCGAGCTTTAGTCGGTTACTACTATTAGAAAAAAAGCTTTTCGTAATTATTGTTTAAAAAAGCTATAAACTTGAATAAATACAAAAAAGATCATTTTTCGTCACCGAGCAAAATTCGAATCCACGTCTTCTACATTTCTACAGTCCTACTTCTTACTCACTGTGCCACGAAGCTCATTCTTACCGATATGAAGATAGCAACCTTATTCTACGTCGAATAATGCGAAAGAAAAACGCATGTTTCTCAAACATAAGAATACTCTAGATCGTTTTTTTACCCCCGATAACCCCCACATACTAAATTTCAGCGAAATTGTAATAGCCGTTTTCGAGATCACAAATTTATATAAATAAATAAATATACAAGAAATGTACTGAAAGTTTTATTAGGTTGTCGTCAATTTACCGGTAGTTCAGATAATACCTTTTATACTTACGACTCTTAACTCGCGTGTACACACTGTACATGTATACATGTATATATTATTTTCTACTTAGATATGCTAGGTGTAGGTAGCGTAGTTAGGTAGCCTTAATATATAAGGATACATACACAATCGTTTTTACAAGCAATTTGTCCCTTGTTTTGTTTGTCACGCATGGTCACCTCATTAGAAAGGGACACAGTACTGTTGAGAGCCCTCTTGCTCGGACCGGTTATTGAGTCTCAGTGCACAGTCTAGGTAGTAAGTACAATGTCTTTGGCCGGTACTGAGTCGGAACTGTCTTTACTGATATGTGTGGATCGGCCTTTATTAATGTAACTATGAGTGCGACGTGAGTCGAATCAGTAGACACGGACACCTTATATTGAAAAGTGTGTTATTCAGCTTTTATTCTATTTTGCTAATGATTTGTTATTAAATTGCGTTGAGCATTTTTTGCTAAAAAACATGTGAGGGTTTGATTCTACTGTGCAAGAAAATCAAACGCATTGAATATTTTTAGATATTTTTAATATACTTTTGGGTTTTGGCACAATTTTTAAATGATGTGACCTGGTTTACACTAGGTAGTAAAACCTAAATCTATCTACTTACACATTTGAAAGATTTCGAATGCTAAGTTACACTGGTATTGGGAGTAACAAACCAATTTGTGTAAGTTAAACTAAAAAAATAACAACATCTGGTTTTAAGTACATTTTGTAAGTTAAAACTCTAAGTACTTACTTAGAACATTGTACAACGTATGGCAAGTCGTTTCCATGTAATTCGTCTTAAATAAATAAGAAACAGTGAAAATTTGATCGAGATCTACAATTACTATCAAAAAACTAAGTGTCGACCATTAAATAACCACAACTAACGTTTACATCAAAATATCGCTTATTTACAGGAATTCAACATAAAAATAAATAATTCAACGTCACTGTCTAACTTACACATTTACTAAGAATAATACACACTACTCATTACGATATTGACGTTACATAACATTACGCATACTATTTTTAACACTACAGTTCAGTATTACTGGCATACAGCTGATTATAATAGAAGAAACAAAAAGAAAACAAGTTTATAATTAGAAAAATAAATAACAAAATTAAAAATGGCAATCAACGACTTCGTGAAACAACCTCGAACTGATTTTACAAGAAATAACTATACATGTTGATCTAATAATTATTATTAAGTAGATATTATGCTTGTACATGCTACAGCTTAATTCTATATTCTACTATATAAATTGCACGTTTTGATAAAGCGAATATCTTGTAATAATTTATAATTAGTTTATGTACAAAACGACAAACATACCTACAACAATGTGATGCATTGAACTGTTAGTTCCAATTATGAACCATGTTAGGATTTAGTTCCAAATTTGTCCACCAGGTATTGTTTGCCGCTCTGTCTATTACCCACGAATGTCGGTGGGTAGATGACGTCACAAAATAATAAAATTGTGTTCACTATAAACGAATTGACACCCATTGAATTGACCACCTTTTCTCTAGATTTTCCATAAACAATATAAGAAAAGGGCTGTACTTTTTAAAAACCAGTATTTTTACGAAATCCGTCGATTACTTGCAAGTTTAATAACTAGGTATTAGGTATGTACTTTATAGGTACTTCTCAATTTCTTACGATACACGACGATAAAATCGCATAATAGCTACTTATTTCAAACAGATCTATATCTATGAGTATTTTATTTATTACAATCATTATGCTTTAATAGATCTCACTGGATTTTAACAGTTTGTGTTCAAAACACTTAAAAATTTTCAAGCCTTCCGCTTCAAATTTTTGGTTTGATACATTTTTTAATCGCTTATTTCTAGATCATCTACAATATTACAACGATTAGTTTATAATCTCGAGCTACTATATTACATGGCCACACAATATTTTTATTTATAATCTTAAGCTACAACTAAAATGTAACTTAATTCATTACATTAGCCAAACACTGATATAATCGTTAAATATCTATCTACAAGGGAATCGTACTTATTTACAAAATCCTTAAATCCGATACATCCATCGCCCTATTAAATAATTGAAGTAAAATTATTTATGTACATTTTCCTAATTTTTTATTTGTTGGTTTAATACATGTTTGGCACTTGCATAGGGTATCGTGTGCCATATCTAATTGAAGTGTCAAATAAGATTTATATTACCCGGTCTTTTGTGGGTCATCCATTCAAAGATACAAGAGTTCGTACACCCTTATTAAATAGATCATGCTAAAATCTTCAAACACAGTAGAAATTGAATTTAAAAGAAAATAATTTACGTAAGAAAATAAACACAGGGTGTACATGCCTAATTTTCTTAACTTACTAATGGAATAATCTCATCATACAAATTGTATTAAAAACGAGGAATCCAATCTAGTCACTGGCGTATAAAACTGACTTACTAGAGGCATAAAGTGAGTTCATTCCATTTCCTTCACGCGTCTAGTAAAATCACAAAAGATTACATAGAATTGTGTGAGATATCTAGAGATTCAAGTTTCCACCTCCGTTACTTACGCTAAAGTCTTTGCAAATCTTAACACTCGATATATCGGTGCACCAAATCTAAGACTACTATCAAAGTCAAGAAACTCCTAAACTTGTTTCTTTATCATCCATTTCCTCAAGTTCAAAACGTTTCGAATGTGGCGGATAATTGTTAAATACACATGTATGCTTTAAAACTACCGGCCACACTCCAAAAGATCTTAAAAGTAGAAAGTCAGTAGCTTTCTAGAAGGTTCAAGAGTTTACCAGGGGTGGTGAGAGGGGGGCAGGGAGAGAGGCGCGGCGTGCGGGTAGGGCCAGCCGCGCGCCGACCCTCAATCCTCCTCACCGGGAGACAGTGGAGGAGAGAAGGAAGGGTTCATGTAGTTGCCTCCGTTCGGAGGTGGCGAGGAGTTGGAGGGTCCTGGGGAGGACAGGGAGGGGAGGAAGCCAAGCTCGCCGGCGCCATCGCGGCACCACAGTTGCCGCATCTCCTGTCGGCGCGAGCGCATCAGGTTTTTGTATTCCGATATCCTCATCTTCTTGCCGTCGACTATGCAAGTCCTCTTTGGCCGAGGTCGGTACCTGGAAATAAAAACAAAAACAAATGAGGAACATGAATAAATTCGCACAATATAATAACTTTTACTTTTATTAGTGGGTGGGGTATTTAAAAGACAACTAACTCTCTTCTATGTTTTCATCTGATTAAAGTATTCGCTATGTACAAAGGTGGTCACTAGGGGCGCTGTCATCGCGCAAACAGCGAATACCGGTAAGGATCTATACTAATATTAAAAATGCGAAAGTGTGTCTGTCTGTCTGTTACCTCTTGACGCTTAAACCACTGAACCGATTGAGATGAAATTTGGTGTGGAGACAGTTCGAGACCCTGGAAAGGACATAGGCTACATTTTGTCACGATATAAAAACATTAAAGGGGGTGAAATGGGGGATGAAAGTTTATATGGAAAATCCAACTTTTGCGAGCGAAGTCGCGGGGAACTAGTAGTGAGTAAATAAAGTAAAAAGGTGTTTTCCCTTGAAAACACTTATTCACTTTTAAGGGGACATAAAAATATATCATTATCGTGCCAGTTTTATAAGGACCTGGACTTTGAAGGATAAGACTAGCCAAACATGATTTCGTGCTTAAATTAAACTTTTTGGCAACACCACCGTTGTTTCTATTTCTATATCTTAATTCACTTTGGGATCAGATCATTGTAAATAAGTATGCGATGCTATCCAATATCTATTTATTTATGAAACCTTACCTATAGTCAGGGTGTTTCTCCATATGCAGTTTAGACAGCCGTGACTGTTCTTCATAGTAGGGTTGCTTCTCCGCATTAGACATAGCCTTCCACCTGGCGCCCAGGATCTTGGATATGTTGGAGTTGTGCATATCAGGACAGGCTTTCAGGATCTTCCTGCGTTCATCCTTGGCCCAGACCATGAAAGCGTTCATTGGCCGCTTGATGTGTGGCTTGCCGGTTTCGTCGCGGCGTGGTTGGCGGACCAACTTCGCTTTGTCCGCTTCTTCTTGCGGCGATTGGTTCCATGATGATGCTGGAATAGAAAGAGAGAGGAGTTTATTAAGGATATCAAGCTGTAGACTCTATAACAGATGGCCTAGTAAGTTTTTATTTGACCGCTTCACGCGCTCACGATCGACTTCGTGACGAAGATTAGGTAGTAAGTATATCAAAAAACAGGTTTCCCTAAGTGCCACTAGAGGCGCTGACTTTTCATAAATATTTTCGTTACACGGACGAAGGTGAAAACTCGCACTAAGCCCCTAGGAGTTGTGGGTACCTATATGTGTTAGGAAATGTCTTGGCCTTACTCCAGTTGATGACGTACGTATTTTCGAATGTAGTTGTCCCTTTCACTCACGACAGAATGACAACGCGAACGAGCGTGATGGCTAGACTCGAAAATACGGACAACGTCAACAGACCTCTGATTCGTGTGGCAGTCATGGGAGTTTTCGGTGGTCAAATATATCCAGTTGTGGATTGGACGCGGAGTATGGCTGGAGGATATGCATTGCATGGTGCCTATTTAGATACCTACCTACTCACTGCACTTATGACGATATTTTCTGCGTTGATTAATAAAAACGAACAAGTAGGTAGGTACATTTGTACACTGTTCTTATGTAACCTGATAGGATTCGGTCGAACCACTAACGAACTTAAGGACTTCATTTTGCTTAGCCTAAAAGTATAACTTCTAGAGTATGCCACTTGGCGCTAAGTCTGCCTTTTGTACATAGTTCCTGCTGTGCAATAAAAATTAACTTATAGACGACTCCTTTTGATTGGTGGTTCATACATTTTTCACATTACATTATTTTTGGTTTAAGGCGGTCCTGCACGAAATTGAGAAAATTAACGTATTTCTAAATCACCTGTACGATGAGCTGAATTAGTTGAATACATTAAAACTACCTTTTTACGTTAGCCTAATCATTGCACAATGTCTTGTTCTTTATGATATAATAAACATGACTTGTAGCTGATGATATCTAAGAGCTTTTTTTTCGAAAACTTGGTGATTTTTACGCATGCAACAATAATTTGTACATGAAAATGATTGTATTGATATTCCGCAGGTCCCTATCTTTTTAAAATACACTAATAAAATATATATAACAAATTATGAACACTTTTCAGTTTTTAACACAAATGTCTGATATTTTTGCGCATTGCGCAGAGTAAAACTATTGTTCTAATTAAATCATCAAGTCTAAAACTTTAAAGCAAATGGATCTAATTACTAATATTAATAAGTTCGATTCTGTTTGAAGATCGTTTAGACTTACTCGACTTGCTTCGCGCTGCACCCCCTTAAGAACAGTAAAAAGCCTTGGAGATTAAATTGTAAACCTCCTACCAGAAAAAGCAATGAATCTTCTCGAAATATTATTTTACCAGCGCAAGACGAACATACAAAATGCCTGATCTAAGTATCGTGTTGTAACGTTATAAAATTGGAGGCGCATCTCATTCGATGGATAATGAAATAGATACAATAAAACTTTGTGTTTACGTCTGTCCGTTACAGTTTTAGTGGGTAAAAGTTGGAGAACTCAATCAGAAGCATAGTTAAGCTGGTTGTAAATTATCGGGGCTAAGAGACGGCAGTAAAACAATCGTTAAACCGAGATTCAGAATCATAATCTCAGTTTAACAAAGAACTATTCGTAAGGGATCCGTTTGATAAGGTTGTGTCTTCGAAATCGGCGTCGCAACTTGAAAACGGCAAAAATAGAATTAGCTCACACAAGAAACACCAAAAAGTACCTACTATTGTCGCAGTTAATATAATTTAAAAAAAAGTAAGTAAGTAAATAAATATTCAGTTTAGGTCAGAAAATGCCATATTATTAAAAAAACATAAATAATAAAAGATAGGCCCATATTAATAATAGTAATAACCCCAAATTAAGGAGCCCTAGAATAGATTTGTCAATAACGAATGTTAATTGATGATTTAAAAAGTAGCGGGAAAGAACTGTACCTACCTATCGAAACCGCTCAGGGATTGAACCAAACAGGGATTCTCCGTATATAGGCTAATAAATAATAAAAAAAACACTTTAAGTGTAGGCCTATACTGAGAGTATAGCTTTTTAGTGAACGAAAAACATGAAATGTGTATTCCAGATTTTTCAATGTTCGTGCGTTTCATAGTAGGTATAGTTAACCCACCTGCGACCAATCCGCTTTTAAAGCTGAGCTGAGTGACTTGAATTTTGAAATCAATGCGATTTTGGAATTTCAAAATTCGAATTACCCACTTGCGCATCCGCGGGACCGCGACGATTATACGGTTGTACGTCCAGAGCTGCGCGACTGCGCGCGAACGATCGCCAAGCGTGCTCCCTCATGACAAAAATCATCATAGCAAACAAACTAAAGCTAGATATTTAGAAATAAAAAAATATTCCAAAAAGGGTAAAGAATATTGATTATTTTTAAACTACTATTTTAATTCAAAAGTGTAGTTTTTAATGTTAAATCGAAGGCGAAACTTAAGGCTTGTGGTAGGCCTGGAAACAATTATCGATGCATAATTGACGTCACATTCAATGTATTTCCAGGATTCAATGTATTTTCTGGTGTTTTTCTTTTGTCTAGATTATATAGAATATTATAAACATCAATAATCGCAAGAACAAACATTAAAAACATATTATTTACTGCATTTTAAAAAACCTCGAACCACCTCCGCACAAACCTGACTCTTCATTTATTTTTTCGCGCTCGTTTCTTTTTTTAAATGACGGGGCAAGGCAAAAGGTTTCACTCTATACAGCTTTAAACGAATGACAGTATTATTTTTAACAATAAGCGTTTTTTCCGAACCATAGCTCACTGGGTGCTCTAGTACCCGGGACGTACAACCGTCCTTTTTTTCTGGGTACTATAGTACCCGGGACTTACCCAATCAAATCACAAACGCCCGCCGCTTGCAACGCCCAGGACCCCATTTTGGACTACCTCCGCTCCTGTACCTCCTGTACCTCGCAGGCGAGGTCTCGGATAAGCGGTTTGACTAAATCTGATTACTATTTTGTAAGCTCACGATTTCTAGAGATTCTTTATTTGTAAATCAACAGGTGTTACGTGGGATTACTCTATTAATGGTTGGCAGTTAAGGCTATTTTTACGATGACGAATTCATTACAATATTATAATTAAGGTTCTCATAAACTATAAACTGTTCCGTTTTTAAATATGGTTTCACTAATCGTAACTAAGTGTTACTGCCGTTAGTGTCGTTAAAATATTAATAACATGAATATATTGAATTAAGCTTAAGGTATTCTTTTAAATCATTTAATACTAACATGAATAAAGGCCTGCGCGTTTGTCAATATTATTTAGGTACTTATAATTTAACAAGGTAAAAATAATACCTCGCATTTCTATTGCTTAGCTAAATGAGCTCATAGGCACCTTGTAGTAAGTTATGAATTGAAATTATTTCGTTATGTATTAATTATAATTAAATAAGACAGACGTCCCGTCTAAGAATTTATAGACACAAAATACAGAAATAACAGCAATCTGTTTGTTCTAATGTCCTTACAATAATAAAGTCCACCTAAATCAAATTTTAGTGTCCCCGCAAATAGCTTCGGCGACGTTGAAACACGTTTACACCAATCAAATCGAGTAATGATTGCCCAACCATCTTATAACAAGCTTCATAGATGCACCCCCGCGCAGTTTTCACTAGGGATGTGTCTGGTAATGAAAAGAAAGCGGATAATATTCCCAGCAACCCGGATCATTTGACATTGTGACTGGAAACCTACAATAAGTATACTGTTTTAAACTTTCATGGTCACTATCATTAGAATAGTTATTTACGGGATTGCTACAATACATTGTACCTTTTTATTTTCGAGTTTCCGATATTTTGGCGCTGTTGCAAGCGCTATGATCACGGAATAAAAAAGTACGTGGTAGCGATCGCCTTAACTATTCTAATAACAATAAGTGAGTAAGTTCCTATTATAGGTATAAGTACAACTAACGCCTATTGTTCAACCAAAAGTTGTAAGAAATAATGTAGGAAAAGAAAATGGTGGTGTTCATCATAATAGAACAAAAAAGCAGTTGCTACATAAAATATAATAATATCATTTTGTGTTCCAATTAAGTCAAGTAAACGTGGGTCAATTGAACGTATGTAGAAACTCATCTACAATTTTTAAGGACCGTTTTTTTATTCCATTGGTTTACTTTTATAAAATTGTTGATTTTTATTGAATTTTAAGTAGTTTTATTTACTTTATTAAAAAGATAAAACGCCAAAAGGGCTTACGTAGGTAAGTGAACTTATAATTGTTGTCAATTTTCAGCAATATGAGTAATAACTGACTGCTTCAAGTAACATGTAGAATCGGTTCAGATCATTTTTTTCTTTTCTTTTTTTATGTTGGATATAAACGCACACCATGGATTCTCTATCCGAGTTACTTTCGTACTAAAACATTATCATTGATAATCACAATCAATAACCTTAAGTGTCGATTATCGATTATCGCTTATCCAATTCAATCGTTGACATTATCCGCTATTTTCCCTCGCCCCATCACTACTAAGTATGTGGGTCAGATACATCCGCTAACATTTCGCTGACGGATTCGGGCACAAGTGTCGTGCGATTAATAAGAGCGCGGAAACACCCGGGTTTCGCTCAAAGCGCATTCCGCGAATTAATTTGACACGCTGTTAGATAATTTATAACATCCTATGGCCGATGCGCGTAAGATGGGACGCGGGCGGTTGCGACGTTTTTTGCTGGGCGATAATGGGTTAGTTTTGGCGTTTGTTGCCTTTTAATGAGAGTGGTTAAATAGAACGGGAATTCGCAGATTGGTCTCGGGCACCGGATTGTTTTGCCTTGAAATGATTTGTTTTACCTTTGTGTTAATTACCGAAGGTGGTGTTAATCTATTCATTCGAGGAATCTTGAGCTATAATTACTTACTATATACCTACTTTACGCATTATGTCTTGTGTTCCTTGTTATAAATAAAAGTATAAGTAGTTCAGGAGGTTTCTAACTTTTGGATCTGACTGTACCAATGCGGGTAGGTACCTATACAGGTCTGATTGAACCAATTCGGTCTTTTTGTCACAGAAAATTACCAATTACTTTACTTAACTAAGAAGTTGTAAGTACACAAAATTGCAATGCGATGTCGCATCGTAAAACTCTACGTCACATTGTCATATTTCTGTTTTGCTTTGCGAATTCGCAGTTTTGTGTATGTACTTATAAGTCTTAACCTGTCAAACCCCATAGGACCCGCGGGTGGGTTGATAACAATTAATTTTCTATGGTGTCGGGAAACATGATACGTGCAGGTTTAATACCTAGTAGCCTATGTAGCCTAGAAAGCTATGGGCGGGTCGTCAACTGTCATCGGAGCGTCCCCCCTCGCAAAACGCCGTGTTTCATGAAATTATTTAGGTTTATTTATTGAATACACCATTTCACAGCAGTATCCCAGCAACAAACAAACACTTTACTCTCATATGCGCTTCAGATGAAAAACGGCCGTAAGGACCGGCGTGAACTCAGGCGGGACGGACGGACGGAAGTGTGTGTCGCGAGCGCCATCTATTTTGCGTTTCGCTCCTCTTGTTTGAAGGAAACGATACGACACTAGCGATTTTGTAACCATTTCGGTTTGGGAGGCAGCCAACTATTTAAAGCGCTATTTGTTTTATTACTATATTCGTATTTTGAAGGATGAGTATTGAAATTTGCGGTTTTGAACGTAATCTGTGAATGGCAAGAATATACCCTCTTTAATGGAGGTCTGTTTTCGGTAATCTGTGTTTTAAACGTAACGTTAAAAGAGGCTACCATCCACTTTTGCTAAGTTTAGTTACAAGAAAATTGTTGTTTTCCTACAAGAATATCATGTTTCGAGACACAATAAGCAATCAATTGTTATCGGCCCGCCGGCGTCCTTATTAGACTCGAAGGATTAGAAGACATTTTGATTCCATCAAAAAAAAGTATGTTTCATGACACTTATTTAAAAAACAAATTGATTTTCGCTCACAAAAATTTATCGACTGTGTCATCCGGTGGGACTCGAACTCACGTCCCTTCGCTATCCGGGCGAGTGCTCTTACCAATTTGATTTCGTGAAAACTTGCAAAATAATTGCTTAAGTTATAAAATAATAATAATAGTTTTTATTTGGCACACGGCTAACAAAACACAAGGAATTACTTAAACATTATAAATGGGATTAATTAATTGATATTGTACATACATTATAAATAGAATGAAATACTTAACTAAAAACCATGTGCCAAAAAGGTCCCCGCTCAGTATAAGTCGTGACAAGTTGAAAATTGTCACGACACTGATTTTCAGCGGGAACCTTCGGGCATGGTGTGAGCACATAAAAAAAGAACTAAAACTAAAACAGTCTAAGTGCGAGCTTCACGCGATCACCCGATAAAAATAATTATAACTTATTTAAAATATTAAGCATCAAGTATCACCGACTATCAAGTATTTAATCTGAAAGATAATTACAAGAAAATAATTTACAACGACCCTAAAGTTAATAAAAATGTTATTTTGTAACACTGGTATAGAGTGTGTGTAACCTAGTTTTGTATTCTATAACATCCATACTAATATTATAAATGCGAAAGTGTGTCTGTCTGTCTGTCTGTCTGTCTGTTACCGCTTGACGCTTAAACCACTGAACCGATTGAGATGAAATTTGGCATGGAGACAGTTCGAGACCCTGGAAAGGACATAGGCTACTTTTTGTCGCGATATAATAAAAATAAAAGGGTGAAACGGGGGAGGAAAGCTTATATGGAAAATCTAACTATTCCGGGCGAAGTTGCGGGGAACCACTAAATTAAATAAAGAAAAAAACGATTGAATAAAGAAACTGAATCTGCTGACAATTTATAAGTACTGATGTAATCTAAGCGACATAATTACTGTACTTAGTACATCAAAGTAACTTTCATTAAATTAAAGTATGATTTACATTTATTTAATTTCTGGACGGTGACACCCTGTATAAAGCGAGCAATAAAAATAAATCTGAAAACTGGTACGACAGTTTACGGAGCCGCATGTAGATTATATCAGACATAATTAATTTCTTACGTATACGTTACTACATCTCTCAATTCCATACATTTAATTATCTGGGTAGTCAACGAGTGTTCTAATACAGTGAAAGTGAGTACAGTAGTCTTATTCCCAAATACTCAAACGGCACTCAAAGTTAGGAGTTCTTTATTTCCTCTTCTTCACGACAAGAAGGTAACAAAATCTTTTTGATTCAAGATTTCGCAAAAACTTATAATAAGAAATAATTATAAGAAGGTAACAAAACTCACCAGATTACAAATCCCATACTGAGCTAATAAATATTGAGGCGTTATCAAATACTGAGTTAAATGGTCGATTGGTAAGAGTAAAAGTAAAACTATTTGCTCTATGGCCAGGGTAACTTTACACTTGTTATTTTTTTGGTAGAATCTCCTCCATATTCCAATGTCATTAGACGAGAGTTCAATGTAACTGTGCTGCTTTCAATAATGTCCTCCGAGCCGAATTTTGACTACGGCGGTCAATCTTAACAGAGATTAGCCAACTGTGCGTGATATATTATAGTGCACAGGTGTTCCGGAGCTAGGATGTTAGTGGTGTTAACACCCCCGTGTCTCAGAAAGCATGCATAGCCGTTGCGTCCTGCGCCTGATCTCTCTACGGTCATGTCGGACTGCCGTCTCACCGAATTATGAGAGTGAAGGAACAGAGAGTGCACCTGTGTATTGCGCACACACTTGTGCACTATAATATGTCCCGCGCAGTTGGCTAATATCTGTTGAGATAGGCCGCGGTAGTCGAAATTTGGCTAGGAGGACATTATTGAGATTGGCCATTGTACTCAAAATTTGGCTAGGAGGATTATTTTACAATTTTTGGTACAATCTCCTCCATTTGTTCATTGTTATCTGTGCTGCGCTCATTCCTTAATTCATGATAAACAACTTTTTTGCAGTAAGATAATACCCGTAACACACATTCTGTGATGAGTTGAAAGTGATAGACGATAGTAATCCTACTGTGTATATTTGTACATTTTGCCGCTAGTGTCCAGAGTTATTACGGGCGGCATGATATTTTGTCGAAATAACGCATTTTGTGTGAATTTAGCTGGAAACTGTTGCATGAAGGGTTGCCAGGGATTCGGAAAATATAGGACATATGTAGTTCAAAACAAAGCATTTTTAATCACAATGATTAACAAGTTTTTCTACGAGTAGTTTGCCGAGAACGAAAGATTTCCTTCTTTGTACAGTATGTTTTACTTATTTTTACATAATGGTTCAATAAATTATTGCCTTTTACCACAGATAATAAAAAGTAACCAAAAATTTGCACACTGGTAGGATTTGAGGATTCAACAGACGTGGATACGTCCTTTGGCTAATTATAGAGCCTAAGGACGTGGGTTCAAATCCTACCCGTGTGCGAATTTTTCGTTCCTTACTTAAACTTATGTAAATAAGAAAGAACGCTGTGAGTGCTAAAAAAATAAAAAAGCTATTAATAATAAACTTAAGTAAACTGGAACCAATTTGATGTATAAGAAAATAATGCATAATATCCAAAGTCACAGTAATCCAATTCAAGGAAACCTAGTTGTTAACTTGTAAGCTGACCTACCTCAAGAGATTTTCAATAAATTGGTAGCCCTGTGCATCCCAGTACATATTTACTGTAGCATAACTGTTTGGAGTACAACACGTATTAATTATATTTAGCAATTAAACACGAAACATCAAAATGGCTGGCGGCGACACGGGACATTTCTTCATTTTAGCATATCTCGACATTATACCTATTTATCTAATTCCTCGTTTATTTCGGTTTTTGATATTTTGTAATGCCACGTAAATTCTGCTCCGTTAAAATTGATTTCATACTAAATTGTTGCGCTTGCACAGAATTGGGGTAACTTATTAGGATTATTAATTTAGTGTGTGCAAAATGGTGTGTAGCATTTTCACCCTGTTCCAATGAATTAAGTGTTGTTCATTAATTGAACGTGACGCCATTGCACAGTGTGTTAATATCTCAAATGCTTCAGGCAAAAATGCACCTATGAAGCTCTAAAGTGAAACAAAATTATGCAAATTTTGCCCTATTTTTCGTCTATAAAATAGCCACAATATCTTCATTAAATAAAACACACAAAGCACTTACACCGTCATTTGCTCGTATCAAAACATTTACATCTGGACAAGACATTACAACTCGTAACACTATTCAAATTATACAGCTTTCTGGATCAAAGGGCCGAGTGACACATTATTCAGTCAATATACAGGCCTTGGACTCTTTTATACTTGACAGTTGCTTATAAATGTTTTCGATTAGACAGCGGTCAATATTTTTGGAACTTGCGTTGGCATGACGTAGGTTTAACGTCACAATAATATCTGATTCACCTACTTTACTTTCTAGATTTTAGTATAGAGTTCCAAATAAATGTTAATTGCTAAATAGTCGTAAGGTTTATATCACAGTTGGACTTTCAAATGGTGTCGCATTATGTCTAACCCTCCTAATGTTAGTAGTAGCACAGAATAAGTATTATTACTCCGTACAGAAGTATGACTTTGCAATGAAATTCAAAGAAATATCTACTCAATGTTGTCAACGATATGGTGTAATTCAGTTCGCCTCAGACTCAAGCACATTTTCGCGAAGACACCTACAAAAATACATTACGAGATAATTTCATTCTTATAACTCTGGAATATGATTCATAATACACTAAACCTATTCAATGACGTACTATCACGCAACGCGATAGGGTTGACTGCCACAGAAGCTACTTACGCCATCTAGCGCATCTTTCTAGGACTTTATTCACGCTCGTCCAACCAGCAACCTATTGTCGCGCACCGCCTGTGAATAAAACGCGGGAGCGTGTCGCTGCCGGCTAGCGACACCCAACTTGTTTAGTCACTTACCAAGGGGTCGCCGCGCGTAGGTACGTTTTTGCTACGTGGGAAGATATACAGGCCTGGTAGTAGGTAATGACTTGACAAAAAAGGTTTATTAAAGTAAAAGTGATAATAATGATTTCGTTTGGAAGTTAGAAAATATTAATGAATATTCAATCAAATCGTTTGCCGCATCTGCTGTCCATATTACAGTGCTACTGATGATTTCTTTACAAATAAAAATAAATTATGATCTTTATGGCCCTGCGTTACTCTAAAAAAGATCCAGTAGTGACAAAAAATGCTATCTTAAAACTTAGACAATAAAAATAAATAATAATCGTTGATATATTTATATGGATTTATTTCACACAGGAGACGTATGCATTTCGATAGGGAGATAAGAAACGTACTTATAGCAAGTGTTCAACCTCAATTGACCAAATGACGAAAAAAAGTGTTAAAAATTAACCCTTGATTTGAAAACAATATGATTTAAAAAAAAAAACGTTCCTAAATTTTTTAACTCGCAGTTTTGTGATAAAGAGCCACTTTGTGTTTTTTCATTGTGACCCTAGCTATTGATCGGCGTTAAGTAAAATTGTGTCACTTCGAAACCGGTTCCAATTGTTTTCCATCGTTCACACAAATGACTCAGCGTTAATTGGAAGAATTTGAATTAATTACAATAATCAGATGGATTCTGTCACTATTTTATGGAACTGAGTGTGTTTTAAATTACCTAAGGAAAACGTGTGGTCGATGCAAATGTATTATGTCAGTAAACGCATGATATTGTAAGTAGAATAGGTACATATAACTTTAAGTGTATTTAATTTTGAAAAACCCTTGATCAAATAAAGCATGCATAAGATGTGCGGTAATCATCATATATATGTATAAGGACAGAATATTTTAGTTTATAAGGTTTTCCAAAATTTCTGGAATTTTTTTTCTAGGCATTGTCTTCGTCATAATTCCGCGACATAGCTATAAACCATAGAAAAACCTTAATTCCTTAAATATTGGGTTTTTCTACACCGTGTTCAATGTTCTGTTCAGAAATGGACATAAGAGTTCAAAAGAACAATTATGTTCGTCTGAAGAAAAAAAAGTGCTGTATACTTTAATTTACTTAGTTTAACCCAAACAGTTAGAGTGTTTAAAGTTCATCGACATGTTTGTTTATTTTAAGCACCAGATATCAATTAAGACGCTTAGTAAGTATTAATAGTACTATTGACCCTTACCAGTTCTTTTCTATTAAAGGGAGTGATGATAGCAAGGCTATTTTCACGCTATCTTTAATTTTAGGCGAGATATAAGATGACTAGGGTAAAACCGGGATTGACGCCCCAGAGTGGTATAGATGCCCCAATCGTAATTACTCTAATTTCGCAAATACATAGCTTGTTATTTTATTTATCTATCAAGAGACTTCCCAACTACCACCAAATAGATCGTGTCTCATGTCTCTGTGCCATTGCATGGGACGGCTAGGTGCGATCAAAGTTTTTTCGGGATAGATGGCCTATTTCTCAGCGGGTCGTCTACCCTAACGTTATTTATATGGACTTGGCAACTATCCCATATATGGGATAGATGTCTCAAAACTTAGAGGTCCGCAATAATTGGCAATACTCTGGAAATATTAAAGGTAATATTTTTTCCTTTCATAAATTATTAGATAAAATACCAAAGTACTTGCCAGTTGTACAAATTAAACAATGAAATAATTGTACAGGGAAATATAACATACTTTCAAAAAGAGTGGCATCTATCCCGGTTTGACCCTGCGGTCAAGGTGCGGGGGGCGAGGCATGCTAGATGTCAGCGGGGACAGGTGAATGTTGCGGGGAAGGGGATTTCCTATGACAGTCGGTTGGATGCTGTTACGGTGAGGGAAAACATCGTGAGGAAACCTGCACATACGGGCGACTGAATGTGTTACCATGATCCAAACTTGTCAGGGTCCCCTGTTAACAGGGTCACGGAGGTAAGATGGCAGTCGCTCTAATGTAGGTAATTACCTGATCTGCCATATCCTGGATCATGGTCTAAAGCGGACCCCGAGCCCTCGCGTGCGAGTGCACAACTGGGATAACACTCGGATGATGGAGTCGCGTGCGATTGGCGTTAAAAGAGAAATCATCTTTTATGGAAAAAAGAGGGGCAGAGAACTTACAGTGTATTTATTTAAAAAAGAGGTATACCTGTCATTTCGTACTGCGCGGCTTCAAATTTCATGCTCCGAGCACACGTTATTTTACGTGTCAAATGTCATATATGAATGCAAAATTGAGCAAATTGCTCAATTTGAGGCAATTAATTTCCGCGAGCTAATGACCCATCTACCTAAATATATTAGTGCAATCATATATTTAGATTGCAAAGTGAATGCTTATCACTTAAAAACAATAATTTATGACCCATCTACCTCTTTTTTTAAATTCACTTTCATTGGATAGAAGTTTGTGTAGAAAAGACTAGCTAGTATAATCGAAACAATCAACATACCATTAATTCCAGGATTATAATCCTCTTCCTTAGGCATATACTGTGGGCTCTCCTCCATTGGTGGGTAGGGTACAAATCTTGGCAGCATCATCGACTGCTGGGCAGGCGATGGTGAGCGCTGCTTGCTAAGGTTGAGAGGCGCGTCTGGGTCTTGGGGAGGGGAGGAGCGCGCGCTCGCTGTGAGCTGAGCGAGCTGAGCGGTCGCAGGCCAGGGGGAGTTGGGGAGCACCTGAAAGAAAAAATAATTTTAGCGCTCTTGAAAAAGGAGCAACGGGCCCAAGTCTGCTAAAGGGTTTCCGCCAAATCCCATAGGAAAAAACTCCAGTCCCGGCGCAAAAGAATGGTATCTCAGATTTTAGATCATTATTAGTAGAAACAATATCACGTGTCACTATTTCCTGATTCGGTGGCTAATATGGTTATTTTGCCCAGATAAGTTTCATAGGCGCTACACACTAACATGACACTTTTTAGGGAAAACTGTACTGATTGACATTGAATCGGCAAAAAATGATTAAAACACATACATATACCCTAGTACATAAAGTTGTTATTGAGTTTTTTGTTGTTATGTTGTGTTTCTGTGTTGTTTGAGGGACATGTTTATATCGAATGTAATACAGATGTCTGCACATCAAGGTATCTTAGGCTATTGTAACAGGGGTGGTTCTGCAATAAAAATGAATAGTCTGATCAATGTGCTGCCCTCAACTATAAAAGTGAATTAAAGTATTGAACATGGCTCTACTTGGCAATACCTACTGAACTAGTTACCTAACACCATCTAAATCTTCTCCACAATTATGCTAATTTCCACGTTCAATTACTTACCATAATAAAACTAAATCAGAACTGGACAATAAAATTGTCAAACACAATTTGTTATGCAAAACAGCCACAAGCAACGAAATTAACGAGAAATATGTGAAGCAACCAACACTTGTATCTTTAGGAAAGTAGCAGAACACTTTAGAATCCAGTTTACCAAACAATCGCTCTCATCTTTGCGTAACAATTTATTACTAAGAACATCAAATGGCATGTTTATAGTCAAAAACTTGATGACAAATGGTAGAAGGGTGTACACCTAAAGTTAATTATGAGTTTATATAACAAACACCGGTTTAGGCTGGTAATTAGTACAACAACTTTCGTTTTTAAGAGCTTCTTCAAGAGCAACAGAGGTGTTTGTTGGGTGATGTAACTGCTTCCTTAGTTGCAATCATTTGGATGTTGTATTACCATCTTTGGCACTACACATATCGGGTTATTAGCATAATTTTGCGTTTATGCTCATAAAAACAAACAACATTTGCAAGATTAATTAATTTACTTATTTTGACCTAGTTCATGTTAATGATACGATATTTGGAAAAGATACTTACGTATCTTTTTCAAATATCGTATCATTAACATTTCATAAATTCTTTAAGTAATCATGTCTTACCCTGTTTCTTCCTAGCTCACTTGGGGTCATCGAAAAGGTAGGTATTGCAGCAATAGTTTTATAATCAATGTTTTATTGTTCTATTTAGAAGTCGTCACATAACAAAACAGTTCCATTATAGTACATAATAATTATAATATTGGGAATGATTCAATATGCTTTCTATAAGAAATGCTCTTAAGTATCAATATCCACTCTGTTACAAGTGAAACCGTGAATGCTTATCATATTGTTTCACCAAACAAAGCTTCAAAATCGCGTTTGGCAAACTTATCTTTATTAATGTATGTTGTGATCGGTGAAGAAATTCTTATACTTTTCTCGTGCGTGGCTCTTAGTGCATCTTCTGTTGCATAATTAGGATCAGGTGTAGCAAGATCTAATAGATGTTTGATGATGTATAATAGAGGTTACCTAACAGAAATGTTGTTAACGACCACTGTCTGAGCAGATATAAGTTGCGTACGCAGATTAGCAATGAATGTATACTTAATTGGCAGTATTAAAGGAATTAGAACAAATGTACAGATTCGATCAACGGTGGGAACTGTGGTCTCAATTTCATAATTATCTGGTTGAAACTAGATTTTTATTAGTACCAATTTACATTTTCGACCTTGTTTTTAAGGCTAGTAACAACGAAAGAAACCTAATAAACTATTACTAAATATTTTTTTCATCATTTGTTATCATCATTTTTCTTTAATAATTAAAAACAAAATATCCTAATCTGGATCTATCCGAAAATTTAAAACAAAACAGGTACAAAAAGACTAGTAGGTCATGCGTCAAATTTGATCATTTTACTCTCTTGCTTGTCATTGCCTCAAAATTTTATAACAGTATCCTACAATTATGAAAGTAAATATTGCACTAAAAATTCATCGACCGACTGCTGGTGGGAACCCAGGAGTCTTAGCTATCCAGGCGAATGCTCTCTCAACTGAGCTACCGAAGACGTTTGTAGGAAAGGGCTTGTAGCGCTAGTGAGCCGGCATTTGTTATCATCAATACATTTAATCTTACATTTTGTTGTTGAGAAGGTGGCTGCGGCCTCATCTGCTCCAACAGAGGCAGTAGCGCGAGGGGCGGCCCTGGGTACATCCCATGCTGTCCACGCCGCACCAACTCCTGCCTCCGAAGTTGTTCTTGCTGCAGTCTCTGGATCTCTAGTTCCGCTGTTACGTTGCCGATGTTCTGTAACCAAAGAGATGAAGTTTAACTAAAATCTTATGCAGACAAACGCCGCCGATAGATCCTACTGCTTATACTCGAAAGTGTCGTCGTAGGTAGTTGAACGGCAAGATTTTAGGGTTTTGGTATGGGCTAAATATAAAATGTAAACTGTTTGATTATGTTCTATTTCATTTTTAGCAGAATAGGACCAATGCCTCTAGAAAAGATGCAAATGTCTTAACATGTGGGTATGCAAATTTGCAAAGTCACTTGATGTTTCGATGGCTTTTGTCAGTACCATACATTTTGTTAGCGATAGCGAACTTCTCAAAACATTTTATCTAGGGAACCTGGTCATTTAAATCTAGCTGGAAACGTTTACTTTATGGCATTTTTGACCTATCGTTGGTATCAGGTTAACGTTAATAGTTTACATCGTTGAACATAGTTATTTAGCTAATAATTTTTACTAACAGCTGATTTGCATGATGGGCTTGTTACATGCTTCAGGTTACATTGTTAGACACCTGCTGTACAGCCATTTGCCACAAGACTTTTTATGTTTCATACATATTAATGAGAGATGTTGAACTACTTTTAAACTCCAAGATGGTGTTGATAAGACAGGCCTGTAATTAGCCCTGAAAATCTTGAGCAGTCCCAAAAACTTCGAGACAAAGAAACCCGACACCGACCGGTCCAAGAAAGCGGCGCTTTCGGCAATCACTCTTAACGAGAGATCTTTCGTCGCAAAATTTGTCCTCATAAAATATTGCACACTTAAGGCCCATCGCGACAAAGAAAACGTTAAAATTCCTGCACAAATCAACCCACAGACGCGCACTAAATCTCTACGGCAGTAAAGCAAATTCCCAAAAAAGACATTGCCGATTAATTGCTGCGAGTCGTGACGAATACTACAATATACATTTTATCGGCTCTTCATTAAGACCGTATTGAATTGTTAATGGTTGTCCGAGTAAGACGTTATAAGGTGACGAAATCGAAACAACTCCACGATGGGAGTTTCCGCGCGAATGCGACCGTTTTGATGCAAATATGAAAAGAGAATTTAGCATTTCTTTCGCGGCGCCTGACGTGAGGCATCCGAGTGAATCATGATGAAAAAGAAAAAGCACTAATGGAAAACAAAAGCGAATGCATAAATAAACATGACATAATCGCGTGTACGAATAAAAAGAGCCTGTAATAGGTATCCCGCCCGACACCAGCGCCACCGGTAATCGACCAAGTTTTTCCATCGGCCTGACAAATTGCCCTCATAACCGAACGGATTAAACTTTTTATTAAAAACAACAAACTGAGCATAATGTATGGGCGTAATCGGCAAGGGACAGATGTTCCCGAATAACGTACGCGATTTATCTAATGTAAAAAGACTTTTATTTAATAGCTCTGCGGAGATGTCCTAGCAATTGGGGCTTATATTTTACAGCCGACCGTCGTTTTGGCATTTTGACCGCGTTTTGATAGCAATATTAATGTTGGAGATGATATAAAAATGAGATTTTTGATAGAGGTGACCAGCTGCCCGTTCAATTTATTGTTTTAGACACAGGTGGAGAACTCTGAGACGATGATGATTGAGTGGCTGCGGTCACGACGACAATGGAAGTTTTGCCAATTGAACAGTTTGGCATGATCACGTGGGCAGCGCGCGCGCCGATGTCCGATCAATAAACATGGCGGTGGTATAAATAAACCAGGAACATATACGTCACCTGTCACAGCATCCTTGGCCGGGCTCGTTCGGCGAAATGACGAATGTGCGTACAATGCATGAAATTCTATAAATCCTCATTAAGCTATTACCAGAAACGCTGACGATTGAGATGAAAGCGCGGATTAGAGAGCACATCAAAAACAATAAGCCGTGGAATATATTAAGGACAAAGAGATCCGAAACGACGGCCGGACATACCATGACATAATTTATAAAGCCGGCGCCGATATCAAAATAGTGTGTGCCCTGGGTCAGACGATTCTAGCCTTTTGGCGGTTGGGTTAAGACCCATTAGTGCTATAAAAATTGGGAGATTAAGCGAAAATGCGGGATGGTGCGTAATGAAACAGACGTCACATTGACGTAAGCGATGCAGATCTTGGGTGAAATCATAATATTTACTGTCACACCGGTGGACATGTCCTCGTTTCTGGGTAGATTATTCGGGTAACGGATTCTAGTTTTTAGTGAATTCGGAATTGTGTATTATGTAAGCCACCTCCAGAGGCTAGTGCCAATGAGCAGTCTATCCAATGTCTCCTGGATATGATGAAGAGCCCAATAAAACATTTTGTAATAACAACTAATTCTGCAACAAATTATTTAGTCTCAAACTTTGTTTAATCAATTAGAACATTCTAACGTGAGATATACGAATATTAATAACGCGGTGTTAGATTTAAAGATTATTTATTTCTGTATGGCCTAGAGCTCTTTGATATTATTAATATGTGTCATCTTATTTTTGAATATACTCTACTCATTTTGCGGGGGTTTAAAAGCATTTTATTGTGTCATTTAAATTCAAGTTTCATTAGTCTTTTATTACGAGATAAGAAACTCAATTTATAATGCGAATTAAAATCAATTTTATATTCTCTAAAGATAGAAAAGGTAATTAAAGTAAAATAAGTAGACACATGTTTTAAAAAGCCCGTTGTTGCTCTTTGCACTAGTAATAGATTGGATTAAACATTTATTAGATTGCTACTAGTCAATTCAATACTTTGAATCTTAAGCCTCTGCTTTTAAGGGTTATTCGGTATATTTTTTTACAGTTGTTTGTGTCCCAAGCGGCAAGCACTCAGATATAAAAGTGTTGATAATTTGAATAATGCAGGACAAAAAGGGATTACAATCGGTTTGAGCCGACAGGGTTGCCGCGACGGGCATTACGTACGCGATGACATATCAGAATGAATCGCTAATGCATAGCCCTAAACAGGAGACGCGTGAAGTCGTCTTCGTTACATTTTCTTTAACAGAGTATTTTTATGTGACATAATAAGCATTTATAATATTTCGAATATGAAGAATGTTGTAGGTAAACAACATCACAAATAACATTTTTAGTCTAGTTCAGACTATTGTGATTGGGACACAAATTTTGTATTTTTTTTATCTAAGCTTACATAATATGACTCAAACACAATGCCGCAATGTTTAGTTCGCTTGCTTACATTTTTCACATACACAACTTGTCCATAATGTACAACTTAGGTAAAAGGAAAAAAAAATATCTAGTTATTTAATTACCCACTATATAAAAAAAAGTAAAACTCTTTAACAAGTCGTCTCCATGCCACCTTATTTCTGTTTAAATGCATTTTAATATCGACAACAGATTGCACAATAATGCTTTGAATTAATTATATCTGCGCTGAGTTGCAGTATCGGCTTGTTTTGATGCGTGCGCGCAGTGCTGACGACCTATGGGAACGCGCTTTGTTTGTGGTAAAAATAAAGTTTTTGTTTTGTCAGTTTGTATTAATATGATGAGATGATAGTGGAATCACAATGATGAAGTAGATTGTATGAGTTTGAATGAAGAAAGAAAGAAAAAAACTTTATTTGGAACATTACACATGATAAGATACAAGCACATATAAAATTACAATAAAGTAGAGTTTGTAATGTTACCGAACTGGTACCCACTCAACTTTTATGCTATAGCAAGCCGTGGCGCCGGTATTTTGGTACGGATATTTTATCAATACAGACTAGATTTCTCGCTCAATAATAGGCTATTATTGAATGTGTGAATGTTCTTCCTTTTTAGGAGATTGTTAACACATTTTATTATTAAGTCTGTAAAGTATCGGTTGGATCATGAACTACCCATGGTTGGATGTAGGTACTGCTAAGATTAAGACAAACCCTATAAAAAGTATTTCAATCTCTGACTAAAATTCTTGACTGATACCCCATCGATTAATGGCCAGCCTTTCAGTGCCCAGTTTCGTCTCAAGATCGCCTTAATTACAACTGCATAAAATCTCGCAGTGTTTAGCTTCATGTGCTTCCTAGGTCTTCTATTCACATATTGATGATTTTAAAGGCTTATAACAATACATTAAAAAGTATTCCGACGAATTGAGAACCTCCTCCTTTCTGAGGTCGGCTAAGAAAAGCATCAACATCGAGTTTACCTATCTTTCTTGAAACAAAAGCCGAAATCAGTGAAAACAACATGCCGACAATTGTGGGAATTATCCCTGTAAGTACGAATCGGCAATATTTCGGCTGTCAATACGCGAAACACGGCTTTCGCAAAATCACTTGTTACAGGCCAATTAAACTGTCAGTGCGATTATGAAATTGTTGTAAAGGGGAACGCACACTTAGTGTTCCCCAATCCTTAAATAATATAGGTAATATTTTCAACTTTTATAGTCATTATCATTCGCGCTGTTGCAAGCGCCATGATCACGGAATAACTTTCAGTTATTCCGCTTGTTATTAATGGCTTGTAACAGCGCTGAAATATCGGAAACTCGAAAATAAAAAGGTAGGAATCCGGTAAATAATTATTCTAATCCTTAAACAGCCGGCAAACGTGGATTGACGCTTAATTTGATAGAATACATACACAATATGTCAAATAAACTCCAGGCTATAGGTACTATGTAAGTATTTTATTTATCAATTGTCAACAACATGTCTTAGCACCCGTTTGCTGTTATCTATGTCCATATTTTTTATGTCACATAGTATTTTGTTGGTTTGTGTAATGGGAAAATTAACAATTGAGAGCTGACCATAAATTGTTTAATAAAATGTATTTATTTGGGGTAGTAAACGAACTTCTTTTTTTAAATGACCTCACGACTCTGGTAAACAGATGAAATCAGTAAGTCTCAGTTATATTTGCCTATTTTTCGTATTAAGTAGTAAAAGTGTCAAATTGTGAAAACCCGGAATCAAACCCAGTGTGCGTTAACCCTTACAATGCGCCTGCGCTTGCCGACATCCCCACAGGGGTCATTTATCGTTCCGAGGGTCCAATCCGAAGGGTACCATTGTTTGTTTGTCTGTCATATCGCTAATTGAAGAGAAACTCTATACAAATTGTGAACTTGTTCCCAAATAGATTGCACCCTAATGATGTTTCGCACACTTTGATTTCAGATTGGAAATTGGCAGTAATTTTGTTGCTTAATTTATTTGACAATGTAGTTTTATGGTAATGGATTAGTATTAAAACGTCATCATCGTATGACATTAGTTTATATTAATACAGAATAAATTTATACACTAATGATTTCCTACATACTAAGTTTGGACAAAATTGGATCCTTTTTAGTACAATATTAAGTAGCTTACTTTTCTATAAAAAAAAAACCTACTTACTTAAATTTAAAAGATTTTCTTTATTTACTAAATTTTTATCATCTCACCATTTCTAAAACACCAACAAAATTTAGCTCAGTTTTCCGCTTGACCGCAAAATCAATGCAGAATGACTGTCACATTTTGCCACAGATGCTATCGTCCAATGCACTGTGCAGTGATTATGCCTGTGCGCAGTGATTATGCACTGTGCGCAATGATTAAGCACACCGCACAGTGCGACGGCTAAAATATTGCGCGAGCATGACTATTGCGTTGTTCGAGCTTGTTAATGTCCTTTATTAAAAAAGGTCCATTGTTGTACAAGAGGAAAACTGGGTTGTTATTCTGTGATGGCTGGTTAGTTTTTTTTTAAAGTTGGATGATAATTAGCTCATTATTTTTGTTGATTTCTGATAAATTGTATAAAGGGAAAATACCAGAGACCAGAATTAAGATTCAATGAAATAGAAATATATATTTTTATTCAGATCATGGTATACACCTACCTAGACTTGTATGTTTTATTTTTATTCCAGGAAATGTTTGGGGCATTATATTTAAAAAAAGTAATTAATTATTTTGTTTCATGATATCTTTTTTTTACATAATACATTTGGCTGCAATCTTATCTGATGATACGCGACGATTGCGGCCGAGGAAGGAAATTCACCACAGTTTAACAATATTACTTAATAAAAAGCCTGAGCCTGAGATGAGAATGTATGTTTCATAACTGTATAGGTATTTTCTGAAAATCAATAAAAAAAAGGAAATATCGAAAACAATGCTAATTATGTACCTCCTACCATAGCCCGCAAAAGTCCAAAGAACAAACAAAAGACAACCACTGTTCTCACCCCCAAACCATAAACTGAAGAGGGCAATCGACTCGTGCGCATCATCGACGCCGACGCCCTCGACTCTTTGGTCTATGGAGTGTTCTGTGGTGGAGCATAATTACTATGGTCACGTGCCGCGATAAAAATCAACATCAATGTGGGCTTTTGAAGTATGAGAGAGGCGAAAGTCCGAATAATCACAATCGAATTTGTTTTATGATTTATCCAAAGTAGTATATGATGAGGTTTGATTTTTCCAGATCAATATCTAATTATTCATTATTATTATCAGTCGACAAAGACTAATTAGGAAAAACACATAGTATTCGTCTGTGATCAATAAAATCATTCAAACAAACAAGTGTCAAATGGCACGTTTTATTGCCACGAGATGAAATCAGCGCTTTGTTAATTTGGAAAAAACTGCTGGGAAGAGCTAGCTCACAACTTTTTCACACACCAACAGAAATAGTAATACAACATTTTTTACGTCTATTATAGCTAGGTTTGATACCAATATTATAATAAACATGAATCCAAATCTTAGTACCTACATTAGTTCTTATGCATTTTTTCTTGCGTTTAAGCAAGAGGATATGCAAGCAACTAAATATGTGGGCTTTTTTTATAAATAATATGTATCTACACGCAAGTTAAGTATGTCATGATTAGTGATCACACACGATCATTTACATGGTCGGCAGGTAAAACAAAACAACTCAGAGATTGCTTTTCTAACTAAGAACATAAATTAAAAATTAAGCTCCCGTCAGCACAAAACGACATCTGGTTTTGTTTTTTACGAACTTATGGGGACATCCGCTTTGATGGGACAACATTAGAAGGGAATTAGAAACACGTTTAGGAAGACAAAAGCCGTATAAAAACTTCAAAGTTCCGCTTTTTGCGCTTTTACCTCTACAAGCCATTCGTCTAATAAGTTAATCATATTTTACACTAGAATTGTGTAGGTGTGGTCGTAGGTATTAGGTATCACTTATGAATTAGCTACCAATTTTTTTTTTGTTTTCGATTATTAATAAAATTGTTCTATAATTCGCGACTTTGTTGACATGAAAATTAGCTGCAGAACGTTAGTAAGTAGGTAGTTTTGCGGCATTCTTGCTTGTAAAGTAAGTAAGACGGAAACATTGTTTCCAATAGATAATTATTTATGATAATTTAAAATGTTTTCATAAACAAAATAGTCTTGTAACTCTTAAAAAACTCAATATACCACTGGCCACTCTACCGTGAAGAATGTATCAAAACAACATGACGATAAACAAAGCCTCCGAATCTGGGGAACCGCCCCCAGCCCCAACGGTAATCCCTACAGTAGGTACAACATAGAAAATGCACAAAACGACTACTAATAAGTATACCAACTCTTCTCTCTTTCGTCCTTGAAGTCATGTAAGATTCAACTTATGTACTCTGACCACTGGGTTTGTTTAAAACTTAAGTCTATAAAGATATCGCCTGCCTGGTAAAAGAAAGTCTCGTAATAAAAGTTTACTAGTGAAATAAATAAATATTGTACAACGTCACATTGCTTTGGTCTCAAACTAAGTTGTTAAGCACTTGAGTTATGAATATCAGAAACAACGGTGGTACCACCCAGACCCAGTAGAATATAGAAAAATATGGATTTCCATATTAACACAATCAAGGATCGAACCCGGGACATCAGAGATGTCGACACCATGGAAATCGGAAACCGGTGTGCGAGCAACTACGTCAGAAAAAGTGGGGTAGACTTTGACGTTAAGGCCGCCTACGCTACGTAATAAAAAGCTGTTTTTGTAGTTTGGACGTCGTCGAAATAAAAACATATGCAAATAGAAAACTACATTAAAATAGACCATTTGATAGAGTGGTTCTTCTGTACTTTTAGTATATGGTGTTACTAGATCCGCTCGCATTATACCCACCCCCATCCCCCCTTTCTCGCCTGTCTTGCCTCTTACCTCTTGCTTATTCCCGGATGCTCGTCCCACTTCAACTTTTCTTTTATTCCTTGCCTCCTCTTATGTTTATTTTTGTTTTCCGTTACCCAGCGGAAATAATAGTGTTGGAATTGCATGGACATGCCTTAATTAACATTCCGTTGATTATGAAATGGTTTTAGGGTTCCGTACTTCAAAAGGAAAATAGGAACCCACTTTGTTGTCCGTCTGTCTGTCAAGACCCTTGTTCCCAGGAACGTGTGGCGGTATGAAGTTGAAAATAACATCAAATACTTATAGCAATCGTTTGACTTTGGGATACTCTGTATCTGGCAAAGGACTTGTCCTCTTTTTGTATTGAGGCTGGTTTTTTATTCTAAGATATCACCAACCACTAATAAACATATATTTATCTTTAAGCTACAAAAATATGAAAAACGTAACCATAGAAATCAGAATTTTACACGCCTCCATTTTTGAGAAAAAATATGTTTTGTAACAGGAATCATCCATTGATCACTTACTTGTATTTCCTGGCTGTATGGCTATGTACAATTGCCTTTCCACTGGTGGATAAATACTACTTGGTACTACCACAGATTATATAATAGGTACTACTGTCAATGGGGAAGCAAACTGTCAAATTAGTTCCCTACAGAGGGCGCCAAATGTTTGTTACTTAGGAACTGTCAAAACCCATACAAATATTTGTTGATTTGTTGTTATTAGTTTGTATTTTTTAAAATGGGGCGCTGTGCAACTATTGGGTATGGTGAAATAGGTTCCTTCAAATTCCCCAGTAATCCACAGTAAAGGAAAAAAATGGGAAAAGGCATTGTGAAGAGGAAACTTTAAATCAAGTGACTTTTCTAGGTTATGTGGCAAACATTTCGAATACTGGTCTCTTTTTTTTACTAACGAACAACATTTAAAACACTTTATATCAAACCTGATTCCGACCATCTTTTATTTGTTATGTTTTGTATTTTTCCGATAAATATTGAAATGCAAATTAATCAAATATTAAATCAAGGGTTTAAGAAATTTAATCGTTGAAGTTATTTTAAACTCAATAATACGGCCAATGTTGATAAATTGTCGTGTCGAAAATAAATGATGCCATAACAGTATGAATAGTAAAATCACACGAATTTCCCAGAAGTTAGGTGTTAAATATGTATTAGTTCACTCACATACATATGAATGACTTATTATAAGAATAAATTGTTTTGTTATTTATTTCTATTTGAGTTTGAAAAAAAGGATATACTTAACGAACAAGTAGATAACTGACTAGCTTACTGCTAAATTCAATAGTTTTTAAACTGCTATAGTTATAGCCTTTTTTATAATAGGTTACGCGTAGCTTGCAGAAGCCAAATTTAACAAAGATTTTGTTAGTAATATTTTTAAAACGAATTTCCATTAACAATACATTGAACTTTATAACAACCAGAGTGTTATACACATTCGCATTGCCTACGTTCCTTGCGAGTGTAGTAAGACCTAGGACATTTGAGAGACCATAGGCGCTTCATAAGATGTCAGTATGTTCGGTTCCAGCCATCGCGCTTTACTTTTACTCGCCATCGCGTTTTACGCTGGCATGGGTGACAGAGACGGGTATACTCAAAAATAAGGACCTTGTCCGACAGTGTAAGGTTTCAGGGACAAAGGCGTGTCCACAACATCCCACCGGCACCAAAAATGACCTTTTGTCGGCTGAGTCTGTGGAGTAGCGTCATTATTCCGTCCGCATTTACCTCATTTCTCAAACAGAGCGAGATAAAATAGCGGATTGTAAAATAGAGCTAAAAATAAAGCAGCATTCTATTAATTAAAACATCTAACCCACGCACTTGGGGTAGTGATGCGACTTATGCAATGAACTGAAGAGTTTTTTTATAGTCATTGTAAACTGTATGAGTTGTACGTTGACAAACCAGGTCTAGGTAACAAAAGTTCATAGTAAGGAAGATAAGATCGACCATGCCTAAAGGTATTGCGTTATTTAATACTTTCAAGTCCCCATTTGACAACATTTAGGTGACTTTTTTTTTTCAACAAACAGACCAATTACCTAGCCCCAAATTAAGCGTGAGCTTGTGCTATGGTGACTAGGATAAAGGATAGAAATACTTAATACACATAAACATCCATGACTTAGGTACAAATGCTCGTGCTCATCACACAAACATTTGCCCCTTGCGGGATTCGAACCCGCAACCGCCTGGTTTAGAAGTCCGGTGCGCGAACGACTACACCAAGACGGTCGTCCACGAACGACTACACCAAGACGGTCGTAAATCCAATTATTGCCACTGGTCGCTAAAACTGCAATATTTTAAACTATCATCTGTAATTGATAATTGTCACTTGAAGTGTCAGTTGAAGTTTTTAGCATGTTTTGGTTTTGATTCTATAATGCCTTTTAACCTAGTGTAGTAGATAGCCTTGGCGCGATAGCCGAGTGGAGAAAACTTCACTTCTCATTCGTGAGGTCGGGAGTTCGATCCCCACCTGTATCACTGAGTTTGTATAAAAGCTTAAGTAAGTAGTATTTCTCAAAGATATCGCTGCCTATAACGGAGAAGGAAAACATCGTGAAGAAACCTGCACACTAGCTGGCTAGTGTGTGAAATGGCGAAGGCAATGATAAGTAGTGGTAACACTAAAAATTGCCAAGAAAGTCGTTGTGTGCGTTTCATTCCACACAATGATCACGACCCTCAGTCACGAGGTATACGACAATGAAGAGGTAAATATTATTTTTAATTAAATAATTTTTAAAATTAAAATAAATTGTAGACCGCTCGTAGCCACGGCTGATGCAATCTAGCCAAAACGTCGAGCAGTAAGTATCAAATACTCATAATTTTGATTGATGTTGAGTCCGGCCGGCGGCGGTCCGATATCTAATGGTTATTGTAATGCAAAGCGAAAATTTAAAATGTGATAGGTATTCAAGCAAGGAAGCATAACTTTTGATGAAGAAGAAAGAGGAGAGTTCGATTCGAAGTACAATCGATTTCAAAAAAATCTTCTTATAGGATCAAAAAATGCTGCACATCACTAAGAAACAGTAAGTATCTTTTCTTCTACATTAATAGATCACAATGTTCATTGAGTGTATTTTTATCGAATCGAAATAAACAATGTATTGCTTTGGGACTATTTGGGTTCCCCAGTCGTGGCCTTGTGGGGATTATCCGAAATGTACCAGATGTAATGGAAGAATTTGGGCTTTTTAGGAATTCAGGATTGCCACGATCTAAGACCGAAGGTATGTCTAAACATAAAAAAAAATATCTTCTCTGCTGAAAAAACAAAGACACAGAAATAATTTATAAACGGATATTAGGTGTTGCCGTTTTTCAACGTTTTTGTATAATTTAAGTCGTGATCGATTAATATCTCTTCAAAATTGTCTATCGATTCTTTAATTCCCTTGACAACTGACAGAACATTAGTTTGACGTTTCGAAATTATTGTAGTCTGTCTCTCTGAGAAACAAAGAAGGCGCTCCTATATGATCCAGCTCGATGTTCCCGCTCAAAATTTCGTTAAGAGCATTGAAATGCGAACCATCCTCGCATTTCAATGAGTTAGGTTAGGTTAGTTAGTAGTTTAGTGTTAGTGTAGTTGTAAAAGAAGAAGAATACTAATAAAAAGTATAAAAAAGTAAATAAAATAAAGATACTGAAGACGTGCCTGTATGGACTTGATCCTTTGCCTACCCAGAATGGGTAAATTAAACAACAAAAAAAAAGTAGTCTGTCTCTCTTTGGTAATAACAAAGAGAAAAATACCCGAAAAAGAAAAGACATGGACTTGAAATTAGTCGTAGAAAGAGCTGTCGGAAATCAGGTCCAATGTGAGTAACAAGTATACGTACCATATGAGTAGTATCATATCCAGTATTATTGCAAAGTATATAGGGGTTTAATAGATACTATCTACCACTTAGAAAAGAAAATTACTTATATCACTAACTGCCGTACTCAGAGACGTCAATTGAAGTTAATCCTTCATTAAGTCTCATGCCGTCGTTTTCCATTTCATTGACAAACAAAGTGACAGAACGAGACTTACCATACATTAAAAATGGACGTCTTAGAATGCGGCAGTAAGACATATCTATTAGTAATGATATTTTTGTTTCAGCCTTCTTTGTTTCTAGAAACAAATCGCTCACAAAAAATTCTAAAAAATGTAACACTTCTCAAAATAAAAACAGGAAATGTTATTATTTATTAACATTTCACTTACACGTAAAACCTTTGCCTTAAGCTTTGTCCACATCAATGGGCGAAGTCGCGTAAGTGCGAAACCTCAGAGAAAAGATTAATATGGCTTACCGCACTTGCGGCACCTGTCTTTGTCGCTAATGGACGCCCTTAATCCCTAAAGGGAGGGAGTAGTTTGTACTATGATTGTTATTGTAGGTACGTTTGGCTGTAGGAACTACGCGTTAGTTTTGTTGTTTCTTTTATAAGAATGAATCCTGAGAATGGAGATAGGCTTTTGTTTACCACGGCATACCTAAATGAAATTGAGCTAATCTTTAGCGGAGTAGGACATTACGAATTCGCTAAATAGCAGTATATTTATTTTACCTTCAGAAATCTAGACAAAGGAGATTTTATTCTGATTTACTGCAGTATACACATTTTTCGTCTCTGCTTATTTTTATTGTTTTTTGTAAGTGATACGCCAAAAATGTTAGCATTAAGCATTGTGTTACTACAAGCATTGTTACTACTTATAATATTATTTTGTGCCATAAATTGACAATAGTCTATTTTATTATTCAAAAAATAAATAAGTGCGGTGTGTCATAATAAAGAAAAAACTAGAACACATGGAAAATATTGCCAAATCATGTTACATCAACAAACTTATTATTTATTTTAATCTTTTTCCACTAGTTTTACTTTGCATCCTTAAGAAGCTGCTGAAACCGTCTTGCAACATCTTAAATTAGCTCAACATCCGAAAAATTAAAAGTTATATTCCGGTTACAGCCGGTTTGAGCTGGTTCCAGCTAGAAATAATTGGAGGAGACTCGAGCTAACCGGACGGTAACAAGCGGCGGAGTAACAGCCACGAGGGTAGGGCAACAACGGTGCTTGGAAAATCTTGGAAAATTTTCCGAATAGCCAACGAAAAATAACATTTTGAGGCATGTACTTTATATAATGCTAAGACAGAAAGCAATGTCTGCAGCATAAGGTTTCTTCAAGATGTTTTTCTTCACAGTTCGGTAGATATATCTTCGAAAAAGCCTTTTTTTTTAATATTTAATAGGCAGGCGCAATCACACCTGATGGTAAGCGAAGATGCGGTCGAGGATGTGACATGTCTGTATAGAAGCTGACTTTACTTAAGTCTTGTACAAACTTAGTAGTAGTAGACCAGGGATCAAACTCACGACCTCACTGATGAGAAGCGAAGTTTTCTCCGCCAGGATATCGCGTTTTTTCCCGGAAAATATTTTTTTTTAATTTTTTTTATTTGAAATGGGTTTGCTCTTGACTAAGACTAAGCCAGACGTGGCACAGACACAGTCGATGATGGAGCGAGCTCACGTGTCAGCTCAAATGTCCACGGAAAACCTATTTTCGGGTCACCCTACTATGATAACGAGGATGCAGCCAAGCAATAGTGGAGATGCGCCAAACCTTTGTGCTTTTCGCCGTTTGATCAAACGTTGGCACCAACTCTGTTCAGCCATTATTCTGGACGAACTATTTTCAAAATTCCTGCACCTTCTTTTTTGCGCATGGGATTGCCTTTCTAACGCCATGTTTTATTTTATTTGTGTGAATTTCAATAAAATTTGTATACGGTTTAGACTGGTTAGGTCTTATTATATGAATACTTGTATACAGAATTATTATTCACAATCATCAGAACACACAGATCTGTCAAAATTTAACATAAAAGCTTCTCTTCATGTAAAATGCTGTCAGGACAGTAATTTAAGATCTTCACCTATAATAGGTACTGATATCCTAAAATTTGTGGTTGCGTTTAAGAAATAGAATAAGTTATGCCATTTTTGGATCCAACAGTTTTTTAAAATATAATTGAGTGCATGTTTATCTGTCAGATAAATACCAGAATCACTATCGTTTGCTTTTAAAGGTCAGTAGCCATTTAGTTCCCCCAATAAGGTTTGATGGTGTCAATTGTTTGTTGTGGTGACTGTAAACTTTCTATTAGGTGACATGTCAGCTCATTTGCGTCAGCTATTACACTATCTACAAAACAATCTCCGTTATTCCTTATCTACCTTACTTACTTATTTTCCTGATTTGTTAAGAGAGAGAATAAATATTGGCTAATTTTCTGGAATGTACAACAACCACTAAGCCAAGTGTAACTCGAAATTATCAGTTCAAAATAACAAGCAAACATTGTTTTCTTTTCGTGGCAACTTCAGTGTATACTAACGGTCCATCATCAGCCATTTTGCTTTTTGTAAACATTAAGCGGAGTGCATACGACAACTCGACGAGTGAAACTCATCCATCTCACGCTTGACGAATCATTGTATGGAACATCCACTAATGTGTTCTGCGCTTGATTTATCAGATGCCATTAATTTTTGTGTTCTTATTTTAAAAATTCGAATACAAATTATTGTTTACACAACAACGTTTAAAAGTAGCATTCCATTTTGTCAGTGGCCAGACACTTATGAAAAATAAAATACTGGCCAGTCGAATTCAGTTGAATCGTATTCTTTTCGACCAAAATACGTTTTTTTCGTTTGAAGCTTTAATGTACTGAGGATAAAAACAAAAGACGATCGCTTCATTATTAGCTCCATTGATAAATAGAACAAAAGCAACATTGAATTGAAAGCCGTTGCGGGCGTTGAAATCATAATGCGTTCTGACAAAGCATCTATAAAACTATCATCGCTCGAGCTTTAATAATTTAAACGTTCGAACGAATTATTATAACTCAATCGGCGGCTCTTGCCCACGTGCGGGTATTTACAAAGATATTAACCTTTTGCCGTCAACAATAACCGCTGAGTGTAAATATTTGGGTAACAATCCCATCGGACCGAAATACCTAACGTCTTTTTTAGTTCACGAATAAAACGTAGGCACTTGCCGGTAAAGTATAACAGCAGTGCAAGCAGTATGCTCAACACATGAATGAATGAAAAATATAATACTTATATCGCGGGTAATTTTTCGTTTAAGCAAGTTGTCCTATGTAACAAGAAATGTGATAAAATCAACCAACGATTAACGTTCTTCTCGGACTTAGATATCATAAAAAAAGTTTTGTCAGTTTATATGGTAAATAAAGTTAATGATTCTGATATTATGATTTCTAAGCCAATTAATCCTAAATACAGCTCTGATGGAGGTTGGAGGACAACAAGCTTAATAGAAAGACATTGTATATTACCAACTAAAATATTTATAAAATTGAGTCATATTTTCTGAAATTGAGTGGTTTCATCAAATAGGTCTTTCACCTGCCTATGAAGAATATAAAAGTAAGTCAAACACGGGTCGGGTCGAAAGTGTCTGGGTATTTCTGTCTTGAAATAACTCTGACACAGCTCCAGAGTTGTTGGTGTTGACACCTCCTTGCCTCGAAAAGCACGTTAGACCGTTGGTCCTGCGCCTGGTCTCTCTACAGTCATGTTGGACTGCCGTCTCACCGAATTATGAGAGTGAGAAGCAGTAAGTGTACCTGTGTATTGCGGACTTACTTGGGCACTATAATATCTCCCGCGCAGTTAGCTAATCTCTGTCTCTGTTAAGAGTGACCGCTGCAGTCGAAATTCGGCTAGGAATTAAGAGTGAGTCTTCTCCACCTATCTCTATTAGTGTAAAATAAACAACAGTCTTTGTGGCTACTGACAGACGGTACAATAAATGTGCGCGATCGAACACTTAATAAAATAACAAACATGACTGGTCAGTGTTTCTGAACGGATCTAAATACTTCTTTTATCTAAACACGGCGCCTTTGTCTAGCCGAGGCGAAGTATAAATGATAGATCCGTTTTTCTGTACTGTACAGATGGTATTATTTCGGTACTATACAATTTGTATTTCATAGGCTTTTCAAAAATGTAAAACAGAATCATACTGACGCGTTATAGAATTTACTAGCGAGTTTTAATCATGCAATGAACATTTTGTAGGTTAAGAAAAAATGATTTTTTTACATAATAAAGGAGTGTGTAATTTCATATCATGACATCAAGCTTATGTATAAACAAAATAGCTTTAATGAACGAAAACCAAAAATTACGGACCTCAACCTTTCGATAAACAAGACCATTAACTGTTTATTACGTAAAAGACAATGTTTAAAATGCAAGCCTCATCGCCACGCCATCGCATTACCTTTATTCAGCCATATTCCTTTGCCTCTCGCGAATTTAAAACTCAATAAAGTCCCAGATTTGTCGGACACGATATCGGACAAAATGGCGGCTGTCATTTTAAAAAATACACCCTCTTCCGTCCGAGTGCTAGTCCGATCAGGAATTTCAATCTCACATCCTGAGTTTGTACTCTTTGATGTAAGCGATGGTCGGGACAATTTGGACTTAATTTTTGTACAGCTTAGGTCCAATTTTGAAGGATGTGTTTATTCACACCTTTTTCAATGGTGATTCTTGGCGTGGTTGTTCAGACAGGATGATAGTTTTCGCCCATTGTGCGTGTACTAAATACATTATGCTATACAAAGGGCGTGTTTTCATTACGGGTTAAGTGTACTTTACTATTATGTCACGACTTTGATTACTTTAAAGTAGGTAATGAAATCAATGGAAAGAAGGTCTCCTTAAATATAATAGGTCACATTTGATCACTTGTAGGTATGTTATAGTAAACCACAATTGTCTCGCGATTTTTAGTGGTAGATTTTATTTTGTACTATTCTATTAATTGCCCGAGGTGTGTGTATATTTTCGCGTCAACAAGTAGCCTATTCCCTTCCACAAGTATCTCTCATAAAAATCGGCTTAGTTGTTAAAACAAAACACAATAGACTGATAGAGTCACTTTAGGATTTACAACTATTGCATTACCGCGCAGAAATATTTATATTATTTTATTAAAATACACATATTGGACTTACCCATTAAAGTAACAGAATTGTATTATACATAATATTATAATTATAATAGTGACTTTAGAGAGACTTGATTTTGTTAAAAGACTTATAAAACCTTTACCTATAACTTATTGGGTATAATAAATGTTTATTGATTGATTGACGACAAAGATGGGTTTAAAAATACTTAAGCAAATTGCATGGCGTCAATCTTCTAGGTTTTTATGCGTATACCTAGTAATATTTTTTTCTTTATTCATTCGTGCATGTATTTATCTACCTATCTATAACACTTAGTATGCTCGTATTTACACAAGTTTATATGTGTCTGTCTGTTGCGCTGCGATCCTCGTGTATTGAGCTCAGTTGAACGACCACTTGTCAATATTGCTTCCATGCAAAGTAGTTGTAGCGACAGCATAAAAACTCAAAGATTTTTATTCTCTTAAGTGTTTTTTTTCATGTCTATGTGCGTGTGTGAGTTAGGAATATCTGTTATTAATAAGGCCTGTAACAGGCGCAAACCTTTTTATTCGTTTTTTTTTTTTTTTACAAAATATTTTCTATTTTAAAACTTTTTTTACTTATGTTTATATACATATACAGAAGTAAAAAAAAAGATAAAAAGACTCAAACTGAGTCTTTTTTTATTCAAGTGGCTCAGCACCACAGCTCATTCGATACACAGTGTAATTAGGTATCTATCAGTAGTATTATTTATTTATTTATTTTTACTTTATTGCGCTAAAAATCATATGACAAATTAGTGCCTTCGGGTATCGTTATAAGGTTTTAACAAATATTAATGTTATCACAGTATCGTTTCATTTCAGCTAACCTCCTAAAAGCAAAAGAACAGGCCATATTAGTACAGTCAGTATAAAAAAGAGTTCCATCACCGTTTTTTACAGCTAAACTGAAATTTAACTACTATAGATTCTCCAATTAACCTTATAAGTAACACCATAAAAATACACAAATTCAGTTTTCTGCTAACGCTACGTTCAGATTCCCGAATATCCACAAAATGGGCGTCGGGATTCAAACCAGTGACCAAACACAATAAGCTGAAGCCCTTTGGATCCCGTATCCAATACAATAAAAATACAATCTATACGGTATACATGTAATGTATTCTTCACAGGTGAAAGGGCAGCATGAAAGATATTTTAGTGGATTAGTTACTTATGTAGTTGTGGGTTAATCAACTGTTAAATTATTTTGGCACAGTCATTGGATTGGAAAAAATACTGTGAATGAAATACCTAAAGTTTTACATGGTTTTTAAAAATTAGGACCCTAATTCGGGACAGTAAGAATGAACCTATCTCGAAACATAGGATAAATATCCTAAAGGATAAAACATATTGGCGCCCAACGTGGGGTACGTGGATAAAAGCGAATCCTATATCCAAACTAAAACATGAAAAAAAATAGAGTGTTTGTACTAAGTTCCTATTACAAAATAGTATCTTCAATTAAAACCTCACTCATCTATACAAAAATGTTATAATCCTATATCTGAACTAAAACAGGAAAAATATAAGAATTTTTCTATGCTCCTATTACAAAATAGGCGCTCCAATAAAAACACCACTCAAATCTATACAAAAATGTTAAAGGTAATTATCCTTCAGAAAGGCTTTCAAGAAACAAAATCCCCTCCATGCAACAGAAATTCAAAGACAAATAATTCATTATCTTTAAAACAGGAACATCAAAGGACCGATACCGATAAAAAAATTGCAAAAAGGAGAAAATACCCGAAATTAATATCCCTCTCATAAGAGAGAAAGAGATATCTCTTTGATAGACTTCAATTATGCAAGCGGTCAATTCAATGCGGCCTTTATAATCTCTAAATAATTATACTTCGTCAGTATAAGAAGTTTTAGGATTAACCCTCTTTGCAAATTGTATACATCGTTCGTGGTATTATTTTTATGGAGTGTTTTACTCAGCTATGTAAACTAAGTCTGGTAATTTCGTTCAATGTGGTTATTTTACAACCATTACAAAATAAATTATATTTTAAATTTTTCTTTAGCGTTGTTTTTATAACAATGACTAGGTACGTAAATGATCTGATACTTTTTTTTGGGCGTGTATTATGTGAAAGAAAAATAAATACTAGCTGATCGGAAAGATTGTGAAAACAATAATTTTTCGCGAAAATGTCACCGAATTTAGTATGTACCTAATTAAAGGGCAAGAAGATGGCCAGCCTTATGGACACCTTCCCGCGGGACAGAGACCTAAGTCAGATATATTTATAGGTTTTTTTACTATTTTTAAAATACCTAAAATATTGGCATGTACATAGTTTAGCTTGAAGTTTTTATTTTTAAGTTTATGTGTATATAACTTTATTTTAGTATAATAATAATTTATGACCAAATAAACTAAACGCAAGAAGATAGACGACACATTTACATAATCTACTAACAAGCCTGTACAAATTCGTAAATCGAACGTGTAAGTACTTCGCACAAACATTTATTGAGTCAGCCAATCGCTTTGCTGACGGAACACAAATAAACACGCTCACCTAATTTGCAAAACGGCTTAACGCACAATCAACGTCAAAAATTCCAAATTCGAACTCCTTTGATTCCAGAAACGATTATGTACCGAACGCTAATACAATCTCCATTTTCGTAAGACCTCCTCCACCTCTCTGCGTGTTCAAGCGACAGGCGAAGAAAACTGAGTGAAATGAAGGGGTCTAAGAAACGTGGTCGTCTTTAAATTCAAAACAAGCAGAGAAAGGTAAACAGACAATCAGTAACAATTTTAAAGATGGAATTCGAACGGGGCGGGGGCGGGGAGTAATTTGGCAAACGCTTTGAGTTCAGCTATTTGACTGATAAAGGAATAGAAAGGCAATGGAGGTCTGTGAAAATAAATATTTATTTTATTCAAGCATTTTCCCATTTGTTTGATTGATATTCTTTGTGTAGTGTAACAAGCTTTTAACGATTTTCTTCTCAGATCAAATTGAAAAGGGCTGTAATACGATTTATTATTTGAGCTTATTGTTTTTTCTGAAGAATATTTTTCTCTTAAAACTGGCAGGTTAGGTTAGTTAGAAAGCAGTTACGTTTTATGTCTTAGATTATAGGAAATATGGTAACTTCGTTATAGATACAAGAACTCGTAGGTGTCATCCAAAAATGACACCGTTCGAGGCCGTGTCATCTAAGACTGAGTCTTCGTTAATTTCCATTTCCCCCACTCTATGCCAAAGTGAAAATCAACCCTAATTCGGGTGAAGGTGTTTCAAGGTAACCCGTTTTCCGCCGCCGCGGCTCCGCAAACGGAAATAATCGGCACAACAACGCGTTTTAGACCTCACTCTGTGGTCTTACTCTGTACAACGCCCGATTTTTGACTTTGGCAGTTCTTATCACTCATGGTACCACTATATAATAGTAACACCGAGACCTTTTATACACTATTATTTTTTGTGATACAGGCCCGATGCAGCAGCGATATAGAAGCCATGTGTGTGTAGCTGTAGGGGCACAGTCTCAATAAAACGAGACACAGCAGCAATTCAGAAATTCAGACGCGTATAAGAAACGATATATACGCAAATACTCCGAGCGTTTTGCGTCGTTATTGCCGTTAGTACCGACACTGTATTAAGTTTCCATCAACGCTGTATCGAGATTGAATCGATGCTTTATCGAGGTGAATTGATGCTGTCTCACAATCGATAGGATACTGTATCACTGGAGCTAGACGGCTAGCTACTGTATTGCTTCTGCATCGCGACTGTACTGCTACAAAAATGCAGTAAATAGAAGCTCTCAGTCAGTAATTGCTACTGTGTGGCCGGGCCGAAAGAACAGACGGAAAAAAGAAGACACGTTTCTTCTTTTTTTCGTGTCGACACTGGCGTAATATTTTTAAGGACCAATACTACACATACAATTTAGTAGCGTTATACAGGTCCTCACGTGTGCAGGTGTAGGGCATGACAGTCGGTGTGCCTTTGTCTGGGGAGAGACACCACACATACAATCGTTGTCCGCAGCGTAACCCCATAGGTGCATGTTCTCCATCGGACATCGGTGTTAAGAGTAAGACCTCAGTTTTGTTAATTCCCGACATCTCGCCGGTACGTTTTTACCCAGGATCGGTTAACTTCTATTTGCGTTGGGCTGTGGAGGGTTTGTATGGCACAAATGGAAATAACATTTTGAAATGAGATGGTTTGAATTTAGAATGTTTTATTTTTTTATCCCATTATTTTCACTGTTTTTGAAATCACAATTTTGAATACGGCCCGGATAAAATTTTGAACGTATTTTTTTTAATTAACATTTACATACATACATACCTACTTCATGTTGGTTTAGTTATTTATAAGACAAGCAAACAGAAAATAGTCTTCCATTTCGAAGTAATTAGAATGTTTTTCTTCTATTATGGCAAATAAGCGTTTACAAATTGATCTTATAAACGTTTTTCAGGGTTACGCCTAACAAAACAGAACTAAACTTACGTTAATGCAGTACACTCCCAGTTATATCATCATGCAAATTAGCATCCTCCCCACTCACCCAAGTATAAGACAGACCGTCTTCAACTCTGCTAATTAAACAAAGTACGTCTTTATGATTCGCCCGTTGCGTAGGGGCGGCGTATTTGAATAAGCACAAATTGTCAAAGAGATTTTATCTGGTTAAACAAAGATGTACCTTCTGTTGGCTTTTGCCCCCACCCGAGGGTGCCTATTTAATAGGATCGGCTAATACGCTTGATGACAACCCTGTATTAATAAACACAAAACGTTTCTATCTCGCTCGGATAGCGTTGTTTTTGTTGCGTGTGAGAAGGAGAGACGTTGCGATTATAGATGCGGTAGGATTATGTGGCAGATTATTTCTTTGAGGTTATTATTGCGATTTTCGTATTATTGCGTGTTGTTCTGCGCATTACAGATGTAAGATAAGGTATGAAAGGACCCTTGCTGACTTTTATCAAAGCATTAATCGGTGCTGACTATGCTTTGTTAATAGATTATTGCGCAATATGGAAAATACAAGGTGCATGACATGACTGTAATGAAATTAAGTTTAACCGCCGGTTGGTAATAATAATTTAATTGTTAAATATATAAGACGGTTGTTTTTTCACTCAAATTCAAATAATAAGCTAGAGCTTAATAGCTTAAAAGAAAATTACGTTTAAAAAAATATAGAATCACATAGTAGGCAACAACAAATCCTGTTTAGATACCTATTTGTAAAGATTGTCAATGACAAAAACGAGTCATCTCTTTGTCAAAAAAACTCATAACAAGAACTCCCTTCGTTATCATTCCGTAATTGGAACTTCCATTCGTATAACAAACACGAATCACTAAGTAATTAAACAGTGTTGCCGATCACCGTTTTTTTCGCCCAACAAAGCCGTCGCGATTGTGGCGCCCCTAAAGGCAAACTATCATCAATCCCAATTAAACGCGACCCTCGTGAGAAAAACCACACAAAACGATCAAACGGATACAAAAACCACTTTTGAACGGCCCCCCTACTTTTTAAATACGGAGATAGCGCCATTTTTGCGTCATTAGTGACGCGCTGCGTCATGGAGGCACGATTTGTCTATGGTTATCGCGTTTTTTTTTCAACGCGTCGTTAATCGCACACGCACAATATGGCGAATCCTGGCTAATGTGACGGAAGGAACTTGGTCCGATAAACGCTGAAAGCGAATGCTGCTTGGACACTTTTTTGTTTAAATTTTTTCGGGTGACAGTGATGTGTGACGTGGCAAACAGGACTTTAGTTGAGGATAGCATTTTAGTTTATTTTAAAAACGTTAATTTTTTATGGGAATTTATAATTATTAGTGGCGATCACTGACTGTAAACTCAGATATTAACTAATATAAATTAGTATTTGGTTTGAGTATAAGCTAAAGATTAGTTTTTTTTAATACGAATAAACTAAGAAGAAAGCTTTAATTGTAAAAAGCCCGTTAATTCTAAAATTACAGTTTCATACATACATCATTATGACATTTTGAATTTGGAAAATGAATATCGGAACAGAACAACCAACCAAAGAACGCGCTGTTAAATCTAACAAATAACTGGCAGCACATTATTACCCAGCTGGAAAATAGAGACGGCGCTAGCTCTGGCCGGCAAAAGAAAAACTTAATTGCGTAAATTACAATTTCAAAAATTTCGAATTTTGAAAAAAGAACGCCGCGTACAATCAGAAACAAAAGGCACGCGCTGTTGAGTCCCGTCGGCGAGGCAAAGGCGGTGCGCTGTCAGCCAGTCGGAAGCCGTTGAGCCCGCAGAGCTATTGCCGTTGTTCCGAAGAGCACTTGCACGCTAATTGTTTGCGGAAAGGGTTCCTCGAGTATTGTTTGGATGAGTTTTTTTACGGTGCGCAAAGAAATCATTTTATTTAATTGTAACTTAAATAATTTTTGTTTTACCACTCCTGGAAGGACTATGCTAGTATCTATTTCTCTATGTTTCTTGTGAATATCTACTGTATTTCGTGTGCATTTAATGAGTATCTTATCTATTTCTGAAATATAAAACACATAAGTACCTACTAATGTTGATTATTTCCAAATTTGGTGAAACAGGCCCACTACTACCTTGGTAGGTAGTATCTTGACGACACCACATATATTGACTCTAAATACGTAAATAGTTAAAATATGACAAAATAATACATAAACTTAACGATTGCTGGCTAATGGATTTTGCATAGTGCTAAGTTTAATAACATGGAAACCTGTAAACTCCTGGATCTTTTCAACAATAATGTACTATCTGGTCTGCCGGCAACTGTAACATTTACAGAGGCCTTTTTTGCAGACCCTCCCCACCCGCTCTTGCGCATTTCACAGCGGCAATTTTTCTCTAATTAAAATTATTCCGATTGTCGTGCACGTTTGCTGCGGCGACGCGTGCCACTTAGCCTATGCTACGAGCCCAGCCTCCTCTCATGCAGTTTTGGACCCGTGTTTTTATTTGAGAGGTAGTTCAGTGCGTATTTCGCTTTTGTTTTATTCTCTTTACGAATTTCCATCGGTGATTTTGGGCTAGTTAATAGTTAGCGCTGTGTGGTCTGATAGGGCTGTGAGATGAGTGGCTTACCTGACTCCTCCCTTATATTTGTGTTTTTTTACCAAACTACTTGTTAATTGTCCAATAATTTAACCTTATTTGAAATAAATTGATGCAATAGCCATGATGTAAACAATTTGTAGCATAAGGACATCTAAGTTTATTTTCAAGGCCTTTCAATGAAACACGAAATATCTAAGCCATAATGTCCCTACTTCATTTCCTTTAAATAACCAAACTCCTCGGTTGGAGTTATAAAAAGGCCGTATCAAATAACCCGTCTCATTATTTAAATAACAAAACGCAGATATAAAAGCCCTAAGAATTCCAAAATGTAATAACAGAACGCGTTTGTGGCAGTGAGAACGAAACGCATGGCTAATTAACAATTTGGGAGTAAAAAAAAACAATTTTTGTCTCTTCTCACCTTGTAGTAACTCGATTCCGGGAATTATTATCTCACTAATGCCCTCTTGAGTACTAGCTCGTAATTTGTAAGAGATATGAGAGCCGGGAATAACCGGTACCAATCCAAAACCACAGTATTAAGTGAACCAAACGGACAGTTCGGACAAGACATTGTTCTATATAAAAGCCGCCATTTTGTATTTGAAGAATGCGTTATCGTCGTCCCATCTCTGCTACTAATTACCACTCCTCTATCCACTTTGGTACACGAAACTTGATCATGTTCATAATTAACGATATTTTTTCTGTACTATGACAAATGGGAGAGAAAAGAATTCTCTTTGGAATGTTAACAGCCGACAGTTATCAAGATAAATATTTTAATGCCTATGATTATTATCTGAAATATGAAAAAATAGTTCTGTAATTATTTCATGCAAGGCGCTGACGCCAGGATCGTTCAGCACATTCTAATTATTGAACGAAAGTAACCTGCCTGTATGATAAATGAAGTAAAGACAACTCTACATTGTTCGGCTATGAAAGACCTTTTGTTTATGGTCGAAGACAAAACCCAAGCTCGTTGTCTATTCCCCGCTCGGCTTTTTCTTTTGTCGACCGTCGAAGTGTATTGTGGTCCCTGGAATCATTAAAAGTGCGTTTAAACAAAAAAAAAAACGCTTGCAAATATTCGCGAAATTCTCACGGCTTAAAAAGGTTGCATAATTTAAATTCTTTCACCGCCTTCGCTAATGCAAATCGTTTATATTAAATGTTTATATTTGTGAGATAAAACGGACAAAATATATTACGGTTATAACTTTATACGTGTTTTAAAAATCTAGTGAGGCAATAAAAATGGTAAAGCAATTTTATTGCGCGATTTAGATTGAGAGGTACCAGTTTTAATAAATAATTTTTCAGGTCGCATCTAATGTAACGGTCACGGAATGGATGAGAATATTTTACTTGTAATTAATAAATCTTGTATTGGCTAATTAATTTGAGAATGGATGTGTCTTAACACGATATTTTGGTGGAAACCGGTTATTTCAATCATGGGAAAAGTGCTAAGCGCCATTTGCCGATGTGTAATATGTATAAACATGTGGTAGGCTGTCGGGAAATTAAATTTATCGACGTTTAACAAAATGCACCTAGTCTCTAATATTCTATACGACCATTTATTATAGAGCTATGTCGAAATGTAAATGCGGTAGGGAACATAACTTATGCAATAACCCATGCATAGATTTTTTTAAAGTATCTCAAGGAAAACACTATGGAAAATATTATGATAGTAATGAATTTTTACAACAACAAATTTATGTTATATTATCAGTCAAATTATTCATCAGAATGATGACGTAAGAAGAAAAAAAAAATTTTATGCTAAGACTTCTTTGTTCTATCCAAAAACATATTTGAATTAAAATTATATATCAAGATAGATTAGAACATAATTAACCTCGTTTATCAATTTGGCCCCGTGTAATTTGCAACTTTGCCTCTGAATGGGAGTTCGAGTCGAAATAATAAAACAATATGCACGCGTAAGCATATCCTTACAAGAATAACATCATCGATGTATCAAAATCGACAAAGATATAAGCACATCTCTACTGGGCCGGAGATGAGACGCACGCGCATCACAAAGCCTCATTGTGCGCCCATAAGGGAAAATCGCCTGTTTTGTCGCCCCCATTGTTCGTGACGGACAGACGGACAACTGAAAAGACTTTGAATGCTTATGCAAGCAGGAAGGCCTGAATGCGGTTTATGCTAAGCGCTTAAACCAGACATTTGTTTCAATGCAACGAGATATTTGTTAGACTTTGTTTCTATCGATGCTACACTGTTGATGTTTTGTTTTGTTAAGGCTTTAGACACGATTTGTTTTGTGGGAATGTTAGAATACATTATTTGTAATGAAAATATGAGGCGTTCACTTTTCATAGTACACACACGCACTTTACAAATAAATAAGTGTAGGAATTATTCTCTTAAGTTTATTTCTTGTACATTAGGCTACTAAATAGTAACTAGGGGAAAGTATTGTGTTGAAATATTAAGAATAAGTAACGTTAACTTTCTCCTTATGAGATAAAGCATAGGTGTTATTAAGCTTTTATGGCCCATCATGACCTATGTATTAAAAAAAAAACTATCGTTTGTGGTTGAAACGTAAACTGATGCAACTTTTGCAATGTTATTATGAGTAGGTACATAAAACAATGCATAAATAAAGCTAATATCGTTATTACAAATCTTTAAATTATGATGGCGCCAAAATACTAGTTTCATACAGAAATATGTCTTTTTTTGTGCGATTGCAATCCAGTTTCTGTCATACCGCCATTTTGTACAAACGTAATAATTAAATTCGGTTTAATGGGTTTAAACCGATATTTAAGATAAAATATTACTTGCATTAGAGGCTTTAATGTGACTGACACATTTTGAACATCACCAAATCGATAAAAAAATGTGTTGTCAATTGTTGTTAATTGTCTGGTTTATTTTGGTATCCATTTATGTAATTTTAAACTTGTTTACCAACTTACCAAATACGCATTTTGTCTAGATAAATAACTAATTTCCACCTACTGAAAGCTTATATACTGACATATTTATTTACCAATAAAGACCTATTGCTAGTCGATATCATTGGTCGTAAAACCATAGAGCCGTGGAATTTTAAACCTAATTACAGAAGCGTAGAAATCAAAAGTTTGTTAATATATTCTAATAGGCAAAGTTAATAAAAATAAATAACGACCATAGATAGTTCACGCCGAGGCAATGTCCAGTCCCACGCTTGGATATGTGACAACCACTGTTCACAGACCACTTCAAACTTTATAGGTAGGTCAACCACGGTTTTGGGAAAAGATGTCATCGTGACAAAATCATAAAACTCAATTTACTCATTAATTATGTCGATTTTTTCTTTTTATCATGTAGAGCAGGTTAACCAACCCTGTCTTAACTAGTTGTAGAAAACAATGGGACTTTTGAAAATATGCAGGATTTACCCAAAAAACGCGAGAAAAAAGATACTTGTTTTATATTTCCATATCTACATAATCGATCACGAATCTGTACTAAAATGTAATGTAACTTACATCTTGGCTGTCTCTACTAAGAAAAACACAACATCATTTATGAGAGCCTTATATTATGTCCATCAATCAGAAACAGAACACAACTTAGTCTCTATCAGTGTATCAAATGTGTTTATAAATTATTACAATATAAATGTTAATCACCTATGTCCGCTATTCCCACCATTATAGAAATATATGGAGGTCCTACATAATCGAGCCTAAATACCAATTAATAACGTCGTTTGGATATGAAAAATCTTGTCAGGAAAAAATATATATTTATTATGATTTATTAACTATTCCGTGTGTATAAACGATCGCTAACGTGTTATAAGAAAACTGATTTTATCAACAGTAGTTGTTTGAAACACATCTAAATCATCGGAATGTTTAGCATCTAGTTAAGTCGCCTAATCAATGATTTATTAATTGGAAATGCTTTTGGAAATGGAGAAGATAGTGGCAAGATCGGTTGATTAGGTGAAATTCTCGAGTCTTTTAGTTGCTTTATTAGAGTTTTTTTTGTTTTATACACAGACGGAGGTATTTTAAAAATGCAACAGAATGCAACCCAACAAGATTATGGTGGTGTTCTGATGTAATGAGTTAATCTAGAGAGTCGGTACATACTTGGAATTTTCGTTGATCTTGTATCGCTAAAATCAGAATTTCGAGATTTACTTTGGGTTTAATATGGCACACAATGAATATAATGTATCTTCTAACTTCAAGTCAAAACAGTCTTCTTAATATTATCAATACATCACTTTGTATAAACAATTAGTAAATAAATCTCCGATTACAAACTTTGTGATGTCCACAAAATCCACACACATTTAGAACTTTGAACCTTTGTCATAAAGTTTAAAATGTTTCAAAAGTTTTATCTGTTACTCCTTTAATGGACTGACTTTAGTAATGCAATTAAGGGAACGATTAAAAGTAACTGGTTACTGTGGGAAGACTGCTTTAATTACTTTTTAGGGTCCCGCACTCGAAAACTGACCAACAAAACCCTATTACTAAGCTTCCGATGTTTGTATGTTTATCAGTGTATGTATGTATCTTAATATTATGAACGTTAGCTGGAGAACTGATTTTTAGCAGATTGGCGCTATAGCAATAACATCCACACTAATATTTAAAATTTGAAATTGTCTGGGTCTATCTATTACCTCTTCACATTAGAACTGCTGAACCGATTTAGATTAAATTAATTAGTAGTGAATTAGTTTCAGTTCTGAAATAAGACATATAGGACATTTTTATCATTTAAGAGAGTGAAAAGCAAGATAGAAGTTTAAATAGGAAATAGGACATTTGCGAAGTCGCGAGAAATCGCTAGATAAAACTAAAAAAATGTAAAGAGTGACTATCTAATAAAAAATATGGTACGGAACCCGTCAGATGAAATCGGTCTCGCGCTTGTCCGGTTTTAGGACTGCTCAGCGATGGTCAAGTGTCCTGTCCTGATTTATATCGTGATAGCGTGGTCACTGCCTGTTGACTGTTGAGTAATGCCACAGATTAAACAATAGTTAGTGCGGTCGTTTGGGAATGAGTTTTTTTTTTAATTTTAAGTTGAAAAAGGTTATATCTAAATAACGAAAGGTATTCTTACCAGATTGTAGCAACGATCGTTGCTGTGAGTTTGTGTTCTTACCTGAAAAGATAAAACATTATTATTTAAGGAAGTACTTTATTTTTACAATTTAAACACGACTAGATCCTTAGATTAAACATTTTCAAACATCACTGTCAAGACAAAAGTTGGTAAACGAGTGTAATAACTATGTCTAGTGTTCATCTAATAGTAATACTTATATTATAAGTAGAAATGGTTTGTATTTTGTGTGTTTGTAACGAATAAATTCTACTGGACCAGACATAAACTCTTTCACTTAATTTATTTTTTAAATCCGGGGCCAGTCACTAGTTTTAAATAAGCGGAGATTATAAGACTAATATATTATAATATATTTTTAAAACTTTGATTTTTAGGCTCTATTAAAGTCCTAACCATGACCAGGGCCCAATCATACTTAACCTACTCCAAACACTATATTTGAATAAGCGATAATAATAGCAACACAACAAAATTTTCGTGTTTTCTCATAAAAGTGCCTCAGACTGAAAACTGGACCTATAATAAAAGTCCTCATGTCCGTATGTTAAATAAACGCCACTAATGAGCAATATTCATAATATTGTGCAGCTCAAAAGAGACTTGTTAAGCCCACATACAGGGTGTCGCTTAAGGACCGACTCTATTAAATTCTAACGCCATGGTCTAGGCGACGAGCGGAGTGACGGACAAGTATTGTCTTATGGAAAATAAGTTATAATTATTTATAATTAATAGAATCAGGCGTTACTTTGCGGAAATCCATTAAGGTGATTATTTGATAATTGTATTTTATTTTTCCCAGATGGGAAAAATAAAACACAATTATTGTGCTTTAAATTTCCGCTAAGACAAGCAAGCGCAGGCACCACACCAAGTTGGTGTGGTTTTGGTGCCTGCGCTAGCGTCTCTTAGCGGAACATCTTACAATTAACATCTTATAATTATAAAAAAAAACATTTATTTTCTGAAATAAATATCTCTCACAAATTTCATCAACCGTCTTCCGATGGGAATTGAACCCATGACTATTCGCTATTCGAGCGATTGATTACTGGCAATTCAGGCGATATCTCTTCCAACTGATTAATAAATTTTCTGGCTTTTTATTTAAGTCAATTCGGGTAAAAGTGATTTTTCTATCATACGTAGGACTTGTGAGGGTTGAAATATAAACTAATCATAACATAATACATGATATTTTAATATGCTATAAGGTTTTTGATTTTGTTTTTAAACCGCATATTTTATAAGTTATTTAATGTTAGTAAGTGTGTGATAATAGAATGCTATTATCACACACTTACTAACATTAAATAACTTATAAAATATGCAATGCTACATATTATATTGTACAGCTTTGCTTCAAAATGTTGAAGCAAAGCTGTACAATATAATATGTAGCATTGTTAACTGGCTAGAAACGGATACAGAGTAAAAATAATCACCTTTCCCGAGTGGCTAATAATAAGTTTGACCACCGAAATATTTTCCCACAACGCTCGTGACTTGCACCGGGTCGAGGCATAACGGTGTTCGCACATTACTCGCAAAGCCTTCACATGTTGCCCTCTGAATGCACAAAGACGCATAATAATCATAAGGCGGTTTGCAATTAAAAATTTGAGGCACTTTGTAGACCTGCCCTTTGCCAAGAAGTTTCATTTGGACGCGTACTTTCAAAAGCTGGTTAGTTCTCTTTTAAAATTTTCATTTTTAATTCCAAACTCTTTGTCAGGACTCAATGTAATAGTTAACCATTGCGGGTATATAAAAACGTATTAAAATAGTTTTTGCTACTACCGCCACCCAGTCGCTAAATATATGTAATATAATGGTTTAACTCGAACCATGCTTTCGTCTACATACAGTGGCATACTTAGCAGGTTTCTGCCTTGTTGTTGGTTTAAAATCATAATAATACGAAATGATTTTATTATAGACCGTTAAGTGACTGTCATTTTGTATTTTGGTCAAATAGCTACAAGTTAGGTATGTTATTACTCTTTCAATAAGTACTTATGAGTTTTTATTGCTTAAAGAAAGTAACTACTTGTAACATATACCTAATATTTTAAGACTTTTAACTTTCAGTATGTCCAATAGCGTTACTTACATAATTCATGGCTTAGTATTAACATGGACGAATATTCGTCGATGGTATTATTAATTGTTTGTGCATTTAAATATTAAAAAAATATACCGTTCTTGGTTTGCTTTCAATAAATGTTTAACTTCACAGGCACTGTTGATTGTATTCGTATCATGCCATCCTGTGCTTACATGGTGTATCTTTCTAACTGAAAACGCCAAAAGCAGATTGTTTAGAATCGAGAGTTACCTACACAATCCACTAAAGTATTTTTGGCACATTGAGGTTTTTTAAACATTTTGATTTTTACTTGTTCAAATCTAAATCTTGCTAAGGCATGTGGTGATTAGAAGTTTGACACTATGTACTTTGCAAGTCAGTTTTTTACGCACCATGTAACCAGTTGTCAAACTTATTTCAAGTCATTATGTACTTTTCAAATTTATTTAGAATAAGAAAAGCAAATATTTCAGTAAAAATAAAATACAATATTTTTACTGCTCAATCTTTCATTAAAACGGAAACAAACTTATCAAACTGCACGCTTCTTCAACAGTTAATTTTCAATGTTGACGTTCTTATAACTTTATTGAGTTTTCTCAAAAATAGATTTTAGAGTTCCTTCAGGTTAAAAAGCTTGTTGTATCCCAACCTACCAAAACGATGCATCATAGCGTTAACTCGATAAAAGCAAGAACTTTCTTAAAATAATGTAGAGCTCACTTCAAAATTTAATTTGTGTATTTAATACTTCGCTTCGCACTGTCTTCGCTATGTGTATTTAACGTTGGAAACTGATTTGGCTAATGTATTAAAAACATTTGTTTAGTATACTTTTACTTAAGTATATTTACTTTTACTTATACATATATATTAGTGCTGTTTGTTTTGCTAATTAAATAATAAAACTCAAAAAGGTGGAATAGAATAAAAATTCAGCACATTATATTTCTACTTCTTGTACGGAACCTAAATAAATTTTAATACTTCTCTTATTATAATACCACAGGTGATTTAGCGATGTGACTCACCTACGCCCTGCCGTCCACCGCCCTCTGTCGTCGGATATACGTCAACACGCAAAATGGCGACGACACGGCATAACGACGCACCCTGTAGATAGATTTGTGCGCACGCCTATTCGGGTGACATGGAAATCTGTGTTTCTGTAGTAAAATTTTATTGCTTATTTTTGGGATGTCGTATTTTTTTATGTGGGCGGACGACGGCTTCCAATGTTAAATGTTAAGTACCTGTGTAAATTTGGCGCGAACTTGTTGATGTGCGGACATTACGTACTAAGTAAATGATGCTAGATTTTCTGGTTGTTACTCACGGTCATAAACTGTGCCACTTACTCGTGAAAACCGCCTCAAAATTATGTTTATTAATGCTCACTCAGCTATGGTACTTTTGTCTAAGTCCCTCGATGATTGATTAAGTATTATTTTTATTGTTCTTTATTTATTGTTAGTAGAAAACTAGTTACTATAACAATGTTCCAGTCATTTTTTGCGCAGCTTTGATGGCTATATATTGATCATGTACATTAGGAAAACTTTTAATTCGCATAATAACTTCGAAAGTTACAAAATCAGTTAGCCCACTTTGAACCGTATAAAAATTATAACATAATCACGCCACTCACAATTCTTAAAAAACAAAACTTCAAAATTCGAACCTCACTTTCCCGCGCGAGCTAGTTCAAACAGACACAGATTAACAAACATCAGAAGTGTCAGTTCGCGGAATCATCACGGAATAAAGCGATCGGTTTCGCAACGGATAGGGATACCGGGAAACGTGTTACGATCTGGATCAGTGGTGCTCAAACCTTTTTTTAGTTTTTTTTTTTCAATATAAGAAGAAGGTTGCCAAAGCGTATGTCAGAAGGTTAAGCGTGTCTATGAATAATTTGCAGAAAGACATGTGTAACACATGATAATCCCAACTAGAGTGAGATAATAGGCTTGACAATTTCTGTCTGTCATTAAACTTCTCATTTTAGTCACTTGCTCAGAAAGGCCTCTTCAAATCCGCACTTAGCCGCGTGGTGGAGTATGGCTTGTCACACCACCTCATAAAGGTGATGGCGAGGCCTGTGCCCAGGAGCGAGAATAAATATACTATACTTACAGATTCGTTCCTATATTTTATTTTGATACCAAGGGTTGGGAACCACTGGTCAAGACGGATGCTCACCCAGCTCTTTATTATTCCAATAACAATCCTTAATGAGTGCTCTGGTCAAACGTAAATAGCGACTTCATACATTTGAATGATGCGAATGTAAACTCTGCTCTATGAGCTACGAACTCTGTAGAGAAGGGTTGCCATCTAAAGACGTTTCTAGAAAAATAAAACTGCTAAAATGTAGTATAAATTAGTAACGAATAAGCTTTAGTTTAGTAGATACTAAGTTTATGAATTAGGCGATAAATTCAGTATGTCCAAGCTTTATGGACAAGTAATAATTTATGAAACACCGACACCTTGACTATACAAATTTTTGTGAATATAATTTTCGTGAAATAAAGCTGTCCAGTCCATAAATCTGCACGATCTCCATATGGCAATCATTAAAATGTTACCATTGTAATAATTTATTAAGCAACACAAAATTTTCAGCGACTATGACTCGGTAAAAGTCTGTTTTTGTTTCTACATGATTTTAAAAGCTATTCTATTTAGTGAGTACATTTTTAAGGATGATTCTTATTTTTGCAATATCTTTTTGACTCAATTTCAAAATGACGCTCTAGAGTAACAGAAAGAAGAACTCATCCTAATTTACTGCATAATTTCACGTCATATTTTGCACATGCTAAGTTTTTTTATTTTATAACGCAAATTGATTTTTATACGATACATTTGCAGATTTTGTGTATTTCCACTACGGGGGCAATTGTCATTTTATATACGATATAACATTTGCAGATTTTTTGTTTTATTTCAACTTCAGAGGCAACCCTACGTCCACAGCGGGCGAGATCAAAGTATTACCTCGCGTACATTGTATACGTTTACGACACACGGCCGGACGTCTATTGTCTCTGGCTCCGAGCAGATGGTCTCATGGAGCTGATAGGTTTATACATCCTAGTCTATTAGGAATTAGGAAGGTTAGATTAAGAGGGATTTATAGTCCAGGAAGAATGGCACGATTAGATGTCAGTTTCATACAACAAGTTACAGCATTTAAGCAGAAGATCAATTTCTTTTTTCTGTAAGCTGTTGTTGTCCCTTTACAAACAAATAAATAAACAATGTCAAGTTATGGAAGTCGCAGAACCGACGGGCGTTGGAGTGGGAAGGTTCTCGAATGGAGACCACGTCACGGGAAACGTAGTGGACGCCCCCCTGCTAGGTACCTGAGAAAGGTGGCCTGTGGTGGCTGAATGCGAGAAGCGGAGGACCGTGAAAGTTGGCGCCGTCTTGGAGAGGCCTATGTCCAGCAGTGGACTGCAATAGGCTGATATGATGATGAAGTTATGGAATTCCAAAAGGAATATTATGTTGTATAAAATACATCTTCTAAATATGAAAATGAAAAGTAACTCAATGACTGACTGACATATCATCGCACAGAACAAACTAAGGATAAGAATAAACTTTAAATTTTGCACCATCTTTTATGGTGTAGGTAAGAGAGGATACATATACGTAACTAAGAGAGGATTATTTGGAAATTTACCACTTAAGGAGGTCAAAAAGACGGGATAGGTTTGTATGAAACACAGCACAGCTTTGAAGCTAAATCTAAAAAAATAATCGTATTTAGCTATTTGGTTAAAAATTGCTGTGTTCCGTCGGTGAGTGGGAGTACCAGAACCTTCTGGGTGAGCTCGCTCCACTTTCGTCTGTGTCTACCCCATGTCTGGCTTAGTCTCGAGTAAAGAGCAAGCCTATTTCAAATAATTAAAAAAAAGATGACGTATTTCAGTATTTTCGGATTTTAACGTCGAAAAAGAGAAGTTTGTATGGAAAAATTAACATATTTTGTCCAGTCGAAGTCGCGGGCATCGGCTAGTTTTAAATACAATCGTATTGCATCATAATATCAGTGAATTAAGGAAAACTATTAAAAGAAACTAATCACGCCGTCTTAGATTACTGTTGTTTTACTGTAAAAATCCATTAAACTTGTAAAAACAAATTGAGATTAGATTTCTTAAGAAAACCTTTTTATTCAAACGAGTCTCCATTTTGATTACAAAGTGATTGAAATTCTTAAATAACAAGTCGTATTTACTTTCAACCTAAGTTCTTTGATATCAAATTCGAATTAACGATTGGGTATTTTTGTTTATTTTTAGCAAAAAAAACAATTAATAATCTAAAATGCCGACCGTCTCGGTGTAGTGGTTCGTGTACTACAAAACCAGTGGTTGCGGGTACAAATCCCGCAAGGGGCAAAAGTTTGTGTAATGAGCACGAGCATTTTTACATAGGTCATAGATGTTTATAAAAGTATATCTGAAGGTACCTATGTATGTCTGTTATTTTAATCGCCCTAGCACAAGCTCACGCTTAGTTTATGGCTAGGTTAGGTTAGGTATAACAAATTAATTCAAGGTCATTGGGTACAGTAATAATTTAATTTATTCAGGACTTTTTCTCTTGCTGTTGAGGATCTCTCTTGATTACTTAACATTGTTTGATATATTTTGTTACCAAAAATATGCCAATTTACCTTTTAATCAGAAACTTTCACCAATAAATTAGGTACATGCAGCTGTTATGCAATGATAGTTCAACACCCCAAATCGAAAAGTTATTGTAATCATTTATAGCATTTTTTAAAGAAAATAAGGACAAATGCTCAGACGAAGATATTTTCTTCTTACATAAAAAGAACAACCCAAAAATACATGACATTAGTGACCCTTTCTTTGGCATCAGCCGTAAATAACGGACACGAAACAATAATGTCTAATGTAATAGAAATTCATATGTCTCCCTGTCTAGCCAGATTTCTGTGGCTTCTTAATAAGGGTTGTCAATTATCAATTTCTATTAAATTAGGTTAAAATATATAAATATTTTTAAGCTATATTTCACCACTAGATATAGTTCTAAATGTGGACATAACGTCTAAAGTATTTTCTACCAATCTTATATGAATAAGGTTATGCATATATGAAATACACGCATGTTATCTTTCTTCTGTTATCGAAAGAAATCACTTTTTTAACTAAAAGAAAAAAAACCTTTAACATATAGTTTTTTAAAAAAAAAACAACTATAACTCTCGATCGTAATATTTTTACAAGTAATTATAAATTCGTATTCACCAAACAAATTAACTTCCTATTAGTTTTTAAATAAAGGTACATATTTGTAACCATAACTGGCAGCCCTATGCGCAAACGCATATTTCACTCAACCGGGTGTTGGATGAACTTCCGAAAATCAGAAATAGGTGGCAATAACGCACAAAAACAAATGAGAACTGCGATCTAATAAAATGCTTGGTCACAATAGCACAAGGTAGTGATGTAATTTTTAGACAAACGAGTACTCATAGAAAGGTTTTTTAGATAAAAGCGTGTAGATACTACAGTTTTAAACCGTATGTAAAGAAAAAACTTTGACCTTTCCATTATTTTTTGTAAATTAATATGTAAGTTATTATTAATTTAGTGTTACATCTTAAGCTATCTAAGAGCGTCGTTGGCGCAGTGGCTAGCGGGAGGTGCCGGTTCGATCCCACGTGCCGCCATGTACCAATGACTTTTTCTAAGTTATGTACATTAGTTGTTTCACTAACCAATGCTCTTAAGGTGAGAGAAAACATCGTGGGGAAACGTGCACATTCAGGCGACTGGATGTGTAACCATGATCCAAACTGGTCAGGTTCCCCTGGTAAGAGGGTCACGGAGGTCAGATGGCAGTCGCTCCACTGTAATTACCTGATCTGCCACAACCTGGATCATGGTCAGCGGACCCTGGGCCCTCGCGTGCGAAAGCACAACCGGGAAAACGCTAGGTGGATGATGATCTAAAGCCATCTACGAAACTAATAAATTCAGAACTTATGACATTTGTTTCATAAAGTAAGGGGAATATTATGTGGTGTGGTGTAGGTACATAATAGTTCTGTTATTTACATTTATCTCTCTCAAAATTGTAAGTTTTAACAACTTACCTTACGCCTTACTTTATTATTTTTGAAACCTATCACCTATAACCTGTTACTCATGTTATCCTTGTAAGACCCAAGTTCGCAAATTTTGAAACAGCTGGTAAACCCCGATTGACGGTTATTTTGTCAGAATTTCCATACAAAATATGTCAAATAATTCTAAACCGCCTGTTTGTTTTTTACATGTGTTGGTGAACTCCAGGCTAAGTTTACAAATTATTACAAATACTTTACAATTAAAATTACTCGAGTATGCAAATCTGCTAGACATCACTATGGGTCGATATAATAAATCTCCTTGGTGACGGAATTAAAAGCCGAATTTGAGCCGACTGTAATAAAGCAAGTGACGAGGGATATACGTCGCGTTGCCCAAGGCGTACGGACGGACGGCCGTCTACTGGGAATAGTGAAACTAAAAGATAATGGGGATTATGGGGAAGTGGTCGAAAACACGAAAACACTTTCCGTAAATGCGCAGATAGGTACCGACTGCCACATACATAAGTACGAATACGTCGGTGAACTGTTTGTCATACTTAGCCTGGAGTTTACCAACACATGTTTAATTTTTAACCAGCCGTTTTAGCAATATTGGACATAAATTATGTCTGTATCTGAATTTTGTCAAATTAACAGTCAAGTGAGGTTTATCGGCTGTGTAATAATTAGTAAACTCGGGTCCTAATTGCTTTTACGAAATAAACGCTCACAAAAATTAACCAACCGTCTTCTGGTTTGATAGCTTCATAAGGGCGTTTTAAAAGTTGTGGAGATGCAAAAACGGGTCAGAAAATGTGTTATTATCCATACATATCTTGAATTTTACGCAGAAATAATTATTGTTATCTGTTGAGAAGGGACCGCTGGAAAAAGTGTATCCAGGTTGCACAAGACCGCGGCGAATGGCGTCGATTGAAGGAGGCCTGACTCCGGAGGGTTAAGACAGGCTGAAGAGACAGAGAGAGAGATCTGTTGGGAACTTGAGATTAGATGCCGTGGCCGAAAATTCGGTACGACAATGTTATGTTTAAAAAACAGAACATTTTCTGCTGCAGGAAAAAGTCGTGTTTTTCTTTTAATTGAAACTTAAACCTTCTTAATGGCATAATTTAACATCAAAAAAAACCTTGACCGATGTCATAAACAAGAATACTGTCAAAATGAAACCAGTGTAGCTGCATACAAATTCACGAGCAAAAAAAAGAAAATGGACGGTTAGTAATTGCCACCCCTGACGCCTATTACATAAATCGACGTGATCGCGGTGAAAATGTTGATCACCCCTGCCGACGGATCTATGACGCGCCAAATCGCTTCAGAGGCCTTACTCTGGTTCAAGTTGCTGTTTTTTTTAATGTGGCCGTCCCTTTCACTCACGACAGAATGACAACGCGAACGAGCGTGATGGCAAGACTCAAAAATACGGACATCGTCAACAGGAGTAGGGCCCCAGCTGTGCAAACATTAGGAGATTGCGTTTTTTTTTGTTTCAGGGTGGTCAATATTTAAAAGTAATTGACGTTAACAACAATGTCTCCTATAGTGTTGACTGCTATTACAATAAATCGGTGTGATCGGGCGAAAATGATGATCACATCTGACGATGGATGTATGGGGAACGAAGTAACGTAAATGCTAAGAAAAAATCAACTTTGAATTTAGAGTTACATATTGTTTCCACCGTACGCAGAATAATAATAAAATATGCTGTCTATTATTCAGAAACATTTTGACTTAACTATGTATTTAAATTGTAAATTTTCTTCTGTGACAAGTTTATACATCCGGTTTTCAGAACAATTGATCGACTTATATATTTCTGCTCCATAGAATTATATTGTAATGGTGGTTATTTTTGTATTATTTCTATGAATCTTGTTGTTTTTAGCTCGTAAAATAACAATTTAAAGAAATGTCTTACAATTCAGATAGACTCAGTAAGGTACAAGTAATAATGTGTCATAATCATCAGTTAATTTGAAAAAAACATAATAGTTATTATTTATTTTAGACTTAAACTATGAAATTTTGACAGTAACAATAAAATGAACATTAATATAGGTTAGTTCTTAAACTTAGGGTGTTGCTCTATTGAGAAAGGGATTTTTGGGTCCTTTGGGCATGCTGGTGAAACTAGTGCCACAGAATAAGTACTAGTACTTCGTACAGAAGTATGACTTAGCAATTGTATTCAAAGAAATGTCTACTCAATGTCGTCAAGAATATGCCGTAATTTAGTTCGCCTCAGAGTCAAGCACATTTTCGTGTAGACACCTACAAAAATCCATTGCAAGATAATTTCATACTTATTGCTCTGGAATATGATTCATAATACACTAAACCTATTCAGTAACGTAATATCACGCGACGCGATAGGGTTGACTGCTACGAGAAGCTTCTAACGCCATCTAGCGCCTCTTTCTAGTACTTTATTCATTCTCTATATATATCGTTCATTCATCTCTATCATCTCGCGATTAAAACGCGCGAGCGTGTCGCTGGCCGGTAGCGACACGCAGCTTGTTTTAGCCCCTAAGTAAGGGTCGCCGCGCGTAGGTACGGTTTTGCTACCTACGCGGAGAGATACACAGGCCTGCTAGTGCTTAAATATGGGACATGAGGGCTTATCTTTGATTGCCATCAGGACACTGTTGACGCTCTGCTAGACTCTGTCAAGTATTGAAGCAATGCGCTTGTTGATCGCAGTAAATGTAGTCTTCAGAGCAATACGGCGTGCGTCATGTAGCATGCGGCTCTGGTGGCCGCAAGGCTATCACAGAACTATAGAATTGTTAGAATGGCCGCATGCGGTCATAGCACATCGCTCGGAAAGGGTTTCATACAGACCCATAGTTCCATGATAGTCGCACGGCTCCGAGGGGCCGCATGCGGTGAGACTCAGCCGCAAGCCGCATTGCTTGGAAATCTACCTTAAGAGTTATCAATACGCGCTTGCGCTAACATTGTTGATGTGCTGAACAATTAAAAGTGGGTGAATTAATGCATATTTTTATTGAAGCCGGGGCTGGTTCGCTAGTTCTCTAAAGGTTTGCAAAAAGATTAAGTGTCTTCTTCAGGGAACCCGGAGTAAAGTTTTAATTGAAAAAAGGACTTTGTCAAAAATAAATTATGTTGAAGCACTAATCGACTTTAAAACTAAAACTACCGTCACTGTTTGTGCTATAATCTCGACTTCCTCCACGTTATATTGTCTCATTTCTGATATGATTTACATTTCCGTCCTGAAGCCGGATAAATGTTGTCGCCTGAAGAAAATGTGCCACAATATATTTAATTTTAAACGCATAATATGCTTTGTTTGACAAATACAAATAAATTGATGAGCTTCTGAATTTCGCCAGTATGGAGACCTGGAAGTTAAGTTTTGTTTTCTCACCTAGATACTTATTGTGAAAACTTTTAAGTATGTTTTAAATAGCTTTAACAAAATATATCAAATGTGCTTACAATAATATATTTTATAATTTGACACACACCTTTTTTAAAGTAACAAAGTAATTTCAGTATTCATTGCGTAAACGATATCTAATAAAATTTATAATGACCTATGACTTTTCGTGTATCACACTAAACGACAGAAATTATCGCTTCACATTATTTGTCGCGTAACGTGGTACCGGTATCGGCAATCTCAAGAGCATTTTCGATTGCGCGCACGCATCACCTGACGGACACCGTATCTTGACCTTTACAACAAAAACGCCGCGAAATGTTCATGCCGTCTTTTGCTTTCTCCGACTTGGAGGTTGTCTGTCCATTGGGGCAGTTATCGCTTGTAAAAGCTTTATAAGTATAAAAATATTTACCAAAATACATTGTCTTATTATTATTATATTGATCTGGTACTTAGTCGCTCACTAATCTGCTTGTTGTTTAAATACTTGTTAAAAATTCATTTCTTTGATTTATCGAATTATTATTTTCTTTTGCACCATAATCACACGAAGTTTTGAGTCGAAACTGTCATTAATACTGATTTTAAATAAAACAAAAAGTTCATTTGGCTCAAAGTGCTATCGACACTATCTAACTTCGCATCCAAAGCAAGTTTTATCAGAACCGCGACTTAAAAATATCTTAATTCAAATGAAAACGTTTCAAACAAGCCAATAAAATGTTAATGACATGCAAATACGTTTGGTTTCTCAATTCAGTCATTACACAAGTGCGATAAGTGTTCAGTTGACTAAGTTAAATGAAGCTTAGAAGGAATTGCATAAATATTAAACATTTTAGAATACATAGAAAACGTGTCAGCTACTACTTTAAGGAAACAATAAAATTTATTTATTTAAACTTTATTGCACCAAAAAAAAGTACAATTGGCCATTCTCTACCAGTCAACCGCTTGGGAATGCAGAAAGATAATCAGTAGCAGGACATTCAGTAATGTCATCAGACTCAAATCTTTTCACAAAAACGTACTGCAACCTTTTTGTGAATCCAAATATTTCACGCTTTAAAAATATCCAAAGAAAGTTTCCCATCCAGATGAAATATATTTTACAGATTACCTTTTTCGTTTATCGCCAAATGTTCCACTGGACAGTGGACCTTATTCGGCATGATTAAGTAACAGGCCGACAGATAAATCAGCGGAACTCGAGCTGCGCGAGCGAGTATGCGCAAAACAATTCAGTGTGAGGGAAAACACTCCAATTTAATTGTGCTTGATTCATTGTTTGATAAGCCTGCTTGTCTATTTTGATGTGAGGCACTTGATACAACCATGACACGACTAAACAGTATGTTGTACTAAGTTCAAAAAATTACTGAGGCCCACTTGCACAGGTCCGGATTAGCTGATCTGGATTTGTTCAAGGCCTATTATCTGATTTGAAAGTCGACTAGCGCCAGTCCGGATTAGCTAATGCGGACTGGCGCAAGTGTGCTTTCAACACAGATAATAGGCCGAAAGTGATTAGTGTGTTAGTAACCCAAAATGCCTATTAGCATGGACGAATATATCTATCAGTCAACGCCTCGGGTATCATAAGGACCCTGGTGTCCCGATAACAATTGACTGTATATTACGTATGGAAACATGATACTTGAAGCTCGGTTTTTTGTGCTTGGAGGATTAAAATGTGATCACACGATTACTGTTATCCAACTCTAGCTTAAGTACGTATAAAATCGGATAAAGAAGAAGCTTTATAAAATGTAGTGTAGGTAACCAATTTGTTCTTGTCTTGTAATAAACTTAACTTGGATGGATTTTAAGACATTCTTACGTCAATAAAACGGCTGAAATACGAAAAACGACGTTTAAAACAACGCATAGCTTAAATACCGCAATAAATATCCGTAAGTATTTTAAGAACTAAAGCCGAATAATGGCCATAGTATTACCGAAACACGTTTAAAAACGCGGTCGACCACCAACAATGGGCTGGCAATTAATAAAAAGTTAAAAAAAATACTTTTTTGAGAAAAAAGAAAGACTAAACTCCCGCGCATCGCGTCAAACGGAATGCATCACAAATAAACTCTCATCCGCGCACTCGGCAAGAGATCACGTTCCGCGCATTATTTTGATATATTCAAATTTCGAACACGACCGCCATTTTGTTTCCTCAAAATTAATTGTGTCACGATGTACGAGACAGGTAAAGAGTTTACCGCAAAGTGAGTATTGCGGCGTGACCTCCCGTTAAGAACTCATGTTTGCTTCATAGTACCAGGGCAAATAGACAAAATGCAATCTATTTTACAACAAAGTTCGTTATCGCTTACAAAATTTAAATAAGCCATCGAAACAACATAATGACTTCTGCATGCATATTTTGACATCTCGTTGGCGATAGCGAAGATCGCTTTAGAATAGATTGCATCTTGTCTCGGGGCCCTGAAGAAAATGCGTAAAATTATAATAAATACTACGAGTATTTATTAATATAATTATTAATAAATACTCGTAAAAAAGAAATGTTATACAAAACACTCAAGTTAATTTCTAAGCTCACATCAAAACATAATTTCAAGAAAACGCAAAGAAAAGCTCCAATTCGCTTTATAAGAATAAAATACTGAAGACTTTTGTGTGGGCAGAAAAAAAAGAAAATGGAAAAGTCCGATTCATCCCGCGCCCGGGATCTATTCAGCAACAACTTATTAAATAAATTAACCGCAAGTTGCTAGAAAAGGAAAAACTAAGCGGTTCTCTCATTTACTCGCGGACAAAGCGGGTAATTCCTTAAAACCCGCCGGTATTCTGTTCCGCTCAATGCGGACTGTAGCGGAGAAAGCCCGCAAAAATAATTGAAAAGTGACGGGAATAACCTCGGAGTAGGGATGCGGTCGGAAATATCGATAAGCGTACTTACGCACTAAAACTAAGATTCGGTTTCTGATATTGATACCCATTTATTTGGCATTTTCTTATTATTCATTGTCTTACTACCGTACTCAGGGAGGTCAATTAAATTTTATCTTTGATTAAGTCTCGTTCTGTAACATTGTATGACAATGAAATAGAAAAGGAATGCATGAGACTGAATGAAAGATTAACTTTAATGGACGTCTCTGAGTACGGCGGTTAGTATTTAAGTATTGATGTGGTCTCAGGTTAGTATTTTTCAATCTTATTTTTATTTGTTCACTCTTACACTGTTTTGTGACTTGCAGTGTCACAAAATACGGATGTATTTTGTGATAATGCATCTTCGTGGATACGAATCAGTATTATCGCTTGCTACTCTAATTTATAATGATGAAATAAAAGAACATATTGCCACTGGTCCATTTAGGTAACGCTAGCAAATCACATTAAGTACTTACAAAAAATCATAGAAACAACTTATGAGCATAAGTACAAGTCTAACGTATTTTATTTCTATTTTTGAGTTTTAATAGTTGAGGTAAGGGCTTTCCTCAGCAGTTAGGTATAAACAAATTTACTTTACTTTTACTTTTTAACCGAATTAAAAAAAATGAACTTCTATGTACGACTGTATCTATATTTGAGTGAGATAACCGTGCGTTTAGTACAGCAGTATATCGATATTAGCAAACACAGATCCCCTCACTAATCCGCCCCGGGAGCGCGGCCCACATTCCCGAGTTTTCATCACTCCTCGCCTTCCCCCGCATTGTGTCCGTGGGAACCTTTATTGCCTCCATAGAAAACCGTGAAAGCCCAAGAAAAGCATTTGTGTACTCGCCTCAATGGCCCCGACAAAGCCCGCCTTCAGACTTGATGCTGGCTCCAGCTTTTCAGTTTTCCGATTCGGCCCCATTGGTAAGAGTACGGTTGTTTTGTATCGGTAAATGAGTTTCGTATTCCGGCTAGGTTAATTTACTTTTCAGTTATTTGTTGATATGGCCCTTGACGTGAAAGGGTCGGTTTTGGGTTCTTAAATAAAGGTAGTAGGGAAATAACGCTTTATTCGGGGTTTTGAATGGATGGGAATTTATCGGTTTTTGGTAATATTCTAGCGATATCTTAGAGATAGGTTCATTTATTAAATGCTCAGCAACAAAAAAGTTTATAATAAAGTATGTTGTTTATGTTGCAAGTTTTCGGCCGGTGGATCGACTCACGGTCGTTTTGGTATTTGACATGTTTTGCAGCATCAAAACAATGCATTTTTAGTTACATCATGGCAGTCGTACTGGTAATATTTAAAAGATTAAAACAGTTAATATAAAGAATGTCGGATTTCCTTTATAAACCCCCATTTCACCCCCTAAATAAAAAAACATTTTCAAAGTAAAGTAAGATGACAAAACGTAAGTCCTTTCCTTTCTAGAAAAGAGAAGACCTACGTGTTGTACGTTAAAGACCCAATATCTTAAACTATCGACACATCAAACTTTATCAATCGGTGCAGCAGTCCAAACGTAAAGAGAGTTACCACACTTTCCCATTTTTACCTACTATTAGTATGATTCACTCGTTATTGCTAATTGCTGACACTCTTTTTAATTTAAAACAAACTCCATCGTCAAAACTTGAGATCTACTTACAAACGACTCCTTTAATAATTAGCACTCAAACAGAAATAAGACATACAGCTAAAATTGCGACATTGCCGACACAATTTCAAAAAGTTTCTCCTCCGCCTTCTTAGGCAACTAACCGTACACTATTTAATTATGGAACACCCACCCTCCTATATAAAAGGGGCAGAAATTATTTTCTCAAAGGCTTCTTACAAAGTACTTTTTATGAGACGGCCACTGAAGTCCGCCGAGTATACTAAAACGTCTCCATATTATTCCTTTGAAAAAGTCTCTGTAATATATACGAGTTTAAAACATATTAATGTTATTTTTCTATCTCATTTTGGTTAGTCGCGTTTGCACGTCAAACGGTTGATGTGGAACAATTCCGTTTTAATGTTTACAACATAATGGTGTCCTCCTAGCTGATTTCGACTACGGCGGCCTATCTTATAGTGCACAAGTGAGTGCGCAATACACAGGTGCACTCTCTGTTCCTTCACTCTCATAATTTGGTGAGACGGCAGTCCGACATGACCGTAGAGTGATCAGGTGCAGGACCAACGGCTTGACGTGCTTTCCGAGGCACGGGGGTGTTAACACCACCAATTTCCTGACTCCGGAGCTGTGTCTGAGTAATTTCAAGACAGAAAAAACACTCTCGGCCCGACCCGGGATTCGTACCCAAGACCTCGTGGATAGTACCCAGCGTGCTGACCACTAGACCAACGAGGCAGTCAAACAACATATTTAATTTTTCAACGGGAATGTCAGAAATATAAAAATACTACGTTTGTAGCCCCGTCCGCACGTTGTCTTATTTGCAAGTTGGTTTACGTAAGTGAATGATAATAAATCATTTTAAATAAATAAAATTTACTAAGGCGACTACGAGAACGGTTAATATCTCTAAGAGATATATTACTGTTTTATTCAGCCTTTAAATTGTGTTAAAATATCATTTAAAATTGTGAAAATTCATGTGCAAAATAAGTAAACAGTTGTCGGTATCGGAACTTCGGCGATGAAACCAAGCAACAACATTTTAGGTACTGGTATGACTAATTCAATAACCTGCGTAAGAAAATGGTATCCACTCAGAAAATGTATATAATGTACTTCAAGTTAATGAAGCTTAAATCAAATAATGTAACTAACCTTTTAAATATCTTGGTCATGAATAAGACGAAGAAAATTATGTTTCCAAAAGCAAACGCTATGGCATTGCAACAAGTAATATAAAATAAACAAAAGAGTAATGATCAAATTGACAGTGACAGGAAACAGCGGAAGAATCATTCTTAAAAAAATGCTTCCATCACAATATTTTTAACGTTGATTTGGTTAAATAGGAGACTGTTTAAAAATGCCTTTTTCTGAGTTGACACAACATTACGAACCAGCTCGCTGTGTTTAGCAACTAGAAGCTATTAAAATTCTAGTTAAGAGCGAGCGCTTTTAATTTGTGCATAACATGGGTTTCCTGCTAAGGGCCCCGCCACACGATAAACGTATGAGAGGACAGTAGGTACCAACTACAATTTGTATCACCAATATTATGCACATGAACTACCTTAATATATATTTTTTTCCAACTTAATTAAATATACCTGTCGTAGATGAATAAAAAAAAACTCATTCTGGAATATGGATGTTCAAAAATTTTAATTGTAGCGACTGAAATTAAGTCGCTTAATTTATGTATATCTTTGACTACGCACTAACTACCAAAAATAAAAATCTAATTTTACATTGAGGCTTTTGATGGTTTAATTCTTGGTACCGATCCAGTAAGTATCTTCTTGTTATGACAGGAACACACTTTACAGAAGAACAGAACGATAAAACTTAATATCAAGCTTTTTGAGATTTCACGTAATTTAATCTTAGTTTTATGCTAGTGTGCTTTGCCCCTTAAGCAAGTGATGTATGGTGTTTCAGATTGGAACAAATAATGGAGGCTGGACGTCACGCCTGACTGATAGTGCTGTCACGAGCTAATCGAGAACAGCTCGATTGTGCGCAAGATTTATCGATTCGCAAGGAGCGTTTTATGTTATAATTCCTTCTGACGTTTTAACTATGAGTAGAATGTTAACCAGGCTAAAACGAAATTCTATAAGAGAATTTCGACGTGTTACGATAAATTATCAATATTTCAAACAATCGATGAGACAACCCATGGCACTGTTTATTGTTTTTATTTGTTCGTTACTTTTAATGTTAATCCAGGACTGTGATTTTCATTTGCATATCAGTTGTTACAGTATATTAGTAACGCATTAACGTTGCATCGGTCCATAGCGGCCGCTATCTAAGGGCTTGCATATAGGAACAAGCGAGAGCGATAGCGTGGTTCCGGTTAGTAAGAAAGGAAGCATGATATGGACGGTTATTTAAAAAAGACCGGCAGGCTTCCACCTAAATATCGACTGCACTAAAGTAAATAAAAATAAATCATTAATTGTATTTAAAATAAGATAAAAAAGCAATGATAGATTTCTAAATGATTAAAAGCCGACTCAATTCATATGAAATCAATTTATTGGAAATGAATCCGCAACAGCAACTTAAAATAGTCGGTAGGCCTGCAAGTGTAAAAACTAATATCGAGTAACATTAGCTAGTTTACTTGGTGCCTACTAAAACACAAAGCCAAGTCTATTATTAGTGGAACAAAATATCAAAGTATGAAACTACACAACAACATACTCGAAGAAGATAATTAAATTAAACCATTTTCGCTCTTGCTTCGCTATCTCAACGATTGGCGAATTAATAACCAGTCCGAGATCGACAATTTTAAGTAACTTTTGATTTTTTGAGTAACTATTCAACACGTGTTTTGACACTGACAGACGTGGCTACCGTGGATTGTTCCATGGAGACGCAAATAGCCGGGATTGATTTGAATCTTGAATTCAGGAATGATAAATAAATTGTTCCAACAAGGTCACCAATTTTCTAGTCTAAACTAAGCGTGAACTTGTGCTATGGTAACTAGTATAACGGATAGACATACTTATATACAGTTATAAACATCCATGACTTAGGTACAAATGCTCGTGCTCATCACACATATACATATGCCCCTTGCGGGATTCGACACCGCAACCGGGAGTTTGCAGTCCGGGGCGCGAACCACTATGCCAAGACGGTCGTCAAAATGATATAGAAAAGATGGAGTCCAATATTAAAGAGATAGGAGTTAAGCATCGGTTGCCTCCCTCAGTAAATCGATGTTTTGAGGGTGGCTGTTGAACGCGTTGGAAAGAGTAACGTAGGTGCCATCTTTATCCTTTCGCCAGTAAGCACTAGGGCGCTTTAGTTACTGAGTCAACCCTATATATTTAGTATAAGTATAGGGCCGTGAGCACCGGATATTTGTTAGCTGCTCTCACGGTCATCGGTCTCCAATAAAGAAGAAAGAAACAATTAGAGTTTTATTTGAAGAATACAGTCCATAACATAAAGGGAATGATGGCCTATATATTGGCTCGAGTGCGTAGCTATTATCGTCTGGTTCCCGCTCCCGCTTCGTTCGTGTCCGTCGCCAGTATCCCTAACGGTAGGCATGCCGGGTAATCTTCCTAACCGCACGATTTCACCTTTGTCGCAGTAGCGACATGCATTAATGGCGCATTAATCTATGACTGGCAATCAACCTCCGTATTTATATGAGCCACTTAACTTTTATATCTTTGTGTATTAACACTATTTACATCCTCGCTCTTTGGTTGGTTTTTTTTTTTTTTTTATGGTTATGAAGCTACAAATTATTGGATTATATAGTAGTAAATTATATAGTAAAGTAGATAGTATTGGATTAGTGGTAATTTTCTCTAATGGCGCGATTTTTTTCTATTTATATCCTATTTCGATATCACTAATCGATAATATAAAACTGATAACGTCAAATTAAAAAAAAATTTTTAAAAAAGCTACGAATGTAGCTTTTCTAAAATATTTGAAATAAACTGTTCTTTTAATTGCTAGAAAAGCTAATGTATTATAGCTACATAAATAAGAGAAATGCAATTACCCTAATTGCAAACTTATTCATCGAATCAGAAGGAAGTCTTGTAATCTATTGATTTAACCAGTCGAGTTATCTGCCAACATAATAATATTCCGATTTATCGATATAATTGCGCCCAGCCCTAGTGGCTCATAAATGGAAGAATGTGTTGCAAAATTTGACGCCATGTTGGCTTGGCAGACCGGTCGGGAAACGGTTTGAAAAGCTAACGGCATTTTAATTTTACATTGGTCGAGTTTTCCATATGTAGACGACTTTTCTTGTTGCGCTACATTTTCTTTTGCCTATCATAGTTCCGTGCAGAAAAATAACATATACCACTTTTGAGTGAAGCCTGCGTTCTACAGAGCGAAATAGGCAGTTCTACATTATTTTGTGAAAATCTATGCGGTTTTGTGTTTAGTCAAGGACAAAAAACTTATTTCGATTAATATAACGATCATGATAAGTAACTACACCTAATCATATCATCGATCGATTAAAACTCTCATAATAACTGTATTTAGAATCTACCACATTAGACAGATAGACAACATTGTATGCGAACACGTGAATGTCTAATGTATTTAGCTACCAATTTATAACCACTTTAACACCTACCTAATAGTCTACATGCAGACATATCGTACATACATGCAGTCGTAATCGTAAAACATAGTATTTACGTAGCGTGACGCATCGGACATGCGCAGAAAACAATCGACAATCGAGCTCTGACAGCGAATAGAAGAAAATCTGTCCACAAAGGCGTGTCTGTTTCCACCGAGCATTGTGCCAGAGAGAGACCACAACTATCGCCGTCTCCCTCCGACAAAGACGCCGCGGATGACGCGCAAAAGAGATAGGCGTCACAATAGACAATTGTTATCCCTACCACTAGAATTCGTACTGCCCTAGTCAGCATTCACAAGGCAAAAACGCTCTATTTCCATACCAAAGAGTGCTTTTTGAGTTCAAATTGGTTTGTGCATAGAAATGGCTCAACGTAGCCAATAATTTGATTCGGCCGTTATCATTGGGAAAACAATGGTTGAGTTGTTTAGGTATGAATTTAACGATGCGTGAAGAAAATTCTTTGGATGCTTAAAATGGGCGTGATTTCACGCGTCGTGTCGTATTAAATCGACCGATCATTCGTCATATTTCAAATTTTAAGTGGCATCCTGTGTTATGCGAAAGCAGAATTAAAAGTAAACTGGCGTGCATTTATGCATTACTTTTTTTTAAGAATTCCCGCTTTTTGACAACGTGCCAGTGACATTTAAAACGTAAATCATCGCTCTAATAAAAAAAAACAGGTGATATCGCGTTAACTTAATCGAGAAATAGCAACACGGTGTTTCCGTTAGTTTTTTTATTAATTTAAATCAAAAGGTTGTCACCATGTCCGTCGGTCCTTTAGTTTTCTTTCACAAACTAATTGGTCTGACATGACTCACCCCTGGATGTCATAACAGCATATATTTTTAATTTAGGTGTTTTTAAGAGACTCGTTGACACGACACGCACTTTTTGCGGTCGGACGATTTAGTGGAAATGACACCTTTTAAAGAACTTTGCTTTAGCGTGATGCCACTATGATGAAGAAACACGGTTTTTAAGTTTAAAAATAAAATGAGAAAAAAATTACGTTTTCATTAGTGAAAATGCTATCTTTGGTATACTTTGGTACACACCACGGCCGCAAGTCAGACTACATCATGTTGACCTTGAGACCGCCTCTTTTCCGTATGTAGTGAAAACTGTTAACGTAGTTCAATGGCAGACCATAACATGCTGCCGACTCTGTACACAAAATTAAAAAAGTGTTATTTTTTTTCATTTATTTGTGCGCTTGGTAGAAAAATTTGTAACATCATCATTTATGTAGGTAGGACAAAATTACGATAGGTAATAGGTATTATTGTGTTGTGTATAATACTGCTAATTGAAATTGAATATTACTTGTAGAGTTCGAATCATGTTCCGCGAAAAAGCATGAAGTATTGCTTTAAATTTTAATACGAGCTGTAAAAAACGAACTTTTTTCGGATTTAAAAATGGAACGCATTAGAGAGCGCATCTAACAAAGATGCCACCGGGTGATTTATTTGTTTTTAATTTTTAAAAACGGAACGAGGAAGCGGACCAATGAGACGCGTCCCCGGCTGATTGTCAATTAGCGACATCAAACGGGCTTTTTGCGAATTAAGCGCGTGTTTTGTGTTCATTTTTTGTCCGTTCGCCGGCTGGAGCGGGCGTTTGATACGTTTTTCCGTTTGGACGTTCCATTTTCATATTTCCGCTTGTCTGGGGGAGGGTTACAATGCGTTATACAGTTATCGGGGTGCGTTGTGAATGTTTAATCCGAATGAGTGCTCGTTCAGTTGATGGTACTTATGAGCTATTTACAGATTGGCTAATTAACTTTTAGTAATGAATAATTAAAAGGTGCTCATTGCTCGAGCCATCAAAAATGTTTTATATTTAAAATAAATATTTCGATGATTTATCATTATCATTCATATTATACCTATTTCACTATCAAGTGATTTGAAAAGTTATACTTTTTTACCATTTTCGATAGTTTACCCATCTAAACAAGATGATATTGAGAAGTAAAGTCTGATTTTAGGGTTGATATAAAAAGGCATACTTAATATGTCTTGAAACAATGCAATTTACTTACTTACTCGTATTTAACATTATTTTTATCTTAAAAAAGGAACCCATTTATACAAAGCTCAAATGCTAGTCTACTAACTACTGGATTGCACTCTTGTTAGCACAGAGTGCACACTGGCTGGTTTCAATAACAGTTCGATTTTCGAACGCACCAAAAACAAAAACTGTCTGGCACACAAGAACACAACAGGAAGCTGGAAAAAACAAACCGGCTAGTATCGAACGCGCCTATTCGCAATCCGGAATGGAGTCAACAAAGGGACGTTCTGTATTTGAAAAAACGCGCGAACGCGAGCTCCCGCCATTAGCTTCTCCCATTTGCAGCGTTCTGTATAGACCGGCCTCTTCAATCTGTAGTCAACAATGCAGGGCTGTCGTTAGGTTGTTCTCCTTATAACCTTATAGATGTCAATTTTTGATATTTCAACAAATACATTTTCTAATTGTTAGGTACCTATCTGTTTTTCCACCTCTTTTAGTTTCCCTAGACTTTACGAGTGGTCTTTATCTATTCTTACATAGTCGAATGTTGAAAATATAAAATTAAATTCGTACTGAACCATTTTCTAAGTTATAAAAAGGTCTAATTTTTGTCATGTTTTGCATATTTTCTAAACTTGACGTTTTATTCGGGTAATCAAGGTTAAAACGTTATCGAGTGTTATAAGTAGTTCTAGTATTTGTATGTACCTAATTCGGAATAAAGCTAGTACATTTAGAGTAATCTGTATTTTGTATTTAAATAACATAGTACCTCACTTAGCTAACACTAATAAACGTTTTTAAAACTTTCTATTAACTTTTTAGTGGCAACCCTAAGGGGCAAGTATTGTGATGAGAGTTTTTATCGCCGATTCATTAGTACGAGAGTCTTGGTAGGCGCTAGAGCTCGATGGGAACATTGATTTGAAGGGAGATCTGATTCGTGATTCATTCATATGTATTTTAGTTTTTACTTTACTAAGTACACATACATAGAAACTTAATAAGTCTTCACTTCCTTATTAGAACGCCTAATAAGATACACATATCGCAATTCTCTAAACAGTCTTATTTGTAATCCAAAACATTCAATTGATCAATAAACTCGTATTCGTTTTAAAAAATATATGTAAACAAGAGATTCCCAGTCGTTTTCCCACCACAATTCATATCTAGGTACGATTCGTTGCGAAAATGTTGTATACAGAGTGGTCCAAAAGGTGGCGTGCGAAAATTGTTTTTGGATTCTGTATATTTAACTACAGTGTGTGGCGTGCAACAAAGAATTTCATCTTTTATTGTACTATTACAACTACTATTAGTTATTAAATCAATTAATTTCTATTGTGGTTATAGGTCCGCTTATTGTACATACAAAGTTTCAGTTGTGCATAAAAGCTTTAATAATTAAATGTATAAGATATTGTGGTTCTATCTAAGGTAAGTATTGTAACCTCTGTTAACAAAAAAACTTTTTTTTTACAGTACCACCATACCTTATATTATATATTCATTTATTATTATTGTCTCCAATTCTTTGAAATTCACGTGTTACTTGGAGCCACAAGTACAAAGTTGATTATTAAATTAAAAAAAAACTAATCATACTAACAGGCTATCCTAGACTTCGTCCGGCTTATGCACGACACGACTGAATAATTAAAACCGCTACAAACAACGAACTTTTCTCCAAACGAGGTTTGTAAGCACAAAAAGCTTTGTGAACTCCGCAGTCCACTCCGGTACAGTCGGCGCGGAACTAATCTAATTTACAGAAAGGGTAGACAAAAAGGTTCAGGCACAATACGAAAGTGAACTTATTTTGGTGAGATACCGCTTTGTGATTTTTCTGTTGGTAATTTTTTTTTTATCAAAAGAGAATTTGACGAAAATGATGTTTTATGTGTTATGATGATGTGAAGCTAGACAAGAAGAATAAAAATTATCTGCAGTGTAGAATGTAGGTAATTGAAATCCAACTCATTGTTTTACAGTTACAGTTCGATTGTCAAATACAATTAAGTATCCTCCTTACTTCTATCTTCCTGCAAGAATGATGTTTGATAAAGATTTTCTTGACAACTTTCAACTCCATTGTTTAAATGATCTACTTCTTATAAAAAAGACAAAAAAATACTCTTAAGTTCGCTTTGTTGATAATTCCTAACTGCAGGCCAACTGCCTCACTCTATTGCTTTCAAACTGCCATAATTATAGCTTAGGAAAACAATAATAGTTTTAAAATAACGCCAGATAATCTTTTTAAAATACTGAAAAAATTACAATTTATATAGAATTGCAATCGTCATTATCATATTATTAAGTGAGGTGGACCTGCATCGTTCGATTTCCACGCTTGCTAAAAACTTTCGGTTGAAACTTCGGCATATTTTGGAAGCCAAATGAAGTCACTGCAAGTTTCCGAAGCCGATCAATCGCCAGCCACAATCAAACAGTAACTTGTGGCGAAAGGCAAAAGGCCTAATAAGGAACAGGCCCTCATCGCTCACTCCTTGTCTCCTTGTCATGCGGGAGCGTGACCGCGCATACAGAGAGGGACGGCAACAGAGATGGTAATAAGCTGGATAGAATGTTCGATTCCGATTGTTGTTCATATCAGGATTATTGGAAGAGGTCGCGATGGGACCGCCTGAATATGTCTGTATCGTTGTTTTCTTTGTGCAATAAATAATATTATCTATGCTATCTATTCAAAATTATAGACAAGGATGAGCAATACTTAGTTATCACTGATACCCATAATTTTTGTGAGCGATCAAATGTCTGACTGCTTCGCAGAGCTATTGGTCTACTCTGAGGGGACAGTTGTTGGCATATTGAATTTTATGCCTGACAAAAATCATTTTTATCATTGCCAATATAATAAATTTTTCTTGTTTGTTTTATCGTTCATTACTGAAGGTCGTGTCCCTGATAAAAGTCCTTCTTCGTCTCCTAACTTTGATTTGATTACATCTTCCGATTTACTAATAAGAGTTTCGTATATTGTAATAACTGTTTATTCGTCACTCCTTACCTTAGCATGCTCCTGCTGCGCCAACAACTGCTCCCTCACCATCTGAAGTTGGAGTATCATCTCGGATAGCTGCCTCTCTTTCTCCAGGACACTCTCCCCAGCTAGTGCTTGTAGAGCTGCCGCGTCAAGCACGCCCCTCCGGTCGCTGGGTACAAATAAAATAGATATGGTTAATATTAAGTTTAGGGTGAGGTAAAACATGGTTGTCATATCTTGTACAAAAAATTAAAAAAATATATCTAAGAGATAAAAAGCACGACCTTTCTCATTTATTAAAAAAATATCTCTATACAGAGAAAACTCATAAACAATAGGTTTCGTAGCATAAATATAAAAGTGTTATTTAATAGGGTATATCTAATATAAAGTTACATTGCAAAGGGGTGTCAAAATTTAAAAATAAGAACTAGGGAACAATATTAAGAAACGACTTCATCGCAATTATTTTTGATCATCGTATTTATGTATGGAAAACATCTACTTTATGTTATCTGTAAAGAAGGTAAATAGAGAGATTACGCAAACTTTGCAGTTTAAGTATTGTTGCGCAGATATCTTCGTGCTTATTTTTTTTAGGAATCAACTAAATAATACTGGCATACGATTTTTAACAGCGGATAGGAAAAAATAAATTTGATATTTTTGTTGTTTCTTTATATAGTAAGATTAAGTTACTAATTCGGTCACTCCTGAAAATTTGGCACGCCTTTGCTATGTAACCCCCTAAAAAATCCTTTATATGATGTAACCAACCGGCGAACAACATTTATTTTGCAAGTATTTTAACAAAAATAATGCATTCATTAATGATGAGAGCAGTTCCAATATCCAGTTTTAAGTTTTTCAAGACTGACTAATTTCAGTTCAAATACCGACCAACATAAAGAATGACAAACAAATCGACCATGAATAAATTATGTCACAAATATAGCATTAAGATATTGATTCGGTATTCATTATTAATTAATTTATACGTTAGAAATAATCAACTAACGCCGCAATCGCGATGCTAACTGTTTTATCATAATTAATTGTATTCAGTATATTGTGGTGCCAAGAGACGATTATAATTAGAACTATTGGCAGTCGACTTAGGATATTCCGTTTATGTTTATTTCAACCCATTAGGTGCATAATTTTCGAATAAAGCAGCCAAGGTCGCGATTCGGTGAAAAAAATTAATACAAATTCGAAACGTGTGTAAATTGGAGTTGATTGTACTCGATTGTACTTGATTTATTCAGAGAGTTTTCGCAGACGATAATTTAAATCTTCTATCTCTGATCAACACTACGTTTTCCGAGACGTGGTCTCCATTCGAGAACCTTCCTACTCCAACTACATGACCAGCCCACTGCCACGCCACAGTGTTGAACGCCCCCCTGCTAGGTGGACCGATGACCTGAGGAAGGTGGCCGGTGGTGGCTGGATGCGAGAAGCGGAGGACCGTGAAAGTTGGCACAGTCTTGGAGAGGCCTCTGTCCAGCAATGAGCTGATATGATGATCTCGAATCAATTATTAATTTCAGGCGATAGCATTATTATGATCAACAGCAAACATGGACAGTTATTTTGTATAAACGAGCATCGATAGGTAAAGCTGCAAGTGAGATAGAGCTGTGATTTTTATTATAATAATAAAATAACATATTATACATTATATTAGTTATTATACATCTCATCATCTTAGCGTTATCCCGGACCCTCGGCCCTCGAGTTTGTGAACTCGGTCCAGGGTCCGCTTCGGACCATGATCCAGGATATGACAGATTTTGATCGTAGTACATTGTTTACACCGTATTATGCGGAATATTTATCTGTGTTTGTCGATAAATCAAATCATATTACTATGTAACAGCTTACAAAGTGTGTATACGGCTAAGGCATACAATGAGACTGTAAAATAAACATAATGATGACAGGGAACACAAAAACAAGTTTATTTACATCAGAACACATAATAACATATCAACAAACTGGTATATGTGTAGAAAACTGCAAGCTGTGTGTGTGCTGTAAGTACCATTGAATATGAATGAATTGTAAAAATACAATTTTCATCAAAATTTTACCTCCAATTTCAGGTCATAGCTGTACCAACTCACTAAGCCTGGAGTTCACCAACACATGTTTCATTTTTAATTAGCCGGTTGAGCATTATTTCACATATAGATAGAAATTCTTTCAAATATCGAGGTTTGCAAAAAAATTGGTCAACACAGGTCTAAGGTGATTATTACTAACTGAAATTCAGAATGAAAAATATGAATTTTACGTAGGAGTTCTAGTTTACTGGCGCTAAAGTATTTTATTTCAAGAGTATTCCTGAAACAATAAGAGTACCAAACTTTCGTTCCAGGAGTTTATCTAAAACAATAAAAATACCCATATTTAATTTAAGAGGTTTTATTTAATTGTTCTACCTTTTATAAATCGAGAGCAGTCCTCACTTTGTTTGCTATAATACAAACAGGTCTTTGAACAGATTGCACTCTACCCTACCACAAACAACTGCATCCAAGTAGCAGCCTGGGTGGGGTCCTACTACAAAGAATGATGTACGTATTATAATATATTTTCTGCTTCCCCAAATTTACCAGCACCACGTTTAATGCTGACATGAGCAGAACAGAAGCTTGATAAACAGACGACATCTTTCACAAAATAGTAGGACCTTTGAATTATTAATGCACCCGTCAGCGGCTTTCAAGACGTTATGATGTAACCCCACTCTTTGCAACTATTCTGTTTGTGAGCACGCTCGCTCTGATATAGCGAGTTTGGCTTATAAATACGGCTCTCAAATTTTTCTGAGCGCTCCTGGAAATAATTGTAAAGTGAATATAAAGATGCAGTTGCATCTTTGCATAGAAACCCCTTCTAAGACGTATGTCTGCATTGCAGTTGCAATTTTCCTCACTATCTTTCTCAGAAGTTTGAGGGAAAACCAGTTTTTGGAATATACTCGTTATTTATTGAACAATTAATAAAAATCAGAGGCCGCCACGTGTCAAAATAATAACTTTCATATTAGAAATATGTCATTACTGAAAAACTACTTCGTCTTTAATAAAAGTGCACCACAGTCATAATCTTAATTTTGTGCATTTCCTATTAAATGGCTACCTAAAATTTTGCAGTTATTACTCAAACTAAGTTTTATTACGAGTATTTTCCGAAATAACACTTTTCTTTTAAATTTTTATAAAACCCTCTCTAATGTGATAGTTGGGATTTGTGATGAGATCACTTAAACGGTCATTTAAGATTAACGACAAGCTTCCCATTTAAATACAACAGAATATACACTAAATTTCGTAAAAACCTTGCAAGCCAATTGCTTAAGTTATAAAAATAATTATAGATTATACAATGATTGAAATGCTACATCCTTTTTCTGATTCCTTAGTTAGTAAGCGAACCAGTCACTGCAGTACAAAAAAAATAGTTTTTTTAACACGTTTATTCACCATAAAGCAAACAAAAGTAAAACAATAAGAAGCACTACTCGTAGTACACTGGACTGTTAAAAGGTTAATTCAAAGACACTTACTTTGCATTAAGAAATCATAAATACTCGTAAGTGTTCGTTATTACGAACTTTATTTCCACGTGTGAGACTATCTTTATTTAAGACATGCCCAAAGGTAAACGTTAACAAAACGATTGAGATACCAGTTCTCGGATTTCGAATTGACCGTAATACATTTGTTAACATACAATGCAGTTGTTATAAATTTTCCTTCGGCCGAAGTTTCGAACTACTTTCTCGAGACATTGCTGACGGAAACATAATTGGAGCTCATTAACTTCGATATTTGTCAAAAAACAAAACCTTCATTTTCCACATGTCTGATCAGAATATCTTTTATAATTACAGTGCATTTCACATAAAAGAGTGCAAAATATCACTTTTTTGGTATACCTTACTTGAAAAAGTCATATTTCCCGATCCTTGGCCTGATAGTGTGATTTAAGTCTCTAAATTTTATCGTAAATTTCAAGAAATCTAGACCAACTACTAATAAAAATAAAATAAATAAAAATAAAAATAGCCTTTATTTCTACTACCATCTAATTTGAATACATGCTAAACTAATCTACTTAAAATAGTATATTGGCAGCAGTCGCCTCAGCGGCGTAGGCCTCTCCTAAACCTTTCCACCTTTCTCTTTCACGCGCTTCACGCATCCAGAAAGTTCCGATCCGGCTGGTCACCGTGGAGGAGACCAACTACTAGAGGAATTAATATCTCATTAACAACTGCTCAAAAGAACTATATGACCATGATTTGACACTATGAGCCTTCTAAAAGACACATTAAAAGATATTTGCTAGATAGATACACTTATATTTCTATTAAAAGATTAACAACACTTAATTAATTTATGAAGTTAGTAAGACAATGATGTTAAATTAAACAAAAGACACATAAGGTAACAATTACCTCAATACCTTCATTGTCACTCGCATATTACCATGCCCACGTAGAATTTGGCGAACAACAGCAAAATATCGCACCTCAAATAAGCGAATGCTGTGCCGGCAAAAAAAACACGTTACGAATACGATATACCGACAGCCACAATTGGGGATAGTTGCAGAAGCCTCACTTTACACAATCAAGTAGGTGTAGTAAAATAAATACTGCGCGGTCGATAAATCGTAGAGTATCGATAGCGTTGTTAAGATTAGGCATAGTTCTTACTTTTTATATTTTAAAACCGTTTTTTTTTGCGGATCGTAAAAATTTCTATAGCCAACAGACTATTTCTATCCATAAAGCATTGTAAAAAACCCAAAAGTAAGCACAGTAATAATAAAGAGACATGTTAAAATGTGTAAAATGTTACTCGTTCTTCGAATATAAAAACCTGAGGCTCCGTTTTGTAAGACAATGTATGTAATTTGTTTTCTAGACATCATCATTGAGCTTAGGGACTTACACATTTACTAGCTTGAATGACAAGGACAGCTAAAATCAAAAATAAGTACAGATTTCCTCTACCTAAGTAAGGAGCATCAGTTTTTTTTAAAGATTTCGACCATGGTCCCATAGTAAAAGTTGTAGGTATTGATGGTCATATTCAGCCCCTTAAAGAATAAGACTGCTTACACTAATACCCTGTATTATGTATAATTCAATTTAATTTACCAAATTAATATGTTAGCCTGATATTCATGCTGTGTGTAAGCGCTCTTGGAGCTGCAACAAATTATAATGAGTAATTTTATATTGTTTTGTAATAAAACGGTTGTATCTGTGTAGTTTGCACCAAATAAAAAATAAAAACCATCCGCAGCCTAAGCCTTTCTCCATTGATTTGTGTTATGGCAATCCTGATACCGAAATAAAAGTGATATCGATCTGGCAACACTCGTCCTGTCACTCAATAGTGTTGTGCGTTATTTTCCTGTTCACTGATGTTGTCTCTCTGTATTATTGCTATGTTATTGTCGTATTTATTTTAAAAAGAGGTAGACCTGTCACTTCGTACTGTTTTTACGCGGCGATTCTAATTTGATGCTCCGAGCACACGTTCCTTTACGTGTCAAATGTCATATTTGAATGCAAAATTGAGCAAATTAGACAATATTAGTCAATAAATTTCCGCGCGCTAATGACCCATCCACCTTGTTTTAAGTATATCATATTAAGTTATATTTGTATCAAGCAAAGTAAGATTGTCGTCTCAACTTTATGTAGTTTAGGTTTATATTTAAATTATCATTAATGTTCATAAATAATTATTGTTTCAAACAGTTAAGTACTACATCTTAAGCATGATAAAGTCGCCAAAAAAGATTTTTAAATGTTAAAGCTGGTTCGAACTATTGACTTTTTGTCCACCAAAGTCCCCTAAAACATACATTAGTGACATTAGCTAGTAAGTCAGTTAGTGAGGGGACTAGGGAAACTAATAGAGCAATCGGATACCACTCGATGTTTCGATGGCCATCCAATTATTCCGACTCGAATCACATGATCGATTCTATCGATTAGTTAGACAATTGCAGGCTTAGATTAAGCATACTAGATATTGCATTACACTGACAACTGCGGTACATTTACAAGTCTTCCTTTAATAATATTTGGGAGACTTTAAATCTTATTCTGCGTATACATTGTTGCAAATTATTATCTGTTGTTAACAAGTTAAAGCATTACTGTCTGTCAAGTGCATATATCTCCATAAGTATTTGTCTTTGAAACAAAATTCAAAACGTAAGTCATAGGAAATAAGTTTTCTACAACATTGTTCTACTTAGTACTTTTTAATAGCTGAAATACACCGAAACTAAGATAAAGAGTTTTTTTACTTAGGAGCATTTTGCATTTTATTTTAAACTAGCGGTTGCCCGCGACTTCTCATGCTGGAGGAGCCGGGTTCAATCCTACATGCCGCCATGTACCAATGACTATTTCTAAGTTATGTACATTAGTTGTTTTACTAACCGATGCTTTTAAACATCGTTAGAGAACCTGCACATTCAGGCAACTGAATGTGTACCTAACTATGATCTAAAACTGGTCAGGTTCCCCTTAACAGGGCCACAGAGGTCAGATGGCAGTCGCTCCTCTGTAATTACCTGATCTGCCTCATCCAGGATCATGGTAAGCGGACCCTGGGCCCTCGCGTGCGAGTGCACAACCGGGATAACGCTAGGATGGTGATGGTTGCCCGCGACTTCGTCTGCGAAGACTCGATGATACATTGACCCATACTCCTATCGTCTCTCTTTTGTACTTTGTCGTATATTAAAAAAGGGAAGTCACTTCGTATCACTATATGTATGTTTAATTGTCGACTATATATAAAAATTAGCTGCATCAAGATTAGTTTCAGTAGCTTTCGAGTCCACAACATTTTTACTTTTTATTTATTTAGGAACATAAAACAGAATAACATCACAAAATATGCTATTTAAGATTACATACATTTTAGGCTAGATATTATCCCAAAGTATGTGTCCACATTCAAAGACACTCGCTAACAATTCTAGACATATATTAACAAAGATTTGAAGCTGCCAGGCCGTTCGTATGGTATTCAATGGATTATTATGGAAAATAATAGTAGCAGGTTCCGTTGGTATTGGAAATGTATTAAAAAAGTCTTTACAGAGCAAATGCAATAAGTTTTTTTAACTTATTTATCTAAGCAGAACAAAGATATGTTGGACATTGTTTAAACAAAATGCGACATGTTTACCTTGTTTAAGATTTCCTGTAAACAAAAGGATGCAAATCCAGTCCCTCAAGGGTTGTCTGTTGCAGGGGTGACGTCATTAAAATGGATGCCAAGGGTTGAACCGACATGACATTATACGGGATGTTCTTCTCGAGGGTACTATGTAAATCTGGTCTATTAAGTTTTTTTAGTATAAGGTACACACGTTTTCTTAAATGTTAGATAAGGTATGGCCACTGAATATTTTTACTGTCTTCTGAGAGAAAATTTGAACGGAAAAAAAAATCAAATACTTTAGTAACAGTTATCTACAAAAGTATTGTTTATAAAGTTTGACGACCTCCGTGATCGAGTGGTGTACACACCGGTTTTCATGGTGTCGCCAGCTCTGAGGTCCCGGGTTCGATTCCCGGTCAGGTCAATGTATAAAAATATTTTTTATATTGTCTTGGGTCTGGGTGTTTGTGGTACCTTCGTTGTTTCTGATTCCCATAACACAAGTGCTTTAGCTACTTACTTTGGGATCAGAATAATATAATGTGATGATGTCCACATTTATTTATTTTTTATTTTATTGTAAAACGTAGTATAGAAATTAAGATAAAATTCATTCAAGATTTTATCCACCACAATTGATGTTTCAGTCAGCAATAAAACGAGTGTTTAAGGTGGCACCAAAACAACTATAGAACCAAAATATAACTCTCAAGATATATTTAAATCAAAAATTTATCTAAAAAGTTCAAAGCAGAGTACCATTTTCTCAATAACCTTTACAATAAACGAACTCCCTGTACATAGCTTTACGTGACAAGTTTTATAAAGTAATTTTGGAAAACAGCGACCGTATCGGAACACCGTCACGCCACCTGACGGCCTCATAATTGTGTACAAGTTTTAAGAGCGAGTCGTATAAGGTGGCATGGTTCCGTGTAGGTAATATCCTTAATTTACAGTGGGAGAAAGAGAGAGTAGCCAGGGGCAAGCGGCATTTTAGTCCTAAATTGAATAATAGATTTTTGTCTATGACTTTGATGACCCTATTGTCAAGTTTATTGCCAGGGCGAGTTCAAATGAAGCTAATATTTTAAAATACACTTGTTAAGGTACTAAGCAGATTATGGACTTGCTGTATTAATAAATAAATAAATTTTGATTTGACATGAGCATGTCAAGCTTGTATTCAAACACCAGTTCAGTTATCATCATCATCATCCTAGCGTTCCCAGGGTCCGCTGACCATGATCCAGGATGCGGCTGATCAGACACTATATGACGATATAAATAACCAATTTATTCATATCTAAAAGGGCTATAAAAATATAAAGTTTTAACTATAATTTTCGTTAATTGAACCTAAATACACAGTTTTCATTTCCTATTTAAGCTGACAACCCAAATTGTGTAAATATATACAATTTCTATCGCCTGTCAGAGCGCTTTATCATCCGCCTACGGGCTCCAAAAAGCTCAATAATCTCGGAACTTCATTCTTTTACATTTCAAACTTCTTTGATTTTCTTCCCTATTCGATCTCCTTTGACGTATTAAAGTCTTCATCAAATGAGAAAATAATTGCCCTTATTTCTGATAGGGATTCTTTTTATAACGTTTTTTTATAGTATTCTTTTCAGGAAGGTATTAATTGTGAGATAATTAGATGGAAGAGACGTTTGAGGCTTTGTGGGAATGACAACTTTTTAATTGATACCTTTGAGAAAGGTCTTAAATGAAAATGATCAGGTTTAAGGAAAGACAATATCAACAGTATTTTCCTTATTTACGATACCTTCTTTTTTGCTCCATTGAAAATCTACTTACATTATTTCTTTAATTTATATAATTATTTTCATTGCATAAATATTTTAAAATACAACTACATATAATTATTTACCCTACTTCTAATAATGAGTTCGTATAATCAAGTGTAAAAGCAATGTCAAAATGATAATTACTATGGGGGTAGTATTTTAAAACTCTGTTGAGAACCGATGGTTCAATCAACCTTTTTTTTAGTTATTTATGTTTTTTTTACTTTTTTTACGGTTGTATTTTTGATATATTTTGTTATATGTTTGAGTTGATTAGATTGATGTTGTCAGGGGGATTAAAGTGTTTTTAAGATTATCCCGAATTTTTATTTAGTAAACAACACCAGGATATCCTAAAAGATTAGGTTCACAAAAAACTCTTTTATCTAAGTATTCATACGCCGATAGCGAAACTCATTTAGACATACATATTTCAAACAATTTATTTTTATTGCAAAAGTAAAATAAAAACCTTTTCTATTAACTTTAAAATCATACGAAAAAAAAAACATCAGTACGTCTTCAATAAACCCGCCGTAAGGGTTGTCTACATCATCGCGCATCAACTATTCACGAGCAGGGTTGCCGCCGACACAATTTGCGACAACAATAAAAAATCCCTTAACGCGAGACAACTGTAACTGCTGGGTTATTCGTCTTGCTCGCCCCTTGTCACGGGGCGTTGGATTTGTATGGATACGCCATTCTTTTTAAAATATTTTTTTCTCTTGTAGTATACCGAAGTGCTAAGTTTTATGTCGCCGAATGACAGTTCAGACATGTACACACGATTGCATGTTAGACTACCCCTCTTTGATCTTGAGACGCCTTTATTTCCTACGTAATAGAAGCTGTTTTCGTAACTCTAATGGGTTACCTGACGAGCTGCCGAATGTACTACGTACACATTCCTAAGTTCCCCAAAATATAGTAATTAGCTCTAAAAGAAAATCTTTAAAATATTGTTTTTTGGCCTGTAATCGAAGTAATCCTGATAAACATTACTCTTTGCACCGCCTGACCTTTTCTGTGTTTGACCTATAGTTGACTGGTAGAGACTACTTTTGGCACTATGTTCATCATTTGTAAAACTTTTAATTTGTGCAGAAAGTATAAATAAATTAATATCCAACTGGCGTCCAGGTTTTGTACAGTATTTATTTATTCAAAAGCGTATCTTGCAATTACTTACTGCTCGCAGTTCACTAATATTAGTACAGTCGGCAGCACGACATGTTACCTGTTTGAGCGGCGAAAACAGCTTTTATTTCGTTGGGAATAAAGGCGGTCTCAAGGTCAATGCGGATTGGTCTGACGTGGGGTCGTAAAACCGATTCAAGATGATTAAAGATTCCCAGCAATACATACATACAGTGGCCAGCACACCAGACTACCTATTTTTTTAATTCCCGCCTCTGGTAGTGATTTTGTTATGTGCGATATTTAATATTTAGATTGCAAAGTAAATGCTTATTACTTTAAGTACGATAATCTACCTATTTCGTTGCAAAACCATGCTTATTTCAACTTCATAAGATTCCGCATTGCTTAACTTTGTGTGTTCTCGTTCGTAAAAATGCAGGCATATCCACATTATTCTTACGACAATGCTCATTACTATTTCACAGGGCGGTCGTCCGTCATGTCGCCGCTGAGTTTTTATCGTCGTGCGGGAGACGCGCGGAAGTCGCGCGGGGCCGCGGCGGGAACAATTGATGGCATTTTAAATCAGGTTAAGGTCAAGAATGGGGCAGCCCTGCATTACTGTTTGTAAATATTTTATCAATTACACAACTTCGCTTGATTGAAGAGTATAGTCATAAAAAAAATATGTAGGTTTTTTTGTTGTTGTTGGTAATGAAGCAAGCAACTGCGTAATCATATTATCCCTTTTCAGAAAAAAAACCAAAGGAGTATTTAAATACTAAATATTTTAGAATCACCTTTGTTTATAAATAGATGACTGAACAATACTTTCATGTTACTGTGCAGGAAAAAAAAATACGACCGCACGTCAGACTACCCCACTTTGACCTTGAGACCGCCTCTATTCCCTACTTAATAAAAGCTATTTTTGTAGTTCACATGTAACGTAATCTGCTGCAGTCGTACCTACTTTATCAAGTGTACGGACGACAGCACACCAAGGTAAACACTGCAGCGACTTATGCAGTTGTAATAGTAACGATTTTGCAACGAGAATGGGTAATCTGATGTCCTGGCCACTGTTCATACACAAGAGAAGCACGTAGACGGACATACAAGCAAGAAACCAAGTTCCAATATAACACACACAATCAATGCGTGACCTCGTTATGCTATCAGATCAACCAAACGTTACATGTGAGCTGAATAAATTATCTAATCAGAAAAATTGCACTCCTGCTATACATGTACCTTCCGTACCATTTTGCCACTGCATCCACATGCCATTTGTATTTCAAACAGCCGCCATTTTGCTACGAAAACATTCCAGCCAAAACCGCTCACCCAATATTACCCTTATAAATAAACTGGACCGATACTGTGATCAATAAAAATACATCCCGAACGTTCGTATGAATTCTTCATTTGAAATTGTATGACCAGCCATGTTAGGGCATTATCATTTTTAGTGCTCGCCACACTGGTATATTCAGATGGAATTTTTGATGCACTGGCGACACAGCCGCGCTGCGATTGGCTGCCCTGAATATTGTATGAACCAATCACGGCCCTGCGTTCGTTGCATTCCGATTTCAAATGAACGCGCGAATAGTGTTGTTAGTTGTACCGGCTTCATTTCCCGGATATAAATGAGCGCACTCGGAAACGCGAGAAATATAATTATAACAGGTTTTGTAAATTGAAATTCACATTTAACGCTAACATTTACAGGTAATATTCTAATTTGATTTAAATCATAAGTAATTTCTTCTAAATATCGAAGTGTGTTAGTTATTTGGTCAGTTGCAACTTAAGTTTTTACCCTAAATGCAAAATCAAAACGTGATAATTTACACAGGCAAGGTTGCACAACGTCCGGGAAAGCATGACAATTATATTCGGCAAGACACGACACTATTCGATATTCTGCAGAACAAATTGCAATAATAATACCCGGGTTTTCTTTTACCCCATCACTAGGTACAGTTGGCGACAAAGTAACGTATTTCACAACGTAATCGAACCACAGCATAATTTTGTTATTGCGCAATCTGATTAGTCTATCGTGGATACGGCTCAAATAAATGATTGGACAAGACGATTAACTGCATTATTGAATGCAAGACTGGATTGTAGCATTTTCAAAAAGCGCAATTTTGTTAGATAAGTATAGATTTTATTATCAACTAAGCTTAATATAATAATAATAAAGATTCTTTATTTTTCGCTCCACAATCTAAGGTACAAGATCAGAAACATATTACAGGTCATCTTGGATTTGACCTCAATCATTTCTTGTTTTAGATTTGAACTTCTGAAAATGCATATGATGAAAGAAAAGGCATATGCCTTTTCTTTCATTTCATAAAATTTTATACATGGCTTCGATATGATAACTTAAGCTGTTTTCTGCATCCATACTAATATTATTAATGCAAAAGTGTGTCTGTCTGTCTGTCTGTTACCTCTTGACGCTTAAAACACTGAACCGATTGAGATGAAATTGGGAATGGAGACAGTTCGAGACCCTGAAAAGGACATAGGCTACATTTTGTCGCGATATAAAAACATTAAGGGGGTGAAATAGGGGATGAAAGTTTATATGGAAAATCCAACTCTTGCGGGCGAAGTCGCGGGGAACCACTGGTTGTGACATAAAATCAGTTGAAACAAACATTGTTATGTAGGTGCACGTTGCGATGGTCCCAAGATTCTTTAATCTTAAACCCCTCGGAATAGTGATCAAAGTCTCTTTAATCAGATTATAATAGGTTATAGTGCTGTCATTTGCCACTATTTTTGATACAAATGCACTTAGCTACCGCAGTAATCATATCACATTCAGTTATTCGCGGCCGGTCGACGCCAAACACAATAATAACCTGATAACCTATGGCTTAACCGAAATTATTGTTCCTACACTTTGTTTGTATTACATATCACACTCAATATAAATAGAATTAGATCATTTGGGTGAAAATATTCCGATTAATCATAACACATTTGTGTTGTCTACAAGATACAAAAAAATATTTTAGTACCTTTTATTTTGTGTCAATTGCTAGACAATGTAGTCTCAGGAAAAGCCAATCAAATATTTCTTTGGTGCAGGACATCTGCATCTTTATGGCATTCAAATAAAATGTGTAAGAAAAAAATATTGCTATTCCTTTTCAACCTGACTGTATCGCACAGTCACATCTTATATAATTAAAACAATATAACCAGGACAATCAGTCTTCATATTCAATAAGCATTTAAATAGACAATTCACACAATGGCTGGTATTGTAACAACCATGTGTGGGGCAAATCTAAGCAGAAAGCCACTTAGTCATTGACCATAAAGAGTTATTGAGGAGCACAAAGCTGTTTTGTTTATGGTCCTTGTCGATTGTCTTGCGTCGCGCATGACATGTCTCGTTGTGTCACATCCAGTTATTATTAGAGAGGTTTACCTTGGGCAAATTGTTTTGTAAAGATAAGGCTTGAAGATTCTAGAATTGAAACAAAGATGTGTTGGGGAATTTCGAACATAGGTATAGGCAAACTCCGGGTGAAAATAACTTCTATACTTACTCCGGATGACATGATGACATATTATAGTGCACAAGTGTGTGCGCAATACACAGGTGCACTCTCTGTTCCTTCATTCTCATAATTCGGTGAAACGGCAGTCCGACATGACCGTAGAGAGATCAGTCGCAGGACCAACGCCTTAACGTGCTTTCCGAGACACGTGTTTAAGACTACCAACTTCCTGACTCCGGAGCTGTGTCTGAGTAATTTCAAGACAGAAAAACTCAAACACTTTCGGCCCGACCCGGGACCTCGTGGATAGTACCCAGCGTGCTGACCACTAGACCAACGAGGCAGTCAAAAAAAGCTTATAAAGAAAAGGCTTATAAAGAAGACGACTCCAACACAAACCATGCTGGAGTGAAAACATACAGGGTGTTTGGACATCGGAGTTGGGAGCCTTCAAGAGTTGATAAAGATTTTTCTCAAGAAGAGCTCAATTTTATAATATCTTATAGGATCGGAGTGAAAACCTGTTTCTTATACTAAGTATAAAAACAGCTGTAAGATAAGTTTTTTTTGTCTGATTTAAAATGTTACTGGAAAGATATAACTCATCGATGATAGCCTATTGAATGCTCCGTTACCAAAAAGCGTGTATAAGAGAACTTTTTTCTATATATATATAAGACTGAGACTAAGGCTACAAGGTCACTTTCTTAGTTGCAAAGTAACACAGACTAAAATAATGCTCAAATAAACATTCCAGTTTAAATAAAATTTCTCACTGATGGACATCATCAAAATAATGTTCCGCCTTTCAGTTGGCCAGATTTTGTAAATAATTTCAACTAAAATTTAACCTTGTATCAGTAAATTATCCAAGCTACAAAGATACGCAAACAGAATTGCGTTGAATCAAAAGATATGAATGTAATAAAAGACATTTGCGTAAATAAATTCAAAGTAGAAACATAATGAGAACAGAAAAGTACTATGGTGATGCTTGATTATGATTATGATATCACTAAAGTAACATTAACTAAACTTGAATAAGTTGGCTAAAGCCAAGACTTGACTAAAATGCTAACAGTTACAAGTTAGAGCAAGATAAAACACAAAAAAATCCAAGATTCTGGATTTCAATAAGAGAAAAAATTGTTTTGTCTAAGAAAATTAGAAGAAAAAATTAAGCTAATATTATCAGTAATTTACATAATCGAATTAAAATCACTAATCACAAAACATTTGAAGCAACAAAAAACAAGGACACTGCATTGCATTTGAATGAATAAAACAAGTTTGATGCAACAATGAGTAATGTGAACGAACAAAAGACGTGCGCTAATGGAAAAAAAGTTCAAAAATTAAGACGCCAATACATCGTGAGGTTTACAAAAACTTTGTTGAAGTTGAAAGGCCCCGGGTGAGGCATCACTCATAACAACAATAAATAAGATATTTACATTAACTAATGTTGCCGGCCTCTTATAATTTGAACAGTTTCATTGTGCTTTCAAAATATATATCACCGAACAAATTACTGCATGGCCATTGTTAGCTTTTTCGTCGGGCTGATGAAGGGTTGGTCTAAGTGAAAGAGTTAAAGGAGTTCTAACTAGATGGTGACACTGAGTAGGTAATATAATAGAGCTATGAGTCATTATGCCGGATAGTTAACAAGCACATAATTCCAAATATTAAATACATACTGGACACATAAATTGCTCTGATCCCAAAGTTAGTTGCCCAAGCACTTGTAATCACGGAAATCAGAAGAAGTCGCAAGAATAATGGTTTGGAATAGGTGCAGTAACATCGCATTTTAGATCAGTAATAATATTTCTGTTATCAGTATCATCAGTGATCCATCGAATCCTCAAAAGTAGAAATCGACTAGTCTGCTCTAAACAAATAAAAATATAACAACATAAAAATAAACGATTGATAATAATAAAATCAAACAGCCCGATAAATATGTAATAAAAAGAATAACTAAGCTACGCGATCTCGTTAGTATTTGAACTCAAGATTCGTCAAACAGAAAGTTTAAGCTTAAAAATATATAAAAATATAAAAAAATATTACAACAAACACATTAATTACCTAGTCCCAAACTAAGCGGGAACTTGTGCTATGGCGGTTAGGATAACGGATAGACATATTTATATACGTTTATAAACATCCATGACTTTAGTACAAAATGCTCGTTGCTCATCAAATACCTACTTTTAAATTATTATTTTTAAGTTATATTTTGCAATCTTATTATTTTATTTGCATTTGAAAAAATGACCACCAGAGGCGGGAATCGAACCCGCGTTCCTCGCATACCGGGCAATTGCCTAACCTCTCGGCCACCCTGGCGTTGGCAGAGCCTGTCGAAATTTTCAAGTGCTTCTTAACGCTGTAATGCCGCGTTGCTTTCATCAATGTTATTGGGATTACACCTTCCACACTCGAAAGAAGTACTACTGCAAATATTTAACAACCAAAGGATGAAGCTTGCAAATACGATAATTATTTTTATACATTAAAATTGTTTTATTCCCATATACTGTACCGCTTAAGACTTGCGCCATACTACCACTATGAGCTCCATAAAGGAGATGGATCGTGGCACATTACGCCATCTTAATCCGCGCCGGCGATTACTGCTTATAATTAGTACACCGCCTCAGGACAATGGTTGGGCATTCGTCTTAATATATTTTTGAAATGTTCACTAACTATTGTTTTTAGGTGTACAGTCACAAGCAATGAAATGTATGCAAACAAGTTTTTATGCCATTGTAATAAGGTTTCAAATTGAATGCAGATGTATACATATTGATGCACGTGACTGTACAGATGATAGGACTGAGATTTCAATGTTAGTACCAAATGAAAAGTTGTTGTATTTTGTGTCATCAGCTTGAGGCTTGGGCTTGCATCAGCAAGGGGTTATCCCTTGGACCCACTACCCCATGTGTTTTACTAAATATCATGATGAAGAATTAATGACAATTAGTTTCATAATGAAATAAGTATTGTTGTTTAGTGTTTGTTGTTTAATTAACCGTATTTTCTCTCTCTCTCTCATTCTTTTAATTTTTCATTACAATGATAAAGTTATTTATCATGAAACATAAATGAGTAAACAAAATATGTAATGCGAACTAGTTCACATAATACTTAAGTTTCTTCTAATCACATCGATACAAAACAATGTTATACCATAGTAACTGATCTGATACATCCGTGACAACAATCATAATATAAACAAAGGCAATTAATTATATGAATTAACGATAAACGGGGTAGATAAGACGCGTAAATACAAATATTGACATAGTTCCAGTGTGACACCACCTTAACCTTTGCATTATCATCTCTATTATTAAACTATCTAGATCTAATGTTATTGTCTGTCACCTACTGCCTGGTTATGTGCACTAAACCTAGTTAGGTTCTAAACAGGCAAATGGTTAATTGCCAATAATAATTAATTATCGGGAATATGTTGGCACCCTGTGAAAACCGCATGATTCCGAAAATTAATTGGTCAATGACATCTACTCGTACTTACCTACCAATGCCAGCGTGAGCGTATAAGTGAGTGTTAGCGATGCTTAAGCACTTGTGTTGTTAATTTAATTAAAAAACAACAATGAGACGACAACACCCAATACAGAAAATCCACCACGGAAGTCAAAAATACGGCCAAACAAACCGCAAACCAATAATTATAAGTATGATATTTTATTGCACATATATTTTGACCCTGCCATATTAGTTCCGAACAAAAAAGTATCAATGTTTTATGATATGTGTTTTTTTATTAGTTATGGGTTGCTCTTGACTTTAGACAAAACCAGACGTGAAGTTGACAGGGTCGACGGTGGTGCGAGCTCACCCAGAAGGTTTTGGCACTCCCACTCACCGACGGAACACAGCAAGCTGCTTGGCGCCGGGCTCCGGTAGGAGGGTGGTAGCTACCAGGCGGTACCTACCTGACGAAACCTACCACATCCAAAATAACAGATTTTGCTCGTACTTAGATAGAGAAGACTCATATCCAAACCCCGAACTACTCATAAAGAGATGCAACCACCAGTTTTGACAGCAGAAAACTAAACAAGCGGAAGGTAAACACTAACACAACACATCCCACACGTAAATCCTCGACTCATTATCTTAGCTCGTAATTGTAATAACAGTTCGCAGAAGCTGGTTAGCGACATAAAACCTGCAAGCAACGCCGGCGTCGACAATTAGTCTTCCGTAATAATAGAGGATTCAGTGGCAACCGACCTTTTTAGGTGCTTTTATACGTTAAGATTAATAATAAGTTGTGGATACTGCTCATAGTGTTTATGGAATGGTTTCATAAAGTTCGTAACAATGTGTTAAAAAAAAATTTAAGAAATTGCTTGTATCCAATTACTGACCACATTTTCTTCTTTCAGTTTAATTTCTGAAATTGACATGGCTTCTAGAGTAGTATTTTGTCCTATTTCTTTTATTTATTATAAAAATCCATGTTTTTCTGCAAATATTTTAGTGGGAATAAAGATAATGTGTAATGCTTCGTTAGATACGGCTGCTCTAGTCTCTAACGCTGATGGTTTTTTTCAAGTATAATAATATTTAATCTCTGGATTGCAAAGTGACCACGGGGAGAGAAACGCCCGGTGGGAAGACCCCAAATGCAATGGAGTGACGACATAAAGAGAGAAACCGGATCGAATGTGAATACAGGTGGCTCAGGATAAAAGAGACGGTAATGAAAGAAAGGAGGACTACACCAAGAAAATAGTAGAAGAAGGCTAAAAAGAAGATTCGAGAAAAAGTCCATATTTTTGCCAATAAACTTATATCTTTATAACATGAAGATTTGTTTCATTTGCCCGCCCTTTTCCCAATTCATCTCACGAAGCATTTTTCTGTTTGGTTTTCATCTGACATCGTTCCGTGTAAACGCCGCCATAGAGTGCGTTTACAAACTAAATTACCCCAAGATAATTATTGTCCGGTACTAATCTCGTCTGTATTAGAATTAACTGTGTTTTAAATGCGGCTGTGCTAACAATAACTACGTAACGTACCCGCCTAATTGTCTTGTACAGCCGTTGTAACACCTATTTTGAAGCATTCGCTTGGTAACTAGACGAGGATTATTATTATGTTGATGTTTTCAGAGAAACGTAATTATAAATTTCCTGTGGAAGCATTGCTGTTTTTTAACAATTCGTAGACCATCAGTGCTAGACTTTCATACTAGTACTCTTTCTTTATCTTCAATTTGCCTATTGGGAGGCAAGGAAAAACTATTATTATCATTTTTCCAATAAGAAACTGTAACTAACTACCAAACCTCGATGCTACCAAACTTGACATTAAATTAACTTAAACTTAAATTTTACCGAATTAAAGTAGATACTTCTAATCTAGATAGATTAAATTAGTTTATACATAGTCTAAGCTATGCGCATGGGGAAGTAGCGGGTTATACCCAACACGAGTGTCTGCGACAACTCAATGGGTAGACTCGGAAAAACATTGTAAACACAGACTATTGAAATAAACGAATTTTTATTTATTTATTATTTATCTATGATTATGAGTGTCCTCTCCTAGCCGAGTTTCGACTACAGTGGCCAATCTCGACAGAGATTAGCCAGCTACGCGGGAGATATTATAGTGCGCAAGTGTGTGCGCAATACACAGGCGCACTCTCTGTTCCTTCACTTTCATAATTCGGTGAGACGGCAGTCCGACATGACCGTAGAGAGATCAGCTTAGGCGCATGACCAACGGCTAAACGTGCTTTCCGAGGCACGGGGGTGTTAACACCACCAACTTCCTGACTCCGGAGCTGTGTCTGAGTTATTTCAAGACAGAAAAACCCAACACTTTCGGCCCGACCCGGGATTCAAACCCGGGACCTCGTGAATAGTACCCAGCGTGCTGACCACTAGACCAACGAGGCAGTCATTGACTATGAGTAATACAATAGTATTTATTGGCGTTGTGTGAATTTGCTGAAAACGTATCTTAACCCGTTAACTGTCTATGTAGTTTAAAAAAAATCATGCCAGAAATTCACAAATTTTGAGTTATGGTAGCAAAATTGGAGATTAGTGTAAAAAACAATATTTGTCTATTATTAAGTGGCATCAAAGACTTTATTAATTTGATGTATGATAAGAATAAGAAATTATATAAATAAAATACTAAAATGTAAGCAAGCATTACATCATGTTACATTAAACTGCAAATAAATCTGAGGCTACATGAAAATGGCGTTAAGAGACGCTATTTTGGTTTAACGTGTAAACAGTACATTTACTACCACATTATAATTTACGGCAAATGAAAATTTACGGAGCGGATAAATTACCTGACAGTATGTCATTCCGCTTATACTGTCGATAAATTTCAAATAAAATTAGGTACCGAATGGGTTAATGAATACGCGTTATCAGCTAAGGTTGTTGGTTTATGACTAGTTTTATGATTTATAGCTAACCTTATATAAAATCGTTTTAAGGAGGTTCAAATCAAAATAGAAAGTTCAAATTCCATGTCTTTGGTTGTATTTCTCCCATTTTAGTTTTCGGTTGAATTCGAAATAAGTATATTTTCTGGAGATCATGAAAATATGGCACTTACCGGTAGGATTTGACACGTCCTGGCTAACCGTGCGTAATACAGCTCGGGTAGATGTCGCTGACGTCACGCAATGACGTATTCAAAAGAGACCAAGAATTTCACACAGCTGGATAGACGGCACAGTAGCTCATTCGGTAAGAGCGTTGGCCCGGTTAGCCAAAGGACGTGGGTTCAAATCCTACCTATGTGCGAATTTTTGGGTTTCTTATTTAAACGTATATAAATATAATAGGAAAAAACACTGTGAGTGTTAAAATATTAAAAACTATTGAATGGCACTAACTGTTTTGGAGTCGTTCTAATTTTAAAATTACATATGACTTAAATAGTAGGCAATCTATGCCCAGTTTGCACGATTTAACTTTGGTCAGACAAAATTATCATCTCAAATGGATAATTCTGCGACTGCCTCAACCAATCATAAAAGTGTTTTAGTAACGTTTGGTAGAGTTGACCTTTATTTACAGACTTTGATGTTTTTTTTTCCAGAAATCGTTTTTAAAACCGTACCATGCCTGTTTAAATCCACCATTAAGTCGCCAAGCCATCGACAGAAGCCGATACGATCACACCAATCACGTATTAACCCATAATGGCCGTTCTATGTCCGCAGTTTTATAGGGCTTGCGGTGGTCCTGTACATTGTTTTTAATGAGCTATAACACGGCTAATTAAACGCGTAACGACCGACCACGAATCGCTACTTCGTTTTATTTTACGCTGCAAGTGGTGAGTGGGACTTTAGGGGTTAAGACAATGGGAGTGTTTACGAATTTTGTGGACTTAAAAATATCTTTTTGACTAATATAGGCAGATGGAAAATTTAGTGTTTAAGCTGTTTTTTAAATTGTTAATGTTATATTTATTATGATAAAGGCTAAAACGCCTTGATTTCCTTTGTAATGGACGCGTCAGTGGTTAATATTTTGATACAGCATTTACTATGACATAACAAAATTAAATCAAATTTCACTTACAAAAATTAATCGACTGTGTCATCCGGTGGGACACAGTCGATTAATTTTTGTAAGTGAAATTTGATTTAATTTCGTAGAAACTTGCAAAATAATTGCTTAAGTTATAAAAATATAATAATGACATAACAAAACAAAACCTTAAGATTTGCTTAATTATTACTTGGGTACCAATCAGATCAATCACAGTTTTAAAATCTATTAAAAATACAGGTTAATGTTTTTTATTATAATGATTTTTATCACATACTTTACATATTAGATTATATTTGAAAAATCACACGATTAGGCTTAAGAAATGGAAATAGTTACTATTTAACCGTAGCCGCAAACGCAGACAAAACAGGGAAATTAGCGAATTTTGTAGTTTTGGGCGACTGTACTTTCAGGCGTGAGCGAGTTGACGACAAGAAATCAGAAGGTGCCAACTCGCTCAAGAGGGCGGGGGACTTTAATGTCGGCGAGTAGGCGAATAACTCTTTTCTAGTCATTTCATCGACAAATTGACACAATTGTCTTACTGTTAAAACTAATAATTGGATAAGAGAAACATCTCGATCTGCATTTTATTGTTGGCATGCATATAAGTAATATAACAAATATTTACACTGACATCGTTATAACCATTTCCGTATTATTATAAATTATGCTCTCGTAGTAAGTAAAACAAAACAACCAACTATCGGAAACCGTAAAGGTGACGAGATAATTAATTAATTACGTTGTATTGTTAATTAGTTGATAACGCAAGGTGATTTGTCTAGGAACTGATTTGTATTATTAAATTATCATCTGTTTTATGTTCAGTGATCAGCTCGTGACTTTTCCGTTACATTGATTTGATTACTAGTGGTTCTAGATTGTGAATTCTTTTAACACTACACTGGACACAAAAGACTATTTTCATATGTGTTTTATACTTTGCCTAAGAGATTGTAACAAATTCATACACGTTCTATTTAACAAAGGTAAATGATTATATCTCTTCTTTTAATGGTTTTGTCATATTCTTCAGTTTTTTTTACCGTCACTTTTTCAACTGAAATATGTTTGACACTTTTTATGTTTGTCGAACTGAAAATTCTTATTTATAGGGGATTACTACATCGACTAAAACATTTATGTGATAATTGCCAGTAAAATTAGATTCTTATCTATAGTCTGAGTCTAAGGACCTGTTTCTTCTTGAATACCAATTTTTTTTTCTTCTATAAATCATTTTTCAGCATTTATATTCAGATAGGTACACTTAAGGGCTCCTCCACACTAGCATATTTCAACAATTTCGCCCTGGCAAGAAGACGATGTTCAAAAGACCCTAGTGTGGGACGGCCCTAAAAACTATCGAAAAAACAGGCCCCACTTTACCATCTCTCTCACTTACTTGTTCTTATTCACTGGGGTAGTCGACGGCGTCGGCCTTTTCTCTTCTTTAATCGTGCTATTATTCATCTTCGAGGTCAGTCGCTTCAGCACGTCATCCATCGACCGCTTATGCGGCGGCGCGAGCGACAACGCGCTGTTGTGATTCAGCAACGAGTTGTTATTATTACAAAGACCCAACACTTTCGCCTCCGCGCCCGGACTACTGCATTCTGAGGAGCCCCGCCTTCTGTTCTGGAGGTCGTTGACCTGGTGGAGCCCTAGGAAAGACGATGGGACTAGTAAGTTGTTGGTCATGTCTAACGTTTCGAATCGCTGCTTTTTCGAGGGACGCTCCTCGGCGAAATGGTCCTCTTCGCTGATCGAGGTTCTTGGAGAGGAGCTTGGGGAGAACTTGTACTGGTCACCGTCGTCCGACTCGTGCCCGAAGTCTAGGGTCGCTGGGCCAGCTTCTTGCTTCTCGTCGGCGGCTCCTTCTTGTAATTTCGAAGGCGGCGATTTGCGTTTAGATGACATGTTTCTGGAAAGAAAGGGTGTTGGTTAGTGCTCTGTCTGATAGAAAAGAACTCTTATGTTATCTTAGTTTAAGTCTGGTTCCGCTAAAATAGTAAAAAGAAAGACACTTCTTAAAACTAGAAACATGTTATTCATGCGCTGACCTGACCAGCAGGCTTGTCGTCCAACTCTATTGATTTCAAATTAATAATAGTTATAGTTTAAAGGAAAGCAAATTTCGTTCTTAGATGGGAAAAATAAAATACAATTATTTTTCTTTAAATTTCCGCTAAGACACGCTAGCGCAGGCACCAAAACCACACCAACCGCAACCGCGTTGAGTACCAGTTCAGGCAAATGCAGAATGCACCGCCCTCCCTCCCTCAATACGCATGCACTACAGCTAATGCAGTTGTTAGTTACCAACACTAACGTGCAAAAAAACCTCGACGCGTCACGCGGCATCCTCAGGAGATGTTGTCGCCTCGGCTGAGCACGGCAGTCGTCCGTGCTCAGCCGAGGTGTCGAGGTTTTTTTGAGGGAGGGCGGTGCATTCTGCATTATCCTGGACTATATGGAGGGCAGACGAGCCAGGGGCAGAGCACCTTCCCGATGGACAGACGCGGTGAAGAAAACAGTGGGCGAGATCATGCAGAGGGCAGTACACAGCACATATAACCACAGCCAATGGAGAAATCCCACTTGTGGTCGCGATCCTCAGCATTGAGGGACCGAGGAAGAAGAAGAAGAATTTTAAGCAAACAATTCAACTGATGTATAAGATAACTGAAATATGTCGACTATGAATCTGTAAGTGATCAGTTACCATCAGCCTAAACACACAATTAACCAATCAACAATTAGGCGTTGCTGAGTGTCAACCGTTCGGTTTCCGGGTCAGGCGTTAAACTTCACTCGACTCACCCACCTCGTTAAGCCATCTAATTGGCTACCTAATTGTGTTGATTGCTTCGCTACTTGGACTTAAGGTGTCCAGAATTAACGTTTTGGAGAGATACCATTGGGGATTATTAAGATCGATTTCAAAATTCTGAGGAATTAGTGTAAAATTTTGGCATTCCTTTTTAAAGATAGGCTCTTGGCCCGTTTGCACTATCTTAATTAAGAGTAACTGTAACAATGATCGATGATTTTCGTATAGAGTTTAACAGATTTTGACGCAAGTGTTTTACAGAAAATTTCCTAAATGAAATTCCTTTGATACACTTGCTGCATACGAGGATTTGACGATTTCCGTGGTCGAGTTGTTTGCGCGCCCATCATTTTAGGAAAGCATATTTCTATATTGTCGTGGTCTGGGTGCTGTATTACCACCGTTGTTTCTCATTACCATAACACAAATCTTGTACTTTGGCAACTTACTCTGGGATTGCAGCAATGTATGTGGTGTTGTCTGATATTTATTTATTTATATTTAATATACAATGCATTCAGCATTGGGTTAGTTACAATTTTTATTTAACGCATTCATTGATGCAATATTTGCCCAAAGCGACATTGCTCATCTGAGGGTTTTTAGTTTACTTTTAATAGGTATAGATGGAAGTCAAAGTCACAAAGTATTTCTTCAATTTAGGACAAAAAATGCCATTTATGAACGTTAGATAATATTTGACGACCGTCTTGGTGTAGTGATTCACGCCACGGACTTCTAAACCAGGCGGTTGCGGGTTCGAATCCCGCAAGGAGCAAATGTTTGTGTGATGAGCACGAGCATTTGTACCTAAGTCATGGATGTTTATAAATGTATATAAGTATGTCTATCCGTTATCCTAGTCACCATAGCACAAGCTCACGCTTAGTTTGGGGCTAGGTTATTGGTGTGTTTGTTGAAACAATTTATTATTATTATTTTATTATAATAATTAATATAAATCAATTATGGCCCATATGGGGCCAGAACATGTCTCCTAAGTTTTTGAGAATTAGTCATTAGAGCGACGTTTTCAAAATGAAGTATTGGATCAGCCTTAACATGATTACATTTACATTAATTGTGTTAAATTCTCCACGGTCAATTTTCTTAGGGCTGAGACCTAAGGCGCGACCACAGCAAAGCTCATTGACACCCAATAGCTGCCTTATTTCTTGCGACAACGTTTATTCAGGAGCTTACTCGATAAGACGATGTCTGTTCAGCTGTAGCTTTTCTCTTTCACTCCTGGATAATGTTCGTAGGAGCAAGAGAGATGGCGAGACGAAATTATATACCGTTTAACAGGGAAGGGTCTTAGGGCTGTCTCACCGAATTTAACAGAATCTTGCGATGTCTGGGGTCTGCTTTGATGTCTGTTTGTTTTAAGCCCAGTTGTACTTAGTTAATTAAGTGTTTACGCTAAATCCAATAATACCGTGTTGATATCGAGTTTTTGTTAGCTTTGAATCCGAGTCGTTAAGATAATTCGTGTTGTAAAGATTTTCTAAATAAGAACTTAGATCGGTAAATTGTAATATGAATATTATATCACTTATACTCATAACTCACTTGCTAACTAGACCATCAAATCTTCAGATATTTTCAGGTTTCTTATCACTTGACATTAGTCAACTCAATTAGTAAGGCAATGTTTCCGAAAGTTCGTGAAATTGTGTCACCATTGATTGTAATCAAACGCAAAAAAATACAATTTAAGTAAGGTACACATGGCCGCACGTCAGGCTACCCCACTTTGACCGTGATACCACTCCTATTCCCTACGTAAAAAAAGCTATTTTCGCAGTTTACATGGGTAACCTGACGTTACGTAAGTAAGGTAGGTAAGGTTCGCGTTCTTTCGAACACTTAGCGGATTCCTTAAAAATAATTTCTGGCGAGGATACAATCAAAGACAACCTACAGTCTAAAATCAATATCGACGTTTTGTGCTAAATATGAACCGTGTCAGAGTGCGCAAATGTGATAAAAGACCCGTTAGCACAGTGCCTCAAATTGCATTATGCTGCCGAGACAAAAGGGGCTGGAACACGGAGATACAATTCTTCTAAAATAAATACCTTTTTATAAATTTAAAACTGGAAGGTGCTTGTGGCGCAGTGGTAGCAGCGCTTTGGTAGTGATACATGGTGATACCAAAAGTTAAGCAACCTACGGTGCGGTCGTGATTGGATGAGTGACCATTCCGACCATTTAAGTGACGTCCATGACAAGCATATCCGTCCTTCGGAAGGCACGTTAAGCAGTTGGTCCCGGCTAATATCTGTTGGTATAAGTCGTTAAGCCTAGACAGAGGCCCTAGAGGCGGCTTGATAACATCTGACAGTAAGGTTTGTCACTTGCCTTACAGACACCCCTCCACCAATCCGCACTGAGCCCGCGTAGTGGAGAATGGCTCGTACCTCCTCATAGTTGAGGTAAGGCCTTTTCCCAGCAGTGGGATCTATATAGGCTGACTTTACTTAAATTTAAAACTAATGAAAACGAAACTGGTAAAAACTATGAAAAAATAATACATATTATGATAATTTTGTCACTAAAAATATCACTCATGTTTATAAGTATGTATTTTTATTATTGAACCAGTTACAAAAGATTCATAAACATTTGAAATTTAAACGCAATAACGTAGTTTGAACCCAAACAAATAAGGGGTGGTGAAGGAACTACCTCCTAGAAGTCCACCTCGGGCAATGGCATCACAAACCCCAGTTTGTAACGGCTGAACGATCCCATCATCGATGGTAGGCTCCGTTAGGTGCCACCTGGTAGCTACCACCCTTCCACCGGAGCCCGGCGCTAAACAGCTTGCTGTGTTCCGTCGGTGAGTGGGAGTGCCAGAACCTTCTGGGTGACCTCACTCTGCCGTCGACTCTTTCTATGTCATGTCTGGCTTAGTCTAGAGTCAAGACCAAACCCATTTAAAAACTAATAATAATAACGTAATACTACTTACCAGGAGAGGTCAGTTATTTTAGACTACCGTTTCTTAGATCCATGTCTCAAAATCAGTTTACGTCGGCATGTTACCGCCTAGTCCGAGACTGTCCGGTGGAGGTAATTTTAATGACATAGAATACTTCTGTCTAAAGTCTAGTTTGACAATATTTGGCATACCTAATTGTCTACGAGGTTGACTGGTCGAAAATGCCTTTAGGGATTATTTTACAGTTTTTTTTTAATTTGCAACGGGTTAGCTCTTTGACTCTAGACTAAGCCAGACGTAGCGTAGACAGAGTCTACCTTACCCAGAAGTTTCTGGCACTTCCACTGGTTAGTGGAAGTGCCAGTTCTGTCGGTTGACAGAACACAGCAAGCTGCTTGGCGCCGGGCTCCGGTGGGAGGGTGGTAGCGACCAGGCGACACCTAACGAAGCCTAACATCGCTGAAAGTCCATCTTTACCTTATTTTTTAGCAATAAAGTATAAATTAATAAATCTTTTATTTTACTGTCTTTTTATTTTCCAGTAAGACTCGGGTACTTGTACTTTTCACTCTTTTAGCACAAATTCAAGCGAAATTGTCAACCTAATATAAAAAAATATATCATTTATTGCACTTAATAGAATGAACCCAACTACGACCAGACAATTGAATCACTTTAGCTATGAATTTCCTTTCAATCCCAACACAATGACGTCACGCAGAGCCCGGAACGAAGTCGGATATTGGTGTGAAAGATGAATGTGTCAACCAAAACTACAAACTATAGAAAGAACTTAAGTAATACATATTTGTTTGTATACGAATTCGCTTCTGAAAAATCAATTTAAAAAGTTAAAAACAATTAATATAATACTTCAGTTGTTGGGGAGGCCAAATATTTTGAAACTAATAATAAAAAAAAAGGTCCTCCTAGCCGAATTTCGACCACGGCGGCCTATCTCAACAGAGATTAGCCAACTACGCGGGACATATTATAATGCACAAGTGTGTGCGCAATACACAGGTGCACTCTCTGTTCCTTCACTCTCATATTTCGGTGAGACGGCAGTCCGACATGACCGTAGAGAGATCAGGCGCAGGTCCAACGGCTTAACGTGCTTTCCGAGGCACGGGGGTGTTAACACCACCAACTTCCTGACTTCGGAGCTGTGTCTGAGTAATTTCAAGACAGAAAAACTCAAACACTCACGGCCCGACCCTGGATTCGAACCCGGGACCTCGTGGATAGTACCCAGCGTGCTGACCACCAGACCAACGAGGCAGTCCATAATAAAATAGGTAATTGGCATGACTAAAATATAAGTTTTGTTTCATCTTCCGAAGTAAACGTTAAAAATATTTCCTAAAGTCATTAGAACAATAAGAAACAAATGTTTAACACAAAACTAAAACAGGGACCAGCTGATTTCAATTTAAGCCAGGGGTGTCGACAATGACGTAAGCAAATTGGCGGCAAATTGTTTTCGTTTAACAAAACGTCCCCTCCGGTGTCGCAATGGAATCGTGACGAAAAATCATAATATTGCATTTTCTGCTCAGTTATGTTGGATAAATACTAGGGCTGGCTGTTAATTGGTTGTATACCGTGAAACGAAATTTATTGCTGATATAATATTTTTTACTTAGTCGCTTTTATGATTTAGTAGAGGTACAGACGGCAGCACGTCATCTTACCCGTGTGAACACGAAAACAGCTTTTATTACGTAGGGAAATAGAGGTGGTCTCAAGATTAAAGTGGGGTAGTCTGACGTCGTTCGTGTGTACTTTACTGAGGACACGGTAGTAGCGATAAAAATACATTCGGAGCTGTTTTTCCATAACAGTAAATTAACTAGTGCTACACTATGACGGTGTATTAACAAAAAAATTAGACCAGGTTTAAAATGGGTCTAAATATCAGCCGACAACAGAGGAATGAATGACACATTCGTGACATAACCTAATAGAAAAGCGCTTTTCTAATTGGCTAGCTAATAGCTTAGTCCTGACTTAAACCCGGTAAGTTTTTAGAATAACGAGGTAAATGATTAAAATTCAGTAGCACTTCACAAAATATAACGTGGTTACGCTAAACATAATAAACAAACACACCAAAATATACCTACATGCTTTAAAATGCAATAAAGTTGTGTCTCAATTATCCCTATCTGCATATCAACAATGCAAAAACTAGTCGCTTGACGGAAAACCTGATGTCACATACGATGGAATAATTTATACGAGGTATTACCTGCATCCGTTAGAAATTAATCAGTCGAGTCGAGCGGTAGTGACGAATGTCCAGCACCAATCTATTAATAAAAGGAAATTGCTGCCCCGTCTTAGATGAACGGGTAAGGCATCTGCGAAGGCAGGGCTATACCGATTAGGTGATAGCGAATTTGTCGCGAAATTGGTTTCTGAACTGTGCTACATCTTATGTGGATGTGCGGAAAATATCATTTTCGAGTTTGATTAGATTTTTTTCAGCTAATAATGCCAAAAAACTTGCAAAATAATTGCTTAAGTTTTAAAAATATAATAAATGCCAAAAAAGTTACCAATTACTAATATTTAACAAGAGTTTTTCGAAAGATATTCAAATTATCTTTTTTTTCTCGGTAATATAAGGACAAACTTAAATCAAATCATTAAATAATAATGGTCCAATACTGTCTAAAGACTTATAAAATACTAAAACAAACTTAAGCGCTTTTTGACAATAATGCAATAAACATTATTTTTGCTAAGCATACAAATGAAACTCTTAAATTTTGTTATAACATTTTTTTTTTGTTTTAACGGTAAAAACTTATGTTTTAAAAATTTCTCAGCGGCAACCCTAACTCCAATCTGAGTTGTATTAAAGTGTCGTCGTATTTGTGACGTTGTACTTATGGACCCATACAAGGAGTGGGACTGACGTCAAAATGTGGCCGATATGTAAAGTGCGAGCCGGTTGCAATGAAGAAATTACTACGCGTGTGTCTATTAAATAGCTTTCCTTTCCAGTCTGCGATAAATAAATTATATATTATAAGGTTCTACCAGTTCCGTGTAAAAAAAAATTGACTTGAATCTGCTAACACTTCTGTGACTAATTCTTTACATTAAAATTGCAATGTATTCTCATTTTAGGAAACTTACCAATATAGGACGTATTTCTTATAAAAAATTAAAATTGCTCTAAAAGAGTCAAATTTTATCCAAAATAAAGATGAAAAAGGAAAAAAAGCGATTTATCGGTAAATACTTACTTCAATTTGTTTAGTCTGTTAATATTTTTTACGTCCATTTGTTCCGCCTTCGTAATAAGGTAAACTCATAAGAAAACAATTTCTAAAGAACGCAAAAGAAATGCCCAAATCGAATAAGCGCTCCTGTTGTCACAATGAAAAATAAAATTTAAATAGAAAATATTGTGAGCGAACGTAATGAAATGAAAACGCCTGCCGAGAAAAATGTCGGAAAGCTTTCTTCGGAGCCAATAACTGAATTATTTCTATTCTATTATAAGTTTATTCACAATAAGAAATAAAAATGGTAGCTGAGGAATTAGATTTCTTCTCAGCTTTCTATTGAGAGTGCTCGAGTTTTTTATGATCGAAATTGTTTGTTTGTTACCTACCTTCAAATAATTTAAGTTTGCTTTGGTCGGTTATACTATCTTATTAAAATTATTCGAAAAATCACTGGTTTTTTAAATGATTATGGTTAAAGTAGGTGGTGTAACTTAACCTAACAGTTTTGACTTCAAACTCAAAGTCAAAAAACATTTTGCCATAAGAGATGATAATCATTCATTATAATATTGAACTATATCTAAATCTTTGCATGATCTCATAGTCATACTTTAAGTTCATACAAGTATTCATCGAACTAACTTAATTTTAAAATAAGTTAATAATAAACTCATGCTTTTTAAGTCTCTAAATGTGTCTACCGGATATTAAGTACTGTTATCCTAACAAGAAAGGTTCAAATAAATGAATTGCCATTGAAATAGCATGGACTCAAAGAGGAAAATGACATGTCAAAACAGGACTGCAGCGACACAATTGCCCTCTATTGGGCTGGGGTGGAATTATTGGAATTACAACTCCCTATACAAAAACTCCAAGTATTACAAGTCTAATAAGGGCCGAAGACGTTGTGACATCTAGAAACGACATAACAAGAGATAATATTTTATGCTGCTTTTTGTGGCACATGATCGACATCATAGTCATTTATTTATTTAACAGTTTCCGGGAATCTACAGCTACAGCTAGGAATTTAATGTTCAATACAATAGAAGAGTAAGGTCATTAAGAAGTTCCCACTTATTGTTACTGTGTGTAACTATTATTAGCCTCAGGACGTCTATTGCTCAACATAAGCCTCCCCCGTAGTTTTTAAAGTGACCGGTTTTGCAAGTGGCCTGCGGACATTATCATTATCAGCTTAAGGACGTCCACTGCGGAACATAGGCATCCTCCATGGGTTTTCAAAGAGACCTGTCACAAGCAACATGTGTCTAGTGCGATTCTGCGACCTTTAAAAGATCGTCTGTCCATCTTTCTGGTGACCGCCCTACGTTGCGCTTTTGATCAAATGGTCGCCAAGCACGAACTCTTCTACACGACGGCCATCAGTTCTTCGCGATATGTGCCTTGCCCACTGCCACTTGAGCTTACTGATCCGCAGGGCTAGGCTAGGTTTGTTACATGATAGATAGATATATTTACTTATGAATAAAGCTCAACTAAAGACCATCATTTGACAGAAAACCTAAAAATATGATATCTTATAAGATTTATTTAAACAAAATTAAACTTCTATTCAAAGAAGATATTCGCACAAATGAAGGGACTTTTATTAAGCAGTACAGCTGCCTCATCTAAATAGAAATAGCTGATCGGCTAATCAGCATGGCAAAGTCATATTTTACTATCACAGAAAATAACAATCTCTTGAACATCAGATTTCAGAATCGATCCCTAAATATTTCATTCAACCTTCACTTTGTAAGTAACTAAGTATTTTTTACTTTCTACGAAGCGTCATCCAGCATAAGACTTATTCTACATCCGTGTATGAACATTTTCTTGGTTCTGACAATGGGGGAAATTACCCATCGGGCGCGATAGCCCGCGACGAGTGGGCGGCTGGCTACTGTGGAGGCGGACTTTGTATTTGTATAATTTTGACGTAAAAAATGTATACAGGGTGTAATCGTCACCACGTACTGGCCTGAGACCTTACGACGTGGTCTGTATTCGACTCTATCTGCATTTTTCAACCATACCTACCATAACAATGTAAATCATATTTATTAGTATAACGTATCGTTCGTTTTTGGCGCGAATGCAATAATTCAGCGCACACTAAAAACTTCAATTTCGATAACTTTGTTTTTTACATAGTGTATTAACTGGGAACCAGGCAGTGCAATTCGTTTTTTTTTTCATATTTTATTTTGTCTTATACCGTAAGGTTATAGAAAAAAAAATGATTTTGCCATAGACCGCCCACACTGTACGTGTTAGTTATTTTATATTATTAAGCACTGAAGCCGTTTCCACCCTCTCCGCAACATCCCTCAAAGGGCAATGACGACATTATGATTACTCGCTGCAAACAATGCAGTTAATACTGCGTGAACAATGCCCCAATCACTGGGTAATGACCCATTTGTATGTCTTGGGGTAAAGGTAAAAATTGGCGGGTAAGAATAGAGATTACCGAGGATTGAGATGTAAAGGACAGTTTTGGGGCTGAGAAGGGCAGATTTTGCTGCAAGATGAGAATTATGGAAATTGGCGTTATTACATCTTTATACAGGGTGTCCAATAAATTTAGTCCTTTAAGTACAGATGCCCTACTGCCAATTATGCCCCCTATACGCCATTTTTTTAAAGTAAAAGTCTTACAAATGGCTTAACGTGCTTTCCGCAGCACATGGGTGTTACAACAACCAACTTTCTGACTCTGGATTTATTTCTGTGTTATTTCAAGACCCAAAAAAAATTCGGCCCGACCCGATTTTTGGGAGCTGGGCAAGCTCGCTTCATCATTGACCTTATCTTTGGTCTTAGTCTAAGATGAAGATCAAGAGTTAGCTCCTTACCTATTTAAAAAAAAAAATACTGGAGTCGTTCATAGATAGAAGCCAACCTGCCGAATTAGCCCACGGGCAGGATCTCTGGTAGTATAGGATGGATCGCTTTTCAAGGATGTTTTTGTCTGACATTAGATGCTACTTACAATCACATCACTTTTGTCCCCATTTTCCATAGCCTCTATTCAAACACATTTCCACCGTAACTAATTATGTGTTTTTAGTTCCAGACGAAAAGGAATGTTCCAGAATCTGAATGGACCGCCATTCCACTCCCGGTGACCTAAGGCTGCGTTCACAATGGCGCACTCATCAGTGCCTCTTGTCTGGTCCTAGCGTCTGTATAACCCTTAATTGTTACGTCTTATATTGACGGAGCTTTATTTGGGGGCACAAAAATTACTGTTTCGACAATTTTCTGTCGCATTTGGAAGAGTTATCTTCACCGTTCATGAAATGAATATGAAAATAATAAAAGGAAAATTAAGGTAGTAATAATAAATAATAAATTGTTTCAACAAACACACCTACCTAGCCCCAAACCAAGCGTAAGCTTGTGCTATGGTGACTAAGATAACGGATAGACATACTTATATACATTTATAAGCATCCATGACTTTGGGAAAATGCTCATGCTCATCACACAAACATTTGTCCCTTGCGGGATTCGAACCCGCAACCGCCTGGTTTAAAAGTCCGGGGCGCGAACCACTACACCAAGACGCTCGTCTGTAGTCCCTTTGTAAACAAAGAGTTTGTTTTTCAGATGACGTCGTCAACTAGTTGCTTGCTGTCAGTGTGTTAAGTATGCGTGCTTATCAGGAGTTTTAATAATATGAATTTAGATATAAAACGGAGTTATATGTTACTACCATTTTACCAAATCGAAAAAAAGAAAAATTATGAAACTGTCACAAAACTTTAATTATTAGGTTAAGGTAACACACAGCCGCAGATCAGACTGCCCCACTTTTGACATTGAAACCGGCTTGGGTAACCTGACGTGCTGCTGACAATACTTTACTTATGACGAGAACACAGATGAAGTAATCCGTTCCTTAAACAAAATTCACTGGTACTCATTAAAGAAATATTAACTAATAATAAATATTTATTAGTACTGAAAACAATTCAAGCTAGAAAAAAATGTTATCCAAACTAAATACGGCAATCAAAGGCACGATCAAATCGAACGCAAACAAACAAATAAAAAACCGACAACTTCAATGGGAAATCACCAAAAACCTTACTGCAAGAGAAACATCGAACAAGGATCGCATACAACACAGAAAGGGACAGAAGGTCCCCTTGCTAAGTTGAGATAGTTAAATTAATAATAATTAATTAATTATTTCAACAAACACAACAATTACCTAGCTCCTAACTAAGCGTGAGCTTGTGTAATGCCGACTCTGGTTTTATTTTTCATTTTTTCTATGGTGGTTCATTAAGTTGGCCATGAATGGCCAAAGCCATTTTTTTATTTCTTGAAATTGTTGCCTTTTGATGATGTAATGGTCTAGCTTAGCATTGGTTTTTTACTATAAGGCAAACCAATTCTAATGGTTTTTTTCTTCTAAAAATAAGCTTTATCACTTAAATCAATATCAATGCACTTCCGTGTTAAGAGTTATACCTAAAGTCTTTATATTTAAGATAGTGAATATGGTCATCAGTACGGTTAAGTCATCACCAACATTTAGAAAACAAAATCTTGGCTCTCTTACTCTCGCTAAATTAAAGCGTTTAAATCAACCTGATTCTTTAATAGAGATTTTTAGTGTACTGAGGATGGGCAGGATTTTTTCCTTTTTGGGCATCATTAATTACATTTTATCAAAATTTCACTCTCATTAAATTAAACAGTTTAAACGAACCTGTATATCTGATAGAGATTTCTGACGTACTGAGGCGGAACATTTCCTTTTTTGGGCATAATTACATTTCATCATAATGTTACCTGCTGCATATTTTTATATTATAAAAGCTAGTGGAGTAGTGCCGCCGAGTCAAGAAGGCTCGACGGTTCCGCCCGGTTTGACGAAAAGGAAAACATTCGATTGCTTTCCCGCCACTTGAGCATTTTTATCCATTCTCCGCCATAAGTTTTGTTGTGAACGGGTTTTTGAGAGGAACAAAATGTACAAACGCTTTACGATACAATTTTTAACTGCTGTTTAAAATTAAAAAGTCAAGTAGTAAGTCTCAATTCGAGCTATTGGCGGCCAGAAACTTCTCGTGTGAAATGAATAGCTTTTTTCCCTTGTATATGAATCTACTATTGTATTTATGACAATGTTTGACTTTAAATACAGGTCGGCTTATAGTACTGCCTATCACCATTGCAAAATACCCTTTAATAAAGCAACTGCACTAGCTTCATTTGGCTAACAAAAGAAATTGCCTTCACCGCATCATCCTTTTTTAATTTCCCATCAACCACTGTCACATTGTTTACATCATTACACTCGACTCCCCTCCCGTTTAAAACAAACAAGTGCGCATCCTTTGACAGAGCAACACAAACAATTGTCCAAATCATAAACAATGGTTCACATTGCAAATATTATCTGCTACCCGCTCAAAGTATCCCTATATAATGAACCATTCATACTGCCAAACAAACTCCAACCAACCATATGCAATAATTCTACACGATCCGAAACACTATCGTAAAGTCACAAATCCCGATCGCGTCACAAAGGAAACTAAATCTAAAACAGAACACATAAAACACAAATTTAAACGACGAATCAAATAGACGTAAATCCTTGGGCCTCTGACAAAGAACAGAAGCGATTTCACGACATCAAAGTGGAACACGACATATTACGCTTCAAAATAAACACTAGAATAAATACATCGAAATGTTTGTTCGGAATATTCGGCGACGGGGGTGATCATAAATTATCTGTTAACAGGGGGTAGTTGGCAAAACCCTTTTGATGGTTGAGGATTAATTTGCTGTTTGTGCGTGCGTTTGTGTACACGGATTTGCAATTAATACGAGCCGTAGCTAAGCCGATCGACAATGTAACCGATCCTGTCATATACGCAATACAATAAAATCTGACTTTGAATCGACTTCCTCGTTGGTCTAGTGGTCTGCATGCTGGGTACTATTCACGAGCCCCGGGGTCAGGCCGAAAGTGTTGAGTTTTTCTGTCTCGAAATAACTCTGACACAGCTCCGGAGTCAGGAAGTTGGTGGTGTTAACACCCCCGTGCATTGGAAAGCACGTTAAGCCGTTGGTCCTGCGCCTGATCTCTCTAGGGTCATGTCGGACTGCAGCCTCACCGAATTAAGAAAGTAAAGGAACAAAGAGTTCACCTGTGTATTGCGCACACACTTGTGCACTCTAGTATCTCCCGCACTCGGCTAATCTCTGTTGAGATTGGCCACTGTAGTCGAAATTCGGCTAGGAGGACATTACAATAAAATCTAACGAACCTGGATTGCTGCTCTGAAATCCGAGAGGTTAAAAATGCTAGCCTATAATTTGCACATAAAACACATCCTAATGGAGGCGTACGTGATCACTTATTCGGCGGACTCACAAAGAGGCATCTTCATCTGAAAGCAGACTCTGATTTAAATATATTATTCTTGTAATAACGGGACGGGAGCGACCGGGGATCCATTGAAGTTGTAGAATACATTATTTTAATTCGTACCACCTCTTTGTGACCCCATCAGGGAATTAATGGATTCAAAGCCTTCTCTTCCGTCGGACAAAGAATAATTTGCTAAGTAAATGAACGGCACACAATCCTGTTACGATCCCAGTTTTGTTTCGATGGAAGATTAAAGAGTGGCGGATTCGAGAAAGGGGCACCTTTCAATTCGCCCTTTGTGAGCGTTATCTGTGTTAATTTTAGGTCAATGAATTAAGCACACAGCACAATTCCATTATTTTGTCATGAATCGTGATTTTAGTGAAATATCTTGATCAACTTGTCATTTAGTCCGTTTTTCAAATTTATGTTTTATCAATATCACGTTAATTATCAGTAAGCCAATGATTCAGCTAATCACATTAAAACAAGGACTTAAAGCATTCCAAAAACCCAACGGCAATGTGTTCTTGGAGCTGTTTGAGATTTAAATATATCTTTTATTAATTTACAATAATTTATTTATATACTAATAAGAAACAATACAGATGTTGCAACAATAACCTACATATAAAAAACTTCAAATAAATATAAAAAATAATATTTACATCATATAAAAAGTATCAACCCCAGCGCTGCCAAAAGGAATGGTGTCCAAAAGGCTGGCAGCATTGCCTCTCATAATATGATGTAACAAACATATTTTGTAAATGAAACTGTACATCGAAATCGAATTACAATTATTGGAACCTCAAACAAATATCTGTTTGACTTAGCTATCTGAAAGTATCCAAGTTTATTACTTAGTCATCAACCGAGAGTTGCCGATGCATAGCTCTATTAAGATATTGCATTTCAGAATAACATTGGAGCAATAATCTAAATTGAAATAGGTTGTCAGAGAGTGCGGTCCGATTCTAGTATTCATTGAGAATGGACGAGCTATGGCTATGGAGAATTATTGTTGATTCTCTGGGGTGTTTGGGGATTTCAAGAGATACTAACCTAGTCTGTTATGGAGCTGTTTGTGCTGCTATAGCAATATCATTAATGATTTAAGCAATTTATTTCGCAAGTTTTCACTAAAGTAATTTTTTTATTTTATGCTCACTGCGTAGAATAAAGTTCACAGTAGCTCGGTTGGGAGAACATTCACCCGGATAGCGAAAAGTGGTGGGTTCGAGTTCCACCCCACCTGAAGATTGTCGATAATTTAAGGAGTGCGAAATTTTAACAATATCTATCGTACTCTAAATTTGCAACATGTCACAAAGGGAGAGTGTACACTATTAAGAAACAACAAAGCAATTTACACAAACAGATGTACAATTGGCAGCACGTCCGGTTACCCATGTGAACTGCGAAAACAACTTTTATTAAGTAGAGAATAGAGGCGGTGTCAAGGTCAAAGTGGGTTAGTCTGACGTGCGGCCGGCTGCATGGTGTATTCAAAGTAGGCAAATGTAAAATTTCAGTTACATTATTTAATAATAATAATAAAAAGTTTATTTCTCTAAACAAATAAAGGTTTTTAAAGATAGGAAATATAACAGAAAAGTAAAAGTAGTACTAACTACAGCCAAAGTTTGTGGGAGCTGATGCATGTACTAGGTTTAATACCTGTATTACAAGCCATCAGGCCCCATCTGTTGGTTGGATAATATTCTTAATAGTACTTACACTATCTACAACTAGAAAAATAATTAGAACAACAATCGAGAGGATAATTTTACATTTAAAAAAGCCAGTCATGTACTCAGTGTGTGTGTGTGTGTGTGTGTGTGTGTGTGTGCGTGCGCGAGTGTGTGTGTGTTATATTTATTGTATAGTAATGTAATAAATTTTCTGTATGTTCATAATTAAATTTTTGCAACCCTTCCAAAAGTATGTGTTTAACTGTTAAGGAGTTTAGGTGATGTATGGGCAGGTTTTGTGAGGACCTTGGAATCCGAGAAATCTTCTACTAAAACTATTTCTTCATAAATAGTGGGACATCCGAAAACGTGCCATCTTCTTTACTCTATGGTTCCTTTAAAAGGGAGACCAGACGTCCAGGGCCGCGTTCACTTATTGTCGCATCGACAGCGTCTTAGCCGACCTGACATTGCGGTGTGCTTAATGCTCCAGTGATTTGGAGTCCCGGGTCCAATGCCGTTCAGGGGGAGCGTAATGGACAAGATTGTTTGAGATCTTAGTCTGTCGGTCACATCATTGAAGTTATAGGTATTTTTGAAAGTGTTTTTCAATACGGGGCTATAAGTCATATTTAACTAATTCCACCTCCGGGGGATTAAAAATGATTACGCGTGAAAAAATAAATAGCACCAATTTGATGCTATAATAAGTGTGCACGCGATTTTGGACATGTAAAATCAATTAAACAGTAGCTTATGTACGAAAATTGTTTATTACTGAATTGAATCAGTCGTATTGCTATTTTCAAATTTCATCTATGACACTTCTAATTGAATGAGATTTTTAATGTTCACTGTTAAAGTTACCTTTACAAAGGCAAAGTGAACAATCTTTTCATGACTTTTAAAAATAATACTATTTCATTATTCGTGTCAAATGATACATGTAAATCACCATAACTAAGTTATTATTTATGTGTCTATTTTATTAAAAAAATGTATAATTTCGTTAAAAAAGAACGCCAAGAATGTTAAAACAATATTCGTCATGCAACGAAAAACAGACTTAAGTTATATCACATATAATAGTAAGCAACTAGTGGTTCCCCGCGACTTCGCCCGCAAGAGTTGTATTTTCCATATAAACTTTGATCCCCCATTTCTCCCCCTTAATGTTTTTATATCGCGACTAAATGTAGCTAATGTCCTTTACAGGGTCTCAAACTGTCTCCATAAAAAAAGTCATCTCAATCGGTTCAGTGGTTTAAGCGTCAAGAGGTAACATACAGACACACTTTCGCATTTATAATATTTAGTATGGATCTAGTACATTTTATCTGACCGGTTGAAAAATCGGCTCGTAACTTAGAAACAACTAGACTAACAGAACAGTCACAAACGAGATATTGCTTCACTAAATCACACTCACAAACACATCTACCAAGACAATTGTAAGCCACAAGCGAGAATTACAAGCCAATTATCGTTATAACCGCAGAACTAACTGCGACAAAAACATTACAAAATTAACCCGAAAACTCCGTTTAAGACTCGCTTAACGAAATGTTTAGCGCATTACTTGACAAATAACCGCAGGTTGTGATTGTGACTGGAAGGGTTAATAATAGCGTGGGATTGTGTTGGATTAGTGATGGGGTAGTATTGTTTTGTATTACTCGAGTATTTAGCTTAGTACTGTTCGGAGTAAGCTGATTCTTTACCTTTACGCAGTCGCGTAAGGAGTAGGGTTATTTTTTGTTTAAATGTGGATTAAGATACGCATATAATATGATACGTACCTAACTAAAAGACGTAAAGCAAAATATACGTGAACTACGAAAATAGAAAAGGTTTTTAGTTTTATTTTAAAACAGAAAAAATAACGATAATCGTTTTTAATATTTTTTAACACTCACAGTGTTTTTCTTATTTATATAAGTTTAAATAAGAAACCAAAAATTTGCACACAGGTAGGATTTGAACCTACAACCTTTGGCCTTGGCCCGGTTAGCCAAAGGTCGTAGGTTCAAATCCTACCTGTGTGCGAATTTTTGGTTTCTTATTTAAACTTATAACGATAATAGTGTAGTATCTCAAATTTTATAGACTCAATAGTAGATAAAGCGAGTACTTACGCCTACATAAGTTTTGAATACCTTTACGTGATGGCTCTATCACGTTAATTAAATAATATGTAGGTACCTAATGAGAATTTTGATAAATGTGCGTTTTTCCTTAAGTTTATCAGTGTGTATCACAGATTGCCTAAAACACTACTCAAACGTTCAATATTTAAAATCAGACTATTGAAATAAGTTTCCGAGATTACTTCAAAAATCCAAAGCACAGCACTAGCTCGAGCTCTGTAACTCAGTTAGAAAGCGCAGATTGAGCCATTGTGTGCTCCCGTAAACAAGGAATCGGATTTGGCTCAAAATTGATGTGTGATGTTGAGGGCTGAATTAGAGCCGCTATCAGAAACAGTTGTTTGTCAGTTGTCACGTTTGCCAATACTGAACAAAAGCACTATAGTACAGTTCAGGGTTATTCAGACTGTTTTGAATTTTGTGGCACAAGATTGAGTGTTGCGGCCCTTAGATAACGTAGAACAATAGTTGTTTAACAGTTTATGTTTGGGTAAATTAATGAGAATATAATTCTCATTACAAGTAGGTAGTTTTCGTAAAGAAACTTGGGTGATGTGAAAGACTGATGAGTATAAATGTTGGTGGATTAAAGGAAACAGGCCGACCGAAAACAAGATGGAGGGACTGTACAAAGCACGACATGATATGAGTTATGATAGTGAAAAGAGTGGATGATTCAATGACGAGTGACAGGATGGTATGAAACATACTGCACCGATCCCCGATCTGATGAAAACAGGGCAAACAAATGATCATAAAAAAGTTAAGTACTTATATATAAGCATTTCTACAGAAGCATCGATGTTAATCTATCTTTGAAGAAACAAAAATTGACCGCGTATTTTTCCAAGCTACGGCCAACAAAAATAACCCTTGTACGTTTTATATTAACCTCTATCGAAGATTTGGGGTCCCCTAGCCCAAATGGTATTTTATAGGACAAACACAGGGCAGACCGCGGGTCTTGCAAAAATAATATGTGACTGACTCCTAAATTATTCACAAAGGTGTACTGGCTTTCCCTGGGCGAGCCTATGAATAATATATAAATCATTCGACATTATTCGATGTCAACTTTCGGTGTTTTCCTATGGTAATTTTTTCTGGTAACTATAATTTGGTGAGTTACCGATACTCGTCCTTTTTTATAAGAAGAAATTACATATTTCAGGACGAGTGCTAGCTCTAAAGTGTGTCCACCATTTTAGCGATTTTTTGGACGGTTTCTGAGTGCCTTATCTCGATATTTATGTTCTGGACGACCAAAATAAAAAAATACTGTTTTGTTTTTGGGTCAACAATAATGATACCAAATAAACCCTGTATAGTGATACCTTGTAGAACAAAAACGCTTCCAGAATATGACTTACAAATGTTTATTCTTGCATTTAGATCTTAGCCTTTTGCCGACTGTTGAGTTTGGATTGGGTTTATAGCGTTATCAAATCGACTATAAATTTCGATCGACGCATGAGTCATTCGATCCTCAAAGAACATTGGCCAGTAAAATGTGTAGTTACTGTTAGTATTCAGTTATGTATCGGTACGATAGTCGTTTTTGTTTAAAACTAAACTGTAAAATTACATTTTTGGGGACACTAAAATCTTACTCAGCGTATCAAATTCTCAGCCCAGGTAATAAATCGGATAATTAATAGGGACTCTTGGTATGGTAGTCTGCTTTTGTCCAAAATAAGCTGTAATATTACATTTTTGGGGTCACTAAAATCTTACTCAGCGTATCTTATTCGGAGGCAAGGCAACTAATGAGGGACTAGGGTCAATATTGATAGCAGTTTATATGGGCTTTATTATAACTATGCAGTTATAACTTCAACGGTTGTTTTTCGCAGTTAATTCAACGATCCGAAACAAAACAATCCATCGAATATAGGAACATTGCATAAATCGATTTTCTTTTGCCGATAGTATAATGATGAATGGGCACTGTCAATTACAAGTACTTATATACTTGTCAAACAAAAGCTAAACTTGAATTTATATCTGATTCGAGACTGGTCTAGAATATACTTGTTTCCAAGTCGTTGTGTAATCTATAGCCATCTTTGTCGCGGAATAACCCAGCTTCCTAGATTGGGATCGAACGGGTTAACCGATTTATTTAGCATTCCTGAGACATCGATTCGTTCCAATCGATTATGGACGAACGTTTGGTTCGAAATGTACTACAAAATATGCAATGTGTCGCAACAAAACAAACGCGGCGAGTGTGACTTTATATAAGTATTAGTTATAGTAAAAGCTACTTACCTACTTATGAGAAAATCTTCTCTATACTACCCCAATTTTATTTACCCCAATTTAAGGAAACTTCAAATTGTTAATAAAATGTATAACTAAATTGACATACACGTCCGCTACGTTAAGAAAATTTACTCAATTTCACAATAAAAACTGAAAGGTACTTTGGCTAACCCAAATATGGAGACGACCCAAAAGCTTTAAGATTCACATTAATGTGCCACCGACTAACCCGCTTTAATCTAAATAATTTAAATCATTAATAACCCAGGAGAGGTGTTTGTTGCCAAACGCTGAAATAGTTGGGAGTAATTAAGACATGATTGTTTCACTATACAATTGCTCACTACGCGATGGGGCCGTACTTGGAAAGACGATTTCTATTTCTTCGACTCTAGTTGTCTTGCTCACTTAAGCCAGATGATATGAGACGGCTAGAGTCGAAAATACGGTTAACGTAACGTAGAGTAAGACCTCAGGATAGCTAACAATGTTGAAGTTACGTTGAGCTTAATAAACGACTATTCGAAACGTACTGACTTGGTGCTAGCGATGGGCAAGGGAAAGAAAAAAATGGGATGGAAAAGAAAAATACGGGAAAGTATGGGAAAAAACGGAAAGATTGGGAAATATTCCAATTCGGCGGGAAAATACTCAAAAGTGGACTAAAATAATAAAATGCGAGAATTTAGCTACTGTAAAAATGGTTTTATGCCTGTAGCACACCCTTACATAAAACCATATCAGCGGGACCACGCTAGTTTTGCCTGTTTGTCAGTTTTATTGAACCAAACGTAAACTGCATGTTCTAATGCTTAGATTTATAGATCTGATTTTTTTTTCTTTGAGATTTGACGATCCTGTAGTATACTTTCTATTACTGTGCCCAAGATGTCGCGAATGGGTGCAGAAATGTAGATGTTTAAGAAATATTGGAAAAATTTCGACGTAAAGAAACAGGGTAATAGTAAAATCTCTACATTAGAAACGGCAGTTTGGCTTCTGTTAAGTTTAAATATTTGAGACAAGTGATAATAAAGTTAAATCTTCGTTATTAAAAACAAGAAATTTTCTTCGAGGTGTCTAGGTAAACATACGTAAAGTCCCAAGTGTGGTAGTAAGCTGTAAACAGAATAGTAAAAGAAAAGCGCCTCTTTTGTTTATATTTTTTTTGCTTGTTAACTCGAAAACTGCTTATTTTATTTGAAGACACATTTATTTAGTTTTTTTTCTTTAGGTCCAAAAGTAAACAAGATATTACAAAGTACCTGATTTGATAACAAGTTCAAAAACCTTATTCCAACTGGGGACAAATCTCGCGATACAATTTTTTTGATAAAGAAAACACTTCCGAAGTGGTAAGCTATCTTACCACTAAAATGTTTAAAAAAAACTAAATTGGTAAATTTAGTATAGTTTTTAAATACATACATCAAAAAAAGTTTACGATTTCTTTTTCTTTTAGGATTCTTTATTTAAAAATATACAATTTGAATACAAAACAATAAAACAGTTCAATTGTTTTTCCATATAAAAAGGCTTCAAATCTGATTTAGTAAATTTTGACGGATTTTAAATATTTATTCCCAAAAAGTTGTGATTGAAAAAATGCCAAGAGGATTATCAGAAGTTTTACGTGAATAGTAACTTTAAGGGAAGAAGGATACAGCACGAGAGATATAGCACGCAAACTTGATATATCCCAATCCTGTGTCGTGACCACGTTGCAGAGGTACCACGGGATGGGTAATTTAGCTGACCTACCCCGCAGTGGTCACCCATCTGTTTTGACTGCTGCCCAAAAGCGCTTTATTAGTTTGCTGGAAGCCCGTGACCCAACAATCAACGCTACTAAAATAAAAGCAGAAGTTCGGGCCGCCCCAGGGCTTGAAGTTAGCACTAAGACCATTTGGAATTGCTTGCACCAGGTTGGATTACGAGCACGGAGGTCTTGGCGAGCGCCTCTGAATCCCCGGCAACGTCAGCGATAGAGATTGGAGTGGGCTAGGCTTCGGCAGAATAAAGAAGATGAAGAAGAAAACATTTGGCAAAACTGTCTCTTCGTTGACGAATCGCGAATCAGGAGTCATCCAAATAACCAATGTGTCCGTGTCTGGAGAAGACCAGGAGACCGTAAAAGGCAAAGAACTGCCACAGGAGCAGTTCAGCAAGAAGGGAAATCGGTGTCCTTTTGAGGGTTGTATTATGATTGGAGCTAGAACACCTTTGATCCCGTATCGAGGCTTCATGACAGCAGACATGTATAAAGCAGTTGCTATTGATGGAATTGTCAGACCATTCCGAGTAAACCATGGGCACCAATTTGTACTGGTCGATGATAATGCGCCCGCACATCGAGCTCAACGAGTCAATGCTGCTCTCCGAGAATACGACATCAAGAGGTTAGACTGGCCTGCCGGCTCGCCTGACTGAAACCCAATAGAGCACGCGTGGGATGCTCTTAAGCGAGCTGTTTGGAACCATCAGCCACGTCCCCAGACAGTGCCAGACCTCAGGAAAGCCGCTATTCAAGAAGGGGACAGGTTACCCCAAGAAATGCTGGATAACTTGATCCTCAGCATGCCCAGGAGGATCTCCGTATGTGTCCGAGCCAGGGGAGGAGTTATATTATATTGAATAATTTTTTTTTAGTCACCATAGTACAAGCTCACGCTTAGTTTGGGGCTAGGTAATTGGTGTGTTTGTTGAAACAATTTATTTTTTATTTAAATTGTCGTTAAGTTTGGTTAAACAGTATTTTCCTTTATATCAAATTTCTTTTACAATTACATTATGGTTAATTAATCAATTTTTGTTATTAAAAAAATTTTAATTTTTTTTTCTTAATACCAAAGGGTTTTTCTATTTAAAGAAAACACACAACAAATATTTTTTCTTGGTAAAGTTAAATTTTGAGAATTATATCAGTTTATGCTAGTGATCTCAAACTTTTTTTGATGTGTGTATAGCACATTTCATTCAAATATAAATTAAATCATTTCTAATGTAGAGATTTTACTATGACCCGGTTTGCTTATGTCGAGATTTCTCCAATCCTTCTCAAACGTCTACATTTCTTCACCAATTCGCGACATCGTGGACACAGTAGTAGAAAGTATACTACAGGATCGTCGAATCTCAAAGAAAGAGAGACTCAGATAAACCTAAGAATTAGAACATGCCGTTTACGTTTGGTGTAATAAAACTGACAAACAGGCAAAACTAGCGCTAGCTAGTTAGGTCCCGCTGTTATGGTTTTATGTGAAGGTGTGCTACAGGCGTAAAACCATTGTCCAAATAGCAAAGTTCTCGCATTTTATTATTTTAAGTGCACTTTTGAGTATTTTCCCTATTTTCCCGCCGAATTGGAAATATTCCGCATACTTTCCCCGAATTTGGGAATAAACCCAACAGTTGGAAATATTCCGGGGAGTAAACCCAACGCTACTTGGTGCAGACGAGCGGTTTATAAAGTCAGTTCACTAGCGCACCAGAAAAGAAAAACCAGTAAAAACAACATTTCTATTGGTCAAAGAATTTTCAAAATCTAAATTTGGTGAGTAGAGGTATTATAATAAACTTTAAAAAAAATACCTTTTCTTTACTTTAATATAGGTATTTTAAGTAGTAAAAATTACAGATACCTAACCTTTAATAAAATTAATCACCATTCAATAAATGCGATCCAAACTAATCGGTTTTTTACCTATTAAGGTCCAGGCAACTGCGTTGTTTGTAAATGAGTGCACCTTTTTTAGGTGAAGCTAACAAGTAGCTAATCGCAGATAATTAATATGTGGGTCAGTTTTATTTAAATTGTGAGCATTCTGACGTTATCACCAAGAAGATTCTTAGCATATTAAAATAGCTAGTATACTGACCGTGACAAATAAAAAAGCGTCGAGAAAATATGACACGCACTCGCAAAAATGATGAATGTATTACTTGACCCAATTCCGTAAAAAACAACAGCTAAGATAATTATTACTCTCGCGTTTATTGTCCCGTGAAACGCCATCCATCATTAACAACGAAAAATTAAATGTCAAGGTGTAATGACGTATTGTTACTTACAGAAGTTAATTAATGTCATCATTATTTTATTTAATATATTTTATTAAATTGACAGCCCTTTGATATTGGATGATCGCTTACCAGAACACCTGTACTCAAAACTATTTTCAGCGTGAAATACAATTATAACATCTTTTTACATTCAGTATTATCTTGTGAGAGAAATATGGTTCCTTACCACAACTGTTTACATACAAAGTGGACATGTATACTCAAATTTTGCGCGTTCAAAAACTGCTAAGCGTTTTTTAACCGCCCGTTTATCAAACCCTCCACCGTCTTGCTTGAACCCAATAAGTGTGAGATGAGGTGGAATAATGGATTCGACAAACAAGAGGGCGGCTCGATTCATCGCGACACTATCGAGACATCGGATTAGAATCGATTTCCGTGACGTCTGTGTTTGTTATTGGCATTATGCGTTGGGTGCCGTTGCGTTAGTTTCATAATAACATATTATTTTTTGTTATTGTTACCTTATTTAAGGCTTTGACTTTATGCCCTAATAATTTACAGGTCAGCAAACCTACCCGACTAAAAACAAAACAGAGCTACCTACGTCATACACAAAAGGAAATCTTTTTACTTAAGAAAACACTAACAATATTTACCTACTTCATTCACGTAAAATAAACATTGACCACTCTCAAAGAAAATAGCATAAGATGGGCGAAAGCTCTTAAAGCAATTGCTAAGAAATAACCTCCAAATAATGTCATTATTCCACACGTTACTTCGACATCAAAAGTCCACATCAACGACCGTTGATTGCGTCACATCAAAGCGCCGACATACCTATTGTGCTATTTCTAATAACTATATTTCCATGGGATTTTCTCTAGGGATTCTTATTGGGGTTCTGCGGACAGAACCTTAACTATTGATGCCAAATTATTGTGTTCTTTCCATTGTCGAACCGTCATTTTGACCTTTACCTATTATGGCTAAATGTTTTTGGCAATAATAAGTATAACATCATGAAACCTAGAGCCAAGATGGAAGTATCTAGTCATAAGAAAAAGTAAATTAAGTACATAATTTTAAGAAAAAAAAAAAAAAAAAAAATGAATGCATATAATGAAGACCGCCTACGTTGTACATTTGTATGTGTAAATCGCTGTACTTACTGCATTTTTCTGTTATGATGTGCAATAAAGAGTTATCTATCTAAATCGTCCTGTAAAAAGTATTACGCAATTTGGCTATAACCAGTAGCTATATAAATTATTGTGTCAGAACCCAAATCGAATCCATGACCCCCGTTGTCGAGGTTACTCACTTTAATCACAAATCCACGGAAGTAGCAGCAGTTATGTCACCAATATTTAATCGATTAGTATTGATTACATCAGTAGAACTTGTATTTCACCAATACAGTGTATATTTTAAAAACTTAGTTCTAAAACCCGATTCACACTTCACACGACAGCGTCTTAATAATGGTACACACGTTTTGTACCAACAACTATTGTAACATAGAATTTACTCGTATGGCGTGAACATAATTGTGGGTTATTCTCGTACACTTGACGGATGGATGGATAAACGATAGCAGTTCGACAGGTGTGTCTGTGCAACTATCTCTTTCTATCCCTAATTGGACAGACCTGTCATTATTAACTGAGATGCTGTCAAAGTTTTTGTGGGGGATACGCTTGATGATAAGTTAATTGTATTCAAGTTTGCCATATTTGAGTAAATCTAAGCTGTTTGTTAAAATCTAGGAACCAAGCTTACGATTGCGATTAGTAAATTGTGAGGTACGGCAGTGACCAACTCTTTACTGGTACGTCATTTTATTCATTTTCTATCACAGAAATTGTACTTAATTATAATTAAAGAAAAAAAACAAACTATGTAGGAATTATAGGAAGCAAAGAAACAAACTATGTTAGTAAGTAGCAACTTCTTCACACTCCTCTCTCTTACTCACTCTTCTAAAATTTACAGTCACGATCTGTGCTCCTATTTGATTTGAGACCGTAACACTAATGTCATAAGAACACGTTCATCTAATTTCCATTGTTCGCGATTGCACAGTGGAAAGCACGTCAGAATATACATTTTTGTAACATAATCACCCCTTTTACAACTGCATAAGGTGCCATAGTGTTAACTGGGCGCGCTCTCGTTCGTACAAAATAATCTTTATCAATACATCTTTGCAAAAGGTGCCAGAAGAACTTCACACTTCAAACGCATTACCATGGAAGCTCACAATATTGTCGCAAACGCATTGGCAAGTGAACAAAACATTGTTCATGCGCCTTATTACTGAGTGATATATCTTTTGCATTCTTTAAAATACATCGACTGTGTCGCGTTTTGTCACTCTCGAATTTAGTGCTGTATTTTTAATTTGATTGCTAATTTTACTATAATTCTTTTAAAGAGTATTAGTTTTAAAGAGTCCATATTTAAGTAGGTGAATATGGCGAACATTACTTACAATTTACAAAAAAAAATGTGAAAAAATTGGCTTCTTGTTACGTTGTCAACGTCGAGGTCCCAGAATTATTGGTATGGAGCAACATATATTTTAATGAATATTTTAATGATGAATTAACAGTTAAAGTACATATTAATGGCCATATTTACCCCCTTACCTAAAATAAAATATATAATGTTATTTTAAACATTCTCCATGACAGCTTTTTTTTACCTAAATCTTAATGTTGCAATATGATTTTCATAGCTAAGTACATGTCATCATAGTATATCGAAATGCTACAAAGCTTTTAAGAAACAAATATCCACTGTTCTATTTTTCAGCATAACTATTTATTGTCTGGTGTTTAAAAGCAAGCGGCACACAGTGATAGTAACGTGAAATCAGTAGGTTTACTTCATATTGAAATACTTACTATAGTATAATCCAAGAGATTTTTGTAGAAATGACACAAATCTACACGATATCTCGGAGCTCTAACAGATAATTTTATAACCTTAAACAAACAAACGAAAAACAAGGGCTTGGTTGTTTGTAAAGTCAGCCTATTAGATCCCACTGCTGGGAAAAGGCCTCACCTCAACTATGAGGAGGAACGAGCCATACTCCACCACGCAGGCTCAGTGCGGATTGGTGGAGGGGTGTCTGCAAGGCAAGTGACAAACCTTACTGTCAGATGATGTTAAGCCGCGCTAGGGCCTCTGACTAGGCTTAACGACGAATACCAAGAGATATTAGCCGGGACGAACTGCTTAACGTGCCTTCCGAAGCACGGATATGCTTGTCATGGTCGTCACTTTAATGGTCGGAATGGTCACCCATCCAATCACGACCGCGCCGTGGGTTGCTTAACTTTTGGTATCACTACCAAAGCGCTGCCGCCACTGCGCCACAAGCACCTCGTTGGTTGTTTAATTCATGATAAAATAATCAATGTATTTATTAAATCTTAATACGTAAGAAAAGTTAGGTTTTCTATTATTGGTAGAGCTTTTTAGTTCACTATCATACAAATACCTGTTTATTTTAATGTTTTCCAAACATTGGATATCGTGTTAATCTCTATCCGTTATCTTAGTCACCATAGCACAAGTTCACGCTTAGTTTAGGGCTAGTTAATTGGTGTGTTTGTGTAAAACAATTTATTTATTTATAACATTATCTATATGACTAACTATTTGAAGTAATTTTCCTATCATAATCTATACTCTGTAGAGATACTTATACCGTAGAAAAAAACGAATAAATAACCTTGTTTATAGCAAAAATAAGATGTAAGTTTCTTTTGGTGTAATGAGGGATACGGTTTTTGATGTACCATAGGACACTTTCGCAAACGAAATATGTAGCAAGAAACCTATTTAAATAGCTTTCTTTCCTCTTTAGAAATCTGTTTTTTTATTTTTCAATTATGTGTTCATGTAAGTAAACCCACTGTGTTCACTCTTGACTGTGGTTGTGTTTACGTTATCGTGACAACCGCAGAATTAAAACACAAAACAATTTTAACATCACTTGCGGGTTTATCAAAAGAATTATTTCAATACAAATGGGATGACTTGGCAACGGTTCTTAGACAATGAATATGACAAACAAAATTATCGGAAACGGGTAATAGTCTCACAGTAGATGAAGGATAAGAAAAAAATTGGTAGATATAACAGTGACTTTGGCGAAGTAATTAAAGAAATACTTGTTGAAAATGTAAATAATAGAGACTCAGATGTTGACTGTCTGAGATGTGATATTGATCTTAATATATAGACATATATATTTATAAAGGCCAAATCAATCACTAGGAATTCACCATTTTGTTTCCAGTCGCTACAGTTTAATACCAAACATCCTAAAACTTACTGATTTAAGCATTTGACTTATTTTAGTTACAATTTTCACATCTGACAAAGTAAAGTGCTCATCCGTGGTCAGACATTGTGCAAACATTGTCGCTTTAACACGAAACACGTGGGTGACTCTGTTCATAGAAAGACAATCGTATAACTCTTCAATTATGATATTGTTCTACTGACAGGCTTCATTCGTTTCTTCTTTGTTGCACTTTGATGTTTGTTTCTTGGGTTGTTGAATGCTAAAGGTTATGGTTTGCATTTGGGATCAAAAGTGTTGTATGGAAGTAGGTTGATAGTTTGACTTTACTCTTTAAAACTAAATCGTGTATCGAAATTTTATTTTTTCCAAAAAAGTCTACTTATAGAAGAAAAGAATGAAAACAGTATATTATTTTGGTGAATTTCTTATTCTATTAACAGAAAATTTAACGTGTTTTTCGTAGACTAACTTCTCATCTCAAATTGTTTTATAATTTAAACTGAAATAATAACTCGAATTCTATAAAATAATAAGCTTTTCTACTCCCGACGTACGTCTGTTATTAAAAACAACAGTGCACATTTCACCAACATAGGAAACGGATGTTGATACATTGACTCTGTCTGTCTATTTAAAATCAAATAAAACAACGTATACTTTTCCCGAATATTCTACAATTAGCCAATCGTAAAGATTTATGTGGATCAAGGCTGGGATGATATTTCGAGGAGTATAATAATTCGTCACTTGCCAACATTCCCACTGATGTAATTAGGTACCTGCATTATTTGTATTGTATAAATATAAACATTATATACCTACATTAAACTTACGTAAATCTAAGCTAAGTAAATCTACAACGAATCATTGTCATGAAAAATGATCACTTCTGTTAGAAAACTTTTCTAAACATTATATTGGAGAAGATCGGTATTACGTAAGAAATAAGATAAAAATGATTTGTCATGCAAACACAATTCTTTATTATTGAACAAGTTTACAAAACAATGGGACAAAACCATGTGATAAGAGAATACTGATAACCCCACAGCAGTGTTTTCACAAGAAACAGGGAAACAATCACTCTGATAACCTAGAAATTACATTATTTCGCAACAATAGTTCACTATGCTTTATCTATAGTCAAGGTCTAAAAAACTTTTTCTGATTATGATCGTGTCGTTGGTGACAGTAATTATATTACCACTTTGCATTGTTTATATCACAGTTACTATAGTGACTTCCTCGTTGGATTCGTGGTCAGTACGCTGGTTACTATTTACAAGGCCCTGGGTTCGAATCCCAGATCTGGCTAAAAGTTTCTAGGTTTGAAATAGCTCAGCTACAGCTCCAGAGACGGAAAGTTGGTGGTGGTAACACCCTCGTGCGTAAAAGCGATGGGCGATTTTCCGAAAAAATAATAATCGAATGAATCGACAATCGACCATTCGAACCATCGAATGTGGATTTAGTAATTCGGAAAAAAAATATTCGAACATCGAATGATAATCTATACTCAGCCCTTCGATGCATTCGATTGAATTGCCACGACAGGACAGGCCGCGAACGAATGATTGATCGACGCGACGAATGACGTTGGTGACAGTAATTATATTACCACTTTGCATTCATTCGTTAGTAGTACGGCCTGCGCACCGCACGCTCCGGTATTGCTCGCCGCATAATCGAAGGGTAATCGAATGACTGCGGTTGCTTATCGAATACATTCGATTACAGGGACCATTCGAATAATTCGATTAATTTAGTAATAATCGCCCATCGCTAGGGAAGCACGTTGAGCGGATATCGGATTGCCGTTTCACTGAACTATGAGAGTGAAGGAATAGAGAGTGCATTTGTGTATTGTGCACACTCCTGCGCACTATAATATCTCCCGCACAGTTGGCTGATCTCTGTTGAGATTGACCGTCGCATTCAAAATTCGGCTAGGAGGACATTATTTATACTGCAGTGCAATTACAAAATATTTAAATATTCTCATATAATTATCTGTGGTAACCCAAATTAAGCATAATTTAATTGATAAAGACGAAATTGGAAACAATATAATTGACAAAACAAAAATTGTACTTATCTACGGGTCAGACGACTGATTAACTGACCCATATAATGTTTTAAAAGTAAGACAAACAGGCAAGATAGGAATTAATTAAAATCATAAACACACATTTAAGGTAGACCCCTAATCATTTTCCGGGCATCCAAAAAGAATACAAAAATGCAATTAAAGTCGGTGATCTTAATAATGAATGACGATTACGAAATGATATTGGAATTTCTTCGCATTGACGGGATATGTGACTTACAACTTGACACCTAAAAAAGCCCATATAGATTCCACTGTTGGGAAAATGCCTGACTTTAAATATGAGAAGGAATATGAATATTTTTAACCCATTTGCAGCCGCTGTACCCAAGCGAGTACAGTGTTGAAAATCATATTTTTTTGTAAATTCCTTATAAATGTAGGTTGATTATCTTGTAATTTGGTAATAATGTGAATATCAAGAGCTAAATAAAGGGTAATTACTGTTTTCTACCCTTCGATTGCCAGAATTTTAGTAAAATACTGATTTGTGTAAAAATATAGTACTTCATAAAAACATCTTTGTGTTTTATAATTAAGCTCTCTGTCTTCATTTTAAGTTCGAGTCTCAGTGCATTGTTATTAGTTTCGCGTTGGCGGTTAATGGGTTAAGGATAAAGTTTACGAGATCGTTTGCACCTTGGAGTGCCAATAATTGGTTATGAATTGTAAATTTCGTGCGCGCCACCCTTTGTATGTATTGTGTTACTCATAATATTTAATAATCAATCTGTGGACAACGGTGCTGATTACATTTCAAGTAATTTTAATTAGTATAGTTTTATAATAAGCTAAAAATGTAATTGTTTGTTGTCCCAAATAAAGAGAAAAAAAAGGAAGGTATGAGCCATACTCCTTTGCGCAGAATCAGTGCCAGTTGATGGTCTTGAGACCTAATTAGTTAATTACATGAAAATCTTGTGTGCCGGAAAGATAAAAAATATATATTGTAAAGTCATCCTAGATGTTGGAAAATACAAAGCAGCTTGGTGTTGTTAGCAGCCATTTGGAAACGTCAGACTGGAGAACATACTCTACGCTACAAATAATCCTATGCGGAATTTCAGACCTGAATGAAGGGTTTATAAATAGAAACCTTTTTTAGCTTCTTTAAAACGGTGACCGGTCAAGCCCAACGGCCGTCTCCATCTACCGTCAACAAAAGCATTGTGAAGAAGATGTAGCATTAGCCTTTGTAGCGACCAAAGCACGTGTGACTACCTCAGCTTTTGTACCATTATTTGCATACCAACTGGTCCTATACGATATTAATCAAAGGTTTTATTAGTGAACATCAAAGAATATACACAATGCTAAGATCTCTTATAAGGTACCCTCAATACTATTGTTAGTTTGATTTATGGACGGCCACTGTTGTTGGGCCACTGGCATTGTGATGTCCGTTTTTGTTTGGCCCTCGCCGACATTGTGCCAACCCCATGCTGGACCGTGGATGTCTCGCGTGATCTCACTTTGATGCTTCTAACGTACAATGCCCCGTGTCAGTTCATTTGCATTTCGAGATTCACCGATCTCGTACAGGATTTGACCTTCGGACGTGCTTTTATCTAATTGCGTTGAAGTTTTGGGAAATTTCGCATTCTTTTTTGTTTTTAAGATTTGTAGATAAGGCTTATTATAACTGGTCGGTTTAGATTTTAATTGATGTAAAAATTTGATAATGCATTTGAAAAACATTATCGTGCTTGATTATGATTATTTTCTTCTGTACCATTAAGGTATTAACATAGTAAGTAGTTTATTTTCTTTTGCAAAAGTTCACCTTAGTGTCAAATTTTTTGTTGAGGTTGGTATTTTTGAAACTATCCAATATCGCACTTGTGTTCGCTACTTGGGATGTTATTATCAAAACAGATTTCGAATTCCCCACCGCCCTTTGTCCCCTGACTTAAGCCCTTGACCGTCTATTGTTCCACACAAAAGCTGTCTGGGATTGAGTCCGCCTGTTCTCTTGTAATTTTCATGGTTCAATCCACGCATTCACGCTTTACATCTACTCGCTTCCAAATCATTACGTTCCGTACCTTTGTACAACCTTTATTACGCAGTTATTCTTTGTACACGTCTTTTTTTATTAGACAACATTGCAGCTCCCGTTTCTCGATTGGCTCTTAATCTTTTTTCACCGCATGTTTTGTCAGTAATGTTTGCGTCATCAATACTAATGATTGCAACAGACAACACAATAGTTATTGTTGTAAAAGTTTTTTAAAGGGTTACCGATTCTACACCGTCATTAGATTTAGTTAGATCGATGCTTTGGTAAATAATAATGATTGTAGTCGAATAAATCACAACGTCGTTAATTTAACTATTCAACATACTCAAATATACATAAAAGAAAGATGCATAGGAGCTGCAAAAGTATGAGATCGTTGCTCAGACGATGTTTTTGTTCATATCGAAATTGAAGTCATAAAAGTTTCATTATAATCTCCGAGATAGCAGAACAGTCGTATGATTGAGCACTGTATGTAGTGCGCACTATCTTGAAATTATAAGGGTATGCGTACACTAGGTAAAGAACCATATTTTTTATAAATGCGAGAAAAGGAACGCCCTATTTTTTGGCGCCTAGGTGTTTGATTTGTAATCGTCAGTTATGATAAACAAACAAAAACTCCATTCTTAAAAATGGTTTAAAATCTTTTTTTTACTTACCTACCTACTTATTGGCAGTCTCATCGAGCAATATAAAAAGAAAGGGTTGATAGTTCAGGATATAATAACTAGCGGTTACCTGCGACTTTGTTTGCGCAAATGTCGGAGTTCCCCTTATTTCCCTTTTAAAATTTCATTCTTTTTCACCCTTTTAAAGGATGATTTTTGGGATAAAGCTACAGTATGTTCTTTCCTAGGACTCAAACTATCTTTATATCAAATTTCATCTACATCGGTTCGGCTTAAGCGTGAAGAGAGCCTTGCGTAAGTGTATCTTTATGTTTATTATAATCATAATGTTTCAAGCATGGTTAGTAAAATTATTTACTGAGATGATCGAGATAGAATGCTATGATTTGTATATCTAAGTGTGTTCTGTCCCTTATTCTAAATCCGTACACAATCCAGTCATAAAATATGGCTCCAACAATAAAACAGGAGTGCTCGCTCTACTCCAACGGTAGCGAAAGTGCTCCATATTCTTAGAATGATAATTTAATTACGGGAAACTGTTTAATTTCTTTAATCCACAAAATTTTGCAGACAGCTTCACCAATAACACTTTATTTTTACATAGTTTCTCAAGAGCCCAAAGTTTTTTATCTAAGGTTGGAAAAACACTAAAATATTATGATTTCTTAAAAATATATGAAATATGACGATGACATTATTTTCTTTGTGGTTTAGTCGTTACTAGCTGTTGCCCGCGACTTCGCCCGCGTAAACTTCTATTTCTGTATCCTACAGGAACTGTGTTTTTTTTTCGGGATAAAAAGTAGCCTATATTATGTTATTCCAGATTATAATCTATCTCTGTGCCAAATTTCATCCATATCCGTTCAGTAGTTTTTGCGTGAAGAAGTAACAAATATACTCACTCACAAACTTTCGCATTTATAATATTAGTGGGATTATCAAAGCACGCATTTCAAAATATAAATTAGTAATAATCGTATTGTAAATCAAAACAATAGCTCTGATTATTATCATTGAAACTTTCATCAAACCGTGTATCATTAAAAGAGTTGCCACCACAAAAGATATTGTCACTGACAAATATTGGCCATAAATTAGCGATACAACACTTGTTTGAACAATCACATATATAAAACAAAGAATGCTAGAACAAAAGTTTGATCATACGCGCGTTATAAATTTTTCCTTCATCATAATCTATTAATTCGGGACGAACACAGAAATTGTGTGTTCTCAGATACATTAACATGCCTCCAAGACCAAGAATCATGAGATGTAGCTGTCACCAGTAAATCAACACAGAACAATGTTGTTCAGACCGAAATTGCCACTTTATTGTTGTTTTTATAAATTATCGCATACATCTGATCTCTTTTTCTTTTGTGCTGGCACCGGTAGCATCCATCATGCTTGCTGTATTATTGTTTCAGTCCTTCGGAATGCGAGGGAGTGAGAGGGGAGATTACAACATTAGTCATAGGATTTGCTTTTGTTTCATGGGAATAGCGGAGGATTAAGGGGTTCGAAGTGGTATGGCGTTGAGACTTGACGGCGAATGTGTTAATTTCAAATGTTTCTTTGAAGAATGCCAAAGCTACAAAGAAAATATTTTTCTCTTGAATTCAATATTTGGATTTTGAACCTAAATACGTAAGTCTATTAATATCTAAAATTAGTGCAATCAACATTAATACTAACTAACCCATCTTGAACGGTTTATTACTTATTAGAAAATAGAATACAATTAAAAAAAAGATCATTAACAGAGAAATCGAATTTTATAAAAATTTGAATTTACAGTTTTTTTTTTTTAATTAACAACAGAGTTAGTTATTATTACTTTAAATTTCACCGCCTAAAAGTTTTCTAATGCAGCAATCACACGAAACGAAATTACGCAAAAATAATAAACCGTACAGTTTGTACATCTTCCTCGACAGACATTTAAAAATAGCTACTAAACAAACAAGCAGCCCAACCAGCATTTAATTAAGCAACCTTATAACATTTAGCAATCAATAAAACAGTGTTAATAGCCAAGAATATGAGGTGCTTGTGTCTCAGTGCCGGCAGCGCTTTGGTAGTGATACCAAAGTTAAGCAAGCCACGGCGCGGTCGTGATTGGATGGATGACCATTCCGACCATTTAAGTGACGTCCATGACAAGTATTTTCGTGCTTCGGAAGGCACGTTAAGAAGTTGGTCCCGGCTTATATCCGTGGTATTAGTAGTTAAGCCTAATCAGAGGCCCTAGGGCGGCTTGATAACTTCTGACAGTAAGGCGCCACGCCTTCTGACAGTAAGGCAAGTGACGCGTCTTACCGTCTTCTGACAGCAAGACGCGTCACTTGCCTTACATACACCCCCCACCCATCCGCACTGAGCCAGCGTGGTGGAGTATGGCTCGTACCTCCTAATAGTTGAGGTGAGGCCTTTTCCCAGCAGTGGGATCATATAGGCTGACTTTAGCCAAGAATAATTAAAGCTGCGTGCATTAACAATCGCGGGCGAGCAATGACTGAAATATCCCGCATCTGAATGAGAGTTATAATATTCGCGTTCACAACCAAAATAAACCAAAAGCAAACGGAAGCTGCTGGTATATTATTAGATACGACAATTCTATTATTTTTATTCGTAACACATCTTGGAGATCTGCTCGTAAATCTGTGATGGCAGACGCTTCCACCTCTAGAATAGAAATAGGATGTTGGGACTGCTGGGGTGGACTAACGGGCAAGCTGATTGAAGCCTAAGGGTTATCTGTAAAATAATGTCCTAAGTGTTTTCTTAACACTATGATCTGGTTTCTTTAATTGGAGTGAAAAAAATGATACTAGTCAGACATACTCGGCCGAATCTTCGCTTACCATCAGGTGAGATTGCGGTCATATGTCTGCGTATTAATAAAAATATACGAGTATATGTGTCTTGTTGGTAAACAGGTTCGTCACCAGTCCGTGTTGTTCAAATTTGCTTAACATAGGTAAATCTATTGATTTTTTAAATCAAACAGACTAATAATTACGACTAGTAAGGATAGCAAAATGTTGTTGAAAAAAGTTTATATGTCTGCGACCGACTTGGTGTAGTGGTCCGCGCTCCGGATTACGAAACCAGCGGTTGTGGGTTCGAATCCCGCAAGGGGCAAATGTTTGTGTGATAAACACGAGCATTTGTACCTAAGTCTTAGATGTTTATAAAAAGTATATAAGTATGTCTATTCGTTATCCTAGTCGCCATAGCACAAGCTCACGCTTAGTTTGGGGCTAGGTTAATTTGCGTGATTGTTGAAAAAAAAAATGATTACTTGTTATTTTTTTACTTTTCTACCAGGCTAAAAACTGAAATCTAGATTCAAATATGTGGATAGATAGATATATAGATACTCTTTATTGCACACCACACACAGTATCAATTTACATAAATGCTCATAGAGAATGGTACAATTTAGGCGGTCTTATTGCTAAAAGCAATTTCTTCCAAACAACCTTTGGGTAGAGGACAGTTAAAAATATAATAGTTCAAAGTATTCAAATAATAGGATCATCAGACCGCCCGCGGTATGATAACAATCGGTTTTCTATTGTGTCTGGAAACATGATAGGTACCTGAATACTAATAATACATCTACTAATAATTAGTAGAACCTGTGTGTAGTCAAAATGGCTCCTAAATTTTCTCCATCGACCTTAGTAGGTGCTCAGTTGATAAATATTCCCAGAACAGAACTCCCCCATTTCATACCCAATTAGCTACGTTTCGCGTTCAATAGTTATTTGTAATTTGACATTGTGAATTGGAAATTTTATTCCATTCATTCCATCCATTCGGAGCTCGAATTTTGTCATTGTTTACGAGCTTTTGATTTTACTAAATTAATTCTGACTATTTACCTGTATATATAGAAGCCTATATACAGAGCCTGCAATTTTATTAATTAGGTAGGACGTAATGTGTACCTTCAATATAGAAGGTTGTTTAATATTATAAATATTCTTATAAATTTTTAGTTTTCCAACATGATGTCATTAATTTCAAGTATTTTTGATTTGGGGGAAATAACACGACGCATTTAGAAACTAAAGTATCTCTATTGTAATTATGGAAGCTCTTACGGTGAATTATAGAAACTGTCCGTCCATATCAATAAAACTAATGATTTTGTTACTGGATTTATATAAATTTACGGACGACAGCACATCAAGGTAAGCACTGTGGTATCTTATTCAGTTGTAATAGGGGTGAATTTGCAATAAAAATGTATTGTCTGATGTTCTGGCTGTACCAATCCGATTCCGCCAGCAAAGACCGTGTCATTTATAAAGACAACTTGTGTGACTTCGCCTCTCAACAGCGCGATATTGCCATTATGACCGGCCGCATCTCTCATCCGGATCTCCGGACATTATTTATAAGAACACCAGTTCTGTTCATTGTTTCATAATAAAGCATTAATTTTGTCAACGGCCTCTACGCTTGGATGCCGCTCCAATATTAGAACATCCGTTCGAGTCGGAACAAAAAAGTTCAAAAAACATTGCAAGATCTGCGTGGTGATTGGTAAGGATGGTTTTAGCGATCGGATTGTCATTTTGGCAAATGTTCGCTTTTAAAATTTTACGGTGACAATTTTAAGAAAGAAAGAAAGAAACAAAAAAAACTCAGTGCTTAAAACTAATATTTTGAAACCAATTTTTTTTAGTTTTACTGTTTTATTGTTAAGGATGATTGAAATTGTTTATTATCTTTGTCTTGTTTTATCATCTCTTATTATGCCTATCCTTATAAAATCAACTCCTAAACAAGGTTCAACTGTAATTTTTAAATGTCAAATAGTGATTATTTTTAACATTTAAGTTTTACCAAAATAGCGATGAAGTATACGCATTTGGATCAAAATACATCCAAATGTTGTATATGCATAGATCTTCATAAAAAATGTTTCGCGAACGACTGAAATTTCATACGATATCTACCTACAGGTATAATTGATAGGGCTAAGAGATGACGCTGATTAAATTATAAAAACTGTAACAAAATGACTGTTCTTGAACCGAAATTAGAATATAATGAGATAAGAAAATAATAGAACGTGTGTACGCAAGAAATACGAAGTCAGGACTTAAGACTATAGATATAGATCTACAAAATAGATTTCTGATATACAGACTTATTTATAGGTTTTTCTTTCCACCTGTCGTTGCGGAAAAACAAAAAATCACCTGTCGCCTCATCTAAAAGCTGTATCGAATTGCAACACTTATAAGATCAAAGCGAAAGAATCACTTAGAATTTGGACTAAAACACGAAAGTAATGGCCGACAGGAATGAGCGAACTAAAGTCATTATTGTGAAGTAGGTAATTCAAAACCAACACATGTGTCACATATCGTCCAGGGTTGCGCCACATGTTAAGAAAAAAAGAAAAAAATCTGTTGTCACTACTCCCTAAGGTACGAACAATGCTGTATTCAAATCTGATGAAGATCAAGTTCAATTCTCAACCGTATATTTATCTGTTAAGGTTGAAGTTATTCTTGGAGATGGAGGATTTACGGGCGATTTCACTGAAACAGGGATGTTTTGTGATGATTTTTTGCTCAACCTTCCGTAACCTTTAGCCTGTGACATGGATTGTAGATTAGGCATATTGTTGACCTTTTTTGCCGCTGCCCTGCTTGCACGTGTAGTCTTAGTTTTTGTGCGCTTTTTGTTTTTCTTAATTGTACAAGATTGGCATGTGTGCGAAACTTGGGATTTCGGGACTGGGTCTTAGGTAGTGATTTATCTACGGTTTCGATGTCAATTTATACCAAAGGAGTCGTGACCAAATGTAGTCAAATAACTCGAAATTTATTTTTGCAAGCTGCGTTGTATCAAAAACTTTGTAGAAAAGGTGAACTTAACGCCTAGTGGAATTCTCTACATGTCTGGTAGAGAATGCTAATAGGCGACTGACTAACGTCCTACGTAGCTTAGTTGGTAAGGGCACTCACCCGGATAGCGAAGGGACGTGGGTTCGAGTCCCACCGGATGACACAGGCGATTGATTTTTGTATGTAAGTACTCTTTCTAAGGAGTGTGGAGACCTAATAGAACTGGCTTGATATAGGACTATTTAATAGGCAAGATCATTTTTAGAATCTTTTTCGTAATTTATAAAGCAAGTTTAATGTTCGTTACAGACACACTTGCTCTTATTATTCCAAAAAGCTGTAGTCAGTCCGGTATTACTTGTAACACTAAACCGAGCGCCACTGGTACATATCTGGCCAATAAATTTTGTCGGCCATAAATAGAACTATAAAAACTACACGATACAAGAGATACATTAAGACAATGTTTCGTATGCCCACAATAATTTAATTGGTCCATACAATCAGTATTCTGTTGGTTCTGCCCACTGTGGAACAAAGATGTATATTGTCTATGGACCAGACGTCTGCTAACACTTGACCAGAGACAAAATGGCTTTGTGGAGCTCGTATGGGAGGCGCCATCCGTAATTCAATACGGTTTTTGATCAGATAGATTTTTGCGATTGAGAGGTATTTTAATGAGTGATATAAAATAACGTGCTGTTTAATTCGCTTCGTGATAGACTCGGCAAGATGATAACTATATTTAGTATTCGGATAATTTTGGTAATTTGCAGCTTTATTTCCATTCAGCCGAGCAAATGTACTTACGCAGATTTTTTTTATGTACAGCTTTTTCTCTTATAGGAGTAATAATTTCGCTCGGATTTTAAATAAATCATTAAATCATCATTTCAATTCCTGTTAATAAGTAATTTAAATAATAATAATATAAATTCATCTTTAACTTGCCGTAATATTATTTTGCCTTTGACTGGCTACCGCTGAAGTTTTAGCATAATTACCTGCAACAAAAATTAACAACATTTAAAACTACAACAAAAACACAAAGCAAATGTAATAAATCAAACCACCCCTAGATATTCGACACTAATTTCAACAAAAGTCCAATAAAATTAATAGACAAAGCGCCCAGTGGGCAGACTTCTGGACTTACTCGGAAAAAAATGGCAAAAACGAAATGTTTAGAAATTCGATATTTTTTCGTGGCAACCGTTCCAGATGCGCTAATGCAGTGCATGTGTTCGGTTAATCTTTCAGTACAATGCGCTTGAGTGCGCTACGATTCGTTGTCTTGTCTCATTTTATTTCTGGAATCAATTTTCTGTGGCTTAGGAGCAACAGATTGATTGCTCTCTAGTTTCTCTGGTTAGTTTAATTGAATCATTTGTAAATTGAGATCTTGCTAATGCTAATGAAAAAGAAATTATTTTCATTTTTATGATAGTTTAGTAAATTCTAAGGCTGCAATCTTATTTTAACTGTAGGTAACCACAGCCAAAAAAATTTAAAAAACTGCTTTTTGATGTTACGGTTAAATCAGTATGAATAAAAAACATTATCTACCCAGCATCCTTGTTTCAAGGAACATGTTCATAACTACATCTTTTTTCAAATATTTTTTTTGTAACTACTTTTGGAATTATAGGGTGATTCTAAAGTAAATAATTTCTGCCTTAGACAAAAACTAAGTCTATAGATCTCATGGTGTCATCAGATCAGATCATTAACCGTTAAAGAGCGTTCGAAACAATGGTTTTAATGACTGTAAAACGAACTGTCATCCGATATTTCCCGAAGTTAAGAGATAGTAAATCTCTCAGCAAAGCTGTAAAAATGGGAACAGCCCCAGTTAGAAAACATTGCTAGCTTGCACATTGTGATGTTCGGGTGATTTAAATAATCTAGGCAGATACAACGTATCAATCTTGTTGTATATTGTCTCTGTTTTATTTGGTTTCTAGCCTTGACATCAAAATTGTTACACTTAGTCTTATTTAAATCCTTATTAAAAACATAAGGTCTCGACCGGGGAGATAAGGTTCTCTTGTGGCTTGAAGCTTTTATTTAGGTAAGTAAAAGAAAACCCAAAGGAAATTAAGAGGCAATTGAGTTGAGAGGAATTGGAGGTAAAAATTGAAAATATCTAAGTAGACAGTAGGCGTTGAGTAAAGACAAGTTGCGAACCTAAAGTTCAATAGATTAAAAAAAACTCAATTACATATTTCACCGATTCTGAAATTTGGAATAATAATGGTTGATAATTGTAAGTACCATTTCAATTCATCACAGCGTCGATTTTTGCTCCAAATTTCATCAAACAAGTGATCTCCTAGTCTAGCGGAAGTCCAAAAACAACGCGTTTAATTATTATTATTGAAACATTTTTACCATAAAATTCAACTATCGCTCATGTAACTCCGTTATATTTATCATAAAGAGTTTTACGAGTTTACGCATCGAACGTAAAAGCAGTAGCGCCGCGCAGAGGAACGCACAATTTTTTTTTTTGTTGAAGTGAACGACACAACACTACACAACTTATATTTAAAATTTAATTGAATTTATAAAATAAATCCATGTCATTATTAGAATCTATTTATTTTTTTGTGAAACTGTGTTTTTAATAGAGAAATGTCTGGTTTCTAACATTCATTTGACATACAAATCAACGGAAATGGCTATTTTTTGCAGTGTCAACAGTTATTTTAGTACAGTTTACTGGTAGATTTGGTGCAAGAGTCTACTCCAACACACTCGATTGGGACAGGATGCAGGACTATAGACACGTTATTGTAAGAACAATGTGTTTTCTTTTCAACGAATTTAACTTTTGTCGTAAAATTCAAGTTTTATCATCGTTATGATGTGTGATATAAAGTCTTAAACTTACACCATTTTTGCTATATCACGATTTGATAGAGCTTTAAAGCCACATAACATAGCTGCCATACGTCATATTTTTATGTCGTAATTAAAAAAATCCCAGTGGAACCAAACTCGAGAAATCCTGGACAAAATATTTTATAATTATTCGTTATATATTTAATTTTGTTAAAACTTAACAATTTCTTTGACTCTGTTCCGAATCCGTAATTAACCTATTCTAAATCAATCCCGGTACAATACTACAGCAATATGTCAATCGGTGGGTTCCGTCAGCCATTTTTCTTTCTCAAACAAACAGACATCATGACGGGACGTGTTTACTTTCAACTGTCAAGAAGTACAGTCTGCAAGAACAGTGGATTAGAATTTTAGACCATAAGGCTAGTAGCATAACAAAGTTGACTAGCTTCTGTTGCGACTTCTGTATTGTAAAAATTAGGTATTATGGACATCGCATGAACCTGTTAGCTAGTTATTTTGATTAAACTGATGTGCGGCCGGTTCTATAATGCTTTGGACAATAATTTCCGTCAGTGCATATTTTGGAGGATAAATATTACCTACATTTGCTGTAAATTCACGCGGAAAGAACTAAAAATAAAACAAATTTGTACGCAAACAATATTGAGAAGATGTTATTAGAGCATTATTTAACATCTCAGTTCTACCTTGCCATACAAAACCCTTTCTCACACATAACAACACGTAATCGGAGCACGTGTTTCTGCCCATTGTGGATATTATAATGGGCATTTCCTACCAACAGTGGGGTCAAATGCGCCGTGACAATTGTACAGGAAACTCTTTATTTTCTATCCCGCGACGTAGCGAACGAGCACGTAGAATATACCTGATCGAATGATATAAATTAATGGTATCATTACAACAGAATATAACGTAAGGTATTCGCTTGAAGAAACTTTATAGCAACAAACTGAAAATCCAAGACAAAAATACAAAGATCCAATTCAAACTGAGTTGTAAATGCGCTTAAGATTTCTAATCGTCGCTAGCTTCATTCTCATTGTTATCAGCTTGATTGCAATACGTTCTGACATAGCCCCAGAGATTTGCATGGCAACCAAAGTACTTATGACAACTATGACCTAGCCCTCTAATCCACAACCGGTCGGAGGGTCGTCACAATTCCCCAAGGTGCCCATCAAGAGGTAATCAAGTAAAAATAGGGGAATAGCCAAAAACAAGGAGTCAAGAGTTTTCTTTAAAATTCTTCTTTCTATTTCTTCGAATGTTCGATTCGCTTCCAGTGGCTTCCCTTGCAAGTTACCCTTCAACAATGGTGCTTCCTTAACATTCAATTCGCCCTCGGTAATTGTCATGTAAGTGAACAATAAAACACGTGCTAAGCAAACAGAAGGGTCCTGGTGTCAAACAATGGGGGAAATGGAATCGTCCGAAGGTTTCTTTCGTCGATCAAAATCGCGTGTGGATTATGAGAGAAGAGAAGGCGTCATATTGGCAACACAGTTCTTTGTTGGCCTTTTGAAATACAATTTGGTGTGTAATGTCCTCCTAGCCGAATTTCGACTACAGTGGCCAATTTCAACAGATATTATTTGGTGAGTATAAAACTAATGAAGCTAAGTGAATTAGCTGAATATGTAGTTAGTAGTGAATTAGTTAATAGAATAGTAGTATACTTCTTTGTCTTTACCTAGCTGCCCAGCAGGCCTAGCGCCTAAATCGATTGCTTTCAAAAGTGGATAGGTGACAGCTTTCAAACTGTGTTTGAAAAGCAATGATAGTTTTCGAAATTATGAAGTGTCAATATATTGCTTGATTGTCATTCAGTCGTTATCTCGATAGCTTTTGAAGTAGGCGGTAGACATACTGAAAAGAAACAAAAATTATAAATCTACTCCTTTTTCGGATTTTCGAAGATATTTTAAACTAGCTGTTGCTCGCGACTTCGCCCGCGTAAACTATTATTTCTGTATCCTACAGGAACTGTGTTTTTTTTCCGGGATAAAAAGTAGCCTATATGTTATTCCAGACTATAATCTATATCTTCATCCATATCCGTTCAGTAGTTTTTGCGTGAAGAAGTAACAAACATACACACTCACACACTCACAAACTTTCGCATTTATAATATTAGTGGGATAAGACGTTAATGGATCTACCTGTAAGTTAGTTTCATAGAATAACCATCTAACTACGCGCTAACATTTATACGAAGTTTTATAGAGATGTTAGCGGAATAAACTCTAATAAAAAAAGCTGTGTAAATTTGATGTTCCCATTCCTCTAACAAAGTCTATCCTATATATCATATATCTACCAAAAGATTTCTCCCAAAAAAGACGTAAAAACATCTACATCTCACATTTAGTACCACACGCCAAAGACATCCCGTCCTGCTCTTCTCCACCCTGCTGAAAGGAACGGAAGACCGTTGTCTAGAACGGACAATTTGCACAATGCTTAGAAGGGTTCCGTCTAAAGGGCACACGCTATTGTCACCAGCAATGAAGTTTATTTAGCATAAAAATTGGAATAAATTCATTGGGAGGGTGTGATTGTCGCAAAGGGTGATAAAGTACTTGGCGGTTGGAAATAAGAATGGATTTTTGTGACAAGGTCATTTGATCTCTAATCTCAAAGACGAGTCAATCGCAGTCACCCTAAGATATGAAAAAGGAACATTTGAAAAGGAATCCATAAAGTATCAATTGATTTGAGGCTTTAAAATTAATGCAAGAGTATGTAGTTGTGATACTTTAAGTTTATTTATTTAATTGAAATATTGTTTTGAAATAATTGGTGTAGTTTTAAAAATATTTTAAGTCTGTTTCTCATCTTGGGTAATCTTTAAATGATGTCTCACGTTTGAAACTTGTGAAAAACTAGCGGTCTCCCGCGACTTTACCCGCAAACGTTGAATTATATACTTATACAAGCTTCCACTGCTCTTTTCAACCTATTTTAAGATCATTTCTGGGATGAAAACTATCGTATGTCATGCCCCAAGACTCCATCAATTTCTGTACTATTCTTTAGACAGACAAACACACTTTTGCCTTTATAATATTATTATTAGTATGGATAAAACGAGGGCTTAATAAGCATGGGGCTCACGTGTATAGTTTTAAGTGCCTGTAAATAATGGTAATTAAAATAGTATCTCAGACAAGACTGCATGCTACGTACAAGTAAAGTACTTATTCACAATAAGGATAACAGGTAATTGTAGTCATTGACAGCATCCTAACTACCACTGTAACAGTCATCATTCAATTCGAATAAGACTTGCTAACAATTTTTGAGATAATAATAAGAAAAAAATTGATTTGACTTTGAATAGATAAACTTCAAACTTGATAAATAGGTGATAGATACTATATAGAGTTATTCTACTTATTTCGGGAAAAGTAAAATAAAATGCAAAAATTAATTGTTAAATCACCGACTTCCTTTTACCGGTCTGCACAGTGCGTCGCATCACAAAACTCGGGACAAAATAAAATCCCTTTCAATGTCTAAGTACATACGTTATTCAGCATTTCTATTACATATGTTATCCACAATGGGACGAACAAAGACGGCGTGGAGACGTGTCGGGAATTAATAAAAAAATCGAGGGCAAAAGTGGGGTGGGGTTATACCGTCGAGCCGGATTGTATTGTGATACAATGCGGAGTTGCTACGTGCACGACCTGTTCAATTTTACCGGGTGTCTTTAGGTCATTTGTCTCGCAAATCGGTTGGGTGTAACTTGACAGCAACTTGCTACGACTTGATATTTTTAATAAAATAAAGGACTACAAGTTATCTACAGACATAAGATATTACCTAAAATGTTTTCTTTTAACCAAGAAACCAATATAATGTTTATTCATTGCGATCGCCAAATAAAAAGCACACGGTGGCGATCACAGTGCCTATTTGCAGAGATTATTCTATTGGAATGACAAAAGTAAATGAAAGTTACTCTTATTACAAATCTAATCGTAACTTTAATATTATCAAAGTTTATTTTCTGTCTATAATACTACAATCTTATAATATGACATAGTTACTTATTGCATCGCATAAAATTGCGAAATCACCTCTAAATATCCTCGTAAACCTACTTTCACATGGTAACAACATCAGGAGCTTATATTATTGCAGCTATGTGTGTAATTTGTGTATAATTTTGGAAGCTTGACAAGATAACTACAAAATATATAATTGAAGCCTTCCAGCTAGGTAGATGCTTGAAGACGGTAGCCTGTAGTATCATCCAGCAGTGGACTGCAATAGGCTGTAGTGAAAAACTGAATTCTCAAAAATCAAAATAAGCCATGGATCCAACCTCACACTTAAAACAGCGCTTCAAAACACATTACGGCTACAGTACATATTAAAGTAAAGTATGAACCAGTTTTAGCACCGCATCCAACCTCAATTTTGTTTGATTTTACATAAAGTTCTCGAAGACAAAACCACATCCTATCGATATTTTTCAAAGCTATAAATTAGTTATTAAAACTAACCACATCTTCTCTTTACGACTGCACTGTAACTTTGACGTTACCTATTTAGTATTTTTGTTTGGTTAAATAGTTACAATTTTTAATATTCCAAGCATCCGGTGCTAAGGTTTATATTCGATTGAATTTACGACTGTTTTCATTGCGGGTACTGTTTAATATAAATATCTGAGACGGTTTCCTGTTGGTTAATAAAAGAAATAATATTTTTTAAAACAATTGAACATGATCCCCGTTTCTATTAGAGAATAACAAGAATTAGGAGCTCCGAACGACTTACCTATGGATAATGTTTTGTTAAATATTCTGTTAAACCAGTCACAGAAACCCTGGCTTAGATTAAAGGGATATTGCACTTAACACATCATCATCATCAATATCCTAGCGTTATCCAGGTTGTTCACTCACACGCGAGGGCCTAGGGCCCACTATTGGACCGTGATTCAGGATATGGAAGATCAGGTAATTAAAGTGGAGCGACTGTCGTCTGACCTCTGTGACCCTGTTAACAGAGGAACCTGATCACTTTGGATCACGGTTACACATTCAATTCAATTTAATAATGACAAAGTCTATCGGTATCTATATATAAATCGGTATAAGGATATTCAAATTGCTACAAAAAACATGTTTTTCTTATTATTGTCTCCAAAACAAATGACGTTACAACCCAAGAACAGAAAAAAAATACATTCAATCAATCGACATCACCAGGAACGATTGAATACCAGGAGGTATTGTATTTAATCGTTTCAATGAATAACTTAAGCTAAGTAACTATTAAAACAAAACTTTAAAACATCGACGGCAACATTAGTAAAAAAGAAAAGGAAAACCCGAATACAAAATAACATTTTGTAAGTTATTAAACGCAATAAAACGCCATCTAATGGTTTTCAACAGTGAAACCAACTTTCGTAATTTACCCGTAGACGCCTCACTTCACCGTCGTAATCCCAAACGCGTATCGTTAACAAATTGACACATTTTTACTGCTTAAAAACTGAGGTCATTAAAAGAAATTTAAGGTTCGAATAAACGGGTACCGCGGCCCGACCAATTTCGACAAACAACAGATCAATTCACGTTAATTTACCACCTACTTAATTTTAAATGTTAAATGCGGCAATTTGGGCGTCAACTTACCCAGTCAACAATACGCAGAGTTTAAATTTTTCGTTTATCGGAGGCGGCGAGCGAAAAGGATGGCAATTAACAATTGTCACATGAGACCCGGGGACAGTTAGGCGATTTACTTAAAAACTCATTGTTGGAGACGGTAAGAAGGCAATTAAGGCTCATGATAATAACAGATCCTGTGAGAGGTTTCGAAAGGTCACCAATTTTGAAACACAACTTGGCATTTTCAAGAAAACCATCCAACTATTAATTCTTATTTTAAAGAGGAAATATTTGAATTATTTTAATTACATTTTTAAAAGAGTCCAAAGAATGTTATGTTGTGTAAACAAAACAGTAATTAACAAGTAAAAATGTACAAATAGAGTAAAAACAGAGCCTAAAAGCCAAACTCAAACGTTTGTGAAATCTCCAGTGGTGAACTCATTAAGATAATGTTGAATAAATAAATACAAGATTAGCTCAGTTTGACCTCCGTGACACAGAAATTTCATGGATCGTATGTAATGAGATGTTCCATTCCCTTGTTGTGGTTATGGAATTTTAATAGAAATGGTAATGTGTGAACTAGGAAATATTGTTTTATATCGATGTCAATAGCTATAAAAGAGATGATCTTGCAACGGTAAATATTCGAGTTTAAAATCAAAGATTTTGACTTAAATCAAAGACCGTCCCTATAGAAAACAATATTTAATTTATATTTTGTTTCATCCTTTATATTTTTGTATTGTTCTGTCATTTTGTTTGTCTAAGAGGGCGTTATCAGTTATTTCTACACTGACTAACGCTGGTTTAAATTAAAAAATCAATAGAAAGGTAAACAAAATCAATCAATTGTAAAGAATTAAAAAAAAAATCTTTCAATCAATTTATTATCTTTCTGAGATGCGACTGGAGTAGGAGTTCACCAAACAAGTTTGGAATTTTATGATCTATTTCGCATGATACACTAAAAATGCTTTTAAGTCAAATTAGATCATCAGCATCACTGACAATAGACGCGTAATAAAATCACCAGGTCAACGATCTCTACACTAATTTAATATGGTAATCAAAATGAATAAATTAAGTGTAAAGTCTGGGCTATAAAATTCTCCGATGCATTTTGTTAGGAAGTAAAATTTTATGGATCCTTAGAGTTCGGAATTGTATTTGTGACCTTCGTGGTATTACAATAAAACGGGCAATTAACTCCTTACTTATATTCCTTAGTTATATAACTTGCAAGCTTATGCCCTATTTTATAATACTTCTTTATTAAAATAATATTATAATACCTATGGCGTGTCCCACTGCGGCTAAGTAAGACATCTCCCGATTTCGAAGACCATTACTCACTTGGTCGTGGATTCACCAATTGACTCTTCCTTACCCAGCACGGCGACTAGCAGTAGCTAGATATTATCAGTATTAATTTAAATTTCTTATAAATTTAGGTAGCAGTACGTAAAAATATGCATGTAAATGACCCTTTATCAGCTATTGTAACATGATAGTAAGAAAATATAGGTATCTACTGAAGTTCCTAAATCTACCTACCTAGTTACCACAGGAATAAAATCAAAAGAACTGAAAAAAATTAAAGTATAGAACCGAAATAAAAAAAAAGTTTATTCTTCTTTCATGTACCTGAATTTGCATCTAAAAAATAGGCACTCTATTCTCTAGTACCTAGAAAAGTACTTAAGTAACGTAAGTACCTGATATTAAAAATCAGTTGATTAAAATTATTGTGATTTCGTCTATACATAATTATTGAAGGTGTATTATACAGAGCTACATTGAAATCTCCCTAAATGTAATAAAACAGATGCAAAATCTTCTAACCCATCAATAGAACACCACAATCTTCCCCATGAAAAGATGAGTGAATGAAATTAAATGTTTTGTCCAGCACTGACCGTTCCTGGTCCACTGGGCACGTCTGGTCAAAAGTTGGGATGCAATGCGGAAAATATCTCGCAAAAATTTGCAATAATTTAAAACTAATTCACAAAATTTAAACGAATAAACTTTTATTTTATTACCCAGCAATTAAAGTGTTCTTCATATAAGTCTTATTTGGGTTAAGAACTAGGACATTTACAGAAGCTTTTTTTAATAGATAGTGGAAACAATTACCTTCAGGTGCGTTATCATTGTTCCTCCCGCTGCTGCAGACATGAGAAAAATCTGCTACGAAACCGAACGACGAAACGCAAATCAAATAAAACTAAACTACAAATAAACACGATATGTCCAATCACATAGGCTCTTTGGCATTATTTTCCCATGGTCTCCGTCCGAAAAAAAAAACACACACACAAACAAAACACAAATAAAAACAATAGTTCGATCACAGAGTCCGCGGTGACAGTTCGTATGCGCGCGATCTCGGGCGATTGAATTCGAAATCGGAACGCGCGTACGTCCGCCGATCGCGGGCCGTCGATACACAATGCTGGCAGATCGAAGCGGGCCGACAATACGCGCGCGCTACAATAACCGCCCCCCGCCCCCCGCAACACGTGCGACAAGGACGCCCGACCTAATGTCACTGCCCTGCGAACAATGCCGTCCTTCGGCAGCCTTTGCCACCACAAAATGAATCAAAGATCCCCATTTTACAACAGATCCTGAAAACTTAACACATTAACTATCTAATATAAGCAAAATTAATATACCTTGCATTTAGAAACACGGTTACAATCAATTGTCTATGCGGAATAACAGCTTTCATCCCGCGGAATCTATACAAAGCCATCAGCCCATCCTTTTCTAGCGGGCGATGTGTGCGTGCCCGAGTATGCTCTTTCCCGCTCGCGCGCATTCTTCGCCGGCTAGGCGAGGCGCTGTCCCTCTCTAGGCTCCGCCCAGGCGAACGTCTTTAGCTGATCGCACAGTGTGCGTAAAGCGGTGAATAGCCGGGCATTGTGAAATTTTCGCACACCACAATGCGAGCCAGGTGGGTGTGCGCTGAATCTATGAGGGCGTTTAAAAAGTCAATACAATCTCTGTTACATTTGTATTTGTGCAGAAAAATTTCTTTCTTTCCACGGGCCGACTGGGCGTGTTGTTCTATTGTGAAGTGAGGCGTGGCCAAGGAAAACAGTCTATTGTGTGACGGGTACGATTGTGCGATTGGCGAGTCCCATTGTTCGGGACTTTCTCACCGAACGAGTTGCGATAGTGAAATATGACGCCCGAATTATTAATATTTTTAGCGTCTTACATTGTCGTATGAAAAAAGCGGACGACAACAAACAGCTGCGGGAATCCGCTTTATCTAATTATATCCCTTTGGATATTTATTTCCAGCGTGAAGATAAGAAATGCATGACCTTTAAAGTAAAAAGTTTGCTTTAATGTAATTAGAAATACTTTATCGTAACTTAATGCATGTTCCGATAGGTGTTAAGAGTGCGCTGACATCTAATTAAGCATCCAACTAAAAAAAATTTACGGTCATAAATGTTAAACATGTGAATTCTTGCATAATCGTGTATTTTCTACGATAAATTAATGTTTTATAGAAACTCCAAGATCACCATAACAGCTCATTAATTTGGCTAGGGTACACGTGTAAATGTGATTTTTGCAGAGTCATCATTATCATCAATATTTTACAACATGCATTATGTTAGTACCTACCTTCCTATAGGCACCTCTTACGGCTTTATGAATATGTAAACTTGGATACCACACATGTCAAAAGAAAAATTGTTGGGGCAAAATAATCTTTGCTGTTTATCATCTTAATTCTACCTTAATATAAAAATTACATTTATATATCGATGCTTCCATAGCTTTAATAATCAAATGCCGCACGCCATTCAAACTATTTCTATGATTTCTTTTAAGAAACGATAAAAGTTATCAGATTACGCAATAGAACTGGAAATGCATGTTTTGAAGGTATCGTAATATCGTTGACAAGATAATATCGTGACGTAAATAGCTGGTTCGTGGAACACTTAACAAATATCTAGACATCGTTACTGATAATTTAATTATTCAACTTCTTGTAGGTAACAGGTATTTTTGTAAAACATTAAAAACTCTAGTAAAGACCTAAGTAATAACCCTTTTTTTTTGACATCTTTATACAAACAACACAAGCTCATTTACTGAGGCCTCTGATTAAAGTACTTCCTTTGTAAATTGTCTTTATAACTTACACAACTTCTTTGCAAGTTTTGCCACTAACTGCTGTTACATTTTTATTCTACTAACTTGATTAGCTTATACCATTACCTACCTATATTGAAGGGATACTAAACGTTCTCTACAGCATCTTTAAAGGACAATATGACCCACATCACCAGCGCAGGCGTGGAAGAATGTATGTCTCGGGGTATCACCCACTCCCCATGTGGGGTATTATCAGGGAGGCCGCCCTCTCCCAGGCTTTTATTAGCTGTGTTCCTCGGAAAATCGCTTTTTGTGTTGCCGTTTAGATTTATTTATGTAACAAGATGTTGTGATTAGTCTTTGTAGTTGTTACGGTGATTCTGTTCTTGCAAATTTCGGCTTTTGCAAAATTGTATTTTAATTTAAATGGATCAATTAATATTAATTTACATCAATGTACATTAGTAATATATATACAACCTATTAATAAAAATTAAGATAAATTACTTAATACAACACAAAAACAAAAATTATAAAAAAGGTCCTTGTGGTAAGGTTCCCAGGATGCTGGCAGCATTACCGCGCTGGGTAGCGATGCTTATACGCTGAGCAAGGTAGCTACCAGCTCTTATTTTAATTTCAGATGGGTGATAGAGTTCACTTAAATTCTGGTTATAATAGGCATCTGATTCGAATTTAATTTTTAAATTAAATTCGAATTCTTACACGGAGGTGTTTTACAAAAACCTAAAACAAACACTTTAACAAGGTACCTGTTACGCATAAAGTAACAAAATAGAATGTTTTCAAAAGAAAATGTGCCCAAACGATTCTAATGTTTATTTTATAAAACAAGCGTGATCCAATCTACTTGTTTACCTTTGTCAAATAGAATGAAACCCAAACATAATGTAACATTTCAGGTGAACACGACCCACCCGCGAAGATTATCGAAGGGAACCGTGGCAATTACTTGATTGCTTCTGTGTTGTTCCAGTGTACAGAGACGGGATGTTTGCGGCTCCTTCACAACTTAGTTTGGGAGCTTGGCGATTTTATCGAGCTCTCCTTTAATATTGCTGGTCACATTTGCTTTAAGATTTCGTATTTTGTTAGTCATTGGTTTTTAATTTTAACTAAATCAGCAAAAGTTCCATTAAACTTATTTGTTTTACTATAACATAATTTTCATTCAAATAGAACTCTGAAGAAAATAGAATGGTATATCGATTAATTTGGGACGATATAAATAATCTTGCAAATAGGCTTTTATTTAAAAAAAACACAGCAAACTACGTCTTTTTTTAGCATCTTATATGACACCTTAATTTTTTTACATTCACTCCTTTTATGAAGTCTTTACCTACTCGTTCCAAAATCAATCCCACATGAATTTATATTAATGTATTATGCTTATAACAAACCCATTCGTTCGTAAAAAAAGAATACATATCAAAATATAGTTATCTATATAACCAAACAAGCATGTCTTAGCTTTACATAAAGCTGCAACCAGTTAAATCGCCAACCATTTAAAACCGCACGATAAAGAATCCGTCTTCAATTTCCTTAAATCCACCGTCTTGTCTTACACAGCCGGCTAATTGAACGAAAAAAGGTAAAACCTAAACAGAAGCGGAAACGCCACAATGCGACGAGGATTGGATTCAAAGTCGATCTTTAAATAGATAGCGCGGACGCGCAAAGTGACGCCAATTAGCTGAGGAGAGGTGCCTCTGTGGATGTTAGGCCTCTCCGTTAGGCGGTTTGACTAACACGATTGACGCTCAGTACTAAATCGGTACCGGCTTCGTGCCGACAAAGTATGTTCGAGCTCAGATTTTTGATTGGGATTTACTGCTGCGAATACAGATGCGTGTGGTAGATACTTTTACCCGACTGCACTAGAAGGAGGGTAATGTTTTGTATTGGTTGAATAGATCGTGGTTTTAGTGAAACATGTCTTAGATAATCTTGCGCAAGAAAGATTTGAAGTATTGTTACTTTTGTGTGAATAAAATTGAACATCAATTTTTTTTGATGTGTCTGCAATATCTGAAGAGAATTAAAGCAATAAGCTAAATAAATAACTCTTCTTCATAGTAAATCTACTATCACAAATCCCTTTTGCAATATTACCGGAGGTAATAACAATCCCTTTCCTGTCAGTGCCAACATTGTAAAACATGTTTAAATGCATTGGTTGTGTATCACTTATCATGAATAATTTAATATCCATTCCATAGCACTTAACGATAGAGGCAGACAGGTTGCAACCAGACCAAAATTTCAACTGTGTGGGCAATAGTAACATTTGAAAATATGTATAAGGTAAAGTTAAGTAAATAAGTAATGGCCCTTATGCTTAACATTCATATAAAACGCGGCGTACATCATAACTCTTCCCAGATTATTAATTGCTTAGAGTGAAACATTTTGATTGGGGGTGCAAAATTACGCTGAAATTTCTATCTTAACACCAAAGCACTTGCATCCGATCCCGAGAATGTGTTTTTAAAGCAAATACCTCTCTCTAATATACATCCATTCGTTAAATTCTAATTCACTTCCCAACTCGAAGATTGTTCCGTATCTCATGGATTTAATACCCCACGGTTTGGTAACGGGTTCATTTCACCGGTTCACCCTTCCCCTTGTTTTGTATCTTCCCATAACGCACACATCGAATTCGCTTTGATATATCTTTAAACTTACAGTCGTATAAGTAGATATAGTGTGTTACTGTATGTATAGCATTCAAGTGTTTAAAAGCTACTTAAATAAAGTTAATTATTTTTAAATATCATCTCAGAATAAATCATGAATTGCATAATAATGTCTACAAGAATAAAACTGAATAGTAAAAAGATTCGGAGAATCACAACCATGGCATGTTCAATAAAAGGTTACTAAGAAATTTCTCTTCAAACCAATAGCTTTCATGTTACCACCTCTTTACTTAGACATGGAAGCCCCATTGATATATTTCAAAGCGTAAACTAATAACATTTGCTTGTGTTCAAGATGAAAGTAATAGTGTGTGTTGATTATCATACTTATCGTATATACGAAATATTTGATGAATTTTGATGACATACTCTTACAAGCAAGTTTGAAGGCTTTGATCGTTCGAGTCGTCTTTTAATTAGGTTGTTATTAAATTTTAATTTCACTCTCTGGAATTATATTTCATGGGTGCGCATGTATGGATTTCGGGAAATTACATCTTGTCGTTTCCATGTTGATTTTGTGTGATTATTAAATTACAGTTGAAAGCATGTATTTGACTTTGTCTGCAAGCATTTCAAAAGATTTCCCGGATCGTTCTACAAACAGTTCTCAGATGTTTTTCCGAATCATAGGAGTTTTATTTAGCAAATCAATTTTGATTTAAAGAGCTCAATGTCGTGGATTTTAAGTTCGATTAAAAATTCTTGCTCGCCTGATATAGTGCTGTGATGATGAAACTAAGGGTCACGAGGATCGTTAGATTTAAAGATAATATTAGTACGTTTTATGTTCATCCATTGAAGGTTATCGGCCACACATCTATGATAAGCTTGTATTGACAACAAAATTGTGGGTTTGCTATGTCTACAGTTTAATTTATCCGTTAAAGTTCAAACGTAATAAAAGTTAGTTGGTTCATGATAATATTTAAGTAGATACTATAAGTTTTTTTACTATATGGAGTAGGTACTGTACGCAGCATTAGGAGTAAATTAGTTTGTCAAGTACAAATAATTATACACTGTAAACAAGTACAAAATTACATGAAAACTGTTACTACCATGAAATGCAAATCATTAAAACAATGTGGATCGTTCTTCTCTGAAGTAATTAATATAATATTACTAATGGTTCCCCGCGACTTCGCCCGCAAGAGTCGGATTTTCCATATAAACTTTCATACCCCATTTCACCCCCTTAATATTTTTTTATCGCGACAAAATGTAGCCTATGATCTTTCCAGGGTCTCAAACTGAACTGAACAGAACTCAAACTCCATACCAAATTTCATTTCAATCGGTTCAGTGGTTTAAGCGCCAAGAGGTTACAGACAGACAGACCGACACACTTTCAGATTTATTACATAAGTATGGATTTTTATAAATCCATGTTTTTTTTTAAATTTATGTGTAGATTTTGTCAATTCTTGAAACATATTGCATTTATGTTTCTACTAGGTTAGAACTAAATGTGCTTAAGTAATTTTATTTAAGCCGACCGCGATATTATAAAATCACGTGCTTTTTTAAATTTTCGGAGACATGAGCATCGCATGTTCATTCACTTACTTTTTTGCTGAGAAACGTAAAAATATCTGTCTATCCTCCTCAAACGGCCCATTAAGCGAACTAATACTCATTTGTACAGCCAGTGGCAACCCCTACAATATTTTGTCCTTATTTCCGTCTAATACAGATGATGTCCGTTCACTTAGTGTTTTAAACGATGCTTTTACGGAAAAAATAACCTGCCATTTCCATTTGGGGCACTTAGGGAGAGATTTTTTTAAAAGAATTTATTGCCCGTCCGAATCGTTCTAATGTGTTTTGGGCTTTTAAAAATATCGACTTTGCTTGAAGACGACTGGATTTTGTTCGTTAGCGGTAATGATGTTAGGAAAACAGTTTGCGATGCCAGCGAATATGAAAGATTTTTATTTTACACCAATTTCAATTAACTGTTAACATTTAACATTTATTTTTAAAATTTATTTTTACTTACTTAATCTTAAGTCTACATCCATTAGTGTTCTCTAAAAACACTATCGAGGGTAAGTAGGTAACACTTCGTTAAGTGACTATTTATTTTATCTATGCATTTAACATAGCATCTAATAAAAGAACATCTTTAAATATCTTGGTGGAGAAAAATGTGTACACGTTTATCGTTAATCTCTTTAAGGTTTTATTTCACTTCACTTTAGTTTTGGTTTTATTGCATAGATTTTTTTGTACCTTTGATTCATAGTGTGTAGAACTACATAAATTATTAGATAATTTTGAAATACTCGTAAATTGTTAAAAGTTAGATTCATTTAATATGTTTTTTTTGTGAACATTGGGTGTGTAAAAAAAATCTCATAGGATTTCAGTAATTTTGTTGTGGTTTATTCTTATTTTTTCCACAGAAATGACACGAAACGCTCCACTGGGCGTAGCGTTCAGGTGGCGACGACAATAGGGCATTGTGCGGTGGGCGTGGCCCATTGTGTCCGCCGACCAATCAGGGCGCCCCGTTCAACAATAGCGCGCCGAATTGGAATGCCGCACGGTTCTATTGTTGGATTGGCGACGTCCGTGTTCTGTTTTTAAAAGTTTAAATTGTTCTTTGTTTGGAATAGATATGAGACTTCAAAGCTGAGGCCTTACTCCGGTTGACGATGTCCGTATTTTCGAATGTAGCCGTCCCTTTCACTCGCGACAGAATGTCAACGCGAATAAACGTGATGGCTAGACTCGAAAATACGGAGATCGTATTAGGAGTAGGGCCTCTGTCACGAGCGATTGCAATTTGAAATCGTTGACGTAATGAATTGATTTTTTAATTTTTTTTTGAAAGCTTTTACGAGTATATTCCATTCCTGATGTTCGTTTTACTTACTACTGCAAGTTAAAAGCTGTCTTGTTGAGGCAGTAGACAGATAACGTAGGTATCTACCTAATAATGGTTGCATTTTCTTTTATGGCTTTTTGGCCTTTACGACATTTTATCATTTATTCTGTGACTCGTACTTAAATACTACTCAATAGTAGTAATATTCTAAGAGCCCGTGAACCCCAGACCTTTGTTATTTTATAAAAGCTGAAATTTTAATAGTTTTTTTAATATTTTAAACACTCACAGTGTTCTTTCTTACTTATACACGCTGAAATTTTAATGGTTGTTTTCCCCCAGTAAAATTAGTGCAGTTTATGCTGTATTGGTTAGTGCGTAGAGCTTCTTTTGCTTTAAGCATTGAATTCGTGCGACAAGTAGTACCCAAATACGTGAACTCTCGTAAAAGAAACTATCTTTTCTCCCTTTTTGGAGTTGATGATTATTTTTATAATTAATTTGAGAGCAAAAATATTTTTAATTTAAATAAAAATCTCGCATGAATCGAGAACTACTAAAAGTAAATCGTTCTGCTGCGGGAAAACATCCACTAAAATTTCAGCGTGTATATAAGTTTAAATAATTAACCAAAAATTCGCACACAGGTAGGTTTTGAACCCACGTCCTTTGGCTAACCGGTCCAAATTTCACACGGCTGGATAGACTGCACAGTAGCTCAGTTGGTAAGATCGTTGACCTGGTTAGCCAAACGACGTGGGTTCCAATCCTATCTGTGTGCGAATTTTTGGTTTCTTATTTAAGCTGAAAGTTTGACAGCGCTTGCTCCCAAGACAGCTAAGAACGAAGGACCATCATGATGTTTGGGGCATCGTGGCTTTGGCAGGTAAAGGTTTGGCATGGCGACCAGGATAACGGGTAGACATACCTACTATACACGTTTAATAACATAAACATTTGCCCTTTGCGGGGTTTGAACCCACTACCACAGATAATATACTAATAGTTACTCTTTAGTTTTGTACCTAGTCCGGAGCACAAGCACAGAATAAGTACTAGTACTTCGTAAAGAAGTATGACTTAGCAATTGTATTCAAAGAAATGTCTACTCAATGTCGTCAACAATATGGCGTAATTTAGTTCGCCTCAGAGTCAAGCACATTTTCGCGTAGACACCTACAAAAATCCATTGCAAGATAATTTCATACTTATTGCTCTGGAATATGATTCATAATATACTAAAGCTATTTAGTGACGTAATATCACGCGACGCGATAGGGTTACGAGAAGCTTCTAACGCCATCTAGCGCCTCTTTCTAGTACTTTATTAATTCTCGTCCTGCCAGCAACGTAGCCGCGCGGCCGCCGGTGAATAAAACGCGCGAGCGTGTCGCTGGCCGGTAGCGACACGCAACTTGTTTTAGCCCCTAAGTAAGGGTCGCCGCGCGTAGGTACGTTTTTGCTACCTACGCGGGGAGATACACAGGCCTGGCACAAGCCACTACTAACATCAAGACGGTCGTCTACTTACTACCTAATCAAATTTATTTAATTACTCCAATTCCACAATAATAGGTTAAAAGTAAAAGTATACGGAAAATCACGTTGGAACGCCCAGATTGAACTTACCTATCTCTATCACTCGCGTTATAAGTAAGAGTAGGCAAGTTAAAAACGAAATCGACTTACACAGTAGAGGCCTACGAAAACAATTTTCCATCCCCCACATTTGGTGTTCATTAATTAAGACGCGATAGCCCCGTGTCCGAGCCGGAAGCGAGACGGTCGTCGCCTGATCGCCCCCGTACCACGACACCGTGAGAGATTGAAGAAAAACGACAGAACAATCACCCTGTACCATGTACTATTAGAGATTGAAGAAAAACGATAGGACAGTCATTTTGCACCATGTACCAAATATAAGAGATTGAACAAAAGCGATAGGAAATTTAATTGTCGTTTGCCCTCGTACCACGACCTCGTGTCGAAGATACGATTTGGCGTAATTTGACTACATTTAAAGCAATATGTCGTCATTTGACCACATTTAAAGATATAACTATAGGTATATTATAAATGCGAAAGTGTGTCTGTCTGTCTGTAACCTCTTGACGCTTAAACCAATGAACTGATTGAGATGAAATTTGGTATGGAGACAGTTCGAGACCCTGGAAAGGACATAGGCTGCATTTTGTCGCGATATAAAAACATTAAGGTGAAATGGAGGATAAAAGTTTATATGGAAAATTAAACTCTTGCGAGCGAAGTCAAACCACTCGTAGCATAATTTAAAGAAATAACTTTTTTATCGTTAAGTGAAAGAAACGTGGAAGGAAGTCGGTACCAGGATAGAAATAGTAGGTACACGTAACAGGTCGCAACACCTTACACGTACTAACTAAAAAGAATACGCTGAATACTTTGAATTAGCATCGACTTTCTTCCACGTTTCTTTACTTGACGATAAAGATACCTTTTTAATGCAATTTTTTGAGCGGTTGTGTTTTTTTTAATTTACTGTTTTTAGTAATATACTGTAGCGATAGTAGCTGTAGCTGTAGTAGCGATATCCGAGCGGATTACTGCCTCGTTGGTCTAGTGGTTAGCACGCTGGGTACTATCCACGAGGTCCCGGGTTCGATCCCAGGTCGGGCCGAGAGTGTTTGGATTTTTCCGTCTTAAAATTACTCAGACACAGCTCCGGAGTCAGGAAATTGGTGGTGTTAACACCCCCGTGCCTCGGAAAGCACGTTAAGCCGTTGGTCCTGCGCCTAATCTCTCTACGGTCATGTCGGTCTGCCGTCTCACCGAATTAGGAGAGTGAAGGAACAGAGAGTGCACCTGTGTATTGCGCACACACTTGTGCACTATAATATGTCCCAGGACATTATAAGCCGAGCGGATAAAACTTCACTTCTCATCCGTGAGGTCGTGAGTTCGATCCCCACCTGTACCACTGAGTTTGTACAAAAACTTATGTACAGTCTTTTTCAAGAATAAGTTAAGTTTTCAAGGTGTCGCCATCATCCCTGAGGTCCCGGGTTCCATTTTCGGTCAGGTCAACATTAAAATTTATATTTTCTATATTGTCTCGCCTCCGTGTGTTGGTGGTATCATCGTTGTTTTAGATTTCCATAAGTAACACAAATAATTTAGCTACTTACGAGTACTTTGGATCGAGCAATATAAATGCGATTTTATCCAATATTTATTTATTTATTTCTCATAGTTATTTGTACCAAACTGTTAATTTGGGAGATAATATTCTTATCACGGATTCACGGTTAGCAATCGTCCAATTTATTATCAAGTGTCGCTGTCGTTTATTTTAATTTTTAATCTTATTCACTACTGTTAATCCTAATTACCATATTTAATTTAGATATCAAACACATAAATACTATTACTAGCTCTTTCAGCGTAATTAGGAACGTAAATTAATATTAATGAGTGACGGTAGTTTGATTTTTCAAAACTTTGTAATTGAAAAATAATACCTTAGTCTCCCTGTGACCACGATCGCTGTAATGTGTTCGAAACGTCAGGTTTTAAATAAAATGTAAATAAATCTTGAAGTAATCCGTAAAATTGTGTTTTAATGAGTTCAACAATTCGCGTAAACGTAAGAAACAAATACATAAATACTATCTACACTTTTATAATCTGACATGTGCGAAGCACAGAGTCCCTACAGTTACACGGCATACACGTCATTTTTTATTAGGGCTCCGAACCCGAAGGGTAAAAATGGGACCCTATTACTAAGCTTCCGCTGTCTGTCTGTCTGTCATCAGGCTGTATCTCATGAACCGTAATAGCTAGACAGTTGAAATATTTACAGATGATGTATTTCTGTTGCCGCTATAACAACAAATATTAAAAATAGAATAAACATAGTATTTAAGAGGGGCTCCCATACAACAAACGTGATTTTTTGGGTGGTTTTTGCTCCATATTAATAATGGCAACAGATAGACGCTTAAAACTTTCACGGAATAACAATATAAATATAAAACTTAAAAATAAATTATTTTAGTTAAATCATAATAATATTTAAGGGAGCGCCCATACAGACGTGAGTTTTTACCGTTTTAAAACTAAAAAAAACATAGTGTCTAATGTTGTAATAGGTACGGAACCCTTTGTGCACGAGTTCGACTCGTACTTGGCCAGTTTCTGTTTAAAAATACGTATCGTTATATACGCAAATAATCGGTAAAATATTTCTAATTAGCGCTCGAGTTTGTAAAATATATTTTGTGGTGAAATGTCTGGTGGTACGTAGCATTTTGTCTAGGAATTCTAGAAATTCACTATCTTTAAGCAAAAATATTTAACTGACAAAGATGTACTAACCGTCTGCTTTTAAATAAAGCATCTTATATATTGTACTAGCGGTTCCCCGCGCCTTCGCCCGCAAGAGTTGGATTTTCCATATAAATTTTTATCCCCCATTTCACCCTCTTTATGTCTTTATATCGCGATAAAATATAAATAATAAATAAATAAATAAACTGTTTCAACAAACACACCAATTACCTAGCCCCAAACTAAGCGTAAGCTTGTGCTATGGCGACTAGGATAACGGATAGAAATACTTAAATACATATAAACATCCATTACTTAGGTAAAAATGCTCGTGCTCATCACACAAACATTTGCCCCTTGCGGGATTTGAACCCGCAACTGCCTGGTTTAGAAGTCCGGTGCGCGAACGACTACACCGAGACGGTCGTCAAATGTAGCCTATATCCTTTCCAGGGTCTCGAACTGTCTACATACCAAATTTTATATTAATCGGTTCAGTGGTTTAAGCGTCAAGATGTAACAGACAGACAGACACACTTTCGCATTTATAATATTAGTATGGATAAGAGCATAAGCATAAGTGAGCATATTGAGGATAAGTATTTCGAGTTATTAAAATATAGCTATGGTGGAGCCTTAAAAACGAATTAGTTGTCATCTTAAGATTAGTTACTAAATTTGTAATGTTAATAATAATGTTACTTAATTTAGTACACTTTTTACGTGTTGGTTCCACTCAAAACAAAAACTATCTTTGGCCACTAGAATCACTTTTTAATTAAATTTCGCTCACAAAAATTAATCGACTGTGTCATCCGGTAGGAATCAAGCCCACGTCCCTTCGCTATCCGGGCGAGTGCTCTTACCAACAGAGCTACGGAGGACGTTAGTCAGCCGACGAATTTTTGTAAGAGCTTGCTACGCCAGTGAGCCGGCGTTCGATTTGATGAGGCATGGATTCCCACCGGATGACACAGTCGATTAATTTTTATGAGCGAAATTTAATTAAATTTCGTAAAAACATGCAAAATGATTGCTTAAGTTTTAAAAATTATTATTAGTTACTAACTTTACAATAAAGAAAATTGATATGGCTAACCGGGCCAAAGGTCGTAGGTTCAAATCCTACCTGTGTGCAAATTTTTGGTTTCTTATTTAAACTTATATAAATAAGAAAAACACTGAGTGTTAAAAAATATTGAAAACTATCATACACAAAATTCTAATCTCTTTAGTCTTGCTACATTTCGATAAACGCATACACGCACACTAGGTTAATTTTTTAAAACGCCTCCCATTTAAAGCTGACATACCCTGCCTCTCACTCCCATACTTCTCTAGTACGTCGTTGGAGGACCACTACAAAATGGCAGAGGTCTTTCTAATCTGGACATTGGGTACGAGTTTTACAATGTTTTCCTTTTCTGATCTCCACGCAGCTATGGTTTAGAGAATAAGGTTGATTGTTCTTCAGCTTAGTTTTAGATTATGTTGGTGCAGCAATGTTGCGGTGTAAGTTATGTGTGGACCCCCTTTTCTCATACTACCCTCACCCCCACGTCTTGGAAATGCTTAGTCTTGCTCGTATAGACATTTTGTTTGCCTTTTATTCTGAGCTGCTTTTATGTTACAGAATGTATGGGCGCTATCTTTGTAGAGATAAAGGTACAGCGCTTTTTATTAAAGTACATATAAGTAACGGAATTATTTAAAGACTGTATTGATATCGGGTCTGCAATTACCCCCAAAAACCTTGAATAAAAAAAACATTTTAAGGCAATGTTTTAGTTGATGGTAATAAATAGAGTCGTTAAATCTGTAAATAATAATATTATGGTGTGAGTCTACCTCTATGTAAGAAAGAAGTAATGTCGGGAACTGCTGATTTTATAGTTTAAAAAGCCTCTAGAAGCCACTTTATTTTTTTTTATTGCACCCAAAATTATGGGCACGTTGTTAGTACTTTTCACGTACGACGAAACGTAATGTTACTTAATTTAGTACACTTTTTACGTGTTGGTTCCACTCAAAACAAAAACTATCTTTGGCCACTAGAATCACTTTTTAGAGGCGTTGTGAATATTAATATTTTTTTAGTATTCAAATAATACTAAAAATATCGTAGTCAAAATTCGGCTAGGAGGATATTATTATTATGATTAATAATTGTTTTATACTTAATCTAGCTAATTTAGTAGGTACTGTTTAGTGGTGGCTTCAAAGTTTTTTTATAAAGATAGTTATAATTGAAGTTGAGAGTTTCTCTTTCACCTGCAGCATCTAAAATTCAGGGCAAACTTTAATAATGGGCCCATAAAAACAATCCTACTGGGCTTTGAAAAACCTTCACCCGAAGTAACAAATAGGAACATTTTCCCAACGTTTCGGCCATATGTCAGCACTCGAGTTAACCACTTAAGCGTCAGATTTGGTCGACAAAAAATATGATTGCTTTGTCATGTCCGACAGAGTTGCGTTGACAATAAATTAATTTGACATTTACAGCTTTTGACCTTCGATGGTCTATAGACGCACATCCTGAGGGCTTACTCCGGTTGACGATGTCCGCATTTTCGAATGTTGCCGTCCCTTTCACTCACGACAGAAAGACAACGCGAATTAGTGTGATGGCTAGATTCAAAAATACGAACATCGTCAACAGGAGTAGGGCCCCTGTGCAAAGGCTAAATAGTGCCAATTAGTTTTACAGAGATATCGAACGCTTTTGGGAAACAAAAATTAAAAAATATCTCTACAAAAAAGTTTTGGTGGTAATAAGTAAACATTTCTGTCTATCTCATAAGGTTACAAACAATGTTATATGTGATGATGTCCTCCTAGCCGATTTCGACTACGGCGGCCTATCTCAACAGAGATTAGCCAACTGCGCAGGACATATTATAGTGCACAAGTGTGTGCGCAATACACAGGTGCACTCTCTGTTCCTTCACTCTCATAATTCGGTGAGACGGCAGTCCGACATGACCGTAGAGAGATCAGGCGCAGGACCAACGGCTTAACGTGCTTTCCGAGGCACGGGGGTGTTAACTCCACCAATTTTCTGACTCCGGAGCTGTGTCTGAGTAATTTCAAGACAGAAAAACCCAAACACTCTCGGGCCCGACCCGGGATTCGAACCCGGGACCTCGTGGATAGTACCCAGCGTGCTGACCACTAGACCAACGAGGCAGTCGTGTTATATGTACTGTAGGTTCCGTACATACTTTTTCGCAAGAAAAGGAAAAGGTCTTCTAGGTCTATGGGGAGTACCATTTATGGTTTTTGATTCCCCTGCGAAATGAAACGGATAACAAAATGATCTTATAAGGGTTTCTTTATTCAATTTGAGGTACGGAACCCTAATAATATTAGTTTATGAATCTAGTTTCAACCGAAACAGTATTACGTTTTCGTTAACTAATTATATTTAATTAATTCTTACCTATTGGTTAGATACGTTGTTTTACACTGTCATCAATTGTTTTAGGTGTATACAGACCGGTGATTCGAATTTTGAAATCGGCTGAGGCATGCAAGTGATTTTTGCAAAGTAAAGTCAGCCTATTAGATCCCACTGCTGGGAAAAGGCCTCACCTCAACTATGAGGAGGTACGAGCCATATTCCACCATGCGTGCTCAGTGCGGATTGGTGGAGGGGTGTATGTAAGGCAAGTGACAAATCTTACTGTCAGAAGTTATCAAGCCGCCCTAGGGCCTCTGACTAGGCTTAACGACTAATACCACAGATATTAGCCGGGACCAACTGCTTAACGTGTCTTCCGAAACACGGAGATGCTTGTCATGGACGTCACTTAAATGGTCGGAATGGTCGTCGTGGGTTGCTTAACTTTAGTATCACTACCAAAGCGCTGCCGCCACTGCGCCACAAGCACCTCATAGATTTTTGCAAAATGATAAGTTGCAATTGACCCCGATAGTACTTTGATAGGTAGGTTACTACATTATGTGTCATAATCTGCTATAGTGTTATTACACAGACACCATGTTGGCTGAACTGCGTTTCTGTCTGTTGCGGAATAATCTCTCAAAGGCAATTTTAATCCAGAAACAATCCAGGCTTTCGCTTTGGTATTCTGTGCCACAGAGGGATCCCATGTTGGTATACGAGATTGTATCTGTTTCAATTGTTTAATAAAACGTTGCATGTTTTTCGCAAGAATATGAAAGGAAATAAAGTTTGTGATTCTGATGAGTGATTTAAAAATATTACATTTATTTAAAACTAGGAAATTCGGCTTTAACAGGATAGCGACCCATTCCAGCTTACCACGGAAGAAACTAAAATAGCTTATCACATATTTGAATAAGTAATTAGTAAAACAAAAAGTGAATCATAAGTAGCTAAAATAGGACGAACTTAAAAATAATAGGAATATGTAACGTACGGGTTAGTAAAACTAAATAGAAATATAATTTCAAGAGTATTCATCACAGGATACCAGAAGCAATTTTAAATAAGAGTTTCCGCGCATATTTCTTTACGTGAGTGATTTGAAGTTTATAAGTCCAAGACTTTAGAAATTACAGGGGGACACACCGTGTAAACGACTTTGGCGGGCTATATCTCGCAAATTGTAAAGCTGATAAAAAAGTGTTGTATGGACACCCTACCTTATTTTCATAGTCCTTTTCAACGATACCCCACACAAGGGGGTGCACTCAAAAAAATAATTTACCCCCCCCCCCCCTTTACATGTATGGGGAGGTACCCTTAAAAAGGGGTAATTTTAATTTTTTGTATTTTAAAAAATGAGATCTATATGTTAAGTATCCTGATATTCTGCTGTGACAGACTAGGACGGACGGACTGAACGATCTTATAAGGGTTCCTTGTCGGGCTACGGAACCCTAAAAAAGGAATGAAAGAAAGAAAGAAAGAAAGAAAATATATTTATTAATGAATAGCCATCACATAAGGCACGAAAATAGACAGCGTAAAATGCACGGGTATAAAACAAAAAAACTCAGTAAACTTACAATTTATAGAGGTAAGCCAGTCGGACTGTGCAGTTGTGCGCCTGCGATGTCCATATTAAAAGGGCCCCACTCAGCTTAAGTCGTGACCCACTACCCCGACGCTGGTTTTCAGTAATCATTTCAGAATGTGATTATAGGATATTATTCATTTTATACTATAAACTTTAACATCCTGGATCATGGTCCATGGCGGACCCTGGGCCCGCGCGTGCGAGTGTTCAGCTGGGATAACGCTAGAATGATGATGATCCTTTAAACTCTAACTAACGACGACTATCTTGGTGTAGTGGTTTGCGCCACGGACTTCTAAACCAGGCGGTTGCGGGTTCGAATCCCGCAAGGGGCAAATGTTTGTGTGATGAGCACGAGCATTTGTACCTAAGTCATGGATGTTTATAAATGTATATAAGTATTAAATCAAATTTCACTTACAAAAATTAATCGACTGTGTCATCCGGTGGAACTCGAACCCACGTCCCTTCGCTATCCGGGCGAGTGCTCTTACCAACTAAGCTACGGAGGACGTTAGACAGTCGACGAATTTTTGCAAGTGCTTGCTACGCCAGTGAGCCGGCGTTCGACTTCATTAATACTTGGGGAATGTAGCCGCATGTATCCAATGGAAATATTTTTACAAATATTTAACCATCTGTTAAGATGAAATCAGCTTAACTTATTATATTTTTATAACTTAAGCAATTATTTTGCAAGTTTTTACGAAATTAAATCAAATTTAACTTACAAAAATTAATCGACTGTGTCATCTGGTGGGACTCGAACCTACGTCCCTTCGCTATCCGGGCGAGTGCTTTTACCAACTAAGCTACGGAGGACGTTAGTCAGTCGACGAATTCGATTAATTTTTGTAAGTGAAATTTGATTTAATTTCGTAAAAACTTGCAAAATAAAGTTATAAAAATATAATAAGTATATAAGTATGTCTATCCGTTATCCTAGTCACCATTGCACAAGCTCACGCTTAGTTTAGGCCTAGGTAATTGGGTGTTTGTTGAAACAATTTGTTAAAAAAAAGGCTAAAGTTAAGTACTTGTAATTACTTAACTTAGTAATGACATGGGTAATGACAACTCACGTAATAAGCTGAAATCCGATGGCATCTTAAAAAAAATTCTAGGAACTTACCCTACAATTAGTGCCCAATTTTTACTAAATTAGCACTAAATTATCATCTAGGATAGACTCTCAACGGATTTTTATCCCTAACTTAAATGAATGAAATGCTGATACTAATACATGATTGTTCATACAAAATCGAACTCTACAAAAACATAAACCATCCTTTCCACAAGGGTCAGGTCGATTCCATTTCCAAATTAAAATGTATTTGATATCGAAATTCTACTCATAAGCAAAGACGTCTTAGGGTATGCTGGGGTATAATTGCACCCTCCCGAGGGTGAGATGGGGACGATGACTCGGGTCGGTTGTCTATGAGTATTAATACGTCATTAACTGTTTATTGGGGAAGCTGGGGCAGAAAGGTTAGGTCAATTATATTGGGAGTGAATTAATTGTAAAATTGTTGGACACTAGTACACAAGGACAAAAAAGAGACCTTGAATTTCTTACCTAATTAATAAACCATGGATGAAAAGTACTTATATTTTAAAACTAGCACCGAAGCCATCTTTCTTTTTTTGCGACGATGCGGCCGAGAATGGGTCATGTAATATTCACTCTTTTCTTAAAATAATTCAGATCATAGTGTTTAGGTGACACTTCAGCCGGCAACGAATTCCACTCTCTAGCCGTACGCAAGAGGAACGAAGATTTTTAGATATTTTAGTGGCATATTAATATCAGGAAATACGATATTTGCAGTGGCAAAGCAACGATGAGTTGCAAAGACACGAAATTTTAACACGATTTATAATATTTTTATAACTTAAGCAATTATTTTGCAAGTTTTTACGAAATTAAATCAAATTTCGCTCACAAAAATTAATCGACTGTGTCATCCGGTGGGACTCGAACCCACGTCCCTTCGCTATCCGGGCGAGTGCTCTTACCACTAAGCTACGGAGGACATTAGTCAGACGACGAATTTTTGTAAGTGCTTGCTACGCCAGTGAGCCGGCGTTCGATTTCATCAATACTTGGGGAATGTACCCGCATGTATCCAATGGAAATATTTTTACAAATATTTAACCATCAGTTAAGATGAAATCAGCTTAACTTATAATATTTTTATAACTTAAGCAATTATTTTGCAAGTTTTTACGAAATTAAATCAAATTTCGCTCACAAAAATTTATCGACTGTGTCATCCGGCGGGACTCGAACCCACGTCCCTTCGCTATCCGGGCGAGTGCTCTTACCACTAAGCTACTAAGCTAAGCTGATTTCATCTTAACTGATGGTTAAATATTTGTAAAAATATTTCCATTGGATACATGCGGGTACATTCCCCAAGTATTGATAAAATCGAACGCCGGCTCACTGGCGTAGTAAGCACTTACAAAAATTCGTCGTCTGACTAACGTCCTCCGTAGCTTAGTGGTAAGAGCACTCGCCCGGATAGCGAAGGGACGTGGGTTCTAGTCCCACCGGATGACACAGTCGATTAATTTTTGTGAGCGAAATTTGATTTAATTTTAACACGAGTAAAATTTCGGACATAATTATAACGTGTCCCACCGGATGACACAGTCGATTAATTTTTGTGAGCGAAATTTGATTTAATTGCGTAAAAACTTGCATATTTAACAACGTTTCTTTAAAAACCATAGTCTTAATAAGTAAGGTATAAACGGACACAAGAAAATGAAACAAAACGCATGAGTGATTACGAGTGATTCTATTGCGAGGACAGAGGGTGGGGGTAGGGAGAGGGTCGGGGCCAAAAAGTAAAAAATGGAAGAAGATGCGGAGGAAAAGAGCAGTCGGGTCTTTGTGTGCCAGTGCCACCCCAATGGGGTAACGATAGCAAAATAAAATGAAATAAATATTATTCAAATTTTAAAAAAAGTGTCTTATTTCAGATTACACAGATCTATACATAAAATATTCACACCAACAGAAATTACATAATATAATATTATGTAATTTCTGTTGGTGATTGTCATAAACAGAATACACATTAAAATGAAATTACACTGCATTGATTACTATTATTATTTTCATTATAACCTCATTACAATAAAATTAATTAATATTATTTAGAAGCCCCTTACTCCCGCAATTACTGGGACATGTCTGTCGCAGCGAGGCCGGAGAAAGGGACATTATTGACACCGGAAAATACTGATAGGACATTTTACACAGTATGTACTAAAAGTATTTGAGGTTTCTAAGTATTATGAGAATACCTCACTATGAAGCCAGCTTAAACCGTAGTCCGTTTTAGGTGGTCATTTTTTAAGTGCAATATATCTTACTACTGACCTTAATCTGAGATCTAACTTGCTGTAATTGATTTATTCTTAGCTATATTATTAATGTCTTTAACCTTCTCGTATCATTTTTCAGACACAATAGAAAATTAAATGTTATAGTCCCGCCCGCGGGTCCTTTGGAGTTTGACAGAAAGTAAGCTTGTAATTAATTGGCAGGGTCAAACTTTAATTAGGCTAAGCTTAGGATTTACTAGCTTTAATCTATCTACGAGATATTTTGATTTCTTTTTTATTAATTTTTAAATTTATAAGGAATCATTCAGTTCTTATTCGATATGCAATTATTACAAAAAAAAATACGGAAAAGAAGAGTGCTAATAAAATTTTAATTGTTTCTGCTGTCTTTACAGGACAGATAGAACTTTGTAAAACTCGCTAGGGAGGCAAAATTAAGAGACACTTTGTGTTGATTCATAAAGGAATGCGCACATAAACATATACACATCTAGCTGCTAAATGTGTAAGCATAGACGGCGATCTGTATAGCCAGGCCTGTGTATCTCCCCGCGTAGGTAGCAAAAACGTACCTACGCGCGGCGACCCTTACTTAGGGGCTAAAAAAAGTTGCGTGTCGCTACCGGCCAGCGATACGCTCGCGCGTTTTATTCACCGGCGGCCGCGCGGCTACGTTGCTGGCTGGACGAGAATGAATAAAGTACTAGAAAGAGGCGCAAGATGGCGTTAGAAGCTTCTCGTAGCAGTCAACCCTATCGCGTCGCGTGAATCTGATATTACGTCACTGAATAGGTTTAGTGTATTATAAATAATATTCCAGAGCAATAAGTATGAAATTACCTGGCAGTGGATTTTTGTAGGTGTCTACACGAAAATGTGCTTGACTCTGAGGTGAACTAAATTACGCCATATTGTTGACGACATTGAGTCGACATTTCTTTGAATACAATTGCTAAGTCATACTTCTGTACGAAGTACTAGTACTTATTCTGTGGTATAGCTTTGAATAAAACAAGTTAACATTATTTTCGAAAAAACAAAACACCCGACTGCAATTTTTTTAATATTTTTGAAACGGAATTTTTACTGGCTTTCATTTGATACCCATATTGCTATGGTAAGGAAAAAATCAATCTTCCCTCCCCCCTAATTTCAATTTGAGGGCGCCATTTTTAAAATTTATATAGCCTATGTCACTCTCACAATTTTACAAATTCAACGACACCTCATATGTCAAAAACTGTCCAGCCGTTTGGGCTGTAGGGCGTGCCAAATAATTATACATACATACATACTCTCGAAAAACATAACCCTCCTTCCGCAGTCGGGTGAAAATAGCAGTATCACATATTTATGTCCCAAGCTATGGAAAATGTGTTTACTTTGTAGTGTGAATTAGATATTTTCTGTAAAGGTATCTAGGTTAAGATAGCCCTGCTAGGTGGACCGATGACCTGAGGAAGGTGGCCGGTGGTGGCTGGATGCGAGAAGCGGAGGACCGTGAAAGGTGGCGCCGTCTTGGAGAGGCCTATGTCCAGCGGTGGACTGCAATAAGCTGATATGAAGGTAGCTTCGTATGGTTTCGAAATATTGCACCAAGTTAGATTTCTGTAACTTATCAGACGATACGGTTAATTCGCATAGGACAGACCGCTCATAAGCAAAATATGTTTATGTGTATTATACTAACGAGGCACTCAATACTAGGGCAGTATTGACTGCTTCGTTGGTCTAGTGGTCAGCACGCTGGGTACTATCCACGAGGTCCCGGCTTCGAATCCCGGATTGAGCCGAGAGTGTTGGGTTTTTCTGTCTTGCAAAAACTCAGACACAGCGCCGGAGTCAGGAAGTTGGTGGTGTTAACACCCCCGTGCCTTGGAAAGCACGTGCCGTTGGTCCTGCGCCTGATCTCTCTACGGTCATGTCGAACTGCCGTCTCACCGAATTATGAGAGTGAAGGAGAGTGCACCTGTGTATTGCGCACACACTTGTGCACTATAATATGTCCCGCGCAGTTGGCTAATCTCTGATGAGATAGGCCGCCGTAGTCGTAATTCGGCTTGGAGGACAATACTAGGGCAGCATTACTATACCCGGATGATAATTATTTTTGTAACTTAAGCAATTTGTTTGCAAGTTTTTACGAAACAGCAAAGAGTCGTAGGTTTGAGTCCCACCGGATGACATAGTCGATAAATTTTTGTAAGCTAAATTTAATTTAATTTCGTAAATACCCGGATGAAAAAAAAACTCATTCCTCAAAAAACCTGGCGAATGATTCAATGGGCATACTCTAAGTAGTGAGCTGTAATGAATATGGCTGCCATAAAAGACTTGAAATAAATAAATATTGGACAATATCACAAACCTTCATAGATTACTGTGATTCTAATTTAAGTTGTAAAAGCACTTCCGTTATGGAAATAAGAAAAAATGGGTCGTACCAACACAACACCCAGACCAGAGATAATAAGTATAGAAAATATGGTTAACTATATTGACCCAACCGGGAATCAAACTCGGGACCTCAGAAATGGCGACGCTATGGTAATAATAATAAATAAAGAATAGATATTAAACAATATCACATACATTGCTCAGATTTCAAAGTAAGTATCATAAGCACTTGTGTTATGAAAATCTGAAACAACGATGGTATCACAAAAATTTAAATTTATATATTGACCCAACCGGGAATCCGGGACCTCAGAGATGGCGACACCTTGAAAACCGGTAGGCGAGCCACTGGGCTACGGAGGTCGTCACACTGGATCACAGAGCTGGGGTGGGCAGCTTACCATATTATTAAGTTAATTTATGGCCAATTTGTGGACCGGTGACCCATTAAAATGGCTATTATGGCTAATGGCTTAGTGTATTTAAGCCACCATCAGTTTACAATGTCGGAAATGATACGCAACAGGGCTATCAGATTTTACTGCATTTTTAGCTCAATTATGTGTACATAAATTTAATTTAAAAGAAAAAGAGATTTAGATCATATTAAATACATATTATAGGCAATAGGATCCACGCTGCCATATTCTTCCTGTAGGTGGCGCATTGTTGATGCGGCCAAAGCTATCTGTCATTCCAGTGCAAAAGTTGTGTTTTTTTGAGTATTTTTCAATCTACGAAAGCATAATGTCGTTATGTGCTGTGCCAGGTTGTTACAATAATGGTGTTCATTTATTTCCAAAAGACCCAGTTTTAAAAAAGAACTGGGAAACAGCTATAAGAAGAAAATTAATTAACTTTATGTAGTTTACTAGAACTATTTACATCATGATAAGCTTCTGGATCGGAACATTCATCGTATAACTTAATTGTGAGGCTACGACATCGAAATTCCCGGTATCATCGCGGTTCCAATCGTAGAATTCTAACCTAAAAAACAAACATGTACATGTTTTATTATTTTAGTTATATTTATTAAAAACCTTGTTATGTAGTTAATTTGTAACACAAAAACAACAAAAACAATTTCAACAACCAATTAAATGTAACATTTACAGTAATTAAACTGGATTAACACCCAAATGTTTATCTCGCATAAGATCGGTTTTACCAGATACTTTTAATCTTCGTTTCTTAAGTTCGTCTTTAAGTTCAGATAACTTCATTGACGAATACATAATGATGAAATAACATTAGATAGTCACGAAAAACTTTAAATTAGATACGAAAAAGCCCGGCATAAACAATAGCAAAATGTTTGACATAGCCGTATCTATGCTACGCCATCTGCATCAAGCTTTGCGTGTGGATCCCCATTTCACATGTTTTTCACTCAGATGACGAACTTATTGTTAACACCACGGTTTAATAAAAAAATGTCCAAGGTTTTTTACCATAACATCAAAAACAAAAAAAAAATACCGTCATCTGAGTGACACTTCTAATATCGCAAGTGACAGGTAACTCTGTTTAGGGAAGTGTGTTTTCTAGATTTCGATATTAGTTGCTACGAGAATATCCCAGAAAAAATATTTCAGCTTAATTATAAATTTAAACTTTTTATAAAAATGGACTAAGCGCCAAGTGGCATTTTATTATTTATGTAAGTACTATCGAAGACGAGTGCGCCTTACCAGGCTTAGGGACCAAATCATTTGCAAATTGCATCGTAGTTTTCTAAGGATAAACAAAACCAAATTAGCTATTTGGTTCTAGCGACGTAACAATAAAATTCAGACTCGCTTGCAGTTACACTGACATCATTTTTTAAAAAGTATGGACCAGTGATTCGAATTTTAAAGTTGTGTTGTTTTTTTTACATATACTAGACTAGGTATAAATAGTATTGTATAATTATTTTTATAACTCAAGCAATTATATTTCAAGTTTTTACGAAATTAAATTGAATTTCGCTCACAAAAATTAATCGACTGTGTCATCCGGTGGGGCTCGAACTCACGTCCCTTCGCTCGTAATAAGTATCTGGTATTGTATTTTCCGAATGTCATAAAGCAAATTCACAAAATCGAAACAAAACGAAACCGCACTTAATCCAGTGCCATTCAATCAGTATCGCCAGTGATTTACACAAATGTCACTAATCCGAACACAAACCGGTTGTGTTGGCTATAACAATGTCTCCGTCTTAATTAATATCCATCGAGCCACAATGAGCGGCCCTGACGCTGGCATCCGTTTTATGTCTGACTTATGGCCAACAAAGTCAATTGTCTGGGATAAATCTGGTTTCCAATAAGACTAAAAGTGGAAAAGTTGGTAGCACAGTGCAAGCGAAGTGACAGCGCGGCGATAAGTCGTCAGAATAATTAGACCCTGATTCAGAATAATTCGATAACAATTGTATAAATGCATAATATTGCAACATTTATGTCATGGCAGTGGCTAGCAACAAAAACTTTAATAATTTTAATTTTGTAAAGATATGATTGTGATAACATGCACATTACTGCACATACCAGTATTTGGTTTGTTACTATTTAATGTAAAAAGAGTTACACAAAACTTTATTTTACTATGTACTCGTAAATACTAAAATTATCTGTTTCAAAATAACCCTCGCTTATAGCGATAAGACCGCCTACATTGTACATTTTTCTATGTAAATCGTTGTACTTACTGTATTTTCTGTTATGGTGTGCAATAAAGAGTTATCTATACATCAAAAAATTATCTGTAGACGAATAGTTCGTCGTGTTGATAATATTTGAGAATGGAGATAGTATTATAAGTTATTCAACTTGAAAAAATAGACAAAAATGTTTCAGAAAATCCATACTACGAGTAGTACATCGCGCATCGCGCGGTATATCATATCTTGCAGTGTCCCCAAACCTACACTTAGGATAAAGGAAAGCTTAGTTCAAGGTAAGACGTCGCCTTTATTCAATTAAACAAGCGTTACATTGTTGTTTTTCTTGACCGTAAACTGACAACTGTCACTTTTCAAAGCACTTTATAATCTGAAAGCTTCTATGGAGCTTACAATCATGAATAATAAACTTAGTATTGTATGATAAATGTCAATGCGACCATCTATTACCGTTGTACCGTTAGTACACTTGCACTGTATGAAAAACATATTTTTTGAAAAAAAAAAGGACTTTTTACTGGCTTTCATTTGAAACCCATATTGCTATGTTAAGGGATAAATACAATCCCCCATCCCCCCTTTATTTAAATTTATGGGGTGCCATTTTTAAAATGTATACGAGTATAGCCTATGTCGCTCTCACAATTTTGAAAAATTCAACGACACCTCATATGTCAAAAACGCCGATTGGGCTGTAGGGTGAGCCAAACAATTATACGTTCATACATACTCTCGAAAAACATAACCCTCCTTTCGCAGTCGAGTTATACATTGATTATTAGTCAAAAACCTCCTACATCATAATGTGCAGGGCGCTTGCAAAAGAGCCTTTCGAAAATCGATGGGAGGAGGTCTGTTTGTTTATCAGTGAATGTTCTGAACATAGGCTGATTTCAATTAGATATCATGATGATGACGATAAATGATGATGTACTTGTATCTTTTGTACCTTTGTGTATGAGGTGCTTGTGGCGCAGTGGCGGCAGCGCTTTGTAGTGATACCAAAAGTTAAGCAACCCACGGCGCGGTCGTGATTGAATGGGTGACCATTCCGACCATTTAGTGACGTCCATGACAAGCATCTCCGTCCTTCGGAAGGCACGTTAAGCAGTTGGCCTCGGCTTATATCTATGGTATTATTCGTTAAGCCTAGTCAGAGGCTCTAGGGCGGCTTGATAACTTCTGACAGTAAGGTTTGTCACTTGCCTTACATACACCCCTTCACCAATCCGCACTAAGCCCGCGTGGTGGAGTATGGCTCGTAACTCCTCATAGTTGAGGTGAGGCCTTTTCCCAGCAGTGGGATCTATAAAGGCTGACTTTACTTGTATCTTTTGGAGATAAGTAAAAAAACATTTTTCATTTTCATACAGGCATCTACTCCACCTTGAAATTAAAACAGTCACTCCGGTCTCGAATTTCAGAACCGTTTTGATCATTCATTAATGAATCTTGGCCATTCAAACTGTCTTTAACTCCATACTATAAATACAACTCTTGCCTTTGTTCCATACAACATGCCCCCAGCATGCCCTGAATACCTTTTATAATAACTATAGTATCAATTATAATGTAATCATTAGCGCCAATCCATCTTATTCTGAACGCTGTCATACAACATCAAAGCGAATTGTTCTAGATAAGAGTCCTAATGGATCCTGAGTTGCATTGTAAATGATGTCAAAAGTAACACCAGGCTTAAGGTTGGCACCTTTGGAAAATCACTTTTGGGAACTGTAAAAGGGAACGTGATAGGGGGGATAAGTTGGAAGATAGAACGTATTGGGTGAACCTCTGTCATGTCACATAATGCAGTCGGAAGTACACACGACCGCACGTCACACTACCCCACTTTGACCTTGAGACCGTCTCTATTTCTTACGTAATAAAAACTGTTTTCGTAGTTGAAATGGGTAACCTGACGTGCTGCGGTTGTACCTATTTGAAAGCTGCTTAAAATTAAATCGATCCCTATCTAGTGCCTGAGTCTGCCATCCTGAGAATGAGGGAGATTTGGGAGAGACAAGATTTGGGGGAGGTTTTTGATCAGTAGTGGGATGATTTGGGCTAATTAAAACAACTTATTAAGTTTTTGTTTTTAAAAAACTAGCCTGATTTAATTAATTATAGTTATTTAGAAGTTATGTTAGTGATATGCTTTGTATACATAGATCCTACTGATGGGCAATGGCCTCACCTCAACTATGAGGAGGTACGAGCCATTCTCCACCAGGCGGGCTCAGTGCGGATTGGTGGAGGGGTGTATGTAAGGCAAGTGACCATCCTTACTCTCAGATGTTATCAAGCCGCCCTAGCGCCTCTGACTAGGCTTAACGACTATCAACACCTATGAGTCGAGACCAACTGCTTAACGTTCCTTTTGAAGCACGGAGATGCTTGTCATGGACGTCAATTAAAATGATCGGAACGATCACCCATCCAATCACGACCATGCTGCATGCTGCGTGGGTTGCTTAACTTTGGTATCACTACTATATGATATTATATTCTTCTTCGCAGTCGTTTCCTCAATCACTGAGGGTCGCACTCATTATGTGGAATGAAACACACACAATGACTTTCTTTGCAATTTTATTGGAGTGGTTTGTCATTGCCTTCCCATTTCACACACTAGCCAACTATTGTGCAGAGGCCCTACTTCTGTTGACGATATCCGTATTTTCGAGTCCAGCCATCACGCTCGTTCGCGTTGTCATTCTGTCGTGAGTGAAAGGGACAGCTACATTCGAAAATACGGACATCGTCAACCGGAGTAAGGCCTCAGGTTTCCTTACGATGTTTTCCTTCACCGTTAGGCAGCGATATCTTTGAAAAAGACTGTATGAGTTTAAGTTTTTTGTACAAACTCAGTGGTACAGGCGCGGGGATTGAACTCACGATCTTGGATGAGAAGTGTAGTTTTCTCCGCTCGGCTATCGCGCCTTATCTAATTGGTATGATATCTAAGGTGCTGCTAGGTGGACCGATGATCTGAGGAAGGTAGCCGGTGGTGGCTGGGTACGATAAGCGGAGGACCGTGAAAGTTGGCGCAGTCTTGGAGAGGCCTATTTTCAGCAGTGGACTGCAATAGGCTGATATGATATTTAATTAGTCCCAAATTTTGAACTTTTTTGACTTTCAACTGAGGCCTAATAACTTTTGATGTTGGCAACCCTACCGGCCGGCCTGACATCCGCGTCTATACCGGGCGAGTGTTCCGGGAACGGGCCGCAACAGGCGCGAACAACAATGCTCTCTTGTTCGCGCATGCGTTTTGTTGGAAACGAGAAACATGTTCTTGTTAGCGATGTTGATGCTCAAATATTTGTTTCAGGCATATTGGTATAGGGTTAAGATTATATGGAAGTTTTCCTTTTGGTCAAGTCAAGGGGTGACTATGAGAAGTAAGTTTTAAGTGTATGGCTTAGGGCTCGTATTACCTCTGTGTAGTTCTGAGATGCTTAAATTGACTGATTGTTTGACATATTTCATATGGAAAGTTGACCATTTATTTTTCAATTATCTACTCAAAACTTATCCAGAGAGAAGTAAGCCCTTACACCCACTTGCGCACGGATTAGCTCATCCGGACTGGCAGTTGCGAATCCACGCAGTTGGTTAATCAGCTTACAGCGCTGGAGATAGAGATAGATAGAGATTTCTATTGAGATTGCCCACCTGTGGCTCAAATTCATCTAAAACAATAATTATTACTTAAATAATAAGAATTAATACTTTTTATTCTATTCATCACCTATCCAACTTTTAAGTTCTGAAGGATATTTCCTTTTCATATTCCAAATATCATAACCACAATTGCATCTGCGCGTGAGCAGACAGCCAGTGCATTCTCATTCTAAATTTGCCCTTTCCCTCTTATGTCAATACATCGATCCATAGTATAGCGAGCAGAGTCCATTCTTAAGAGAGCACTCTGAGAATAGATCACAATAATTCATAACGTTATGCGTGCGCGCAGCCGATAATACTGTAGAGGGGACGGTTTGCATTGGCCTTTGGGAGAAGTGTAATTAAAAATGAATATTCAATTGCTAAAACTAAAAGTTTATAAAGTAAAGTAAAGTTAAAAGGTTCGAGTCCCACCAGATTACTCAGTCGATAAATTTTTGTGGGCGAAATTTTATTCAATTTCGTAAAAACTTGCAAAATAATTGCTTAAGTTATAAAAATAATTGTTAAATCGTGTGTGTTCTTAGCTTTGAAAATCACTGGAAAGTGGAGACTGTAGCGTGAAAAAATATATTTCTGTTTGTCGAAATAATACAGTTTAGTTTCTAAAATTGAAGACCGAATCGTTAGGTCACAAATCGTCAATTTTTCTATCTCTACCATCACTAGTGGAATCTAACTCGATACTCTTATTGGAATTTGGTAAACGGAAACCTCTTCGATAAAGTTTTCTGAATCCGTTTTTTTTAAAATTTTTACACGTGACTACTTAACCAAACTATAGTACACTTCATAGCTTCGCGACAATAATAAGCGGAAGGGATGCCAGCACGCATGTTTTTGCACGAGCGATGTGACAGGTGACAGGTTAACTATAGGCGGAGAGTGCACGCCCGCTAATAGCACTGCACTTCATAACATTATGTCATAGATTACAGCGATCTATTATGAAAGGTACAAGATGAACGCTGAAAATGCCACTACGATTCTATTGTCGTTTCGCTTTACTTTACACAATTAGAGCCTGATAAATGGTCTGATTGAGTTATATTCAGGCACAATAAGTAATTTCGCTGTCAATTACTGTTTGTTTTGATACAAATGCAACATTATTTATTTTATTGACAGTTTTATTTGTGATCTTCGGAGCAGATTGCTAGGAAACTCGGAAGGCAATTAAGTCGGGCTACCTATTTTTTGATCAACAATACAACGTATTTAGGAGCAATTTATGCCTGCTAAATAACAAATAGGTACATATATGTCGCAGGGATATTATAAAATCCGTGATATTATAATTTCACTAGTGACATTATAATTACACTGATTTATAGTCAATCGTTTGCAATACTTACAATTTAACAGGCTAGTTTCAGTGCCATTATAATTTCACTAGACCGATACAGTAACATTGTAAGGCAGTGATATTTTAACAATAACACTGGTTTAAGAAAGCCGTTGGATTATCAAAGCAATCGCTGATTGGTCTATTTTCTTTACCAACTGAACTACAGGTATTTAACACTTCCAAGTGCTCATGATCACTCATTTTGAAGATATTGACTAGAATGATCAACTAAATACCTTATAAAAACACCAAACATATGTAATGAACTGATATTTAAAAAGCACGCTCCAATGTTTATAAATGTGTATTACGACTGATTAACTCAATTGACCAATCAGAACACGCGGGGCTCCCACCACAAAATCAACTCATAATAAACCTAGATTTATTACAATATCACTATTGTAGCCCAATGAAATTACAATATCACTGAAAAGAGCCCGTTAAATTATACGAACCAGTCGTCATTGACAATAATCAGTGTAATTATAATTTCACTAGTGAAATTATAATATCACGTCTTTGACTAAATCCCTGCGACAACATATACATTTGTTTCTCATCTTGCACTTGTAAAAGGTTTGCATTTTAAAACATGAGAAAATAATTAATATTTACTATTGATATTCGTTACCGTCAATCTTTATTGATTGTTCTAATTATGACAAACAATTGAGCATCTTACAAAAACAACAACATATTCACATCACCGGACGTGGTGATTCTGATTTCACGCGTACCGGTATAGCGGACATATTGCGCGCGCATCCGTTTGCGCTAAAAAACATCATTGTGCGCGTGCGCAACGCTTGAAATATCGCTTAATGAGCGCTGAGGGATGACAACGCGTCGGGTTACAGACACAATCCAAGCCAACCGGGAGACAGTGAGGATTTACGACCAATGAGTAATGGCAATGAAAGTTTATGTTTTATGAAAATGATGAATGTTAAAAGCAACACGACTGCAAAATCTGAGCTTTTCAATCACTAAATAGATACTAAGTAATATCAATATAAACTTTTTTATTTTTATGCCCTCCTAGTCGAATTTCGACTACAGTGGCCATTCCAAATAGAGATTAGCCGACTGCGCGGGAGATATTATAGTGCACAAGTGTGTGTGCAATACACAGGTGTACTCTCTGTTCACTCTCATAATTTGGTCCGACATAGTCCGACATGACTGTAGAGAGATCAGGCGCAGGACCAATGGCTTAACGTGCTTTCCGAGGCACGGGGGTGTTAACACCACCAACTTCCTGCTCTGGAGCTTGTTATTTCAAGACAGAAAAACGTATTATGTAATCGTATTCATACGTACAGTGAAAATCATATTTAAAAATATCTTTTAAAAAAGGAGTTGCTTAATAATTACTTCTCTATTGGTACAAGTTTCTACATTTATGTAAATTTCGCAAACAAAAATTCATGGACCGTCTTCTAGTGCGACTTACCCACGACCCCTAACCATCCGGGCGATTGCTCTCCCAACTACAGAAGACGTTCGTCACTCAAAAGGTTACTCAAAAAATTTTTTGAGATTAAAGTTTCCAAAATCGTTTTTTTAGTTCCAGAAATTTCTTCCGACACACAAACACAATAACTACCTTCTTATAATATACGCATACTTCTTAATTTAATTTTTTGCAATAACTTTGTCATATTCTCAAGGACAACTATTTTAGTATTTACTAAAAAGATTACCCGTTGGGTTTAACTTCAAAACAATTTAACCACGGGATTCCATACACCACGTTAGTAAACTTGTTGCGCCCTGCCGCAGCGTGACAAATGTTTGCGATCATCACCCCTATTATTTGGGGTTGCATTGTTTTTAGGGTTGCCACAAACTTGTAATGATCAAAAACTACGTGCGAGTTGTGTTATGTTTTTGAAACTAAATGTTGTGCAATATTTTGTGTAAACCAGGTTCAAAGTGCAAGTCGGCCAGTTCAATTTTGACGCCGTTATTATTTACAGTACAAATGTAGAACTTTTGTGAATCACGTCACGTTGTAGTATTTTGGAAAGTATATGTTTGTTGCCTTTTTGCACAAATAATTTTAATTAGATAGTTTTCTGTTTTCCAACTTCACCACCATCATAGTCCGTTGTATGATAATGATAGTGATAGATTGACATTCCCTGAAGACATAGACCTTCGCCGTCGATTTCTAGTGATTGGATGTAAGTATTCTGTTACCTAGCACGATTCTGTGATCTTCACTATAAATAATTGTACCTCTTGTTAAGTAGACAACGTCATAATATATAGTATTACTATCTACTAAGTTAAAATTAAGCAAATACATACCCAAATAGACAGCCATTGACTGCTTAAATATTCATTAGAAAACTATGAATTCAATTTATTTCTCACTTGTGGCAACCCTATCCAAACAGTAGGCGTTGGGTAACAAGTCGTCCACTTGTTGCTCCCCCACAATGAGGGGTGCCGACAGGAAAATATATTGGTATTCAAAACTTACCGGATCACCATCCTAACTTGTGTGACGTTGACTGATAGATGCTTACCTGTGGAGAAAAAAAACGAAAATTAAAAAAAAGACATACGAATAAAATCATGGTCAGATATGTATTCGTTTTCTTAGGTCATTCTTTTGTCATTAGGATGACGAGTCAAGGTGAGAACATTCTCTGATTTTTATTTAATACCTATGCAGATTTATAATTTTGAAAATTTACGGTTTCTCGTAAATTGCACATTTTAGGCACATTATTTGAAAATAGCTAGGTACTAAATCTAGCTTTAAAAAATAAAACTTTACTTTCCAAATGAATTTTATCTTGAGAATCTTTTGTTCCAATAAAATGTCTAAACATGGTTCTTGTAATGTATTTCCACATTTGTGCTCAATAGATTTATCCAACAAACTCACATTTTACGAATCTGGGTAATTCTCAAATTCGTCCCATAAACCTATAATTAGGACGAGTTGCAGAAAAACAAAATAACACAGATTATAGTAAAATTTTAGCGGATTTGTCTATCACTAAGAGCAAAGTAAGGGTAATAAATAATAGTAAAGTGGAAAAAGTTTACTAAGCTAGGCAGTTGTATTGGAATAACTGCCTGCTGACGAGTAAATGAGTAACTACAGGCAACTATCTTAGTCAAGAAACGTACAATAGATATAGAATTCATAGTAAACAAAGGAGATGCATACATTAATAGTTGATCGCTAACTGTTCAAACTGACAGAGACACCAACTAGCAGTCAAATTCTATTCCAAATTGAAATTGCCTGTTACCCAATAACTCTTGCTTTAGCCCAGCAATAGAACTACACACTCGGTTCTCGCTGTTCGTTAACTTGTTTCTAGTTTCTAGCTTAACTCGTTTCTATTTTATCGTTGTTGATCGAACAACTGCATATCAGAATGAAAACAGAGATGAATACAAACTAAATCATAGGGATTTATCGTATCTCGTCCCAGATGTGCCGTGAGTTTCATACGAGTGCGAGTTGAGGAATAGCCCTACGGACCATGTTTGCAAATACAATGGTCGTGGGTCGAACAACTCAATCGCGTGTATCCCCGTGTTTTGTGTGCAAAATCGTAACTCGTTGGTTTGTATCTTGGTTCTTCAGATTAACAGAAAATGCAATGTGTGGTACAACCACGATTTCTTGGCAATGGAGCTGTGAATAAAGATTAGATTTATCTAAGGAAATTCGGTAGTAAGCTATTCATACAGTTTTCTAAAAATATATAGACCACCAGACAGCAAACATTCACACAATCTAAATTTTCTAATTGGTAATGGGGACAAACCAAAATATTGTAATTTCTTATTAAAGAAGGTTCATTCAGGTATATTATTATACATAATTTATCGGGATGTACAAAAGTAATGAAACTGTTTGTAGAAAGATATTGAAGGTAAGTTATTAATAATGATATAATTAGATAGAATGGAAGATATGAGAGTAAAAATTTCATCACAAACACTCAAAAAAAATCGAAAAGATAAACTTAAAAATACTTATTTTTCAAAACTTCATCCTCAACTCAACATCATCTCTACGCTCAGTTGGTAAGAGCATTCGCCCGGATAGCGAAGGGACGTGGGTTTGAGTCCCACCGGATGACACAGTCGATTAATTTTTGTGAGCGAAATTTGATATAATTTTATCATCTCTACGCTGAAATCTTCCTAAATCAGTGCAGTTCTACCCTGATCTATACAGGGCGGTCTAAAGATTTAACATGGCATGTAGTCAGGTATGGGCACTCGTGTACCGCGACCTCACCACAGTTTACGAGCGTCGTGCGCGCACGCAAGTGTTTGTGTCGTTCGGTAATATAATTGTCGACTGCGACGGATATTTATCGATGAAATGCTGGGTTAGATCAGCCAGCTCATATACCTTGTCCTGGTTAAATTTTTGAGCTAATTGAGTAAAATGCTTGATAAGAGATTCTTAGCCTGTGCTATTTGAGCAAGTATAAAAATAATCACTTAGAAAAAGCCCGAATCTTAGAGACTCAATCTAGAGATCTAACTATCTAGAGATTTCAACAAGATCTTGGAATAATGAAACAGGAAGAAAAGAAGTTGAGTGTCCAGAACGGAATGACACACGTCTAATTTCTACAAGCTTCTTATTTGCTATGGCTATATAGAATACAACCCCGCTGTTAAGTTTTATTACTTCCATGAGGGTTAAGCCCACTGGGTTTGATCTGAAATAAAGTAATATTTTTTTTTACTATTTTGTGTGCATACAAACATTTCGGTTCAAAATGGCGTAGCTGTATCTTTTTGAATATGGTCATTTTCACGGGAGTAGCAAATATCCTTGTAATTATGGAATTTACATTTTGGCATTAATGGGACCATTGGTGGCACAGACAGTTGAGACATTAACATCACTGTTATTTAAGTAAGTAAACGCTTTTAAAATATTTCCGGGTGGGATCAAGGGTCGATTAGTAACCTATAGATTTATTTAACTTAGCTGTAAATATCGAATTCTTACTTATCTCAGCTTATCATTAAAAATATACGTACCGTTTTTCATTATATTATAAACGCTGAGTATATTATTTTTAATGAAAGGGATTATTTTTCAAAGTAATACATACTCCGAGATATGATTTATGCTACAAGAAGTTGGAGTCTTTTGCGTGAGCTATACCTGCACCCGCTGCATGGGTTTGATTGTCGCGTCGCGCGCGACGCGGTATAGATTTTAAACCATCGCGAGATTATATCGCCCTACGGTGCATGGTTTGACAGCGCGGTAAGTTTTCTACCGTAGATAAGCGTTTTATATCCGCGACAAAAAGGAGTTGACATACTCGGATAATCGGGCGAGGAAAATAATAATCGTTAGAATAGTTATTTACGGGATTGCTACCATGTACTTTTTTATTTTCGAGTTTCCGATATTTCGATGTTCCGATGTTGCAAGCGCCATGATCACGGAATAACTGAAGATCTTGCGGGTGGGATGTTATGGGCAAACATATCGGTCTACCCTCCTTCTAAGTCTTTTATTGCGTTCACCTCCGGTACCACTGTTTGCAAATTCACTATTTTCTCGCGTCTGTTCTCGACACACAACACTAACAGTATCCGACCGCGAAACTACACTTGGTTGGTTTTTTCGGTTTTTGCATATTCGAATCACTGGATTCCAGACACTTGACAATTTAAACCCGTCCTCGCGATTGAAATTTTTGTATTTGGTGATTTCAATTGCTTCTCTGACCAATCTTGGTATGTAATGGCGTTATGTCGAAATGATCTGAGGGTTATGAAACTCAATCCAATGATTTAAAAATAAAAAGGTACATGGTAGCAATCCCGTAAATAACTATTCTAATGATAATGACCATGAAAGTTTAAAACAAATAATAATCGGTTTACTAGTCTTGGAAATACAACATGGATCACATTGACACCAATGATACTCCGCCGAACACGTAACGCGCAACCCACGATGCAATCGGATATCACGGTCAGACTTCAAGTACGTCTTCCATCATGGCCACCTCAATTCGACAGCTCGCGCACGCCAGTGTCGTAGTTGTGTCAGAGCGATGACATCCCTCCTAGATGGAACATCGTTCTAGGTTCTTTGATAATATAAGTGAAGCGCCGTCACATATTTTGACACCTTAGGCATGTAGCTACTAACCTTTACATACACAGGAAGCCCTTCCGGGCTTCGAGGTGCTAGTTCTTCTTGTAACTCCTGGCACAAGTACTCCACCATCTCCGGACTCACTTTGTAAATGTTTAAAAACTCATTCCTTGGCAAGGACCCAATAGGAGCTAACTCACGGACTTCCGCCCTCTGCCTTTTGCGCTCGTGTTTCTCCTTGCAGAAGCTTATTAAGTTTCTTATATATCCTCGAGACATTTTTACCGAACAAAATGGATTTTTAAAGGTTTTTCGTCAAATTAATGTTTTATCTGCCACCCCCGAGCAGTCGGTATAACTGACAGATGTTATCTTTCCTAAACTGTCAAACTTGGATATAAAACGGCAGCCATAATGTAGCCATGTACGCACTAGAGACAAATTGTCTACTACCTCGCGATATAGATATATTATGACTGTCCCATCCACCTGGAAATAAATGATCTAGGAAGACGCGGTAAAACGCGCGACAAACAGGTTTATCGATGTACCATGCAGCGGGTGCTGTTCTTGTCAAAATAACTTGATAAAAATCTTTATTTATTTAAAGCGTGACTGATATATCTACAGGGCGAATTGGGACGAGTTAAAGGAAATTAAAATTATAGTATATTCATTTGGATGTGGCAACTAAAATTTTTAAAAAATAAAAACTTCATGCAAATAAAAAAAAAAAAAAATAGTCTTCTAAATTAAAAATTAATATATTTTTTTGTCTAAAATCTTATTCGTCCCATAGAGTCGCAGGTATTTGGATCGAGATGGTTGATTACCCCTCAAAATGGCGATGATCCACAATCATCATTTGAAGAAAACAGTAAATATACGGACATCGACAAATTTATTGTCTGTGCCACAATTTATATGGAATTACAAGGGATATTTCGCATTTCATTGCTATAGTTTTGCGTCGGTAAATTTCACTCGACAAGTAATGGATTGTAAAGCTAAACACGCTTTAAGGTTTGTAGAGTCATTCGTATCTGTTGGGGGAGTTTATGTCTGTTCGTTGGGAACAACAATTAATTAAGGACATGGTGATTTCCCAGAACTAAAGTTAAGTATCGGTTTTAGAGTAGAAAATGAATTTAGTAACTTCTTTGTCGGAAATTCGAAATATTGAAGGGACAAGAATACGTGCTTTTTAATTGTTATGTTTAAAAAAGGTTCCACAATCAGTTTGATATACACCCAGGTACGATTGACACCAAACCGATCGTGTTGCCAAGCTACTAAACCCACTGTCTGTAAAAATACTGGGCCCTCAGGCCCGTGTCTAAAAATGCATTCAAAAATTTTCAAAGATATCAAAAATGATATTTCTGTCTCATTTTCTCGTTGGCAAATAAGACAATAAAGATATAAAGAAGAAAAATTAGACCCTGATCTGTTTCAGCTTTTTCTTTAAGTTACTAGTCGTCATTCAAAGTTTTACTTCACTCAGGATAGACTGATAACTAAAACAAGAACAATGATATCTAAAATTACATATAAACTCTCTTCTAAAATATATTTTAAGTTCTTTTTCTGATTATCCCCGTTGTCTCATCATGCCAATTCTATCTCACTCTAATTTACCCAACGGATGCGCGAATAGATTTCACTCCGAATGCAATTATCTGAGGAAGTATAAATAATTCGCGGATAATGTCTTTGTGAATCTGCAAATGAGGCGATTGTTCTTTGCACCTACTCTCTAAGGAGTTGTCTGTATTTTAACTTTAGGCGTCCTCCTTGCTCTCGTTAGGATGTGGGCTTGAGTGAGAGAGACGGTAGCAGTCGAAAGGACATCGTCTGACGCAGTAGGGCTACTGAACCGGTGCATATCTGAATGAATCTTGCTTTCATTGATGTGCTCCCGAAATATCCTGCGCGTGAGTTGATCCGCTCGCTTCGGAGATAGAATACCTATGCTAGTACTGGGTGTTTATTTATTTTTATAACCTGAATACATTTGAATGCGCAATTGTTTTGTTTTTTGACAGAATCATGAATTGTATCTATTCTACAATTCTTTTGGGTATTAAGGCGGTCCTGCACGAAATCGAGAAAATTAATGTATTTTATTAATCACTTTTACGATGACCTGAATTAGTTAAATACATTAAAACAACTTATTTACGTTAGCCTAGTCATTGCACAAGGTCCTGGTCTTATTGAAAAACAAATTCTTTATGATATAATAAACATGAACTTATAGCTAATGATATCTAAGAGCATTTTTTTCGAAAACTTTGTGATTTTTACGCATGAAACAATAATTTGTACATGAAAATGATTGTATTGATATTCCGCAGGTCCCCATCTTTATAATATACGCAAATAAAATATAAATAAGAAAATATAAACACTTTTCAGTTTTTAACACAAATGTCTGATGATTTTGCGCATTGCGCAGAATAAAACTATTGTTCTAATTAAATCATCAAGTCTAAAACTTTAAAGCAAATGGATTACTAATATATAAAGTTGGATTCTGTTTGAAGATCGTTTAGGCTTACTGGACTTGCTTCGCGCTGCACCCCCTTAACAATAGTATGACTGACATTTTAGATTAGAGTCTCTATATATTGTACAAAAGTACCTACATTATTGTAATGTAAATTTAGGCGGGCTTACTGCTAAAATTCTTTCGTCGAAACATGCTTGTCTAAAAATTAAATATGGGACCGCAGTTTTGATTACAAATCGTTTTTTATTACATTTGCTATATTACAGATCGCTGACATGCAGTGAACTGAACAGCTGACCTCATCGACCACCGAGATATAATACCTCATTAACACATACTCGTAGGCTGACAAAATTACACTCACTCACTAGTTGGCCCGAGATCCGCTGGTATTGCAATACGAAGAAAAGGACCTTTCATTCAGAGAATTCTCTTGTCCAAACAGAGATGCAGATATATTAATATCATAAACGCAAACGGGACAACAGATGTCCTTAGTTCAGCACTTGGCAATTGTCCACCGGAAGGCGACTCTGAGCAAAAAGATGAAGCAGAATCGAAACTGAAATACAAAGATACTTCATTGAGTGAAGAGAAAGGTGGGTAATTGGCTCTGAGAGGTCAATTTATTAGTTTGAGTTATAAATCCGGGTGGTTACTGATAAAATTAGATACTAAATCGACCATTACAATGTCGTGCGATCGTGGAGCCGCGAATATGGACAATTGGATTGTTGATACTTTGTGCGGCATTTCAAGGTTCTGAATTTTCTGTCAGGCAGTGGTTAGTACTCTGGCTCTGTCTAAGAGATCCCTGGTTCGAATCCCAGGTCAGACCAGAATATGCTTTAGGGTTTCTCTGTTTAAAAAAATAGAAACAGCTCAGAGTCAGGACACCCACACAGAGTTGATGGTGTTGACACCCGTGTACTTAGAAAAGCACGTTCTGTTGGTCCTACGCCTGATCTCTATCCGTTCATATTAGATTGCCATCTCACTGAACTATGCGAGTGAAAGAATAGAGAGTGCGTCTGTGTACGCCTGTGTACTAAATAATATCTAGTAGCCGAAATTCGGTAGGAGAATACATACATAACATTATATAACACATAACAGATAATGTCACGTATTAATTCTTCAGTTGAAATCTTTACTTCCTTATAAGACATTTCTGAACTTGTGAAAGTTATATATTTTAATCACAAAGTTTAAATAAAATAAATTTAACGTCCGCAAAACTTGAATCATCTTGATGCGGCATCTACAATGAAAGACGTTAACAACACATTAGAAATTTCACGTACGTATCAAAAGCGCATTGCGTTAAATCGCGTGTTATCCTCAGAGGCATTTTGAGGCATAATCAATCAAGCTTTGTCTGGCTTCTCTATGGAATTTTAAATTGGATTCCTGTTAACAATACATGGATTAGTCGGCTTGTACTTTTGTCTGCCATCGCATTATGATAACTCACGTCAGTCCACGTTCTGCTACTGCTTCGTTGTGTTCCCTATCCATCTGCGCTTTTGTATTGTTCCACTTATTGTTAGTACTTAGAAAATCGTCAACGTCCGCGCTTCAAAAATATTGCGTCAGTTGTTGAGATCCAATGCTGGGGTTGGTATTTTAAAGTGTCGATAGTAGGTTTTAATGGTGTTAGGATAATAAGATATTTATGAGATTTTCTGTGATGAGTCTGGGATCTATTGTACTTGTTACAAATGGCCGGAATTTTGAAAAGAATGATGAAGAGGTTAAGTTTGTTTGTTTTTTGGAATACTAAAACGATTTCGAAAATTCTTTTAACAGTACAAAACTACATTATTCCTAAATTACAATATAATGATTTATTGTATTGTTTTAATTGCACCCGTGCCACAAAACTGAGGTAGATGGCTTGTCAGTTAATAAAGTAAAAACAAATATTATATCCTAACCAAGCCAATTACAAGAACGTTTAACGACAAACGACAGCGAATACCACGGAAATACCGATGGCAATCAAAAAACTAATGTTATTAAAATAAACTTAAGCATTTCATTAAAATCGTTTTCGTTGTACTCGTCGTCGTTTGTCGTTGGATATTTTAAACACGCCAAAGGTTTATTTTAGGCTTTTTATTCAAAATACACACTTAGTTAATGATATCCTTGTTTCTTTTAATAATCATGTTCTTAAAACAGCTACTGATTTTATACAAGACGTTAGGTAGCAAATACTTCAATTTTGGTATTATTTTACAGTTTCCCAAATCTGTAAAAATATCTTAGATGTGGAACTCTATTTGATCAATATAAGGTTGACATATGGTTGCGGAAATTTGACAGATCAGGGTAGGTTGATGTGTGGCCCACTCACCGAGCACATAACATATAGAGGCGAAATGTCATTAATTTTGTTTCAGAAAAATTTCTTCAAAATCCTTTGGAAATTAATGCCTCTGATTTTTTTGCAACGCATTTTGCTAAATTTACTTTTTTTTTACATATTATAAAATAAGGTGCTGTTTAAAAGATTGTTATAAACGATCACAACCGAATAATCTCATATTTCATAATATCGATTTGAAAATATATGCTTAAATTGACACTTTTCGTATCAGTGCCGAGCACTGATAAGTTTCGGAGAAAAATCGCGCTTACTTCGCCTCTATAAATAAATAAATTGTTACAACAAACACACCAATTACCTAGCCCCAAACTAAGCGTGAGCTTGTGCTATGGTGACTAGGATAACGGATAGAAATACTTAAATACATATAAACATCCATAACTTAGGTACAAATGCTCGTGCTCATCACACAAACATTTGCCCCTTGCGGGATTCGAACCCGCAACCGCCTGGTTTAGAAGTCCGGTGCGCGAACGACTACACCAAGACGGTCGTCGTCTATAGGTTACGTGCTCGATGGGCTCACTGTACTTAACAATTGTCATAAACATAATATACCAACGCGGCCAGTAAAAAGTACGGGGTTCGATTCTCGTTTGTGTAAGAGCTTTCTCCGGCGATGTAAAATATTACGACTCACATAAAGACTCACAATGCGTTACAGCACTCGCCTCGATTATCTCCCGGGTTTGTCTGTTTATTGCGGTGCTTTTTTATTGCTTTTCGATATTATTTCGCGTATTTTTTTCTCTCATGATCGGCTACCGACCGGGAGCTGTAAAGGAAAGATTAGTATGGACATGTCGAAGTTTGGAAATGGAAAAAAATATTATGTCATTGGTACTTGCGTCAAATTGCTACTGCTATTTTACTAATTATTTAAGTGCTATTAATTAAAAACTTTTTTGTATTTTTAATTGTACGTTTAAGGTATGGATCACGAGTTTGAAATAAAGATAAAGATGTATTATTATTATTAAAAATTATTGACAAATTATAAGATGAAAAGTTTAATTCAGTTTATACTTTTAAATTATGGAAAGTGTTTGACTAGTTACTTTATTTAAATCAAGGTTTAATTTTTAAATTGATCTTGACGTCATCGTTTGATTAGGTTAGTTTTACAAATAACAAACGACACTTTAATGAACTTTACTAAAACAAATGCGAAAAATGTTGATAACTACAATGCTTGCAACTTTAATTTTTATTTATTTAACGGTTTCAAATATGTATTTAAAACAGGTAAGATAGTTTTAGTAAACTAATAAGGTTAGCTCTTAACTATCGAGTTTACAAATTTTGAAACACGTAGATCAAGTACATAGTAGTATGAACACAAGACATATAAAATAATCCCCTGACTGTCTTTAACTTTTCAACAAGCCAATAATTCTTTAAAAGATTAATAAAAAAAACGAAAACTGTCTTGTCCATACTCATCCAACGTACCCGTACTCTGTCCTCTACAATACCACTCAAACATATCGCGTATTTGAAAAAAAATAAAAAAAACCACCCCTGCGTCCGTAGAGAGCCATAAAGTAGACCAGTGCCAATTAAATATGAATGAACTGCCCTCTCATTACTACTAAAGTTTCAGAATAACCCTCTTTTTGTTTATATTTATTGTGCTTTTGGGGTCAGACCTAACAAGTATTGTTTTGTGAATTATTGAGCGATCGTTGTTTTAGTTTTTTTCTTGTATTTTAAAAAAAAAGTGTCATTATTATAGTTATATTAAAGTGGAAATTACAAAAGAAGTTATTTGCAGGTCCGAAATTTTGTTGTCCTGTTTTGTTTTTTAATTAATATTATCCATACAATTTATGGAGTACGATACGTACAATGGAGTAGTTTACTTAACAATTCACTATCTTTTAATTTTAAAAATATACAGAAAAACGTAAGAAAATGTAACCTAAAATTAAGCTTTATTTCAACTACGAATGAAACACAGAAACGTAATAATTACTTTTTACACACAGTCTATAACAATTTTCTTTTCTTTCTATTGACCCATTTACCACAAAACAAAACATGTTATTACTTTTACACTGCCATGAACTTATTTCATACAATTTCTACCGACAATAAGTCTTACAATTAAAATGCTTGAACAATCCAAAACCTGTCCCTTCAGCAAGTGTTCTTCTTATTTGCAATTTAATATTTACCGATTCTAAAACGGAAAATCATCTTTATGCCTCTAGAAATAGAGTTCAATAGGTCCTTTGATAGTTCAAGTTTAAATTTGGTTGAGATGTATAAGGGTGTCATAATTGCGAAGTGAGACAAAGTCGCGTCAAAGGCATTGTATATGGTAACAGTCTCTTAAACATTCGAGTTGATGTCAACCACACTTTGTGCCGTAATTATGTCTCGTTGGGGACTCGCTCACAATGACGTGTCTTGGTACAGGCCGTGAGCGAGTTGAAATTGCGACAGTAGGGTTCAGTATTAATATAAACAAAACATTCTTATTAACATCTAAAGCCCAGTTTTTTGGACGCATGAGTTTTATAATTACATGATCAATATGTCAACTCATTTACCATGCGGTATTGTAGGTGGTTTAATTTTGCGTAAAAGTACGTAGGTAAATAAGTGTTGAACTATTACATATCAGAGATTACAGGACCTAAAGTATGAACACTAACGTATAATATGAGTACTCGATTTGAAAAGGGCCATACAGTATTAATTATTCGACTCTGTTTCTAGACTTCATCATCGATAAAATCAAAATGACATAACTATTTTTAACGTCACAAATGGTAGGTATGCACGGCCGCACGTCACTCTAGGTACTTCACTTTGATCTTGAGAGCGCCTCTTTTCCCCACGCAATATAAGCTGTTTACGTAGTTTACAAGGGTAACCTGACCTGCTGCCGACTGTACTATCATTCTTCACGCTTTCAGTAGTCCGTCGAATTCGTTACTTAGATCATATTACTTAGACCTAATAGGACTTCTGGCTAATAATAATTTTTCATATCATTGGAGAAATTTCGTCAAATTATTGAATCAAAGGGTGTAACTTAGTATAAACGCGACCCGTCTTATTACAAAAAATATTAGACCAGGTTTAAAACAGGACTTAATATTAACAGACATATTAGAATGAATGACACATCGATGACATGACCTTAAAGAGATATGCTTTTTTAATTGGGCGGTTAATACGTAGTCCTGGGGACACTACGTAACTCTGTTGCTAACAATTCAGTATTGAATTCGCTTGAAAATGACACATTTGACAACTTTAGTTACTCTGTTAAGCTGGCCATTCACGGTCAGTTCAAAAAATGACTCCACTCACTAACATAAAAATAATCTGAAAACTGACTTTCATTCAGTGCTGCTAGAACGTGAGCAATTCCCCACGCAAAGGGGACTTTTAGTTTTTTTTTTAATTTAGTGGGTAAAATGGGCGAGAAGGTCTTAGCACCGGTAAAATATGGGCAATTGTGGAAAAAATAATAACGTTTAGTTACTTTTTTAGTACTTACGCCCATAGCCTTGATTTTTACTACCGATATTGAAAACGTAAAATTTTGGTCGTACCTCAGACCGACTAATTAGTGTAACTGGCCGTGAATGGCCAACTTTAGCAACAAAACTTTGATTGAAATAATTTCATTCAAAGTTTCATAATCTACTACCTGGGTTAAACTCGGTACTAAGTTTTTTACACTTGTTCCAGCATTTGGAACGGGACCCTAAAACTCACAAATTAATGAGGAGTGCGAGTGTCGCAAAAGCGACAGTTGTTTATAAAGTCCGCGAAACCCATTTTAAATCATTAACTATTGTTGATAGTTTCACAATAATTACTAGTAAGGTGTGTTTGGTTGTATTTTTTTCTCACTATCAAAAGACGAATGATGAACTGTAATTTTAATCCGTCGCTAATTGGCGACTTTGTAGTTTTTGACGCGACTCAAAAAATAAGGTTATGGTTGACTGCCGTGGATGGCCTAAGGCGTTATGACAGCTTGTTGAGTTTTTGTCACTTTTGCAATAATGAAGCGAATAATATAGTAATTATTTTTACGACAAGGTATCATATTCACAGGTAATATTATTAAAGGTTTTGTAAAGTATTTTCTGGGATATACAGTTGTGCAAATTTCATAGTTGCTATGATTTTTTTCATTTCTGCATAGTTCAAACGTATATTTTGTACAAAAGGTTTTGTACCAGGTATGACTGGTAGGCAATGCCACTTGGTACTAAATCCACCTTTTGTACAAAATATCAGTGGTGCAATAACTTTTCAAAATAAATTATTAAATCAGAAAGTAAAAAATAAGGTTGTTAGCGTTCAAATGATTTAATATTCAGACATAAAATAACTATCATATCACAAAACAAAAGGCTGAAACAGGTAAGTGTTCCGTATCAGCAGTTGATAATTGAAAGCGAAATCTTCCACCTTTACATATTACTATACATCGCAAAGCATACACGAGATTCCGATAGTACTTCTTGATACCGCCGCCCCCTCCCCGCCGACAAAACCAAAGTCAGACTTGTATAAAACTGAATGATTAATGTGTTTTCACATTAGCCCGTGTGTACACCCCTTAACAGGGGGACAAGCCTTGTGGAGATAAGGTGGGGCCACTAAGTCAGCAACACGACATTTGGACTTAAGTAGGTACATAGAATTTACTTCGAGAACTAGTTGTAAAGACTTCTTTAGGATATAAAAAGCCTAGCTGGGTTAGTAATATTTGCAAATAGATTTGACTTATTTCTTTCCGTTTAAAACTTTTAAATAAACCCATATTATACCTTAATTCATAATACGCAAAATGGACATGTCACAGTGAAAAAAAATCTATTGCTATGATAGAAGAATCTATTGGCAAGCCATTTGACTGGGTAAGTATTTTACGTGCATTTTTTTTTAAAATGCTTATAAACAGTATGTAGTAGTAAATAATTTATTTTACTTATGCTGTTTATAATAAATAATAATCTTAAAACACTGGCTTTTAGGATTCGGTTATTAAATAGTCCAAGTTATGTACAAATAATTAAAATTGTACCAATACGATTTTAAGTTTTTGACCTTAGGCCAATTAAAATAATTATAATATCATAATTATTATCATATATTTATTACTCGTACCATTTCTCGAGATTTTGTAAGTAAACGCATGCCAACTAATTTATTAACACTAATCGCGCATTTCATAGCCCAACTCGTCTTTAATACGTCAATCGATCTCAGGGCGCGCTGCGAGGCTCTCATTGTGCTCTGATGAAATCAGGTAATGTGTTCGGGGCTTATTTGTGAATACCCGCTTTTATCTGGGTCAGCGTTAAAATAGACATTCTGGGTGAGATAATAGTTAACAGATATATTCAACATCTATGTAATACCGCCTTTATCTAAAGAAACATTTGTAAAAATAAGTAGTTTTTTACGTACAGCAATTAATGTCTAAAGGTCTTAAAGGTACTGCTCCAGAAATATTTAGGTCCTTGATAATTAATTTAAAATAGGTATTAAAAATATTTTTGAAACAATTACCTTTATATTTATTAGAAGCAAAAATAAACCCGACTCCAAGATTATTGTGTGGCACTTTGTCATATATCGCGTCATAATCGAGCTTACGAGTAATCCCTCTTCAAGATAAATTTATTTTCTACGTGACTTTCTTTAAATGTTTCTCATTTCATATTTTTAAATTATATCCGTGAGACAAATATAACATTGTATTAAATTAAAGTATTCTCAGCCCCTCACAGTAAATTTTAATATAATTGTTTTCGTGAAGATGATCTGTTTAAAGGAGATTGTATAAAATTGGCCTATGGACCGTTGAGAATTTCGATTAGTAATTTATTATAGTTTCACTTTAATATGCTTGGAACGTACATTAGAATCCAACGGACACCTGAAGTTATCAAATTCAAATAAAAAAAATAGTTGAGTGATTGTCGCAACCTCCGTAATCATACGGTATAGTTTTAATTTATCTGTGCTTCCGTTTCATGAAGGCGCGATCAACTCTTTGTGTTGCCAGGGTTCTCAATGAAAAATGTCAGGCTTCGTTTCGATGCCAACAGATGGCGTGGTATACAATATTGCTTACTCTTGAAGGTGAAGGTCTGGGAAGGTATTCTTGATTCCTAATTCTACGGAGTGGATTGACAGGTCGTACTGTCGCTTGTCTTGCTCTCTCTCGTTTCTTTATCGCGAGATAGAGGAAGCAAAGCAACAGTTCGACAGGTCAATCCACTCCGTCGAATTAGGAATCAAGGTTTAATGAGAATAAAGATCTTTAACCAGGCTCTTACTACAGGGCGATAAACATAACTGTAGAGTGACAAACTGTACTTAGTTTGTTAGTTAAATTGCAGATGTGTTTATAGTTTGCATTATCTGTCACTTATTTTACAGTTAAGATGGTCGCACGTCAAGTAACAAGTTGATTTTTTGTTCTTGATAATACGAGTAAGATTATGTTATAAAAGTACCTAGATACTTCTTATTATGGCGCGAGTCCTTTATTAAAGACATATTAAAAAAACTGCTATGAACATTTTGTCATTGTAAAAGCACGTTCCGTTTTATGAATCTTGTTGAGTGTAATTTTTAATAAACTTTTCACTTTAGTTTTCTGAAGTGGTCATAAGATATGATGTAAAATAAGTTAGAAATATAAGTATAAGTTAGTCATACATATTAACGATTGACTGGTTACGTTTCGTTAGTTCCGTTTCCGCCATCGGTTGTCTTTTCACACGCTCTACCACTGCACTTAGGAGGTAGGTACTCCGGGTAAGCACGATTACGCTTGCAACACCACTTACCTGTCAGAAGATTATTTAAGAAGACTGCACTGACAAGTGACAGACAACTGACTGACTGACACATGCTTTGGCTGGTATGGACAGATCCTAGGCCGTAAAACGAATACTGAAAAAAAAAAACATGCTCTTGACTTGGAACTACTTGAACGAAGCTATCGCGCATTCTGCAACTTTTTTGTTTTTCGCTGCTCCTAAGATTAATTTTGGTTTATTTTGACTTTGGCTTTACTACGGACTCTGATTCGATTGCACTTATTTTTGACCTGGCTGTGATTAAAGGACTCTGTGAAACGGAATGGATCTGCAAAATCAGTTTTGTGTGAATTGTGGATCTGCTGGAGGTTCCATGCTATTAAACAACGAAGAAATTCTTCGTAGTATACGCCAATGGACTGCTCCACGAGTGGTAAGTTAATTGCATTTGGAACTGCAATCAATCTTGCATTAGGAATTCATTTAGGCTGCGTCTTCCTATTCCTTTCATAACCTCAAAACACGATGCATTTTGTGTTATTACTATGTTCCTTCAAGTGTCCGTTGCTAAAAATGAAATGTCTCGAGTTCTTGACTATTCTTATAGTATATCTATCTAGTTTTCATTGCCAACGGTTCATAGGCGAACATTCTATAAGGCCAGAACATTCTTCTTTAAACGCTTAGGCTCAGTTTCACCAACCTAATAATATAATTTATTTTAAATGATGTCACTTTTTAAACGACAATATTATATTTAAAACTTACTTAAAGTGCACGTATGAGATATTGCACTTGAAAAAAAAAATGACCACAAGAGGCGGGAATCGATCTCTCTTTTTCTCTTATTTCTTTTTTTGTAACAAAACAGTTGATGAGATTTACACATTATAATTATATGGAAATCCTGTTTACTTAACCTATCCATAAGAATTTCGGACACAAAAGATCGATAAAATTTATGTCAGCTCTTAGCCAGGCATCAAAGGTTAAATCTATACAAACACAGAAAATACCTGCATTATGCTATCCACGCTCCCACAGCATATTTTTGGCCCGGCCAAATTATGCACATAATTTTGTTTTATTGCCATTTCAGTAGTGACTAAATATGTTTCTTCTCACAACTAAGAGCATAAATAAAATCATCGTGACAGCAGGATTACCAGGTCAGGTCGGGTTCACGAATCGCATAAAACTGTCTATAGTTAAATCGTCGATAAAGATTTCAGTCACACTTAATCGATACGCAATACCTCACTAGACGGTGCGTATAAATTAAAGCTAGTTTAAGAGAGCGACTAACCTCGCCATACGACTCTTCTTGTAGTGCTATAAGACTGCCTCGTTGGTCTAGTGGTAAACACGCTGGTTACTATCCACGAGGTCCCGGGTTCGAATCATTCTTAAATATTTTTTTATTTGAAATGGGGTTGCTCTTGACTCTAGACTAAGCCAGACGTGGCGAAGACAGTCAATGGTGGAGCGAGCTCACCTAGAAGGCTATGGTACTCCCACTCACCGACGGACCACAGCAAGCTGCGCTGTTAGGATCGTTCAGCCACCATCACACGGAGTTTGTGATACCGTTGCCCGGAGGTAGATCCTTCACCACCCCATACTCCTAATAATGATGAATCATTCCTCAGTATTTCGTTTCTGTATACGACCTGTGCTCGTGTCTGGCTTTACCGACCTCTTTCAACTCCGATTCATCGTCAATGTTGGATTGGACGTAAGTCTTCTGCGAGGACCGGGTTGGGCTGGAGTTTTTTACTGGATTTTTCTGTCTTAAAATTTTTAAGAAACAGTTCGGAATCAGGAAATCAGAAATAAAAATAGGCATTCCAGTTGTAGAAGTTGGTACCTAACTGATCTATTTGACAAGAACTGTAGGTTGTTAGTCAAACATATATAGCAAATACTTTTAAACCAAAATCAATACGTTATCCTGATCACCATAGCACAAGTTTACGCTTAGTTTGGGGCTAGGTAATCGGTGTGTTTGTTGGAACAATTTATTTAAAATCAAACATACAAAATACTTCTGCTATTTACTATTTTCTAGCATTAGTATCCATACTAATATTATAAATGCGAAAGTGTGTCTGTCTGTCTGTTACCTCCTGACGCTTAAACCACTGAACCGATTGAGATGAAATTCGGTATAGAGACAGTTCGAGACCTTGGAAAGGACATAGGCTACATTTTGTCGCGATATAAAAATATTAAGGGGGTGAAATGGGGACTGAAAGTTTATATGGAAAATCCAACTCTTGCGGGCGAAGTCGCAGGGAACCACTAGTTGGTTAATAAATATTAGTATAAATCTAGCTTTCGGTTCAACTGTCGCCTAGTCACGATGGTTCCAGCGACCCGTGTTACAATTATAATAAATAATAGCTGACGTTTCAGTTAAATGCTCGTTTTATGGCGCTGTTTAGGGTCACGCTATGAGCGTTGACGAATCGGACCACAGTGCAGTATGGCCGTTTGGGCCAATACGCCAACGTTTGAGGTTTTTTAAGGCCTATTAATGTGGTGGTGTTCAACGTGGTTTCGCGACAGCTGCGAAAATGCTGTAGCAGATAGGTACCGCTTAAATTCGAAAAGTCCTTTACCCGTATTCTATCTAGCCTTAGAAGTAATTTTTTTTTTATTTTGTGACCTTAGATTACATAAAAAGGGTATGATAGGATGGTCGATCATAGTTGCATCAATCAAAAAATAATTCGAGTAAACATCCACGATGCTATGCTTACTAACCGAATTTGATAATGGCGAAATAAAATCAATTTGATTGATGATAAAATATTGAATGACGTTGTTCCGCGAATTCCGCTTTTGATTTAATGAAGCTTGTAACATATTTTAAAACGTAGAAAAAAAATTGGATGGCTTTATTTGTTGTTATAAGTCTAACTATAAAAAAATACCGATTGTATTTTTTTAATTATGTCAATGTGACTTGCGAAATTCGAATTGATTAACCAATGCCTTTACTTACGTCCGAGTTAGCATTCGAGATTAATTAATGGGCAATTCTATACTAAAACAAACACTACTTAAACCGGAATTTGTTTCCAATCTGCAAACCTTACCCAACATTGGCTCCAACGTTGGCCCAGCGTGCACTATGCGTCAGTCCCACAATCAATTGTCCCCGTAGCGAGGTGCATAAATTTCGCGGCTCGTCCCTAATTAACCCTTGAACAGACAGGGCGACGGAGACCGTAAATCACCCACCGAGAATTCCTCGTTGTCTTTAATTGTGCAGTAAGTACGGGTTAGTAAAAACAATTGAAACGCCTTTCAACTGTTTGCGGCAGAATTTTTGTGGGCATTTTTCTTCGGTGGAATCTTAGTGCGTTTTTGCTGTCATTGTAATCGTTGGTCTATTATTATCGTGGAGGATATATTATGTGCAGTAGCTAGCATATCAGACTATTCATTTTGTTGCAAAATAACCTCTATTACTTTGCATAAGATGCCGCAAGATTAGGCTCGATGTGCTGTCATCCGTACATTTTTGTCTTCTTACTTAGTAAATTATAGGTCATGAATGTTATATTCTATAATCAAATGCATTAAATACGGATTCTCGTTAAGAAAACGGAATATTTTAAGTAGTATGCTGATGTGATTAAACCAACATTTTGTTTCAATGTGGCCCTAACTAAAGACAGTCCTTTTGACAATATCAATAATAATAATCATCAATCAGAAATAAAATTGCGCAGTCACCCCAAAAATAATGTGAGCAAACTCTCAATCCATAAAAGTCTCAGAGTCCATTGCAACGTTTTGTTTTGATCTGGCAAATTTGTGGTTTAAAAACGTCCGCCCGGTATTTTATTGTTATAATAAAGTTTGGTGGAAATATTTGGCACTTGCTTTTCGGTGATTTGTGGTCACGAATTTGGCGCCTCGTTACCGGACGCATTTTGAGGGTTAATTTGTGCAAGTTATTGTTTGAAGAGGATAACTTCTAATTTGGTGAATTTGATGATATTTTAACAAGGGCCTCTGTTATTTTTAGAAGTTAACATGTATTTTTTCCTTCATTGTTATTAGATAAATGGAAAAACATAGCCCCACTTTTTTGCTTTGTTGTAGGTGATGAGTAATATTGACGGCTACAAGTTAACATAAGAAACTTGTTGAGTAATTGTTTTAAAGCAAGATCACGAGGGTTATTTTATTAGAAAAGGGTTTACTTTTGAACAGTCATGTTTCTTTACTTAAATGTTTCTCTACTATTTTAGTTATTTTGACATAGTAAAATACAGGGCTGTTCTTTAAGTAATATTTTCTTTAAGCAGAGTCAGGTACCTACTTTTTCCATAATTTAACAAACTTTCAAAATTTTATCAACGAATAGCCCTTATTAAATTGATCTTAAGAGGCTTTCTTTAGATACCGAAGGTTAATAATAACAGATTTTGTTCTTGAATTGAATTTTATCTTTGTAACTTCAATCTTGCACCGTTACCACCTTTGCTTATAACCAGTGTTTTCCTTTACCCAAAAGATGTCGGGAAGAGATCGCTCCCAGCTGTAAGTCCGCCTACATTGTACCTACTAATACGTTCTAAATTGTAAAGTTTGTAATGTGTTTTCTGTTTGCAATTTAGTGTGCATTTTTTTTTGGTTTTCAATAAATAGTGGTCCCATGCAAAACGTTGTTGTAATTCACCGCTTTTTGGATAGGACTAAGTTTTTTGGCTAACTGTATTTACAAATCAGTTATTTATTAGTAGTTTAAGTCCAAATAATATTATCATTAAATGTATTTAACTAATAATTTCAAACCTTCACTTATCATGTTTCCAAACACAATAGAACATTGATTGTTATTGGCCCGCCCGCGGGTCTTATGGGGTTTGACAGGTTAAGTTACCTTAAAATCAAAACAACATAGACTTTCCTGCATAAACGGTAACATGAAAATGATTTTTCGTCCATGGGATCGTTTACTCCCAAAAGCCGTCGGATGCGCACGCATATCAATCTCGACAGCCGCAGCAACCTTGCTTATAAGATGTTAACCGTGTTTATTTCTATGGCGAGTATACAGGATGCTACAAAATTGTGACTCTCAAAATGCTGCAGCTGCAGTAATTAACAACTTTCCTAAGTACTATTTTATTTCACTGAGTTAAATATATATATTTTTGTTTTTAAAGTAAATATGACCCATTGACAGGCGCTTTTCCATACTGTTTTGCCTTTTATTAAAGACTAGTGGTTCCCCGCGACTTCGCCCGCAAGAGTTGTATTTTCCATATAAACTTTTATCCCCCATTTCACCCCCTTAATGATTTTATATCGCGACAAAATGTAGCCTATGTCCTTTCCAGGGTCTTGAACTGTCTCCATACCAAATTTAATCTCAATCGGTTCAGTGGTTTTAAAGCGTCAAGAGGTAACATACAGACAGACATACTTTCGCATTTATAATATAAGTATGGATAGTCAGACTAATCTTATTTAGTTTACAAAATAATGTGATGGACAATATTTTTTCCAATTATTTTGATCTTATTAAGGAAACTCACAAAATTTAGAAATGCCAAGTATTTTATTTAGAAGCTTCAGTTTATAAATTCAATTTTCATTTATTTATTAAAACATAAAGGTAAAACTTTTGAACACTTGGAACTGAATAATAACCAAATCAATAATATATAATCTTTCAAAAAAAAATATATACTAGTAATACCCAATTTATAAAGACGTAATTTAGTTTATTTGACACTTAATACCTTAAGATTCTCAGTACTTCTTTTTTTTAATAATATCTGTGTTAAAAGGAAAAATTTATCATTTCAATAAATAAATGAAATTCATCACAAATCATCATCACAAATCAAACAAATTCATTTTAATAAATGTATTTTCTTTTTTTCTTCTTTCTTTCTTTCTTTCATAAAGGCAATGACTTAGTCCCCGCTTTATAACTATATTTGAGTTAAATGACTGGATCACACTAAGTTATTATGACCAGCTAAAACGAGCGGCTCAAGACCGCATCGGTTTCTATATGCTGACCTCCAAACTTCAATTTGAAGATGGCACCTCATGATTGTGATGATGATGCTTTTAAACTTCAATCAAAACCGCATATTGATGCAAACAGCTGTTATACCAAAACAAAACTAAAATCCCGATCTATGAAATAGTAACACCCGTATAAATAGATGCGGAACGGTATCTTGATAAATACAGGGCGTGCCGTGACAAATGGTAACAGTGTGTTTTTACGTATTTTTAGCCGAGCTACGTACTAATTGGGCATCGTGCGTGTGCGCATCTCACGTCAATGCTACGTATATCGGTGCTTACGTATAAGGTGTTGTGTTTTGGTGAAACAACATATTGTGCGTATGTAGATAAGCTTAGTTATCCTTAATTTTTTAGCTTAATTCCTTAAGATAACTTGAGGAAGTGGATACTTTTAGATATATTGATATAGTGAATAAATATAAATGAATTGATTGTTTCAACAAACACACCAATTACCTAGCCCCAAACTAAGCGTGAGCTTGTGCTGTGGTGACTAGGATAACGGATAAACATACTTATATACATTTATGAACATCCATGACTTAGGTACAAATGCTCGTGCTTATCACACAAACATTTGCCCCTTGCGGGATTCGAACCCGCAACCGCCTGGTTTAGAAGTCCGTGGCGCAAACCACTACACCAAGACAGAAATATAAATATAAATAAATTGTTTCAACAAACACACCAATTACCTACAAACTAAGCGTGAGCTTGTGCTATGGTGACTAGGATAACGGATAGAAATACTTAAATACATATAAACATCCATAGGTACAAATGCTCGTGCTCATCACACAAACATTTGCCTCTTGCAGCAATACTTTTAGAAATATTGACATTATCATATCGAATTTCGGCTGTGGTCGCCAGTCACAACAGAAATCAACCAAGTATGCAGGGGATATTATACTTTCAATACGCAATCTTTTTCTGTTCTTTCAAGGTCATAGTTCCATGACATAGCAATCTGACATGACCGTAGAGTTATGTATCAGGCTTAGATATGTACCTTTTAAGACACGGGGTGTTAACACCACCAATTTCCAGACTCCGAGCTGTTCCTGAGGTTTTCGAGAAAGAAACACCCAAAAACAAATTTAGACCTGACACGAGATTCAAACCCGGACCGTCTCTGATTACAGCTAGCGTGTTGACAACTAGACCAACGAGTCTTACTATACACCACTACACTAGCTACCAGACACTTAAAAAAATGTGTAATTTGTGTTATCTGCCAAAAATATGACAATTGATTCTATGGTCAATGCATTGGCATTATCTAACAAGAAAACCTATTACTTAAAGTCGGAACTGTTAAGTGTTAACTTTCGTGTCGATAAATCATCTTTAACCCAACTAAAGGAAGCCCATTTAATCAATCTCGCTAATCAAGTATAATCATCATTATACTAACCAGTGGATTTACCAAACTAACAAAGGAAACAGCGTATCTATTAAGCAAACTTGCATCAAAAGAATCTTGTAAAGATTAATATCCTGAATCTACAACACAGATGCTATCTTGACAAAACGAATGAGATCTAACCACTAGTGTTGTATGTTGAGCTTATCGATAGACTGTTAATGGTTTTAAGGCAAAAATTGTTTCGCTGAAAGCAAAATGTACTATGACGACATTTGTCGTCGTGTGGCTTGCACGTAGTACATATTGCCATCTCTGGCAATCTGGGATTGAACCATGGATGGGTTGGGTCAATATATAAAACCATGTTTCCTATATTTTCTCAGGTCAAGGAGTTATGGTCCCTACAACCGTTGTTTTTGATTTTCCACAAGAGCTTGAAGATTATCATTTATAATAGCAATTGCAATTCTGTCAAAGAATTTAAAAAAGTTTAAAAAGACAGAAATATTACTGCAATAGGTATAATTATTTACTATTGCGACTATAATTTTACCGGACGAAATTAATGATGACATTGAAAGTTTTGGTTATTATTGATGGCAAGAATATTGCTAGTATTTTTCTTATCAATAGAACTGATATTCTTTAGTGACAGTATTGCCACTCACTCACTTTCTTGTTCCTTCGATATTAATATCGATATTCTGAAACATTTTTGATGTCATTTATCGATAATTAAACTTATTTTCTGCATCACTAGGAACTATCGCATTTTGTTTGTACCAAATAAATAATGTCAAATTGTAATATTTTTAGCGGAGATATAATTGTATGATATAGAATTTCGACGTCGATCCGAAAGTTGTAAAAGAAGCCATTTGTCATATAGCCGATGATGTCTGTAGATTTCCGAAACACAACGTTACATATTGGAACAGCTTGTACCGGAAGGGGAAATAAAATAACTGAAAATGTTGATATGTGACTATGGAGAAAGCAGTCATGTATATGTGTCATATAGTAATAGATTTAAAGTTAATAAATGAATAACATAATAATTATAAGAGGTTTTTTCTGACAAATTTTATCAAAAAAGAGAAAGATCGACAGATTTTTTAATCATTTTCATATATGAAAAAGTAAGTGACTTGCCACTTATTTAGCCTACACACTTACACGCGTTAAATATCTATACCTAATGGAGTTCCTGATACGTAAGAATTTTAAAAATCACCAAGAGATATAAAAAATCTGACATTCATTTCTTCTCAAATATTTTACAATAATGGCTTGTGATTTATTCATGGTGATATTAACACTAATTTGATCAGTTCCCAAATACATACTCAAGTCAACAAAATCCTGCTACCAGTTCTTCTAAATAAGAATCACAGCCCTCACACTGGTTTATTGTTATATTATGTTCATTTGATGGCATTTGTTCACGAATTGGTATAACATAGTATAACATTACAGGTAGCTGGGACGATAAAATAAGAAAATTGCCACTTAATTTTATAGCCAACGACATTGTATCTTTTCTCTATGGGTGGCCCGGTCTATTTTCGTCTACGGCAGACAAAACCAACATAACACTATAAATAACGAGTTTTCGGACAATTAATATTGGGAGCTTTCTTATGCTGTTGGATTGTTGTTATTTTTGGAAATATTTTGGTCGATGTTCGTTCTATTTTTTTGTTAATACCCAGTTAGATATATTTTTAGTGATTTATTTGAGATACTTTTTCGATCGCAGTGAAGCAAGTACTACGATTTTCTTAAAAAAAAAAAAACATCGTGACACGCTGAAAATAAAATCTAAAAACTACAGGTTGTTAGTTTTTAAGGTTTTTTTTTATTTTTAGGGGTTAATATGACCACGAACATCCTAAAATTTTTGCTATGACATCACCGAAATCCTGTAAATATACATCGAGGTAGCTTAATGTACAGGACCTGTAGGACAGGTTTTTTATAAAACCTCCAAAACACCATCCAGTCTTGTGAGAGACTGGCCTCTCACAAGACTGGATGGTGTTTTATATTCTACCCGCACTAAATTAACAAATCTATACATAAGGTATTTAGCATTAGACTAGCTTTAAGTTCAATTTTGTGAAGGAAAAATAAATTAAAAAAATATATTTGTATTTATATCATGTCTACACAGAAACAATTGTAAATATTGATGGCTAAATTTACCCCAATAAATACAGATACTGTTTTATCCAGCATCCTGTAGAGTGAAACAATGATAGACCACTTTAAAAAATACAATTACTATTTCGTCGACCTGTGACTACATTGTGACACCCATGAAATTAAAACTTTTGACAGCTCATTTAACCCGACGACATTGTCATCTCGTTGTCTGTCAAATTTTAACAAAGTGTCATTGTTTAAGTGACTGCTTTGGGGAATAGAAAATATTTTTTACGGATTTATTAATCAATTTTGAAAGAATAATGCCATTATAATGTACAAAGTAAGTAAGTACAAAAAACTGAAACTGTGCAAAAAAAAACGATACTAATAACGCCACAACTAGCAAATCACTAAAATTAGGACACCATAATAAAATCGTCAATGTCGTAAATAACTATTTACTAACTGTAACTTACAATACAAGATCGTTAACTGCTTAGCCGATTGCGTTGCACATAAACAATATTGATTTAAACTTACCTAAGGCACCTGACACAAAAGATGACACCTGTGCCACTTTGTCCAAGTGATATAAATTAACAACACTGATCCTGTAATGATTGCAATATTTTAAAGACTAATTACGATCGTAGAACTCGTTAACACGAGGACGATTCGTGATTTTTAACGATTCATATTTTTTCACAATTCGTTCTTATTTTTGAGGGTGGCAATCCTTTTTGAATGCCCATGTTCACACGGTTCGGTCGGAACGAATCGTCATTTTTCACGAATCGTGAAAAATGACGATTCCTTTTAAATCTAGTATCGTGTTTTTAAAAATCACGAATCGTCAAAATACACGAATCGTGTATTTATTGTGGCGGATCCGCTGATGCCACCAATCCGGATATTTTGACGAATCGTGAAAAAACACGATTTCGTATGCAATGTGTTCTCATTGCATACGGAACGTCCATCCGTCATGACGTATCGAGTAGTTAGACGAATCGTCAATGACGAATCCCGTGTGAATGAGCCCGTAGACAGAGCTAATTGGCTGACAATACCACGCTAGCGGATCCTTCACCTGTCACTTAAATTGAAATAATAGGATAGTTGACACAATGGTTCTGTATCTAATCTATATCAAGCTTATTGGAATGTACTCAATACTCAGGTAGGTACCCGATTTTCTCGTTAGTAGGTAGTTCGTAGGTCCATTGGTGATATTATGGAATGCTAAATGAAATAACAGTGTGGCTATAAATTGTAATCGTAGATAGAATAAGAAACTTTATATAAGTAGAAATATATAACTGAAAAAGAGAGATTATTTGTTAATAATATTAATGACTTTCAACAAATACAACGCAATCTCAATCTGTAATGCATGTAGATATGTAACATTTTAATCTTAATATTAAGTTATTACATCTAGATATAATTTCAAGAAGACCAAGTACAAGATGCTAATTTTCATTGGCAAGATATTTGACGATTCGAATCAAAAAAAAATTAATCATGCAGATAAGCCATTTCGATATTAAAACAGCAATTGACAACTTCGCCACGTAACAAAACTTCCGTGTCAACGATGACCAAAGTGGTTGCATTAATGTTTCAATCCTCAAAGTCACGGCACACACCTTTATGTGTATAACAGTGAAATGAAGCAACAAATCTCAGTGTGGCCCAGATATCGAGTGTTGTCGACGACTCTTATTATTCCCCGGTTGTTGGACGTCTATTTTTCAACGCGCTTCAATATTTTTGAACGGCTATTTTTGTGCAGGACCGCCTTCTTAGTTTGCTCAGAGAGTAAGTGTGAATTGCGGCAGAAGCGCCACTGAAAAATAATACAAATTTTTGTACGTGTGTGAAAATCTGCTTAAAATTTTTAGTGAAGATGGATAAAATAAATATATTTTCTCTTTGAGGCAAATTAAATCATTCAAATCTGGTTTGACCCATTCTATTGTGATTATATTTGCAGAATTGTAACTACAGTCGATACCTGTACCAGTTACCTGTTTATGTCTTTTGGTACCAGATTTTTTAAATTGATAATTTTTCGTGATTAATATCGCGCGGAGTCTTCAAAAAATCAACCTCATAATGATAATGTTGTTAAAGCTTGTAAAGTTACGGAGGTATGTTTTTCCCTCGCTTCAGCATGTTTTGAAAGTGTTTCTTTTTGGTTTGTAAGTTCAACAACTATGTGTTTTCCTTACTTTAGTTTTTGAAACTGTTTCTTTTCGAGTTGTACCTTCTGCGTCACTGCTTATTCTACATTTTCACACGTCAGTCACAATGTCGTTTTGTGGGCCATTCTACAGCTCTTTATTGTCGCTTGCCCATTGTTTATTTTAAACAATAACTGGCTATTTTATTGCGGTGACAATTTTAACGATTATAAACGATAGCGCATGTAGACGCGCTGTTTTTTAAGAATATAATTTTGTTTTATTGTTTCGCAGCTACTTATTAGTGTCCGCACGGTATTGTAAATTTTAACTTTATTGTTGACCGAGCCGTAAATAATTATAAGATGACTTTTACCGACGTCGTTATAGGAAATAAGGCATGGGAATATAATGGTATTATTTTGAAATGCATTAGATAATAATTTTATTACAGTCCATTTGAGTTATAGAAATTAGATTATGCGGAAAATCGTAACCGGATCGTTTATTTTTTTATTTGAACGGTTTGAGTGATATAGTATCTGTTGAAAATTGTCCCGAAGTCGTAACTATCTCATTGTAGATTAATTTATGTTGTCTTACGCCTAAATTCGTAAATTGAACATTAAAATTAGATTTATGAGCTCACATGCTTACGCAAGAGAGTACTGTTTTACTAAATTACTAAATTAAAATCAGTTCGATTGATGAGAGGAATTCGAGTGTAAGACACTAGCTATTAGTAAGAAAATTAGCGATGCGTTAAGAGACAAAAGCTTTCTTATCACTTAACCTTGTTGTTTTGACATCCCACTCTATTCTGGTATTCATGGAATCAGTAACAAATCAGCACCTGTCAGTTTCGTTAACAAATCCCGAAATATCGCGCCATTGTTTTAAAAGAAAAGACAATTCAATACTCACTTTAAGAAATCCAACTGATATATTCTCACTTTTTTAATGAGCCGTTGAAATTTTTGGAGAATAACCCAACGTTGTCTTTGCAGGAATTTCATCCGTACCTTTTAAGATATAAGGTTGATTTTCGTTTGCAATAAAAAGCTGTATCGGTTGTTTTAGTATGTGCGTGTGCTAGAAACAATGTATTTACCGTGACAATAGTTTTAAACGCGCTGACAGCTGATTACGTGGGTCCATTCTGCGACGACAATGGAATTCGAACGTTGTCACAGAAAGACAAATTGCCACATAATCTTCATTAGAATCTGTTAAGATATTTAAGATTTCTATTGTTACTTTATCTTTTGTACGAGATTTGCACAAGCATAATTTTCGAATGAAGTCATATTTTTTTGCCACGTTACGTTTGATGTTGTGGAATAATACTTAGTACGTCATAATATGTCTAACAATTTGATAATATTTATTGCTTGCTTAATGTTGATTAAAATACTTACATGAACATAAATCACGATTGCTCGGTATAAAATAGTACATAAGTATATGTCCGGAAGACAGCATAACTAGGTGAACACTGCGGTATCTAAAGCTGTTGTAATAGGATCGATTTTGCAATAAAAATGTACAGTCTGATGTGCAGGCATTGTACATGAATGCCCGGGCCATATTAATTTTTTGGGTCAGTTTTGTTGCTAATTTATTTCATGTCAATTAGTAGTAGAACAGACAGCTGCACGTCAGACTAATCCACTTTGAATTTGAGGCCGAATAAAAGCTGCTTTCGTAGCTCAAATGGGTAACCTGAAGTGCTGCCGGCTATACCGCCATGCTGCTTAGTTATAAGGCCCACTATCGTGGGCTACTAATGACAAATGTATCTACTTATTTATAATAGATATTTTTTGATATATTTATACGCAAAACGATGCAATAGTTTCAGTACTTACCGTATTTCTGTAGTCCGTTGACTTCTTCAGGCCAAACTTGAAAATTATTGCAATTGCGGATTTGCGGTTGTAAATCCAAAGCCATGACATTACGAATAGTTATTTTGTTCGTTCTCTTGACAGCTATCATTGCTTTCCCGATGTTAGTTTGAAAGCCATTATTGCTGTTAATTGGCGGAACAGTGAGCCCAGAACGGGGTGAAACTTAAGTACGCTCGCCATAACAAAGAAGAAGAAGTCATTATTGTTTTCCTAAAAGCTACACCATTTGCTATTTGAAAGCAATCGATTTAGGTAGTAAACCTGGTTATTACTTAGTGATGGCAATACATAGCCATAAAATGATTTTTCTCAGAGCTGATATAAGAAAATCATCATCATTATAGCGCTATCCAGGATGTGTAGGTACTCGGATGGGATGGCCCAGGGTCCACTTTGGACCATGATCCAGCATATGGCAGATCAGAATTACATCGTAATTCGCGACTGCCATCTGATCTCCGTGTCGCTGTAACAAGGGAATCTGACCAGTTTGGATCATGGTTACACATTCAGTCGCCTGAATGTGCAGCTGGTATAAGAAAATGAGGGCTAAAATATTTTCAAAGTTGCAGTTTATTAGTTATGCTGAGTTATGGGGTTATCACTTCTGTATAATTTGACTGATGCGCATGAGTTACTGAGTCTTTTAATTTTTAGAATTTACTGCTTTTGTCTGATGTGCGATGTGCGGTTTCACACAAAGTGCATAATTCTAGGCCGGACACAGACTTAAAGACACAAACTTTATTACTCTGTGCTTATATTTTAACTGTACTAAGATTTACTATGACTTACAAATTCAAAACTAAATCGTGGCAGAACTTTCAATCAGCACTTTAAACTACAGTTCATAAACCTGTTAAACCCCATAGAGCCACGGGCAGATCGATAACAAGTAATTTTCTATTGTGTCTGGAAATGTCTATTGTGTCATGATACGTGAAGGTTTAATGGTTAACAACATGATTACATAACATGGAAGTTTCAGCGACTATGAATACGCATGACAGAAATTAAAGTCTTCCAAATGTCGTCAAAGAGTGACTTCAAAATATTTACAAATTGTTTCAAGCTAAGAGCTGCTATGGCGATATTCGGGCTCTAAACACATGCTTTTTAGCATTATATGCTTTCATTATCATAGCTATTTGTTATATCTGATTTGGAGTCATATATAAATTCGAATTCAAATATATCTGTTCCTTGGCTTATAACAATTATATGTAGGAATGACATCGCCTGTGGTAGGAAGAACCGCTCTTCTTAATACACAGTTATTTTTATATCTACATACCAAATTACCATTAAATAACAAAAAAAAATGTTTTTTCAATGCTTGTGTGTGTGTGTGCGCGCGCGTTGTTAGTGTGTGTAAATGTTGTGTTGAAATATTTCCAAATACTATCAACTTAAGTAATAATTTATTGAGTACTCATTTAAACCTATACATCTTATTATACCTATCGATACGTATTTTTTACTGTAATTTTTTTAGCCATAGTTCCGTCTTAGTGTAGCTTTTTGTTTTTAAACCATTCTAAAACCGTTTTATAAATGCAAAAACTTTGCCCAAATTGAGGTTAATAACACCATAGGACAGTATAAAGTTGCAATAAAATCTTTATAAAGTATTAATCTGCGTTCGCCCTTATGCACAAGAGTCTTATTTGAAATCCTGACAGGCCGCTCTCATATTATTTTGCGCAAAAAGCGATTGTTTGTCATCACTAATTGGGTGTTTTATTACATGTCTTTGTAATAAAGTTTTGTCGAAATTCTCTTGAAATCATTTTTGGAGAGCAAAGTGTTCGGGCGGTGGCTGTAAGTGTCATGAGTTAGCATTTTCTTTGAGTTGTAAAAATATTATACATGTATCATCTTCTTTTTAAACTACGTTAGTAAATATTTTGATAAGTTTTTTTTTAATTATGTGATGTTTAAATCAAGCATTAAAATATAATAAACAAAAGAAAAACTCCTTCGCATAAACGAGTATCCACTAATTAGAACATTTTACTTAAAAAATAAAAAAAAAGAAAACTGTTTTTTTCATTTTTAAACTACCTTTACCTAGTGTATCATCTGATCCGTAAATACATACTCTAATCCTAAAATAACATACTACGAATTTCAATTTGGACAATGAATTATCGGCTTCTTTTTCACGTCAAGTGTTCGTAATCCCGGATTATGATGTCAAGGCGATGTCAGCCGAAGTACAGTCGGACACATTTTCCGTACGTGACTTCTGTGTTTATCTTAGTTTGATTGGGATCAGAATGTCGTGCCAAGTGAATTTGTGCCTTATGTGCAGACGAAGTAGAGTTTTTAATGGATTGTAGTAAGTTTGTTTTAAAAAGAAGTGTCGGTGGCGCATTGGCTAGGCGGGTTGCCTCTCATGCGCGAGGTACTGGTTTGATCCCACGTGCCGCCATGTACCAATGACTTTTTCTGAGTTATATGCATAAGTTATTTCACTAACCGATGCTCTTACGGCGAGGGAAAACATCGTGAGGAAACCTGCACATTCAGGCGACTGCATGTGTAACCATGATCCAAACTGGTCAGGTTCCCCTGTTAACAGGGTCACGGAGGTCAGATGGCAGTCGCTCCACTGTAATTACATGATCTGCCACATCCTGGATCATGGTCCAAAGCGAACCGGGCCCTCGAGTGCACAACTGGGGTAACGCTAGGAGGATGAGTAAGTTTTCTACCGGTAAAGATCAACTAATGCAATTGGGAATGCAAAGGAACAATGTAAAAGTGAAACAAATCACATAAAAAGGAACCAAATAATAAGGTATAAAAGCGTACCTTATAAAATTTTTAAAAAATACACCTAAATACATAAAGCAGACGATAAAAAGTCTATAAATATGTTTCATTGCAAAAAATATGACTTTTATTACGCGGATGCGTCGAAGACATTTTAATTTAAATACTTTAAAAATATAATTTTACGCCGCCGCCGATAAAACATGGCCGATGTGATAAATAAGTAGTAATTAATTGTTGTGTAGAAACAATTAATAGATAGGAAGATACAATATATTCTGGAGCATTGTTGACGTCAGACAAATGTTTAGAATTTTTTTCTGTGCTCCAAAATGCGATAACTCTTCTGTAATGTGACATACCGATTTTTGTTAAGGCGAAGCTGTTTACTTACTTCCTATAAAAAGTAGAGTAATTAAAAAGCAAAATTCATTGCAACATTTTATGGTTCCTACGGTAAATAGACTTAGGTATACCTAGTTTTAGTAGTTTGAGATAATAGCTAAAATTTGAATTACCTGAACATATTTTGTATGCTGTATGTCTGGAATAAAAGTAGGGGACAAACAATGTTAAGAATTAATTATTTTTTGGAATTTCTTATAAAGGGTTTTTTTTTGATGACCGTCTTGGTGAAGTGGTCCGCGCTCCGAACTATAAAACCAGAGGTTGCGGGTTCGAATCCCGCAAGGGGCAAATGTTTGTGTGATCAGCTTGGGGCTAGGACATTTGTTGTGTTTTTTGAAACTTATTATTATTTATTTTCACAGGTAACCACAACCAAGCAGTCAATATAGTCAGTCATGTAAGCCAATGGTTTTTTTTTATTGTTTCAACAAACAAACCAATTACCTAGCCCCAAACTAAGCGTGATAGCTTGTGCTATGGCGACTAGGATAACGAATAGACATACTTATATACGTTTTATATACATCCATGACTTTGGTACAAATGCTCGTGCTCATCACACAATCATTTGACTGTTGCGGGATTCGAACCCGCAACCTTTGGTTTTGTAGTCCGTAGCACGAACCACTACACCTAAGAGGTCGTCAAAAATAATGAATATAAACATAAAAATCGCTTAATATTAAATTAGTTACACCTGTAACTAAGACCTCCCCCTTAACCCGAGGTGATAACAGTTGCATTCTATTCATCCATCTTATTTTCGGTGGGACATAAAATGGCAGTTGCTTCTTTCCCCGCGTCGGGCGTCCATCTTGCCTCGCGTTGTTTGTGTATCTTCGCATACCTCATCTTAATTTATTTTAATGCCCACCACATACTAACACTATTTCACGGTATTTTTGAGCTATATTTATTGTTATGTAAGCGGTGAAACGATTAAAAAATAGTGAAAGATTAAGGTCGGTTTGTAGAATGTTCGTGTTTTGAAAATGAATATATTTGTGCGGTTACAATGTTTCGCGTTGTTATCAACTTTAGGTAGTAAAACTTATACATATAGTATATGTATAAGTTCACTAAACATATTATGGTTATAATATTTTTATAACTTAAGCAAGTTTTTACGAAATTAAATTAAATTTCGCTCACAAAAATTTATCGACTGTGTCATCCGGTGGGACTCCAACCCACGTCCCTTCGCTATCCGGGCGAGTGCTCTTACCAACTAAGTTACGGAGGACGTTTTATTTGATTTAATTTCGTAAAAACTTGCAAAATAATTGCTTAAGTTATAAAAATATTATAAGTTAAGCTGATTTCATCTTAACTAATGGCTAAATATTTGTAAAAATATTTCCATTGGATACATGCGGGTACATTCCCCAAGTATTGATGAAATCGAACGCCGGCTCACTGGCGTAGCAAGCACTTACAAAAATTCGTCGTCTGACTAACGTCCTCCGTAGCTTAGTTGGTAAGAGCACTTGCCCGGATAGCGAAGGGACGTGGGTTCGAGTCCCACCGGATGACACAGACGATAAATTTTTGTGAGCGAAATTTGATTTAATATTATGTTTAGTGAAAAATGCAGTAAATGGAATAAGTTTAGAGGCATTTTAGTCAGGATTTTCGATAATATAATAAATGATACGTAATAAGACGTAAAATCAGTTGTTTATTGATTAAAATCCAAAACAATCAAATTAGGAGATATGTCGGTTTACAGTGAATTTTCAACACAGTATACAGTCGTTTGCATAAACTTCTTTTAATAAGCATTAAACATGACGTGCTTCAAATGAGACGCAACTGTATTGCCTGTATTCCGGAACGATTCATATATTCCCTCAAATTGGCCAATTTTAAATGTAAAATTAGCACTCTGGTAACGTTTTTTGGCGACTAAAATCAGAATTTTTTTGTTTAATTTGATAATTATTATGACAAATGCTTCATGGTGAGTATCTCTATAGGTACACACGCACAAACTAATTAAATAAAAATTTCATGATTTGAATAACTACTTATACAAAAATGGATTTGAAGAAATCGCTTTATCCTTAGAATAAACAATATATGTTAATTCATAAGATATCGTTTTTTAAGAAGTGAAATTATGTATCGCAACTGGTTTTATTCATTTTATAACCTAAGGCATGGCACAACTGTATTTTATACAAAAATGAAATTCAACTTCACGTGGCACTCTCACGCTAAGTGACATTCTTTGTGTTTAGTTCAGGGTTTTAAAGTTTTTTTTTTGTAATTTGCAACAACACTAAAATGCTAATAAAAACAATGGCCACGCACTTCTCGGGCCATCAATAACGCCCTGACGAATTAAGGCCCAGGGTGACGCAATAGCGCAATTACGGCCCGATCCATCATCCCGACGCGTAACAACACTCGATAATTTACGGGTTAAACATTTATTTAGGCTGGAATTAAAATTAGGGGCTAAATGTCTAGGGGTAATACCTATCTGATGTTAACTACGTAAGGCGTAACGACATAATGTAATAAGTAAATAAGATTCTTTAAATGAACCTAGAAATCAGACAAAAAGACATCCTTCCGTTCAAATCTTCATAGCTGATCTGCTAATTGTTTCTTATGAATGGAAAAATATATATATGAGAAATAAAATGTAGCCTTTAACCATTCAGAGATCAAGTTTATTTTCCAGACACAATAGATATTCAATTGTTATGCGACCGCCGGCGGTCTTATGATCCTCAAGGGGTTAAAGAAAAATGTTGCATTTACCTCATAAAAGCACCACCACCGGTAACCAAATATATTTTATGTTTAAAATTGAAAACCTTAACCCTGAATTCATGTTACATAACTTTTTACACTTGTAACAGAATTCAATTTCACCAACCTCGCTTTAAAACTAATAAACTAACCCCGTACCGTTAGAAAAACAAATTATCCCTGAATTCCTGCACAATAGACTTTTCCCATAATATGCACGAACAAAGCGCCCCTAGCGGCAGGCGGCGTAATCTCCATTCAAGTTGCGCGCAATCTGTCAAGAGATGGCGCCACAATAGGGGATTAGCGGTCGTTATTACACCACCTTTGTGGTTCGGGTCTGTGTTATGATCGAGAGCCGGGAATATTAGGGATTATGACAGGCTCCCCTTTTCTTTGGGTTGAGTTTAGCAGTGTGTCGGTGTAGGAAGGGGTAAATGTATTTTTTTAAACATGTATAAACAAGTTACTAAATTAAAATAATATGGAATTATTATTCAAATAATTAGAAAATAGGGGATACGTTTGTAAGTTCAGTGTTATATTTGTAAGGTTTAAGTATTGTAAAGGACTGTGAAAACTTTTAATAGGATAATAACTATAATTATTGTGTATAATAAAAAACAGACCTACATGTTTTAGACAGAAAACGAACTACATGAGATAGGTTTCCATCATTCTGATCCTAATAATTATTGAAGATAATGTAAGAAATGCAAAAATAACAGAAGGTATGTTACGTATAAAAGTGGATGTTTTTAGTACATTTTGTCACAAAACAATTTGAACTGTTGATGAAATATGGAATAGAAGTTTGAATGAAATAAAAAAAAACTTTAAAAGTAAAATAGCAGTTACATCATTCCCCATGTCACCAATGCCGCTAACCTCAATAAACTTGTCGGCACAACGCATTACCCCCAGATATTGGTTTTCCCAACTTTACGTCAAGGGCTCGTTTCAAAGGGTTCCGTAACTTTGAGTATTTTCCAAAACAGGGATTGTTTTGGAAAATACTCAAAGTTACGGAACCCTTTAGTAAGTTTTGAGTGTTCTTATGCATTTATTTTTAAATACAAAGATTTTTTATGTTGATTAAAATTAAAAGTTATTCCAGTGTTTTCAAGATTAACAAGTTTTTGTTACGCAAATTAGATTATGAGAATAGTTTTTTGTCATTATATAATTATGTTATTAATATTTTAAGCAATTCCACACCGTTACAAAATTACCTACAGACAAATATCTACAGATTAGTAAATTTAAAAACTAAAACACATTTTTCTGTACGCGCGTCGTATCTAGTCGCTCGTGTAATTAGTTAAATAGTGTTTTATTACTTTTTTTTTATATTTCATATGTATGTTAGTCTGTAAGGTATTTATCCTATGGGCCTGTATTACTTTGTAGTCTGTAGTCTGAAATAAATAAATATTATTATTATTATTATTATTACAACAGTAACTGTTTTTAAATCACCCACATACAATAATTTTTATTCTTTGCGCTGTGAGTTTTTTCTAAAAGTTTTTTTTTCTTTTTTTTCTTTTATGACGGTTAATAATTTTAAATTAAAATGGCTGCCATTTTAATAGCTAACATTTGATGAACTAAAAGTCCATAAATTATCGCTAGTCCAAACCCGATTTTTTATTTGTATCTCTTCTTACTGATGATTTTTCTATCAATATGCAATCACAAGTCATAACATTAGCGGCTATATTGCGTATTATTAATGTACAAGTACAGTGGCCCTCGTAAAAACGAACACGACAATGAGCCTCGCTGTAATAACTCCTGGCTTACGCGGTATTATCAGGGAGAGCGCTAATTCTGCCAGACCACTCTTAGGTAGGGGGCACTGTCAGTGCAATAATAAAAATTTGCAAAAAAAAAAAAATTTTGTTGATCTATGATCTATGACAGCGCATACCTAATGGTGTGTGTAGTACTGAAAAGGATGTTAAAAACCGTTTGACAATTGCTCAAAGAATGTCTTTTATCGATTTTAACTCTACTTGTCATCTAATAATAAAAGAAATCTATTAATGAGTTACTGCTATGACCTTGTGCGGGCAACGGCCTTGTATAGAACCAGTAGATGTTTTAGCGTTTTTCGCACGTTTTTTTGTTAGGTACTGTATCTTGACATTTTTTGCGTCAAAGATGTAAGTAGGATAAAAAAAAATAAGATAAGAGATATTATATTCAAATTTGGATACTGATACAAAAGTCAAATTGTAATTTTTTTGCCCTACAGTACTAAGCCTGGAGTCACGAATGTAATATTTTAATCACCTGGTTTAGGATTATTTGACATATTTGGTATGGGAATTCTGTCAAATTAACCATCAATCGAAGTTTACCGGCTGTTTAAAAATTGGCGGGTCTAAGACTTTTTCGAATTTTGTTATAATTGAGTTTGCTCTTGGTGTATCGCATACCTTAGCAAAGCAATCGCTCTTAACGACACAATACGTAAGCTAGACTCGAGCAAGTTTGATTAACGCCATCCAACGTTGTTTGTATGGCTTCTAACTTCGGTACTTATGTTATAGTATGTTATACTTAGCTTTGATCTTCCATCAGAAGAAGGTTGTAATCTTTTACGTTTTCCGCCCGATTTTCTTTCTTTACATGTCTTAAATTTGAAAAATTCAAATTTTATAACCTAGTCCCAAACTAAGCGCGAGCTTTTGCTATAGCGACTAGGATAACCGATAGACATACTTATATACGGTTATAAACACGACTAAAGTACAAATGCTCGTGCTCATCACACAAAGATTTGCTACTTGCGGGATTTGAACCAGCAATCTCTGGTTGTGTAGTCCGGAGCGCAAACCACTGCAAAACGATCGTGAACTGTTAGTTGAACGTTGTGGCGTGTTCAGGGTTTGGTTTTGTTTAATATATTGATTCAAATTTTAGGTCTACTAACATTATTTAAAGCTCATGATTTCTGATACCCTTACTTAATTAATAATAATACTGTCAGAGCCGATTTCGGTAAAAGCGACTCCTGGACGGATACATCTTTCTGCCCAGCGCAATTGTGTGCTCGCATAGACTGCTGTATCCAATTTTGGCTTTGAAAGTTCTTGAGCACATTGGGCTAGTGAGTAAAGCCGTAGATGGTCTGGCTCTCGACTTGTCACTCTTGGTGTCGAGTTCACCTCTTCGTAAGCATTCGAAAGCATCTTCTGCTCTAACTGATGTCAGGCCTGTGTCATCTCCCCGCGTAGGTAGCAAAAACGTACCTACGCGCGGCGACCGTTACATAGGGGCTAAAACAAGTTGCGTGTCGCTACCGGCCAGCGACACGCTCGCGCGTTTTATTCACCGGCGGCCGCGCGGCTACGTTGCTGGCTGGACGAGAATGAATAAAGTACTAGAAAGAGGCGCTAGATGGCGTTAGAAGCTTCTCGTAGCAGTCAACCCTATCGCGTCGCGTGATATTACGTCACTGAATAGGTTTAGTGTATTATGAATCATATTCCAGAGCAATAAGTATGAAATTATCTTACAATATATTTTTGTAGGTGTCTACACGAAAATGTGCTTGACTCTGAGGCGAACTAAATTACGCCATATTCTTGACGACATTGAGTAGACATTTCTTTGAATACAATTGCTAAGTCATACTTCTGTACGAAGTACTAGTACTCGTACTTATTCTGTGCTGATGTCTCCATTCCGGGCGTTTTGCAGCTACTGATTCGCATGTCAAGGGGTCAATGTTGCACCTTTCATATGCCTTTTGAGCACATCCTTGTACCGTAGAAACTGTCGCCATTTTTTGCGCTTGCCTTCTTGTAGCTACCATTAAAGAATGTGCTTTGCCTCACTTAATTATTTGTGTCTCGGACCATGCTCTTCAGCTCTTCCAATTCAATGCTAACCCAAAATAACTTGCACTTAAAAAAACGTTAAATCTTAAATCAACAGCTGAATGAAGCCACTAACTACGCGTGTTATGTAAACATACGTGTTCTTGTCATATGCGTCTGACAAAATTATATTATTTACGATGCATCAGAGACAAGAAAATTTTGTTTATAATACTATCACGGAGCCGAAATTATAAAAAGGAAAACATAATTTATACCCGGGTTAAGCACAACAATCGTATATATACCAATAAAACGTGTCACCGTTGAAATAATTGGAGCAGAAAATTATTATAATATTATAAATAGTTTAGAGACTGGGAATAATTTTATACGTCGCATGGGAGCAGACCACGGCCGTAACTCATATTTTTCGTATACGACGACAAAGACGTGTTGATGCTTGTTGCATGCCATTGAGCTTGATCCAATTAGTCAAGTATCTAGTAATGTCATTTGTTATCATGTTAATTTGTTGCTGATTGATAATAATTCATTTTTAAGTTACTTAGGTATGCATAGTAATTATGAGATGTTATGTAAACCTAATACTAACGTAGTTAGCTCTTATTTGAAGACGGGTCTTAAAAATAATTTAATGACTGTCCGTGGTTCTGTGGAATGTCAAGTATCAAAACTTGTTCGTCCTGCTAAACTGGACAAAGATTTTATTGTACTTCATAATAAAATAATTCATATAAAAAGAGGTTGTTTATTTCGCTATCTCCGAAACTACAAGACAGTGCGTAATTTTATAGTTTTATCGGCGTTTTGCAGCCGAAAATATCAAGAAAAGGCGGGCTACGGGACGATTTATTGTGGGTTTTATTTTTTGTTTCCGTTGAAATAATGTTTCATTTTTTTTGTCATTAGTTCCAATCATTCTTGGGGTACTATTGAGGAACTGCGAAGAGGCGTAGTAATGTGTTCGTATTTAACAATAAATTATATAAATCAGGCTACGAGTTAATTAATGATGCTCGTTCCACAAAATTCAAAATAAATATTTTGAATATTTATTTATTTATGTAAATAAATATTTTGAATCGACGTTTAACATGTTTAAATTGAACATTAAATAGTACTTTTAGTACCTATTGTGAAAGTAGCTTATTATTACTTACAAAAAAGGATCATGATGTATATATTTTTTTCTTTGATTGACTGTTTTTTTAATTAATCAAATCAGCGTTTGACTGTAGGCATACCAGGTAATGCAGATACAAATGATTACTGCCGCACTCAGACACGTGAATTTAATTTAATAATTTCGAACAGTTCAGCTTAGTCTTGGTGTAGTCGTTCGCGCACCGGACTTCTAAACCAGCGGTTGCGGGTTCGAATCCCGCAAGGGGCAAATGTTTGTGTGATGAGCACGAGCATTTGTACCTAAGTCATGGATGTTTATATGTATTTAAGTATTTCTATCCGTTATCCTAGTCACCATAGCACAAGCTCACGCTTAGTTTGGGGCTAGGTATAATTGGTGTGTTTGTTGAAACAATTTATTTATTTATTTATTTAAATTATACTTATAAAAAAACATAAACATTAAATAAAAGCAATATTTATTTACTGTTTTTGTAAATATCGACTTGTTACTGTGTTGCACACAAAATGTAAACCATTTTGCAGTCCCCAAAAATTCCCAATTTGATCATCTCTAAGGTTACCAGTAGTATAACACAGTATACATAGTAAATATACAATACAGTACCGTATAATCCAGGCTGGTATATGGAATGCGCGAAGTTTGATTAGATTGGAGCCGTAAGCCGAGGCATAACCGGGATCAGAGGCTGGCTAACTTGAGACTGCAAACTGATAAAGACTTAAGTCAAGGTAATAGTGAACAAAGTGAGAGAAGACACTTTTTTTTCTTATATTTAAGTATTCGAAATGATTACCACAGTAACCTAAAGAGAATTCTTTTCATCGTCAGAAAAAAAAAACAGAATTACCAATTGCAATGTAGGTTATTCATGGTAATCATTATAAATTCTTTTGATGCATTTTACTGGCACTTGTATTTTTATTCAAGAATAATATTTTTTCACAAAAAATTAAATAATATTAAATACTAAATAACAAATTAAATAATAATAATTAAATAAAAATAAATAAATAATTAATAAAGACGACCGCCATGGTGTAGTGGTTCGTGCCCCGGACTTCTAAACCAGGCGGTTGCGGGTTCGAATCCCGCAAGGGGCAAATGTTTGTGTGATGAGCACGAGCATTTGTACCTAAGTCATGGATGTTTATAAATTTATATAAGTACCTATGTCTATCCGTTATCCTAGTCACCATAGCACAAGCTCACGCTTAGTTTGGGGCTAGGTAATTGGTGTGTTTGTTGATACAATTTATTTATTATTTATTAAATTCCTGTGTTAATAATAATGAAATAGTCATACCTAGACGATTACTACTTAATATTGGATAAAGAAGATGGTTAGTAATAAAAAACTAAAATACCAGTATGGTTTTTAAAATCAACAAACAGAAAGCCTCTTATAATAAAATGGAATATCAAAGGAAGGTAACAACGTCCGGTGGCATAATTTAAGTAAAAACAATCCCTCAAGGGAATATCACCCTTTAAGAAGCTTCAAAAATAAACCTCATAAAATTCAAATTAGCGTCAACCCTACGTCTTTGGGGGCCATTTAAATTCATAAATATACTCTAAATAAAAAACTCCGCCAAAAAAGTGCCCTAACAATTAACAAATCGGTGGAAGTGTGGGGTTAAATTTAACCTCTTCCTACTGACGGGTGGGGTTTTTGTAACTAAATTAGTGCGGTAACCTGAAACGATTTTTGAAACAATAAATAGTGGGTGACAATTAACGGGAAAGAATATACTTCGGCATTGTAGGGTTAAGACTGTTTACACATGATTGTTCCTTTTATAACATGCAAGACTTTATGTTTTAGAAATGCAACACAACGTAATTGAAATCGATAAATAACAAGTAAATCACTTTTTACTGTTTATTATATCTTCAAAAACTAACAACTAAAAACAAGTAAAAGTATCAAAATAAAAGTTATAGACAAAGTACAAAGATTTATAAAAAAAGGATTTAATAGGTATCTATCGAAAACATTATGGGTGAAACACTTTGTAATAGGTATAAAAAAATCTATGAGATTTTAGATAAACATGGGATCGCACACGGCTTTTTTAAAACAGAAGCTCACAGGGCTCCACATCAACCTACCATAATCTGCCAAATTTCCGCAACCATATTTGAACCTTATGTTGATTACATAGAGTTCCATATTATGTGAGATATTTTGTACTCACTGGGTTCACTGTACGTAACACGCGTAAACATATTTTTATAGTAAAAACTTTTTGAATAAAAGTAATATCAAGTGTACAGGGTAGAGGCCAGTTTTCTTTGCTGTATGGTGCTTCGAGTCAAATTTACTTAACTGTATAGGTACTTCATGACTTAAATTTTCTAGATATAGTTTTTAGTATCTTTGCTCATACGAAAAAAAATAAAAAACCCTCTCGTGTGTCCTCAGCACTAACCCGTTATCCGAAACTTTTTACAATCACAACATCTGTTTGTTATTCGTTCTATTTACGTACATCCGAGTGTTTTATCCTTCTCCTGTCATTGTGCCTCAATTAGGAACCCGCATTTCTTTTTTAATGGCCTAAGTTATATTTCAATCGAGTTTCGGGACATTAAAAGTGGTTTTTTTAACGTAATTATATCACTAATTGAGTAATTTATCGGCGTGACACAAGCTTTTTCAGATTTAATGTTTAGTATTTATGTTTGGTGGACGCGTGGTGGTGTCAAGTTTACGATTTTTATGAATAACACGTGCATATTTTTTTATTATTGCGTAAGACAGAAACGTCAAGATCCAACTCGACTTTTATTTCTGGAAACGGCAGTGAAGATTCAGACGTTAGTATGCAAAATCCGTCATAAAACTCATATTTAAATTGTTGATTTTGAATAACTAATAACAAAGCTCTTAAGGCGGTCCTGCACGAAATTGAGTAAATTAACGTATTTCTAAATCACTTGTACGATGAGCTGTGTTAGTTAAATACTTTAAAACAACTTATTTACGTTAGCCTAATCATTGCACAAGGTCCTGGTCTTGCTGAAATTTGAAACTAATTCCTTATGATATGATAAACATGACTTGTTGTAGCTAATGATATCTAAGAGCATTTTTTTTTCGAAAACTTGGTGATTTTTACGCATGAAACAGGTTCCCATCTTTTTGATATACACGAATAAAATATAAATAAGAAAATATGAACCATTTTTCAGTTTTTAACACAAATGTCTGATGGTTTTGCACATTGCGCAGAATAAAACTATTGTTCTAATTAAATCATCAAGTCTAAAACTTTAAAGCAAATGGATCTTATTACTAATATTTATAAGTTCGATTCTGTTTGAAGATCGTTTAGACTTACTCGACTTGCTTCGCGCTGCACCCCCTTAATATTATATAGAAAATAAAAAAAAATAGCCTAGAGTTCGCCAACACATGTTTAATTTTTAATTAACCGTTGTAACATTTTTTTTTTATTATTATAAAAAATTGTTTCATCAAACACACCAATTACCTTGTCCCAAACTGAGCATGAGCTTGTGCTATGGTGGCTAGGATAACGGATAGAAATACTTAAATACATATAAACATCCATGACTTAGGTACAAATGCTCGTGCTCATCACACAAACATTTGCCCCTTGCGGGATTCGAACCTGCAACCTGGTTTAGAAGTCCGGTGCGCGAACGACTACACCAAGACGGTCGTCACATTGTTTGACATATTTTGAAAAGAAATTCTGGCAAAATGTAACCATCAATTGAGTTAACCGGCTGTTTCAAAATTTCTGAACTCGGGTCTTAGTAGGTAATTCCATAAATTACGTGAGTATAATTATGCATAACAGAACCAAGGAGGTAAGTGTACATATACATAGAAAAAAACAACATACAGTCGGATTGAGAAACTTCCATTGAGTCCGTTGAAAATTTAGGCATAGCTAAAAACCTAAAAACCTCATCCCACCGTGTTATTAATATAGTAAATCCCCGAAAATAGCGCAAGCCAAGTGAAAAGCATTTGAATCTGAATGGTCCGATGGTAATATTCCCGTTCTAGTTCTTAACCTAGATATTTCGGATCCGCCTTTTCAGCCAAGTGTTATGACTGCAGGTAAACACTAGCATATCAAGCTACTACAAAACGTTAAAATTTCTCAATCGAAATTTAACTCTATTATATTCAATATACAGTCGGAAATTCATTGAGAAAATTCCCATTTTTCGGTCAGGTTGTCAGGCCGTTCGCTCTGCAGGATGCAGTATGCAAATGTAAGCTGAAAGAGGTTTTGTGAGTAGTATAAATACAATGTTGCCTGCTCGTTTTCTGGGTAAGAATCTCTAGTAAGACACGTATGAGATAGAGTTAAAGAATCGTGGTGAATAAAAGACGTGTAATTTGTTCCTTTGAATAACAATTTGGCCTCTTACTAACGGTCACATCAGATAAAAACATGCAATCATAATTATTGAAAAAACATAACACCCGACTGCAAAAATTATTGTATTATTGAAATGTTATTTTTACTGGCTTTCATTTGATACCCATATTGCTATGGTAAGGAAAAAACCCTCTCCCCACTTTATTTCCATTTGCGGGCGCCATTTGAAATGTACATAGCCTATAGCACTATCACCATTTTGACAAATTCAATGACACCTCGTATATCAAAAACTGTCCCACCGTTTGGGTTGTAGGGCGTGCCAAACAATTACACATACATACTCTCGAAGAACATAACCCATCTTTCCGCAGTCGGGTAAAAATAAAAGCATTACATAGATGACATAGTCGTAGATCTATTGATTGCTCTATTTTTTTGTAACGTAGTAACACAACAAGGCTGATGCACGCTGCATTCAGCCACAGAATAAATAATACTACAAGATTCAGAGTGCATTAAAGTGTTATGACTCTTCTTTACATTTATATGTGCACTGAATATTTATACGAGCTTGCTATGTAAATGTCACTTTATGTTGTTCGTGGGAAAATGTATACTATCTTGTGTTATAATATTGCGGTTCGTTTTGTAGAAAAATTTGGTAGAATAAGATGATAAAATATAATTAAGACATGCTCTAGTACGTAGTTAAATCATCATCCTCCTAGCGTTATCCCGGTTGTGCACTCGCACGCGAGGGCCCAGGGTCCGCTGACCATGATCCAGGATGTGGTAGATCAGGTAATTACAGTGAAGCGACTGCCATCTGACCTCCGTGATCTAGTACGTAGTTAAATGCAGTGTTTTTTACGATTATAATAAGCGTTATTGAATGATTTGAAATTCAGACTTTGAATAGGTTTTGAGTATTTACGTAGATGTCGTTTATAGGAGCAAAAAATAAAGAAGTTTGAAAATTTAACTTTTCCAAATCTCAACGGCGTTATATCACCAAGAAATCAAGAAAATTAACTTTCTAGGGCCCGAGTTCACTATTTTTTTAACAGCCTGTAAACATCGATTGACGGTTTTTACAGAATTTCCATACAAAATACGTGAAATAATGCTAAACCTGTGGCCACAGATTATATAATAGTTACTACGTAACAGATAAATCACTACATACAAAATCGTCCATACCTACTTTTATAATAGCCAAAATTTTTTTGTAGCCGACCGCTGCGCACGAAATTGTACCTTAAGCATCGAAAATTACGTTATTATTCCTCTGCAGCTGCGCGCGGCTGGGGCGGCGCATCGGTAATAATAACTAAGTCAGGGTTGCTTCTATAGATACGAAGATTATTTATTTGTAGATTGTTTTAAAATGATTTACTATGATCTAGTATTATACAAAATGTTTACCTGTGCAAAATTCCCGGTAGTCCCGGAAAAAACCGGAATACTTAGTACAAACAGTTTTTATAAGTAAATAGTCATCCGGAAAATAAGGGCAAGGTGGGATGAAATTCACTTTTTTATAAGATCAAATATGTTATAATTATTTTTATAACTTAGCAATTTATTTGCAATTTTTAACGAAATTAAATTAAATTTCGCTCACAAAAATTAATTGACTGAGTCATCCGGTGGAACATGTTGTTCTGAGATAAATGATTTTCAAAAATGCATAACATATATAGTCATAAAAAAGCATCAGAGGGAATTTTCAGCCTGCCGTAAAATTATGATGACTAATAAAGATTTAAAAAGTGCAAACATTCGAGACTCTGATAAGTCCAGAATTTGATTGAAGTGCGACACTAATTCAGAACTTATATGCTTCTATTATTGCACTTGAAAAAATTACCGCCAGAGGCGGGAATCGAACCCGCGTTCCCCGCATGCCGGGCGATTGCCTAACCTCTCGGCCACCCTGGCACTTCTTTCGAATGTTGGGGGTGTAATCCCAATAACATTGATGAAAGCAACGCGGCATTACAGCGTTAAGAAGCACTTGAAAATTTCGACAGGATCTGACAACGCCAGGGTGGCCGAGAGGTTAGGCAATCGCCCGGCATGCGAGGAACGCGGGTTCGATTCCCGCCTCTGGCGCTCATTTTTTCAAGTGCAATGATATATTTAGATTGCAAAGTGAATGCTTATCACTTAAAAAGTTAAGTTAAGTTAGTTCCAATATTTTGTCTTCTGCCCTCAAATTTAAAAAGTATTAGCGCACCTATTTTCTTTACCAACAAACACAGTGAAATGATATCTGACAGTGGCAAAAATTTTATTTCCCTATTATTCTCAAGTACATTTGACAGAATGTCATCAAACTGCAATGATGTCGATTATTGAGTGAATTAAAACAATAGGACTCAACTAGCTATGGGCGATTGTTTGAAAAAAAATAATCGAATGAATTGATAATTGACCATTCGAACTATCGAATGTCAATTTAGTAATTCGAAAAAAAAATCGAATAATAATCAACAATCGAATGATTATCTATTACTGGGACCTTCGATGCATTCGATCGAATTGGCGCGCAGCGACCGAATGATTAATCGACGCGACGAATGACGATTCATTCGTTAGTAGTTAATAGTACGGCCTGCGCACCGCGCGCTCCGGTATTGCTCGCCACATAATCGAAGAATAATTGAATGACTGCGGTTGCTTATCGAATACATTCGATTACAGAGACCATTCGAATAATTCGATTAATTTAGCAATAATCGCCCATCGCTAGACTTAACCCATCTCTTTTCTTACCCGACTGCTTCAGAAGATGTGTTATTACAAATTAACCCTGTATTTACCAATCAAATCATTATAGCCAACAGTCCTTATGTTTATTTTGTTTCCTAGATCTTACAGTGCGATGTTCCGGACACCCGCGACGCATGCGCAGCCTATGGTAACGAGTGCGACCCTTAACAACCTTGTACAGTCAACAACAAGGCATCACCTTAAATGAATTTTCCAAGCCATTTTCTGCTTTATGTCTGAAGCACTAAAGTTCAATTTTATTTAAGTTATGTTGTCTTTTTGTGGTAGGTTCATATGCCAACGTGTGTACAAAACATGTAAATAGCATCAAGTGATGCTAAGCGTATCTAATTGGAAATTTCGTTTTTAGTTGTGTGTTAATTAGGTTTATCAAAACTACGATTTAATATTAGGAATATAAGCGCCACGATGCTTTAATAGACCAAGGTGTGTATATATATATATGGTGTATGTATTTATTAGCGACAAATATTTAATCAATAATTCTACAGTTAAAGGTCCAGTCAAAAATTCAAGAGGCTCCGTCCGTCGCGTCGGTTAAGTATGGCTCCCAAATTTGGCACGTTGCATTAAATCAACGACCATCCAAAATTCTAGTAAACAATCAAAGAGAATTTACCACTTACCATAGACTCAAAGGCAGTATAGTTTATTAAGGCGCAGATCGCAGGCGCGATGCGGCGGCCCCCCGGCGTGTGCGCATCTGATGCGGCTAACGAGCCCGAACAATGTCTCTATTAGCTTATTCTGGGGTTTTAGATCAGAACAGAGAGGGAGAGGGGTGGTTTATATCTATCTATTTAACCTTTGGCTATGGCTTAGGTAAGGGGAGGAGAATTAGAAGCCACTATCTAGAAAGTACCCACAACCTTCTAATAATATCAAAGAAAGATAAACGTACCTATATGATAAAAACACACAATATTTAAACAATGTCATGAGCAGACCCATTTCGAATTAAAAAAAAACATTTACTGTGATCATAAGATGTTCTCTTAAGATTCTAAAAAAGTAAAATAAAACTTATAATTTACGTTTAATTGTAACTAACATAGTTCCTAAGTACCTTTTGTTACTAATACCAATATAAATTATTTAACTATGTAATGGATCTATGTTATCTGCCAATAAATAAATTATTATTATTATAACTAAAAAACTTTAGTAAAATAAAGACATACCGTATTACCTCCTCGTTACAATAAAAAGTTTTTAACTCAACACTACTCTACACTTTTCCCTGTCCAATCGAACCAGATCCATTCGCTCCCAACTATGCAAATAAAGTTAGTAGCAAAACAAAGCGAACACGGTAATTACACTTGGTGGAAAATTAACCGCGCGATACGCGGAACATGCACGTAATGAGTTCCGATACCGTATTTAGTGCACGCCAGTGTACTGGCGAGGAATAGTTTTTAATTAGGGCTTTTAGCTTGAGAGCTTTATTTAGTTCGTTGCGCTATTTTTGTTGAGTGTATTAGTAGAAAAATAAAAGTATACAAATATATATTGATGACGTCCATGACAAGCATCTCCGTGCACGTTAAGCAGTTGGTCCCGGCTAATATCTGTTGGTATTAGTCGTTAAGCCTAGTCAGAGGCCTTAGAGAGGCTTAATAACATCTGACAGTAACGTTTGTCACTTACCTTACAGACACCCCTCCACCAATCCGCACTAAGCCCGCGTGGAGTATGGCTCATACCTCCTCATAGTTGAGGTGAGACCTTTTCCCAGCAGTGGGATATACATATATAGGCTGACTTTACTTTTTATATATTGATGATCAATTAATATTAATAAAGTGCTAATGTGTTGAAAAAATATCTGTCTATGCCACGTCTGGCTAAGTCTAGAGTCAAGATAGAACCCATTTTAAAATAAGAAAACAAAATATGCTGGTGTTACTGTTATAACGTAGTGGTTTTTTGGCCAGTCTTTATCCTTAGGTATGTGTCATTATCTACACTAATATTATAAAGAGCAAAGATTTGATTTATAATTATTTTTATAACTTAAGCAATTATTTTGCAAGTTTTTACGAAAGGAAACCCCCCTATGCACTATGAAACTTCGTTTTTAAAAAAACTACCTATTTAGTATGGTTACCAAAATTTGAGATAAAACAAGAGTGATGTTATAAAATAAAATAAACCCAAAACTATCCCGATATTGTAAGGGGTTTTCTTGATAAAGAGAACCTAAGATCAGTTTTAAGGTTAGTAGACATAGGACCTGATAGTAAGAGTAGAAAAATCAAACTTAAACCCCACAAAATTTTCGTTTGTAATTAACACACATTAATTATAAAAATATAACTTAAATATTGGTTTTTATATCATGCTTATAGTCAGCATGAAAAGAGTGGGCCAGAAACGGGCAATCACATTTAATTCAATATCGTAAAGATTTGATTGTTTGTTTGTATTGAATAGGCTTAGAAACTACTGGACCGATTCAAATCCAATTTGATACAGTTATAATTTGAGACTCTGGGAAGGGTACTTTTTGTCGCAATATAGAATCATCAGGGGGTGAAATGGGGATGCAAGTTTTTATGTAAAATCCAACTTTTGGCGCGGGCGAAGTCGCGGGGAACTGCTGTAAATATTTTGTCCCATAATGAGTACAAACTTGTGCCGAATTTAACTAATAACAATGAGTATATATAAGCGATTTATTTATTAAAAACCCTAAGTAATTAACCCTTAGTAAATACTTCTGTAAAAAAATCAAGCGGCCACATGTTTGAGAACGGACCCAGACTATTTTGGTGGATAATTTATAAAATAAAGAAACGCGATCTTTTCTGCATGTGTGGGGTTGAATACGAGACATAAATCTGCAGCCAAAGGGTTGTAAATCTCAAACCCCTTCTGCTAGGAGTGATGTACAACCACGAGTATAACCTGACCCACCACCCCCTCTGATTCGAACAAAATACAAGGCGAAAAGAGTCGGGCAATGAAAGCTTAGAGCGCAAGTTATACTGGACGTTCCTCTTAAAATACATATAAAATTTTCAAGCAGCACTTAAGATATGTTTCGGTTTACCCTTTCTAGTCAATTTTACAAATTGATATTGGTTTTACGCGGAGTTTATCTTGCGATGTGTGCATTTTTAATTCGTGTGGTAAGTAATGGTCAATTTAGTAGTACTTGCCTAAATCTTCATCTGCTTTAGTAATTTATACGGCGTTCCAGAAATAACGCAATATTTGGAATTGCCGCTATTTGTGCGTTAAAGTGCTGGCAACCCTAAAATAAACAATTGGACAGACGACAGTTAAGGATTTATAAAAATAGAACAATCGTCTTTATTGTTGCACATTAACATTATCCTAAAAATTATGTTCTTTATTTAAAAATAATTGAAATATGGTCGGAATAGTATTTTGACTTTATTCACTTGGGATTAATTGAGGGGACTGAGTTAGAGACACTAAGCACACTGGTCGTTCAAAAATAAGTCTTCCTGAATGTTTCAATCAATCATTTCACATGAGACGAAGTAAAACACCATTCCGGCCATATTTTGTATGAAACTTTTATAATTTTTGAGAAAATGTTTAAAAATAAAGACACGTTCATTTGTTTAAAGCTCTATTTTTGCTAACCCTAGTCCTTTTGCTGTCAAAAAGTAATATTTAGGGTTGCCAGCACGTAGTTGCACAAATGTCGTAAACTTCAAATCTTGCGTTATTTCTGTGAAACTAAAAGTATCCATATCCATCGAGTTGTACAGTAACGAGCAATAATATGTTATACTCCATGGTTATACTTATAGGCGCATTCGATTTGAGGCCTTATTGCAGCGACATAAAATCACACCTGTATCTTCACCAGAGCCCGTAGCTAAATGGCAATCGTTCTGGAGCGAACTTCGCTATCACCAATAAACTTTCAAAATATGTAATAATATGCAATAGTCACATGATGTTTCGATGGCTTGCGTCAGTTTCATAAATTTTGTAAGCGATAACTAACTTTGCTTGACAATAAATTGCCACTTTCTACGGGTCCTGTACCTTAGAAATATAGTATCTAGAGTAGGAATCTAAAGAACCTTATTGCGATTTTGCGCAGTTTTTTTCCTTAACGCACAAAATATTTTTAGTGTCTTCAAAGTCTATTTTAAATTCCAATTCACTTTTATCAAACTGATCCCAACGCACGCGGAAAGAATGATATCTCCGATCGTTTCTATTTCCCAAACGGGCGGGCCCTATTTTTTACTTTTTAGAGTTCCGCAGGTGAAAACATGGCTGCCATTAAGGTATTGACGCGGGTAGTCCAGCAGTGTGCGGAACCCGCAATAATTCACAAAGAAAGCCTACCGCCAATATAGGAGTAGTGTTCGGTCATAGAATAGAAGACGCAGATGGTTCGCGAATCATGTTATTTTTACCTACGCACCAATGATTAATTCGCTGTCAAAAATCGAGTCATAATAGAAAATCGATTATTATCACGCACTGGTATGTTCTGTAGTACAGATCCAGATAATTGTTCAGAGCTTTAAGTAGACTGAGATCAATGAAGCACAGAGCTTAAGACATAAGACGTAGACGCTAGCGATGGGCGATTATTACTAAATTAATCGAATTATTCGAATGGTCCCTGTAATCGAATGTATTCGATAAGCAACCGCAGTCGTTCGATTATCCTTCGATTATGCGGCGAGCAATACCGAAGCGTGCGGTGCGCAGGCCGTACTACTAACAAATGAATAGTCATTCGTCGCGTCGATTAATCATTCGTTCGCTGCCTGTCCAGTCCCGGCAATTCAATCGAAAGCATCGAAGGGCCGAGTATATAATAGATTATCATTCGATTGTCGATTATTATTCGATAATTATTTTTTCGAATTACTAAATCGACATTCGATAGTTTGAATGGTCGATTGTCGATTCATTCGATAATTTTTTTTCGAACAATCGCCCTTCGTAAGTAGACGCGAATGATAAAACACTAATTAAATATTATTATTTAGTACAGTAGGCCCCGCATCAACTTACCAAAATCTGACAAAATATCATAAATGATATGCAACTCTATGTGATCAACATAATGTTGAAATATGGTGGTGGTTAGTTTGTATAAAAAATACGGTTAAAACATATGTAACCCGATTGTTGCTTATTAATTCAAATGTACATATATTTGAAGTTCAAGAACATGAGAACATCCTGCTCATGTTATCAAAGCTGGAATAGGCTCAAACTGACCAATTGCAATATTTACGTTTTACTCCCGACTAAATGATCACAAAACCCAATTAATATTCTGTTCTCGCTGCAGATCTTGCAAACCATAAAATCTGAATGAATTTTAGGCATGAATTCAGCTGACAGCTCGTCTGTTCCGCGTTTACTCTACACGACATCAAAGGCGCCGGCAGTCGGCATAATTCAAGGCAGATACAATAAAGTGATCGGTACTTTATCGACGCCAAGGGATGGATGCTACTTTATACAACATTGCCCATTTATATTTTACAGTTTTTATTAGACAGATGCGGGAGGAAGGTTGGTATACATACTGTACCTACTATTTTTCTAGGACAGGATAGACGTAAAAGGTATGGGCTAAATTGGGTCTAAAATCTCCATAGCACAAGCTCGCGCTTAGTTTGGAGCTAGGTAATTGGTGTGTATGTTGAATATAGTTTTTATTATTATTATCAAATTAAGAAGGCAGCACAATGATTAGATTTAAATCATTCAAAACAAATTTGCACATTAGTATATTACTTACTAGCAGTTCCCCGCGATTTCGCCCGCGCCAAACATTGAATTCACCATACGAACTTTCATCCCCCATTTCACCACCTCCCCTTGATGTTTTTATATTGCGACAAAAAGTAGCTTACCTATGTCCTTTCCAGGGTCTCAAACTATCTCTGTACCAAATTTCATTTGAGTCTGGTCAGTAGTTTAGGTGTGATTGAGTTAAGCAGCACATAGAGTTACTTTCGCGTTTATAATATTAGTTAGAAATAATATAAAAGTAAAAAAATTGCCAAGCTCTTTACAGAACACTTATTTGATGTATTTTATGAAGCTTATCCTCCTAGCATTATCCCAGTTGTGCTCTCGCATGCGAGGGTTCAGGGTCCGCTGACTAATGATCCAGGTTGTGGCAGATCAGGTAATTACAATGGAGCGACTGCCATGTGACCTCTGTGACTAGGGGAACCTGGCCAGTTTGGATCATGGTTACACATGCAGTCGCCTGAATGTGCAGGTTTTCTCACGATGTTTTCCCTCACCGTAAGAGCATCGGTTAGTGAACCAACTAATGTACATAACTCAGAAAAAGTCATTGGTACATGGTGGCACGTGGGATCGAACCGGCACCTCCCGCATGAGAGGCAACCCGCTAGCCACTGCGCCACCGACGCTCATTTCCTATTATTTTATGAAGCTAAAAATAAGAAATTATTTTCTATAGCTAAAACAAAAGCGTATATACTCGTAGTAAGGTAATGTATACGTTAATCCGATTGTTTTTATTCTTGTTTGCACACCATTTGAATGTAGTCCATAAAAATTGTGGGGCTGAGAACATAGAAATGGTATTTTTGACAACCAAGTCAAGTTAGGGTGACCACAATGCAATTTATGTACAGTTATTTGCACACCGTATCAAAAACAAAACAAGAGAATATCAATTAATAATACGTTTTTTATATTCTCCAAAAATAATAAACTTAGATCATGGAACAGGATTAGAATGTTAATAGTAAAAAAAATATTTTAACCGACTATAAATCAGCATTCAACGTACGTGTTTCAACAAAAAATAAATAGGATTCCTTTAGAATATTGATAAGCTTTTTATGTCGTTATTTCTAAAGACTACCTAATATACGCATTGTAATCTTATATTATTGGCAAAAAACTTGTTTTGTGCATTTGAATTCTTTCGAATTTATTGACTGATTGTATATTAATTTTGTGACCTTTGAGTTCAAAATTTTATCAGGGATGTACCTTAAGATTTAATTTTTATTTCCTATTAGCGCATATAATACATTTTGTTGAACATAAATTCTTTATGTATTTTAGAGTTAGGCGTATGCTAAAGTATATATGCTGTATATTTTTAAACAAGCAGTTCCTTGTCAATTAAATAACAACACGTAAATTATCTTTACTTTTTAAACTTTCAAGATAAATTGTTTATCATTATTATAATAATAATACAAGAAATTCATGCAGCGAATCTATTTATTAAATTACCCTACTAAAATATTATGCTTTTAATACTGACGTTGCGGCTTAATTGCATGACCGTGGATACAGGTAGAGTCCCGATGAATGAATTCTCTTATAATAATGAAAATTATCGTAAAAAAGTCACAGCCCATTTTATTAGGTTTGTATGGGTACATTTCAGGTACCCTATACCCTACCGTTGTGCTGTAGCGTAGTGGCGGCAGCGCTTTGGTAGTGATACCAAAGTTAAGCAACCCACCACGGCGCGGCCGTGATTGGATGGGTGACCATTCCGACCATTTAAGTGACTTCTGTCACAAGCATCTCCGTGCTTCGGAAGGCACGTTTAGCAGTTGGCCCCGGCTGACATCTGTTGATATCATAAGGTTTACAGCCTTTCAGTTTAGTCAGAGGCCCTCGGGCGACTTGATTACATCTGGACTGTAAGGTTGGACAGTTGCTACCAACTTGCACTGAGCCCGCGTGGTGCAGTATGGCTCATTCATCCTCATAGTGGAAGTGAGGCCTTTGCTAGGCAGTGGGATGTAATTGACTAACTTTAATTATATCCTACGATATTTATACTGGATGACTTTTTTTACCGTCAGGAAAATAATTGTGTGAGATAGGTAAATGATATAGGTGACGATGGCGTCATCAGTTTAAAAAAAAAGAAGAATGAATGAATCCGCCCGAATTTCAGTCACAAATTCGGGCGGATTCATTGATGTTTAGCGCGTTCGGAGTAGGGTATGCGTTTGAGTTTTGGTCAGTTTCGTATTTTTAATATTATTTTTCCAATATGCTTTTAAAAATGTTATGTTAGTCAAAATTAACTTAGAATTAGATGGTTACGTGGGTAGTAATTTACAAAAAATAAATTCTTTTTTTTAACTGATGACGCCATCGTCACCTTCATCATTCACCTATCTCACACAATTATTTTCCTGACGGTAAAATAAGTCATCCAGTATGCCAGCCCTGATTCTCGCATTGTTATCCAAAACCCGATACGACATCGAGAGAAATTTATCGAGGTAAAGCACGATTATGCTAATCATCTGTGTTCGGTTTTTTCTCACGAAGGCCAAGTGGCGACGTCAAGTCTAGCTCAAAAGTCGACGACCTTTCAATGCTGTCTGTATTATTTTTGTTATGTTTAAAACGTGTTATTATTAATTTTAATATGCGGCTATCACCGATAGCTACAACTTGTGCCATTTGGCGTCGAGACCGTGGGTACTTGGGGCCCTTCCGCACGTTCCCTTTTTAAGGATCTCCGCCAAAGGTTGACTGAGTCAACTGGTGACCAAAGGGCTGGCAGCTACCTCGGACAGCGAATTAGTCTAGCTATCCAGAGGGGCAACGCTGTCAGCATTTTGGGTACCATCCCATATGGCAGCGCTGGGGGTGATGTTTTTTTTGTTTTATAAATTTATCTTGTTCTTTTTTGTTATTGTGTATATATTTCATTTAGTTAGTTGTTAGTTTTTATATTATTATTTAGTAGAGTTAATATTACGTACATTCAATTATATGGTATTTTAATTATTATATGCTCATTTGTGCGAGTCAATACCTAAGTTTTATGTTTTATAAGATAACAAGATTTATTTTTGATTTTATGATGACTGAGTAATTGGTATTTTAAGGTACCTACACAGAAGTATAGAAATCCTTCATTGCAAATTTATACACGTTGACTCGACATAAATACAATATACAGGGTGTCCCGTTAAGGAAGGATAATCCTTTAAGTACAGTTTAGTTACACCATGCTTTACTATATGCCAAAAAAAATTAAGTTGAATTGTAGCCATTTTAGAGATTTTGGTTTTGAGTTTTTAATATTTTTACCAACATAAGTAAAAATTTACTCTTATTTTGTTGTTTGGAATATTGAAGAGTATTAAAATAGAAACTGACTTTTAAAAAGTCATTAATTGATATATCTCGATCAATTAATGACTTTTTAAAAGTATCTCGAGCGTCGGTGGCGCAGTGGCTAGCGGGTTGCCTCTCATGCGGGAGGCACCGGTTCGATCCCACATGCCGCCATGTACCAATGACTTTTTCAGAGTTACGTAGGTATATTAGTTGTTTCACTAACCGATGCTCTTACAAAAAACACCGTGAGGAAGCCTGCACATTCAGGTGACTGCATGTGTAACCATTATCCAAAACTGGTTAGGTTCCCCTGGTAACAGGGTCGCGGAGGTCAGATGGCAGTCGCACCACTGTAATTACCTGATCTGCCACATCCTGGATCATGGTCAGCGGACTCTGAGCCTTTGCGTGCGAGTGCACAACCGGGATAACGCTAGGAGGATGATGAATTGATATATCTCGAAAATGGTGATACTTTTACTTGAATTTTTTTGGCATATTATAGGGCATGATGTAATTAATCTGTACCTGAAGAATTATCCTTCATTAGCGGGACACCGTGTATATAAAACCTACCTTAGTAGAAATCCAAAAGCGCACAAATATAAATAATATAAATAATAATATTGGGTTGTTAACTTAACGAAATATCTACCTATCTATACGGATACTCCATCTCACCACGCATCCAAGGCTTTTTCCAAAAGCTCCTGTTGAAAGATCCACAAAAGCCAAACTAGTAATTAGTAAATGGCTAAAGATGGCTTCCGATAGGTTTCGGATCAACCCTTTTTATTTTCTTTCCGCCCTACCCACTATTTGGGCGGTTCCTTTCAGTGCGCTTTTGAAGAATTTCAGCTGTAGTAAAGTTCCATCGGCAATGGCTGTATTAAAAACTACACTGAATGAAATGTTTTCTTGTCCGAATAAAATAAAATATATTTAAATTATAAAAAATATTTAGTAGAATTAAAGTACACGTAACGCCATCTATTTATATTTTGATGCACTTGACTTATAGTATGGAGTTAAACTAAACAATTAATCAATTTGTAAAATGACACATATATTTTGCGACTGAAATACAATTGCATTTTGGGATCCGTTGAGTGTCCCAGTATTAAATTCTAGCTAAAATAAACCCGTAGAGTTTGGGTTCATCATTACAAATAAAAGGCATTATTGTTTTATCACCTCAATATCAATTTCCAAATAATACTCTCCTCTTCATTGTATTAAAATCCAGTCGTAAAAATATTATTAATACACCAATTATACGCGGATTTTACGGCTTTTGTCTGTATTCACTGTGCAAAATTTTACGCTCGGACATTATTTTAAAAGTTAATCCTTCGCTGATAACAGTACTTTTACGTCGTGAATAAAATGTAATATTTACGGTTTATTTAGAAACAATTACGGCCTCTACCACAAACGCAACACAATCGTAAATATCTTATTAAGACATAAACAAAACTATGTTACGATACAACTTCTAGCAACTCCGCCCAAACTTACTTGGTCCTTCATAACCATGCAATTATTTACTTTGACAGGTCTTTGTAACTGGTGGTGTGTTGCTATATGAGAAAAATAAAATTGTACCATAATAAAGGCCGTCTAACAAGCAATCAGAATAAGGCAATCATATAACTTTGTTGTCTTACACGTGGTTATAAAGCCTTTTTATAAAATAACGGTATGGGGTAAGAATATTCAAGTTTACTCAATAATTTATTCTATCGACTATTTTTATAGTTCATTAGTAGTGGTAATTGTTGGTTATACTAATACGAGTGTTGATTTCAAAATTAAGTCTAGAACTTTTTAACAAATTTGTATTTTAATACTTAAATATTGTCAATTTGACCTTAACGAACTCATTTTATTAATATTGTGTGTGTTTAAGAGAGTATAAATTGGCAAAAATCAAGTTTTAACTCCAATATTAGATAGAAGTTTTTCTATACTGATTAATTTAAGAAGCGGTTTTTATGATTGAACAAATAAAGATGATATTTTTTTATCAAGGTCTATATTGGTCTCATTTCGAGTTCCAATGTGTGTGTCGTTATTTGTTTGATCAAAATATGTAGGTAAAACATAACATATTTTATCATACTTTTAAATCACAGATTTTAATACTCTTCTTATTCATACAGAAATAATTCAACTACACACATCAACACTGCTTGCTAGGGATATACAAAACTACAAAACATAGTATTATGATATCCAAAATATCCCAAGACAGTATTAATTAGTATAAATACACGAGTAAACTAACCTAAAACTTATTAAAAAACAAAACCGTGCCCTTGAGGCAAGGAGGCGAGAATGATGGCTGCGTTTCCGCGTTGGATAGCAATGTTTATCCTCTGAGCAAGAAACAAGCCAGCTCTTTTGTCTTACATAATAGGTACACTTTTTCTATATGAGTAGTTTAAATTGTTCCAAGAGCTGACTTGTAAAAAATCTTGCATAATTTTAATTGTCACTTACCTCTAACTCATCCCGAGTTCTTCCTAAATCAAGCTGCTACTTCCGAACCTGGAAAAATGAAACAGATTTTAAACATATTTAATACTGATGAAAGGGACTTCACAAAATCCTGAAACTAATCCTGGATCACGGTCAGCGGACCCTGGGCCCTCGCGTGCGAGTGCACAACCGAGATAACGCTAAGATGATCTTGATGACTGATGAAAGGAACTTATGATCATGGTTAAAAATTTAAGGAGAAAAGAAAATATTTTTTTCCGTGGATCAATAGATACTCAAAATATTTCACACAGTTACGATGGCAGATATGATAACTTTCAACTTAAAGTTAGTTTCCTATTTCTTGAAATTAAAACTCATTCTTTAAAAGAAGTTCAATGGCTAACTAATTTAAAAATCCCTACATAATACATACATACTTTTTTAGCCAGGCTTGGAACACGATGTCTAGATACTATGATAACCATACAATCGAATATTTAGTACCTACAAACAACAAACATACAATTACGTTGCAATCGCTTCAATAAAAATCGCATGGACTCTGAAATGCCCGTGTGAATTCTGATCTCCGTCAGCGATTCCCGTCCGAGATAAAAGGCGGATGATTTTGCGGCGGGTAAAAAAACGCCAGAACAAAGGCACCGCGGAGCGGCGAAATTCGCAGATTACTAAGGAATCCGATAAACCAATAACGCGTATAGTGATGACGGCGAAGATTGGCAATTGCGAAGAACAATGCTCGAATCGGTTCTGTTGTTTGCCGTTGCTGGTAAGTTTAAGACTACATTTTCAAAGTTTTTTTTTTTTAAACTAGCAACCTCGCCTGGCTTTGCAGGGGTAGAAGTCGAATAGATATAGAAAGCTATCCTTGGAAGGTAGCGTTTTTGTTGAACTATAGAAACAACCTAACAATTTTGATATTTATATAGGTCTTCTTCTTCTTTCGTGTCGGCAAGAACACGGGCTAAATCTTACTTGCCCAGAAGGTGGCTACCGTGGTGGCCCTCTTGTTACTGACACGTAAGTCCTCACGCGAGGACTTACTTGTCAGTAACCAGTTCATTCATATAGGTAACTCAGACAGATTCAAGGCCAAGGCACCATGATTTTTTGTTGCTTTATTAACAATCATATATTTAAATCAATTCCTAAAATAAACCTTTGTAATTGTACACCTGATCCTTTCTCAGGAATTACTATTTTAACAAACTAAACCGCATGACAATCCGTTTAGTACATTTTGAGATAATCGCAAAGATACAGACTACTGCGGCAAGGGGACTTTGTTTTGATATTAAGTAAGCAATATATTTTGAGCTACTTAAATTACTAATAAATCCGCAAACATTCTTGCAAAAGAACTAACAAGTTAAAAAGGTAAGTTTTTCGTAAAATGCATGGGCCAATAGCACAAAAGTTTAGTCATCAAGGCAAAGAAAACACTTATACTGAAACTACAATTTAAGCTAATTTCTTCACTGTATATTTTGTATTTTACGGCACACAATGATTTTTATAATTAAGAGGCGTGGTTTAGATAGACATCTATGAATTTGCAATTTATTGCACCTATAAAACTAAAAACATAGACTGAGAATAAAACTATTATTCCATGTATGGTGTGTGCAGTTTTTTAGTTGTTTTTGGTCTTTAATTACATAGTAGATTAAAAGAAATTGTTCTTATGGACGTCTTAAGCCGTAAACATTAAATTGGAAAAATAATTTATGGATTGTTTTACAATCGAAGCTATAACAATGATAAAACTATGCAATGAAGCAGTTTATGAGTTATTATAAACTTAGTAATGCAATAAGAGTGAATATGAAGGATTTAAAATAAGCTGTTGATTATTCAACATTATAGTATGTATTTTGTATATATTTGGTACCACGAGTATCCTCTTTGTTCCTTCTCTTCTGTAAATAATGGGCAATATACTTAAAGTAGAAACAATCATAGTAGCCGACTGACATTGGCGTCCAATTACTTCAATATTAATCGGAATTAAACGTAACATCGACAGCCAATCCTCGCCGGTGTCACTATACGGGACAAAGTGTCAAGATGAAAGGGCCGCCGCCGATTGTCGCCGCATTGTATCGTCACTCGTTAGTCCGCATTATCGTAGCAAGATTTATTTTAACGATTAACTGTGGAGGTTCGTGTGATGAGAACACAGCGTGTTGTTGTGTGGGCAGCTGTCTTTTGTTTTTGTAAGTACACTGAATCTCCGTCCTATCTAGTAGGTGGTAAAAACTTTTACCAGCAAACAAAAACAGCGTGTATAGTAAACAGTTTGACAGGTCTGATATTTGTGGTGAGTGAGTGAATCGAACCTAGAAATTGAGCAAAAAATTTAACAATCCTGAAAAGTAAATCAGGAGCTTCGGTGGCTCAGCGGGACAGCGGGTTGCCTTTCATGCGGAAGGTACCGGTTCGATCCCACGTGCCGCCATGTACTATTGAATTTTTTAGAATTATGTACATTAGTTGTTTCACTAACCGATGCTCTAACGGTAAGGGAAAACATCGTGAGGGAACCTGCACATTCAGGCGACTGAATGTGTAGCCGTAATCCAAATTGGTCAGGTTCCCCTGTAGGACCGCGGAGGTCAGATGGCAGTCGCTCCACTGTAATTACCTGATCTGCCATATCCTGGATCTTAATCGTAATTGGAACTTGGTCCAAAGCGGGCCCTGGGCCCTTGCGCGCGAATGCATAACCGGGATAACGTTGTTAGGATGTTGCTGATGGATGAAACCCGAAAAGTAATTCGTTTACCTGAACTTTTTATTCGCTTTACACTTAGACCACCGGTCATTTCAACGATTAACGCTTATAGCCCAGGTCATTTAGCCGCAATTGGACCGTGTGTGCCTTTATTTCTGTGTGTCTAGCATTGTTTCAGCTGACAATAGGCGCAAATAAATTATGCCTAAGCACAGCCTTCAAAGGGACCGATAGTTATTTGCAGTGACAACTTTGGGTGGGTTTTGAAATTACTTTATTTGAATTGGTTAATGTTAAGATAATGAACTGGATTTAAGTCTGATATGAAAAAAATGGATATGTTTCCGATTCGACTGTAACAACGTCAAGAAAGTGTTTTTGTATGAAGCGTGAAATATTTTAAAGAGAGTTGCACCACTTGGACCTACTACCCAATTAAGCCAACGAGACGAATGTCGAACGACTTACGACAACGAATACAATAGGAATGAATACCGATAGAAATTAAAAATCAATAGTGTTTAAATAGGCATTTTATCGGAATTATAACGATATTGAATCAAAGGACTTGTCCATTAATGGTTTTTTATTCGTCAATATTTCTAACCAGAATAAACTAAATATTATATTAAAGAGTTCACAAAAACTAGCCTTTCTGCATAATTAATATATTTTTTAAGGCCTCCGATTTAGAGAAAAAATTAAATTAATTTTTCTCTTTGTCTGTACAGAAACCGCACCTTCGCCTATATCAATTAACGCATGAAAAAAAAAATTGACAGCAAAATTGACATTCCATTGACAGTAGTACCTATTATATAATCTGTGGTAGTACCTAGTAGTATTTATCCACCAGTGGAAAGGCAATGGTACATAGCCATACAGCCAGGAAATACAAGTAAGTGATCAATGGATGATGCCTGCTACAAAACATATTTTTTCTTAAAAATGGAGGCGTTTAAAATTCTGATTGCTATGGTTACGTGTTTTATATTTTTGTAGCTTAAAGATAAATATAGGTTTATTAGTGGTTGGTTATATCTTAAAATAAAAAACCAGCCTCTATACAAAAAGAGGACAAGTCCTTTCGCTCACAAAAATTAATCGACTGTGTCATCCGGTGGGACTCGAACCCACGTCCTTTTGCTTAGTAACGATATACCGATTAAAAATCGCTGAACATAAATGCTGGTTTAATTTAATCTTAATGGTTGGTTACTCTATTTTATAATGCATGATTATGTACAAAATTAGAAATTATAATAATCAATTAATTATTTAGAGACGATTCCAGGGATTTATTTACTTGCAACAATTTAGCCACACTTATTATTATATGTATAAATATGACATAAAAAACATGGTACTTAGCTTTATGATCATAAATTGCAAAAAAGTTGTTTAAAATTTCTTATGGCAATAAAATATCAATGCGTGTTAAATTTCACTTATTACAAAAGCGGGGCGGCGTCAATTAAGATATATTAAAAATAATTTCAGTAGAATTAAAACATAATTTCGACTTTCGTTGGCAGAAGCGCTGTTATGAAGCCATTGTTGCTTACAAGGAGAGTTGCAACAAATGACCGAATTGCTTCATTCAAAATAAGAGGTGCCAAAAAAGTAAGTGACATTATCATAATGTTAAGGAGTAGTGATGTGCGCATGTACTTCTTTGTAGCTAAGACTCGAGTTATAGGGGATTTGATTTAAAGAAATTCAGACTTAAGCTTTAGGCTTTAATTTTGTTTTAGGGCCTATTTTTTAATGTCGGATAAAAAGTTACTGGTCGGTCGGAAACTATACAAACGACCACGACCTATATAAAAAGCCATTCATTTAGAAGTATCACAGATGAGGTGATACCATATTAAGTTCAGTTGCACGGTATTCGTATTTTATTTGAAGAGTATTACTAAACTGGCTATTACTAAAAGTTTTGTTTAAAATCCAAATATTTTAGCACAGCAAAATTTACATTTTAATTTGGTTTTATGTATTTCACGAGGTAAACGTAGAGTTATCTTCATTTAAATATGCAACACATCAATAGATTGGGACGAAACGATCATTCTTAATTGTAAGCAAAAATTCGAAGAGCGTTAGTAAAATCCTGACGACACATTCTAGTAAACGATTTTCGTCATTCAAGACATCAGTCAGTCATAGAAGACATTAAACAATACTTCAGTAAGTACTTACTACATAAAAATAATGTATTGCTAAAGGTTGGGTCCCATCACTACGCAATACAAGTATTTAGGTTACGTGCATTGTAAAATTTTATTATTTGCGCAAAATTCGTGTAATGGGGAGACGCTACCTTAATTGTTGGTCAGTTTGTTTTCAACTGCCTTTTCGATATTTAAAATATCTTTCAACGATACATTTGTCAAGTGTTTCTTTAAAACACTAACTTTCATAACAGCTAGATGAAACAATAAAGTTTATGTTGAAAACACTGAAATATAATGATGTAGTAGGTGGTAGCAACTAAAAAATAATCTCTTAGACATTTTCCGGTCATCATATTTATTTACCCCCTTACTTAATAATGATTTTCCACTGTCATCCTAACACTTGTACAAATATAAGAAGGCTAGTCTACACTAATATTATATAAAGGAAAGATTTAGTTGTTTAAAAGTAAAGTAAAGTCAACCTATATTATAGATCCCACTGCTGGGAAAAGGCCTCACCTTAACTATGAGGAGGTACGAGATTAATTGATTGATTGTTTGTATTGAATTAATAGGCTCCGAAACTACTGGACCGATTCAAATGCACTTTGGTACAGATATAGTTTGAGACTCTGGGTAGGACATAGGCTACTTTTTGTCGCGATAAATCATCAGGGGGGTGAAATGAAGGATGAATGTTTGAATGGAGAATCAGACTTTTGGCACGGGCGAAGTCGCGGGGAGCTGCTACTTGGAATTATTGAGACTTAATTGACATGACATAGTGGAGACATTTTAATTTTGCCGTCTCATATAAGTGTTGTCAACAACATTATTAGTAAAGGGGGTTAGTATTTTTTGCACAAACAAATCGATACCTTCAGGTTCAATTGGCGTATAAACCATTTTGGCCAAATTGAGTTAAATATACCATTTTGATCAGAATTTTTTTCTCTATCGATCTGTATATCCAAAATGTTGAAATTCGCTAAAAAAATGTTTATACACCCCAAAAAAGTATTGCCGTAAAGTTTTCAACAAATTTCATAAAAACAGTGTAAAAACCGTACGGTTGTTTTTGATATTTTTGTAAAAATGTAAAGACCATAATTTTTTTAAACCAGGACGTAAATACCTTTTGACTTCGTAAAATGTGATGAATTTAAGACTTTTAAACAAAGAAAATGAACCACAGTGTACTCAAGAAAGAAATTTATAAGTTTTTGAGATGCTCTCTACTGAATTTCTTTTTTAAAAGCATCCAAACTTTTAATTGTTTCCACAAATGGTTACTTTGAGTAATAATGAAGTAGGGTTACTTGTCAAAAGATGTATTCACCAAAGGACTTCTCAAAAACTACATACCTCACTACATAAATTTATTTATAGTACCTACCTAGCCTATTAATGTAAATCCTACGGGGGTGGCATGGTGACCTGTAGAACAGGTTTTTTACAAAACCTATTTCAGGCACCAGTCTCCCACAAAATTGGAATACATTTTATTTTATGTTAACTTCCTAGCCATAGTCTAGCTGTAAGGCCAATTTTGTGTAAGAGAAATAAATAAATAATATTATATTATATTCCTTCCCTGTTCAAGTCTTACATTCATCACAACCAATCGAAATCAATTTTACGGCAGCCTCGAACCAGAAAAGAAGTCTTAATTTTTTGCCATAATTGCATAAAAGAACTAATTTATTTTTGTGTTTTGAGTTTCAAAATAAATTTTTTATAGTCAAAATTTATTTTTATGCAATGTTTTATTAATACATTAAAATTAATCACTCGAACCAATGATTGTAAAAACCAAAAATTTTGCATCTATCGGTGTTTACGTCAGGAATTGCAATTTTATGTTTACCAAAATTTCAAATACGACGTAAAGAGATATTTTTAGATCCATTATAGTGGGTCGTATAAACCGCCGAGTGTATTTTTTAATGACGTAAATCCAAGCTAACTTTTAAACTAACGAAGCCGGGTATGTATTGAATATTTAGACTTTTTCATGGCAAAATTTCAAGAATGTTTTATCTTGGACATTTTTTAATAACTTCTAAAATATAAAAGTTATGATTTTATTAAAAAGTAAAACGTTTTTCGGCTCTCCTGAAAAGTACGGTTTTGGTTTATACGACAATTGAACCTGAAGGTATCGAAATGTAGTAGTAAAAGTAGCGCAAATGACATACTTGATACTTTAAGGCATTCTCTACCATTTAAATTTATTTTCTAATCTAAGATACTGCCAAGAAAAGGTGAGATAATTAATTAATCAGACTATAAGTACGACTTACATATACCTACGTTAAAATAAATACATTGCTTTCAGCAATAAGACCGCCTAAATTGTACCATTCTCTATAAACATTTATGTAAATTGATACTGTGTGTGGTGTGCAATAAAGAGTATCTATCTATCTATTGAAAGGATTTTCCATAAATTCAAAGTCTTAAATAAAATTTCCAACTCCACAAATAGACATGCAGTATATTTTTGTTTGATTTAACAAGTAGATTACTATCATTCATAATTTTGTAATCAAACAATACCATAAAGCACCGAGAAAGTCTCAACACGAATTGATCGAAGCTTAAAAGTTTCTTACAATCGTTTTATCAGATCATTATAGTGTAGTGACCCGTATAATTTTCTTTCCTTTTTAGTAAGGAATCAATTTAGATCTGTGCTAGTGTCTGTCTTACTGTGTGAATTCGAAATGTGCGATACGACCTACATGATTTATGAATGGACTAAGTATTTTGTTATTGTTTGTTAGTTGACTGCCTCGTTGGTCTAGTGGTCATCACGCTGGGTACTATCAACGAGGTCCCGGGTTCGAATCCCGGGTCGGGCCGAGAGTGTTGAGGATTTCTGTCTTGATATAACTCAGACACAGCTCCGAAGTCTGGAAGTTGGTGGTGTTAACACCCCTGTGCCTCGGAAAGCACGTTAACCGTTGGTCCTGCGCCTGATCTCTCTACGGTCATGACAGACTGCCGTCTCACCGAATTATAAGTGTGAAGAAACAGAGAGTGCCCTTGTGCACTATAATTCATATCTCCCGCGCAGTTGGGTAATCTCCACTGAGATAGGCCACTGTAATCGAAGTTCGGGTAGGAGGACACTATTTGTTTATTAGGTAGTCAGTTAAAACGTCAGTTAAATAACTTAAAGCAGGAACTAACTTGCAGTTCCCCGCGATTTTCCCCTTGCCAAAATTCGGATCTTCCATACAAACTTTCATCCTCCATTTCACCCCCTTTTCAGATTTTATATCGCGACAAAAATAGTAGTAGTATATGTCCTTCCCAGGGTCTCAAACTATCTGTGAACCAAATTTCATTTGAATCGGCCCAGTAGTTTCGGAGCCTATTTAGTACAAACAAACAATCAAATCTTACCTCTTTAAAATATTAGTGTGGATTACTTAGTTACCTACCTACATGAACAAAACCTTCTGCACATCATGTAAATATATATTTTTTGATAGACTCCAAACGCAACCGCAACATTGAGTTTTTTTAAATATGTATGATATAAAATCTACTAACAGTTACTACCTACTGTAGGTCCCTCCTTTTTGCCCCACTGGTAAAAACGCAAGTTCTAACCATTACTTAATTTCAGGATGGTAAAAGAACCATTTAAAATTAGGGGATTATTATTAGGGATGCATTCAGTTCGATACCAATAAATACTACACACATCACTAGTTAAATACAGATCACCATAAGTAATTAAAATAAACCATAGCTTTAAGTATTCGTTCCCACTGCGATCCCTACTAAGTATTCTAAATAGTTATTGAGAAGCACTTCTCTCACGGTTTATTTCTTATCTTAATTTTTCCGTTAGGTGTTAATAAAATAATCAAAGTTATAATGATCGCTACTTGGCTGTGCTGGTTGATTTGAAGTCATTAGTCAATGGGTAAAACGAGATTTAATAACTAATAAAATATTAACCGCTGTCTGATTATCTCTGTAATATACAATAGTATGTTAAATAATAAAGGATGGTTTTGGGAAAAATGTTAGTCTTGCCTGTCTCAATGTTAGGCCTAATCAATAAAATCTGGTGCTCAAAGCGACATACTCTGGGATCTTTAACAAAATTTGATGTTAATCCGCCACTCTCTTTATCAAGATAATGAGGGAGAATTAAAATACTTAATTTTTTCTGTGTATGTAGTTATGAGAAACATTATATTATAGAACATACAGGCTCTCACACGGAAAATTTTACCCAAAACTTCTCACTAGATATTGTTACAGCTTTTTCTCATTGTAACACTGAGCTTAATTCCAATGCGCCGTGTCTAAGATTAAATTTACGTCCAGCCCCTCTCTTTCTCTGCTAAAGAAACGAAAAGAAACAGACTACAATAATTTAGAAACGTCAAATTAAGTCATTATTTCTTAACTTTATTCGTCATCAAATGACATCCCTATTAGATTGTCTATGGATTCTGTAATTTTCTTAGCCACGGACAGCTGTTTAGTCCGACATTTCTAAATTAATATAGTATGTCTCTTTTCGTTTGGCAGAGAAAGAGAGAGACTGAACATAAATTTAATCTTAGACAGGGCGCATTGGACTTGAGCCCACTGTGACCGTAGTAAGGGCTAGCATGCGCCGGCGCAGCGGTCACGAACAAAGCGATTGTCCTGCGCGTTGACAACCGCATTACTTCCCATCGGCCATTAGAGAGAGACGGGTATTTTTATTGTCTAAAGATTAGGATTAAATGAACACAGAGTATCAATGAGATATGTTTTAATGAAGATTTTTAATAAGGGAAATATGGGTACGAGGTTTGGAATCCTGACAAAATGAAAATTTTACAAAATTAATAAAACGTCATTGTATGTTTTTATTGGTTGTATCCTCACATAAACTTAAATAAAAAAATATATAATTAGAAAGTGACTGCACTGTCAACCCATACGTATTAATTAAACGCAATATTTAACGCAAACGAACATATCTACTACTATTACCTACAGCCAAATCTTGAAGACTGAGAAATAAATAGTTAGTTTTATGAAAGGTACAAATTATATAACGGTAAAATAAACATTTCACTACCATAAAACTGTGAACTAAGTAGAATTTGACGTGAATGAATAATATTTTTTTATTAAGCTACAAGCATAATCACCTATACCTAAAGCTGTTTACATTTAAAAAAAACAATATGCCCAATAACAGCATAAAAAAATCACACTCATTTTCTGCGCACTCTACAAAACATAAAAGAAAAAGTTTTTTTTTAAAATAATGCACTTACTGTCAGCAAAAAAAATAATCACAGACACATTTTCTGCGCACCCTACAAAACAAAACAACAGCGAACCGTTCGTAATGTGCGAATCAATTTTTCCATGGAGGGAAACTTTCGAAATCTATTTCCTGTCTGGACGCGTCCTCGGCGCTGGCGTCGCCCAACTTCCGGTTATTCTGAAAAGCTATTATTTTACAAATCGAAGGGCCATGTGTAGATTGTTTCTCTTGTCAAGTACAGTCAGTGTCAGTGGTGAGTTTTAAGCATAATTTACCATTTATAAGTGGCAAGGAAAGTGTCTTGGAAGAATTATTGACTTGTGTAAGGAAAGTGTTCAGTGTGCCACATTTTGAACTTAATGATTAATTTTTGATTTGTAGAAAGTAGCCACTTTTTGTAAAAAAAAACGGCCAAGTGCTATTCAGACTCGCGCACTAAGGGTTCCGTGCCAACTTTAACTGAATTAGGATCCACTTACTTTGACTTAGCCAAAATACCACAACATTTTGTTGACAGCAAATATAACTTTGTTTTTTAAAGTGTTTGTATGAAGAACAAAGTTATGTTTGCAGTTGTTGAAAATGTGCTATATCTCAAAAACTAGTAGTTCGATCTCGTTCAAACCATTGTCGTTGAAAGAATTTGTTACAATCTACATCATGTATCATTTTTAAATTTACACTTGCTTACTTCAAAAGTTATGCATCGGTCTAGTTCAACCAATTTTGTTGAATATGGCCTGCTGTGTATTCTAATATAAAAAGGTATTCAATATAATTAATAGATTATGTTCGCGATAGGAGCGAATAAAATTCAATAACCGCTGTCCAAATATTCAATTTCTGTGTGATAATGAGTACTTAAGAATCTATTGTATCTATTTAACATATATAATTTGAGTAAGCAATATAATTGGTAAGTCAACGAATAATAACTTAAGCCGCATGTCGCGGGGCCTCTCACGTTTCAGACATTTACATTTCTTACTAAAACTAGTTAAGTGTGAGTTTAACTCGCGTACAACGGGTTCCGTGCCATTTTTTCTGATTAACATTTCTGCTACCTATTTTACATCTCTGATGAAATAGGCCGCCATCTAAAATTTTAACTTAAAGTTTACTTTTCTAACTACCAATGTTAGCGTCATTTTTTATATTAGGATATGGTGTGATTTTGCTCGCCTCAAAGTCAAGCACCTTTTCGTTTAGACGACTACCGAAATTTATTGCAAGCTAATTTTTATTCTTATAGCTTTGGATAAAGATTTACAATACACTTACCTCCTTACTTATAATGAATTTGCCACTGCTCTTGTTGAACTATGAGACGGCTTATTTGGAATTAAGAACAGATAGGTGACATGACATAGGGTAAAACCGGGACAGATGCCATAGACGACTAGAAAGAACTATGGGAAAAAATGATTACTTTTGAAAGCGCGCAGGTATATAACAAAGTACCTTCTTCTATTAGAAATGTAAGCTCACTCGACGCGTTCAAATCAAAACTTGCAACTTATATTATCAAAAACATGTAGTCAAATATTAGGTATATTGGACTAAATGCGACTTAATGTGCTATCGTTATTTGTGTTAAATGTTCGAACGTCTGTGAATATGTTATTTAAGATTAGTTAATGTTCTCATGTAAGTGACTGTTCTGTCTTTTATGAGAATAAATATATCTTTAAACAAGACGGCCCGCTGAAAAATAGGTCATCTATCCCGAAAAAACTTTGATCGCATCTAGCCGTCCCATGCAATCGCACAGAGACATAAGACACACACATAAATAACACGCTATGTATTGGCGAAAGTAGAGTAATTACAATTGAGGCATCTACATTACTGGCGCGTCAATCCCGGTTTTACCCTAGTGGAGACAAACATTTTAAAATTTAGTCGGCTAATCTTTATTTAGGTGATGTAACAATAGCATAGCCATTATTAGTAAAAGATGCGGCGCGCTAGGGTTGACAGTTATAAGAAGCTACTATCGCCATCTAGCGACGAACGAACGACGGAGGCTCATAGTAAGTGGGAAAGGAACCCTAAAACTAGGCCACCCGCTGTTTCGACCGATGTGAGAAAGTCGACAAATTATTACAGATTTTAGTTTTGTTTTAGTTTGGAGATAGCAGGTGGTAACTGTAATGTCCCAGACAAGTTATAATGAGTTTGGTAAATTATATTATTTATGATAGGCTTTTTTTGGATTTTGACAATGGATTTTTTTTATTTTACACGCTTACTATTTTACACCACCTTAGATTTAGTAGGTAGGTATCGAATTTATTTAAAAAAGTTGTTCCTAAACACATGATCTGAATAACTGCTGTTACTAGTCATAGCATGACCCATCTACGGCAGAATCGCTTACTATCAGGCCGGCCAAATGTCCGACTATTAATTAATATTTACAAAATCGTGAGCGTTATGATATTACAAATACAGCAATTGCTGAGGATTCATTTCATGTTTCTGGAAAAGTGATAAATTTTTTTTTTACTGGAACCAAGATTGACCAAGAAATTGTCCAAGATAAAAAAAATAAGTAGGTACCATGGCAACCATTTTAACGACCTTTCCAAAAACTCTCACGGTAGACTGGTTTTGCAACTAATTTAATTCGATATTGGAAACTTCGTCAAGTGTATGAGGAGATTAGTTTACACATATGCCTAAATCCATAATGAGGTTATGCTCCGAAGCCATGGTAAAACAAATGAATAATCAATTGAACCCGTAGGGGGTCGATAATTAAATAATTTTCAACGTACACAAATGTATGGTATTTACCATACAAATTGTTCCAACTAATAGTTATGAGAGTATGAAGAATAGCGGTCACGTCCATATGAAATTCGATATGGAAATTAAGTAGAAAACAAGTTATAAATGGATTATCATGGAATTTTCGAAGCATAGCGGTGAGGTATGCACGGCTACTCGTCAGGTTATACAAAACCATCGTAAACTGAACTCTGGCTTAAGCGACAGTCTACAATAACGGGGTCAGCTTAAATTTGAAATGTCCAGCTTAATTTGTATCCGAGTATACGTGTCGAACGAAATTGTCTATAGAAATTATTAATTTCATGAATTTATTGGTAGCGAAACAAGATTGTGTTTTGTACTAGTAATTTGGTTTGGAATCGTCAATTTTTCAAATCGACAAGCAATTACATTGTGGGTTTTAGAGTTATCGTTCTTTATTCAAATAAATGACTTTTCATGAAACATACATGTTTTTATAACAATATCGTCTTGCTGGTGTGGAAATAATGAACGTTTTTACATCGGAGGCTTTATTCTGTGTGTTTTTGAACGAACGTATGTTCAAGTACAGCCATAGGGAAGGCAGTTAGGAAGAAAAATACAGACACTATTTTACGGAGGCAGTTATATCAATATTACCGTTTTTACAAATACAATGTAGTATTTGTAAAAACGGTAATATTTATGGGTGTCACAAAAATAAGTTTACCTACAAAGTATTAGTACGTTTTTATTTATTTTGGCATCAAACAGTCATGTACATAAACAAGTAATAGTGAGAATCGTGTTATATAAATAGACCTTGTAGTGCCTAAAAGTTATATACACAAATATTGGGTTTAAATAAAGCTAAGATGGTCGGACGTTTACGTACGTAGGTACGTAAACTTCTTTACTTATATGGATTTATATTGTACATTTTATTACAATAATGTTTAATTCTGTCACAACTACGATATAAGATCGCTGCACATCATTTCACTAACATAAAAATAGACTCAGGTGCAAACTTGCCTCTTAAAACTGCCATAAAATTGCTTGAAAAGTCAAGTTAAGCTATAAATTTTAATCTAATCAAATCGTTAAAATTAAGCTTTTTATTTAATAGACACGGCTCTTAAGATTGTTGTTAAATTAACATTAGATTTGGGCTTCAGGTTTTTTTTTTACTTTTATTAGGCATAAAATGAAATGAGAAAATGCCAGTTTATGTTTGAACCGCATTAGTTTTATTAAGGTTTGTTGTTACATTTTTATTTGATTTTCTTAATTAGCACTAATTAGTAATTAATAACAAACAGGCGAGATAAAATATTGGTTCGATTAAATTTATCTGTAGCGGTTAAAGAAAGATTGTGACAAGTTGATGTGAGGTTTATAGCTTGAAATCGAATAAAAATATTATTGATTTTATTTATTCAAAATAGTCTAAAATGAGTAAGTTTTCGAAATAGTTTTTGGCACTAAATAGATTTCTAAAATTTTATATGAAATTAAAGGTATCTTAATTCAATAAGTCATGCCCTTTTAATGTTTTTCGGCATTCTTCTTTAGGAAATTTTATTAAATACAAACTTTCTTACTAGTAATTAGTCTCTATCATACTAAAATATCATAGTATGCCGTCTAAACTTCTGTTTCCACTAAAACTACACTTAAAAGAAAACAAATGATTGAAAACGACTAAAATCAATTTTAATGAGGTCACTGCCCTCATACGCCCCCGTATCACACACTATAGTTCATATTATTATACTCGTAGTATGCATATTTCTTTAGTTTCGCCAAAATAATTTTATTCTTACATCGTATGCACTTTATCTTTATAATAATAAAGGTCAATTTTGCTTGACTTAATCGAGAACAGGTGCTATAACAGGGTTATGGACAGGCGGGCCCAGAATGAGTTTGTGAATATTTCAAATGCAATCTCTCGAGTCGTTGGCCACAAGTTGCCATTGTTCTCAACTGTACCGCCGCGTAGAAGTATGCTCTACTTCGTTATTGATTTAAAAAAAAAAGTTTATAAAAAATAAATGACGACCTTCTTGGTGTAGTCGTTCGCGCACCGGACGTCTTAACCAGGCGGTGGCGGGTTCGAATCCCGCAAGGGGCAAATGTTTGTGTGATGAGCACGAGCATTTGTACCTAATGTATTTAAGTATTTCCATCCGTTATCCTAGTCACCATAGCACAAGCTTACGCTTAGTTTGGGGCTAGGTAATTGGTGTTTGTTGAAACTATTTATTTATTATTATTCAAATTTTATTTAATATCACATTATATGTAAACAGGTGAGTGTTGAATTTGAAATTATGCTAATGTTAGACTATTCCAATCGTCTAAATAAGTTGTAACAGTTAGGTATAATTTATTACGAGTATTTATCACTGCAAATTGCTTAGTGTTGATAAAATGGAATTTAATTAACATTAGCGTAGTCCTGTGGATTGCAGATTATTTAAGACAAAGTTTTACATTAAAATGTCATGAAAGCATAGTCTAACATATACAAATGCGTAAATATACTTTATTAAAAGAAGGTATTTTATCTCACAATACAATTGTTTAAAATTATTTTTTTCACAATACGACCGCGAGTAATTACATTGCTTCTTTTTACTCTTTATTAAAAGATTTTATAAAAAAGTTATATTTTTATTGGATTTTGTAAAGCAAAATAGAGGAACCAATCCCGGGAAATTAGTTAAAACTTTCTGCAAGCACACGAAAGCGAGAAAGATAGTTTAAAACCCTAAAATGAACATAGGATAAGGTGTAAAAAGGAGGGTGATTATTTACATGGGCAAGTTTTTGATAGACCTGTAACTTAGTAAATGTATAAGGAATCATTTAGCTGGTAGAGGTATAAAATAGTATGAATTATTTACAACAATTTCGCACTACAATTTTCTAAATATTGTTGGGGATTTTAGATTCACCTGCCATACATGTGTCGGGGTGACGGCTCACTTTTTTGTTGATATAGAAAATATAGAGTTAGAAAAAGATAAAATTATTATTGCTAATATTCAGCTTTTCCTGAGAATTCTGATTTTGCCCGCAAACCTGACATCAGGTTAACTTAAATGACTGCGTGACTTTGCAAATCGTGACGTAAGTATTTTAATGGTAAAGGTATTAAATAGTACCAAATAGGTAAAAAATACCAATTACTCATTTCGTTTCTCTAATCCCACCCACCATTCACACATTCACCATATTTAGCAAGATACCCTTCATGTTAAGTTAGTTGCTTTCGTCAGCAACATGTTGAAAAGGGGCTAAAGGGTGGTTGGTTGGTGAAGAAATGAAATCGCGCCCTTCATAATGAATTGATAGGAACTATTGTTGCATGAGAACTTATTATTGACAAGTGAGGTGGAAAGCAGTGGTGATAAGTTTACGTAAGCTCACGACCCCGTCTTTGACCAGTGTCGTCCAAGCTGGAAGTAATTCAAGTACTAAACATTATAGAGAAACAAAGACATAAAATACTATTGATAAGAAAATTTGATGGATTAATTACTCTAGCATTTAAACACATATTTTTTATGAATGTGATTAAATTAATAAAAAATATGTGTTCAAATGCTAGATTTATGTTAAAGTAGAGCCTCAATCACTACGCCAGAGGGCAAGTCAACAACTTGTCAACGCGTTGCGGCCGCTAAAAACAAACAACAATGGAGTGGCTCTCCATACAATATCCTTTGTCAAGCTTTTTATCGGGACGCACAGGAACTGCGTGGAGACGCCATGTTTTTTTGCTGCATTCTCCACTTTTGCGTAGATCCTATTCTATTGTGATTCGTGGTCGAGATAATTTTTTGAATATGTATTCTTAAAGTTGTGTTGTTTATAGAGTCGAGTTAATGAAGGATGCCCATTAAGATTGAACGCTTAGTATCAACAATATTTTTTTAATACCTCAATAATTTTGAGCTGTTTTTTTTCCTATCCCTATTCTTTTACCATTTCGGGTTATAAATAGAGGTAGTCTGGATTAGCTAATGTGAGCGTGCGCAAAAGGGTTTTCAACTCAGATCGTAGGCTTTGCGCTAGTCCGGATCAGCTATTCCGGACTTGTTCAAAGCCTATTATCTAAGTTGAAAGCCTACTAACGCAAGTATGGATTAGCTAATCCGGAAGGTCTACTTACGGCAGTCCAGATTAGACATGGGTAGTTCCTGAATGAACGATACAATTGAACTACTTCACCTATCTAGTTCATATGTATCACTCACTCACTATAGTCCAAAGCAGTTCATTTAGTTCAGTAACTCAGTGATATGAGAGTAAAACGTACGAATATATTTGTTAATACTGCAAGAGCAAGACTGCAGTATTCTGCTACTGCACTGCAGTTTTATATGTAAAGTTTTCGGTATTAATTAATACGTTTTTTATACGTAACGTACATTACGTACATAAATAACACTTTACATCCTGTGTTAACGATATGTGTGAAATGCGTGTAACAATATCTACGAAATTATTAAAAATGTTTTTAATTCGTAATTCTAGACTTCCTAAATAATATAAATGATATTTTTTAGTCATTAGAATTATCTGTAGTACACGATACATTTAAACTGAATGAAGTAGTGAGTGAGATTTTGATAGTAGATCTGCTGAATTAAATGAACTAATTGAACTAGATGAGTGATACATATCTTCAGCTCCCACTGAGCTATATGACTCATTTCACTTCAGTGAATGATTTTGCGCATGTCTAGTCCAGATTAGCTAAATACGCTTTCAACTCAGATAATAGGCCTTGAATAAGTCCAGATAACCTAATCCGGAGACCAAAGATAAAGGACCCTATTCATACGTGTTAGAATTTAATACAAAAATACCGATAAAATAGACATTATTCTAGAATTATAAGTGCACACAAAATATGCGTAGTCCTTTTATCTCGTTAAACTCGATAGGCTTTTAACCATAATAATTAAAGGAGTGAATGGACCTAACACAGTAGACCAGATGATAAATGAATATATCTAACGCTAAACGATGTCAAGGCTACACATACTGTCAGACATGACAGGTTAATAGAAAACTAGATTTGCATAATCTTTATTTAATTGTCCTACGCATATGTGGATTGAGGTTGATTTCAAAATCAATGAAAAATTGTTGATAGCAGTCATGTTAATAATAAAAGGAATATATCGACCCCTACACATATATTATACAACTAGCAGTTCCCCGCGACTTCGCCCGCGCCAAAAGTCCGATTTTCCATTCAAATTTCCTCTGATGATTTTATGTCGCGACAAAAAGTAGCCTATGTCCTTCCCAGGGTCTTAAACTATCTCTGTGCTAAATTTCATTTGAAACGGTCCAGTAGTTTCAGAGCCTATTCAACACAAACAATCAAATCTTTGCGGTAGGTAGGTACGTAATATGTTTCACGGACTCTCATAAGTTAAAGCATGGCAAAAAAGCAGTACCTATCTAAGAAATACAGGAAGAATAAAATACTATATACCTACATGCATGTATATTTTTTGATGTCCTCCAGGGTCAAGTAGCTCGCACGTTGGTTTTCATGCTGTCGCTATTTCTGAGGTCCCGGGTTCAATACTTACTAGAGTCAATATAAAAAAAACATGTTTTCTATATTGCATCGGGTCTAGATTTGGGATCTGAGATGTATATGTGATGTCGTCCAATATTTATTAGGTACTACATATTTATCAAGTTTATCATCGGTGATTTAAGATATATCTGTCTGAATGTATTCTATAGTGTTGTGTTATGGGCCTGCAACTCAATAAATTGATTTTATAGAGTTAGCCAGCCTATTCTAGGTGACTTACAATTTTAAATCGAGTACCTCATTCTCAGCACTGTATCATTTATTTGAGTTGCAATAACGTAAGCTGGACTGGCGTTTCTAAACCGCTTTGATAGTATACTCGTATCACGACATAATCTGTGCATGAAATAAATTATCGCAGACACAATATCAAATCAACGGTTCCTGTGCAAACACTTTGGTTGTATTCAAAAGGGAACAGCAATAACACTCGTTATAAAAATATCTCTGCCTATAAAATAAATAAAAATACATCTGTATTGGTATCTTCAGCACTCATAGCAGTGCTACTTGCTCTTACACTACCCTAACAATGGACATGGCACAAGAAACTATCGATCTATGTGGCGATTGGTCAAATTTACAGTAGTTTGAGTGCGAGCACTGAGCGCCAATAAGCGTTGTGAATTGAATTACTGTGCCTCTTATGCTAACAAAAGTCTTCTAGTACTTGTAACGCACACATAAATTAATTTAGTCACACAGGTTTGCGATCCATCGCAACTCGGTAATCCTTTACCCAGTTATTACACACAGTTTGTCGGAAACTTTAAATGGTTGTGTAAAAGCTAAATTAGTTACCAAATTAGATGTATTATGAGACAGCTGTTTTTTTCCTGTATACAGATTAATAAATGATTTTTTTTCTAAGGTCTAATGACTTAATGATGATGTCCTCCTAGCCGAATTTCGACCACAGAGGCCCCGGGATTCGAACCCGGGACCTCGTGGATAGTACCCAGCGGGCTGACCACTAGACCAACGAGGCAGCCAGTAAAAATGACTTAATATAAGTTAGTTAACTGTTCTTTTTACGCTATGTATGGGGTCAAATCTGGCGCAAGCATTCTAGTGGACGCAAGTGCACATTGTTGCTTCTGCATCGCTCATAACGTCGTATCTGCACTCTCTACTCGATTATCTTTTAGACTTTATTCTCATCTAATTAGGGTTTATATTTCATTGAATAGTTTTAAGAGTTGAGCGAACAGATGTGGTATCTCAAGCCTTTGTTGCGAAAAATTGATTTACGTACTACATCTGTTAGAGCGATACGATTTAATAAACTATTATCGCGAAGTAATGCTTAGTTTATGATCAAAAGTGGCAACAGGTGTGAATATCTTGACTTCGATTATTCAGATCGTAGGTAACTGTAGTTTAAAAGCGTGGAAGAGCGTACACGCGATTAATTGAGTTTGACAGTGAGGAATACATTTGACAGCGGTAAATTTGTTATTTACCGTAAATATGTACCTGAGATTAGCCACCTGCACGGGACATATTATAGTGCACAAGTGTGTGCGCAATACACAGGTGCACTCTCTGTTCCTTCACTCTCATAATTCGGTGAGACGGCAGTCCGACATGACCGTAGAGAGATCAGGCGCAGGACCAACGGCTTAACGTGCTTCCCGAGGCACGGGGGTGTTAACACTACCAACTTCCTGACTCCGGAGCTGTGTCTGAGTAATTTCAAGACAGAAAAACCCAAACACTCTCGGCCCGACCCGGGATTCGAACCCAGGACTACTAGACCAACGAGGCAGTCAGTAGTGGTAGTTACTATACAAGAAGAAAATTATGTTTAAAAGCTTCAGGAAAGTGTAACAGAGGAAACGCAAAGCGGTCAAATACGACTTTTTTTAAATATGAAAATCTGTTTTAGCCCAGTACAAAAAATAGTTTTCTAATTTCTCTAAAGAGACTGAAACCGTTCAGTTATTAATAAAATAAACTGCCGTTAAAGTTTCTCGGAAACAAAACACTGGGCTCCACAGATATAATATCGATAGGATATTTTTGCGCTCGATTTCAATGTGCCCTATCTAAGATTAAATTTTAATTCAGTTTATCTCTCTTTCTCTGCTGAACAAAGGAAAACGGACAGACTACAATAATTATGAAATTTAAATAAAGTGATGCGACTTCTTAGTCAACAATGGTTTTGCGTGTTTTCGTCTAAATTTAGTTGTCACCGAATTACTCCTACTACATTATGGATTCTGTAACTTCCATAGCAACTGACAGCTGCTTATTCTGACGTTTCTCAATTATTATAGTCTGTTTCTTTTCTTTTGTTTGACAGAGAAAAAGAGAGAGACTGAACCTAAATTTAATCTTAGACTGGTTCTAAAGTGAAGAAACCATTTCTTCACCATATTACGACACAGTACAAATAAGAGTTTATATTTATTGGACGGCAATGCGAGTTATTTTTTGTATAGAATCTATGCCGAAAAAGTCGCAGACAACAGTTACTCCATACTAATATTATAAATGCGAAAGTGTGTCTGTCTGTAACCTCTTGACGCTTAAACCAGTGAACCGATTGAGATGAAATTTGGTATGGAGACAGTTCGAGACCCCGGAAAGGACATAGGCTACATTTTGTCGCGATATAAAAACATTAAGTGGGTGAAATGGGGGATGAAATATGAAAAATCCAGCTCTTGCGGGCGAAGTCGCGGGAAACCACTAATAAAATATAGATCTAAACATGTAAACTTTTTTCCAACAATTCATTAATCTACATCTAAATAATGAGCTTCATTTATTTGGCCAAGACCAATACCTATTTGATTTGATTATTATCTTGCCTGTTCCAGATTTTATTACATTCGTTAGCTACAATTTCTCTATCTCTAAGATATTTTAATTCATTAGATAGATGAGTTTAAGATAACATCCATTATCGTATCTACCGGATAAAGTTACAAGTGAAAGCAACAAACGCATTTCTTATTATTAAGTTTCCCAGGCTTTAAATCGTACTATGTTATATGGATAACATCACATCAAGTCAAACGTTAAAATAATAATGCTCGTAGCCGAATTTCGATTACAATGGCCAATCTCAACAGAGATTAGCCGAATGCGCGGGAGATATGATGAGTATATATATTTTTAAATAATATATTTTACATTTATTATGCGTCTAAATAGTACTTTGGGTGTCATAAATCATAATAAATCTTGCTAATTAATAATAAATCTATAGCTAAGTATACTAAGATACAACGGTTGCTTTGTTTAGGGATTAGACTTTCTTGCTTTACTTACAACACTACATGTTCTTTTAGTTATGTAAACAAAACCTGATATTGGCCTTACCATTAGAAATGTACACAACATAATGTAATATCCGAAAAACGCTGTTGGTTTTCTAAATAAATAAATAAATAAAGAGATATTATAGTGCACAAGTGTGTGCGCAATACACAGGTGGACTCTCTGTTCCTTCACTCTTATAATTCGGTGAGACGGCAGTCCGACATGACCGTAGAGAGATCAGGCGCAGGACCAACGGCTTAGCGTGCTTTCCGAGGCACGGAGGTGTTAACACCACCAACTTCCTGACTCCGGAGCTGAGTCTGAGTTATTTCAGGAGAGACAAGATAAACGTTACGGCATATTATACAGTTGTGATAAGGCCGATTTTAAGGCGGTAACGAAAATGTGCAGTCTAACTTGACGTTAGGCTATTATTTTAGCTAAGAATCAAAATTCTAAACTTTATAGTTTATTTAACACATTATTCACTATGGCAGCTTATGTAATTTGTCAGCTTGACACCCCTTTATCTTTCTAACGCCAAACAAAACTTTCTACATTTATCATAGCCGCAACTCAAATACAAAACTAAAAATAATTACTTGTCGATCAATCATGCTACAATAATCGCTTAAACCTGCGCATGAGTATTAGGAAAAGTACGAATAACAGGTGTATAGTTTCTCGATCCGTGAGAAAGTCGCAGCATCCCAGTAGACAATCGAGCGAACATCGATTACGTCACTCGATTGTAGCTCTCGAGTAGTGTTAGAACTAAACATCGGCCGGTTTCGTCTAAGCTCCGTGAGACGAAAAATTGTTAACTAATTTTTCTTAATGTTTTGGTAATCTTTTATTATACAAAGCGGCCCGTAGACAAGGTACAATCTATTATAAAGCAAAGTTCGCTATCACCATCAAAATGTATGAAACTGGCATGCCACCATCGGAACACCACGTTGCATACATAATTTGACATTTCGTTGGCGATAGCGAAGTTAGATAAACAATAGATTTCATCTTGTCCAAAGGCCCTGAACAGCTTAGTACCCACAATTTATAAATGAAAGTATGTAGATTATAACTGATTTTAGATTAGATTTTGGACTCTCACCGTTCCTAATAAATAATTAAAACCAACCTATGTTCCACTTTTGAATAATAAATAATAAACTCGGGTTTCTAATTAATATAATGGAAACAAACATCTCAAATTACCCGCTTCTTATTTATTTAAGTGTTAAATAGTAGTATAATTCATTAGCAAGGCGATATAAGACTAAATTAGATTCAGACTTTAGAATAAATAAAAAACTACGTACAATTGACTTTTTTCATCCTAGTAGCGTGTGGTTTAATATCAACCTTGGTGTAAAACTTTACGGGCCCCCATAGGCATCTGACATGAGATGACAGTAATGATTGTAGGTTATTGAGAACCTTTTTAGATAAGCAGATTATTTAAAATTCAGTGAAAGGTTTGTGTTTGTTTTTTGTTTTCTTTATCAATGACAGTGGGCAATGCGAATTTTACCGTCCCAAAAACAGTTGAGTTTCGACCGCTTCGGCTGGTTTCGGCCAAAACTTCCCCCACACTACTCCACTCGATTAATTATCGCCGCCGTCATAATCGAGAGGCGGGCAATCGATCATCGGGGCACAGAGGCGCCGATTGTTCTCATATCTGTGTACGCGCAGAGCATGGATTAAAAATTAATTGTTGTTTTTTTAGCGTGGTTGACAGACGTTTTAACGGTACTTTGGTGTCACCGGCGATAATTATAATTAAGTTATTTTTAGAGAGCAGCTTTATTTGTGTAATAGACGAAGGTGTAATTGATGTCAGAATAGAATAGTAGCGTTGGTTTGTAAATTGAATATTAACTGGTCAGTAATTCTATCGAATTAAAAGAAAATAAATAAAAAAGTAAAATAAAATGACCAATTTACGTTTATTTTATCAGATGGAAGTGCATTAAATGCAGACTCAGTTACCCATTGTACACAAGGCCGCATCATCTATTTAACCCCTCTTGTGATTTTATATGATCTTAAGTATTTTTCTGCTATGGAGACTAGGATAACGGGAAGACATACTTATATAGGCTCATGACACAAACATTTTGCTCCTTGCATGATTCGTACCCGCAACCGCTTGTTTTGTAGTCCGGGGCGCGAACCTTTACACTTAGACGGTCGTAAAACATTTCAAATAAAATCTACGTCAAACCTCAGGCCATCGCACTACAGTGCCAACGATGAACAAACAAGCTCACTTGTAGGTTGTAATAGTTGCAACACTTGCGCCGGAGTGGCTATTGATTTCTCACAATAAATTTTAGCAATGAAGTAGAGCAACCTGTCTGCGTTACGCGATTCAACGATTATACGGTATACAGGGTGCGGGTTTTTGATAATGTTTACTTTATTTTATAGTACGAAGCTGCTTAAGATCTTTTTACAGTGAAGTTAATTACATATGTAAGAAAATATAAAAACACTCAAGATACATTTTTTTAAGGTTAGTCCAATGTGTCGTTTATTGTTATTAGATAGATAGATAGATAACTCTTTATTGCACACCATAACAGAAAATACAGTAAGTACAGCGATTTACACAAAAATATGTACAATGTAGGCGGTCTTATCGCTATAAGCGATCTCTTCCAGACAACCTTTAGGTAAAGGAACATACTCATTCACAGGATTCATTGTTCCTCTTTTTAAATTTTATTTTCTTCATTACGGAAACGAATTAACCGATTTTCTGTAGATTATTATTATTAATTATATTTATTACTCATTAAATTAGGTAAGTACTTTTAATATTATTATAAATGTTAGCGATCTACAATGCAACAAAAAAGTATGTAAACTAAAATATGTTTTGTCCTCCTAGCCCAATTTAAACTACAGCGGCCAATTTCGACAGAGCCAACTGCGCGGTAGATATTATAGTCTGTGGAAGACATACACCAGGTGCACTCTCTGTTCCTTCACTCTCATACATAATTAGGTGATTCGGCAGTCCGACATGACCGTAGTGAGATCAGCCGCAGGATCAACGGCTAAGCGTGCTTTCTGAGGCACGAGGGCAAGTGTTAACACCAACAACGTCCGGAGTCCGGATCTGTGTCTGAGTTACTTCAAGACAAAAAAACCTGCCAAGTGCGAGTCGGACTCGCGCGTGAAGGGTTCCGTTACATTAACTTAAAACATTAGACAGTATAGGCAAAAAAAGTATATTTATAAAGTATATTTTTTTTATTTATAATTTCAAAAGTATTCATCACAGGATACCCGAAACAATTTTAAATAAGAGTTTCCGCGCCTGTTTCTTCACGTGAGTGATTTGAAGTTTATAGGTCCAATACTTTAGAAATTACAGGGGGGGGGGGACACCGTGTAAACGACTTTGGCGAGCTATATCTCGCAAATGGTAAAGCTGATAAAAAAGTGTAGTATGGAAACCCTACCTTATTTTTATAGTCCTTTTTAATGAAACCCCACACAAGGGGGTGCACTCAAAAAAATTATTCACCCTCCCCTTTACATGAAAATTAAAATTACCCCTTTTAAGGGTACCTCACCCTTAAAAGGGGTAATTTTAATTTTTTGTATTTTTAAAAATGAGATCTATATGTAAAGTATCCTCAAACCAAGTTACAAGCAAATCAGTCTATAAACGTAGAAGATATTCTGCTGTGACAGACTAGGACGGACGGACTGAACGATCTTATAAGGGTTTCTTGTCGGACTACGGAACCCTAAAAACCAAACAGTTTCGGTCTGACCCGAAATTTGTTCCGAGACCTCGTGGATTAACACTAGACCAACGAGGTAGTCAATATACTCTAATCAAGTAAGGAGAATTGTTTTCTTGACATTCGCGATAACACCCTGTATACAATATCCGCAACGCGCTCGCCCAGCTCGGACCGAAGCTCCTCGTTGCGAAACTGCAAACAATCGAGACGCTGTTAGATAACATGTTTTTTGTTCTTTGGTAGAGTCTTAAACATGTATAGAAAGACCAACAATATAATAATAAACAAGCAAACATAGTTACTGGAAAACAAAACACCCGAATGCAAAAAATATTATATTTTTAAAATGGTCTATTGACTGGCTTTCATCTGATACCCATATTGCTATGGTAAGGAAAAAAACAATCCCCTCCTCTCCTTATTTCTATTTGCGGGCGCCATTTTTTAAATGTGTATAGCCTATGTCACTCTCACAATTTTGACAAATTCAACGAAACCTTATATGTCAAAAACTGTCCAGCCGTTCGGGCTGTAGGGCGTGCCAAGCAATTATACGTACATACATACATACTTTCGAAAAACATAACCCTCCTTACGCAGTCGGGTAAAAAAGTAAGGTCTTTAACACTTTCACACAAGCAATTCAAAGTGCGCAGTTACACTTCTTCTTCTTCTTAAGGTGCCATCTTCTGACGAAGTTCAGCGACCATCATGGCAAGTTGGACCATGATACCGCGGCTCTGAACATTGATCGAGTACTCCTGCCAAGCCATTGGCGTAAGTACTTCTTCTACAACTTTTTGAAGAATACTGATCGGTGATTCGAATTTTGTCATCATAGTGAGGCCTGCCAAGCGTATCTTTCTGCATAGTGGTAAGGCGCTACAAAACCCGATAGTACCTTATGTATTTAATTTAACGGTATCGATACCCCTTATTATTATTGACAATTCTATTGAACTTTGTTGTTTAACAAACTTATGAAATTGAGATGCCTTCTATTTCTTTTAACCTGTACACGACATCTAAGTATTTTTACGGCTGTATTATTGTACTTTTAATAGTATAATTTATTTAGCTAGGGTAATTTTCTGTTTCTTTCAACTTTAAATGACACGTCATTTTTTTTACTTTCTGTCAGTCAATTTTGTCTTACAACTAGTAGTAAAAAATGCACATATTATTTGTATTTTTTATAATTATATTAACAGCTAGCCAGCTCTAAACATTTCAACGCCAACACGAAATGTACCAATCATCTGCTATATTCTAATTGATAGTTATGATTAGTGATATTTATTGACCTAACGTTAGAGCGATCGCTATCTCGACATCGCTTCATAATACATGTCTATTAGTTTGAAAGCTTACAAGAACAATACGAAAATTATGCTAATGTATGGCTCAGTTGCAACAAGTTTAAGCCTGGAGTTCACCAACACGTCTTGTTTAATTTTTAATTAGCCGGTTTAGCTTTATTTAACAAACATTTTATGAGAATTCTGACAAAATAACTAAAAAACAATGTTTACCAGCTGTTTAAGAATTGGTGAACTCGGGTTTAAGCGTAATAAAAAAGTGTTTTTTTTTTGTTTTAAATGAGTATTGTCGTTTGATGAAGTTAAAACACTAAAGCCCAGGCAAGGCAGGCATCATCCGGATCCGGAGGCAGGATCCGGATTAGGCTTAGGCTTTCAACTCAGATCATAGGCCTTGCGCTAGTCCGAGTTAGCTAAAGGGGACTAGCGCAAGTGTACCTTCTGAATTAGCTAATCCAGAATATGGCAACTTCAACAATAGACCTAAAATAAGTCTGGATTAGCCAATCCAGACTTGCGTAAGGGGCCTTAGAGCCGAGTGCACCAACCGGGAAACCTTCAATCGATAAGGGTAATTTACAAAATTCCCATACAAAATATGCCAAATAATGCTTAACCGGCTGATTGAAAATTTAGGATATGTTGGTTAACTCTAAGCTTACCTTATCTGGTGCAACAGGACATAGGTCACATAGGTCCTTGAAATAGCAACAATTCATTTATAACAATCTAAAATGTACGTAAACAATTTAAAGTCAAATAAACATATTCGCATAGCTAAGGGGTTAGGATATCTGCATAAATCTTCTATAATCTATGACGTAGACGTATCGTTTTATTTTAAATAACGGTATTCATTTGTTTTTAATCAACATACATACAAAAACTATACTAAAATCCAAGACGTGTTCTAAATTAAAAATAATTGTTTCTTAAATCACATATATCATACGACTCTATCGTTTTAATAATGTAGGTGTTAAAATCCCAAATTGTGCCCTATCATTTCGTATTAACATATTAAACACCAAATCATACGCTTATGATATATCGTGTCCAAACGAGTACGACAAAACTGTTTTGTCTGTATAATTTTATATATCAAGATTGTTTAAACCTTCTATTATTTATGACAAAAACAGTGTTTAGATTCGTGAGTGGGTGTAAGGAATGTTTTGTCATCGTGGTTATGACAGTTTCGGGTGTTATTTATAGTCGTTTACCCAGCTATTTAATCGTTAAACTAATAGTGCATCCTAGGGTGTGATTATAAATATTTTGAAACTAAATTTGAAGAGGCGATTAGTTTTGTGTGAGGTATATGACCTCATCGCCAAGTAAGAATTTTGTTCGCCATTCCAAGTCTGAAAAATGAGTGACTGCCTCAACCTATTTTATGCACCTACATATTGAGTCTATCTTGGCTACTCTAAGCTGTTATTTCAGGCTTTTTTAATTTTTAATTAGCCGGTTTAGCATAATTGTATGGGAATTTTGTCAAATTAACCGTCAATTAAAGTTAACCGACTGTTTAAAACTTGGTGAACTCGGGCCAACTAGTAAAATATTTGTCATTTTCAAAAGATTTTTTTAATTTATGCCAAAATTTTTACATATTATTTGTATTTATTTTTTCTTTATTTGTAGAAACTGATAGCCAAAGCAATGAGTTTTAAGATGTAAGATGATTTTTAATACTTAAATACGTATATAAACTTCAGTCTAAAAACTCAAGGAAAACATCAATATTCAACAACATACGCTTCATAACAATAGTAATTGAGTAGATATTATTTATTAAACATGTCAGTCGTGACCGTACAACAATACTTTAAAGCACAATGCATACGGATTTGGGAATAACGAATATTTTATAGTCCAGGAGATGACGACCAAAAATTTATTTATTTACAACATAATCTTATTTACAGCTTTATTTCAACAAAAAATAAAGTACAATTGGCGGACTTAATGCCTAAAGGGGGTGCAGCGCGAAGCAAGTCGAGTAAGTCTAAACGATCTTCAAACAGAATCGAACTTATTAATATTAGTAATAAGATCCATTTGCTTTAAAGTTTTAGACTTGATGATTTAATTAGAACAATAGTTTTATTATGCGCAATGCGCAAAACCATCAGACATTTGTGTTAAAAACTGTAAAAATGTTCATATTTTCTTATTTATATTTTATTCGTGTATATTAAAAAGATGGGGACCTGCGGAATATCAATACAATCATTTTCATGTACAAATTATTGTTTCATGCGTAAATAACAAAGTTTTCGAAAAAAAATGCTCTTAGATATCATTAGCTACAAATCATGTTTATTATATCATAAAGAATTTGAAGAATTTGTTTCAAATTTAAACAAGACCAGGTGCAATAATTAACCTAACGTAAATAAGTTATTTTATTGTATTTATCTAATTCAGCTCATCGCACAAGTGATTTAGAAATACGTGAATTTTCTCAATTTCGTGCAGGACCGCCTTAAGGAATTGTCTGCCAGTCAATTGCGCGAGAATACAGAAAGTTTATCAGTGTAGAATACAGAAAGTCAGTCAGCACAATTTGATAGATAGATAGATAGATAACTCTTTATTGCACACCATAAAAGTAACAACAATACAATTTACATAGAAACATGTACAAATTAGGCGGTCTTATCGCTAAGAGCGATCTCTTCCAGACAACCTTTGGGTATAGGAAATACTTAATCACTTACTAACGTAATTTACATAACGGTTATGATGTGTAATTTGGCGGATTTAAATTATAAAAACATAATACCGAGTTTAGATTAGCAAAGAAATGAGTAGGTACTTAATGATGAAAAATTATTCCCTTAATAAGCTGGAATTGTGCACCTTGGATAGGATAGTACTCAGTGCCTAATTAATTATTATTAATGTTTTATGCACGCACAAACAAATTTCCAATAATTATTATTTATTACTAAAATAAAAGCTGAATACACTATTAAGAAAATCATGCGTACCTTATAAAGTCGTTGGAAATAGCACTTAGTTAGTGCTTCCCTATATTTAACTAAACCATTATTTAATGCTGTTTTCACGGTTAAAACCTCACAAATAATAGTTGATACTTATAATCCTAGACCTCTATGCACCATTACTTATATTACGTAAGACCGAAATTGCTTATTTTATGATTAATGAAGCATCTCTTATAAAGCAATTTATAATTGATTATGTATAAGAGTTAGTTGTTTCAATAGTTATAAACAAAATGTATATTAACCAAATATGCGGGTTGCTAATCGTTACAAACTGATATTTTGATAAATTAACATTATGTTAAAAACGTGCATCGTGCGCTCGGCCTATACCAATCTATAGTGATCGATTCTTCATCGATGATTGACAAGTGATGTTTCTATTGGGCCTGCGCAGTGTCAGCGTCTCGATTAATCGTTTATCGATAATACCCATAACAAAACCTCTGGCATCATTATTCAACTCGATTGAATATGGCCCGTGTAATGTAGGGAATAAAGGTCATAGTTAATTTCAGAGGTTATTTACCCCAAAAAATGGTGTAAGTGATGGAAACTTTTGCGGTTATGGCGGCTTTGGTGATTGATAGTTTACGCGGAAAATGTCATATTTTGAAATTAAATTAAATTTTGCTTACAAAATTTAGTAGGACTGGAACCCACGACCCTTCGCTATCTGAGCCAATGCTCTTTCCAACTGAGCTACGGACGTCCTCATATATTGAAGATACTGTAAACATGTATAAACTAAATCACATTACTTGAAAAATTAGACGACCGTCTTGGTGTAGTGGTTCGCACTTCGGACTACAAAAGCGAAAGGTTTCGGGTTCAAATCCCACAAGGGGAAAATGTTTGTGTGATGAGCATGAGCATTTTGTTCCTTAGTCATGAATCAACGCATACAAGTATGTCTATTCGTTCGTTATGGCACAAGCTATGGTGACTAGGGACTTGTCTTACGCTTGGTTTAGGGAAAACTATCTAAATTATTTTTCTAAATATCGGTCGGTCGGGTGTGCGGTCTGTTCTGTGAATTATTTTTATAACTTAAGCAATTATTTCGCAAGTTTCTACGAAATCAAACTGAATTTCGCTCACAAAAATTAATCGACTGTGTCATCCGGTGGGACTAGAACCCACGTCCCTTCGCTATCCGGGCGAGTGCTCTTACCAACTGAGTAAGTAAGAGTCGATTAATTTTTGTGAGCGAAATTCAATTTTATTTCTGTTCTGTGAACTTTGTGAGTTAGGTAGTAGTATTACTTTGTGTATAAAACGTAATTTAAAGTAACTAAGTTATTTCCTTAATTATTGGGTGTGTTGTTACAGTAAATAATGGGTTTTTTCATCATCAACACGACGTGCAATAAAATCACCGTGTCACCGACATAGTTGTTCTCACCCAAAAATTTTAATTCCGCAATGACGAATATCACCACAATGGTGCAAAAGTGACAAAAAATCATAAGCACACACTCAAAAATCAGTAATGTCACAGACTTCTTGACCTCACTGTAACTATTTCGCTTTTTACGCACGGCAGCTCAACCTTTACTGATTCGTCAAATTTCTGCTACTTTTTCAACCTTATGTTGATCACATAGAGTTCAATATAATTTAGCATATTTAGACGGATTTGGGTAGGCTATGTGCGGCGACTGTACACTTTTGGACAATACTTCAAACTTTTAGTACACTCGACATATTTAGGATGTAACTGGTAGTTTTTTACAAAAGTTTTCTCGCACAATATGCGGTGATTAAAAACACTCTTATTGCTAGTGGTTTGCATGATTAACACACCTTTATTGTTGTTAACCAGCTTATATTGTTATTAGCTTAAATTTTTATAATTTCATGAGTGATCAAAATATTGATTGGTTGCTTGGAGTCGGGCTAATAGTAAACAAACCGAACAAGTGCGAGTCGGACTCGCGCACGAATCGTTCCTTACCTATACAACATTAGACAGTATATTATGATCTTTTCTTAGTATTAAAACGGTAAAAAACACGTTTGTTTGGGAGCCCCCCTTATTTTTTTTTATTTAAATTTAATAGTTCTTTTTAAAGTTTATATACCACTTAACATTTTGAGAATATTTCAAGCATCTGCCTATTACCCTTATTAATATAGAGCAAAAAACACAAGATTGTTGTATGGGAGCCCCCCTTAATTAGTCTTATTATTTTAATTAAACTATTTATATTTAAAGTTTAAATACAGATTGGGTCCTGTTTTTACCCTTTGGGCACGGAACCCTAAAAAGGATATTTTACTGGCAAAGGCTATTGTTAGCAATAACTATTTCATTGGTTTTTAAAACAACGTCATAAATGCTATAAAAGCTCATGTGCCAAGAAAATTACATGTTCAATTCAAATATAGCTTAAAATTCAGGACGGGTAGAAGTAGGATTTTCATTTGACTTAAATAAATACATAATAAATCACTCATCAAAATATAACTTCAATAGCTGTTATGATTATAATATTAAGATGATGCAACGTAGAAAAGACTAGCAAATAAATTATAAACCAACATGCTAAAATATTGCGAATACGGTTTTCAATTAAACAAATCATTCTGTTATCTGATTGCAACTTGACACTATGTAATTATTAAATCGCAGATATAACTTCAGTTATAGTTAAGTATGAGTTAAGCTCAAAAATAGATAGTTTGATGGCTCGTTTGCCTTATTTTCTACAAACACGCATGTTTACTAAAATTATAACAAGTTATTTAGGCTCTCAGATTACAGAAAAAAAGGTAATCTGAGTTTATAATTTAAACAATTTAAAGTATATTTAACGATCGCGTGTTATTTTAAAAAGTAACAGAAATTTTACTATGTATATTTCCAGTTCTACAATCCATGACCCGTAAATGTCAGTAGATTTTTTTACGTTTATATTATGCTTTATATTGTTTCAAATTCAGATTTCTCTTTTGGACTGCCTCTGGTATGACGTAGAGCCTTATATCTTTTTCTCTTCTATTTTAAACGAATAAAAGTAGGTATTAGCTACAGTAAGGGCCTCAGCACACTACAACTTTTTTATGTTTATCGTCGTATTTATTGTTTGTATTTTACAGGATTGTGAGCAAAAGCTACCAGATACCGGCAGCCTTGCGATGGCTGAGCATCCTAATTGCTTCCAAGCGCATCATATGTTCGTTTAAAATACGCCGTGTGCTTAGGCTCTATTACAACACACCTCAAAAATTAAGCAAAGACGGCTTACGCCATACTTTCGACAACTAACTTCCATTTCTGTCCATCTGCCCAAACAATGCGCAAGCACACTAATCAGACAACAAAAAAATTGTTTGCCCACTTGCGGTGGTCCGCCATTGTCAAGACCACCGTGTCGCTATTGTTTGACCACTTTCTAGAAATTAACTTGTAAACGCGAAATGGGCAGGTGACAGTAAGTTTGTCCGGAAGAGGAGACGGCTATGAACTATATATGTATAATAGATGGTAGTAGTAGAGGTACCAACTTTGGACAGCAATTGGAAAAACAATACAGTGTTTTAGCAGTATTTAGTGATAAGGGAGTTCGAGAGTTTTGAGTATGAGCTTTACATCTCTTGCTCTTATTAGGTAAATAAAAAAATACAATCGAGCTATATTATATTAGGTTAATGAAAAACTAAAAATGGGAGCCAGTGAATACTTACTAGGGATTTTTGGCAAGAAAATTGTGAAAGATTGCTGTGTTATTTTGAACAGTAGGACCAAAGTACGTAAAATACTCAATGTTTAGGACTATAAGTAAAGTTCTGTAAAATACCGCAAGATGACATTATTCCTAGTTAAATCACGAAATAATAAATAGTACCTAATTTGATACTTGAACCTTTGTTTAATTTGAGGTTTGTATTGTTGGAACTTTTGGGAATTATACAGTGAGCTAATTGATTGTAAAGACCTTTTTATTAGCACTTTTAGAAACTACTCGTAGTTGGCTACAAAAAAATCAAGTTTCCTAGCAACACAGATATCAAAAAGTCCCACACCTACAATTGACGGTGAAGTTAAAACAACATTAACAAATATCACTTATAAATCGTAAGCTGTGATTCCGACCTGTTGGCACAGCCCACACACACACTCACACATAGGGTTGTCAACTGTCTAAAATTAACACAAGCCGTAAAAGAATTAGCAATTTATTCCGATCTTTAATTACACAGCTTCCATTGTTTACAAACTGTCTCGCGCTGTAAGAAGAAATCAAAACCTATCCAATGTCCAGGCAACCTAGCTTTTTGACAAACGTTTAATATATATTTTTTACAAAATGACTTCGGCTGCTACTTGCATACCTACACTGCTATGCCTTCCACTTGTAGGTCCATTTAATTATTTTGAATTAACGCTATCCTGTCAAAAGTAGTTCAACGCCTCCGATTTTACTAAATATCACAAATCAAATTCTGAGCATTTCGAATCAAGTGACAACCCTATTCGTATAAAATAAACAACAATAACTCAACACTCAACATGCTCAGAGTGAGGTCACCAGACATTGTCTCACCACAAAAAAAAGAAGGCCGCGACCAGTCAGGGCTGACCCCTATGAGTTTGAGATGACGTACGGCCGTTGCTTCACGTATTTCCCACAGGTAAGTGTTATGTTTTGACAATAGATTAGCTATAGCTAATTATTTTATCCGTTGTCTTTGATTTGATAGTCTTCTGGTGGAAAAAAATTGGACATGGGCAAAAGGCGCGCCTCTTGACCATGACGTCTTAACGATAAGCCTACTTTTGCAACGCCAGCATACAGGGCGTTAGGCGTAACCAAGTTTTTAAATTATCGTCAAAATTAATTTTGTATTACATTTTAAATCAATCTTATGAATACCTTCCATCGTAATAAGCCATAAAAGCAATTGAACAGGTATTACTTAATTGCTATAAAACGTGAAAATTTCTCTCCATACTAAAAATGATCGCATTTGTGTCCTCTGTCGGCTTCAGAAATTAATATAGTACATCGTTTCGCCTAAGACACTATCATAACTATGTTAGATTTTTTGTATAAGTTATTTGGAAAACATGTAATCTGATCTAACTTATGACGAAGACTTATTTATATCACAACAAAAATCACGCACTTACATAAATAAGTGTTTACAATTGTCATCACTATAAATAAAATCAAATTATTATTTGAATATGTCGTTCATATTTGCATCAATATAACTGCAAAATAAAATCAGATTGTTTAATTTTGCATAATTGATTTACCGATTGTTTCTAATATAAGCGATGATCTAAATCTAGTCGTTTTAATGACTGCATCTAAGCTTATTTCGCCACAGTTTTCTAGGTCATCTTTCATAACAATAATCATATCTATAACGTATTAACAATCAAACGTTCTCATGTGTCCGCTGTAACTGGTCAAGTAAAACTTTAAAACCAATGTCAGAGGTTAAGCATTATCTTATGTTAATGCATAGTCCGAAGCGGCGTAAATCAATTATCGTGTGTGACCCGTGGGGGTCGGGCCGCAGGTAGGAGAAAACAGCCAGGCATAAAAGCTTGTCATGTCAATAAAACAGGCGAAGCTTGGTCAGTGTTGCCAACTCTACATCACAAAAAGTTGCTAGCTATAGAAAAAATCAAAAGTCGCTAGAAGTCGCTAAATTATCCCAGTAGCTTAGTTAGCAATTACTATACCTTTATGGGATCAAGTCCCCCAGAGACGGTCGATAAAGTAAGCGAAATATATTTCGTAAAAAACTTGCAAAGAAATTGCTTAAATTATAAAAACAATACTGCAGGTATATTAAATATGAGCGTTCTCCGCTTATACGATGATTACAAATATACATACATTACCACTTTTATGAGAATCAAACTGAGGTACTAAACCACCTGACACATTCCTACTAAGGATTGAAGTCTTTTGCCTTTTGAAAAATGTTTCTTGAACTGGTTTACAATTACTCACAATGTAGTTTCAAACCAACCACACGGCTTCATTCTAATACTTTGTGTATGTTTCCTTTACAAGTTGGCATTTCTTAAAAAATATTATTCTTTTGAACCCTACTTTCTTCTCAGTCTCTGGATTTATATATATATGAATAAATATTATTGATTAGTGAAAATTATATTCTACGTCCTGTCTAAATTTTTTGAAACCACACTGAGTATCCTCTAAAACGATCACCACACGTGACCTGGCTGTTCTATCCTGGCTGGGGTCGTGAGTTCAGTTCCCGTACCAAACTTGTAGTTTTACACCTATTAGTATTATGTAAGAAAGCGAATATTACCGCCGGGGGCGCCTCATGATTAAAAGATTTCATTGTTTCAAAATGGCAATGGCAATTTGATACAGCTATTCATACTTTCTAATTTTACCATTTATCATTTTTATAATGTTACCTACTAACATAATGAGTTCAAATAAATAAATACTTAGTTTGATATTTTCTTAAGCAATTTTAGATATGACCAAGTACGCATTATGAACAAGTGTATGCGCAATACACAGGTGCAATCTTTCTTTCACTCCCATCGGCAGATGAGACGGCAAAGATCAGGCGCAGGAAAAACGGCGTGACAGTTAGTATTTTTCGTGACACAGGGCAGACTATTTTTTTTTCTTATTTTACCATTGAAACATTATGATCATCATTATCCGTTCCACCGATGATCATAGACCTCCGTGAAGATCATGTGTCCGTCTTGGTGGTGCACATCCTACGCCACGCAAAAGCATCTCTTGGGTTCGTCTTGGCGTCTTGGTCTTCAACCCAAGAACCTTTCGTCCCAACGGCTATCAATTCTTCGCGCAATGTGATCTGCCCAGCTGCAACTTGAGCTTACTGATCCGCAGGGTATCCTTATATTGGTCACCTTATTTCTCCTACCTATCTCATCATTTCTGATTCCATCAAAAGCACCAAGCATAGTCGTTTTCATACTATTTTAAATGGTAAAGCATTAAAAATGGTATTTGCAAATCTTTAAAATCTTACGTCACACAGCACAATCATCTTCTACAATCCTCAAAACCACGTCCCGTCCCAATCTTCATTCAATAATCAAGAAGCCAAAACACTAAAAAACTTGTTTTCAATGTTCATTGTAATAATAAAATAATAGGCGAGAACTTTTTATTCGGATGACTGTGTAGTTCCTACCGTACGGTCAGCAACAATGGGACCTGCGCGCACGCAACAAAACGCGATGACTGGCGATTTGGGGCCGATAATCTAATTGTCAGATTGTATTCTGATTTGACGATTGCGCTGACGGCTGCCGATTGTAGGGTCGGCAAATCAATTATCGATTCTAAAACAATGTACGGTCGGTTTTGTACGGAGAGATATGTTTTTTGTTGTTCGAATAGAAACAGTTCTTGTTACGGATTTTCCGATGATTCGGATCATTAAATGTGTCTAATAAAGGAAAGTCAAACGATACCTTATTATATTTAAAAAAGCCTTTCGATCAAATATAAGGTATCTAAAGAGTAAAAAATACCATAATACAAGTAAAAAAATATTTTGTTCAAATATTTACTTATTTTTTTTTTATTTATATTAGGAAGACCAAGGTTTCTAATCTAAAAGTAACTATTAACAGTAGCAATGAAAAAAACCACTAATAGGTCCTCACAAATAGGAAATTTAATATAAAGCACAAACAGGACAAAAAATAAATAAATGTTATAATTAAATAAATAAATAATACAATTTCGAAACTGTCAATAGAGTTTTTCAAACTTTTAAACCGTTATAATTTGCCGTACGAATGCGTTGTATTAGTATTTAGTGCCATGAAAAAAAGCGAACTTGCTTAAATGTGAAGATTTTAACTTTCTTGTTGCGTTATCTCAGAAGTGTAAAGACATACTCGTTATTTTAACCTTTTTTTGTGCAACACCATAACACGTCTAAACCAAAAATAATTATTTAAACATGACTTTGTTGCTATCTCTACAATCACAAGCGATTACTTAGTACGCTTTAAGCCATCATCGAATCGAACAAAACGAGCAACCATCGGTTCGGACAATGTTATTGGCATACCCGACTTATAATAATATTATCATTAGTTTGGAAATTCGACTTTTTTGTCAGTTCTAACAATGGGCGGCTGGGTACAATCTCCTAAATGAACTTTTGATAGGTGTTTAGGACGTTGAACCTTTGCGTACTTTTTGATGTTAAAAGTCTGAAGAGGAATAAATATCCATATAAATTATCCAAACTAATAGTATAGTTAAGGTAACAGTGCCGCTATTCGTCCTACCAGGCACAGGTTTTGTTTTTAAATTTATTAGGCAGACATTTGACCGCAATCTCACCTGATGGTAAGCGACGATGCGGCTGATGATGGGACATGTCTGTCTAGAAGCAGCCTATTCACTCTTTTTTTAAAGGAATCCAAATCGTAGTGTTTAGGGAACACTTCAGCTGGCAACGATAAACACATAAACTATGGGGTAGTGTGCGCCCACTGAGCACAATGACATAACCTATAGAGCCGAAATAAGATTTTTCTTCGAAATTTATCAGTGATTGGACTTGGTACACGTAAAGTGTATATTATGAATGATGAAATATTTTGGTTTTGAACGTAATTTACAAACATATTAAAATAATAATAGTACAAATATGATTTTAAATGAACAAAATGTATTCAAGACAAAAGGTAGGCATTTTGTGATAAATTGATAGAATCTTTCTTAAGGCAGTCCTGCACGAAATTGAGAAAATTAACGTATTTCTAAATCACTTGTACGATGAGCTGAATTAGTTAAATACATTCAAACAACTTATTTACGTTAGCCTAATCATTGCACAAGGTCCTGGTCTTGTTGAAATTTGAAACAAATTCTTAATGATTTAATAAACATGACTTGTAGCTAATGATATCTAAGAGCATTTTTTTTTCGAAACTTTCTGACTTTTACGCATGAAACAAAAATTTGTACATGAAAATGATTGTATTGATATTCCGCAGGCCCCCATCTTTTTAATATGCACGAATAAAATAATAATAAGAAAAAATAAAACATTTTTCAGTTTTTAACACAAATGTCTGATGGTTTTGCGCATTGCGCAGAATAAAACTATTGTTCTAATTAAATCATCAAGTCTAAAACTTTAAAGCAAATGGATTTTACTACTAATATGAATAAGTTCGATTCTGTGTAAAGATCGTTTAGACTTACTCGACTTGCTTCGCGCTGCACCCCCTTAATAAAAATTAATGTAATTTCATCTCCATAAGTTATGTGCTCGGAGTGTGCGCCTTACTTCATCATGCAAGCTTAGTGAGAATTGGTTCTAACACCAACTTGCCTCTTTACACTCACATATCCAACAATATGCAACTAATAAAAAACTCGTTAATTATTCACACTAGCAAAGACAATATTTAACGACTTAACAACCCCATCATAACTCTTAAGCGTCCCAAAAGTTACAAGTTTACAGCGTGCTATGTACAACGGTAAAACACGTTTATAACACTAAAATAACAAATGATTAATATCACTAGATTAAACGTCAAATCTAGAAAGGCCACAGCGCAAAATAAGGAAATAGTAAACAGTAGGTTCTCAAACTTGTTATTAAAATAAAACTTAAATTTCGTTTACGAATGTAGATCCAAGCAAAATTCGATTGCCATCCGTTTTGTCTGGAAAAGCAACGTATTTTAAGGCTTAAGGCATATAGGAGAAAGTCATTAAGCCCTGGAATTCATACAAATCACTGAAATTTAACTAAAGATATTCCACTGTAACCTGTACATTGCACATATAAAAAAGCCGTTGAGCCGGTTGGCTGGTTATTCTACGAGACAGAGAAGGCAATGGTGAAGCACGATACGATATGATATGAGGTGCTACTCAGCCAGGATCAAAGCCTTATCTGGTAAAACCGGCACACCTAGTAGCACATTTTTTGGGGAAAGACACGCCCTGGGATAGGAGAGTTAGACCGACTAGCCGAACCCCGCGGCCGCAACCAACTAGATATGCGTCTTCTTTATAAAATTGTGATACCAAAGTTAAGCAACCAAGGCGCGGTCGTGATTGGATGGGTGACCATTCCGACTATTTAAGTAATGTCCATGACAAGCATCTCCGTGCTTCGGAAGGCACGTTAAGCAGTTGGTCCCGGCTAATATCTGTGGTATTAGTCGTTAAGCCTTGTCTGAGGCCCTAGGGCGGCTTGATAACTTTTGACAGTAAGGTTTATCACTTGCCTTACATACACCCCTCCACCAATCCGCACTGAGCCCGCGTGGTGGAGTATGGCTCGTACCTCTTCATAGTTGAGGTGAGGCCTTTTCCCAGCAGTGGGATCTAATAGGCTGACTTTTAGTCTTGTGGTCCTACTTTTGCAATTTATGTTGTGAATCTATTTAGGTTGTGGGGCTGTAGTAAAATTATATATTCGCATTATAACGCAGGGTCAAGGCTGAGTAGAAATGCAAAATCGGACTTTTTAAATAAAATGAAATATACGATTTGAATTAGCATAAATTTCGTCGAACAGCAGCAATAGTATAATGGTATACAGCTCTTTAAATGGTCATTAGCCAGATATAAACTAAAGGTCGTCTTAATTTTGAAGGTCAATAGTTATTGTACCGGAATTGTTTTAATAATGCTTTAGAGAAGATATTGTTTTATGCAAATTGTTTCGAATGTCCCGTTGTTTTTATGTCCTATCTAAAAGGAGTATGATGCTTTGGTGTTATTATAGTTGATAGAAGCAATATTATTTAAGGCTAACATGAAATTAGGTAGGTACTAACTCGTAAAAGATATCGTCGCTGCTACACCTGAGTTACCTGAAACACAAAAAAACACATATTAAATATAAAAAAATCATGATACTTATATTTATGCATGTTTAAAGAAGTAACAATCAGATGTATAGTGTACTAAATTATTATTTTTATATAGCTAATACTAGCGTAACTAAGCGGCATCTTTTAAATAAGTAATAGAAATAGATAGGTACTAAAGGCTAACACATTAATGAGAAGACTATCTCCAAAGGTTGATCCAAGAATGCACACATTAGGTCTATCTAAAAGCTTTTCTTGCGGCCACAATATCTATTTATACAGTTTGCATAACCATAAAACCGCACTCATAATGACATAACTTAGATGACCATAAATGAACTAGTACAGTCTTCCGCAAACTTAATCTTTTATTTCGCTGTATGCCCATAGGAAGAAGGGTCAAAGTGGCACTTTGCAGACTGTACTTACGTAGTTATATCCTTAATCTGCCTCACACATATCTGTTCTGTTCGCAAGTAACAGTAAAAGGAGCTACAAGCAACTTATAGACTTGTACCTGCATGTAGAGTGTCTAGATGTGACCAAATTAGTTTTTCATTCTGCCATGTCTAATGTGATGAATTGCTTTTAATGTCAAATATTATTAGAAAACGGAATTGGAAGACATTTATTGCACTACGGGTGCAGTCCAATAACGGTTTTAGAGTGCATAAGACATATTCGCAGAAGCGTAGAAGCGTGAGTAGACGCCTTTCAACGCAAAACAGCTCATCTCAAGCAGCATTCTAAAGACGTTTAGTAATAAGCTGGTAAGCTGGCAAGCCTTCCGAATAACAAAATTGGATCACCGTGTCGTCTTAAATAAAAATATATCATCATTATTATTGTAGTCACTTCTAGCAGCTTTACATCTGCGCCCGCGTCCGGAGTCCACCTAATCAACGCAGAGCCGGTCAGGCGCACGCGTTGTCATACTACTTTCTACATAATTTTTTACACCGCCCTCTCCATAGTGCAGACCTCGGATTGCTCACGGAACTGTGTGTATTTATAAATCGTATTTTTACCCGACTGCAACAGAAGGAGGGTTATGTTGTTTGAGCGTATGTATGACCACTTTTTTTGGCACGCTCTACAGCCCAAACGGCTGGAGGGGTTTTGAAATGTGTGGTGTTGTTGATTTTGTCAAAATTGTGGTTGTGACATAGGCTACATACGTTTTGGAAATGGCGTCTACAAATTTTAAACGGGAAGAAGAGTAAGGTAAAATAGGGTAAGAATAACAAAATGGGTATCATGAAAGCTAATGAAAAGACCATTTCAAAAATATAATAAATTTTGCAGTCGGGTATTTTGTTTTTTTAAATAACTAGGCAATTCTTTTTTAATCGACAAAAAATACTGCCATAGTTATCTAGATGTATCTATGTGTATTTAGAGGCTATTGTCTCCTATTTTAAGCTATACGTGGCGTCCGAAGTCAGCGTCATCGTTGAGATCAACGTTTGTACAGTCAGCAGCATGTCCGGTTACCCATGTGCACTATGATAATAGCTTTTATTATCTAGGAAATAGAGGCGGTCTCGAAAGACGAAAGTCATAGATATCGTTCAGAGGTCCTGTAAGTTGAAGTGGCAGTGGGCTGGTCATGTCTGTCGCAGAACCGACGGGCGTTGGAGTAGGAATGTTTTCGAATGGAGACCACGTCTCGGGAAACGTAGTGTTGGACCCCCTGCTAATGGACCGATGACCTGAGGAAGGTGGCCGGTGGTGGCTGGATGCGAGAAGCGGAGGACCGTGAAAGTTGGCGCCGTCTTGGAGAGGCCTATGTCCAGCAGTGGACTCTAATAGGCTGATATGAAAGGCGGTCTCAAGGTCAAAGTGGGGTAGTCTGACGTGCGGCCGTATGTACGCAGCGTAGCGTATGACGTGCGTGTACAAGAGACCACAAGAGTATCTCCATAGTAACCATTGAGACACAGCGTACAGCATGACGCTGTATGCGGTGTACGGCGTTTATAGGAGTCCATAGCCTTACTGAATTTAGGTTGCGACGGTCAATCCTAACAAGATGGATTGATGAAGAGAAGTTCGAAATAGGATCTCGTAGATAAATGCCAACGTACAGACCTATAGATGAACGGATGGCTTTTCTAGATGTAACATAAGGTTTCAAATAATGTATACTTTAAATGGTGACAGTCTTGCTGTTCGTTATTTTGTTTAGGCCCAGTAAAAATAGCTAAATACATATATTTTTAGAGTAGGTGCTTGTGGCGCAATGGCGGCAGCGCTTTGGTATCGATACCAAAAGTTAAGCAACCCACGGCGCGGTCGTGATTGGATGGGTGACCATTCCGTCCATTAAAGTGACGACCATGACAAGCATCTCCGTGTTTCGGAAGGCACGTTAAGCAGTTGGTCCCGGCTAATATCTGTTGGTATTAGTCGTTAAGCCTAGTCAGAGGCCCTAGGGCTGCTTGATAACATCTGACAGTAAGGTTTGTCACTTGCCTTACAGACACCCTTCCACCAATCCGCACTGAGCCCGCGTGGTGGAGTAAGGTTCGTTCCTCCTCATAGTTGAGGTGAGGCCTTTTCCAGCAGTAGGATCTAATAGGCTGACTTTACTATATATTTTTGGGTACCTTAGAACCCGAGTTTTAAAAATACTGCTTATTTTACCCACGTAGGTAACGGCAGAGTTGGTCCAGAATCATTTTTTTAGATTGCTTCTAGAGCGAATCTAATACCGCTATGCATAATTAAATGTACCATATAGGTAAGAGTAGGATCGGTTTGCTTAGTTAAATTAGTACTAGATTCAAGTTCTATTGTTGTCATCGATAAATTATAAACAGAACAGTAGCAAACTCGGAACTATCAGGTTTCAAGTGGATTTATTGTTGAGCTCGCTTATACAGGATGTTACGAGTATTGTAATCTATTTGTTGCGTAAACTGGGTATGTGAATTAATAGTGTTGTCTTGTAGTGTTTAAGATATATCGACAAATATACAACATGACGTTTTTTAAGGCTTGATTCTTAGACCAAAGTAATATATCAAAACGATAAGTTAATTATACCCTCATAGAGGTGAGACCTGTGCCTAGCAGTGGGACTAAGAAACTAAGTCTCCTGCCCCGTCGAACTGTCTATATGTAAGTTCGGGATAAAGTCAAAATCTTCACAACGAATTTAGATTCAATTTTCATCTGTGAACAAAGTGATTTCTGAGGAAGGTATACTTAGTTTATGCTAACTTTTTTTTTCTAACAGATATTCCTAATTAGGTTAGACTTTAGTTAAACTCACACATGTTTTACATATTTAATGTGTACTGAACTTGTGCCCTAATATTTTAAAATAATAAAACATAGGCTAAAACTGATGTGTCATTGTTAGAAATGGAATGTAGGTGAAACTTTATTGTGAGTTAATTTATTCCTAAGTTTGAATTTGAATCGATAATGATACGGAAAGATATCTTATTTCATTGTCAAACTAAAAACGAACTTACTAATTTATTAATAGTTTCAGCAAAATGCTTTGCAACTCTTTAGATGTTAGTAATATAGGTTCCTCACTTTGAGAACGACATAGAATGTAGCGCAATTCAACACGATATAAAAACAATTAAGTGATTAAAAGGTGCTTATACAATCAGAATAAACCCTCAACTGTTTACCTAAACAACACCAGCTTTGTTTTTTTTAAGTCATTAGCACGAGAATGTTTCGCTAACTTCAGAAGATAATGATTGTTTTTAAAACAGTTATATACATTGGAGGTAGGTAAAAAAATTCAAAATCAACTCAAATTGTTTCGTTTTAAAAGAATAGTCGCAATTAAACGTAATAAAAGACAATGAATGCGTATACAAACTCAAAAAGCACCGACAGTCTTTACAACAAAATCCTTTCTACAGAAACTCTCGTTGAAAAACCACTTTTATTTCATACGGAATAAGAGACATAAATTAAAATAGTGTTGTTTTGTTTCTTTTGAAACAAGTGGATCGATACGTCGATGGTCAATTACTCATTTTAATTGAATCATTCCGGCTAATAGTACTTTCTATATGTTTGACAGTTCAGTCGTTAGGGATGCGATAGAGACGCATAACTCAAAATGTCGATTAATAGCTACCAGATTTTAGAATAGATGATCTTAGGTTTATTTATCATTAGTTTTTTTTTCTGCTTTTGAAACAGTAATTATTAATTTGTAAACGTCATTTGGTCGCTAATAGAAATATCTAGTGGGATTTAGATTGATGTATTTATATTGGAAGTAATTGATAAATCCGATAGTGCTAGTGATGGCTACTCTTAAAAGTTATTATTAATTAAAAAATGGCTCAGATTTTTAAATACCATAGTTAATACTACTTATTATATTTTTATAACTTAAGCAATTATATATTTAACCATCAGTTAAGATGAAATCAGTTTGAACTTAAGCAATTAAAAATAATTGCTTAAGTTATAAAAATATAATAAGTTAAGCTGATTTCATCTTAACTGATGGTTAAATATTTCCATTGGATACATGCGGGTACATTCCCCAAGTATTGATGAAATCGAACGCCGGCTCACTGGCGTAGCAAGCACTTGCAAATATTCGTCGACTGACTAACGTCCTCCGTAGCTTAGTTGGTAAGAGCACTCGCCCGGATAGCGAAGGGACGTGGGTTCGAGTCCCACCGGATGACACAGTCGATTAATTTTTGTAAGTGAAATTTAATACTACTTGTCAATTTCCCCCAAATATTTTTTTAAACAGGCCGTATTTATATTTCAATTTCCAAATTGAAAGAGCAAAATATTCTTAGTCTTTTGTAAATGGTCATAAACTCTTTCTTATAAGCAATTAGGTTCTATTGACTGACACCCAAACTGTATAAAATTAATAAAATATTTAAATATACCACAAAATATCGTTATCAAATGTATTATTACCTCATAGAAATGGAAACTGTCCCGCTCACGCATAAACTATGGGCACATTCTAATTTTCCCGTTGTAATATCCGCGCGGAGCGACAAAGTGGCTATCCCGAGATCTTATCTGCAGACAAATCGTTGTGTGTGTGTCAGCTATCCATAGACTAATGAGCTAACAGAGGTCAATGTTGCTTAGTAACTAACGTCTAGTTCGTAGTAAACCTCACGGGCTGATTTCTGTTGGTGCATTGTTTCATACTGTGTGTAATACTTTGAACTTATGGCCTAGTAAAAATACTTTTCTTAGATAAAAAAGGATTGGACAACAGAGTGAATCAAACATTAATTACGAATATTTTTTGTACGTTTTTCTAATTTCTAGATGAGATTTTCAAAACGAGTAATTTGGTCTTTACGCCTAATGCCTATCTATTTTTTTACTCAAACTTAGTACTACTTGTTTTATTATGTTAGTTATTAAAATAAAGTAGGTGCTCGATTTTCTATCTGTTAAAACATATTCTAGTTCATTCGAAAATGTTAATCATCAAACGGGTAACCTCAAATGAATGCGTTACATGTCAAAAACCCTTAAGCGCATACTAAAACGCGTAAGATTATCGTAGCAAGCGCGTCTACGAGCTACGAGGTCTGTGGCGTGCACAAAGCGCGGTGAGAACCCGCCGCACCTGTATCCACTGGTCGACCTGCTAGCTTTAGTGATGCGACCGTGCGTTGTCAGGTGTTTTTATCGATGCTTTTGACTTTTTAGATATCGACTTACGTTAAAAGTGGGGAACGCCTCTTAGAGTTGCGAGGTCTGTGGCATGCACAAAGCGCGGTGAGAATTCGCCTGGTTGACCTGCTGCCCTTAGTGATGTGACCGTGCATCAGCAGGTGTTTTGTCGATGATTAATTTTCTGTTGGGTTAATTTGATCTTACATGTTCAGCATGTGGTTTAAATGTTTATTCTTAATTTTGGTAAGCGAACACTTTTTGACAGGCTAGAATATTCTGCTCAGAAGTTAAAAAAATAAGGTATGGCGTATTGAATCATACCCAGCAAAGATATTTTTAAATTAAAGAATGAGTTAACACATAACTGTTCTTTTAGGCATTGCCTCAATGCAGGTGAAAGTCATTTGGAATCCTTATCATCGTTTAACCAAGAAATCATTTTATCAGTAAGCAAGTTTTGTTAACTAAACGTCTTATTGATAGAGCTAGAAATAAATAGATTAATTACTTTATTTCTGAGTATATTTTTTTGGTAAACTGTTGTAAAACAGCCCCAGGAAGTATTTTAGTATACTTAAGTTGAATCTTATGAAAACAGAATATAAACAATCAATTTAATAAACTTTCTCGATAATTTCCCAATCCATCGACACGACCCCATCGCTCGGTCTCACGCAGCGCAGCGCCGGTCCGCGGGCCGCTCGCCCCGACTCACATCGTAAATCACGCGCTAATAGCCGGTAAACTCACTTGCTAATCCGAATCGAACGACGCGCGACGCGCACGCATCCAACCGATTGTTACGATTGTTTTATCGATATCGAGTTTTCGTGGTGCGCTTCTCTAGGAGTTTGCGGTTGGGGTTTTTAGACTTTTCTTATAATATACGTGTGCGGTGGTATTGATACTTATTTATTAAATGTTTGTTGGATTATTTTTAATTAGAATATTAAAATAGGTAACTAGAGCTAAGAAAATGGTATTGGATTTTTTGACATTTCTATGTTGCTCATACTTACAAGCTAAAAACCACTTTATTTTTATATTAAGTACTAATTTATTGGGATAAAATAATACACCTGGCGCTAAAATATTCATACAAGAATGTGCGCCAAAGACCAAAAAATGCTTTTAACCTCACAAGCGAAGCGGTCGGCTTTGTGCATAGTTGGAATTACCGTTTTTAACTTACAGTCTCGTTTTGTGGGTTTCCATTGTCTTTTGATATTTCATGTGTTAACCTGAAACATACATTTTTTGTCAGCATCCTAAAAAAGTTGCGTTGGACGCTTACCAGCAAGTTGATTGGATCTAGGCTAGTATTGATTTGACAAATTTTAATTAATTTTTGCATTGTTGGGACAATGGGCACTTACACACGTCCTAATATTGACCTTTCCACTGCTTCGGGACAATATTGTGGGCTAGTGTTAAAAAAAACAGTGCAAGAAACTCCATCACTATGTAACTAAGCAGGACGCTTGCAACCGGTCACTATGGAAATTTATGAGGTAGGGCTTTGTCCAGCAGTAGACGTTTTCTGACTGATACTCATTTTCATAATTTAAGCAACTTGTTTGTCAGTTTTTACGAAATTGAATTAAAATTCGCTTTCTGATTAGAATTAGGATACTAATAAGATTTCCTACATACAGATTGAGGTGCTTGTAGCGCAGCGGTGGCAGCGCTTTGGTAGTGATACCAAAAGTCAAGCAACCCACGGCGCGGTCGTGATTGGATGGGTGACCATTCCGACCATTTAAGTGACAACCATGACAAGCATCTCCGTGCTTCGGAAGACACGTTACGCAGTTGGTCCCGGCTAATATCTGTGGTATTAGTCGTTAAGCCTAGTCAGAGGCCCTAGGGCGGCTTAATAACTTCTGACAGTAAGGTTTCTCACTTGCCTTACATACTTACACCCCCCCCCCCCCCCCATCCAATCCGCACTGAGCCCGCGAGGTGGAGTATGGCTCGTACCTCCTCATAGTTGAGGTGAGGCCTTTTCCCAGCAGTGGGATCTAACATTACATACAGATTAACGATAATCGTGTAGTTTTTGGCGCTTTAGCAGACTTTTATTGAAGAGACTCGACCTTGCGTATAAAGTGACCCACTATTATTCATTTTTCGAAATACCGACAATATTACACCCTAAATTGTACATCTTTCGGTGTAAATAACTGTACTCACTGTATTTTTCTGTTATGGTGTGCAATAAAGAGTTATCCATCTATCTATTACAGCAGCCCTTTGAATCCCATTAAGTAGGAAGTATACATTTCACTTTCGATACCATTTCATACCATGTTGAAGATTGAAAAGAAAAATAAATAACAAGATTTGTTCGCACGGCACTTGACTGATCGTTGACCGGTCGGAGATGGATTACACATAGTCGTACTAGTGTTAGTTGAAGAATCGGTAATTAGGCACAGAAAAAAATGTTTGTTGTTTGAGAACAAAAATCGTTTGAATGACTAAAACTGAATTTTATTAAATGGTTAGTGGCAAACTAACATTAAAGAGTGAGTGACAGCGAAATTGTAAGCGTGAAACTAATTTCTTTGGACTATTCTTATGGCGCATATGTCATTTTTGTTCATATTTTGATTTAGTCTAAGAAACTGATGGATAAGGTACTTAATATCCCTTGGATTTTCATGTGGGTCACGTGAAACTGACATATGATTATTCACTCTTGTTTTTACCTTTTTAAAGTGCTCTATGTTTTGTGCTCAAAACTAAGGAAATAAGTAAAATTACCTTCTCTACAAAGATAGGTATGAACGACAGTAAACTTCGTCACCGAAAATATGAATTAATGTAAAGGACAATTTGTCGAAATTGAGTTTTATGTACAGTTCGATTGCAAATTTTCCGCTCTATCCAATGGTATATTTAGAATTTGGATATCTTTTAAAATGATGTCCTTTACATCAACTAATTTGGTAAAAAATAAACTTAAAAAGTAATGCATAGTACGTGTAAGAACTGTGTAGAATTCTTGATTGATGTAACGTAGTATTTATTTTGTAGCTTTTTACTGTAAACACACTAACATAGAAAATTTGTTTTTACATTAGCTAAGCTACTGAACTTCTACAAAACTGTTCCTTACATTAATCTCATAAATAAATTTTTACGTTAATTTTTTCAACAAATTAATTTAAAGGTGTTGCTAGGAGTCCTTTACATTAAAATAAGTAACTCAATTCCCGTAGTAGTGTACGTTACATTCATTTCTTGAATTATATTTTAAATAAGCGCTACCGCTACATGTATTCCGTGAACTCTCTGTATCCTGACAAATATAATCCGGGCGCCTTCAAGTCAAAAGTAAATACGTTCCTTTTACGCTAGCGCGACTTTTTACGATATTCACTAAAAATGTTCCCTTTACAGCAACGATAAATTAAAGAAAAAACTGTTTTTGTCCTTTACATTAAATATTTTAGAGAAGCTAAATAGTCACCTGGGCCAAATAGATGCTTACATTACTTATTTGAAAACATCTACTCCTAGAACAATAGTTTACTTTAAAATTAACAGGGAATATATAGTTTTCCTTTTCTCTCAGTACCACTGCCACCACGCGTTAGAGTGAGACATTTTGCTCGCGAATCATCGCCCGGCCTGACAATAAAGCGCCAGAGCAAGCGGCGCGCGGCGACGTGTTTGTTTGTTTTGATTCATTTAGTGTATTTTTAATCCTTGACACGTGCGTAGTGATGGGTTATAGTTATGGGATAAATACTCGTAAATATCCATTTTTGCTCGAGTATTTATCCAAAAATATGGATAAATATTTTGAAACATGTTTCTTGATATAACCCGAAAGTGCTAAAGAGTTTTGAATTCCATATAATAAGCTATAAACAAAAATAATAGATTTTAATTTTATTATTAAATGATCAAGAATTTCGGTTTCGGCTTTGACTGAGAATCATGTCGATGCTGCCGTAGGATGTCCACTGCTGAACATAGGACTACCCCATGGTTTTCCACAACAACAGATTGCAAGCGGTCTGTATTCAGTTTAGTGTGATCCTGCAATTTTACAATGTCGTCTGTCCATCTTGCCGTAGAGAGTCCGTCCTACGCTGCGCCTTTGATCAAAGGATCTCCAATCTAGAACTTTTCTGCCCCAACGGCTATCAGTTCTTCGCGCTATGTGCCCTGTCCATTGCCACTTGTGCTTACTGATTCGCAGGGCAATGTCCGTTACCTTAGTATTCCTACGTATTTCCTCATTTCTGATTCGATCTTGTAGATAAACACCGAGCATAGCCCTCACCATTGCATGAACTTAAGCTTTTTTTGAGGCCCATAATAGAGACCATGTTTCAGATCCATATGTGTTCACTGGTAGCACACGTTGATTGAGGCACTAAGGTTATTAGGACGAGAAGGTGTTTTTGCGTAGTTTCCCAAACGCTGCCCAGCCGAATTGGTTATCGTCGACAGACCTCTTTTCTCTTAATTGGATCTAGTAGTCCAACTACTACCTACTTGGACCACTGGGTACAAATCCAAGTACCATCTTGTCTCAGGTACTACAGACGTACTTGTCAACAACTTCGAGAGTTGATTTCCCAACAGATACTGGAGTGGGTACCACTCGGGAACGGGAACTAGACATTATTTTCGTCTTGTCATGTTCATTTTAAGACCCACTTGTTAGGAGATTCGGTTTAGGTCTTCAAGCATAGTGCCAAACTCCAGCGTGGCAAGCCGGAGGTATGTGGTGCATTCGCGATTAACGTTGATGCCGAATCCTTTCCATTTCGGAAGTTTGAAGGCGTCTTCTAATGTCTTAGTAAACAGTTTCAAAGATATTACGTCTCCCTGTCTCACACCTTTCCGCAGTGTAATGGCCTTCGAGCTCTGCTTTTGTTATCGGACCGACATGATAGCATTGTTGTACAAACACTTTAACACGTCTATACTCTACGTGGCACCGCTGAAGAGACCGTAGTATCGTCTACGCTTCGATCAAATCAAAGGCCTTCTCATAATCCACAAACACTAAGCATAGAGTCATATTGTACCTACTCCTCGGACTTCTGTAACATTTTCCTTAGCGTATGGATATGGTCTATTGTACTGTAGCCATTTTCAGGAGGTTGGAAGTCATCAAAACTACGTACGAGACAATACGCGATGACCCTTGAAAACAGTTTGTGGCTCAGGAGTGATATAGATCTGTATTTTTTTAATAAGGTTTTGTCTCCTTTTTTTAAAGAACAACATTTAACAAGTATGGTGGTTACCATACTCCTTTTCCATGCATCAGGCGTAATGCCCTCTAGTAGCACCGAACCATAGTGTTTAATGCCTTGTTGTTTTTAAGCTGTTTCAGGGCCATCCTTATTTTGTAGAGGCCTATGTCCAGGATGTCTTCGGTGTAGTGTCGAGTCAGTATAGCTCTTGGATCGCTGGCCGAGCTTGGCAACTGAGGTGTACAACACTGAGGTGTCCTCACAGAACTTTTCGATCTTTCTTAAAACCTCTGCCTTTGACGATGACACATTTCTGTCTCAAGACAAATTGTGATAACATTGACTTATGCCAATTTTGACAAAGGAACTATCTTTTAAACCTGTCAGTACACTAAAAATAGTAATTATATTATGCTATATAGCCAAATTTCAACTTCGGTAGCCAATCAACAGAGATTAGTCAACTGCGCTGGAGATATTATAGTGGACAAGTGTGTGCACGATTCATAAGTGCAGTTACCTGTTCCTTTACTTTCATAGTTCGATGAGATGTATCACCAATTTTGCGACTTCGAGCTATTTCTAAGTTATTTTAAGACAGAAAAAACCAGAAATCGGCTCGAACCAGTGTTTGAACCTGGAACCTCTTGGATATAAGGCAGGATGCTGAAGCCATGTTGGCAATGTGCTGTCTATGATATCAGAACCTTTTATAAAGAAAACAAATGTGTCAAATGTCATTGTGTCAATTAGCTGAATAAAGCCAATATTTAAATTTGGTTGTATCTTATTTCATAATAATTTATTCAGCTAATTGACACAATGACATTTGACACATTTGTTTTCTTTATAAAAGGTTCTGATATCATAGACACCACAGGCAACAGGCAGTCTCAGTACACTACAATGTATAAAAAAGCACAAGTGGAGCAAGCACGAACATTTATTTCAGCATCAGATCCTGACTTGGTGACAGTGGGACAACCTCAAAAGTAAGCTCTTTCAATAAAAAATCAATCTACAACAAACGAAGAACTCTGTGAACGTAGATAAAAAAAAAACGAAAAAATAAAAAGGCATACGGTGGAACATAGAACTTCCTTCCTTTTTGAAATCGGTTAAAAACTTCAATGACAGGTATCGCACCTGTCGCACTTGGTAAAATAGACCCCAGGCCTAATTAGTTATTACATTTCGAGTAAATATCCAATAAAAATTGATATAAACGAGTATTTATCAATTTTATCATGCATGCATTTTGTTATTTTTATTTTATTTGTTAGGATAACCAGGGTTTACAATTGATTAGTAAACTACAAATTATACAACTTTTTAACCACTTATTGGTAATCACAAGTAGTTACAACTTAAAGAAAACGAACGCACAGATCGAACACAATCCAAGGTACACGAATCACGAAAACATAATAGTAATATTATGCCTAATTGAAGGAATAACAAATTAAGGTAGCGTTAGTAGTTATGAAAAAAAAAACTTATTACTATGTGATATTATGCAATTGCTAGTTAGTTATGCTTTACGAGGCTGTCTTACCATTATTATTTTTAATAATATTTGTAGAAAAATGCTTAGGTTTAATGTGTGTTTACTACCTACATCATCTCTGAGACCCATTATAAATAATATTAATAAAAAAATTTCAGAACACAGGTATTTTATGTTTTTTTTTTATATATATTTAAATTACGTACGGAGTAAAAACTTTTTGTTGTGTAATATCTTTTTTTGTTAAGCCATAATTAATGTTTTTTTTAATTTTGAAAGAAAAAAATAAAAATATGATTTTTACACAGTTATTTAATTCATTATGGTATAAAGAAAAAATTAGTCGATAGATCGTAGTTACTACAATAACTTCTTAAACTTTTGTTGAAAGCAGTCAATTAAACTTTAACTTCTTAGATTTAAGTGTCATTTTCCTTTAAACACTTCGAATAGCGTAATTCTAATACCAAATGTAGTGTTTCTTACATTAAAACAAGTAAATTTTCTAAGGACTAACATTAAATCTCATTTTTTCATTTTCGAAAAAAGTTAGTGTAAGTGACATTTAAAACAATAAAAATAACGTAAGGGACAGTCTATTTTTAAAACTATAAAGATTAGAACATTTTTAGTAAACTTATGTAATAGAGCTTTAAATGTAAAGAAACTTTGCTGTAGTTGTCGTTTCCATAGCATTACAAACTCAAAAAATATAACACATTTAAAAAAAAAAATCGTTTTTGGCTCTCCTGAAAAATTGTGGTTTGTCCTTTACAGCAATTCATATTTCTGGTGACGATTTAAGCTAAGCACATCACCTCATCTTATGCAGTTATAATAAAGACAATTTTAACACGTCAATGGGTAGTCTGATGTGCTGGCTACTATATTTATAAAATGGCCATTCGTTATTAAAATTCACTGCAAAACATGCTAAAATAATACAAGGTTTCATACTCGACGAATGACAACGCGCACGCACCAAATCGGGCATGAAAATAATTGCCCCTGAATTTTGATTATAATTGCCGGTCGATGCGCGTGCGCAAATGAAAATGCTTTTCGATTCACAGCCCTATTCCCAGCATAGTAGAGTTAGTGGTCAATCGTACAGTTACGCTATAAACTATCATTAGTGTGATGCGCGGTTTGATACGAAATTACCGAGTTTTGTTTTGTGGGTTTGTAGAATTAGTCATATAGGGTGTTGTTTTGTTTGGCGATTTTTTCCGCGGTTCCGCACTAACGTCCGATCCGAATTCATAAAAATATGTCATTTGAATTAGGAAAACTGTACCGTGAATGACAGAGGGTGTGCGTATTTAGTAACCTGTCGTGCAAATACTATGACCTAATTATTTTGACGGACAATGATCGGATTTGGATTGGATGTAGAGCGAAACCACTGTTGTAAAGTTCTTCTAGCCGCTTATTAGGCACTGCGGCTAATCTCTTGAGGTGGGTACCTAGAGGTATTTTAAGACAGAAAAACCCAGAAGCTTTCGGCCCGTCCCGAGATTCGAACCTGGGACCCTAATGGACAGAACCCAGCGTGCTGACTAGACCCACGATGCCACGTCATCGCTAGTAGTCTAGTGTCTCTTTAGAAACTTTTCTTTGTAACACTTTCTTGAACAAATCATCATCATCCTAGCGTTATCCCGGTTTTGCACTCGCACGCAAGGGCCCAGGGTCCGCTGACCATGACCCAGGATGTGGCAGATCAGGTAATTACAATGGGGCGATGCCATCTGACCTCCGTGACCCTGTTAACAGGGGAACCTGACCAGTTTTGGATCATGGTTATACACTAAGTCGCCTGAATGTGCAGGTTTTCTCACAATGTTTTCCCTCGCCGTAAGAGCATCGGTTAGTGAAACGACTTTCTTGAACGAATAATGTCCTCCTAGCCGATTTCGACTACGGCGGCCTATCTCAACAGAGATTAACCAACTGCGCAGGACATATTATGGTGCACAAGTGTGTGCGCAATACACAGGTGCACTCTCTGTTCCTTCACTCTTATAATTCGGTGAGACGGCAGTCCGACATGACCGTAGAGAGATCAGGCGCAGGACCAACGGCTTAACGTGCTTTCCGAGGCACGGGGGTGTTAACACCACCAACTTCCTGACTCCGGTGCTGTCTGAGTAATTTCAAGACAGAAAAACCCAAACACTCTCGGCCCGACCCGGGATTCGAACCCGGGACCTCGTGGATAGTACCCTGGATAGTACCCTGACCACTAGACCAACGAGGCAGTCAACGAACGAACGAATACACTATGTATAACCAAAAATGTAGCAGTTCAAACTTTATTGGCATAGTTTGCAATTTTGAACGGTCAGTAAACAATTCAGGGCCCCAATCAGTGTAAAACATTTTACTTTCCAATAGTCTATTGTAGCCAACTTAATTGTAACATTGTATTTTCTATTCCGATGGTTTGATGAATCTGCACGTGTGCAAGCTGTAAAAGTTGATTGGAAAATTCGATAACTTTTTTTTAAGTTGGTAAAAGCTTTTTATTAGTAAGGCGGTATTAGTAAAAACTATCAGCTCTGAAAACTATCAGCTCTGAAAACTGTCAGCCTGCATTGTGAATGCTGTGAAATGTTTGTATTATTAACTTATGAAAGGCAACTCGACCAATGATTGCTCTATTGTGGCAGCCCTTTTGAATATGGCTCACTACTTATGCCCGTAGCTCCAAGAATCGCCGATTTTTTGGGGAAAGAGTTTTGTTATCTCATCCAGGTGCTTTGCTGCCCTAGATGGATACTTCTCTTGCTCATAAGCGGCTTGCATAAGCAGAGTATGTGCATAGCCGTTTCGTCTACCGAGTGGCAGAATCGGTACATTGTGTCCTAGGTAAAATATATAAGTAACTGCTGTTGTAATACAGCTCGGGTAGATGTCGCTGACGTCATGCAATGACGTATTCAAAAGAGACCAAGAATTTCACACGGCTGGATAGACTGCACAGTTGCTCAGTTGGTAAGAGCGTTGGCCCGGTTAGCCAAAGGACGGGTTCAAATCCTACCTGTGTGCGAATTTTTGGTTTCTTATTTAAACTTATATAAATAAGAAAGAACACTGTGAGGGTTAAAAATATTCAAAGCTATATATAAGTATGTCAATGTGTTTTCTTGGTGTAATAAGAATGTCTTCTATACAGCTAGCTCCTACATCACTCGCAAATATAGTAATTCTTAAAACACGGTGGTTTAAGTGCGCTTTATGGCAAATAAATATACTCAATTTTAATATTCTCGCCTTCCACGCAACCATTCGGAGCCATTCAATTTTCTGTTTGCCAACCTATTGTTTGCACTGCGGCCTTTCTTGTCCATGCAGTTTTAAAGTACTTACACACTAGTTACATTTTGTCCTGCTTGTTGCACGTTAAGCCGTTGGTCCTGCGCCTGATCTCTCTACGGTCATGTCGGACTGCCGTCTCACCGAATTATGAGAGTGAAGGAACAGAGAGTGCACCTACGTATTGCGCACACACTTGTGCACTATAATATGTCCTGCGCAGTTGGCTAATCTCTGTTGAGATAGGCCGCCGTAGTCGAAATCGGCTAGGAGGACATTACATTACATTACATTGCATCCTGTTTCACTTTCTATTGCAATTATGTAATTATTATCTGTAAAGTTTTATCGTTTTATAGAAGAAGGATATTCATGAAGCACCTATAATCATTATTGAAACAAAATTAATTCAAGCCAATAATGCAAAAATCAATTAACTCTCATAAGTGTGTATTATTAGTGCTACGAATCTTTGAAAGAAATCTTTAGTAAATAAAAGAAATGCATTTGCAAATATAGGGATTTCTCTGAAATTTACAAGAGGGCTTATATTAGAAGAAAAATTAAAATTTTGTCTATTATATATATTTTATACATGAATAAATTGGAATATTAATACTCAGTCTTTTAAATAACTGACAACTGAATTTTGTTTAAAAATTGGTTTTTGAAAAATCTGCCTAAATCTTTTAACATTTTTTGCCGTGCCTAGAAACTTTTTATTACAAATGGCATAACTAAAGATCAACTTATCTATTGCCTTGCCAATAGTTGCAATATCAAGTGTGTCCAGGCTCTTAGGCAGAGAATGGACGACGGTATAAAGTCGGCTGCTACATTGTACTTCGCCAAATGGTCCGGTCCACTCTCAACATTGATTTTACGACGCGTACGCACTTGACTCGCGTGTGGTATCACAGATGTGTAGTTTCTAGATAAACCTGATAGATAAGATATAACTATTTTCTCAGAATGAACATACTTGAATCATTTTAGGCAGTAAATGACGTAGTAACTCGGGCAGTAGACCTAAGTTAAAAGAAGTTAAATTGCCAATGATTGCGCGGAAAAAAGAAGAAGGTAGGTTGCCAATGATTGGTTAGTTGACGGGGATACTTACTTCTATGTTGTAAAGTGCAATGAATTGTTAAAAAGTTTTCTGTGGTTAACAGTACAAAATAACTGAGCAACAACCGTTATCCTTTTTTTCATAATTTTAAATAAATATCAGTTATCGCTCTGATCCCAAAGTAAGTTGTTAATATATAACTAACATGTGTCTAAATGTGTATATATTATCTGATACAACGATGGAAATATGGTTACTAAAGACCGAGGATCGAACCTAGGACCTCAGAGATGGCGACAACGTGAAAACAAGCGTGCAAGCCAATCGACCACGAAGATAGTTAATTTTGCTATTATCACTCTCCATGGCTGGCGATAACGTTTCAAACAATTTTCAAGGAGATCTGTTGTTTGCACCCCCACGTTTTGTATTTCGCTTAAGTGCAGTTGTTGTCGTTAAGCCTAGTCAGAGGCCCTAGGGTGGCTTGATAACATTCGACAGTAAGTTGACACTTGCCTTACAGACACCCCTCCACCAATCCGCACTGAGCCCGCGTGGTGGAGTATGGCACGTACCTCCTCATAGTTGAGGTAGGCCTTTTCCCAGCAGTGGGATCTATGTAGGCTGACTGTAACAGTCGTTGCCACTTCCAGTTAATCCTAGATAAAACATAGCCGGTACTCTATGACATCACGCCTTTGTCCGGTGTGGGCAGACAAAAGCTGGCGAGTGTGTGTCGAACTATGTTGACTTGTAGGCAAGTAAGACAGTTTGTTTGGATGCGGTAAGATTTGCCCAATATTGCGTTCAAAAACACTTAATGAGTTGAGAATAGCATACGTTGTAGTTACGTAGGTACCTAATTATTAAAACCGAAAATGTAACGAAATGGTATCTCTTTCTGAAATGCTAAAGTATTTTTTTTAAATACTAGTAGTTTAATAGATACTTTCAAACAATTTCACTACTATGAACTTTCTACACCACACTTTCCCGCCATTGTCAATCCTGTAAAGTAAAGCGATGGCTTTAAGAAGCGATGGCTTCTTATGCCTACTTTTACGGAACTCGCTAAATACAATTAGCGCTAATCATATATTTAAAACAAAACTCTGTCTTTCCCAGTCATTCGACGTTGACAGAAACGGGATGATATTTTAAACATGTTTAGCGTTAATCGTATCTAACAAGGGCCTTAATAATTATTGTTACGTGTAGTTTTTCTGTCAACACAATATTATTAAACCACGCCGCTATGTTGCGTAACGTAAGTATTATCATGGCATTATGTGTAAATGCGTAAAAGACATTGCCCAGTGCCTTGTCCAATTCTCATAGCTCGTACTTCAATGGCCACCACAAATACAATAGAAGCTGACAGCTGAAGTGGTCCCGTATTTGCGCGCGCTGTTTGCGCTAACAAAACTGCCGTTGCGTCATAGTTCCGCAACACGCGTTCGAAATTTAAATATTTAGAATAAAATACGCGTTGTAGCTGGCTGGACAGACATTCTTTTTTTTAAGTGATGACCAACTCTTTTCTTGGAATGATACTGGTCATGACATTCCACATTTGATTACGATGACAAAAGCTAACCAGACTCCTGTTTTTGGCTAAATAATTTGATACCATGACGCAATACAATAATATATAGCTGATACAATTTTAAAAGGGGTAGTTTAACTGACTAATAGTGACTATTTGCTTTGTCATTAACGTAACTATCTTATTAAAACAAAGAACTCTACCAGGAATTGCTAGAACCAAAACATACTGATTTATTATCGATGGCTTTTTTTTATAATAATTACCTATGTGACTTTGATACTATTATTTATTCTGTGTTTGATATAATAGGTAATGCATACTTACTGCCAAAATAATAGATGTATTAAAAATCGTCTTTGATGAGATAACAAAAGCACATAACATCTGTTAGGGCTGTCAGCATTCCCTGAATGGGACATTAATATATCGAAAGTTCCATTATGAGCCTAATGTCGTTTATCTGATCAAGATTTATGATAACTGATACAAGATTGAGACACTGTTTCGGTGGCTGTGTAAGAGTACGTTCTATTATTAATTATTGGTTCAGTATAAATAATACTTATGGCCTTATGTGTACCTAACACACGGCCCTACATCAACCTACCCTGCCTGTCAATTTTTAACGATATTTAAACCTTATGCTGATCACATAGTTTCGTATCATTTGAGATATTTTGACTGATTAGGGTAAGTTTTTTTTTTTTTTTATCAGATTAAACAGTAGCATACATATATAAGTATATTTAACATCTAAAAACCACGGAGGTTTGACTTGATGCTAAATAATTAAGTTCAAGTCAGCATAAGTACCTAAATTAGGTAAAATATTGTGATTAGACAGTATAGTAACATTATATCAGCGACTATAGGTAGATAAGTGATTAGGAAGTTTAGTAAGAAAATAAAGGCAAATAATATAAGGTAACAACTTTGTTACAGTCAGTAGTAGCAAGGTGGAAGTAAGAACTAGGCAGGTAGATAGTTGATGCGCGGCCCGCTGTACTTATGTGGGTAACTGCCCCGTAGGTCTAGTGGTCGGTACCTATGCTGGTTTCTGGGTTTGTTTGTCTTAAAATAACTCAGCAACCGCTTGGAGTCAGGAAGTTAGAGGGTTAAGCTGTTGGTCTTTTGCCTGATCTCTCTTCGGTCATGTCAGATTGCCGTCTTCCCGAACTTTGAGAGAAAAGAAACAGAAATTGGCTCCAGAATCAAAATTCGGCAAGGATACATGTTTGTACTAATGGTAGGTATCTTTAAAAACTAATAAAATTTCTAATAGGATTTAGGCAGGAATTAAAACATCCTGTCACCTACTTTTCTTCTAAAAAAACACTATTATAGGTTACCTTGTTGAAGCAATTGTAAATGTACGAGTATTTGTACGCGTATATTTCAATACACTTTGTCACTTTTTTTTACTCCATAATTGACAACCCTACCAACAGGTGGCCTCATAGTGGCGATGAGATGCGCGATACGATTATGCTCGCCGGCTGTCCGCTTGACTGTGCGTTCGTCAATTGTTTCTTATACTTAAGAATTGTCGTTAATGAGAGGGCCTATTCTCAACACAGTTAAAATTACAGTACCACAGTCAAAAAATGTATTTGCCTCTCAGTTTTCTTAAGTGAATTTGACAAGGATAGTAGGTAAAAACTGGTATGATCAGTATCATATGCTATATGTAAATTAGTGCCACTTATGACTGTGAGTTCTCAAACAGAAGTAAATATCTAAGACATGAAGTTTTTAAATTGATCTTCACCGGTTTTACTCATATCCTCTACAAAGCACCATAAAAAAGCATCTATAGAGGTACTGCTTAAGTACAAGCTACCATAAAACCATCACAACATTAATATACTAAACAATTTATTTGTGATCTGACAAGGAAAAGTTCAAAATCATTGAACACAAGTCATCGCGGTCATTAGCGTCTGAAGGATAATTTATACTCTAGCGAAAAAGAATTTAATGTCTTAGGCTGTGAAGGCCAAAATACATAGAAGCTTTTCAAAGCAGTGTGATGACCAACAAAATATCACCGTAACATAATTTTAATATTTGTTGAAGATGCTTACACAAAATAAATTCTTAACTTTCGGAAAAAAAATCAGGAACTACAAGAAAAATTGGTATGTTTACCAAGTGAAATCAAATTTCACTTATAAAAAATAATCGACTGTGTCATCCGGTGGGACTTGAACCCACGTCCCTCAGCTATCCGGGCGAGTGCTCTTACCAACTAAGCTACGGAAGACGTTAGTCAGTCGACGAATTTTCGCAAGTGCTTGCTACGCCAGTGAGCCGGCGTTCGATTTCATCAATACTTAGGAAATGTACCCGCATGTATCCAATGGAAATATTTTTACAAATATTTAACCATCAGTTAAGATGAAATCAGCTTAACCTAATATATTTTTATAACTTAAGCAATTATTGCTGTCGACTGACTAGCGTCCGCCGTAGCTTAGTTGGTAAGAGCACTCGCCCGGATAGCGAAGGGACGTGGGTTCGAGACCCACCGGATGACACAGTCGATTAATTTTTGTAAGTGAAATTTGATTTAATTTCGTAAAAACTTGCAAAATAATTGCTTAAGTTATAAAAATATAATATGTATACCAAGATTTAAAATAAAATATGAATAAATGGTTGGACAACCAAGGCGTTTGTGTTACATCGATGATAAAAAAGAAGTGCCTTAAAGACTGCATTTTAGTAATAAGGCTGAACAACAGATTAAATAAATTGTATAACAAGATGAAAGCCAATTAATCATTACAGCTGCTTCTTTGCTGTTGTGCACGTTTCCAGGTTTTAATATTTTACGACTGTGTGACACTAAAACTAGTTAAAATATTTAAGAATATCTGAGCAGAGTGTGACACACAAAATTATCTCAAGTTTATGATAAGGTATAAATTACAAATTTATCTATAGACTTTTGAAATCAAACCTGCGGACAAATAATTAGCATTGCCAAAATCTTGATAAATATATTGAAAAGGCTTAGAACTCATTCTTATGATTAAATTGATGAGTTACGATTGAGACTTTCTCATAATAAATGCTAATATTAACTAATCGATTTTGCTTAAAATTGTGACTTACTGGAATCTTATTATTATACTAAAATTTGAATAATAACTATTTATAAAGAGCTAGGCTGTGCCACCTGGTCCTTGATACAAGAACTAGTTGGCTTATTACAAGTCTTTTGTACAGTTATAGGCCTTGTTTAAAAGTCCTTGTTTTTTAATAAAAAAAGACTTGTTATAAAAATGATTTGAAACTAGCTATACGCCTCGTCTTCACACGGGTTTATTAAAAAAATTAAAATAGCTTATGTCACCCAGTAAATTGAGCTTTCTACTACAATAAAGAATTTAGCCAGTTCGGTAGTTAAAGAGACAACTTCTACAACTACCTTTATACTTGCATGGAGAGAGATCAGGCACAGGACCAACGTTTGAACGTGCTTGCCAACACCAACTGCCGAACTCTTGAGCCTTTTCTGATAACTGGAACCTGACCAGTTTGGATCATGGTTACACATTCAGTCGCCTGAATGTGTAGGTTTCCTCACGTTGTTTTTCGTCACCGTAAGAGCATCGGTTAGTGAAACAACTAATGAACATAACTCAGAAAAAGTCATTGATACATGGCGGCACGTGGGGTCGAACCGATACCTCCCGCATGAGAGGCAACCCGTTTACCACGCCACGGACCGATGAGTTTAAAGATTTTGCAATTAATAACTTTAAAAAAAATACGCTAAGTACATTTTTGTATGTGATGATGTTGATGATGTCCTCCTAGCCGAATTTCGACCACGGCGGCCTATCTCAACAGAGATTAGCCAACTGCGCGGGACATATTATAGTGCACAAGTGTGTGCGCAATACACAGGTGCACTCTCTGTACTTGATAGTTCACACAAGCGGATGTTGTAAGCTATTACTCTGCTAAAGTTCATTTGTTTCACGTTGATAACCAAGTTTTCACATTCCTAACAATTTGAACCAATAATAGACCAATTAGATCATTCTTTGTGATGTAAAACAGAAAGTTTTATACGTTAATCACTTTACAATATTACAATATATTAAACTTTCGACGTTATGACAGACAATAACTGAATTGGTCGGCATCCGGCAGCAGTCGTAACCACCAATAGAATTTTACATAGCAGGCTCAATCCGAAATAGTCAAATGTGCACACGAGCTGCAGTTTTTTTTTAAAATCTGTAATCGATACGATAAATTATTGTTTTTAAGTGATAAGCATTCACTTTGCAATAATTTATCGTAATTAATAGAATCAGGCGTTACTTTGCGGAAATCCATTATCTGATGGGAAAAATAAAATACAATTATTTTGCTTTAAATTTCCGCTAAGAGACGCTAGCGCAGGCAACAAAACCACACCAACTGCAACCGCTTTGAGTACCAGTTCAGGCAAATGCAGAATGCACCACCCAAAAAATTTCGATAGGCTCTGCCAACGCCAGGGTGGCCGAGAGGTTAGGCAATCGCCCGGTATGCGAGGAACGCGGGTTTGATTCCCGCCTCTGGTGGTGATTTTTTTTTTGTGCAATAATATATTTGTAATTGATACGTTTACTTATAGTGTTGGATTTTAATCCTCCCCTTTTAGGGGTCTGTACACAAAGGGTAGAAACGGGATTATAAGCTCTATTACTAAGCCTCCGCTGTCCATTTATCAGTCTGTCGCCAGGCTGTTTCTTATAAACCGTGATAGCTAGTTCTTTAAACAAAAATACTAAAAGTAGGATAAAATAAATATTTAAGGGGGGCTCTCATACAAAAGATATAACACAATACAAAAAGAAATAAACTAAGCATAAACCACAAAAACAGTATCTGTCAAAGTCACAGTGCCATTATATATTAAGCCAGGTCCTAAAACCCTGATGACCCTAAACCCTGATGGATGACCGTGGTTTTCAGTGGGCCCAAAGCCCCACCCGACAATTCCGTAGGCATAGACAATTAGGAAGAAAATTGAACTCAATATTATAAAGGTTTAAAGCATCTTTGGTTATGTGCACGCTCATCACGAGCTGGCAACATCGTGGACGGACCACAGGTATTAATCGGTATTGGCCCTACTCCATTTTGTATCTGCATTATGGTTGAAAACCCTCATTTTGATTTTACGTCGGTAAAGTAAAAACGTGACTTGGTACCGATATAAATAAAAAAAGACAATGGCACTCGTTTCTAGCAATTTGAAAATCGAACCGACTTCTGTTTTAATCGATGTGGAATCAATTAAGTTTGATGTCCGAGACGAATTCTCGAGTGGGACTCCAAATCGAATTGTGCAGCTACCAAATGTATTGTCTATTAGTGTGGAAGAGTAAGTTATTTATTACATAATATGAACTCTAATACATGGAATACGGCTTTGGTTTCATGATATTCCCAAACTTTTTTTTTTTTACATAAACCATCACATTACATTACGATCCCCAAAATTTTATAAGTTTTTTTAGAGATACACCTACGTAATAAGTTAAATCTCAGCGTTCAGAAATCACTTACAAAAAGAAAAAATACTTTATCCTGTTCAAAAAATAGGACTAGGATTTAAAGATCGATTTGAGATAAATGACATTAATGGAGACGGATTATTAAAGCGCTGACTATACAATAGTCGGTTAAAAAATATTCGTCGAATAAAAACAATATTACTATTTTTATTTAATATCATCACTTCATCTGTAAAATCTTTGAATGCATGACATCGCTAAGTAACCATTCGGCAGTAACTTTTTATCTGATAGTTGAAAAATTGGCCCTGAATGATCTAATATTAACTCATGATTAAAAAGTTAGACTTTTTGAAAAAAAAAGTTTAGTATATATCAACGTGAGCGGCCATAAAAACCCTCTGCCCACTGGACAATACCCTTCATCAAAGTGGACAAAACGAATTAAAAAAAAAAACTTTGATTGGGATATTAATACGGGCCGGTCAGACAGGTGTGTGTCGAGTACAAGCTGATGCTTTTTTATTGTTTTGGGTGGATTTGTTAGATATCTTATGTTTGATCTTTATAATTACTACACTTCTGAGGAATTTTAGTAATTGTTCATTCGATATGTCTATGGCTTAGATTTCACTCAAAACTTCTTGAAAATCATAAAAATACTTCAGTTGATGTCAAACACTAAAATGATTTATTTAATTTTGGACAGAAAATGCCACTTATGAACGTCAGTAATACCATGGACTACAAACTATTTGCACTTATGTGGCAAGAACATCAGTCTATTTTTATGCTTTATGCCCTACTAGCACAGCACTTGGAGGCACAAGACAGGCAATCTGGCAAGTGTTGATTTAGAGTTAGCGATTTATAAATACCAACAATAACTTGGCTCCGAAAACCTTGAATAATGATTCATCCACCTTGCAAGTACTCACCAACTATTCCATACAAATGTTAATGATAAATGACTAACCGTTCCTAAAGTGCGATGGCTCACAAAAATTTCATCACAGCGAATTTCTCACACAACGAGTTTTTAAAGGAAAACATTAGTTGTCCTACATCTCAAGTTACTGAGAACCAGTGGCCCTACTCGATAAGAAGTTTACCGTATTTTCAGATCTCTACGTCTTTTTCACTCGCAGTACATTACAAACCTGAGTGAGTGAGACGGTAGATTCGATAATACGACATGCTCGTACAGAATAGGGCCTCTGAGTAACCGCGCTGCGATGTGGGCGCCATTGTTTTCTGGTATTTTATAATGGACAGGCTTTTGAGATTGACTAGTGATGTTTTGAGGCTGTAACTCTTTGTAAGAACGACTAGTGGTGGCCTCAGGCTATGAGTTATAGGTATGTCAGATTTCCACATAATAAACTGTTACAGTTCTTGGATTTGATAGACAAGTGTAAGTTGCACTGTTGGTTTTTTATACTCCAGCTTCAGTGGTGATATATTTAAAAAACATTATTCGGTGGGATAAATGTATATAAGTATGTCTATCCGTTATCCTAGTCACCATAGCACAAGCTCACGCTTAGTTTGGGGCTAGGTAATTGGTGTGTTTGTTGAAACAATTGATGTATTAATACAATAAGTCGCCGTAGCTACTGTGTTTCTATACCACTAAACTGAGTTAGAGTATTAATGTTTGTCCTGTTACCAAAAATAAAAGTCCAATCTTCGCTTGAGGCAATTACATATTATGATTTTTTATGAGCTTTGCGGCACGCGTTGAGCCTGGCCTATAATAAAAGGTTCCCGAAAAAAAAGTTAAAAGTCAATAAAAACAATCTAAAGTTCTGAAGCTAAACTAACGGTATAATTGATATGTTGTGTATTATTTTCCCATCACTAGAGGAAATCACAAGTATCGGGTCTCGAATCGCATTTGTAATCGTGACAAATGTGGACAACTTTGTAAAAGTGAATGTGTTCTTATCTATCGGCCATTACAAGGTTTAACTAGTTAATATTCTATTCTTATTATATTTGAAGCGAATTTTGCTTCTTTCTAAAAAAATAACACTGACACAAAAAAGTAAGTATCTTAGTAGAACATTCACAAGTTCCGTAAAATACGTCGATTTTAACATTTGGAATGAATTAGACATTTTTACTTAAAATTGTTTGTCTATAAAACAATGTCCCTAATATCCAATGACCTAATTTATAATTTAAGAACGCCTGAGCGGAATTTAATTAGTATACATGTTGGGTGTTTCTGGGATGTGGGTTAAAAAGGGAATTTTTGCGGAAGACCTCACCCACTTGGCTATCTAGCTAGTCTATGTGTTTCTTCTACAAATATCGCATAGGATGTAGGATAAAAATAATTCGGGAATTCACGCGGAAAAAGCCACGGGGACCCACTAATCTATCCGTCTACTAATCTGTGTTTCTTCTACTAATTGAAATCGGCTTACATCACTAGTCGCTAATTTTAAGTCAATGTTTGTAATAGCGGTGTGCAATTACATTACAAGTTTGATTATGTTACAGAAAAGCGACAAATAAGATTCCAGTTGCAAGCCAGACGAGTAGAAAAAAATCTTGCGTTCGCGCAATAGGAAATGGCGTAAGTGACTAAAAGACGCTTAAGCGTTTATTGATAAACCAATCTCTGTTTACTTTGCTTTAAGATCAAATTAGACCGCGTACAATAAAACCCTAGAGTTCAGGCTAAGAGGGGGTATAAAACGTTATGGATTTAATCTACGTTTAAAAAAAAATTTGCTAGCTGCTACCAGCAATTTTTTTTGACACTACTGTCAATTCTCTAGTTTATAATTATTTGTATCATTTAAGCAATTTCTTTGCAAGTACAAAACAAATTCAGTTTAATTTTCTAGTTGTCATGTTTGACATATTCATAAGGTAAAAACCAAAAAGTGTGCCAAAGTTCTTTCTCGTTTCTACGTTTATAAGTTAAGGAAATAGTTAATTGAAGTACCTGTTAACAGTTTACATATTTTATTTTGACTCCAGAGTGATTCCAGAATTACTTTGGGTGGAATTTTTACAGTTAGTTTATTATAAAAAATATGATTTAGTGCATGTTCAGTTTAGGAGGGTTTGAAGTTTTAACATTACAAACAATTGACAATATTAGTTAATGTAAATCAACATATTTTATGCGGTATGTAATGATGACACCATCAGCTCAGAGTTAACTACTCAGCTGCTGTCGGTAAGATTTGACAGCTTTTGTCCTAAGATGAGATCGGGTTATAAATACGGGGCTAAAAGGAAGACATAAGTTGCCGTAACCAGTCGCGAATGTTGGGTGAGCGTATTGTAAAATAGTTGTACTAGTTGTAAATAGTAATCTGATTGGACTCCATTTTGTAAGATTATATGGTTTGGACTGAGTCTAGTAGCGCGGTAAAACTATGTCGTAAGCAAAATTACTTATTCTGTGGTAAAATACAGTAAGATGAGTGAGAATTACGTAAGTGCGTTTATTACGAGCGTTGGCTCTGACTTGTAGCTTTATGTAGGTGGCTAACTACTCATTAATAGCCAAAGTAAAACGTTAGATTATAAATAGGAACCTTAATATTAAGACAAGAGGGACCTAAAATAAAAAATACTGCCTGCATGTGATGATTTTATAAAAATCGTCATTTTGCTGAAAATCAGAGGGTAAAACAATCAATTGACATTTATTTAGCCTATAGTCATCACATTCCTACCAAATTATACGAACAGCAACCTACATTGGTTATACTTACACAAACCATAGCTACAAAATAGGTATTTAAATAAATAAATAAATTGTTTCAACAAACACACCAATTACCTAGCCCCAAACTAAGCGTGAGCTTGTGCTATGGTGACTAGGATAACGGATAGAAATACTTAAATACATATAAACATCCATGACGAAGGTACATTTGCTCGTGCTCATCACACAAACATTTGCCCCTTGCGGGATTCGAAGCCGCAACCGCCTGGTTTAGAAGTCCGGTGCGCGAACGACTACACCAAGACGGTCGTCTTTATAACTCTGGCAGGCAATGTATTTAGTTGTGGCAAATATTTAAATGTATTCACATTCAATATTAAAGCCGAATAAAAAGTAACACATTACACATATACCTATATAAAATGTATTTATAACCTAAGTTATAAGTCTGCAGTCTTATTTACTTTTTTTTCACAGAAGCCTTCCAGGGCTTCATTAAACAGTGGAAAATAGTAGCATAATTGGCGATCCCTTTTCTAAGACTAATAAACAACAATTTCGTCGTACAACTGGGTACTTATCTCGGTCGGCGCACGCGCAGTAATCGCCAACATCCGAGTTACGCACCCATTGCCGACTTGTGAATGCTTTTTATAAATTCTAACTTCAAGAATTACATTAAGTATCGCATTGTTGTTTCTTTAATGGTAATATAGAGTTACCTATATGTATATATAAGCCTACAGTCTTTAGTTTGTTTTTGTTTCAGCTAATGATTACTGAAACTGCAGTGCTAATGGGTTACACTGCAGTAACAGACGGTAAGTGAGTTTAGGAGAATATTTTGGTTTCTTCTTTATTAAAGTTTTTTATTTCATTTATTATTAATTTATTAAATTGCTAAAAATAAGCCTACAGCCTAACTAGGATAGCTTTAAAAAGTGGCATTCAGACTGACGTCAGTTAAAAAACTATCGAGTTAATGTCAAGTGTAAACAACATTATAATCAACAATAATTTTTAGGAACAATCACATATATTTGTTTCTTACGTTTACGCGAATTGTTGAACTCATTAACACACAATTTTACGGATTACTTCGCGATTTATTTACATTTTATTTTGTTCAGGGAGAGTCTCCCTGTGACCACGATCGCTGTAAAGTGTTCGAAACGTCAGGTTTAAAATAAAATGTAAATAAATCGCGAAGTAATCCGTAAAATTGTGTTTTAATGAACAATCACATAGTTTTCCATTTACATTAAGCTACTTGCAAGACTGGATAGTGCTTTTATGTTATGCATGATTTACGGAACTGAAAACAATATAAAAATTGTTTAAAAAAGAAGTCCCAATCAATGGCTACGGGTACAGAATGCCTTAAGGCATTGAGTCCGCCAATTTCACTTTGTTGGTGCAGTAATCTATACTAATATTATAAAGAGGAAAGATTTGATTGTTTGTTAGTTTTGAATAGGCCCCGAAACTTCAGGACCGATTTTTAAATGAAATTTGATACAGAGATAGTTGGAGCCTCCAGGAGGGATACGAATATTTTTTGTCGCGTTATCACATCATCACATGGGTGAAATGGATAATGAAAATTTGTATGGAAAATCTGACTTTTGGCGCTGGACGGAGTACTAGTACTTATTCTGTAGCGCTGGCGAAGTTGCGGGAAACTGCTAGTGTTTAAATAAATAAGTAAATTAAAACGCAGACAACATTAGAAAGTGGAAAACTTTGTTCAAAGTCGTTTTCAAGGACTCACAGTAGCTGGATCATTTAAACGCGCGCGCAAACAATAATTCCGCCTGCGCCGGCGCACCGAGACCGGCTTGTAATCACTGACATCCGAGTTACGCTGCTCTGGGGATATCGATAGTTATATCGATACCTAAGGTGAAACCTAAGGTGGTTCTAGTCTAGGATATTGATGGCTTCGATACTTTAAGAGGCGCCGTATGTCTTCAATTTTAGTCTAGAATATCGATTGTGTCGATTAATTCGGGGCTTTAAAAGTTTTTACTGTTCTTCACAGTCGTATACCTCAATGGTTAAGGGGCATGACCATTATGTGGAATAAAACACACACAATTTCTAATGGAGTGGTTCGCCATTGGCTTCTCCATTTCACACACTAGCCAACTAGTGTGCAGGTTTACTCACGATGTTTTCTTCACTGTTAGGCAGCGATATCTTTAAAAAAGACTGTACTTAAGTTTTCATACAAACTCAGTGGTACAGGCGGGGATCGAACTCCCGATCTCGGATGAGAAGTGAAGTTTTCTCCGCTCAGCTATTGCGCCTTGCTAAAAGTCTGACACCCTAGTGTAATTAACGATAAGATTACAAAGAAAGGTTTATTAAATTGGGACATTACTAACACAGAACAAAATTATATTTGAAAGACATTACGTAAAACAATATTATCAAAGTGAATGCTTATCAGTTAAAAACAATAATTTATAGTTACTATCATCCCGTTTTTAGGGTTCCATATCTTATGGTTAAAAGTATTACTAAGACTCCACTCTCTCTGTCTGTCTGTCACTAGGCTGTATCTCATGAACCGTTTAAGCTAGACAGTTGATGTGATGATGTAATTCTATTGCCGCTATAACAACAAATACTAAAAACAAAAAATAATGAATATTTTTAAGTGGGGCTCCCATAACATACAACGAACGTCACTATTTTGACGTTTCTATTAATAACGGGCAACAGGTAACCACTTAAAATATGATCTGATCACCGATTTTTTATTGTAACCATGTTTTTTTTATGTTTTAATAAAAAATAAAAAAAAACACTTTTATTTTAATCCCTGTGGTTGTCATTAGAGTGAGGTGCAGTGTGGCTATAGCCTTACTAACGATACCTAAGTGTCAAGCGATAATTCCTTGCAGGCTGCGCGGGAGTCGGGAGCAGCTAGTCGGCCCGCGGCGCTAAATCGACGACATCCGAGTTACGCGCCATACCTGTCTTGCCCTCTCAGTTATAGTTAGCTGGTTTTGGATTAGTGCAAATTGGGTCTACCTTGTTTCGCAGAATTTTTATTGTCATAATTTTATTTGGCATATCATTAAATAGCATAAACTTCCTTTCGCAGAACATCAATTAGCATTCACTCATTTATCAGACGTTCAAAACGCATAATCGTGTAAGCTAGAATCTTCTTTAGGCAGAAATATCCATAATAGTATCCATAATATCCATAATAGTCTTAAAGCAAAATCATCCTAACGCAGAAAGTTCACAGATAGAATCGTCTTGTGGCATACAATTCGTAGATATAGTCATTAATAGGCAGAATCGTCCTATAGCAGAAAGTTCACAGTCCGAATCGTCTTTTGGCATATTTTCATATTTTATTTTATTAAAATCATTACAAGGCAGAACTATCATATCTCAGAAATTTTACATTTATAATCATCTTTTGGCATACATTTCATATCCATAGTAATTGAAAACGTTAGTTAAGGATATTCGTAGTAAATAATTAATTCAGCATGCAAGCAAGTATGCAGCATGCAAGCAAGCAAGCAAGCAAAGCATGCAGCAGGCAAGCAAGCATGCAGCATGCAAGCAAGCATGCAGCAAGCAAGCAAGCAAGCATGCAGCAAGCAAGCAAGCAAGCATGCAGCAAGCAAGCAAGCATGCAGCATGCAAGCAAGCATGCAGCATGCAAGCACAGCATGCAGCAAGCAAGCAAGCATGCAAGCAATCATGCATGCACAACAGCTTGCATGTATGCAAGCAAGGATGCAACATGCAAGTAAGCATGCATGCAGCATGCAAGCATGCAACATGCATGGTTTCTGTCACGGCTCCGGCGCTGCGGGGCTCCGGCAGTCCCACGCGAGCTTATCGTCGCAGATGGTTTTCGCTCACCACCGCAGCAGCGGCGGCGAGCTTTCAAACCACCTGCTCCTCAGTTCGCGGGCTGCCTCGCCCCTCCACGCCTACGCGATTTTGAATTACACTCTAGGGGTAGGGCAAACAAGACTGCGTGGCGTCGGGTTTGCACCGATTCCTTTCTGTCACTAACTTTGGTACCACAACTTAATGACTTTTTAATTCAATTTTAGGGTAAAATACTATTTAAAAGAAATAGCAATATGCGTAGTAAAATTATTCTAAACAAAATTCTGCTTTCTTCATAATATGCCTAGTCAAATTATGCCAAATAAACATCGTACTTAATAAACATTATGCTTAGCGAAAGTATGCAAAGTAAAATTTTGCCAAAGGTAACTATAAATAATGCATTATAAATTTCTGCTATCTTAAAAGTATGCCATTGTAAATTCGGGCATATAAATATTCGACCAAACAATAATTATGCTAACAGAAAATTCTGCCTGAATAATATTCGACTAAAGAAAATTATGCCAAGTGTGTTATGCCAAGTGACTTTCGGAGCAAAAAGATTCTGCCAGATAGAGGGAACCCGTGCAAATTATCCTTTTAAGCATGTTTGCCGTAGAACTGATGGTTGATGGAGCAGTCCACGAACAGAAAGACGTAGCGTGGGACGCCCAGCGGCTCGTTGGACGGATGACCTGGTGAAGGTTGCTGGCGGTAGCAGGATGAGAAAGGCTAGTGATCGGGATGAATGGCGTAGATTGGGAGAGGCCTTCGTTCAGTAGTGGACGCCTGGAGGCCGATGTGATGAGCCTTAACTATGTAAAATAATGCACGAAACGGGTATACGTGCATCCATATTTTTTTCAAAAATAGGTTGTCTGGAAGAGATCGCTTAAAGCGATGAGACCGCCTACGTTGTACTAATACATGTGCAGTATTGTATGTCTGTAACGTGTTTTCTTGCTGCAGTAAAGAATAAGTATCCAAAATTGACAAACAACTTAAAATATTATTACGTATTTTTGGTTTTTCGTGATAAATTCCCTGTAAACATTTCGGTCAGATAACGATTAAATCCAAATATGCACATTTAATAATTGCAAAATGTAGGTACCCTACCTGTTGCAATTATTCGGCGCGCAGTGCACGCACACAAATGAGTGCAAGATGTAACCAATCTTCCGCGCGGATCGATAGTTCTTCTTGGCCATGACGCATTCACGCGGATCGCGCCCCCATTTCATATCTCATTTTTCTACAATCTGAGAACGCGACGTAGCTGGGCTTCGCTTAGCATGTCGCCACGTTTTGCGAGACATTTGTCCCTTGTATCCCTGGCTTTAGACTACAGAGGCGCTCAAAACAAAGCAAATACACCGGTTTGTTGCGTAGCAAGTGCGCTGGCAGATCTGAACGCGCCGCGAAAGTGGCCGAGCGTCCGACAATTCCTATGAAAATGCGCCTACCTTGACGCACAATTGATAGAAAATTACTCCCGGCTACCTACGTGCAGTCCACCTGTTAGGGTTGGCAAGATCTAGTTTTTTATTGTTTAGGGTAAGTAGTTTAAGAGGAATACACGGGTAAATTGGTGTCTGTTATACAATATTTATAAAAATATTAGTGCACAAATTAAACAGTTGTACAAATGGCTGACTCTCTATTAGTCAACAACCAAGGTACTCATTAAGTTACAATGAAAGTGCAAATAATATTTTTTGTTAACAAATTCTTCAACGTGCTTTAAAATCAGAAAGTACTAGACACAAGTAGGCGTATAGTGCCTTTGCGCCTAATTTTAATGGGTCTTTGTCACAATCATGAATACTAAATAGACGCTAAAGCAAACACTTGTAGCTGAGAGAAATCTCATTGATTTGACGTCTATAGTTTAAAGACGATCATAAGTACCTTTTTAATTATTAGCACATATTGTTCTTAAGTGTACCTGCTTACCGGTCGTATTTAAAAGGTTTGCAATATTTTAATTAGAGCTGATTTTTCAAGAGTCGCATTGTTAGTCAAGTAATGTATTATTAATTAGAATTTTAGTCGAGGTGTGTATAAAAAATGTCAGCCTATATAGATCCCACTGCTGGGAAAAGCCTCACCTCAACTATGAGGTACGAGCCATACTCCATCACGCGGGCACAGTGCGGATTGGTGGAGGGGTGTCTGTAAGGCAAGTGACAAACCTTACTGTCAGATGTTATTAAGCCGCCCTAGGGCCTCTGACTAGGCTTAATGACTAATACCAACATATATTAGCCGGGACCAACAATTGACCAACTGTGAACTATTCGGCCATTAACTTATTAACTGGCATTGACAATACAGTCCTTAGGCATATGCTTTTGGCACTCATACTATTTAGAAAAGTGTACATGTACAATGCGATTTAACAGTGAATTACATTAGATCTGTGATCCAAAATACTGCCAACCCTAGTATAGCTAGATAAAGTTGCTTACGTAGCGTAGGCGACGCCAGCTCAATTACCTGAAAATACAAAAATAGACATAGTTATATATTATGGAGCACAAAAACCTATTTTGTTGCAAAAAAAGATCTATTGTTATGATATCCTTTTTGATTCATCTAATACGATATCGCACGAACAGATTTTAGTACATACAGTCAGATTACCCCACTTTGACCTTGAGACTACTTCTATTCAGTACCTACAAAAGCTGTGTTCGTAGGGGTACGTATTATAATACCGAAAGTTCATAATACCTACAAATAAAATACCTACGCTTTAAACGACGAAAATCAAAATACCGCACGAATAAAATACCTATACCTGATATAACGAAGCTCAATATGCCGAATTTCAAAATCCGAAATCCCGAAAGTTCGAAATCCCGAAAGTTTGAAATCCCGAAGGTTCATATCCCGAAAGTTTGAAATACCGAAGGTTCATATCCCGAAAGTTTGAAATACCAAAGGTTCATATCCCGAATGTTTAAAATCCCGAAGATTAATATACCTACAGTTAGTATACCGAAGTTCAAACTGAAAGTAAGATTAACTTTGCGGTAGGCGTTTTTTTTTTTACAATGTCATCCACATTGTTACATGTTAGGTAGTGGTACCTATTGAATTGTAAGCATGCATGTAGCAAGCAGGCATGCAGCATGCAAGCAATCAAGCAGGCATACAGCATGCAAGCAATCAAGCAGGCATGCAGCATGCAAGCAATCAAGCAAGCAGGCATGCATGCATGTAGCAAGCAGGCATGCAGCATGCAAGCAATCAAGCAAGCAGGCATGCATGCATGTAGCAAGCAGGCATGCAGCATGCAAGCAATCAAACAGGCATTCATGTAGCAGCATGCATAGGTTTTGCCCTTCTCCGGCGCTGCGGGAAGTGTAGCCCTTTCGCCTTAGCGTAGCGAATCTCATGCTCCCGTGCGAGCTGGAGCGCAAGCCGAAGCTGCGGAGGCGAGCGGGAACGGGCGAGGGCTGCCCTCCTTCCACGCCTCCGACTTTAGAATTACACTCTAGTATCGGGCAGACTAGTACCACGGCGAGTCGGGGTCAATCAAAATTTGTTTTTCTTAATGAACCTCAATCTCAATGATATACAATTTGTTTGACGTTTCGTTCATAGGTCTTGTAAAATTCGGTATTTTACAAGCTTTTATTTAGTTTGCAATGTAACTATGTATGTTTGTTCGGGTGGAATCTTGCATCTAAATTTTGAAGCAGATATCTTCAACCGATTGAGCTGAAATTTTGTAGACACGGTTAGTTTGGATGACAATGCATAGTAAGATGCATGACGTCATTCTAAATTCAACATGGCGGACCATCCAAGATGGCGGACCCGTTATTTTCAATGCACTTCTACAATATTAGTATCAGATGAAAGGGCTTGCTGAGAGTAACTCAAAAAATAAAGTGACGTTACTAAAAAATTTAAAATAGCCGACTTCTGAACCCCAATCCTTTACTATGGGTATCAAATGAAAGGGCTTGCTGAGATTTACTCGATAAATAAAGTGACGTCATTCCAAATCCAATATGGCGGCCTTCTAAAGATAGCAGACTAAGTTTTCTTTGCTTTCTTACAATGTGGGTATCAATTGAACGGGCTTGCTAAAAATAACTCGATAAATAACGTGACGTCACTTTAAATCTAATATGGCGGACTTTTGAAGATAACGGACAAACATAGTCATGTTTTTAAAGCTTTCCTACAATATGGGTATCAAATGAAAGGGTTTGCTGATAACATATCCATAAATAAGGTGACGTCACTCCAAATCCAATATGGCGGACTATGATTTTTGCTTTCTTACAATATGGGTATCAAATGAAAGAGCTTGCTAAGAATAACTCGATATAGAAGGTGACGTCACTCTTAATCCAACGTGGCGGACTTCTAAACATAGCGGCCTTAGTTTTGTATGCTTTCCTACAATGTGGGTATCAAATCAAAGTGCTTGCTGAGAATAATTGTATAAAAAAGTGACTTCACTGTAAATCCAATATGGCGGGCTTCGAACGATGGTGGACTAAGTTTTGTATACTTTCTTACAATATGGGTACCAAATGAAAGGGCTTGCTAAGAATTACTCGATACATAAGGTGACGTCAGTCCAAATCTTATATGGCGGACTCCTAGAGATGGCGGACTAAGTTTTTGATGCTTTCTTATAATATGGGTATCAAATGAAAGGGCTTGCTAAGAATAGCTCGATAAACAAGGTGACGTCACTCCAAATCAAATAAGGCGGACTCCTAAAGATGGTGGACTAAGTTTTTTATGCTTTCTTACAATTGGGTACCGAATGAAAGGGGCAAGCCCTGAGATAACGCATGCTAGTTTAACTCCGTTGCTCCGATCCGTTTAGGAATTTGGTGTATCGGGTTTTCTTGGCGTGAATAAAAGGCGTGATAGCCGAGCGGAGAAAACTTCACTTTTCATCCGTGAGATCTTGAGTTCTACCTCCGCCTGTACCAATAAGTTTGTACAAAAACTTAAGTAAGTACCTACAGTCTTTTTCAAAGATATCGCTGCCTAACGGTGAAGGAAAACACCATGAGGAAAAACCTGCACACTAGTGCACTAGCCACTAGTGTGTGAGATGGAAAAGGCAATGGCAAACCAATTCATTAAATATTGCTTAGAAGTCGTATGTGTATTTCACTCCACATAATGATCACGACCCTCAGTCATGAGGTATACGCCCGTGGCAACATCTTACCACTGTCGCCCACACTAGCAAGGAACTTCAAGATGCGGCGCCCTGACTCGGCTCTTACAGGCTAGATGGCGCTGTTTGCCCGCTCCATACAACACAAACCGCGATATGTAAGATTTAGCACGAGCTTGACTACATATAGATAAAACCAAGACGATGACCATTGGACTTTGGTCCCCGACCATAACAACCGGTCGTTAGGAAGCGCTTCCCTTTGCCTTCCAGTTGCGCCATACGACTGTTAAAAGGGGTTTTCTTAAAGTCCTCGATTATACATAATTATTTAGGTTGAATTTTTTTGAGTCTGTAGCATCGATAGGTAAACTTTAATAAAATAAAGTTTAACTTTGGTGAGATATGCGTCAACAGCATTTGATTGCCTGTCTAGGAGAAGAATAACTTCAAATCAAACTTGAATTGTGTTTTCGCTGCGTAAGGCTTAGCTTGAAGCTTACTCATGCCTTACGCGGCGCATTTCTCCTAACACCCAAGACAAGGTGCCGTACCTAGTCGGGTGATAAGTTTTGTCACAAATACTTATTGCAGCTCAATTTCAAAGCAAATATCTTCAACCGATTGAGCTGAAATTTTGTATACAGGTTGTTTAGATGACAATGCGTGGTAAGCTGTGTAAGTCGTCTAAGATTTTTGTGTATTGATTGTACTGACCTTGAAAGTAAAAAGTAAAGTCGAATTGTTGTATTCCGTAGCATCGTTTTTGTAATTTCGCGAGAGGCGTCAACAGCATTAGTTTACAACTTGCAAGTGGCATACAAACATTAAGCCTTAAATTGTTTTTTAACTTTATTTTTGAAAGAATTTCAATACCTCAGGGTAATAATTAGTGCTCTTTAACTCTTTGGCTCACATTAAATTCGTAGCCAAGCTCGTTAATTATATTAGCCGCCAAGCCGTTATTTGTTGTTCCTTACTTACCTATGTCTTAAGTAAGCGAACTTGAAACTTTCGCCACCTTTAAGTCACTGTCGTTATTCAATTTTAAAATAGCCCTTTTTGAGGCTTGCCTAATTTAATTGTCACCGAAATAATATTTTGATAAACTCATACCATGGTATTTTAGATATTAGTTACACATAGTTAGTTACCCCTTCAGTTTTTAGTCGATTGAAAAAGAATAAGCTCATCGAATTTTACCGACATACGCCCTTGCCTCAATGATGCGTTGAATGAGATAAACAGTGAGATATGCCTACAGACTAAGAACTCTGTCCAGCGATAACTAAAAAGATAAAAATAAATAACAAGTAAAAAACCCTTTTTAAAAACAAGCTTTTATGTCAATGCGCTAAAAAGTATAAAATAAATTTTCCTTTAAAACTTTTACGATCAAATAATAACATCATTACACATTTTTTACTGTATAAAAGCTTGTCGCGAGATTTTACCTGTGTAGATAAACAAGTAAATTATATATATAACTTGATATAATTGACTAAATTTTCTTAAAACCAAACTACTAAATTCGCCAAGTGAGTACTTAAATCTCGCGACAAGCTTTTATATAATAAAAAATGTGTAATGATGTTATTATTTGATTGTAAAAGTTTTAAAGGAAAATTTATTTTATACTTTTTAGCGCATTGACATAAAAGCTTGTTTTAAAAAAGGGTTTTTTACTTGTTATTTATTTAATCATCGGGTTTTAAACTTTCGGTCATATAAACAGTCGGTATATTGGCTTTCGGTCATATAAACATTCGGTATATTGACTTTCGGTCATATAAACAGCCGGTATATTGACTTTCGGTCATATAAACAGCCGGTATATTGACTGTCGGTCATATAAACATTCGGTATATTGACTTTCGGTCATATAAACAGTCGGTATTTTAAAATTCGGCATTTTAGTATTCGGCATTTCAATTATAGGTCTTATAAGATTCGGTATTTTGAATTTTCGGGATTTCAAACTTTCGGTATTTAGAATTTTCGATCATATAAACATTCGGCATTCTAAAATACGGCCTTCCGTTCGTAAGGCTTATGAAATTCGGTATTTTAAAATTCGGTATTGTAATACGTACCCGTTCATAGTCCACATGGATAACTTGATGTGCTGCCGATTGTTAACACATAAAAGTAAAATAAAAGTAACAAATATATTATAATATTGACTCTCGTATAAGCAAACATCACGTCCTTATGTTGTTGAACAAAACAAGAAATGCTTTAGTTATTAAAATACCTGTATTAGAACAAATGCATTACTAACAAATTCAATTGCCTTACATTATATAAGTCAGCCTATTAGATCCCACTGCTGGGAAAAGGCCTCACCTCAACTATGAGGAGGAACGAGCCATACTTCACCACGCGGGCTCAGTGCGGATTGGTGGAGGGGTGTATGTAAGGCAAGTGACAAACCTTACTGTCAGAAGTTATCAAGCCGCCCTAGGGCCTCTGACTAGGCTTAACGACTAATACCACAGATATTAGCCGGGACCAACTGCTTAACGTGCCTTCCGAAGCACGGAGATACTTGTCATGGACGTCACTTAAATGGTCGGAATGGTCACCCATCCAATCACGACCGCGCCGTGGGTTGCTTAACTTTTGGTATCACTACCAAAGCGCTGCCGCCACTGCGCCACAAGCACCTCAACCTTACATTAGTTGAATTTAAGTACCGATCTATGATTGATTACGCAATGTGACTGTGTATAAATAAAGATAAACGTCTTAAAGCCTTATTTTTTAATATTAACATATGATGGAAATGAAAACAATCGTTCAGCATTCGATTTCCTCTATTTTGCTTCACAAAACAGCCGTCGAGTCTAAAATAGGTGTTATTATACCTAGGTATTAGTGATGTTTGTCCGAAAACAAAGCCTAACAATATCTGATAATGTTCCGTATTTGGGAGAAATTGCATCAACACCTAATTTAGTTACCGTAACAGTTTTAAGAATATTTGAAATATTCTTCGTTTTTGTCCGAGTCAAACATCAACAATCATCAGGTAACAATAATAAACGAGACGCCTTAATTTAACTAATGGAAATATTTACGACTGTAGTTTTCTCGTCAATAGTTTTATATTCATTGGTCATTTTTTTCCTGCCAAATAAGAGCAATGCGAATTACCAAAATATCCGAATTTCGGATTCCGAAATTACACATTCCAACTTTAGTAGTAAACAACAAAGATTTTATTACAACGGCATTATTAAAAATAAAAGAGCGCCGATTTCACATACCGATATCTTTTCTTGTCTATCGTTAATTCATTACACATGACAATAAAAAAGCAACGTCCGACGGGCAGCCAGTATGAATGATCGTAAAAAATGTATAAGCATAAAAACTGGGCAAGTGTGCGTTGATTGGGCTACACTTAGTGTTCCGTAGATCTTAACGTAATGGTGACGATAAACCTGGTGAAAATAAATCTTAACAACATTTTTACATAATTTTACGTTATTTAATAAATAAACGATCTTTTTTATGTTTTCGTCCCCTTTCTTTTAATGGAAATGTTACTTTCCCCAAAGTTAGCCTGGAAGGTATCACTTTAGCGATAAGACCGCCTAAATTTTACGTCTTTCTGCGTAAATTAAAATATCGTTATATCTTTTATGGAGTGCAATGAGAAGTATCTATATTTCTATGTAAGTGATACAAAGTATTTAATTATTAATTTATTGATACATTTCTGCCTGCTAGTTGCATTCTTTCTAGCTATAGAAAATCGCAAATTCTGTCCATGTCAAACAATCAACACTGTCACGGTATATAGATTGTTATTAACAATTGCTCTTTCTTGCTGATGTCTCACTGCACCCGTTGCCATCTTTCTGCATGACCTAAAGGTTTGACTGGCAGAGAATGCTTTTTAGCATTAAGTCCACCTTTTGTACACTTCTATTTGTGCAATAAAGTTTTTAAATAAATAAAATAATAAAATAATATAGATGTAATCAAATCTTTCTATTGCGACACTGTACTGTAAATGAGGAACTGTGGTTTCTCTATCCAAACAGTGAACCCTAAAAAAGCTAGCGGTCCAGATTGACATCTGTCCGTCGGATCGCCGCTCACGGTCGGTTGGGCAAAATCAGGTATTACAATTAAATTAAAAATCACTCATGAGTTACTATCGATACGTACGGTCCACATAACAAAAGTGTCAGTTTTTGTCCCCACACTAGTTAGGAAAAGCTTTGTTTTAATGAGCGGTTCAACCAGTTTCTCTAGTATTCGAGACGATTCTGAAAATCGATTGTTGATATGAATTCGATATAAAAACAGATCAACAATGTTCTTTAGATATCGGAATGATATTTTGAAAGCTGTTTACCGAGTAGACAATGACAGGTTTTTATCGATAATAACTAACTTATTACAGCTGACATATTTAGCACACAATGAACATTCTTGTAAGTTTCTCGACTTTATTTTATTTTCAAAATATTGTAATGGAAAGAAACAAGAAGATTACGAGACGTAACCACAAGTACGTTAATATTGTATAAAATTTATACATATTGTTGTATGTAATAAATACTTAGAAATATTTACGGTTAAGGATGTATTTATTTGTTCAATCAAAAAATAACTTATTTACTAATTTTTGTAGTTTAAGGGAAGGGTTATCCCTTCCTTCATAATTATTCCTTTTTGTTTATCCAGGCATGTTCAAGGCTTATTATCTGAGTTGAAAGCCCACTAGCGCAAGTCTAGATTAGCTAATCTGGAACGTGGTCTAGCACCAGTCCGTATTAGCTGATCTGGACTAGCACAAGGCCTATAATAGGGTTGGAAGTTTATTTGCGCAAGTCTGGATTAGCTAATCCGAACTGGCACAAGTAGGCCATAACATTTTTATTGTAAAAGAAAAGTTTTTTCTGCTGACTGTACCAACGGCACAATTATAATGGTAGAGCGATTCAATTGAACCCGCGGTATGCGTATATTCCGCTCATTGTACACCACTAGTGTCCACTTTCTCAGGTGTCACATTGCCCAACCAGTGGTTTTTGACAATCATTCACCAATTCACACCTCATCACACACCCATTCCAATTTCGACTCTATTATGACTAATTTAGGTTCAAAATGTGTCGGTACAGTCAGTAGGTAAAAAAGGTGCAACTCTATATCCGAAGAAATCGATGAAGTTAGATCGATTTCGATCGAATGATTGCGCTCTTAATTAGGACCAGTGTTACGCGATGGAAACCGTTGTGTAGGTAGTCATTGTTTTGTTTAAGATATCGGTGTCTGACAGATTTTGATGTATCGACAGTAGACATTGATCATGTTACTTGGAATTAAAAGTAATAATTATTTTTCGTACGACGAGTGAATGAAAACAGTCGTGAAGAAATCGGCATCCTACTGGTTGGACTATGGCTAATGGAGCAGGTATTAAAAATAATAAATTGTTTTAACAAACACACCAATTTCCAGTCCCAAAATAAGACTGAGCTTATGCTATGGCGACTCGGAAACAGATAGACATACTTGTATACGGATTATATTCATAACTCAGGTACAACAAATGATCATGCTCATCACACAAACATTTGAATCCGCAACCTCTGTTTTTGAAGTTCGGATCGCGCACCACTCTACACCAAGACGGTCGTCATTTATGACGACTGAATGAAAACATCGTGAAGAACTTTGCACCCACTTGAACTTATTCTATGCCCTAGTGGTTGGAAGTCGGCTAATGTGTGAAATAGAGTAGGCAAAAATAAAAAACAGAACTAATCCTTTTCACCAACAAAAGGAAGTTACCAGAACTTCAGCTACCAAAATTGTTAAACACCAAACTCACCCTATCGACACAAGTGAAATATTTGGGCCTTATCCTTGACAGCAAACTTAATTGGGCGAGTCATATCGATGCTAAAATAAAGAAGGCCTGTATAGCTTTCTATCAGTGCAAAAGGCTAGTTGGTAAAAGATGGGGTCTTAATCCTAAGATCACTTTTTGGTTGTACACGTCGGTTATCAGGCCTTCACTTACCTACGGATCAGTTGTGTGGTGGCCCAGAACGCAACTCACTACGGTAAAAGCCAAACTCCAGAGCCTACAACGCCTAGCGAGTATAGCGGCTACTGGATGTATGAGAACAACTCCGTCAGCCGCACTCGAATACCTTCTGAACTTAAGACCCCTAGATCTGGTCGTACAGGAGGAGGCAAAGGCAGTTGCATTGAGAATAAGAGCAAACGGACTATGGAAACAAACCATAGAAACACCATACTCAAAAGTTCTGCAAGGTATCCTGAAGGAAAAGCCACTTCTGGAGGCACCTATGGACAAAACCTTGAGTCATCACGTCTTCGATCGAAGATACAATATCCAACTCACTGCAGAACCTAAAGACAGCTCTGGCATCAATGAGGTCAGGATATACACAGACGGCTCCAAAACCTTACAAGGAACGGGAGCTGGTGTCTTCTCGAATGATTTAAACATCAAAATATCAACCACTCTTGACAAACTGAACTCAATATTCCAAGCAGAATGCATTGGCATTACCAGAGCAGCACAGGCGGTTGCAGCCAGAGACGTCAGAGATCTGAATATCAAAATCATCTCTGATAGTGCATCCGTGCTTCAAGCTCTGCAAAACAACAACATAAACTCTATCCTCATTCTGGAATGTCACAAAGCACTCCAGTCCATTGCGGAAAATAACAACATAACACTGCAATGGATTAAAGGACATAGTAATTCACTTGGCAACGACGCGGCTGATGATCTTGCTAAAAGGGGATCGATGGCGACAGTATATGGACCGGAACCACTGTTGCCAATACCGCAGGCCCAAATAAGAACATGGCTCCGTGAAAAACTGAAGAAACCCACTTAATAGAATGGAGAAACAGTGAGGGATACAGGCAAACAAAAGATGTGGTTCCGGTAGCATCAAAAAGGTTTGCCCGTAACCTCATAAGACTAAGCAGGGACAAAATACGCAAAGTTATAGGAGTTATAACAGGTCACTGCCACCTTAACAAGCATCTAGTCACCATAGGTGTAACAGACAGCCCCTTATGCAGAGGCTGCATGGAGGCCGAAGAAACGCCACAACACGTGCTGATGCACTGCAGGACCGTGGCGGAAGAACGGGCAGGTATTCTTCAATCACCAGCATCACTCCCGAAAGCGTGCGGCAACCTAGGGAAGCTAATAGCTTTTTGGGAGAGCCTGGGTTGGTTGGAGTAGAAGGATACACACACAAAACGTACAATGGCCCAATCAAGCGGCTAAGTGCGGAAAAAGCCCAGCAAAACTAACTAAACTAACTAGAGTAGGCAATGGCAAACCACTACATTAAAATTGACAAGCATGTCATGAATGTGTTCCACATGATCACTTTCAGTCATGAAATATGCGACTGTAAAGAAGAAGAAAATGGACATCAACGAAAACGATTGTATTCAACAGGTTAATTTCAATGGGAGTTATTTTAATAAGATTATACATAGAAGTGCACTGAGGCCAGGGCTTGCTGTAGAATAGACTGTATCTTTTCCAGGGAAAAGATACAGTCTATTCTACAGCAAAGTTTGCTATCGCTAATAAAATGTATGAATCTTAAATTAGCTATCGAAACATGTGACTTTCTCTAACATATTTTGACATTACGTTAAAGATAGCGAAGTTCGCTGCATACTATTGTTTTTTAAGTGATAAACATTCACATTGCAAACTATGTTTTCAAATGCAATATTTAATCTTTAGATTGCATCTTGTCTAAGGTATGTAGGTACAATCGGAAGCACATTGCATCTTGTCTAGGGGCAGTCAGTATGTACAGTCGGCAGCATGTCAGGTTACGCATGTGAACAACGAAAACAGTTTTTATTACGTAGGGAATAGAGGCGGTCTCAAGGTCACGATGGGGTAGTCTGATGGCCGTGTGTACCTACTAATATGTTAAAACGATTCCAAATCAACGAGATCTGGATCTCGTTGATTTGGAATCCTGGAAAAGGCAGGTTCAAGCCACCACTCCTATCTGGTCGTCGAATTTCATTCAACTTTCATCAGCATACAGTGTAATTACCCAACCCACTTGCATTATTACCATAATGTCTGCTACCTATGAACACAGCGCAGAGAGAAAAGACACTACAGACTGGAGGTAACAAAGTTTATGAGTACTTGTTACATTTTATCTCGATCGTTTCTGGGTACAGTGCAACTTTTCGAAATAAAACATTGTATGGAAACATCTGGTAGTTGTGTATGAACGCCGGCTTACTGGCGTAGCAAGTACTTACAAAAATTCGTCGACTGACTGACACCTCCGAAGCTCAGTTGGAAAGAGCATTCGCCCAGATAGCGATCACTGGATGACACGGTCGATCAATTTTTATCTTTTTATGTAGATGTTAAAGGCAGTTGCGGTTTAATATATCAATCCGGGAAGAAAGTTATCAAGTGATATGGATAACGATTAGATAGGCCAAGTAGATACAGTCATTTAACACTTTTCAAAGAGAATAAATTGCATGGAAATATGAACTGGTATCTGGCTAGTGTGTTAATGTTGAAGCCAGTAGTGGTGTAGTATCAAATCGACTAGAAAATCATTACGAGGGTCAAACTGAAAGTTCTTAGAACTGGCCACTTATAAACAATATAATAAAAAAAATATTCTAAAATTTGAAAATAGAACTCTTTGCCAATATTACTGAGTATATATTTCATTCATTTGTCATTTGTTTTACGACTTGGCGGCAAATTGAAAATTGTCTGTGTCACGTCAAAATGAATTTAACACGAGAAAATTTTCGTGCAATGATTTTTTATGACTTTCGATGTCATTTAAGTCAACAAGAAAGTTATGATAGACTACGATTGGCCTTTCACGATGAAGCCCCATCTCGTGCGACTGTTTACAACTGGTTTAATGAGTTTAAACGTGGTCGCACTAATCTCACTGATGATGTACGTGAGGGACGGCCTTCTACGGCGACGACTGAAAATAACATCTGTGTTGTGCGGCGTATGATAGAGACTGACAAAAGAGTGACCTATCAGCAGATTCGGACAAGCTTAGGCATCGGTATGAGTCAAGTGCACAAAATCCTCCACGAACATTTAGCGGTCAGGAAGCTTTGCGCCCGGTGGATACCTCATAATTTGACTAAGGCTCAAAAACTCCATCGTGTGGATTGGTGCCGTAAAATGATTGAAAGATTTAACGGAGGTGACTCAAATGCTGTGTTCGACATACTAACAGGTGACGAAAGCTGGATTTACTGTTATGATCCTGAAACCAAAAGACAATCTGCTCAGTGGGTGTTTCCTTTCGAGGAGTTGCCAACTAAAGTGAAGAGAGATCGAAGTGCGGGAAAAAAAATGGTGGCCTCGTTCTTTGGAAGGATAGGTCATTTCGCAACAATTGTGTTAAGAGGATCAAAAAACAGTTTCTGCAGAATGGTACACTACCAATTGTTTGCCACTTGTCTTGGAAAAAGTTCGAGAGAAACGACCTCGCAGTAGGATCCTCCTTCACCACGACAACGCCTCGTCGCACACCGCCAAGCGAACGATCGACTATTTGGCGACATCAAACGTTGAATTACTGGGTCACCCGCCGTATAGCTCCGACCTCGCGCCTTGTGATTTTTATTTATTTCCAAAAATTAAAGAAAAACTTAAAGGAAAGCGGTTTATGAATGCTGAAGAAGCGGTGGCTGCGTATCGCGATGCCATTGAAGAGACCCCTAAGGACGAGTGGGCAAAGTGCTTTTCCCAGTGGTTCCATCGCATGCAGCGGTGTATTGACGTCAATGGACAATATTTTGAAAAGATATAATAAAACTAATAACTGGCTAATGTAATCAGTTTTTGATTTTCTAAGAACTTTCAGTTTGACCCTCGTATGTGATATGAAAAATTCAGAGAAATGAAAACGCCATCTGCCACACATTCCACTGGCGCGTACATATGCTTCTCTTTATGTATCATAAAGCCATCCATGTATCATCAAGTAAGTCAATGTGTAAAATGGGAATTTAACTAATTGGTTGATACAAAGTGGTCTGGCGGTTCTATTATTTACATGATATAAAGTTATTTTATCGACATACGAGCCGATTTGCGAAATAACAGCTTTTACACGCTCAGTTATTAGAAGTAACGGTAAACGAAACATTAGCAAAACGCCTTTGGGAGCTATTCGGATGAAAGTATTTAAATAACTGATATTATTATAGCGAAGCCTTGATTTAATAATACGGCTTGTGATTGACAGGTACTGCAGTAAATTGAACTCTTACTTTATTTATGGGATACATTTTAGTGTTCCGCAGCAAAATCGCTTGGACCGGCTGAGTCACGTGGTATACACGGCCGCACTTCAGACTAACCTTATTTGACATTGAGACCGCCTCTATTTCTTACGTCATATAAGTTATTTTCTCAGTTCAAATGGTTAACAACAAAAGTTTTTTTTCGCTTTTTAAAACTTAAAAAAAGGTGTAATATAATGGCTAATAGTGTAAAGATAATGAAACGGGACCCTCCGTGCGCTAGTCCGACTCGCACTTGGCCGGTTTTTATTGTATTGGTATCAGAACCAGTTCCAAATTAAAACAAACGCGTAAAATAGTCAGTTTATTACGCTCAACGGTTTTTCGTATCTAATTGACATCGCAACGCTTTTAAAAGTGAGTCAGTGGCCAGATTAGAAAATAGTTTCATGACAGACGCCGATTTTAAGAAAAAACCAAGCCCCTTAAAAAAAGACAGGAGCAAGTCAGGGACTCCAAAGTGCCTAAATGTCTGCCGCGTATCAAATGACCTCGGGACCAAAATCTGCACCAAATGGGTCCATCTTGATGGGAGAAGGCCACGTAGATCCAGAAGCTGGTGGCATAACGGACTAAACGTCTACAAAAAAGGGAAGCTAGCCCAAAATTGTGAAGAGTGAAAAACGGGTCGGGAGGCCTTACAGAGGGACACGACAAGCTCCGTATATGTGATAATAATAATAAAAGTGTTAAAATAGCTTTGGTTGAAAATAGTTTAACTTAGAGAAGAGTACTTATTTCAAAAAGGCTGAATTACCGATTATTTCAGCGACATAGATCAAAGTAAGGAGCCTTTGGTCAACGACATTTAAGTACTAAATTCAGAATAATTTTGTTGGGACGTCCGATGATGAGTTTATTACCAAAAAAAAGTTATGAGGTATGCGATGACATTAACAACTAAAATAAACACGATGATGTATTGATACTTTCAGCACATAGAAAAAAAAAGTTTGACTACTTACTCAAACTTTTCAAAAGTAAAACATTGTCTCCCACTTTAGTTTGCTTCTTTTGCCAATAAAAATTTCACCTAGTTGTTACACTTACGCACTTTAAGACCAGACACCTAGTTACAAACCGGGTAATTATCTCCATCGTCTCCCCCATTGAAACAAATGCTCCATAAACTGTAGAATCGGGTAGACAGCCGTATATCGTTATGTCAAAGACCCACAACTGGACTGGCCAGTTTACCCTGCCACTAAGCTGGAGGCGACCTGATCTATTCTCGTTGATTCATGATTTTCACAATAGTAATAATTTGTAGAGCTTAGGATTTCTATAATATAAAGATTATTGGTATGTTATTTTATTAATACGTGATTCGTGAAAGCTATCGTGGAAAGGCGTAAGCTGTAACCTTTTGGTTTAATTCAAAGATTGCGCTAAGATAACTTTTTTTTTTTTATAATAAACTAAAAATATAACAATGAGACATTCCAAAAAGGTCATATCTACCCATAAAAACAATGAAAAGAGTTGTAGTGCAACAAATTAACTATCTACGAAGCTACCTTTGTAATCAGCGCGCAAAATGATGGACCAGTCAATCCGCCTCATTAGAAAAGTAATTTGCAATCGATCTTCGCATTTCGCATCGCGCTAATCCACTCCAAGAATTAAAGGAGAAAGTTCTATTGTGCAACCCATCGCTACACATCTATAATTTTCACATCGATTCGCCATCGGATCTAAAATCGAATCGAAATCTAAAATAATGGACCTCCTAACACCGTATAGGCGGGCCTCTGTATCGTATAATATTATAGCTCCGGGGACTATCCAATGCTTATTGATATTTCATAAATAATGACCTATACAATAGAAAGCTATTTTAAATTATGACAGGAGGATACGATAATTTGGGCGTCTCTACAGTACATTTATTCGTTATTTCTAATTGAAACAATACAGATGGTGGCAATAAATTTGATATCTGTCTAGATTTTTAATAGAATAGGCATGATTCTGCGTTGGTGGCCGAAAGATAGATGTCTACCACACATCCAAAATAACCGTTGGAGCCTCTGAGCATGACTTCAGGGCTACTGGCTTTTAATAACTATAATTCGGATATGATTAATTAAAAAACTTAAGAAATTGATACGGAGAAGGTGGGGCAATGGCAATGATTAGAAGTGGGTGAACGTAAAATGAGAAATTGCGTCAACACGTCAGATCAGTCGAAAATAACGAACCATTATAATATAGATAATAATTAATTTCACTATGATTAACATTTGTGTTTAAGTTGATTTTTTTCTCGATATGTAAGTATAATAAGTAATGACAATTAATAACTAGGTTGTAATTTATCCGTATTTATTAAATAGACGACCTCAGTAAAAGCTCATTCGTTTTCATTTTCATTTGACTGCCTCGTTGGTCTAGTGGTCAGACCGCTGGGTACTATCCACGAGGTCCTGGGTTTTAATCCCGGGTCGGGCCGAGAGTGTTTGAGTTTTTCTGTCTTGAAATTACTCAGACACAGCTCCGGAGTCAGAAAATTGGTGGTGTTAACACCCCCGTGCCTCGGAAAGCACGTTAAGCCGTTGGTCCTGCGCCTAATCTCTCTACGGTCATGTCGGACTGCCGTCTAACCGAATTATGAGAGTGAAGGAACAGAGAGTGCACCTGTGTATTGCGCACACACTTGTGCACTATAATATGTCCCGCGCAGTTGGCTAATCTCTGTTGAGATAGGCCGCCGTGGTCGAAATTCGGCTAGGAGGATATTATTATTTATTCGTTTGTTTCTACGCGAGGAGGTATTTCTTTTTAATTTAGTCATTTAGTTGTAGTTAGCCAGCATATTTAAGTTATAGCATATTAAAGTGTCTAATAAAACACTCTCGGTGATATTACAAAAAAAATAGACCAGGTTTAAAATAGGTCTAAATATTAGCCGACAACAGAGGAATGACGCTTTTCTAATTGGCTAGCTAATAGCATAGTTTTGGCTTAAACCTGGTAATAAGTTTTTGATATAACGGGGTCTATCTGTACTATTGTACACCCGCCAACAATGGCAAGTATTAGAAAGTAACTGTCAAAAAGTCAAAATGGCGGTGTACGCTTCAGCTAATTAGCGTTTGATCCAAACAGTTATTACTGCTAATCAGGTAACTGTACGAAGAATGCCAGACAATGTCTTCTTGTACATATGTGTTAATTATATTCTTGTAAGTACTTACTTACCTGGCTACGTAACCTTGGAACATTGAGCTAAGAAAATTTTAGGATTGGGTCTGCTAAGGTCTATGTTATGTCACTATTCGAACAACGACAACATTAAATTAAAAAAAAAATACTTTAGAGCCAAACGAATTTTAATTGAAGTTTTATAGTATTTGTACCATTTCAGTTCTTTAATATATTTATTTTTATATTATTGTTTTGTTATCAGTAGTAACAATCCAATATAATATGTTATAGTACTATAATTTTTATTTCATTATTAAATACTTTTCAGTGTCCCTATGACCACGAGCGCTGTAAAGTGTTCGAAATGTCAGGTTTTAAATAAAATGTAAATAAATCGCGAAGTAATCCGTAAAATTGTGTTTTAATTAAATATTTTTGATTTGACTGTTATAATATAAGCAATATATTTGCAATTTTCTACGAAACTTAATTTTGTACACAATGTTAGTTTAAAAACCAAACTCCTTAAAAATTTACCACTTATGAATGTCTAAAACAAAAAACAATTTATATTGGCCCAAATAGGGTCAGGAAAAGAAGATAATACTTTGTTTTTTTCTTCTTAAATATTTTGTATTTGTTTTTTTAAAGCGCCATATCCATTCCTTCGCAGCTGAACGTGTCTGTCTGTCCACAAACGAACAGTGGTTTTTGAATCTGTCTCCCTAAGCGGATTAGTATCAATCACACCACAAATTGGTGTTGCATCAGCTTCCCGCGGATTAGACCCGATTGTCAATTGAAACGTTAAAGAATGACGCTTACAAAATCTGTTAATTGTTGCTTTAAGTTTGGCTGTTTGTCATTTGGTGGCACTAACTGGCAAGGTTTTGTCGCTTGTATAGACAAAAAGGGGAATTGAGTGACAAGTTAACTGACTACCTTAGTAATGCCAACTATATTATAACCAACTATTAATGTCTTAGTATAATACTTGATGTGGAAAAATGATTTACGGTCAACAACACAGCTTGTGCTATTTTGGAAGAAACTCTGCATAATATGCTTATAAAAAACAACGAAAATAAAAGCCTTGTCAAGTACAGTTTATCTAGCATACCATCTCCTAATTAGATTGCTTCCAAATTGCAATAGATATAGATTTCAGGAAGGCAATAATAGTTTTCAAAATAACGAGAGGAAGGTAATGAAAGCCTCAAACTAATGACAAATTGTCATTGATTTGGAAATGCTATCGATAGTTTCAAACTGCGTTACTGCGAACTGCGATAGCTTTCAAGTTAGGCGGTAGACCTGCTGTAAATCTTTTTTTTAATTAAGTGTGACCACAAAATATTGATTTTCACCACTTATCGTTTTATAACACAGGTTAAATGTAAGGTCAATCAATAACAACACCGCAACCGACTAAACACATCTACTATTAATCAACAAATTAACCATAGCATTACCATTTGATGAAATCTACGCCTATAAATTTGTCGATTCACTTAATTTTGTATTAAAAATTGTTTCACATGATACCGAAAGGTCCTAAGGTTAAAGAAAATATTGAAATAGGCAACACCAAATGTGTAGGTTAAGAACTTACATCTAAGCGTTTCTTTAATTGAAAATTTACTTTAAGTATTATTAATAACATACTGATTGACCTCTGGCCTATAATTAAATATAACCATCTATTAGGGATAAATGAAAAATGTTGCACGTTATAAAATAAATGGAATTTACCGTTAGTAGAAAGAATTGACTTGCATCTGATATTGAAATACAAATTGATTGACTTATTCAAAAGAATCGTGTCATTTTACAAGTTTTTTTGGCTTTCATATCGTACCTACGTAGGTATCTAAATTGTAAATTGAGTCGAAAACTTGTTTTTTGTAATTTACTAACTGAATAGGTATAAGAAAAACAAACTTTGCTGAAGCAAACTTAATTTTACAATAACACAGGAATTCCTGCAATCATTGATATGTTATGAATAATTTAACAAAAAGTTTTTAAGTCATAATACAACATTAATTTGTAAAAAAACCCGTACCTAGGTAATGTTATTTATGAAGTTCAATTGATTTCGTTTTTTAAAGAATTTTTTTTTCTATTCTCCAATAAAGATCTTCAATTAATCATAACGATGCCTCAACAATTATGAGTAGAAAATAAAATATACCCGTACCTCAGATTAACGCCAGCATAAGTTTGATGAATTATTTATTCCTTATACCTTATAGGTAAAGTTCCACATAAAATATCTCCCAAGTCGGTATTTTAAAATATCCGAATAACGTATAGGCTCGGTTGTCAATTAAAAAGCCCTGAACATCGATCTTTGAATCGATACAAGCGGGAATCGATACATCGATGCATCGAATATAAAAGGCTATTCGTCTTTCTTAAGTGTCATCCGATTCCTATCTTACAAAGATAAAGTTTGATGACATTATTTTTTTATGTTCACGATGAACTTTGACCACGAGCGTGGCGTTATTTTTAACATATGGGTCTTGTTACGTGTCAAAATATTTGGCTTCACTTGTTAAAAACGCAATAAAGTATCAAAACATGCTATTGGAATTCATATAGATGATAAAGATGGTCTGTAACGTTTAGAGTTACGAGGTACAGTCAACCATACAAATGATCAGGTCTTCGATCAACCATAGATACGATCGGCCAACAAAAAGATTTATCACCCTAAGGTTGAAAATTTTTCGCGCGTCATAGATCAACAGGGTTGATTCTCCCATGCAAAAATATTTTCACCGCCACTAATAATTAATACGCCATGTGCTTAGGTTGAAAATTTATCGCGCGTCATAGATCAACAGGGTTGATTCTCCCATGCAAAAATATTTTCACCGCCACTAATAATTAATACGCCATGTGCTTAGGTTGAAAATTTATCGCGCGTCATAGATCAACAGGATTGATTCTCCCATGCAAAAATATTTTCACCGCCACTAATAATTAATACGCCATGTGCTTAGGTTGAAAATTTTTGCGCGTCATAGATCAACAGGGTTGATTCTCCCATGCAAAAATATTCTTACAGCCACTAATAATTAATACGCCATGTGCTTAGGTTGAAAATTTTTCACGCGTCATAGATCAACAGGGTTGATTCTCTCATGCAAAAATATTCTTACAGCCTAAAAATATTCTTACTAATATTTAATACACCATGTGCATCTTATTATTATTGGGTTAAGGAGGTAATAAGTCCATAAGTGAATTCAACCTAGAGGTTAAGAATATGTAACAAAAATCTGCTTACTATTATTCCATAGGTAGACCTATGGAATAATAGTAAGCAGTATTTTTATTAAATATCCGTGCTAGGAGCTTTGCTTTTGATGGTGTAGTAAATCCTAACTTACATCTTCTCACTTCTTGCATCATATTAACAGTTACTTAAGATATAATGTCTCAAGGCTTAGGTATGTCTTTAAAGGTAATACGGTCCACCTTTTAAATGTGTGATTCAACAGATTACATCCATATCGATGACTATAAAAGTACCTATAAACCAAAACCAAAAAGCCGAACTAAAATTTTCTCATACACAGAAATTTAAATACATATATTTCATATTTTACTTTCAAACGATGGGCTGATATGTTAAATATTGAAAGTTGAGTTTTATGTCCACTAGAATGAAATTATGCACGAATTCCAATCAATTCTATCGAGACTATGGTTATAAACCGCGTGATATATGGCTTGTACAACAAAGACCGTATTAAGAGCACCTGTGAATAAAGTCATTTTGACAACTTTAAGGCCACATTTGTCGTTTGAATATATAATTTTTCTTCACAGCTTTTAAGTTCCCACAGTTATTTTGGCGTAGATTTCAATCGTGATTCGTTTATTGGTCAACAAACAAAATGTCTGGCAAGATCCATGATATATTTAACATTTATTTGGTGTCGCGTCAATAGGCTTGATTCTAATGTGAGTTGTCAAGATTACATTTAAGTTCAGTCTCTCTCTCATGCAAACAATCAAAAAGAGACAGACTACAATAATCAAATTAGAAACGTCAAATTAAGTGATGCGATTTCCTAAGTACTTTGACAAGTGTTTGCGTGTTTTCGTCTACTTTTAGTTGTCTATGGATTCTGTAATATCCTAAGACAACTGTTTAGTCTGACGTTTCTAAATTGTTATAGTATGTCTACTTTCATTTGTTTTGCAGAGAATGAAAGAGGCTGAACTCAAATTGAATCTTAGACAGGACACATTGTGACTACTTCCCTTTTCACCGCGTTAAAGGATGATTTTTGATAGTATAATTATTATACTACGCCCTTTCCGGGGACTTAAACTATTCCTTTTATACTGCCAGGTAACGATGTGGCGATGAGCATAGGGTGTTGAAGTATTTACCTCCTAGTGGTGCGCCCTGGGCAACAAATTTCAGTTCACAAACATCAGTTTGTGATGGCGGCTGAACGATTCTAACAGCAGTGGTAGGCTCTGTTAGGTGCCGTCTGGTCCCTCCACCACCGTCACCCTCCCATTGGAGTCCGGCGCCAAGCAACTTGCTGTACTTCTGGCTTAGTCTAGAGTCAAGATCAAACCCATTTCAAATTTATATCCCATTAAATTGAGAATAATAAATTATAGTCCTACCTATGAAATTGCCGTTTTGTATGAAATAAGTAAAAGTACTTATTTTTTTAAACTTTTTTATTTCTTTTATTCAAAGTAATCATCAATGCAATCGACGCATCTTTGCCAACGCATTGGCAAATTATTACTTCCCTTGTTGTAAAAATCAGCTGGACTCCTGTCCAGTGGCAACAAACTCTTCAAAGGCATTTTGTACTGCCTCTCGGGAATTTATTTTTTTACGCGTTGGTGCCACGACAGAACTCATATTCCATAATTTCACGATTTTTTAAAGTATCATTATGACGACAAAGGTTCAAATGTAATGAAAACATAACGCTAATCAATAAACAAAAGAATGAGTTTGTTAAAAGAATGTCATGTTTTTAAAACAAAATTAATTTGAATTTAGAATACAAAACCATTCCAAACTTTTTTTTAATTTGAAATACTGAAGAACGGCAATTTCATAGGTAAAGACCTATTATAAACATAGATTTTCGAATTTTAGTCAATTGGTCTAGCCTAGTCATATTAATTTCAGAGCAGGTAGCCTTACCGGGTGATAAATTATATTAGGTTACGTTCAATTGTGAAAGATAATTGTAAACTATACCATTATTTCAGTAGCAATAGACAACCACATAAATAATCCTATGCTGTTATTAAAACCTAACAAGTGAAACTGCTATAAAGCTTCGTACAGTTACGATACTCTGCCATTACTCTACATGCCAACGTATCTTGACCTGCAAGATAAATGAAACTGTAGGTTCACACAGGTCAAAGATGTGTGGTCGTTATTCATCAGGTACCACCATAATTGGAGCTCTCATGTGGTTTGTATTAAAGGGCCGTGGAGTCCAGGTTATGTCGGAGAGGGTACCGCAAGGAGTCATGTTATGCGGTAATGCTAAATCTAAGTTTATAACTGAATCTTCATTTACTGCGGCAAATAGAGGAAATGATGTATGTCCGAGGCATTTGTTTAAAGATGATAGTTATTATAATACAAAATAGCCTGTCAGTTGTTTGTCTGTGCATAAGGAAAGTCTAATTAACACCTTGTATTGAGGAAATACACTCGTCAGATGAGAAGAAAACATTATAAACGAATTTCATCAATCTGTGCCAATGAACTGGAAAAGAATATGACATGACTTATTCTCGGCCTTATCGTCGCTTACCATCAGGGGCCCAAGTCTGCTAAATTACACCAGCAAAATTGTAACAGAATCACGATTGAATAGCAAGATTTTGACAGTTCTTGTATGGATCAAATATAAAAATCATGCTATTCAATTATGATTCTACGAGTATTACAATTTTGCTAATGGAATTTAGCAGACTTAGATCCCAGGTGGGATGGCAGTCAAATGTCGGCCTTTTAATTAAAAAAAGCACTTCTCATGGTCCTAAATGGGTCATTTAGGAAGGCACAAAAATAGTAATTTAGTATAACTGAAAATTACCTTCAAGAAGCATGTACTGAGAAAACTCGGTTCCTACTCTAGCTACCATAATAACATTTACTTACAATAATGTGCATGAATTAACACTACAATAACACTACGATTTGGATAACTTTAAAAGGCTGTCACTAGTCAGACATAACCCATCCTAGGCCGCATCGACCCTTACCATTAGTGGGATTAATAATAATAATAATAATAATTCAAATTTTGATTGCATTCAAATGTTTTCCTATTATTTAAAAAAAGCTCAGACCCTAAACGGCCATTGAGGAAGGCAATTTTAAACAGGTATGTGCTGACCAATACCGAAACAAACTCGGCCACTACTTCTAGCTACCATAAAAACTTTTACTTCAATAGGTGCATCAATTTGTCAAATAATGAAACTGTCCACACATTCCTAACAACGAGGCAAATCATCATATTACTCAAGTAGAAAACAGGTGCCCCACCACGCAATCGCTCGCAATTGCCTAGCAAGCAGGTGGTCACCGAGACTATTACGATTGTAAACGCAATCTCCTACGCTTCCTTGTTCATCAGACAGCATTAGGCTCCATTTCGAGTAAGTGAGTTGATAATTTCGCATACGGTTTTTGGTTATTGCGTGCGGTTGACGTAATTGGGTGTGGGTCTTGGAGGTAAGTCTGATTGCTGGACTATTTTTCCTGTATTAAAAGACATTCAGAAGTAGATTATGTTGGATTGTACGACTTGAATTAGTGGCATTGGAATAAAGGCTGGCTATTGGTGCTGATCAAAATGGAACAGTGTCACTGGTTGGGTTATTTTTGGTACTATTAAATTGTAATATCAGTATTTAGAGACTTTTATAAGTGTATAATAAGTCAGCCTATTAGATCCCACTGCTGGGAAAAGGCCTCACCTCAACTATGAGGAGGAACGAGCCATACTTCACCACGCGGGCTCAGTGCGGATTGGTGGAGGGGTGTATGCAAGGCAAGTGACAAACCTTACTGTCAGAAGTTATCAAGCCGCCCTAGGGCCTCTGACTAGGCTTAACGACTAAAACCACAGATATTAGCCGGGACCAACTGCTTAACGTGCCTTCCGAAGCACGGAGATGCTTGTCATGGACGTCACTTAAATGGTCGGAATGGTCACCCATCCAAACACGACCGCGCCGTGGGTTGCTTAACTTTTGGTATCACTACCAAAGCGCTGCCGCCACTGCGCCACAAGCACCTCGATACCTTTATAAGTGTAAGGTACCTTATTTGTTCTGGATTTCAACTACTACCGATTCTAATACCATGCATGTGGCTTGTAGTTAAGCACATAGGCTAGATATTCTTCCCTATTAAAACTATTCTCTTTTTCGGTCCACTTGGGCCACAAGTCTGGATTAGCTAATCCGGACTTGTGCAGGTGGGCCTAGACGTTGTTTTGAAACAATTATTTCAGTTACTTGAGACTGTGATTATTTACAGCTTACAGCACCATCATCATAATTTACAGCTGCAAGACTTCCAAATTTGAACATTGTATATCCCCTAATTACATCACAACCATGAAATAAAAATGACTGGCTGTCATTTGATCAGCATTATTTTCGAAGTAATGATTCAATGTTTAATCTTGTCTCGTTTGCAATTTTCTCAAGTGGCCATACTTTAGCTAGTCATTCTAGTAATCAATATTGTTGTTATTCGTTTCCTGTTGTTATTGGTATTCCTCATTCCCCGACATCCGGCCATTCGGGCTTTGTTCATTAAGGCTTTGAATAGATGAGATTTACTATTTCTGTGTTGTGGAAAATATTTTGAAAATATGCTTTATTATCAAACACAAAAGTATTTACTGCCTCATTATCTACTCCTGTGGGATATTCTGAAATGATATTATAAATAAGTAAATGTTACTTATTGTTAAAGTTAAAACAATTTCTTCCAAGTTTTTACGAAAGATTTACAAAATAACACCGGCTCACAGTTGCAGCAAGCACTTACAAAAATTTGTCGACTGACTAACGTCCTCTGTAGCTCAGTTGCTAGTTGGAAGAGCATTTGCCCGGATAGCGAAGAGTCGTGGGCTCAAGTCCGGACGACAGGGTCCATCAATTCTTGTGCGCAAACATAAAAAACAGAAGTAACATAGTTAGCATATGTCTCAAGATCCACTGCTATCCTGCCCTCGAATATCTAAAGAAAGTACTTATAGGTACCTAATACAATTACAATATTTTTGTTTTTATTCATGCCACCCTAAAGCTTTAAGAAGGCATATTATAAGACCATAAGCTTAGGTGGGATTGTTAATAAGTCAGCCTATTAGATCCCACTGCTGGGAAAAGGCCTCACCTCAACTATGAGGAGGAATGAGCCATACTTCACCACGCGGGCTCAGTGCGGATTGGTGGAGGGGTGTATGTAAGGCAAGGGAGAGTTGATTCATTGAAACTCGAACAATTGAAATTAAAACGTGGTTATCCAATATCAATAACGATCACTATGTAGTAGCATATAGTCCGTGCCATTTAACGGTACATAAAAAGTCATTGACCCGTCACCCATGTACCACTGCACGCCAGTATACGAAGCGCGGCGACCCTAACTATAAGCCGTAGCGATACGAATCTGTCTAACAAATGAACCTCGGTACTGGTCGACCTTGAACCCAAAAATCAAAAGTCGTAATAATCGCTAGTTAGAAAGACAAATGATACGTGTCACAAGGTTTTAGCTGTCAAGGTGAACGACCTTTTATGCACGTTTATCTGGCACGTACTATAGAAAAGGCAATTTTACAAACTCGCAGCCTATTTGTGGCTTTTGGCATTTATAGATTCAAGAACTGAGAAAGGAGGAGAGAAAGGTTTAAGAAAACCTTAATACGAAATTCATTTTTATAATGTAAACCCAGTATTCTATGAATTTGATTTCTTAATCAGTTGTTACTAACATAAGTTCAAAGCCGACCATTTGATAATTTTCATAATAAAACACTTAACTTCACACTAAATGTTACCGATAACATTGCGCCCATCTTTAAGATAAAGGAATTAACCTGTCGGCAGTTCGTTAACAACTCATTAAAGCAACTTAATTTCCTCCACTAATCAACTTTACAAAGGGAATAGAATAAATTATGAACGAAAAATTTCAATCGACGCCTTTCTCACAGATCTTTTTACGGGACGTGTTCAAGTAAAACTTGATTTCCATATGAATTTCGTCTATTAACACTTCTGAGAATTCTATTTAACCAAAGTGATCGTTATAATGGTAATTGCGTCCAATCAATAGTCTTAGAACTTCGGAGCGGTCAGCGAAATGTGTTTTGTCATTTGATTAAAATGATTATACGTTCTGTGACGAGCTCAGTAATGGTTGGGTTTGACTGACTTGTTTAACAGTCTAACTTTTCCCGGATTCGACTTTAAGACCATGGACATAGAAGACCAAAATAATTAATTTAATGCATGCAAAGGCAATGCCAAAGAGGGAATCTTTCCTTTAGTCGTGATCTTTCTTAGCTGACCATGACAATGACCACGAGCACTCGGTGTGCATCTACAATGCTATATACATAAATTTAGATTTGTTTAGTCAAATAAGCCGGTCACTAGGTAGGTACTTAATAACGTTATACTAACAACTAGTTTAAATGATTAAACCTAAAAAAAAATATTAATACTTGTAAATCGTGCTAATACTGTTTGTACCACAAAACGAGCAAAAATACCTTCATCTATTTTAATAAAAACAACGCACGACTTGGTGGGGGCACTGCCGTGCCCCCCGATTATTGGCATCCGGTTCAAAAAGTATTTCGAGACATTGTTTATATCTATATATAAAAAATGAAAACTGATTTAATGACTGACTGACATATCAACGCACAGCCCAAAACTATTAGGATAAGAAACTTGGAATTTTGCATAATGCTTCCTCTTATAGTGGAAATTCATCTATTTTTGGAAATTCATCCATTAACGGGGTAAAAAAGGAGATATCGATAAAATTAGGTATTAAGCGTTTTAATTAGTAATTAAGAATAGAAATGTTTCAGGATTTTTGGAAATTCAACCTCGAAGAGTGCAAAAGAGGGGTTGATGTTTGTATGGGAAATTCGACATTGCGCAGACGAAGTCATGGGCAACTGCTAGTATAATATATTTTGGCTTATAGCATCTTAGACAAGAATAAAGGTATGCCCCAATCAATAGTTATGCGAGTAGATAACACCCATAATGTGGAAAAATACCTCATTTAAAATATTTCTAAAAGTACAGTTATCCCTAAAACTATGTAAAGAATACAAAACAAAATATCTAAATGTCTCCGGCATAAAAAGATTGCATCGTGTAAAGGCCGTGCCACTTAAAAATATAACATTAAGAGGCCCTCATAACTTAAAATATCAATCCAGTCATCACACTGAATTATATCAGTTTCACCAACTGACAGTTATTTCCCGATAATGACTGTCACAGTTAAGTTATGGCTGCCAACAAATTTATTCACAAATATCGACCATCTACTTTGGACTCCAATTAATCTATACGTAAACCGCATTGTAAAAAACGTATCACCTGTAGGCTGTTATAGAAAATAGATAAAACGGTTTTATAGTTTTGATTCTAATCTTTGAAAATAGAATGAGGCTTTAAATTATCCGGTAGCGGTATTTTGATATACGGTTGCAATTTTCTCATCGATTCGAGTTTTTTTTTAATTAGTAAAACTCATTGGTTTCATAAATCGGCACTGGCCAGTCCCATCGGACTGATGAAGTCATAAAACAAAATAAACAGTCGTTTGGAAGTTGAAATGTTTGTGTCGAGGCAAGTTACCTTGTCTTTGTTTACGATTAGTGATGTGAGAAATGTGAGAATGATCTGAGAAAGTAAAAATTTAAAAACCATCTCTTTACACCAGATTAAAAGTAAATAAACGTTGCCTCATGGATAAAAACTCACAGTTTTACTCGCACTAGGTCAAAAACTCAAATTATTTTACAAATCAATTCACTATAATTACCAAATATTTGTTGTCCATATAAAATGCAATTTAGGTGCTCAATAAGCATAGCAGCTATAAGTAGTAGGTGATAGAGACGGATGCAGCAAAATCAAGATAATTTCTAATGCCTTTTTCTTTTCGATATTGGCACCCATATTCGGTCACAACCTGACAGTCACGTGACATCACTATTTACGACTTAATAAAACCAGAGTGAGAATCTCCTCCCACGCGTGGACATTTTTAAAACAATAGCCTGAGTAACATGTGACATTTGACAGTCGGCACGATAAGACAAAGCGGAGGCACTATTCTGGAAGATGTTATCCGTATTTTTAGATGCGTCTCACTCGCTTGCATTGTCATGGCAGAGACGGCAATAGTTGAGTGAATGAACATCTTATTACAGAGTAGGGCGTCAAGCTAGCGATACGGAATATTGACGTTTAGAATAAAACGTGTGGGTTTAATGTATGTCTGGAACACTTGGACGGCTAAATGATTTGACTCCTTAAGTAGTTTTAGATAGGTAGTGAATTATGTTGCAGTTTCGATAGCGCAAAGAAAACTTAGGTTTAATAAAATGAATTTTCTTAAAAATACCTACATTTATGGTTTATTTCATTTTGTTAAAAAATAAACAAAATTTTAATTAATCGAAAATTAAATATAAAGTTTGTTTTTGTATTTTTAATTTATCAAACCAATTGGCTAAATAATCAATTTCCTTCAAATAATAGTGTGAGTCTAGTATGACTCAAATTAAAACAAAAAAATGATTATTTTTATCATACAAACGAGTTCCAATATCGCTTAAATCATAAACATGAGATGACGGATCACTTGTCGTTAACGAATAATTGATTAATTAATTGCATCAAAAACATTAAACAGCTTTACCATTATTATATTGATTAATGAAGCGATCCGAGAAGGAAACTAGACATATTGATAATTCAATAAATTGAGTTAATGTTACAGTAAGGGGGTGCTTGTGGCGCAGTGGCGGCAGCGCTTTGGTAGTGATACCAAAAGTTAAGCAACCCACTGCGCGGTCGTAATTGGATGGGTGACCATTCCGACCATTTAAGTGACGTCCATGACAAGCATTACCGTGCTTCGGAAGGAACGTTAAGCAGTTGGACCCGGCTAATATCTGTTGGTTAGTCTATAAGCCTAGTCAGAGGCCCTAGGGCGGCTTGATAGCATCTGACAGTAAGGTTTGTCACTTGCCTTACAGACACCCCTCCACCAATCCGCACTGAGCCCGCGTGGTGGAGTATGGTTTGTGACTCCTTATAGTTGAGGTGAGGCCTTTTCCCAGCAGTGGGATCTATATATGCCGACTTTTATATAAGTACGAATCAAAAGACTTCAGAAATATAATAAAAAAAGAATATTTGATACTTAGTGCGATGTTCTTACTACAGGTTGTAAATAAAATCTGTACATTACAACACAAAATTATAAAAACCCAATTTAGGTATCAAAATAACTGGTTCACTTGGAAAGTATACTGTAGCCATAAAGAATGTAATTTTTTTGATTTATTTGTTTTTATATTCCTACTTTTTAGGGTTCCGTAGTCCGACAAGGAACCCTTATAAGATCGTTCAGTCCGTCCGTCCTAGTCTGTCACAGCAGAATATCTTCTACGTTTATGGACTAATTTGCATGTAACGTGGTTCGAGGATACTTCACATATAGATCTCACTTTTAAAGATACAAAAAAATAAAATTACCCCTTTTGTAAGGGTACCTCCCCATATATGTAAAGGCGGGGGTGAATTATTTTTTTGAGTGCACCCCCTTGTGTGGGGTATCGTTGAAAAGGACTATGAAAATAAGATAAGGTAGGGTTTTCATAAAACACTTTTTTATCAGCTTTACCATTTGCGAGATATAGCCCGCCAAAGTCGTTTACACTGTAATTTCTAGTCTTGGACCTAGAACTTCAAATCACTTACGTAAAGAAACTCTTATTTAAAATTGTTTCGGGTATCCTGTGATAAATACTTTTGAGATTATAAATAAAATAAAAATAAATACTTTTTTTGCCTATACTGTCTAATGTTTTAAGTTAATGGTACTGAAACCTTCGCGCGCGAGTCCGACTCGCACTTGGCCGGTTTTTTAATTAAAAAAAAAATAACAAATATTTTTTGCGTTTAAAAAGGAGCAAAGCATAAAAATAAAAAGTTGTTACATAAAACTAAAAAAGAACGAATACCCACTAGTCTACTGATCGTATCACTAGAAATAAAAAGTCAACGACCTAATCAAACTACTTAAAATAAACACAATTAGCATATTAAGAATGCAAATAAAAATTAATTCCTATTCAGTTTTCTATAAACTGAATTTAAATTTATTTATTGTTTCGTACATCAATCATGGTTTTAAGAATAAGCAAAACAACTGACTTTGTAAATAATTATTAATTTGTTTAACTAAAGTCATCAAAAGTATTAGTTATAGTTAATTCTTCATGGTTGAATTTTGATAATTTTAAGGTGTGCAATAATGAGTTATCTGTCTATAATAACGTTCGAATTTAAAAGAAGTCCTTATAAGTCTTCTTCTTCCTCCGTCCCTCAAATTCAATGCTGAGAATCGCGACCACATTGAGATTCCTCCATTGGCTGCGGTTATATGTGCTGTGTACTGCCCTCTGCATGCTCTCGCCCACTGTTTTCTTCGCCGCGTCTGTCCATCGGGAAGGTGCTCTGCCCCTGGCTCGTCTGCCCTCCATATGACCCAGGATGATGTGCTTTTCCAAACTATGCATTGGAGACCGCATAATATGTCCGAAAAAGCGAAGGGCACTTATAAGTAGAAGATCATTATTTAAACCCTTAACTATCATGCTCACTGTGCGCGATGTAGGGGAATTCGGAGGATAAATTATAAACTTTGGGTAATATTTGTAAGAAATCGATGTAATTCGTATGAAGTAAAAGAAACAACTGGTAAAATAGTAAAAACGTCAAAAAGAGAAGGAAATTGAAACATTAAAAAAAAAGTATAAAAACAGAAAGAGTTCGGTTTGCCACACTCACCTTAACCGTATCTGTTGGTATTCGTCGTCAAGCTTAGTCACAGGCCCTAGGGCGGCTTGATAACATTTGACAGTAAGGTTTGTCACTTGCCTTACAGACACCCCTCCACCAATCCGCACTGAGACCGCATGGTAGAGTATGGCTCGTACCTCTTCATAGTTGAGGTGAGGTCTTTTCCGGGCAGCGGGATCTATATAGGCTGACTTTATAACCATCGCCACCAACCATTATATACATCGCTAACTTAATAAATAAAAACACACTCTAGTTTAAAAAAAACCAATAGTTAATTTAACTCTGATACAATCATCTAAAAAGGTTGGTAACTACAAAACGTGTTATAAAACAATGTAAACACCGAATCGTGCGCATCAATTCATCATCACTTAGAGCAGACAATGTTCTCATTGTGTGATACGAACGTGTTAATACAAGATCGCGTGATGGACGTGTTAAAATAACTATTGGAACTCGACGTTTACTCGTTATATTTTTTATACGATGAGGGGAAGAGGTAATAGGAAATTCGTAGAGTAAAATAAACTATGATTTTATTCCTTACGTTATAATAAGTATGAACTCAGTAAATTATTAAGAAAAAGTGTTTGCAGTTACAGTACACTAAATAGGGAGTATCCTATCTTTTAACCTGTATACCATCCTTGTTTTTAATGTATCAAAATAGCTGAGCGGAAAAACGTTGAAATTACAAATTTAAAAAAATAACCGACTTAATCTACTTATGAATAAAAATGATTATTGTAGCAGTTTGAATTTGAACCCTGACGTTTTCGAGTTAAAGTCGTAAGAGGTGCAAAAATGAGATAAGTATGAGAAACTATCACCAGTCACAGTAAGAGTAGATAAGCAAACTCATTTGTTACAATACTAGCAGTGGTTTTTAATATATATATATATATATATATATATATATATATATATATATATATATATATAGTATATAAAACCAAACCAAAAAGGCGAAATAATATTTAAGGGTATGTATGTATGTAAGGTGAACATTAAGTAGTAAAAGTTTTAGTTTAAAATAAACAACATTTTTTCCCATACTAAGTAAATAAATTGTTTTTTTACCGAAAGTGTTGTCAACCCTGAATCTTATCATTCGTTAGCGAACCACCACCGCACGATAAGCTGATGCGCGAACGCTGCGCGCCGCGACACGCTGCTTTCTTACAGCCCGCCCACCCAAAACTACCTAAGTACCTACCTATCTTAGCTTTGATGGGAATGGGACTGAATGATAACAACGATAATCAGATTAATGCATTTATTTGCAAAATTATTTAGAGACAATAAAAAATTATCAGGCAGGTACATTTCTTTTTTAAAACTATGTACAGAAAACAGTAATTAATGTTTAGGACAATAACACCAACTATGACTTTTACTTACATTTACAAAGAACAACACATTAATTTGCTGTACCTCATAATTTTATCCAGCAAATAATTAAACAAGTTCATATAATGTAACTAATAGGTATGAAGTAGGTAATTATTTGATGGTAAATAACTAGTACTCACTGTAAAAATCTACACAACATAACTACGACATAATTTGCTAACCAGTAATATTTTTATTGTAATAAACAAACATCAAATTTATTTCTTTGTATGATCTGTTTTGTGTTACATACTACCAACACTTTGTGCACATGGCTTCACTACAAACGTAATAACTTTTAGGAAGTTCGCCTTATTATCATCACGTTAAAAAAGCCTTCATATTATTATTTTTTACAAAAGTGTCTCAAAATGTCTGCTACCGTGCTCAATGCAAGCAGCAACTCTGCGGTTCATCGATATCCTCACGTTTTGCAGCATCTGAGGCGTAATGGCTTGAAAGGCTAGGTGTATTTTATTTCGCATTTCGTCAGCACTATTGCACTCCACTGCGTACACTTGGTTTTTCACGTAGCCCCACGAAAAAAGTCCATAGCGGTAAGGTCGGGCGAACGGGCAGGTCACTGCACTGGACCCCCTCTGCCAATCCACTAAGCACCATGTCGTCCATCGAGATATTCCCGGACACGGCGCGCGTAGTGCGCTGGTGCACCGTCGTGCACCACAGGTTCCACAGGTTCCTGAAGCAGGTGTACGAAGGTAAACGCCGCTGCTCCGCGAGGGGCCTGCCGTCGATACAACTCGCGAGCAACATTGATGCTCCCGAAAGAAGCGTCCACGCATAAAATCATTTCATAGTGTTCACTATTTGAATACGAAGAATGTTCTTCACGAGACATACAGATCGAAATCGGAGATCGAAATTCAGAAAATTTGAATAGCGACTGCGCAACGAGAACGAATACGAGCAACTAAAAAAAGTAGAAAATTGTAGAAAAAAAGTAGGGACATTTCGCAGGGTTCGATGTAAGTAATGGAAAAAACCCTTAACCTAAATTAAAGTTTTACTACTATTTTAAAGACAGTAGGAATATCAAAACTTATTTTAAGTTAAACAAACAAATAACTAAAGTTATCAAATATACTTTTTTTTATTAAAACATTTTAGTAAATGTCTTAAATTTTATTTTTTCGAATATGCGGATCCTGTAATATTTTTAATTATTTCCGGGAGGCGGGGCTAAGGCGTAGGTAATAGTCCCGTGACAGGATATTATTGGCTAAACGCAACGTTGCAATTTTTTTCGGAACGATTACTGATTGGTTCGGCACGCTTTGACTTTTGACTTAAAACCGCGGCCGCAGTCCACGTGGACGTGGACTGCATTGTTTGGTCAATGATAAAATAAGTGCAGAGGAGCCACTGAGTTAAAACTATTGGTAGAATTTATTTGCCCAGTTACTGCTGTTGTGAAATTGTATTATTATTTTTAGTTCTCTCTAACTTATTTTTTTTATTTCTTAATTATTATTTCTAAGTCTGAACGAATAAAATAACAAACCCAAAACAATAGCGCAACAGATTTCTTCAGACGAAGTAACAAACGAAGTATCTGCCGCTAGATGGCGTTATGCGCCATTAGTTCGCAGTAGTGTCTGATATCACCCGGTAGGTCAAGTATTCGCGGTAATTTTGTCATTTTGGTGGTGGTAACGGTAGAGCGAATGAATGAAATTCATTAAGGATGTTGATCAGTACTAAGTCATGCAGCACCAGAATTTCGAATAAAGCCCATCTACGACTTTAAACGCTTCATGTCATGATATCTCATAATCTCAAATATCGTCTTAAAGTTGTTTTATTAGATAATTTTCAATAATCAATTCTTCACCAGTAATAACATCTTAGCGTTGCAACACAGTGAGAAACCGAAACACCTAAAACGACTAATTTATTGTTTATTTAATTAATTCAATGATCATTGAGAGGATCACTGCACATTTTATGAAAGTTTCACATCTGTTTCCTACTTAATCTCGATTTATGAGTTTGTTTACACCTAACAGCTGATATTTAAGGTTGTCACCGATAAGTTTTTGTTAAAACTTTAGCATCAATTTACTCAGTAATTTATACTCGCACAAGTTTGTGGTTTTGCATATGAACTACACATTTACTACTCTACACGTCCTTTAAATTTTATTTCGCCTTTTTGATACACCCAGTATATATATATATAAAAATATATATAATACTAGCAGTACAATATTAATGACCACTAAAGTAATTTAACTTTTCTCTTGCAATATCTCCTGCTACTAAGGCAGTTTGATGACATCTGACAGTAAAATTGGTCACTGCCTTACTCAGGGCTCAAACCAATTTATAGTTGACGTAAAGTATAGGCAAGTGTCCCACTCAGTGGTAATAATTATACCTAAGGTGGTTTTACTCTTGTTACTTTTCTAATAATACAAATAAAGTCGCTTTATTTTCATAGATACGCTTTATTTTATATAAAGGTCAGATTAAACACAGCTGTTGCTAAGAAATTTAGAGAATCCATAGACGATTGAGTATTTTCATTCGCTGACGACTAAAGTAAGACAAAAACTTGTAAAAATACCTAATAAATCACATCACTTAATTTGTCGTTTCTAAATTATTGCGGTCCGTCTCCTTTAGCTTGTTTAGCAGAGAAAGAGAAAGACTGAATTCAAATTTAATCTTAGACAGGGAATATTATAATAAAGTCCAGTGTCAGCATCGTTGTGACTTGTGACGTGGCTGTTCTATCCCCCCTTTAACCGCAGTGGACAGGTGCGCAAGCGCATTACTATGATTGAGCTATTGTTTCCCACGACTCCTCTGATTACCACAGTCGGTGGCTTCTACAACGTTTTTGCCGCGCAAATTGGCGCCGTATTAGGGGTTAAGACGTGACATTTAAGGTAATGATGTCATAGATCTGCCATAGACACGTAACGTTGTTTGTATTTTAATTTTTGGTTTGTTTTCAATTGCTGCCACTTATGAAAATTAATTTAACAGTGAAATGAAAAGATTCACTTTTACGGAGATAAAGTACTGCTACCCACTGTTTAAAATATTGGCTGGTTCATTTATTATTGCAATTCTTATAAGTAATTTTATACCAGTATTGTCGTAGCCAGGTAAAAAATAGTAAGTCGTTATTAGGTATAGTGTTAACCTATATTATTTTGGTTTAACCGTGTTGGTAATTAGGCATATGTAGATACAAAATTACCAACTTGGTTATATTTAGGTCATAATATGTTCATCATGTTTCCAGACACAATATAAAATTAATTGTTATCAACCTTATGGGGTTTGACAGGTTAAATACTTCCCTTCCGTTCTAAAATATTAGCAACTTGACATCTATTATCTATCTATTCTAACTTCTAGAGAACGTTAAAGTTGTTTGTTTCAAGGTGGCTAAAACCATTACTTGTTATTTGTGAGAGTCGGTTCGTCCATCACTGACAGACTAACTGACGTACATTTACACGCAGTTGGGTGTCCGACACAGTTAATATCACAATAGGTCCGTGGCTTATTATATGAGTACAGTCAACGCCACAAACATGTTAGCGGTTCGACATATGAACCACCCATTACCACATTCTCGTATAGAGATAAAACTGAATAATTATTTTTGACGCCGACTGTACCGCCAGCAAAAGCAAGTAAAGTGGTTTTGATTGAGAAGGTTGATGAAAGATATTGTGAACTTTGTTAAAAGCTCGTCTGTACTTTGGGAAATGGCTGAGAGTCAGCTTTAGTAAGGAGATGAATTGGACTTATTCCCATCAGCCCTTTAAGACAATTCTAAGAATTTTGAGTTAATGCCGTCTATTTCTCTGCTGAAAAATAATTATTATTTGTTTATGGGCCTTAATATTGCCATATCGCCTATATTGGCATATGCCAATGATTGGTCTTTTTGTGGCAGCCCTTTTGATTTATAGGTCAGCACTTATGCCCCTTGAATCCAGCAATCACCAGATTTTTCTAGAAGTGAGTTTTGCTATCTCATCTGGATGCATGTAAAGCTGCCATAGATGGCTACTTCTTTTTCTCATACGCGGGCCGTATTGCATAGTATGTGTACTCGTAGCCGTTTCTTGAATCGACACATTGCGTCCTCGGTCAACATTATGTTTATTATGAGTTTGCAGTGACCACTCAACTAAGACTAAAGACATATTACCTAAACAAAAAAGATGACGACAAAAATTAAACACAAAAAACACGCTAAAACACTTGATTTGTCATCTTAAGTCGGTGGCATCTCGAACTTGAGCCTACTGCCGATTGACTGCCTCGTGGTCAGCACGCTGGGTACTATCCAAGAGGTCCCGGGTTTGAATCCCGGGTCGGGCCGAAAAGTGTCGGATTTTTCACAGTTGGCCCTGCGCCTGATCTCTCTACGGTCATGTCGGACTGCCGTCTTACCGAATTATAAGAGTAAAGGAACAGAGAGTGCACCTGTGTATTACACACTATAGTATCTCCCGCACAGTCAGCTATCTCTGTTGAGATTGGCCACTGTCGTCGAAATTCGTTTACACTATTACTGCCGATTAGTTAAACCTAATTCCTTTGATTAAGAAAATGTAATCAGTTTTGCCAAAATAGAGCTTTATTGTACTTATGTGTTTTATCGAAAAGTTCAAACTATTCTGTTAAATGCTTGTAAAGAACATAACTGTTGCCATTATACGTCCACATGCTACAAACAAACCTTGATGAAGGAAGCAGAAAACTCATTACAGAAAATACAATACAATGTTTAAAGTACTTTAACAACCAATAATAACTATTAACAATTTACCGGTCATTTTTCTTCCATTAAAACTGACAAGTTCATGAATACAGGTCTTTTCTATAGATCTCAACAATAATTACATTGATATGCCATAGATAAAATACGAATACGTGATATTTTCCTTATTGTTGTAATACAATGGGCCATTATGAGCAGACATACGCTAACTTAATACACACTTAAGTTGTAAGTAAACATAATGCATGTTTACAATAGGTTAAGTCACGACCCTTGAGTATTACGGATTGTCTAAGCTTTTATAATTTATCAATATATTAATTTACAATGTAAGTGTATGTCCGTAATTACTTGTGATTAAACATACTACCTACCTGCCTACTTACTAAGATTAGAGGCCCTTCGACCAAAGGATCAGCGTAGGACGTCCACCGGCAAGATGGACAGACGACCTTGTAAATATAATAATGTCCTCCTAGCCGAATTTCGACTACGGCGGCCTATCTCAACAGAGATTAACCAACTGCGCGGGACATATTATAGTACACAAGTGTGTGCGCAATACACAGGGGCACTCTCTGTTCCTTCACTGTCATAATTCGCTGAGACGGCAGTCCGACATGACCGTAGAGAAATCAGGCGCAGGACCAACGGCTTAAGGTGCATTCCGAGTAACGGGGGTGTTAAAGACCACCAACTTCCTGACTCCGGAGCTGTGTCTGTGTTATTTCAAGACAGAAAAACCCAACACTCTCGGCCCGACCTGGGATTTGAACCCGGGACCTCGTGGATAGTACCCAGCGTGCTGACCACTAGACCAACGAGGCTTGTAAATATTGCAGGATCATAATAGTGGATAAAGACCCCGTCTTCTTCTTCTTCTTAGCGAGTCGATGGAACACGAGAAATTACATCGTAGCAGCCCAGAATTCAGCCACTTGTATTGCGAATCGACTGCCGTCCATTAAATCCGCTGGCGTGCAGGTGTTGGGGCACGCCGGGCACGATGTTAAGTGTGCCATAGTTTGCACTGCACCACAAACACAGTCCACATCGGAGCTTACCGAATATCCCCACCTGACCATGTTCTCCTTACTTCGGCCAACCTGAGTCCGAAGCCTGTTTAAGGACTTCCAGATCGGCCATGGTAAATCATGTCCAGGAGGGAGATTCTCAGCAAGCGGCACAAAAGGAGTAGGCAGAGAGGCATTTTTGCGCCAAAGTTTGCATCTGGCCTGTGCGGGTTCGGTAGAAAGTGGGGCGACACACTTAATAAAACTGCGACGACTTTTTAGCCTTTGCGGCACTGAGACGTAGCCGTGCATAGGATGCCGTGAGTCGCAATCTGCGTTTGCCCTTTCAATAGAGCTAGCTACAGCCCTGCGGACTTCCGGAGGTGCTATACCAGCTAGTGGATATAGCATTGACACTGGGGTTGGTTTTAGAGAACCAGTAATGACCCGACAGGTGTCATTCAGGGCTACATCCACTAACTTAGCATGAGCGGAGCAGCTCCAAACAGAGGATGCGTACTCGCCAGCTGAGAAGGCGAGCGCTAGCCCTGTCGTCCGCAGCACGTGCGGCGTAGCTCCCCATTTGGTGGTAGTTAGGCGACGCAGTAAGTTGTTCCGCGAGTGCACTTTCTTCTTGGCGTTATCGCAGGTCATCTTATAAGTAAGAGATCTGTCAAGACCCCGTAATTACTTGTGATAAAACATACTACCGACCTACCTACAAACTAAAATTCCCTTCGATCAACAGCGTAGGACGTCCACCGGCAAGATGGACAGACGACCTTGTGAAGTTCGCAGAATCACACTAGTAGATGCAGATTGCTTGCAAACGGTCGTTGTGGAAAACCGTAGGGGAGGTCTATGTTCAGCAGTGGACGTCCTACAGCTGATAATGATGATGATGAAATATACTACCATTTAATAGTAAACTTTCACTAGTCAGACATGGTAGTGGATTATGTAACTTTGAATGAAATTATTTCAATTAAAGTTTTGTTGCTACAGTTGGCCATTCACGACTAAAATTTTACGTTTTCAATATCGGTAATAAAAATCTAGGCTATAGGCATAAGTACTTAAAAAGTAACTTAACGTTATTCTTTTTTACCACAATTGCCCATATTTTACCGGTTCTAAGATCTTTTCGCCCACTTTATCCAATAAATTAAAAAAACTAAAAGTACCCTTTGCGTGGACAATTGCCCACATTCTAGCAGCAATGAATGAAAGTCAGTTTTCAGATTATTTTTATGTTAGTGAGTGAAGTCATTTTTTGAACTGACCGTGAATGGCTAGCTTAACAGAGTAATTGAAGTTGTCAAATGTGACATTTTCAAGCGATTTCCATCCCGAATTGTTAGCAACAAAGTTACGTAATTAGCCCCCCGGTCGTTGTGGAAAACCGTGGGGGAGGCCTATGTTCAGCAGTGGACGTCTTACGGCTGATAATGATGATGATAAAATATACTACCATTTAATTATAAACTTTCACTTCACTTTAATAATAATAAACTGTCAGACATGATCCATCCTCGGCCGCGTCGTCCCTTACCATCGGGTGAGATTGCAGCCAATAGTCTACCTAGTAGTTAATTGAAAAAAAAAATTAAGGGGACAATTTATACACAGTATTATTTCAGACAGTTTTCATAATTAAGGGGGTGACTATGGCTATCAAGACCTACTACTTTTACGGGATCGAAATCTCAAATAAAAATTTTACTGCATTGAATGACAATGTATGGAGAATTTGAAATAAAAAACACGATTTCCCTAATATCTCCATACAGGTTGCTGATATCGATAGTTGCACCCTCATACTCACGCTCTTAAATATGGCGACTGTTTACAATAACTACAGCATGATCAATGCAAAACTTTTATCATAATATTTACGTGAGCATCGTCCGCGTCTGCTATGCTGTAAGTATCGACGTGAAAAAAAAAAGGACTCCGTGTCGCCTACATTTAAACTGAAGCACCAAAGTAAGCCAGTCATTGTCGTAAATACACGATCTTCTCACGCATACACTCACACCAAAGTCAGCCGATCGGCCGCCATTGTAACCCTATGATCTCACACACACAGGCTTGAAACCTGCTTCATTAGTATCGCGGTACGGAGTTCATATTTTTTTCAAGTCGATGGCTGTAAGTAAGGCTGCCAGCTTCTGTATTGCTAGAAGCCCCTAGAGAAGATGCAATCTATTCTACAGCGAAGTTCTCTGTCGCTAAAATAATGTATGAAACTGACTTAACCCATCGAAATATCATGTGACTTTTGCATACACATTTTGACTATGGCGATACTTAAGTTCGCTGAAGAATTCATTGCATTTTGTCAGGGGACAAAATGTCGCAGTATTTAAAGTACTAAGTGGTACAATTTCCTCCATTTACAGATTTAGTAAGAATATTAAATTAGCTATCTAGCATCTTAGTAGTCTTAACATGCTAAAGAACGCTCAAATCCGCAAATCAATTCTAATGCGACCATTAGTTAGGTCGAAAACGTACTAAAACCTAAATTAATATACAAATGGATATGGCATTTTAACATGCCTTCAAATAAGGAGTCTTGTCACTTTAAAATTGATAGACTGAAGCAACAAAAACTGGAAGCCGCTTGCTTGAATACAAAATTGAGTTTAGAAAAGTACGAGTTTCAATAGCTATTTTAGGTTTATAGTAGACTAGCAGGTCCCCGCGACTTCGCCCGCGCCAAAAGTTGGATTTTCCATACAAATTTTCATCCTCCATTTCACCCCCCTGATGATTTTATATCAGGACGAAGTCTATGTCCTTCCCAGTGTCTCAAACTATCTCTGTGCCAAATTTCATTTGATTCGGTCCAGTAGTTTCGGAGCCTATTCGATGCAAATAAACAAACAAACATATTATTCCTCTTTATAATATTAGTATAGATTAACAGTTTTTGAAATCAAATTATCTACTGCCTTCTGCTTTTTAGGGTTCCGTACCCAAAGGGTAAAAACGGGACTCTATTACTAAGCCTCCGCTGTCTGTCTGTTTGTCACCAGGTTGTATTTCATGAACAGTGATAGCTAGGCAGTTGAAATTTTCACAGATGATGTATTTCTGTTGCCGCTATAACAACTCAAACCAGAATAAAAGTGGGTAATATTTGAGGGGGGCTCCCATACAACGTAATTTTTTGCCGTTTTTTGCTCGATATTAATAATGGTAACAGGTTTGAAACTCTCACAGAATTATAAATTATATATATACTTTGAGAATAAATACTTAAAATAAAAAACATATTTAAGGGGGCTCCCATACAAAAACACATGTTTTTTACTGATTTCTGCTTGATCTTGTATAGATAATGGTACGGACCTTTTCGTGCGCGAGTATGACCCGCACTTGGCTGGTATTAAAAGTTACCTGCATAACGGTTATCTATAGTATATACTTAATAGTAAGTAGTTATGGGTAGAGTAGAACCCTTTACGAGTATATAAGATAAGTTAATAAAATAATTTTCAATCCTACCAAACTAATGGAACCAACCAATCAAAAAACACTTGTTCTGGTGTAATAAATAGAAATTGTAGCTATACGCAGAGGACTTATTAACATAATAAAAAACAGGCAGTTCGCAGTATCGAAAAACCGGCCAAGAGCGAGTCGGACTCGCGCACGAAGGGTTCCGTACCTATAATACAACAGTAGACTTTTGTATGGGTACCCTTTAATATATATATTTATTAAATATTAATATATTCTGTGTTTAGTATTTGTTGTTATAGCGGCAACAATCTGTAAAAATATAAACTGTCTAGCTATTACGGTTTATGAGATTTGAAAGAAGCCTAGCAATAGATGAATAGAGCTTCAGATAACTCACAATAAAATTTTAAAAAAAGCAATTTACACACTAATTAGTCTTATCGCTAAAAGGGACTTTTTCAGGTGACGATTTTTCCAGACAACCTTCCGATAGGTGCATTATCCTATCATACACAGAGGGTAGTTTGGTGCATGTCACAGAATAATTAATCCATCGTCTAAGCGTGCCACCAAAATGGTGTGGCCAGGATGGGCCAGGACCAAAAGTATAATAAACAAGATTGGTGTGATAACTTAATTTAAGACAAAAGACGGCTATCAATACGAATGTCAGTTGTAAAATGCAATCAAATATTTTACGATCGAATTTACTGCTGCAGTAAAAGTATAAAATACGAAAAGGATATTCCGACATTGTAATACTCAGTTGACCTGCCATTGTTATTAGATTGTCAATAACTGCTGAATTAATAATAAATATATATTTTTTTTTTAATCAGTGCATTATTTATTATCATATTAGTGACCGTAGCGCCTATTGTCTTTAAGTTAATAAGCCTGTGCCAGGGAGCAACGCTCTTCCATTTATTTAATTCGTTAACTGGTAAATTATTCCAACTAGTCCAAAATCATTATACTTAAAGTAAATTCTTCAATTATTGATATTTCTATGTGCGTGCATGTTTTACATTTCTATTTGTTAATTGGTTGAATTGAACAACCCATTGGGAAAATACAGTGAAACCCGGTAAATCTAAATTGATCAAAAGATTTCTAAGAGACCGAGAATATTATGCGGATCAACCAATTTTAACGTGCTTTTCAAAACACAAACAATATGGTAGGTGTAGTAAAGTTGAATAAAGAATGCATTTGATAGACTTTGGTATGATATATCTTTAAACGCGGTGTCGGCGCAGCGCTACAAACGCAAACAACCCTTTTTAACCGAAGTTTGTTTAAAAATAGAACCTATGCATTAAAATTAAAATATGACACGCGAACGGAACGTTATCGCTAAGATTTCAATTAACCCGTTCGATTGGCCAAAAAGTCAACACACCTTCCGTGCCAAATGGGCCGCGAGGGGCGGCACGCAACGCACTGGGTCGTGTTCCTTTTTCAAAAGTTTGAATTTCGATTGTTTTCTTTTATTTATGTTACTGGCCGGATATTTGCATTAGTTATTTATGCGTATGCATGTAAAAAAGTTAAAAGTTATCTTCTACTACAATTTGTGTTACTGTTTTAAAAAAACAATATTTTTTTTTTAATCAACGCACAATGCCAGTTGTCAAAATTATTTGGGCGTTAACTTTTTAACTATTGAACATTTCGTCGATTTGCTAAGATGCTGTCACGCCATTTTGAATTTTGCACAGTCACTTTAACGCTTAATCACACTTTAACTTAACCGGAGGCTCGCTAGAACGATGACATTTGAGTTTTTACGTGTTAGACAAACATTTACGTAGTAAAACCGAAAAACAATGTCTTCTACTGGTCTCAAAGAGATTAGCCAGTATGCAGGAGTTGTGATAATGCAAGACAGGTGTATGTGCTTGTGCAAATACACAGGTGCATTCCCTTTTCAATCTTATTGCCCGATGATACGGCAATCCGACATGACGTCCAGGCCTATATCTAGTTCAATTGTTTTCAAATTGCAAGCCATACTTATAGATACTTTTTATGACTTTTAATGCTTTGAAATTAAAATCCTACTTGCGATAGCTTTCAAGTTATGCGGTAGACACAAGATTCGTTATTAGTTAATTATTTTGAACTATGTCATTTTTTTCATGTGTAAGTTTAAAAGATTTTGAAATATTATTATTATTATTGTTATTTTAGAGTATTTGAGTATTTCCGGGATAACCTCCAGGTACAGAACTAAACTCTTGATGTGTTTAAAATCAGATAATTATCCATTACCGATTATAATATCAACAAATGGGACTCAATAACTAAGACTCCACTGTCCGTTTTTCTGGTTGTCTGTCACTAGGCTGTATTTTAGAAATGGGTCCAAGACTTTAGAAATGTCAGGGGGGGGGGGGGGCGGACACCGTGTAAACGACTTTGGCGGGCTATATCTCGCAAATGGTAAAGCTGATAAAAAAGTGTTGTATCGAAACCCTACCTTATTTTCATAGTCCTTTTCAACGATACCCTACACAAGGGGGTGCACTCAAAAAAATAATTCACGCCACCCTTTACATGTATGGAGAGGTACCCTTAAAAAGGGGTAATTTTAATTTGTTGTATCTTTAAAAATGAGATCTATATGTGAAATATCCTCGAACCAAGTTACATGCAAATCAGTTCATAAACGTAGAGATATTCTGCTGTGACAGACTAGACGGACGGACTGAACGATCTTATAAGGGTTCCTTGTCGGACTACGGAACCCTAAAAAGTTTTCATATAATGTCTAATGTTGTACAATTTGGTACGGAACCCTTCGCGCGTGAGTCCGTGAGGGTTTTTTTTTTCAAAGCATTTGCAACCTTGCTACTTGCGCCACCTGTAGCTATTCCACCTGAAGTTTAAGCTCAATGAACCTTTTTAAAATTAATCGCCTTTATATTTCCTTGCGTGCGGTGGCTCGCTCCCTACTTCTTATTAATTTACACTTGTTTCACTGTGTGTTTGTTTTGTTTTATGGAGATCCCTTTTGCATTGTTTTTTAAACACTTAATGCATGTTATTATTTTTAGATGAGTTTTCAGTTCTTGTGTTTTGTATTGTAAGTGTAGGATTGAATCGAGGGTATTGAATTTAAGAAACAGCGGTAGCTTAATGGAAAAAATATATTTTAATAATTAAAACTTTTTGCTATTTACAAGAAAAAAACAGGTGATTTTCTTGTAAATATATAACGTTATAATATATATCTATACTAATATTATAAATGCAAAAGTTGGTCTGTCTGACTGTCTGTTAGCTCTTGACGCTTAAACCACTGAACTGATTGAGATGAAATTTGGTATGGAGACAGTTCGACACCCTGGAAAGGACATAGGCTACATTTTGTCGTGATATAAAAACATTAAGGGGGTGAAATGGGGGATGAAAGTTTATATGGAAAATCCAACTCTTGCGGGCGAAGCCGCGGGGAACCACTAGTATAATAATATATAATAATATTATAACGTTTATTTCATACAAAAAAAAAACAGATGATTTTCTTGTAAATATATGACGTTATAATATATATCCATACTAATATTATAAATACGAAAGTGTGTCTGTCTGTCTGTCTGTCTGTCTGTTAGCTCTTCTAGCACAGCGATTGTGGTCACAGGGAGACCCTACAGGGTCTCCCTGTGACCACGATCGCTGTAAAGTGTTCGAAACGTCAGGTTTAAAATAAAACGTAAATAAATCGCGAAGTAATCCGTAAAATTGTGTTTTAATGAGTTCAACAATTCGCGTAAATGTAAGAAACAAATATATAACGTTTATTTTCTCAGCACAAATAAGGAATACAATACAGTAACGGCAAGGTTGTATTACTAGTGGAATTCCTGTTCTTTGCGAGAGACTGGTGCCTGAGGCCCCACTCCTGTTGACGATGTCCGTATTTTTGAATGTAGTCCGTCCCTTTCACTCACGACAGAATGACAATGCGAACGAGCGTGATGGCTAGACTCGAAAATACGGACATCGTCAACATGAGTAGGGCCTCTGAAGTAGGTTTCATACGAACCTGAGACACAGGTCACCAGGATCCCCCCGTAGCACACAGCTAAAAGTGTGTTACAATTAGAGATATAGAATAAATGATTGAGAATATGTAAATAGCAAGAACATTTTCATAATTAGAAAACTAGAGTCGAACTATGTTTTCTCTGCAAAATCTTCATTAATGTATACGCATATAGGTAAGCGTTTATTAAGTAATTAAATAACTATTAACTTTTCGAAGCACAAGCCTGCATTTTTTTCCAGAACAAGATTATAATGAAAGGTTAAGTTACTTACCCTAACAATTGCGATTAAAAGCAACTTGAAGGAACACATGTATATTTTTTATAAACTTTAAATTAGGCCAACTTCAACTTTAAACTGGCCAAGTGCGAGTCGGACTCACGCACGAAGGGTTCCGTACAATTAACTTACAATATTAGACAGTACAGGCAAAAAAACATGTGTGCATGGGAGGCCCCCTCAAACATTCATTTTATTCTGTTTTTAGTATTTGTTGTTATAGCGGCAACAGAAATACATCATCTGTGAAAATTTCAACTGTCAAGCTATCACGGTTCATGAGATACAGCCTGGTGACAGACAGGCAGACAGACATAGTAAAATAATAGGGTCCAGTTTTGACCTTTCGGGTACAGAACCCTAAAAAATGAAGACAAGCTTCCTAAAGAAACTAATAATATGAGCTATATGAGAGATCAAAGAAATACTTATTAAATTTGTCGCATTCTACACTTAATAACCCTATTATAGCATTTTAATGTTATTACATGTAATACCCTCTTTTTAATTGTTTTCATAACTACCGTCTATCAGGTGCATAAAATAAAGCAATAAAACATGTACAATTTTTGAATGAATACTTAAAATTGTATGTGGACTTAAAACTTGGAGGAGGAGGAGGCAATTTGTCAAGCTCCCTAACCAATGTAATCATCATAATCTTCATCATCATCATCAGCCGTAAGTGGTCCACTGCTGAACATAGGCCTCCCCCATAGATTTCCAAAGTGATCTGTTACAAGCGACCTGCATCCAGTGCGTTCCCGCGACTTTTATTAGATCGTCTGTCCGTCTTGCCGGTGGACGCCCTAATCAGAAACTTTTAATTAAACTTAATGTTAATAACATAGAGTAGCTATACTCTATGTTATTAACATTAAGTTAAGAGTAAAAATTTAAATAATTCGGCAGACTTGGATAGGTTGATGTGATTTCGTAGCAAAGCGCACGCGCGGTGTAAAAGACATCAACGCATGTTTCACGTAGATTTGACTAAATTGTACTTAAAGTAAATTTATTTTTAAATGTAATTTTTCTTTGTTTTCTTTTATTATGCAATAAAGAATATCTATCTATCTATATATTTTGAGACTTGGTTCAACGGTACTACTTTTATGCCAATAAATGCAAGTGGCCCTTGTATAGCGAAAACATAAAATTTTGAATGTTTGAATAAGTGTTATCTATAGTGCTAAATGAAGAGCTAAATATCCTAGAAGTGTAACCATTTATAAAAACTCACAAAGACCTGTTCCTAAAATAGCTCTTACTTATTCTTCGTTATTACAAAAACTTAGTACCGGGTTTAAGCCAAGACTAAGCTATAAGCTAGCTAGTTAGAAAATTGTTTTTCTATTAGGTTATGTCACGAATGTGTCATTCATTCCTCTGTTGTCGGCTAATATTTAGAATTTATTTTAAACCTGGTCTATTTTTTTAAAAGAACATCGATTTAGTTTAAAAAAATAAAATTATGAACATTGTATTTAGATCCCAACAAAAACACAATTAAAATTTTGGCAGATATTCTTATCAACGACGTGATCCTTATTTATAATCAGATTGACGAGTTTCAATATCTAAGAAGACAATTCCACATTTGTCTAGATTTCCAGATTCTCAATTTCACCGCAGCTCTGTGGCACATTTCCAGCCCAGTTGCCATGGTTACGGAATAACGATATGCACCAACAACCCACGGACAGGTTGTAACAAACGCCTTTATCATATACCTAAGTATGGCCATTCTTCCATGATATAAGCCTAGTACGAAAACACACAGTTATTCCTACTTTCTTCGATAGTCAATTGTTTCACTAAGGTGCCTTGAAAAAAAAAGTTATAGTCATATTTGAAAGTTATATTTTCTGGAGAAGTTATTTGAATAGCTGTCTTACCGCCTAACTCGATGTCCTTGCCTTATGTATAAAAAAACATAGACGGTGTTATTAGAAAAAAATTAGACCAGGTTTAAAATAGGTCTAAATATTAGCCGACAAAAGAGGAATGAATGACACATTCGTGACATAACCTAATAGAGAAGCGCTTTTCTAATTGGCTAGCTAATAGCTTAGTCCTGTCTTAAACCCGGTACTAAGTTTTTGGAATAACGCGGCTCAGGTTTATTTGAAAGCTCTATTTTCTAGAGAAGTTATTTAATTTAATTATTTAGTTATTTATTTAATTTAATTTCTTACAAATTACAATATTTACACCTGTCAGGATGCAATAACAGCTTTCAAACTAACGTCAGAAGAGCAATGATCGCTTGCAATAAAAAAACAAAAGCGTAGAAATTACAATTGTTATCCCAATAGCTTCTAAGTAAGGCTGTACTGTAGGCCAGCTGGACTAATGTTAAAATAATAATGCATTGTCAAAATAAAACAAGAAATGAACATAAAGCATTAAAAGTGTAAAAACTTACAACGGGTTTTTAACATAAAAATATACCTTTTTCTAATAAGGTGCAAATTACTGGCACGTGTTAGGAATTCATAACTCCTAATTCCTAACATGAGCAATAAATTCCTTATATTATTTATGTTTTAATTTTTCAATTTAGTCGTTTATTTATTTATTTTATAGTTTAATGGATAACAGATATACCTACATTGCTCTACTAGATAAGGTTTTAGATATTTTCTGTTAAAACATCTAACCTGCCTGATGTAAAAGCTTTTCTTGCATTTGTATTTAAGCATAAATTATTTATTATCAAGCGTAGATCCTATAAATTCTATCAATTCATCTAATTGGACAGAAATAATCATTGCTTAAGCATTTATAACGATAAGAATCATACCTTTAATCTCTAGAAGTAAACAGTATCTTACTTCTTTGCCCCTCATTAAGTTAATAGGCCACAACTCACATAACAGCACATAGTATATTACATACACATAACACAAATATCCACATACATGTCAGAAATATAGAAAACGTCGCTCTGTTTATCTGTCCACTTAAATGAGGTTTCTATCTAATTCACTTTCTCAAACTCGATTGAAGGTCTATTCTAATATTGCACTTTACCGTCTAAACATCCACTTATCATGTATTCATACTAAAGCCCATGGTTCAACTTTTCGGGAGTGAAAACATCGCGAGTAAGGGCGCATGTGCACTTGTGCGCATAACAACCTGACTCTAAGCTTGCGTGTACGCAACTGAAATCAGCCTTGCAAGGCCCACTCTACCCGTCTCTGTCTAAACCTCTATTCGTCTCCGTCTAGCGGGCATTGTGCCCCGTCCGGCGACTGGCCAACACAACTCAACAATAAATTACGTATAGGAATCTAATCAGTTTAATAGATGTGTGATTTTTTTAAAAACCCTTACCACTCTAATGGTAGTCTATGATCGGATACGAAAAAACATCAATTATAGTAAAAACTTGGTTTACAAAGGCGACCGCTGTTCTATAAGGCTTAATGGTTAAGGCATCTTTGTATCGATTGGTATCTAGCCTGTTCATCAGAACAATAATAATGAAAGACTTTTCTTCGTATAAGCTTTGAGTATTTGCGATGTGCAACGTCTATAGAGTTAGTGTGTTTGTGGAAGACTTAATATAACTTACCATCAGATGAGATTGGAGACAAGCGCTGAGTTGCAATCGCAAATAAAATAATATAGCCGTCATGGTTCGCGCCCCGGACTTCTTAACCAGGCGGTTGCGGGTTTGAATCCCGCAAGGGGCAAATCTCTTTGTGTGATAAGCACGAGCATTTGTTCCTGGATGTTTATAAATGTATATAAGTATGTCTATCCGTTATCCTGGTCGCCATAGCACAAGCTAACGCTTAGTTTGGGGCTAGGTAATTGGTGTGTTGTTGAAACAATTTATTTATTTATAGCAGATAGTAAAGCGACAAGTGTCTATGAGATAATATTTGTCCTGTTTTTACGACATTATTTTTACGAATCCTTTTCACTTAGCATTGAATCTTAGTAGATGGTTCTATCAAATGTCTCTAATAGCGTGCGAGATGTAAGAACCACAAAATATGGTGTCCCTTAGTCAAGGAATTGACAGCGAGCTAAAGATTCATCGGGGATTTTTTTATCTTATTGCAATGAAAGAAATGTTGAAGATATTGAACTAAGTAGATTTTACCTGGTTAATTAAGTGTGTGCGTGGACTGAAAAATCGAAATTACCTATTGAAAAATTGTTTATTGTGAGTCTGTTTAGTAAATTAACGAATTTGGTTGGCAGGTAATTTTATTTTGAAGGTGAGCTGCTAAGCGATATACTTTAAATTGTATATTTTAAATAGGTGAATGTTTTTTTACTTATAACCGACATTTCACATATACGCTTCGATCGAAGGTTCTGATTGATGTGCGTGCAACATAACATTATTTATAATAGCAATAAATCTTAACTATTTACAGGCAATATTAATGCATCAATTGGAATCCGGTGTTCTTAGATGTCTTGGACGATTTTGATAGGTACAGTCGTATGAAAAAGTGCAAAACTACATAAGAAACCTCTGGCAGACTGGATAACATTTAACAGTTTATAAATCCATATATTATAAATATCTAAGTAAAACTATTGGAAATTGAAAAAAAAACAAAACAGTGTCTAATTTTAGTATTGTAAAAGTGTTATACTTTAACTGAGCAACGTTATTTTGGATTTGTCATAAATAACTCACCGTTGACGTTAGTATAAATAAGATAGGAAACAATGTCAGTATTATTAGTAGAAACCATTTAAAGCTCTATTTTTAAAACATAGTTTTAAAAATAAAGACCTCGCAGTGCAAGATCTCAAGATACGGTTAGCTCTTTTTGCGTAAATAGGAACGTAAATTAAAATTAATGGGTGACGGTAGTTTAATTTTTCAAAACTTTGTAATTGACACATAATACCTTAGTCTCCCTGTGACCACGAACGCTGTAAAGTGTTCGAAACGTTAGGTTTTAAATAAAATGTAAATAAATCGCGAAGTAATCCGTAAAATTGTGTTTTAATGAACATAGTTTTAAATAAATTGCTTTTAATAGTAAGACCTAAATCGTAAGATTCTCTACAAACATTTTTGTAAATGTTTACTGTGTGTAGTATACAATAAAGATATATCTATCTATCTATCATAGCAATGAAAACTATATTAACTACAAGTAATTAAAGACGGAAGCGGTTTATTTCTGACCAAGGGAAATATTTTACTTGATTCATCAAAAAAAATAATTCTTTCGGCGTGTGCAGCTTCAAGCATACGTTTGTGAATTTGTATCACGTTTGTAGGCCGACTGTACAATGATTGCTAGTATCAGTAAAATAATGGTTAAATTTAAATCGATGCAATTACTGCCTTCAATGATTTATATCGTTATATTTGAAATTACTACAGAAAAAAAAAGTCTTGACCCCTTTTTAGTGTAGCTAGTGTAGCTGTTTAGTGTAGCTATGATCATCATAATGGAATTGGCAACTATTTAGCCAGATGAAATGAAATGTGTTTGATTTTATTAGGTTTTAAATCACAAAGGACTTGTCCATTAATGGTTTTTTATTCGTCAATATTTCTAACCAGAATAAACTAAATATTATATGAAAGAGTTCACAAAAACTAGCCCTTCTGCATAATTAATACATTTTTAAGGCCTCCGATTTAGAGAAAAATTGAAATTAATTTTTCTCTTTGTCTGTACATAAACCGCACCTTCGCCTACATCAATTAACGCATGAAAAAAAAATTGACAGCAAAATTGTCATTCCATTGACAGTAGTACCTATTATATAATCTGTGGTAGTACCTTGTAGTATTTATCCACCAGTAGAAAGGCAATGGTACATAGCCATACAGCCAGGAAATACAAGTAAGTGATCAATGGATGATGCTTGTTACAAAAAATATTTTTTCTCAAAAATGGAGGCGTTTAAAATTCTAAATTCTATGGTTACGTGTTTCATATTTTTGTAGCTTAAGGATAGATATAGGTTATTGGTGGTTGGTGATATCTTGGAATAAAAAACCAGTCTCATACAAAAAGAGGACAAGTCCTTTGTTATTTATATCTAATACGAATACTATAAAGAGGAAAGATTTGTTTATTTGTTTGTAATGAATAGGCTTCGTAACTACTAAATCGATTCAAATGAAATTTGGTACAGAGATACTTTTATCCCTGGGAAGGATATAGGCTACTTTTTGTCGCGATATGAAATCATCAGGGGGTGAAATGGGGGATGAAATTTTTGTGGGAAATCCTACTTTTGGCGTGGGTGAAGTCGCGGGGAACTGCTAGTGTGTAATACAATAAAAACAGGTATGGCTAAAGCTCATAACAGCAAGATATTCTTTGACCCGAGTTCACCAATTTTTAAACAGCAAGTAAACATTGATTGACGGTTAATTTGTCAGAATTCATATACAAAATATGTGAAATATTGCTAAATCAGCTGATTAAAACTTAACGTGGTGTTGGTGAACTCCAGGCTTACATTATCTATGCCTAATATAATATTGTATTTTGTTAACTGTATCTTGCAATATTTCTTTCGTATTTAGAGTTGCGTATTTTTTTATATAGGGGTTTAAAATTTTTTCAACACTTGTTTTAAATTCCATGATCAAAAGGACACTGTGGTCCCAAGGATTGAAAAAAGAAATTATCCAAGCTAACGAGTGTGAAAAAAATGCAGAAATGGCACTGTACTCGCAGCGCCATTACGACCCGTAACAAATCTCATTACTTCTTACCGGCCAATATAAGCCGATGTAAATGTCTAATTACTCCAACAGTACATCAACGCCTTTCATGGGGAATATTACAATTTGTAATACAATGCGTGCGTGCAGGGGACGGTCGCAAAAACTAGCTGCGCCCCGAATGGCGCGCCCAGGCTGTTGACTTCAGTGTTCTTGTGCCAACACTGTTGTTTGAAGTGTAGGGTTACTGCACATGTGACGATGTGAGATGCCTTGATGCTTTTTTTTTTAATTTATTTATTTACTAGCAGTACCCGCGGAAGTCGGATTTTCTATACAAATTTTCATCCCCATTTCACCCCTCTTATGATTTTATATCGCGACAAAAAAGTAACCTATGTCCTTCCCAGTGTCTCAAACTATCTCTGTGCCAAATTTCATTTGATTCGGTGCAGTAGTTTCGGAGCCTATTCGATGCAAACAAACAAACAAATCTTTCTTCTTTATAATATTAGTATAGAAGTATAGATGTCAGGCTACAAATTACGGACGTAACACAGGCCCATAGTATAGATACCTTATAGGCTATCATACATACAAAATATTATAAAAGATATAAACAACTAATTAATTTACACGTAAGAAGGTCGATGACGTGTTTTTAATCGTGGCGTCGCGTAGCCTTCCGCGAAAACGACGGAACACGACGCCCTTCGGCCATCACTCTTCCTTCATGAGGGTTGCCATCTTCTCAGTCGGAATTCTAATCACAAACGAATTGAAGTTCACGTAGGGTAAGGTTGGTCTTCTTCTGCACATACTCTATGACCTGGGGGGCGACCGCCTAACTTTATAGGCATCAAAATAGGTATAGCTATAGGCTTAGTAAAGACTTCAGAAGGAATGACAGCTGTCTATTAACACATTTTGAAACCTATTATTGACTTCAAATGGGCATGACAAAATTGAATGTAATGAACGAATGGTTACCCATGGAGCATGCGCAAAGGACAGCCTTTATTAAGCGCCTTTTAAACGATCAAAATTGTTTGTCAGAGTCTTTCAAACCTTTTGCTAGTGTGCAGCAGTTTGACGCGTTTGTCAAATATAATTTATATAAGAACGTGAGCTTGACAAACTAATCTCTCAAACTAATTTGATCGCTTACAGAGGGCTTAAGTCTGAAACTTTGTTTACTACGGCAACGTCAGTCGGTTTTTTATTTACCATATATACTCAATTAAATTTTGGGTAAAAGATTGTGAAACAAACTAGGAGTACCTACTAGCTAACTAGGAAATAGCTATTTCAGTTGCGAGAAGACCGCATAGGCATGCTTTTTCCGGAAGACACCTTCATCAGAACATTATGCCTCAGGAAAGATCTATATTTGCCGCATTGCAAACTAAGATTGCAAGGATTTGTCCTTGTAAACACCATGATAAAGAACGTCGCATTGCGCCAGTAAGTCTGAGATCAACGTATTTTTTAATCGAATTATTGTTTTGATGTTGTGTGTAAACTATTTTATAATGCTATTTCTGTGATTTTGTAGATCCCAGCTGCGTTCGTTTTTTGCAAGTGGGTCTTATTAGAAGATCTTTCGGTCTAAGTCGTCAACATGGGATTGTTATCATACAACGTAACGAACACAGATTGCAATTACGAATATAACAGTGTTTGTCTGAAGAAAAATCTTAACCCTATCGATAAGCTACAGAAATCTAGAGACACTACAGTAATATGTGAAGAAATGAAGTCAAGGCTCAAAAGTAAACAGTTATTTATTTGTATTTTTGTTAATACATAAGTTAGGTATAAATAAACGGCATTAAAAGTACCACTCTTTTTTATTTTTTTCTAGTTTCAAGCTTAGAATAAATTGGTAACATAATAAATTAGAAGTAGCATGCACACTGTTATTATTACCTTTATTTTTATTCATTAGTTGTTAAAAGTAATTATATATAAACTGAATCGTTATTTACAAATCTTTGACTTATGTAACTGCTAAGTGTCAGCAATACAAGCATAGCACACAGACACAAATTCGTAGAGTTCAAATAAATATATGGCTTGCATAGAGTAGAAATACAAAAGTTTGTATATTTATCACAAATTCATTATGCACATCTATTACAGGAATTCGATCTGCCTGCCTAATTTGCATATGTTAGGACATATGCAAATTAGGCACGCTATAGGTAGCGTTATATACCTATCATTCTAAAGTATTGTCGTCTTACAAAACCTTACTCAGTTGGTATATAAATTTAATAAAAGTAAACATAGTGTTCGTTTTCCTGACGTAATCTGAAAGCCCAAAAACGTTATTTCCAATTTGCTTCTAAAACCTCAACTCTTTTAACGATACTTATGTAATGTAGTTACCTACCTAAGTAATAAGAAACATAAACACCTTTTATTTATTTCAGATATAAATAATGCTATATCATGTTTGCTCTTCATAAGCGCCCGCCTCTCTTCCATCCAACGCCAGTCGCCGCTCCTCCACCATCACCGATCTTCATTTTTTAGTCTCCAGTTGCACTGCTCATTGTAATTCTGACGATCCAAATGCATGGCCCACTGCAGGGGCCTACTGTAATAAATGAATTAGTATATCTATTAGCGAATACTTTTTGAAATGCTCTATTAACCTCTCACACGTTCGGACTCGCACGATGAACCTCGCGGATAACGTCCACACTGCAAGTGACGGCGCGCGCTCTTCTATAACCTCAATCCTTCGTCAATAAATGCTTCATAGTAGCTAAACTTTTTCAGCTGTAAGCACAAAAAAAATATCTACGGATAGGTTTGAGTATACAGAATAATAATTAATGTCTTAAAAAACCCATGAATTCGAATTTCATTAAAAATTTAAAGGGTAAATCATGCAGGAACGAAAAAAACACAATCACTTTTCAGGTTAACTTTAGTATAGTAGTTTCCATATAATCTGTGTTTTGAATAGTATGTGGGAAAGGCCTATTCTTTAATTTTGTTTTCGCATATAACACTTATAGAATTAACTAATGAAATACTGTACTAACGACATAATTCCGAGTAACGACGAAACACAAAAAGTTTTGCACTAAAGAAAAAAAAATATCTGTAACAAATTTTAAGCGTTAAGTACGCCATCTGTATTTTTTTAGTTTATCTAACATGTCAGCTTGCTTTAAACACTTTCAAAAGTTCGGAACAATCTGTATAGATGGCGATATTTAAACTTTTGTGCACGCACCCATGAAGCACTCTGTGTGGATACCAAACTGTCCACGGACATAAGTTAGTACTTTTTTTTGGGAACTAATCTATCCACGGACGTGTCAGAGGTTAAGACGGATGTATTCCAAGCCGACTGTTTGTTTCGATCATTGCTTTTATGATATGCTTATATAAATTTATGTTGATATAAATTTATGTAGGTATTTCAAATAAACCAAAATGCATTCCTATTTGCATAATGACTTGTTTGGTGAACCGAAACATTTTAGTATTATAACACATGCAGTAGTAGGCGAAGGATACTTACAAAATAAAAGTATCCAATGCTTTGTAAGCTAGGTTATCACCGTAAACTTACTTGGTCAGTTTTGGCTCTCAATGAGTGTGTCTTCATCCACGTCCAAAGTTCTTTAATATTTTCTTGGTGCCAGTATTTTTAATGTACGATACAGGGTTAGAAAATTTATTTCCTATTAGTTAAGCACCAATACACAATACATTTTGTATAAATGTGATCACTGACTCAATAATCACTATGAATGTAATTTTCTAGTTTGTTTTTATAAGACGTTAATCTGTCTTATTTTTGACGTAATGATAATTCACGTAACCCTGACAATGCGTTTTGTTAATACGCTACTTTATTTTTTCAAATGTAAATAATACGTATTTATATCAAATAAGCGAATAATACTAGCAAAAATAGTAAAAATATTATAATATATTTCAAATTACGGTCATTAAAAATATTTAAGTTATCGTATAAATCAAAAAAATATGTATGATTTAATAACTTTAAAATGGGTGAATAGTACGCAAAATTTTGATTTAATAGCCTTCAAAAATCAAAGCAATTTCAATTCTTATGTTCATTCAATTGAATTGAATTGAAATAGGTATAGGTATAGGTTTCAAGTTAGGCGGTAGGCCTGCTGCTCAGCCGGTATGGTGTTATTTAATTTGAAATGGGTTTTCTCTTGACTCTAGACTAAGCCAAACTAAAACGCGCGAGCGTGTCGCTGCCGGCTAGCGAAACACAACTTGTTTAGCCCCTTACAACGGGTCGCCGCGCGTAGGTACGTTTTTGCTACCCACGCGGGGAGTTACACAGGTCTGGCCAAGGTAAGAATCTTATATAATAATTGGATTTAAGGTCTAGACTGCTTACTTAGGATAAGATTTGACTTTCTTAGAGAAAGTACAGTTTTATTCTATTATTATTATTAAACTAACTAATTATTATTTATTAATATAATATAATTCGTTCTCTTTTATTAATATTAAGCTTTTATGGATGATTTTTATGCACATGGTATTGAATATATGATTTATTATTATTATTATTAATATCTGGAAAATAAAAAATCGTCAAGTGAAAAAAAATGGGCAGACATTTGACCGCAATCTCACCTAATATAAATTATATAAAATTATTAGCATGCATGCTTGCTTGCATCTCTAAATCAATTGACACGTTAGTAGTCGCCCTTACCAACTCAAAAAAGTTTTCCTCTCTAGATGGACAAAGGATCTCGTTAATGTGGCATGCTTTTTACCGACTGCAAAAGATTTCCTACTCTTGAAAATAAACGTTTAAATAGATACTAGAATGTAGGCACTTACAGAAGTATTATACACCTAATGTAGGTACTAAGATACTTTTGTCATGTGTAGCGCAAAAAACGTTCGTATACTAAATGACATCCATACTAATATTATAAATGCGAAAGTGTGTCTGCTGTCTGTTATCTCTTGACGCTTAAACCACTGAACCGATTGAGATGTAATTTAGTATGGGGACAGTTCGATACCCTAGAAAGGACATAGGCTACATTTTGTCGCGATATAAAAACATTAAGGAGGTGAAATGGGAGATGAAAATTTTTTATCGAAAATCTAACTCTTGCGGGCGAAGTCGCGGGGAACCACTAGTATTCTTATAATTTTGTATGACAGACCGTATTTATTTTTGGAGATTTTTTGTTGGTGGCGTGCAAAAAGTTGTAGTGTTTTATTCAAGCCAGTTGTATTAAAGCGTTATATGCTGCAATTGATTTATTTTTAGTCAACTTTCAAACTCTCATACATTTCTGTATAACCTTATTAAATCAAATTTGCAAATTTTGGCCAATGAACTGTTACAGCATTTACTTACCTACAGATTGCAGTGACCTATCAGACTATTAACACCTAATCGGGTTACAAATATACCTGATGTCTCCTAATAAGTATGTTTAAATACTCTATATAAATTGCAAAACGATGTCATGATTTAAAATAAGAGAAAAAAAAATTGCTTCCGTTTTCAAATAATAAAAAAAAAACAACACACTGAACCAACATTTTTATGCAACTATCAATAATCAACTAATGTCACTTGTATACTAAAATGGTTAATTATACACATACTAGTGGTTCCCCGCGACTTCGCCCGCAAAAGTTGGATTTTCCATATAACTATAACCTTCATCCTCCATTTCACCCTCTTAATTTTTTTATATCGCGACCAAATGTAGCCTATGTCCTCTTTCCAAGGTCTCGAACTGTCTCCATACCAAAGGACTTGTCCTCTTTTTGTATGGAGGCTGGTTTATTATTCTAAGATATTACCAACCACCAATAACCTTTATTTATCTTTAAGCTACAAAAATATGAAACACGTAACCATAGAAAACTGAATTTTAAACGCCTCCATTATTGAGAAAAAATATTTTTTGTACTGAGGCATCATCCATTAATCATTAATACATAGGTACTTGTATTTCCTGGCTGTATGGCTATGTACCATTGCCTTTCCACTGGTGGTTAAATACTACTAGGTACTACCACAGATTATATAATAGGTACTACTGTCAATGGAATGACAATTTTGCTGTCAATTTTTTTCATGCGTTAATTGGTATAGGCGAAGGTGCGGTTTATGTACAGACAAAAAGAAAAAAATATTTAAATTTTTCTCTAAATCGGAGGCCTTAAAAAATATATTAATTATGCAGAAAGGCTAGTTTTTGTGAACTCTTTCATATAATATTTAGTTAATTCTGGTTAGAAATATTTACGAATAAAAAACCATTAATGGACAAGTCCTTTCATGTCAATCCATTCAGTGGTTTGAGCGTCAAGAGGTAACAGACAGACAGACAAACAGACACACTTTTGCATTTATAATATTAGTACGGATGTTGACAAAATTAATCGACATAACAGCACTGATACTAAGCTTATTTTAGTGCAAACTAAGCTTTATCTAGATATCATAAAGTTATAGGCTAATTTCGCGTGCAATTTTTCGAAAAAGCAGTTTTCCTTGTCTAGCCTTAAATGGTTTTGCAAAAGGAGGTCGTTGGCCATTCTCGGTCTCTTCGTTATAATAAGCACCGTAAATGATAATCAGGTGAGCGTAACTATTGTGGCTTTGCGAAATAATAGGTGTGCTGTCCCTTACTATTTATTTTAAATGCAATATATCTGTGGAACGCTTCGCAACTTGGAAGAGAATTAGTTATAGCTAAGACGATTGAGGTTAAGAAATGTTATAGATAGATAGTTACTCTTTATTGCACACCACACACGGTATCAAATTACATAAATGTTCATAGAGAAAAGTACAATTTAGGCGGTCTTATTGCTGAAAGCAATTTCTTCCAGACAACCTTCGGGTACAGGACAGTCCAAAATTAAATTGGGTCGGCGGTGAAAACTAACAGAATAAAGGGAAATGGGTAAAGAATAAAAAAAAGACACGATATCAGCATACATGTACATAAATTGTTATATTGTATGGAATAAAACAAGAACGACGATTATCATTAAGTTTTTTACACAAAAGGGGTTTTAAGGGTATAAGTTTCAATTTTCATGTAAGGAAGTTTTATAAATAATCTGTTTAGCCGAATTTTAAAAACTCCACTAATCCGCACCGCAATATCATCAGAGAATAGCCAACTGAGCGAGATTTAGTATAGTGCATAAGTGTGTGCACAATACACAAGTTCAGCCTCTGTTCCTGAACTCTATAGTTTGGTGGAACGGTAACCTCAGCGGCTAGGATTTAGCCTTATAATTTTGCAGCGATCTATAATTAATTGGAAGTGTTACAGAAAAGGTGACGAAGTTTTCAAAAACAGATGCTCTATTAATTCGAAGAATTTATATTCTTACTAAACTGGCTGAAAAATCTACTATAATGGGGATCCACACGCAAAGCTTGATGCAGATAGCGCTAGCATAAATACGGCTATGTCAAACATTTTGCTATAGTTTATGTCGGGCTTTTTCGTATCTCATTTACAGTTTTTCGTGACTATCTAATGTTACTTCATCATAATGTATTCGTCAATGAAGTTATCTGAACTAAAAGACGAACTTCGGAGATCAAAAGTATCTGGTAAAAAAGCCGAACTTATTGCGAGGTAAACATGTGGGTGTTAATCCAGTTTTATTACTGTAAATGTTACATTTATTTAATTGATTGTTAAAATTGATTTTGTTGTATTTGTTTTACAAATTAACTACATAACGAATGCATCAATGTTCCTTCCACGTTGGAACCACGTAGTTTGGTCCGTGATGATCGCAAGAGACCCGATGGCCTTACGCTCATTACCTGGGATCGGGGTCGGGCCTTAGTGTGGGACGCAACTAGCGTCGATACTTTGGCCCCATCTCATCTCAGGGAGTCAGCGCTTAAAGCTGGAGCGGCGGCGGAGTTAGCTGAAAACGCCAAACGACGCAAGTATGCATCACTTGCAAGTGATTATGTGTTTGCGCCGTTTGGCGTTGTAACTTTTGGACCGTGGGGGCCATCCGCTAAATTACTTTTTGGAAAAATTGCTCCTAAATAAAATTCTCTTTTGGCAAATAGTAAAGCTGGCTCGTTCCTCGCTCAAAGGATAAGTATAGCTATCCAACGCGGTAACGCAGCCAGCATCCTCGCCTCCTTGCCTCAAGGACACGGGTTTATTTTTGACTAAGTAGGTTTTAAGTTAATTTATTTTTATTTCATGCATGTCTTTGTGTTTAGCTTAAAGATATTAAAAATATTAAGTTTTCACTTACAAATCACACGTAAACTACATAACAAGGTTTTAATAAATATAACTAAAATAATAAAACATGCACGTGTTTGTTTTTTAGGTTAGAATTCTACGATCGGAACCGCGATGATACCCGGAATTTTGGTGTCGTAGCTTCACAATCTAGATATACGAGTACGATGAATGTTCCCGATCCAGAAGCTTATCATGAATGTAAATAGTTCCAGTAAACTACCTTAAAATTAAATAATTTTCTTCTTATAGCTGTTTCCCACTTCTTTTTTAAAACTGGGTCTTTTGGAAATAAATGAACACCATTATTGTAACAACCTGGCACAGCACATACCGGCATTATGCTTTCGTAGATTGTAACAAAAAAAAGTTTAAAAAAACACAACTTCTGTACTGGAATGACAGATAGCTTTGGCCGCATCAACAATGCGCCACCTATTGAGAGAATTTGGCAGTGTGGATCCCCATTTATTTATTTTTTTCTCTTTATTTGGGACAACAAACAATTACATTAATGGCTTAACTATTATTATACTAGTCTAAAAATCTTACTTATAATGTAACCAGCACCGTTGTCCACTGATATGGTAAACAAGTTAAAAAATGCATTTCATCTACATTTGAGCAAACAATACATTTTAGGTGGAGTGATTCCTAATGGCACTTAAAAACATATTCAAAAACTATTCGCACTCCGGGGTACGAAGAGCCTCACAGAAATTTTTATTAAACTTAGTAGGTGAGCTAGAGAAAAGGTCAAGATCACAAAAATATTTGTTATACAGACTCATTAATCTATGCAAAGGAGATCGCTCACCCGCGTGCGTCTTAGTAGTTTTAGGTGCAAATAATTTAGGTTTTCGAGTTTGACGAACGGCATACGAGCGAAAGGGCACTTGCAGATATATTTGGTTGGTGAGTTCATTACAGTCAAACTTATTGTGTGAAATATTGTACAACAGCATGACGTCTAAGAGAATTCTTCTCACTTCAAGTTTAGGCAGAGAGTACTTTTGAAGCAGAGCGTTGCAGGAAGTCCTTGAATGGAAGCAACGAAAGTGAATTGATTGCACAAACTTTCGTTGTACCTTCTCAATTTGATCTTTATACTTTGCATAGAATGGGTTCCAAATAGAGGTTGCATATTCTAACTGAGATCTAATAAGTGACTTATAAAGTAACATATAGGAAGCGGGACATCTAAATGCTTAAAAGTTACTCGACTGAAGATTTAGGAATACCCCATCGGGAAAAATGACTATCAATTTTTCGTTACCCACCGGTATCCTTAATGAACACAATTAGTTAATAAAAATTCGCGTACAATTTATTATCATAAATTTAAATAATTTTTGCCCAAAACAGTTAGAAGATCTCTATTAAAATATCATGGAAAAGATGTTTTGGAGTATTTAATTATAAAATTTAAGTCAGCCCAATTAATCTACAACGAAACCGTTCTCATGGTGATAGTATCATCACAAATTGAATCAATTAATTTGCTAGTTATAAATACTACATCACACCGATAACTAATTTGATACTACTAATAATTCAATTGTTCAACATCCGTGTAATTCAATAACCGTTAGAAATAGTAGAAATAGAGATCACAGACCACAGTGAAAATTGGACAGTATTTCTGCTGGCTTACAGTAGGTATAGCTTATAGAATAAATTATGTTTTTTTAAGTGTTATGCATTTAATTACATCAGAATTTTACGGATAACTTCGCGAAAATGTTTTGAACACTTTACAGCGTCCGTGGTTACAGAAAGACAGGTATTATTTGTCATTGCAATGTTTTGAAAAATTAAAATTAAAATCTTTATTAAGAGTATTATTAAGCGTATTGTACAATTGATTTTTATCCCAAATAAAATAAACTACCGTCACTCATTAATATTATTTTTGTTCCTATTTCCGCAGAAAAAGCTAATCTTGCAATTCACAGCAATCCGTTACATTGTGTTTTAGTGGGTTCGACTATTCGCATTGACTGATAAGCATTCACTTTCCAATCTAAAAATTTGATATTGCACTTGAAAAAATGCCTCTGATGGTCATTCACATTTTTTCTATGTAAAATGTATTTAAACTCTACGAAAAGAAGCCACGCTACTTAAGGTGACTGAAAACTGTAAAGTTATCTGTAAATAAATAGGAAAAATAAAATACTTACCTCCGAAAAATTCGATACGTTATACGATATCTGTGGCAGCTCTCTTGGCAAAGTTTAATGAAAACACTTAAACTTACTAATAATGATTCTGAATTTTTGGCATTGCTATAACACTTAATGAAATATGAGACGGCTAATTTGAAATGTTTGTCGCCAATGTCATGTCACATATCTGTCATTATTTCAAACTAGCCTTACTAAACCTTCACAATTAGTTAAAAGGTAAGTTATTCTGAACACGATAAAACTCAAAGATACCATATTATTGTAAATAATCTCACTGTCGTAATATTTTGGATTAAGTGCATCTGTTGATCTATACTAATATTATAAAGAGGAAAGATTTGTTTGTTTGTTTGTTTATTCGCATCGAATAGGCTCCGAAACTACTGGACCGAATCAAATGAAATTTGGCACAGAGATAGTTTGAGACACTGGAAAGGACATAGGCTACTTTTTGTCGCGATATAAAATCATCAGGGGGGTGAAATGGAGGATGAAAATTTGTATGGAAAATCCGACTTTTGGCGCGGGCGAAGTCGCGGGAAACTGCTAGTATTGTATAAAACTGACAGCCACGAAGATTTGAAATAAATGTATTTAAACCAAATATAAGGTCTGCATGATTCTATAGAGATAAATACGCGTCGATTTGAGAACCTCCTCCATTTTTTCGTCGGCTTATAATCCTGAAATTAGTTCTTCTGATCTGATTCTATACTATACACTGTAACAAATTATCATCGATTTCTATAATGATGACTCGTTTAGTGCTAATTGATTTAGATAGAATCTTCACAGAGTTCTCAAACCGGACGTTGCTCAAATTCTCTATTGATATGACATCATGGTTATGTCTGGGGGACATTACGGTAAACGGTAGTTGCGTTTGAAAGTGGTCGAAACTTATAAAGTCATATGTCGTATGCCTAGTAAACTGTTGTAATATTGATGCATCGGGGTGAGTCGGCGAGTAGGTAGCACCTAGGTACCTACTTTGGTATAATTCAATTTTATTATACAGTGTCTGGGTTTCGACTAGCGATAATTTATAGGCAATTATTTCATCAAATGTTATCGACAAAAACCCCCATGTTCTGTCACCTCTTCTGACAACTTGAAATGGCAGCCCTTTTAATTTTTTTTAAAATTTACACCCTGTATAGATTTCGTAATATTAATAAAACCCTACTTATATAAATCTTTTTAATCAGAGGAGAAATTAACTTATAACAATAATAACTTTTAAACAATATTTTACATTCAAATATTCTTTTTCATTTCACCTGTTCGGAAAGTTGAACTTTCATGTGTAGATAGCCGGATGGGAAACGACTTTTCCCTCCTACTTTATACTCCACTCCTACTATTGAATAAAAGGCCACTATCGAGAGTATCGATGTTATTGCAATAGTCAGAGCTGTATCAGCTATCGATAGTGATTTTAGTATTGAACTTTGCCACAACTATCAATACTCTATCGATACTATTGATATTTTATCGATACTATTGCCTTTGCCTCAACTATCGATAGTCTATCGATATTTTATCGATACTATTGCTTTTGCCTAAACTATCGATAATCTATCGATACTATCGATATTTTATCGATACTATTGCCTTTGCTTTAACTATCGATAATCTATCGGTACTATCGATATTTTATCGATACTATCGATATTTAATCGATACTGTTGCTTTTGCCTCAACTAGATAGTCTATCGACACTATCGATGTTTTATCGATACTATTGCTTTTGTCTCAGCTATGGATAGTCTATCAATATTTTATCGATACTATTGCTTTTGCCTCAACTATCGATAGTCTATCGATATTTTATCGATACTATTGCTTTTGTCTCAACTATCGATAGTCTATCGATACCCTCGATTTCCTCACAGTCGAAATAAAAAATAGTATGTTTAACTCGGGTGAAAGCACCCATTCCACTCTCGAGCTATTGGCGCTCTCACTTCGTTCGAGCGCCAGAAACTTCTCGAGTGGAATGGTTACTTTCGTCCCTAGTATAACAATCTAACCCTATTTGTAGTCTACAGCCCCCTGAAAGATTTTTTTTCTATAACTACCACTGATTATGTTTAAAAGTTAGCTTTACCTATGAAATTGCCGTTATTTTATTTTGCTTGTAACTATTAAGTTAAGTTTCAAGTAAATACAGAAATTCAAATTTTCTGTATTGTCTCGGGTCTGGGTGTTGTGGTAACACTGTTTTTTCAGAATTCTATAACACTAGTGCTTTGGCTACTTAACTTAGGATCTTAGCAATGTATGTGATGATGTCCAATATTTATTTATTTATTTATCCGTGAACAGTTTGTCAGTGTCACTTAAGTTCAATGTTTTAAAATATTATCTGTTGTAAACTAGTAATGGATAATCATGTTATATTTAGGTTTTGATTTTGCAAGGCGTATAGTAAACCTACTACGAGTATACACAGGATCTCCCGTTAATGAAGGGAAACCCTTTAGGTACAGATTAGTGACATCATGCCCTAAATGCCAAATTTTTTTTGAAGTAAAAGTTGGCCATTTTTGTGACTGGTTTTGATTTTTTTATTATTTTTGGGCGCCTTATTTAATCTCAGTTTGATTTATCATAGTTCTCAAAAAATTACGTCATTTGACGACCTGCCTTTGTCATCAGCATCGGAAGCTTGCCGCCTCAGGCCACGCACCTCAGCCAATAAGTAGCGTTCATATTTTATTTATTACTCTTTCCAATTACCCGAAATAATAAAGACAGATGTTCAAAAAGTAAGCTTGAAAACAGCAAGCCAAAAACGGTCCCGTTAGCCGATCGAAACAATAAAATTGGCCAGGCTGCGCGTACGCATAAATCAACGGAAAATACAATTATACGACATTACGCGCGGGTTGGTAATTAAAAAGGCCGTATCTCAGGCAGTGTCGATATTAACAAATACTTAGCGGACCACCAACAGATTTGTTTGTGGTATCTATTAAAATGAGTAAAAGTGTTGATTTGAATTGGAGGTATTTTAATTAATAACCATCCAATGAGCGATTTTTCTACTGTCAATAATCAATATTTAAAAATCCGCTGGATGTCGTGGAACAACGTAAGTCAGGTAGATTTTTATTTAGGAAAAAGGCTGAATTTAGCATTGATTATGTTTTAATATTAATATTTAGTATAACGCTTTCTGACAGGTATTTTTTATCAATTTTGTAAGCATCAAGATTTTTTTTCCATTTATTTTATTTTTTGTTATTGAATTTTGAAATTATTGACGCAAGTCTGCCTGTCTGAACATAATATAATATTACAATATTTTGTTTTTGTTTTAGGCTGAATGATTATTACGCAATATGTACAAAACTTAGATGAATAGCGCAATCTAACAACATAAATAAAAGAAAACTACAATTTTGAGCTGTCAGTAAATCCCTCTTTTTCTAGTTTCTTTAAAAAAGAACTGTATATTATACTCGGAATCGTCGCTTCCCATCTGATAAGAGTGCCTTTTGATAAAAAAAACATTAAATATTTTATTTCAAACTTACAATAATTACTGTTTGACATTCGCAAAAGTAAGAACAAAAAATAAATGGTTTCAAGAAAAAAACAAAGTTTATAAAACCATACCTAATTTGACTTCTTTAAAAAAAATTGTCTTTCCCTTAGATTTATTTATTTTTTATTTATACTTTTTCACAAATGAAAAAAGAATGTATAAATGGCGGACTTAATGCCAAAAGCATTCTTTACCAGTCAACCATAGATTAAATACAAAGAAGATCCAGGCGGTGCAAAAGAAGAAAAAAAGAAAATTATCAACGAAAGTATCAAGTCAGAGTATGCAGAACGTGCAGGTAGATAATTCCATTAAGTAATATTATACTCGGATAAGGCTGATCCCGTTATTTTAAAGTTACTTATGTAATATGAATATTTAATTATAAAAACAAAGAAAATGGCAATAAATCTGTGATATATTCTACACGTTAGACAGCCAGCCTCTGCTCTCAATTTATCTAAATTAGACGCCCAACCTGTCACCGCTCCGATCGAGCCAAAGTGGCATAACAGTAAAACTTGAAAAAACACCGATGCCCCGAAACTCAATTATCTATACGACCAATTGTCCAAAACCCGGACCAATAAAATTAATCTCGAACAGACGCCATTACCTAAGAGACCGAATTAAAATCGACGCGTTGATTAGTAAAACTATAAAAGCGGAAGTATCACAAGAATGCGGTTAATGAGAGGCTCAAGCCCGATTTTATGGTTTGATCGTTAAAATGACCGACAATTGTCTAATTGTTGCCTAGTAAACAACTAGCATCGTGGGAAGACTCGATCGAAATGACGGAGAAAGTCAAGAACACGCTCTTTTATAGCGTCACCCGACTTCTAAATTCGAATTGTAATCGGAACAACGAATCGCTTTTAAAAGTTCTAATTTTGAAATTCGGATTCAATTTGTTTTTTATTGTGTGTTAAGTTTTGTTACGGCCAGTGTCAAGTGTGGTGAGGAAATATGATGGCAAATGTTGACTCGTTTTTTTTATCGATAAAAAGAAACCTCTCTTTAAAAAATAAAACTACCTAATATTGTACAACTTTAAGATAAAGGTTAAAAACTCCTTAAACTGGTAAATAGCTAGTAATTTCAATGTTTTTATTTTATTTTACCAAAAAAAAAACAATGCCTGTAAATTGCACAACTGATAGACTGACACTTTAACTGATGTTAATTTATTCATTACTGCTTAAAGATAGCTGACAACTTATAACGTTGATAATGTATATGCATAATTGGATGCAAAATTCACCAAAACTCTTGTTTAGTGGACTTGAAATTATGCTGTCAGTTTCAAGCAATATCTACAGGTGTAGATCGAAGATTGCAGCTATCATCGCCCAAAAGGCGCTGAACCATGAACCACACTTGTAAACGGCCAGCTAATTTATAGTGAACACACTCGGCTTTTTGTACGCGTAAGCAGTTACAATCATCGCTATTACATGCACTGTTAAGCCCGTAATTGTTATCGTAAAAAACCTAAACGCGTGCGCAGGGTGGTGCAAACTGTAGTGAGATTTATAGAGGGAGATTTAGGTATTTTTATGGTATGTTTTGTAATTAATATTTTTGACAAGACGACACGAAATTGTTTGTATGGAAAGCGTCCGTTTTGTTATATACTAAATAATCAACACTGTCTAGGGATATTTTGGATATAATAATACTATACTATAGTGTTGATGTGTGTATAATATTTTTGAAATGAACAACACGATTGCGTATGGAAAGCGTCAGTTTAAGTAGTTTTGAAGAGTTAGTGGTTAAACTAGTAAGTGTATATTTTATTCTAACGTACTTCTTATGAGGCTAATCCTAAACACAATAAGTACATTAATATGTGCTAAGATAAGAAAGATTTTGGCTGACAGTCTTAACTTACTTACTTACTTATAACTTTCAGGAAAGCATTACCTAATAGTTTTTACACTACTGTCAGGATAACATCATTCATAGTCATTGCTGTGGAATTACAATCGTAAACGCGATATTTAGACTCGGCAGCATGTCGGGATAGTACCCATGTGAACTATGAAAACAGGTTTTATTACGTAGAAAATACAGGCGGTCTCAATGTGGTGTAGACAGACGTGCGGCCATGTATACCTACTCCTTTTTAGTTTAAATAAATACTAATTAATACCCTATTTACAGACATGCTCTTTAAAATATTCTAACAATATAAATCCTATAATTTAATCGGTCATTTACTTTGAACCTCTTAAAGCAAAGAAAACTGTGTTTTACATCACTTAAATACGGTGGATTTTTGAAAGTAGTCTACAAGCGCACGAGCGTAAAATTTTATTCCGAATAGGGTGTCGTGGTTAATTGAGCTGAAAATGTTGTTGCTATTAGGAAGTTAATACATTCGGTTAATCATATTGTTTTTATGAAGACGAGTGACGTGTAAAAGTGAGTGTTTAAGCTGTAGTTGCCAATTTGTTTATTACTAATATTAGTTATCAAATTTTATTTTGCATGTAGGCCCACTTCTATTGCGCACCCCTACCACTGTTTTGACAACATCCGACCATTATCTAAATAAATGGAAAAGGATTAATCTACCTCATAAATGAAGTAAAAATATCACTGTTCTTCGGTTAGCCATGTGACCACGATCAGTGTAATCCGGTCAAAACGTCGGATAATTAAAAGATGATATTTTTCTTAATATCGGCCGCGTTAATTCCCGTTTTAGACAGTAAGGTTGGTTACCTACTTTCATTGCAAACATCTGTATACTAAACTGCAGCTAAGTTCATGTTGAGTTCCTCCTGCGTACGACTAGAGAGTGAAATCGTTGCCGGCTGAAGTGTTCCCTAAACACTACGATCTGGATTAGTGATGTACAAGGCTCGAAGCGTCCGAGTCCTTTTGCCTAGAGCTCGGTTTCGTTTACAAGGCTCGCCTCGTCTGTATGGCGCCCGACGACTCGGGAGTCTTTTTCAGAGCTCGAGCTTTTTTGAAGGCTCGAGCCCTTTTTGAAGGCTCGTTCTCTTATGAAGGCTCAAGCTCTTTTGAAGGCTCGAGACCTTATGAAGGCTCGAGTTCATGCGTAACACCTCATTCAATGTACTATTTAGTTCGCCATCAAACTTAAAATTAAGCGCAACTATAATGTGATTTCTTGCAATAAATAATAATATTATACAGGATTAACTTTAAAATGTTTATCATTTGAACAATCAGTAGAAAAAATACAACTCTGCACCTTTTGTGTCTTAGGTGGGAATCGAACCCACGACCTTTCGCAATCCGGGTGACTGTTCTGACTTCAAAAGGCTCGGCTCTTTTGAAGGCTCGAGTTCTTTTGAAGGCTCGAGCTCTTTTGAAGGTTCGAGTTATTTTGAGGCTCGAGCTCTTTTGATAGGTTTAAGCTCTTTTGAATGCTTGAGGCTTGGCTCAAAGAGTTCGCGGCTCGGCTAGGCTCGGGACTTCAAGCCTCCCGAGTTTACTGAGTCTTGCCATTCTGTCTCGAGATTTCAAAAATGAACTGGACGCCTCGAGGCTTGTACATCACTAATCTGGACACTTTCAAGAAAGAGTGAATAGGCTGTTGCTGTTACTACGCAGACATGATCACATGAACCAACCTTGACCGCATCGTCGCTTGCCATCAAGTGAGATTGCGGTCAAATGTTTGCCATTTTTTTAAAGACAAAAGTCCTTAGTGATTCTGGCAGCTGCAGTCGAAAATACGGACATCATCATCCGAAGTAAGGCGCCTGTGCCCATCAGTAGTACTAGAGATATAATTTTAATAGATAAATTGTAATTATTTTGCTTTTAATTTGCGCTAAAGAACGCCGGTTCAGGCACCCAACCGCGCCAGAAGTTACAGCGTTGACTGTTGGTTCAGGCAAATGCAGGATACTCCGCCTGTGCAGGACGTCGCACCGTTGGAGCAATCCAACCGGTGCTAACGGAGTGGGTGCAGCGCCAGCATGGTTGTCTGTCATACAGACTCACCAAGTGCTGTCCAACCACGGGTGTTTCGGGGCTTTTTTATGCCTCATAGGCCGCGAGGAAACCGCTAGGTGTCACCACTGTGATGCGGACGAGGACACAGCGCAACACACTCTCGCGACATGCCCGGCTTGGACGAGCGAGCGTGATGTCCACATCGCATCTGTTGAACGTAACCTATTCTTGGAGCGGTTTCAGCTCGCATGGTGGGTAGCGAGGAGGCGTATATAGCAAAAGTAATCTACTTTTCCTATTTAACAATGGATTTCCGCAGAGCAACGCCTGATTCCATCAATTATACTAGGTCAACTTTCCAGCCGTAAATAAAACAAAATCCTTAGCTCATTACAAGGCTCCCTGACAGAACTTCGAGTAGCCTGGACAGAACAATCTCGCACATACCGAGCCATTTGTACAGTTCACAGCTCCGCTAGTTAGGCCGCCATTGACCCGTCGATCGCACAATGCGCGCGCGCCGATCCGTGATAGATGATTAGTGAAATAATTGGGAAAGCAAGTTATTTAGTAGTCAGCGAGAAAATTGTACAATGTGGCCATTCACGCATCGCGGATAAGCATGGGAATTGAATTTAGCAATGTGCTTGCTTAGTTTGAATAACTTAAGAGGTGATAGGTATGTAATTCGAAATGAATAAAGAATTTAATAAAGTAAGCATTAAATGTGTTGCCCAATACCATGAGATATTTAATAGGTACAATCAATACGTCTTCTTCAAGACACAACTATATCTTTATATTAAATTGAAACAGGCTTCTTGCCCTTAAGATAACGTGATTAAACTGTATCATAATAGTAACATTATGGGCACTTGCTATATTTTTTAAAACTACAACTAAAAAAATTTTTTTTACTGTTGAAAAATGCTTTACAAAAAAATTATAAAGATTATGTACCTAATAAGACTAAATTATGAACAAGAATCTTCAACCTGAGTCTAGGTAGAGTCAATTTATTTGGCATTAGATTTTTAAGTTTAGTCTTGAATCTAATGCCAAATAAATTGACTTATGGTCAGTCAAGTTTTTAGCTTCAATGGCATTTCAGAGATCATTTCCTGACTATCCAGTATCAAAGACAGCAGAAGTTAGGTATTAGGCCTAATAAAACATTATAACCTAAAATGCCTAGCTCTATGGCACGTGCCTACAATTACATTTTACAACAGATAATAACAGTACATAACCGATTTCACACTGTGTTTAAATAATTGGCCACCAATTGTAAACCTCAAGAACCCAAAACAATTTCAACTTTATTTTATAGCCATAAGATTCAATATTTATGTCCCCGAACACTTTATACAACGTGAAAATTGAGATATGGCGCGTATTCGGTAAACTTTTTTTATTATTTACCTAAATGACAGGAATATTTTGATTGATCTCAAGCTTTTATTTGGACTGAATTGATGTAGATAACTATTGTTTTATTGAAGTGAAACTTTTAACCACATTTACAAATTTTATAGTAACGAAGAGTTTGTTTGGTGAGTCAATTATAATTACTCAATAGGTCTTTTCAAAATGTTATTTACTATTTAATATTTTTGTCTAATTTAAGAACTCAAAAATATTAGTACAGTTTTTATCCAATCGATTTTTATGAGCATTCATGATCTCGACATTGACTGCCTCGTTGGTCTAGTGGTCAGCACGCTGGGTACTATCCACGATGTCCCGGATTCGAATCTCAGGTCGGGCCAAAAGTGTTTGTTTTTTTTGTCTTGAGATAACTCAGACACAGCTCCGGAGTCAGGAAGTTGGTGGTGTTAACACCCCCGTGCCTCGGAAAACAACTTAAGCCGTTGGTCCTGCGCCTGATCTCTCTACAGTCATGTTGGACTGCCGTCTCACCGAATTATGAGAGTGAAGGAACAGAGAGTGCACTTGTGTATTGCGCACACACTTGTGCACTATAATATCTCCCGCGAAGTTTGCTAATTTATGTTGAGATTGGCCGCTGTATCGACTACAGCGGCCTAACCTAACTAAAATTTGGCTAGGAGGACATGATCTCGTAATTATGAGCTCTTTTATCTATTTCTTATAGTCCTTTACATTTATTACAATCAGTACTAGTGAGATAGTTACCAAATTGATATAATATTTTAGTATTTGATGTAGTATAAGTAGGTAGTAAGAGTTTTGTGTCCTTCGTTTCGGATTGACAAGTAAGATAAGAATGTTTCACCGTTACTGAATTTAGATGAAATTCAGTACAAGGATTGACTCAGTCTAGAAAAATCAACTTATTCAGTAAGTTAATTTCCATTTATGTTATCTCAATCACAACTTAATCAAATTAAACCGCATTCTTACCAAAACCAGTAGAAAACATCCAAAGTAATAATAATGTCCTCCTAGCCGATTTCGACTACAACTGCGCAGGACATATTATAGTGCACAAGTGTGTGCGCAATACACAGGTGCACTCTCTGATCCTTCACTCTCATAATCCAGTGAGACGGCAGTCCGACATGACCGTAGAGAGATCAGACGCAGGACCAACGGCTTAACGTGCTTTCCGAGGCACGGGGGTGTTAACACCACCAACTACCTGACTCGTAGCTGTATCTGAGTAATTTCAAGACAGAAAAACCCAAGCACTGTCGGCCCGACCTGGGATTCGAACCCGGGACCTTGTGGATAGTAGCCAGCGTGCTAACCACTAGACCAACGAGGCAGTCATCAAAAGTAATACTTCTTTAATAAATACTCTTAACACCTATTCCATTAAAAAAATGTGATTCCCTTGTCAATATCACTAAAGTGACAACCATTACACATATTTAAGCATATTTCTACACGTGATGAGATTACAGCTAAAACGTATTTAATACTATTTCGAATGCCATAAAAGAGTATTGCCTTGTTTAATGTCCCACACTTATAAACCGATAATCCATGGACTATTCAGCGCTAAAATTAACTATGCACATAAAACGTGTGTTTTTTTGTTTATCAATTTGTATTTGTCCCCTTATTATCGACTACGGGCGAGCGGCGGACTTCAGAGGATTGATTTCAGAAATGCATAGAGCTGTTAACACCCCAAGGAAATTATAGTTCACCAGCTTCAGTTACCAGGGTAGCTGCTCGGCTATAGTCAAAGTCAAAAATAATTTATTCAATTTGGGACAGAAAATGCCACTAATGAACGTCAAAATTAAAAAAAAACAATTATATTAGCTCTTGGTGGCCCAAACATGTCTTCTTATTTTTTGGGTCCTACTAGTGCTCGAGACAAGACAGGAAATAAAAGGAAAAAAATATAATATTCACTAATTACAGATTGATTCTATCAATACATAAGGCTAACAATTGTCTGTTTGCAGAAAAAAATACAAATTTTTAGACAGTCATTATCAATGAAAAAATATTTTGAAATGCAGATCCTTAATTTAATTACAGCCAAACTTAACATTTAAATTTACATGTTAATAATTGAACATAAAATAAAATATTATAAAGCCCTTGATAGGCAGGATACTTAGATCATACTAGTGCTTCTATTAGTTTAAAAGGTACCTGTCAATAAAAGTAAAAAAAAAGTCATTTATTTATGTATGTAGGCCCACAGGGGGCACTTATACACGTCCCAACATATTATTTTTTAATCCCTACCACTGCTTCGGGACAAATTGTGGGCTAGTGCTGAGAAGAAGCAGCGCAAGAAACTCAGTCACTATTGTCAAAGCCTCTTTTAAAAATAATGTTTAAATACGTTTACATCATTCAAATAATCGTATACTTTATAATAACCTTTTGTCATTAGGGTATCCTTAATAAATGATTTGAATTTGTTAATTGGTAATTCTACAATATTTTTCGGTATATTTGTTAAAGTAATTGACACATTTTCCCATTAAGGATGACCAACTTTTTGAAGCCTGAATTGTGGAATAGCAAGCTTATTTTTATTTCTAGTGTTAAAATTATGCGTATCACTTTTCTTTGTAAATAAATGCAAGTTTTTACGCACATACATAATATTTTCATAAATATATTGAGAGGCTACTGTTAATATCCTTATTTCTTTTTAAAAAAATCTTTCAATGAATCTTGAGGTTTGAGGTTATAAATAGCACGTACGGCCCTTTTTTGTAGTACAAAAATTGATTCTATATCAGCAACTGAGCCCCAAAGTAAAATACCGTACGACATCAAGCTGCGAAAATAACTAAAATAGACTAGTCTGGCCCTTTCAACATCAGTCAAGCGCCGTATCTTTTTTACAGCAAAAGCAGCTGAACTAAGTCTTCCTGACAAGGCCACGATATGAGGACCCCATTGTAGTTTTAAATCTAAAGTAATTCCTAAAAATGTTGTTGAATTTATAGTATTTAGCAGTTTGTCTTTTATCAAAACATCTGTTGAGGCCTGTCTGACATTAGGCATCGTAAACTTAACACATTTAGTCTTATTCCCGTTAAGCAAAAGGTTGTTAACGGTAAAATTACTCTATTTTATTTACAATGGTAATATTACTCTATTTTATTTCAGAAAATTAACTCTCGGTAACATTGCAGTTCTTTGAAGATCTTTCTTATATATGTTAACACTTTATTTAAAAAATGCCACCTGTATGGTAGTTTTAACAACTCCGCAAGTATCAGCGCAGCATCCACATTTTTCTTATAGGTTACTACCGTCGGGGTTCATCGCACTTTTTATTGAACCACGTTTGTTACCGAGATAACTTTTGTATTAGCTTTTATAATCCTATCTTTGGACTATATGTCGAACAGTCGAGCGGAGAGAGCGAGATAATAATATAAATTATGCAGATATGCAATTGTGGAATCTTGAATCTACACTATAGTGTATGGACTGTGATAACTTGCGGCGATGGACTCGTAACCTGGTTTTTGACTGGTTGTTTTAGAACTTGTATAGTTCTATCTTAATAAACCTTCTTTTGATATCAAGTCGCAAGATAATGTGACAATAGTAATTGTAATGGAGACAGTGAAGTCACAATATACATATTTGTGTAAAGCTCTGTCTTTATTATGGACTTTTATCTATCAAGCCGCACAAAATTAGACAATACAAATTGTTTTGGTAATATGGAAGCTATTAGTGCTGTGGCGCTGGTGATGTGATTTTAACTTGCAACATGAAGAACTTTGCTTTTTTTTTAATTTATAGGCAAATTAGCGATTGCCCCTGTCTTCGCCCGCGCAATTGTCAAACTTCCTCTATAAACTTCCAGTCCCCTTTTCACCTCCTTTTAAGATGATTTCTCAGCTTAAATGTATTCAGTGTCTTTTCCCAAGACTTAAAACATCTCTATACCAAATTTTATCTGAATCTGTCCAGTGGTTCAAGTGTAAAGAAGGGTAACAGGCACACTTTAGCGTTTATAATATTAGTGTGGGTTTAAAGACTTTTGTCATCGAGTATCCACCTTTTGTTCGCCAGATAATGTCGAGTTATTGACGTGGTGGATAAGATTTTAATATTATCTGTGGCCGTATCCTTTCTCCCGATATTAAGTTGCAGCTGCATTTCGATTTAGATACAGCGCGATTTCTCGGATGACTTCAGCCTGTGCTATTAGTTTGTTTAGTGAGGATGATATTTATCTTAAATATATTTTTTTTTTTTGCTTAGATCCACCATACTGACACTCAAGAGACCATTTTCATGTCCTCTATTGACATTTAGAGACTTTAAATACGATTATGTGTATACATTTACACTAATATATTAAAATTTTTTTGTTTGTTTGTATTGAATAGGCTCTGAAACTACTGGACCAATTCAAATGAAATTTAGTACAGAGTTAGTTTGAGACCCTGGAAAGGACAAAGGCTACTTTTTGTCGCAATATAAAATAATCAGGCGGGTGAATTGGGGGATGAAAGTTTGTATGGAAAATACGACTTTTGGGCTTGCAAAGTCGTAGGGAACTGCTAGTTGTCGATAAAACATCAATTTTACAAATTGGATAAATAATTCCTAACTCTACTCCTATAAACACCCTATTTGACTAGATGACAACATACCAATTGTTACGGATGTAGGTATAACATCATTTTTTTGGGTAGACGCACAAAATATAATAGTTAAGTTAGTTTAGAATTAATTATAACCAAAAAAATTGTTTATAATATTTTATAAAAGTACACCCTTATATTGGCAATACCTACTTTACTTTAATATTTAGTATAAGCATATTAATTCTTCGAGTTACAAAGGGAATAATTTCATCTACTTTGATCTCAATCAATGCCAAATTATACTTGAAAAGGTATTTTAAACTATAGCGACGCCTGGTATTGAATGGAATCATTATTTATGAACAAAATGGCTCTCATTTGTCATTGGTCCTTGTTAATTTTGCTTATGTTTTGTTCATTATTTTGTCTTTGTTATACTTAATTTATTTTAATTAACTATTTTTACTGCATTGTTTTTGGTGCATTGCCAATAGTATGAAATACATAATATTTTTTTTTAGTAAGTAACTGAATGTTTAGACGTTAGTGTTTTTTATTTATTCTCAGTGTTTTTTTTTTATTTACATTAACTTTGTTATTGCTGAAATTAATATATTTTTACAGATTTACTATTTGTCATTTTTAGAACAAGTAAGTATTTAAACTACAATGTAGCATCATCATCATCATAAACTCTATGTATACTTCATTTTTGTAAGATAAACCTTATCTTATTATATGTACTAGTGCCATCTATCTGAAGTAACTGGTATTACAAATAGATGAATGAGAAAAAAGGACGCTTCACACAGCTCTCAATGGTCGGTGACATTAAACTAGTTACGAGTGAGATAACCACTTTATCTTAAGGGTTCTGTACTTTATATTGGTATACAACCATTACAAAAGCCGTTATGAAAAACATTTTGTTAATCTCACTATGAAGTTAAAAAGCAGTCAAGTCGCATAAATTGGACCGGCTCGTAATTTATACCACCTCAAAATCTACCAAACTGTAATTTTTAGTTTTTAATTGGCAATACTAAAAATTAGTACTACCAATAAGACGCAACCGCTGCCATTTTGGACTCGATAACACAACAGAGAAAATTATAATGAGCAAAAATATTTTTTGCGGCGTTCTAGTATTATTTTATGGGTGTTTACCTAAGCATTCCTTGTGGCAACGGCAAATACACTGCAACTATTATATATGTTTTTGGAAAGTAAGCATATTAGAGACTTTTTTCGAAACTATAGTTTTATGTTTAGTATTTCGAGGTTATAATGCTGGCTCAAATTAAAATAAAACTTAGTGTTGCCTAATTTGTACCAGGTGTGGTAACCCTAAAGTGTACCGGTACAATTTAGGTATATGGTAGTTTTTCAACTTGATGGTCAACTAGATTGAAATGTTTTCAGATGTCTGGAGAAGGTAAAAAGTATTACAAATGGACACATGATGACTTAGAAAAAGCCTTAGATTGTTTGAAAGAAATCGATGGGAATTAATGAGTGTTCACGCATGTTCAACGTACCTAAGCCCACTTTAAATAGACATTAATCAAGTTCGAACAAGTATGCGAAAGAAAATACTATTTCCGAGGGCTGGCCCACTGTAATTCACGATGATGTTGTCATTTGTTGAACATGGAAAAGCATATGTTTAGGCTTACAATTAAGGATGTATAGAAAACTGGCGTATGACATTGCGGAAAGAAATAGCATTCCAAACACTTTTTCGAAAACAGCGAATACTTAACTACATAATTAATATTCAAACCTATTTGAATAATATATTTCATAAAGATGTTTATACTTTTAGTTAATAACAAGCACTTGATCTCATTTAGAATATGAAGTACAATTAAGGATACCTATGGTACAATTTAGGAAACCGGTTTCCTAAATTGTACTTTTTCAGACTTTTTTAAAAACTTTAATTTTAATATTTATTTTTGAAATTCCTCATTTTCTTTCAATAAAAAAAGATCGCTATTAAAACAACCTTTTTAATTCAAGTAATATATTCCATCAAAGTTAAATAGTTTTTGTGACAGCTTGTGAAATTTTTTAACTGGTACAATATAGGCAACTTTACCCTACTACATGTACTACATGTACAAGATACCAATCAAATTTAGGAATCGTTAGTGACGTACAAAAATATTTTGCTTTTACTATTCAAATTTACTAATAGACTACCTTCTCGTATTAAAAAATTTGATACTATCAAAAGTTTTTAATGCTGAGCAGGGACCTTTTTAACACACACTTGGTCTAATGCTATGGTACCGTTCCTACTTACTATTCACTTTATCTGCGTGCCAAATAAATTAATTTAAATTAGATTTTTGAAATCTCAAATAGGCATATGACTTTTTGAAAGTTATTTAAGACGTATATTTTCAAGAGCGTTACGCTTCACACAAGTGAAGCGTTAACCACTAATGACCACTAGTGTCACCACCTAGATTAAGTTTAGAATCAAGTTTGTTCTCATGTGTGTGGATTTTGAAATCATTTTTGAGAATATTTATATAAAATAAGTAACGCCGTAAATGATAAGGCGATTTTGTATAAGCCCGCGGACCCCCAAAACGTCACCTACCTTAATGAGTCACCTGTAGGTAAAAAGGCCGCCGCGGCATCCACAAAGGGACGACAGGGCAAATAAAAGACGGCCGATGTGAAGAGCTTTGCGTATTGTCTTATATTAAAGAGAATAACAATAGGTAGCCCTTTCAATGGCGATGCCGCCACAATGACGTAAAGGTTGGATTACATAGGCGTAATGCTGCTAATTTATTTTTTGCACATTTTCTTATTTGTGGCTAGCACTGACCTCTATAATACAAGTTCGCTAGACTGCATACTGTAAACTTAAAAATGAAGCCATTTGACTATCGCCATTTTGGCGCTGACGACTGTAGTGATCGTGTGGTAAGCGTCTACGGAACAATATTAGAGTTGACATAAACTTATGTAAGTTACTTTATTCTAGTTCCCTGGATACTCGGTGGGGGCTCTTTGATTAGTCAAAAAATATTTGTCATTTCTTAGAAAACCTTTAGTCCAGGTTACTTGTATAATAGAGGTCAGTAGTGGCTAGTGAACATAAGTTAATTACATTAGGCTTACTGTTCTTCTGCCAACGGAAACGAAAGCTTTTAGCGTGACTTTTGAATTGGCGGGAAAGATGATGGCATCACAAGGGTGACCGGACGGGAGATGGACCGAGTAAAGAGTACATTCTGTTTTCATTATGTTCATTCTAATAGCTGTGAATGTATCTAGAAAACTTATGTCAATTAAATTAAAGCTTAAAGGTTTGTTGTTTCAGTTTTTTTTGAGATCCAAATGGAAATAAGCTTTCAAAAATTCTGAATTAATCTTAGAATACCTAACGAACAGACTTTAAAGTTATGAGGCATTTGAATAGAGTTAAGCTTGCATTGCAATAAGATAGAATCGACGGCTACGGTGGCAGCTAAGCGCAATCTGCTTATTTTTTATTTTTGTAACTACAAAAATCCGATACAGTCTTTAGCCTTAATTTCTCGTTAAGTGCCGCCTGGTGGGGTGGTGAAGGATCTACCTCCTGGTGGTCCAACCCGGGCAACGACATCACAAACTTCGGTTAGTGCTACCATGCAGCTTGATGTGTTCCGTCGATGAGTGAGAGTGCCAGAACTTAGTGAGAGTGCCAGAACTTAGTGAGAGTGAGCTCGCTCCACCGTCGACTCAGTCTACGCCACATCTGGCTTAGTGTAGAGTCAAGAGCCAACTCATTTTAATTTAAATAAAAATAAAATTGAACGTTTAAAACATAATTCGCGATCATGAACAACAAATTACAACATGTAACCAAACCCTTACTGGATCTCGAACATAAGTGGACAATAGCGGACAATGTTCGCGTTGTGAACATAATGTTAATGTGAAATACAACATCACATTGTTTGGTCAGCATTGCGACTGGGCCTGAGACAGGAGGTGACGACGCGACAATAGCTCGAGAAAATGGCGCTTTATGCGGTGATGTATTTGGCTGAAAGATGTTTTAATAATGAGACAAAAATTCGCTGCTTTAGTAATCTTACCCAATTATTTTGGGAGTATCAATAACCTTATTTATCACAACACAGGCACAATAGGTTAGTCCATGTGATATTTACTTCATAATCGTATATCATCATATATCATAGCTCATGATTGAGGGTTGTAATAATTGTAATAATGTCCTACTAGCCGAAATTTGACTACACCAGCCAATCTGAACAGAGATAAGCCAACTGCGCGGGAGACGATAATAGTGCACAAGTGCGTGTGCAATACACAGGTGCACTCTCTGTTCCTTTACTTTCATAATTCGGTGGGACGGCCGTCCGACATGACCGTAAGAGATCAGGCGCAGGACCAACGGCTTAACGTGCTTTCCAAGGCACGGGGGTGGTAACACCATCAAATTCTCGACTCTGGAGCTGTGTCTAAATTATTTCAAGACAGAAAAATCCAACACTTTTGGCCTGACCCGGGATTCGAACCCGGGATCTCGTAGACCACTAGACTAACCCAGCGTGCTGGCCACTAGACCAACGAGGCAGTCCTGTGTGTAGGCACGAGCGTAATGACGAGCATTACGCTCGTTCGCGTTGTCGTTCAGTCGTGAGTGAAAGGGACGGCTTCATTCGAAAATACGGACCTCGTCAACAAGAGTAGGGCCTCAGATTGTACAGGGCCTGTTTCCACGGATTGTACGTATACAACCATATTATATAGTAGGTACATAGATTTTTGATTTTTTTGTTTTGTTTTTCGTACTCTAAATGATTGATTATACCTGTGAATTTAATGCCGAATTTATTAAAGAAATAATACATTGAAAACGACCTGGAATTTTTACTTAAGCTTGTTTAAAACCAACTGAGCTTATACAAATACTTACTTAAAAAAAAGTACTCTACATATTCACTTGTTTTAGTTTATTTGCCAGTAGCTGCAACTACAACAGAGTTCTTATTTTTCCTTCTCACTTTATACAAGAAAGTAATTACACATATGCATAAAAGCGTCATCGCATCGTAACAATAACAATTTTATAAGCCTCGAGACGGGAATCCTTGGATCCTGGAATCGGTTGTTTTTGTTTTGTTTACCTTTTTGTTTTGTTTGTTCGTCAGTTGTTTAGTGGTCTCAATACCGCTGCTCATTTACTGCTCGGATTAACAATAAAAACGAAATTTGATCATTGTGACCAGCCCTCGGTTGTGTTAAGGCCAAGTTGTTTTATTGAGATTGAAAAAAGTTTTTAATTTCAAAAAATAATAGAAAAATAAATATTACAATTTGGATTTAAAAAAGTGACTAAGAAAAGTGTTTATTCTATCACCGATTGACTTAATTCTTACATCTACTATGTTGTAATTGGCTTGACTTTATTCACCTTATTACAAAAATGTTAGACTAGGTTCAAACCAGGACTAAATATTAGTCGACGAATTAAAAATGAGACACATATTGTGATATAACCTAATAGAGAAGCGCTTTTCTAATTAGCCAGCTAATACTTAGTCCTGGTTTAAACCACATTTGATACTAGAAGTACTATTTAGTTTTGATAACTGTTGCGAAGATTTCCAATGATCAGAAAGCAACACAAAGATATACCGCTTTTCTTACATGCGCTTACGGTACTCAGGTGCCCATTAAACTCTAATACTTCCTTTATTTGGTTCTGCTTGCGTTTTCTTTTCTAAAAGTGATATAATTTTTATTCGTCATTAATTAGAAAAATATATTAAGTACCAATAAATATAAAATAATCAGCTTCGCCTTAACCTGGCATTTGCTTTTATCAGATCATCGCCGTAGCTGTCCCACGTAAATAAATCCAATATTTTACAGTCCCGCCATTGTTGTACTCATTAACCCTTTGTCTCATTAGATCTCTGGCTTCATATCCAACGATATTTTTCTTACCGATGACAAACCAGATTAGATTCCACTTTTTTCTTTTTACGTTTTTAAAATTCGAATCTTTAGAGCCCTCTTTCGGGTAAGGTTTCACGTTTCGACCTCCGTTATGGTTTTTATGACCTCTTTTTTATAAAAATTTCGTCGATGACAATGTTGTAGACTGCCAGTGTTTATGACATTGTGTTTTTTATTGCTTGTAAAAATTTTGGTTAGTTATTATTGTCTTGAGATTTTATTGTAATTTAAAAAAATCTAAGTTGATTGACCTACCGATTCATTAATACCCAGCTCAAACCTTGCACCTAAAATGCTTTAATTTTGTAATGTTTCTACAAATCATATTATGATATAAGGAACCACTAAGTAATGTCTAGTAATTCTGGAAATTTGCTCTTCTTCAGTTAAAAGGGACCTATAAAAGTTGGTATTTAGCTATTTAGTTATAAATTCAGAACTTTCTGGATTTTCGGGTTTCGGAAGTTAATATAAAAAATTCTACACTTGCGCCAACGTAGCCACGGTAAACCGTAAAATGATAATCAATAAAATATACTTACGATTGTTAAAATACCCTGCAAATAATTTTCATTTCAGCAGATATTTTATTTGCTGTAAAACAGACCCTTTCAGTTTATGATCTGAATGTACAACGACACTCTTTGATAAAATCTTAGTTGCGTCGTAAAGTAGACCCATTTTATTGTGTTTCATATTTTATCCAAATTAATACTAATTATATTTAGCCGACAAATTAAATCTCCTATAAACTTTTTAGCAATTAACTCTGTATTAATGTCATTTTTCTGTTCGACCGCCCACCGTCTGATACTTTAATTGATTTTAAAAGACTTGAAGTACTTTAAAAGCAATTAGCTTGCCTTTAAGCTGTTATCAGAGTCCTAAGATAAAACCTTCTTAGGGTTTCAGTGGCCTTGCTGATGAAAAGAGAAAAAAATATAAAGGTTTTGTCTCGAGATTTATTTATAGAGTTTTGCCGGTAGCATGCAGCCTGACGTAAGTTGTAGGATTCGACGACTGACACATTTTCTTTTTTAAATGTCATTAGCTTTTTTTCTTTATTTATGCATCGCCAGTTCAAATATGATTAACACGTGTCATAAAAGAACGAATATTTCAACAGGTCTGCCTGACAACCCATAGTCAAATGTCAAAGAAAAGTGACATTAATTTAAAATTGTAATAAAATTTATTAGTTTTCTACATTATGTAAGAACGAAACAATGTTTTCTAGCGTTTTGTGCGATTGCATAAGTAACACGAACATTTGCTTTATAAATAATTGCATGAGATGTGGCGATGTGGGTGGACTGAGACACCTTGTGAAGCCTGGAAAGGAAATCTTGTCTGCTTCTGCTAAGCTTAAATGTGCCGCCAGGAAGATTTCCTGGTTTTCTCTCATTCATCCTCTTGTTTCACATTATCACGGTAAGTACTGAAATTTAAATCTAAAAACCGCTTTCGTGATGTGCGTGTCCCTAGCTTCCTAATAGACAAGCAATGAGAAATCCTAGGCATGTCATTCGGAGTACATAAAACCAGCAAAATGTTTATTGTTTTCGAGCCTTCTGCTGCAATTCGACTGAGAATTTTGATTCGTACTTAATACACAATAAAGTTAATTCCTCCAATTATGCTTAAAGATATAGCATGCTCTGAATTTATATGAGGAAGCTTGAAACACACACGTTCTTTTGTGTGGAGCTGAGCAATTGGTTTGTGCAGTCAATGTAGAATTTTATCAACTAAACTAAGTATGTTGCATTGCAGGTTACCAGCAGGGGATCGGATCTGCTGTATGCCTGTAGAGCTGAGAAAAGCCTCAGTGTATCGAATATTAGCCCGTATAGGGCCCCAACATCTCTTTCATTTTTTTCCTTATATAGAGCTGCAACATGTAAACATAATATTTTCGTTAGGTCAGAGTACTTTAGGCCTAGAGGGCCCGCCGATATTATAACTTTGCCAGAGCACCAAGATATGAGTTGGGTACGCGGGCAATGTGGTGATTAGACAGGCTTGCATAATTTAATACATAGATCGTTTGAACTGTATCTTGCTTGGCGCTATGGTACGGCTAAATATGAGTGCACAATATTACTCCTTACTAGGGACATACTATATTATATTACGGAGTAGGTACCCTACAGTATTTTAGTAATAGGTATGGATCTTTTATGTTACTAGTTTATATTATATATAAGTTTATACTTTTACGTAAAGCAGTATAATAAAGTATTATTGCAACAAACAGCATTTTTTTATTTATTTACCAACAATAAAATACAATCTATACCGGATAGTGAATATCGATTAACTGGTATCGATTAAATAGTATCGATTCAAAAATGACGATTAAAGGATTGGTTATATTCGTTCCGACATCAGATACACGTACATCACTAGAGTTTGCTCACTCTTTTTTTTTTTAAAGTCGAGCACTTTAGTTTTTGACGCATAATGACAGTAATTTTTTGCCGATTCTTAGTCTATGGGAGTTAATAATCTTAAGAAGATTACATGATCAGTGGTAGCATGGAAGTCGGATTATAAATTGTTTTATTTAGTACTTTACTTACTAAGGCCCATTTTTGCGATAACTCGTTTTTACAATCAGCGCTAAACACATTAAGAGCATCATTCCGTTTCTGTCAACGTCCAATGATTGGCATATTATACAGAATTTTGTTTAATTAAATATTGTTTGGCGCTAATTGCATTTAACAAGCTGTCGTAGGTTCAGGCTGGGTTGCACTATTACAAACGTCAAAAATCTGTCAAACTCCATACAACTCACGCCTCATGTTTGTCCCATAGAGCATAGCATAAGAATGCATCTAATTATTATTCTCCTTACTAACGCACAGTCAAACAGTACCTACCTATCTAAATAATATCAAAAAAAGTATTTACCTAGGTGGCCTTTATTGTGGCATATATGTATTTTTGAAGTGGTTCAATTAGTTTTCCTCTTTTTATATATCATGAAATGTACATTTATTATTCTTAGCTTAAATCGCAATCACGAACGATAAATTCCATTCCCATCCTACAACCCTCACTCAAAGGAAGCCGTGTTCACAAGCATGGTAACACTCCTATTATTCGAGTGTGCACGTCCATCTGCCAGCGAGTCCTGGTTGGCAGATAATATGCTACAAATTGGCAACACTGTCACACGTAAGCATTTAGCTGAAAAGCCGCATCGGTAAACGGATTGGGTTAAGTTAAGAGCTACTGGTACATAACTACCAGCAAAAATAACCATACTAATATTTTAAATGCAAAAGTGTCTGTCTGTCACGTTTTCATGATTAAACCGCTGATCATATTTGAATGAAATTTTGTTTAGAGATAGTTTAGGTCTCCAAGTCCGAATCGCCCGATTTTTTTTTTCATTCAAGTTTCATGATCATCATTCTACGTTATCCCGGTTGTGTACTCGATCCAGGATTTAGGATTTGGCAAATTACAGTGGCGCGACTGCCATCTGACCTCCGTGACCCTGTTAAGGAGAACCTGACTAGTTTTGGATCATGGTTGCCTGAATATGCAGTTTTCCTCACGACGTTTTCTCTCAGCGTAAAAGCATTGGTTAGTGAAACAACTAATGTATATAACTCTAAAAAGTCATTGGTACATGGCGGCACGTGAGATCAACCTGGCTCCTCCCGCTAGCCACTGCGCCACCGACGGTATTTTTTTATCATTCAAGGTTATTGGTCTTCATCATCTTTGGTTTCATACTGACCACTCGCTGTCGTCTGCAGCGCGGGCTCGTCGGCGCAGGCGCAGAGAGCGCGACTACACCTGTTCGTCAGCCCTTTGCGCGCGCCGCAACGATTGTCAAACGACAGCACAGCGGTGGCGTGGATGCGACTGCTGACATTTCATGTAAATTATTTTTAATAGGTTGCAATAAATAAATGTTGTTGACATATTAACCAACTCTGCATTAAGGCTACTGGGTAGTAGGCAGTTTGGCTATATAGATTTTTGTCTTAAATACAAGAGAAAAATACTAGTTAAGCAGCTTCTTCTTGTTTTTATTTGATTATCGTTTTAAGGTATCATAGTTAGAGTAAAAGCGGGATCTGGCAAAATTTAATGAACACCAATCATCATGCTATCTCTATACAACACTTAGATATCGATTATTGTCTCAATAATTTCTATTTGCGTATATAAGTAATAAAAAATTACCGCAAAAAATAAAATTTTACCACATCATAAAAACGATGACCATTGGGGACGTTGGTGCAGAAAGGTTCTTGATTGGAGACCATTTGATCAAAAGCGTGTTGTAACAGGTCACTTTGGAAATCTATGAGGGAGGCCTATGTTCAACACGTCCTGCGTCTGATAATGATGATGACTGATGACAAATATGCAATTAATTGTATACTAAAAAATAAATCAAAGTCGACTCCACAGTTTTCCCGCCCAAAGCAATCAATTAAACCAATGCAAGAGCCGAGAATAAAATACACGACACCATATCAAACCTTTGACTGATCATCAGTGCGCTTACAAAAAACAAAGCGCGTATCGAGACACCAAAATAGGGTTCCCTATTATATATCCCTATAGTAATATTAAAAAGAGATCAATTTGGATTCTGTAAAAAAATAAATTAGTACAAATACGTTTTATACCTGTGGTTAACCACAGTCACACCCCGATTCCAGACCCCAATTCATGTGATAATTCTAATACCTATGTACCTACACTGACAGTGCATTTATTTAAAAAAGAGGTAGACCTGTCATCTCGTACTGCGCGGAGATTCCAATTTGATGCTCCGAGCACAAGTTCTTTTACGTGTCAAATATCATGTTTGAATGCAAAATTGAACAGATTGCTCAATTTTAGGCAATAGATTTTCGCGCGCTAATGACCCATGTACCTCTTTTTACCCGACTGCGGAAGGAGGGTTATGTTTTTCGAGAGTATGTATGTATGTAAGTATGTATGTATGTATAATTGTTTGGCACGCCCTACAACCCAAACGGCTGGACAGTTTTTGTCATATGAGGTGTCGTTGAATTTATCGAAATTGTGAGAGTGACATAGGCTATATACATTTAAAAAATGGCGCCCGCAAATGGAAATAAAGGGTCCCCCCTTTATTTCCATTTGCGGGGGGATTGATTTTTTCCTTACCATAGCAATATGGGTACCAAATGAAAGCCAGTAAAAAGACCGTACCAATAATAAATAAATTTATGCAGTAGGGTGTTTTTTTTTTTTCAAAAAATATGTTTACTTGTTAAATGCACTATCATTGCGTACCTAGTGTACATATAATTTATTATGATACTTTTTCCGTTGCCAATATTTTACTTTAAACCACAAGGACTTGTTATAAGTAACCAGTTAAAAATCTGACTTTTTAACTTCTACCACCTGAAAGTAGTCACGATTACAATTGCAATTCCAACGCAATGATTATGTTTTTTTTTCAAGAGAGTAATTCATTGCGTGGAAGTTATTTAATGCTTTCCTGAAACCTATAAATATTGCAGTTTGAAAACAATTGAGTAAGGCGGTAGACCTGCAGCTATGATAATTTACTACCTAAATTTAATACCTTTTAGTTTAAAGCAACACTGAAAGCCAAAAATGTGCTCTGACCAACCATTTTATTGTTGGCTGTAAACCGCAGACCAAGACTTTTATATTGTAATGTTACGACCCGCCAAGCTTGTAATATTATTTAGTCCTCACGTTCCATGTTATGTACAACACTAAGTTTATTTAAGTGAAAACATAACATTAACGAATAAAGGTAGAGATCACCAATTTTAAAACAGCCGGTAAACATTCGATTCCAATGCGCCCTGTCTAAGATTAAATTTAAGATCAGTCTCTCTCTTTCACTGTCAAACAAACGAAAAGAGACGTGCTATATTAATTTAGAAACGACAGGCTAAACAGCTGTCCGTTGCTAAGAAAATTATAGAATCCATAGACAATTTAGTAGGAATGTCATTCGATAACGACTAAAGTTAGACGAAAACACGCAAAAACTTGTAAAAATACGAGTACGTAAGATACCGCATTATTTAATTTGACGTTTCTAAATTATTGCAGTCTGTCTCTTTTCGTTTGTTTGACAGTGAAAGAGAGAGACTGATCTTAAATTTAATCTTAGACAGGGCGCATTGGAATCGAGCCCATTGACGGTCAATTTGAGTGAATGCCTATACAAAACATGTCAAGTAATATCAAATTGGCTGATTAAAAACTAAAAATGTGTTGGTGAACTGCAGGCTAAGTATGCCCAATGACATTTGTACTAAAACCTCATCAGTAGATGCCAGGTAACACCTAGACAAGATGAAATATATTCTACAGTAAAGTTCGCAATCGGTAACTTAATGTATGAAACTGCCTAAAACATCATGTGACTTTTGCATACATATTTTGTCATTTCGTTGGGTGAAGTTTGGTATAGAATAGATTGCATCTTGTCTAGAAACCCTGATACTCGATTCCCATTTTGTACGAACGATCCAATTTTGTATTTTTTTAGTTGCTTTTATTTCCATTTTATATTTTTAATTCAATAATTCTAGTTTATAAGTTAAATTAATTGGGCAGAATGCAAATCAAGAGCTTTAGCCTAAGGCATCTGTGCCCAAAGTCATTAAACGTATACGTTGAAATGCGTCGCATATTAAATTACACCACTAATTGTAAAATAATTCAACGTTTTACGATAATGTTGTGAAAATATAATTTTAACGATTCTTTAATAACAATTGCTACTATGCATAGCAATGTCCCTTAGATGATTGTTTTATTTTCAATAATAAACTTTTAAGCGCTTATAAATTGCCTCGACAAACATTAAACTATGTTAATGCAATATAGATCGTGTTGTAAAATCGCAGGTCACAATTCTAAGAATTGCAGATGCAAGTAGGTAATGTTCTAAGTCTATCCCCGTTATTACAAAAACTTAGTACCGGGTTTGAGCCAGGACTAAGCTATTAGCTAACCAATTAGAAAATCGTTTCTCTATTAATAGGTTATGTCACGAATGTGTCGTTCATTCCTGTGTTGTCGGCTAGACTTAGTTTAAACCTGGTCAAATTTTTTGTAATAAAACCGCTTGAGTTTATTTCACTATCACCTTTAGAACTTACAATACCGCTTAAGTATTTTTATAATTTCTCCATAATACATTTTCCAAAAATATTTTAGTGCATCTAAGTGACGTTAAAGAAAATAGTCTAACTACCGTACTCTGTGACAATAAAATTTAATCTATAATTATGTCTCGTTCTGCCACTTTCTTTGTCTATGAAATAGAAAAGGACTTTAATTGACGTCTCTGATTACGGCAGTAAGATCGCATTGGGCCCATTTATATTGAGCCCATCCATTTGAAATAGAACATGTTTGTCACAGTTTGCTTTGCATTGTCTAACTTTATTTTCAGCCAATAAATCTGAAATAGACTGTTTCGTCAAATTTATATTCTGGTTGCATTTAACCTACGTTATTGCTTGTCATTTAATAGCACTACTATACGATTTTCATTGCATTCTTTTATTAAATGCTCATTGAAAATCAGTTTTTAAAAGATTACTGCAGGCTACATTTCAGTAATCTTACTGAAATGTAGCCTGCAGTAATCTTTTTCTTCTTTCTTCATTTCTTTATTTATGTTAAACAATTTACATTAAAGAAATATATTTCAATACCAACAAAAACCTATTTAGATTTATACGTGGTAATGAGAGTCACTACACTACTCGTTACAATTTTAAGACAATATGTAGTTCTTAAGTATTTTTGTACATTTAGCACTATTTTCTAAATTACTTATTTGTTCAATAATATTGCTTGGATATTCATTTAAAGTAGATGGCAGGAAATACTCCCACATTCTTTTACCATGAACATTGTTGCATGAAGGTATTATATATCTACCAACCAACTATACTAAGCATGTATCTACATGGTATAGTATAGTTGGTACAATCAACTCATAATTAACGTGCTAACGCGTAGCTAAAAAAATCGACAAAAGCATGACATTTTACTAATTTCAATTTGATTTGTAAATTATTTAAATTAAACAAAAGTACATAGTTTAAGCATTTTTAAAGATACAAGTTCATTTTGGGTTTCCCTACATACAAGCAAGAATCTCCTAACTGCCATAATTGGTCAGTATAGGCGAACAAAAGTACGATCGATACTCCAGTTCACGGGGTCGTAATTGTGATATAGACCGTGAGAATATTCAATTACGCCGGCCAACTTAATTGCAACTTGATAAAGTTAAGTTGGTTCTAAGTGAACTATCTTCCGAACTAAGTTAACTGACCATTATCTTTGCCTTTGTGCCCGGTAGCGGCGCAGTCACCTAATTGGGGGTTGGGAGACGTTATGTTATTGTGGACAAGACTTCCATAGCAAAAGACTGTCCCAAATTTTTTTTATCAGGAGCTTTTAATAGAGTTACCTAAATCAATGAACACTGATTTATTTATATGAGAACTCCTATTAATTGGTTTTGACATAGTTTTACAAACATATGTCCCAAATTATTGCTATAACCTACAAAAACAATCTAAAAATCACAGAGTTCAGGGGTAAAATTTCTGGGTCGGACCGAAAAGGTTTTTGTGTATTTTTCTGTCTTGAAATAACTCAGAATTAGCTCGGAGCTAGGAAGTTGGTAGCGTTGACAACCTCGTGCTTTGAAAAGTACGTTAAGGCGTTCGTCAACGTCGCTGCTGATAGCTGTCTCACTGAACTATGAGAGTGAAGAAACAAAGAGTCCACCTATTCATTGCGCACTAATGCACTGTAATATCTCCTGGGTAGTTGGATAATGAGATCGCCGCTGTTGCCGATATTCAGCTTGAAACGTTACTAATAACAATATTTACTTTATTTTTAACTTATCCATACTAACCTTTCGTCTATATGTCCGGCGGGCGCCCTAATCGAGTTATTGTGCGCGACACAATACGGCAATCAGCTGCAGCTGCACAGGTGCCAGCACTGCGCTTTTGCTCAGAACTTTTGATATTGGCCAATTATTTTTAGGTCTTATTTAGGAGACTTCTTGTTCTTAGCCTGGAGTTCACCAGCACATTTTTAATTGTTAATCAGCTGGTTACGCAGTATTTGACATGCTTTGTAAGGGAATTCTGTCACATTAACCGTTATCGATGTTTACCGGCTGTTAAAAATTGGAACTCAGATCACAATGTGTCGTCTTCTGTCGAAGTTCGGCTATAATAGCAATTTGTCTTTCTCTACTCCGGATGACAATGTTGGTCTAGCACCCATGTCTTAATGATAGAGTGAACGATCGTGATTGTTAGATTCGAAAATACGGACATCGGAGTTACAGAAGTGGACTACTTAGAAGGTAGTCTACTGACTATCTTGTATTTAGATGATCTAAGATCTTGTCATACTGGACGATATAGCTAACATAGTTATCCCTTTTTCTATGAAAAACAATATATTTTGCACTCGATAGTCCGGAGGCTTAATTGTGCACATATGAGAACAATCGTCGTACCTCAGATCAAATCTTCTACATTGATCCGAGTTCACCAATTTTCAAACAGTCAGTACACCATTGACGGTTAATTAAAAGAAAAACGTTTGATTTGACGGAATTCCTGTACAAAATATGTCAAATAATGCTAAACTGCCTAAATAAAAATTAAATATTTGTTGGTCTCCTCCAGGCTTAACTATATTATCAGGCGGTCTTTCCCTTCGTTTAGGCAAAAAATATCTAAGTAATTCACAGAAATATATTTCCTGTCACACTAAATTTAAAATCGCTTATAGTCAAAATAAATTGTTCCCATTGCCATCACAATACCACCAAGCAGATTCATTACGTTTACGAAGACAAGCTTTCTCTTATATGGATATCCAATGTACACTCATCTACAAAAATATGAACTCTTTGGGATGAATAATGGACTGTTAGTTATGACAAGTGATCACAGGTTTTTATAAAAGTGCGCATATATTTTTGAAGTCGACTGCACCGGAGATGAGTTATTTATTAGGTAGCCATAATGCTATAGCGGCCGTAAAAATTAGTATTAATTTATGTAATTAAGTATCATATTACTGTCAAAATAAAGCTGTAACGTCCTATTAATAGCGGGTTTCCTTCTAATTAATCGTGTTAAAATAAATGTGAAGTATTTTGATATGAAGTGAGGAATCTTTTGGTCATGTTGCGTTCCCATAGTCTGCAGAGCTAATTTAGTACCGACGAATATTTTGTAATTTGTCTCAGACAATATTGCGTTACTTATAATATTCGATTACGGTTACAGACAACTGCTTAGTAACTCTCCCACGAATTAGCTTTTTACAATGAGCTTTAATCCTTCAGAGATGATCGTAACTATAATGAGATTAGCCAAATTTCGTAAGCGAAAGTTGAAATCATATGATCACATTTTGATAGGACAGCATAAAAATAAATATTAAACTATTGGAAATTACTATAGAAGAAGTATCTTCGAGAACCATCGAGAATAGGAGGGGAAAGATGCTGGGACACTTGGTGCGACACGATGACCTTATCAGAGTGATTATAGAGGAAAAAGTAGAAGGAAAAAGGAAAACAGGGTGGCCAATAAGGCCTTACATGAACCAAATAAAGGAAAAGTTAGGTGTCTTGTAGTACCAAGAAGTCAAGGAAATGGTACTGAATAGAGAGAAATAGAGAAAACTCAACCGACAAGAGCGTAACTCTTAAATTGTAGATGGATAGGAGTATTTTAGGAGTACTGGTTATAAGAATAGTGGAAACATGTAAATCATCTGGAAACATGAATTTATTACAATAAAAATTAAACACGAGAAAGCCTTAAAACGATGGATAGATCCAAACAGGTCGCTGCCATGATTGATGATGCGGATGGATGTCTGAGGACAGACATGAATCAGGATGGCCGAATGTGGGATAGGTAGGATTTATTTGGTTGAAGACTTCATGGAAGAATGTGGGCGAGCGAGAAGGAAGATTTAAATATGTTTGGAACACGAGATGATTATGATAGGTTTCTGTTAAGAAGAACAAGATGTGTATAAAGATGTAGGTAAGACGAAGATGTTTTTTTAAGTAAGAAGTTTCAAATAAATCATGAAGTAACCTGATCCTGCGTTTCCCTCCTTCCCGCAACCCCGATTCCCACATTTGTACATTGCGCAAATTAGCAGGGAGTGGAGGGTAAGAATAGCTAGAGAAATAGTACAAGTTGATCCGCATGGTACTCACGCGTCGCGTATTGCCGATGAATAGAACGTCCACCTCTATTGTAAGTTAATGCTCTGAGACGGGACGCGTAATGAGAAACACAGATATCGAGAATGGAGAGCAATTTTTGCAACGGCATGTTTGATTCCATTGAGAATATGAGGTGAAATATGCTGGGACACTTAGTGCGACACAGTGACCTTGAAAAATATTATAGAGAGAAAATTAGAAGGGAAATGGAAAACAAAGTCAAACAAGTCATACATGGAGAAATAATAATTCGTGATTACTGCGGCGATGGGAGTATTAGTCAATTTGAATAATCGAGGCGACGTCATTCATTGGCAACAGCTAGTTATAAATACAGTGTAAGTAAGAGTTGCCTCATCATTATTTTTTGTATACCTATTCGCTGAAAATGAAGAAAAAAAGGCTCGGCTCTCAATGAAACGAGTAAGGATTAATAAGTGGCAAGGGTTGCATTGCAACCAATTTGCAACTTTGTAATGGTTAGGAGAACACTATTCAAAACGATGCCGTTTAGAAATCCTTTGAAAAAAATATTATTTTATTTGGTACCAAAAACCACAGAACAAGCAGGACGACTACTGGTATTCTGCGGAAGTATTTTTTTAAAGGAGGATTAAATAAAAAACGGTTAGTACTGGACACCTTGTAAAAGTCATCATAGTCTAAAATCAAGAAATCTAATCGCCCTTGTAGATCTAGTTCGTTCGTGAAGTTTTCAGAAGCAATCGGACCTTTTTTTTAATCACCGTTCTTAGCACCCGTGTGTCCGCGACTCGCAACTCCAGAATGGTGATGCAGCCAACAGGAAGCCTCAGCTTTGTTCTGCTAAATGATAAAAACGTCAGCGATCGAGACTATTGTCTGTGGACCGGTTTCGTTTGTTTATCGTTGCGGTAAACGGTGGACGGTATGCGAGATAAGTGCGGACCGCGGCGAAGAACATATCGCATCAATATCTCGCGGCGAATGAACTGCTGCAGAATTTTTATGTAATCAAGGTTGAGATGATAATATCTATTCAGTTGACATGACAAAGATGTTTCTTTGTTGGTCTAGTGGTTGGTAGGCTAGTGGCTTATATCTACTGTCTCAAGCTCAAATCCCGGGTTCGCTCAAAGTTTAATTCTGAATTTTTGAAATAACTCGGAAGCGGCCCAGAAAGTTGGTTACACCACCAACTTTCTGGGCCACTTCCGAGGTATTTGCACACATCTGTGCTCCAAAAAGCACGTTAAGCTGATGGTCTTTTGCCAGGTTTCTCTCTAGACATATAGGTATGCTGTCATCTCACCAAACTCTTAAAGTAAATGGACAGAGAGTGTACCAATGTATTTCGCTCATATTTGTTCGCAATGTCTATAATATTGCTATATATAATAATATCTCCCGCGCAGATAGCAAACCTTAGTTGAAATTGACCACCGCGGTGATCGAAACTTGGCTCGGAGGAACTAATAGTAAATAACAATAGGAGAATAGTTCATTTTCTTTTTATTAATCTAAAAGCATGTTTCGTAAACTCTTACTAACTGTATTCATAATTACAGGCTGCGACAACCCATTGTTATTTCTCGAACATTCTTTACACGTAGCTAGTTACTATAATGAAAAATTCCATCAATTAAATTCATTATATCAATATCAAATAACAAATAGATAGAACAATAATGCAAAGACAAATGCCGGCACGCACTCGCGGCATAACGAGCCAGCGCGCGCGCATTACTCAAAAGAATACAATAACGCGTTATGGATAACCGATAGTTTGTTGCTTAGTTAGTTGCGACGGTCTGGATTGAAGGTGGTGGTACACTGAGAGAGAACTAGTAATTTAGTTTTTCTTTTGGAAAGTGACGATGCGGTCAAAGATGGGTCATATGTCTGGTAAGTAAATAAATATATCAGTTTACAACTATCAAGGATTATTTCATAGAAACATCTTCAGAATCTTTAAGAACGTATGGCTGGTAGTATTTCAAATGAAAACGTATATAACATTTTTTGGAGGCGCTGGAATAACGCATTTTGTAACTGAAACATAAACCTAAATATTTTTTAAGTTACATATAAATTATAACTCTTTGACATGCATGTGGAGTGATCATAGACTAGGTATAAGAAGAGCTTTTGCCTCTATTGATAGAACTGTTTTAGTTTCAGTGGTAGACTTTTATTTGGTTTGTGGAATAAGTGCTTTCCCGACAATACTTACAGCGATACCTATAATAGCAATAGCGATATTAGCTAAGTTTTTCAACTTTTTTATTGCTGGTGCATATGCAATATTAAAAATTGATAAATAAAAATAGGCTCAATGTCTACCTACATGTAAAAAACAGATTTATGAAATTTAAATATATAGGTTTCTTAAAAACAATGGACACAATAATCGCACGTATTTATCTTTTCAGTTACGAGTGACATTGCTCCTCACGCTATGTTTAAATCATCTGTCAAGATCTTGGGTCTAGATGCAAAGACCTGAAATATTTTTTTAAGTACCTATATTTGATGACAATTCTTGACCAAGCCAACTAGAAAAATGTCAAACGACTAACATGAATACTACGAAATTACCAAAAGCAATTAAAAAGCAATATGTATAATACAATGTATATAATACAATGTACATGAAATGCCAAAGTTTATTTTAACACTATTGCTTTTTGATTGCCATAGGCATTTTCGTTGTATTTGTCGTCGAAAGTCGTTTGACTTTTTTATATATTTAATAGGCAGACATTTGACCGCAATCTCACCAGATTTTTGATTTTGACATTATTTTGTCTAGTTTCCTTTGTCAGGTAGTAGAAATCATCGCGCCCGGTGCGCCCACGGCCGAACGCCTGCGCGCACACCACAAATGCGTGGCAGCGGGGCGCCGCGACCGTAACGCGCATTGTTGCTCGTTACGGCGACAAATCGCCGCGACCCGGACGATTCGCTGGCGACTGGCGACTAATTGCCGGCGACCTTGTGGGAAATTGCGTTATTACAACTTTTTACTGTGGTAGGTGTCATTTTTAATGTTTCGTGATTATTTATGTCTTACTGTACAATACAATATTTACTAACAAAACCGGCAAAGTGCGAGTCGGACTCGAGCACAAAGGGTTCCGTACCATTAACTTACAACATTAGACAGTATAGGCCAAAAAAACTTTTTAAGTTTATATTGTTCTTTTGGAAAAAAAAAATATTTTTATTTTATTCATAATTTCAAAAGGATTCATCACAGGATATCCGAAACAATTTTATATAAGAGTTTCCGCGCCTGTTTCTTCACATGAGTGATTTGAAGTTTATAGGTCCAAGACTTTAAAAATTACAGGGGGGGGGGGGGACACACCGTGTAAACGACTTTGGCGAGCTATATCTCGCAATTGGTAAAGCTGATAAAAAAGTGTTATATGGAAACCCTACCTTATTTTCATAGTCCTCTTCAACGATACCCCACACAAGGGGGTGCACTCAAAAAAATAATTTACCCCCCCTTTACATGTATGGATGATAGGTACCCTTAAAAAGGGGTGGTTTTAATTTTTCGTATTTTTAAAAATGAGATCTATATGTGAAGTATCCTCGAACCAAGTTACTGCAAATCAGTCCATAAACGTACAAGATATTCTGCTGTGACAGACTAGGACGGACGGAACGGACGGACTGAACGATCTTATAAGGGTTCCTTGTCGGACTACGGAACCCTAAAAAGGTAGGTAGTAGGTACAATGAATCATGGACATGTAGATATTGCGGCTATTGAGAATTGAATTCGAATGAATAAGCTAGTATGATCCTGCATCGTATAATTTTCATGGTCGAAAATATATCTAAGAGCCTACGACCTGAGTTCACCAATTTTGAAACTTCAATTGACGGTTAACAGCCGGTAAACCGCAACTGACGGTAAATTTTACAGAATTCCCATACAAAATATGTCAAATGCTAAACTGGCAAATTATAAAAAATTACACGTGTTGGTGCGAATTTTTCCCTAAGTACTTCAACTGAAAATTATATGCCTAGGCGTCGACATTAAATGTTTCCTAACCGAACTACTATCTTTCTATGCTTCCTAATATTACCTAAGTGCTTAGGTAAGTACTTAAATGAAATCCATTCTAAGCCGCATATTCGCTTTTCAGTTGAGATTACGATCAATAAATATATACCCTATAAATAAATAAAAAAGTTTTTCAGGTTCGATATTTTTTTATTTTTACCCGACGCGCGACAACTGCTTCAGAAAGGAGAGGTTATGTTTTTCATAACGTATAAAAACATATGATAAGTAAAATCCAAAACGTTGCCGAGACAATCAAAATAATCGTTATGCAACTACTAGCCGATAGTCTCCTATCGAAATTGCTATCAACAATAAATCAACGTACAGACTATAATGTAACCAAGCAATCAAAGCTAATCACTTCACACACAAGTTATCAACTCCGGTGCAATCAAAATTAGGCATTTGCCAATCTAGCTTCGGTATATTGAAAGTCTAGCGTTTAACATAATTATTTAGAGGCGAGACGAAACGCGTGGAAGTGCCCAATCGATCGTTTGCTATGATTTATTGCATGCGTAAATCATTGATGCAATAATGATATTAGGGTACCTTATAAGCAGCGTGTCAGATGCCAGCTAAGCTAATAGTCATAACAGTTATGGGAATCCCATCAAAAACATAAATGTGAATAAATGCCAAGTTCGTAACAGTTACACTAATAAAAGAAGTGAGATCTATCAGGAAACCAAGTTCTTAGAAAACCCCTTGTAACATAGCTTCTGTATTTGCCACTCAATAATGCGGATAGCAAGCTTTTACCCGCCAACATTTTTAAGTTATGGGGGTGTCAAAAGTGGCTAGAAATGGTTCGAATAAATAACACGTGGCTTGTGTCTTCGCCTTTGTTGCTCCGCGAACTTAGTGGACACACTATCGTGTATCTAGATAACGAGAATACTTAGGCTAGAAACTAATGCGTGTGTCTCATTACCAAATTAAACTGAAAAACGTCATAATTGACCAAGGGGCTAAGTTTAGTAAATGTGTACTTAGTAGCAAATAAATAAAATAGGTAGCACTTCGTTGCCCTAATTTTATTTTTGTGAAAAAGTAAAAAAAAACATTTAACTTTGACGTTTGAAAAAAAAACATTAACAAAACAACAATCAGGTACTCTGACTTAAAACAAAACCCTATCGAAATATAAAACACTAATTATGTCATCCCAACGCGCAAAACACGTTCCGAGCGTATTCGGCGAAATCAAAATTTGAATTCCGAAAAAAGAACGCTATCTTTTTAAATTCGCATTCCAGAAAACAATGTCGAGCTGACGCGAGCGCCTCAAGGCAGTGCATGCATTAACGAAGTACACCTCTTTTGATATTAAGCGTATTATTTTTAAAGTCTTTTTTTTCTTTTTCCCCTTTGTACCACGCACTGGTAGCGCTCGACGTCGCCCGGAGCAAATCGCGTTTTATTACCCACCGCTTCGTAATTTATTATTGCATTTTTTGTATTATCAATAGCGTACACTCTTCATCCTTTTGCAATATTAAAATGGCTATTGTTTATGAAAAATCGCCGGTAGATTCTTATCTGGGGTATGGGCTTCAATCAGTAATCGCTCGCATGAATATCGTTGGCTTCTGTATTTTTTGTTTAAATGCAAATTTTTAATAACTCGAATTTCAAAAGCGCTTTCAAATCTTCGATCGGCAAAAAAAAATCTCCAGACACTTAATTACGTATATAGTACTAAAATACCGAAAACTCTACAGTCTAAAGTTAATGATTAACATTATAACATAAAACGACCTGGCATAAGTCGTAAATAAAGACAACAGAAAGAAATCACCAAAACACCGGATCCCCGACAAACTAAAGACAATAATATAAAAAGCCGGTTTTATCCTTTTCATTTTGGCACCCGAGTGTATAATCTGTTTAATTTACAGCCTCTTACAGTACCACTAAAATGAGATAAGTGCTTATCAATTTGCGGAGGACCTCTTAGCTGAACAAAGTGGCCGAAGGACTTAACAATGTCCGTCCCCACAATTTTCTCAATTTGCCAATGACAAAATAAAAACGGCGAATCTGGTAACGAATTGTTTCCTCAACGTCATTTTGGGACCGCAAAGAGTCTGTGACAAAGGAGGCTCGAAATCCTGACTACTGGTCTTCAGTACAGTGACAAACCACTCGCATGACTGAGCTGGCCTAATTTGGCGGTCGCCGCGAAAAAGGAAAAATATAATAAGCATGTGCCCGCGAAATTCGCCATTGTCCATTCCAAATTCAAAATGAGGAAGACGCGAATAATGGTGCAGGTTCTCGAAACAGGAACGCGAGCGTCGAGTTTTAAAAAAGGAATCGGTTAAACGGAGGCCGTTTGCAGGTAATCACAGGCGACGGCACCCGGCTACAATTGGCGTTCACACTGGCCGTTTTTTTAAACGTGCATGAATCTGAGTATATTTCAAAATATTACGAGAAAATTAAAAGGCTTAATTAAGTGTTCCTTGATTATAAATGCTTAAGAGACATTTGTTGACCAAATCTCAGTTTACTTATTTGAAAGATCTCGAAGAAGTAAGGTAGTAGGTCCGCAGAATAGCTTTCCGGTAATGCTGCTGCTAAACAATTGTTTTATTACACTCACTACTTTTCTTCCCCTCTGTCATCACTGCATCTCCTCTCTCGTCTGTGTTTAAAACAATTAAGCTAACACTTCCTTAAGAGGCGGCTGTGTGTAACGAATGAGTTCGAAAAGTAAGGTAAGTTCCCATGCTTACCACAATATCAAGGTACCCGGTGCGGCCTTACCAAATCTGTAACCTATTAAGAGTTAACACAAAATGGTCATGGTCATGGTCTCACTCCGCGCTGCAGGTGTAGTCCTCCTTCAATCTACGCCATTCCTTGCGGTCTTCTGAAACCTGGATCTTCTTTTTCCCAGCGGTTCTTTTTACATTTTCCTTCCAACGCATATTGGGCCTTCTTGGAGGACCACTCAATCAGCCGCTTTTTTACATTAATCGGCAGACATTTTACCGCAATCTCACCTGATGGTAAACGACGATACAGATGGGTCATGTTTGACTAGTAGTAGCCTGTTCACTCTTTTTAAAGGAATACAGATTGAGTTTAACGAATAGTCATACCTACATCTCGCCCTCAGATCATAAGAAGAAGAGATATGTTATAACGATAACGATACGAATACAAGAAATAAAATAAACCAGTAATTCTTGGCAAACCCTTTGTTGCTAATTTTATTTATAAGTGCGTTACAACTACTATATTAACTCTCTTGTAAGCATAAGGAGCACGTGAATTCAATTCACAACGCTCATTGGCGCGCAGTTCAAGCACACATCACTGTGAAATGCGCTCAATCGAATTTGACGACCGCGTTGGTGTGGTGATCCGCGCCCGACTACAAAACCAGAGGTTGCGGGTTAAAATCCTGCAAGGGGCAATGTTTGTGCGATGAGCATAAACATTTTTACCTAAGTTATGTATGTATAAACGTATATTAAGTATGTCTATCTGTTACCCTAGTCGCCATAGCAAAGTTCACGCTTAGTTTGGGGCTAGGTAATATTTGTTGAAACAATTTATTTATTGAATCCGCCGCGAAGATCGATAGTTCCCTGTGCCCATGTTGCGGCGCGGGCTACGCCCCTTTCATATTTCTTTTTTTGCCTGCCTCAGTGGTCTAGTGGCCACAGTATGCTGGGTACTATCCACGAGGTCCCGGGTGGGAGTCCCAGGACGGGGGGAAAGTGTTGGGTTTTCCTGTCTTGAAATAACTCAGACACAGCTCCGAAGTCAGGACGTTGGTAGTGTAGCACCCCCGTGCCTCGGAAAGCACGTTAAGCCCTTGGTCCTGCGACTGATCTCTCTACGGTCATGTCGGACTGCCGTCTCACCGAATTATGAGAGTGAAGGAACAGAGAATGCACCTGTGTATTGCGCACACACTTGTGCACTAATCTCTCCCGCGTAGTTGGTTAATTTCTGTCGAGATTGGCCGCTGTAGTCGAAATTCGGCTAGGAGGATTATATCTCTTCTTTTGAAGATCTCACCAGTATACATGCGTCCTAACATCGCGTGCACCGATACAGGTGCAGCCGCGCGCCCGGAGCGACGCCCGCGCAGCTTCATTCATTGTTACCTGACCGGTGCGCTGCCGTTACAATGTTGAAGTTAGACATGCAATTCTTAGTAGCTAATATTCTTTTGATTGTGTTTTGTTAATTATAGCTGATTTGCTCTTCTGTATGTACAGAAGCGAGTTAAACTATTATCATATACGATTGAAGTATTCAAGTATTGGGTTTGACCAATGATTGTAAATTAAAAATAGGTAGGTAGATGTGTCATAAGTGCGCGGAAATTGCTTGCCTCAATTTGAGCAATTTGCTCAATTTTGCATTCAAATTTCGTACACATATGACATTTCACTCGAAATCAAATGTGTGCTCGGCGCATCAAATCACCTCTTTTTTACCTGTAGGTACACCTCTTTTTTATTGCACTGTCATTGGTTTGGAATATTTTTAATTTAACAAAACTGTCTCTTAGTTTTGCTTTTTGTTCCTTAAGTTTTGAGAACCACTTTCTTTCCTTAATAGTAAAAGTAATTCAAAAGTTTTACATTTTACAGTTTTTTAGTATGTCCAGACGGCGCGGCGGCTCATCAAGCTAAACAATGCGGCATCTTGTTGTTTAGTGGCGATTTTGGGTAGAATGGCTAAAATGGGTAGTCTGATAGACGGTAAGTATTACCTACCTAGTACAAAGAATACTGATGTTTTTACATTTTAAATTAGTTAGTATAAACTCATATAGAAGCTGTTAAATCACATGTAAATTGCTTAATTATATCAAGCACTTACTACCTACAAGTTGTGAAGCAGCAATTCAAATGCAAAACAGCAGTCATAAATCAAAGTCGCCAATTTTCAGGTTAAATCCAGTTTAAAAGCCACTTAAGTTAATAACTTCTATATTAAGCCTATTTACGGTTATACTCAAAAATATTACCACGACAGCGGGATATATCTCAATGGTTTAGCAAACTATTACTAAATAATAACATAACATAGTCAATCTCACTGCCTCGAAAACTGATTTGCAACTAACAAACAGGAGCTATTACCAAAGAAAAATATGTAACATCTCCCTAGATCCTTATTACTGCATCCATCAAGGATGTTATAAATAAACTGCACAGCTTGGCCTTTATACACTGCGACTGCGCAGCGATACATTCGCGATTCAGCAGCTTCTGTGATACAGTCGCGATGCAAACGCGATACAATACCGACATATTATAATGTCCTCCTAGCCGAATTTCGACTACGGCGGCCTATCTCAACAGAGATTAGCCAACTACGCGGGACATATTATAGTGCACAAGTGTGTGCGCAATACACAGGTGCACTCTCTGTTCCTTCACTCTCATAATTCGTTGAGACGGCAGTCCGACATGACCGTAGAGAGATCGGGCCCAGGACCAACTTAACGTGCTTTCCGAGGCACGGGGGTGTTAACACCACCAACTTCCTAACTCCGGAGCTGTGTACGAGTAATTTTAAGACAGAAAAACCCAAACACTCTCGGCCCGACCTGGAATTCGAACCCGGGACCTCGTGGATAGTACCCAGCGTGCTGACCACTAGACCAACGAGGCAATATACAGGCGCACTCTGTTTCTTCACTCTAATAGTTCTGTGAGACGGCAATGCGACATGACTGGAGAGAAAGCAGTCGCAGGACTACAGAATAAGTACTAGTACTCCGTACAGAAGTTTGACTTTGCAATGAAATTTGATGAAATATCTACTCAATGTCGTCAACGATATGGTGTAATTTAGTTCGCCTCAGAGGCACATTCTCGTTTAGACACCTACAGAAATCCATTGCAAGATAATTTCATTCTTATAGCTCTGGAATATGCATCATAATACACTAAACCTATTCAGTGACGTAATATCATACGACGCGATATTGTTGACTGCTACTTACGCCATCTAGCGCACCTTTCTAGCACTTTATTCATGCTCGTTCAGCAAGCAAAGTAATCACACATAGTAACGTGCGCCGCCGGAGAATAAAAGCGCGGGCATCTCGTTGCTCGCTCGCAACACCCAACTTTATTAAGCCCGTTCTAAGGGGTCGCCGCGCGTACGTTTTTGCTACCTACGCGGGGAGTTACACAGGCCTGGCAGGACTAACGGCATAGAGTGCTTTCCGAGGCACAGGAGTGTTAACATCACCAATTTTCTGACTCCGGGGCTGTTTACTAGACGACCAGTAGTTACAGTAATATTGCGTATTTGCTACTGTACCGCTAAAAAGTCGCAATGTATAAACCGTCTTAATAACCACTGATATATCAGAGGCTGCGCCTGACTGATCGCGCACATTCGCTGCGTCCGAGTTGAACGTATAATTATTTTATTTACCTAACAAATAGTTTCCTTTATGAGCGTGACATTGGTGGAGCAGATTGGCTGCCGTGCTAAATCGCTAATAGGTTTACGCTTCAAGTCATTTGCTAAGTTGCGGGCGAATTAGAGCCTTGGGTAGATTTGTGGAGTTATGTAGATTTTTTAATCTTTATTCCTATTTGTGAATTTTTGTGTCTTTATTCCTATTTTAAAACCTAAAGATATTGATTTAAAAGAACATTTTTAATTAAGAATGAGATATAAATAATTTAACAATTTAGTAAATGTACCTATGTATGTATGTATGTATGTAAGTATGTATATTTATAACAATCTCAAACGGCTAAATTGACTTGCCCACGAAGTTTTAACCTATAAATTCATCAAAATATTGCTCTTAATTTACTACTTAAATCAATAAACACTTCGAATTTCCGATCTGCATGTTAATTTCGGTAATAGTAATATAAATTGCTAAAACAATATCAGAATGCCAATTTATGGCCATAAATCTGAAGGATGAGCGGGTTGCAAGCGACTTTCTCTCACGTATTCTGTTTAGTTTAGTGATACACGTTTTAGAATATAATATTAGATAGGTAGAATCTAGCTTTTAAATTTTTGACGATCATGATGAACTAAGAATAGGTACCTTCATATTTGGCGACCTCCATGGTCGATTGTAACTTTTATATGTACAATGTACGTATGGTTGAAATACATTTTTAGAATTTAAGAACTTCGTAACCCACTTATCACATAGTATAATCTGTAGTTGAGTAGCTCGCACGCCGGTTTTCATGGTGTCACCATATCTGAGGTTCTGGCTTCGATCCCTAGTCGGGTCAATATAGAATACCGTATTGTCACGGATCTGAAAATACCTACTTCCGTTGTTTCTGATTACCATAACACTAAGAGCAATGTAAGTGATACTGACCAATATATATATTTTTAATTACTATTAATTTGACACTTATTGCCCATTATTGACATTTGATATTAAAATGTTGTCTTGGCTTATGTAGCAGCGTCGTTTTCAGCACAAGTGCGAGATACCATACTTATTTTTTTTATTCCATCATCGGTCACAGAAGATTTATTTTCACCAGCCAACGCTAGGTTTTCGCCAAACACTAAATTCACACATAACACATATAATTCCTCACCGCAATCTACCATCACACAAACGCCAACATTTAGAAAGCTTAAATAATTAATTACAATATGCCGTGAAATGACTGCGCGCGCGCCGGCACGTAGCGAGGATCTGATAATGTTCGAAATTGAATTGTCAATAATTGTAGGGGGAGGGGCCGGATGACGTGCTGGGAAATTGCTATTGCTTAGTATATGAATGTAGTACTTCACTTACGAGTACCTAGCCTAGGTACCTACATACTATAATTTGTAACTTGCAATGCTCTTACAGAGCCATGTTTACGGGTCTTTCCTAATGTATGTGATCTATATATGTATGTACCAACGTGAAGCAAATAAACGTATGACTATGACTATAAAGATTATATGAATGTAGGTACAGTCGGAAGAAAAACATATTTAAATAAAAAAACCGGACAAGCATCCTAAATTATTGAGTAATATGTATAAATATGTTGGCTGTAAATTCTTGAAAGTATGTATCTTATTGATCTTATGTATAGTTTTTTGAAAGAGTGATATCGAAGTAACATAATGTTTGACTATAAAAACATTATTTTTAAGTAACCCGGATAATGTTATTGACATAGATACCATTATATACCTATTACTGGGTGACAAAAATTTCTGCGTTCTGGTCTTATCCAGAGGTTCTCAAATAGGGGCCTGAAAATGCGGCGAAATGGTTCCAGTAAAGGTGGTACGGCAGTGTTTGCTTCTCGCTCGACTTGGTGGGGCACTGCCTTGCCCCCGATCTAATTTCGTTTAGCGAAAGTACTGATATTTTTAATTTCCATCTTTTTGCACGGTTTTTTAATATATTACAAGACATCATAGGCCCTTTGGATGTCAATAAATGATTGCCGGTTGTTTTACAACCCGACAAAACCGAAGCTTTCAGACCTATGATCAAATCAGCAAAAGCCTCAAAAGGCACGTTATAATCTGTTAGGACAGGTGCCTTCCTTTACCTTAAGAATAATTTGTTTAAGGTTGTATTTCTTAAATTGTCGCCATTTTTTACTAGGAGTATGAAATAAAACAACTATAGAAGTATATTATTAGGTGTGTTTTGAAGAAGAATCCTTGATTGATATTTGGGACCTGAAATAAAAAGAAAAACAATCATTGCATTATAGCTTCAATTGCACACGTAAAAGTAATTCAAAAAAATTTGCCGCTGTAAAAATAAATAATAATTATACCACTATTACGAGTCCACTTGAATAAACATGAGATGGGTACCTAATCTAACAAAAATAATGATGACCTCCTAGCCGAATTTCGACTACAGTGGCCTTTCTGATCAACGATTAGCCAACTGCGCGGAAGATATCATAGTGCACAAGTGTGTGCGCAATACACAGGTGCACTCTCTCTGTTCCTTCACTCTCATAATTCGGTGAGACGATAAAATCTAATAATATAAAATATTGGACAACATAACCTACCTACATTTTGCAGATCCCAAAATATTGTTATGGAAATATGAAACAACGGTGGTACTACAACACCCAGACCCAAGAATCTAGAAGATATATCTTTATTGACCCCATCGGGGATCGAACCCGGGACCTCAGAGAATGCGAAACCTCGATAACCGGTGAGCGTATAATAAGCCGTCTCATCTCATCGTCAAGTGTAGTATGTTGAGTATTACATGTAGATATGGCGGTCAATGGATAGATTTTCATGCCTATTAAATGTACAGTTGAAAATAAGTTTGGATATTAAATAACTTTTTTCTAAGTTCTAAGCGGTATAATGGCTATACTTCTTGTGTTTTTTTAATAAAAAACTTTTGAAATTACCTCCTAAATAGCAATTTTAAAAAGCATTTGAGGCGGCGCGTTGATCAAAAAACGCGTATTTCGTAATTAATAACTCTTAGCCCGCGTTATTGTGTGGCCGGGGCTATTATGTGCGATTTATACAGCTACAATACAGCCGATGAGCTATGAGAGCTACCAAGCTTTTGGAAGTTCGAGGATAGTCTTTTTATAATGTCAGATTTCAGAATGGACGTACTAAATATAAAGTCAGTTTTTCATTGCTTGTCCAACATTATAAACAATCTTGACATTCCTTTTTAACCCCCGATGCAAAAACGACGGGGTGTTATAAGTTTGACGTGTCTGTGTGTGTATGTGTGTGTGTGTGTGTGTGTGTGTCTGTCTGTGGCATCGTAGCTCCCATACGGATGAACCGATTTTGGATTAGTTTTTTTGTTTGAATGATTAATTCGTCGGGAGTGTTCTTAGCTATGTTTGATAAAAATCGGTCCAAGATGGCCGCCGTAACAAAATGGGGGATAACATATTGTAGCGACATCTTACCACTGTCGCCCACATTAGCAAGCAACTTCCAGACGCGACGCCCTGACTCGGCTCCTACAGGCTAGATGGCGCTGTTAGCCCGCTCCATACAACACAAACCGCGATATGTAAGATTTAGCACGAGCTTGACTACATATAGCTAAACCAAGACGGTGACCATTGGACCTTGGTCCCCGACCATAACAACCGGTCGGTAGGAAGCGCTTCCCTTTGCCTTCCTAACACAGTTGCGCCAAAGTGGTGACCCCGACGTGATCTACACTGGAGCATGGAGCCTCACCGTCGTCATCATCATCGTCGCCTTCTCCCTTGCCAACAGGCACCCAGCCAGCAGCATCCAGCCAGCAGTCTCCTGCAAGCCAGCTCACCAGCCCTAAGGACACCACCGCAGACCGTACCGGTTCTACCTGGTTCCTCGGCAGCCTCATTCAGCTCATCATCCCGACTCACTGTGGACTTCGAGCTCTCCCGCACGCATCGTGGACATCAAACATGCTCATCCCGACTCACTGTGGACAACACGCATGTACATCCCGACTCATCGTGTGGACATCGCGCACTCATCCCGACTCACCGTGGACATCGCGCATCCCGACACGCCGTGGACATTACGCATGCCCATCCCGACTCACCGTGGACATCGCGCATGCTCATCCCGGCATATCGTGGACTCAACAAGCACTGGCACTTGCAAGCTCACTACGCACAGACTGCTGAGCTCTCAACCATCTTGGCTCAATCAACCTCCGGTTCTTCGAGGGGAGTGGTGTAGCGACATCTTACCACTGTCGCCCACATTAGCAAGCAACTTCCAGACGCGACGCCCTGACTCGGCTCCTACAGGCTAGATGGCGCTGTTAGCCCGCTCCATACAACACAAACCGCGATATGTAAGATTTAGCACGAGCTTGACTACATATAGCTAAACCAAGACGGTGACCATTGGACCTTGGTCCCCGACCATAACAACCGGTCGGTAGGAAGCGCTTCCCTTTGCCTTCCTAACCCAGTTGCGCCAAAATATATTTTTTAAACTCCATCAATATGGGTATCAAATAACAGGGCTTGACTAGTAGAATACCATACACTATAGCACATTTCAAATCCAAGATGGCCGCCGTAACAAAATGGCGGATAACATATTTTTTTAAACTCCTTCAATATGGGTATTAAATGAAGGGCCTGACTAGTAGAATACTATACACTATGACAAATTTCAAATCCAAGATGGCCGCCGTAACAAAATGGTGGATTACATATATTTTTAAACTCCTTCAATATGGGTATCAAATGAAAGGGCTTGACTAGTAGAATACCATACACTATAACAAATTTCAAATCCAAGATGACCGCCGTAACAAAATGGCGGATAACATATTTTTTTAAACTCCTTCAATATGGGTATTAAATGAAGGGCCTGACTAGTAGAATACTATACACTATGACAAATTTCAAATCCAAGATGGCCGCCGTAACAAAATGGTGGATTACATATATTTTTAAACTCCTTCAATATGGGTATCAAATGAAAGGGCTTGACTAGTAGAATACCATACACTATAACAAATTTCAAATCCAAGATGACCGCCGTAACAAAATGGCGGATAACATATTTTTTTAAACTCCTTCAATATGGGTATTAAATGAAAGGGCCTGACTAGTAGAATACTATACACTATGACAAATTTCAAATCCAAGATGGCCGCCGTAACAAAATGGTGGATTACATAATTTTTTGAAACTCCTTCAATATGGGTATCAAATGAAAGGGCTTGACTAGTAAAATACTATACACCATGACAAATTTAAAATCCAAGATGGCCGCCGTAACAAAATGGCGGATTACATCTTTATTTAAACTCCCTTAATATGGGTATCCAATGAAAGGGCAATTTCAAATCCAAGATGGTCACAAAATTGCGAATTGCATTTTATTTCAAAGTTTACCTACTTACTTTTCCTCAACTATTTTATAATAATAATAATAATTTATTATTGATTAAAAACCTGATGAAAAACCACATAACTTAGAATTTTAAAACGCAAGAAAATAATTTAAATTAAATTTAACAAAATATGAAGTCCCCTACAAAAAGCATGAAATAAAAAATAAATTAAAAATTTAAAAACCCCCGTCACAAAATAATAGATGCACATAAAAATCCTCCCCGGTCCCCCGACGTGACAACATTAGTATTGAAAATTGTGTACTTACGTAGGGTCAAAATTTCAGTTTTATTTTTTTGCTTTTTATAGGGTTACCATTTAAACCAACTGTATTGTATCTAGCTATAATTCCATAGTTATAAAACCTTGTTTTAGGATTTTTATGTGCATCTATTATTTTGTGACGGGGGTTTTTAAATTTTTAATTTTTAACGAAATTATTCATTTAAAAATAAGATAGACACAAGAATTACATCCAAATATGGTAATTTATCGTTTAATATATGCAGCTTTTTAGAGCTAGTGGTTTTTTTTTTCACCAGTATTAGTTTTAAAAGTCATAAAAAGATTGTTTACAATGTTTGACACGTAAAAAAACATACTTTAAAATTGGGCGTTACTAGTGGTAATGCTTTTGTATTTAGAGGTTGTTTTCAATCAAAACTCATAGTCCGATGTGCTAGCCAATACTTAAGTATATGCAATTTTAAAGTCTGGCAAGTACTTGTAATTTTTAGGACTACAGTTTGCTATCGATAGAAACGTTAGCACGTTTGTTTTAGTATATTTGAATAATTTTGTTAAAGGTTTCACTGCATTTTTAACTTCAGTTTTTAAGTCTGTTCTCTATTCAAAGGTTGTCTGAACTGTCAGAAATTGCTTTTTGCAGTAAGACGGCTTAAGCTGTATAAATCTTTGAGAAAATTTGACAAATGATTACTGTGTGTGTTGTACAATAAAGAGTTACTAACTCATCATAACTTGATGGGATTTTGTTCTTTTGAATTGATTACTACTGATAAGTTACCTCAAAATTTTTAACTTTATCGATAGTGCCAGGCCAGGTCATAAAAATATCCAGTGTTTATTTAATTTATCGATGGATGGAAATCTTTATCACTCCTCAATGATGGTCACCCTACTTGCGGCGGTACCCGCACTCTATGGTTTTGCGATAATAACTTTATGATGTTAATTATTTTATGGGCAACCGTGCTCAACGGTGAATTGTTACGGTCTGTGTTATGGCACCATTTTAGTTTGATTGGGGGTTAAAGCTCTCTACCGGTGCATCGGGATTTTTGCTGTTTATTTTATGGAATTGTTTTGATACAGATCTGTGAGAGCTACCGGTTAGAATAGGCACCTAGAAAGAATATGTGAGAGCTACCAGTAAAAATATGAACCAAGAAAGAAAGAAAGAAAAAATATTTATTCGGTAATCGAAGTTACTTAAGTGTAGGGGCACAACATTACCTAATCAATAATTATTAATGCTTTTTTTCAACAATCACAACAATTACCTTTTCCCAAACTAATCTATTTATGGTGGTGGTATTATAAACATCTATGACTTAGACAAACGCTAGCGCTCATCACGCAAAAATTTGCCCCTTGCAGGATTCAAAGCCCAGCAGTTTCGGTTTAGCGTCCTGAGCACCACTACAACAAGACGGTCGTCAGTGCGTAATTGTTTTGATACCGATCCAAACTGTAAGATCGTCAGAGGGCTATCAGATAGAATAAGGCACCTAATTCTGAGAGACATGATCCATCCATGGCCGCGTCGTTGTGCTTTTCACATCGAGGGCTCTATTCTTTGAGATTTTCGCAGTTGAGTCGTGGTAAAAGGATCAGTCAGTCTGCGATACTGCGCCAGACGCATGATATAATTCAATACGTAACTCAGTAAGGTTCCTTCCTTGCACCCCATACTCTTTCACTTGTACTATTATTTATTCTATGCTTTTACTCTATTTAATTACATCATTAGTAAACAATATTGTCATACTTTACGTGAAGTACGCATTAAAGAAGGTCTAAAGTTAACTTATGCAAGTCCGAACTATAATTTAGTGTACAGTAATGACCGCAAACAGTCAATCTGTGTCGTAATCTCGTTTAAACCCTCTGTCAACATGCGCCATCTTTGCACCACAGTGGATCTAGCTTGAAGTAGCGTCACTTATGTCATCAAGTTACCCGCAGGCCTGTCGCCTAATTTGAAAGTTATCGCGATTGCCACTTCGATTTCAAAGCAAAGACATAATAAATATATTATTGCACTTGAAAAAATTGACCGCCAGAGGCGGGAATCGAACCCGCGTTCCTCGCATGCCGGGCGATTGCCTAACCTCTCGGCCACCCTGGCGTTGGCAGAGCCTGTCGAAATTTTTAAGTGCTTCTTAACGCTGTAATGCCACGTTGCTTTCATCAATGTTATTGGGATTACCCCCTCAACACTCGAAAGAAATACTATTGCAAGTATTTAACAATCGAAAGATGAAGCTTGCAAATACGATAAATTATTGCCAGAGGCGGTCATTTTTTCAAGTGCAATAATACATTTAGATTGCAAAGTGAATGCTTATCACTTAAAAACAATAATTTAGAGACATAATAAATTAATATTTCCTCATGATTTTGCTTGCTTTCCTTAAACCTTTAATTATTGCGATTTGAAAGCAATCTTGTTAGGCAGAAGATATTCCTGCTGATAGTACTATCAGGGTCTTTTAGTTAGATATTGTGTACGTAAATAACAATAGATTACAGATAAGTAAACAGTAAAGTTAGCCTGTATTGATCCCACTGCTGGGCAAAGGCGTCACCTTAACTATAAGGAGGTCGAGCCATACTCCACCACGCGGGCTCAGTGCAGATTGGTGACGGGTTGTCTGTAAGGCAAGTGACCACCTTACTTACTTAGATTACAGATACCGAGACTATATGAGCCTACTATGTCAGTATATTTTGTGACAAACCCAATCCTGACCTGTGTTTCTTCATCAAGCAATTACACGCATCCGCTCAGTTGATCATCTTGCGGCAAACGAGAGCATTGCGCGTCAAATTAAATCCTTAGAACATTTCCATTGGTACTCATACAGTCGGTAGCATGTCAGGTTGCCCATTTTAAATACGAAAACAGCTTTTATTCCATATGGAATAGAGGCGGTCTTAACGTCAAAGTGCGGGCAAAGTACAGCCAGCAACAGATCGACTTACCCAAACCTCGATGGTGTAGTGGTGGCATGCCGGCTTTTATCCACAGGGTCCTAGGGCTGGGGTCATAATATGTTGGGTCAGGCCGAAGTGTTTAGATTTAGTTACCTTGGAATAACTCATAACAGCCCCGTGCCCAGGGAGTTGGAGGTATTACCACCCCAGTGCCTTGGAAAGTATTATATTAAGCCGTTGGTCCTGCGCCTGATCTCCCTCCTAGAAGAAAGCTGAATTGTGTTTGGACCCCGCAACGTATCTATGTTTTGATTTTTTTCGAAAGTAAATAAAATGAGTTCAAAAACTTAGTATCGACTGCTTTTTTTAACAAACACACCAATTACCTAGCCTCAAACTAAACGTGAGCTTGTGCTTTGGTGACAAGGATAACAGACAGACATCCATACTAATATTATAAATGCGAAAGTGTGTCTGTCTGTCTGTTACCTCTTGACGCTTAAACCACTGAACCGATAGAGATGAAATTTGGTGTGGAGACAGTTGAAAAGAAAATAGGCTACATTTTGTCGCGATATAAAAACATTAAGGGGGTGGAATGGGGTAAGAAAGTTTATATGGAAAATCCATCTCTTGCGGGCGAAGTCGCGGGGAACCACTAGTACTTATATACATTTATAAACATTCATGACTTATCACACAAACATTTGTCCCTTGCGGGATTCGAATCCGCAACCGCCTGGTTTAGTAGTCCGGGGTGCGAAGTACTACATCAAGGCGGTCGTCTGTTAGTATCCTTTTAGTGCTAAGCGGCAGATAACAGCGGGTCTGATAATGTCCGACGATGACTGTGATTGATGACGCTTATGTGTGCGTAGCTATCTATTATTTGTAGAAAAGTTGCCGGAAAGCACGAAAGTATTCCGTTGTTGCAAAAATATGTAGATTACATCATCATCATCGACTCTGTCTGTGCCACGTCTGGCTTAGTCTAGAGTCACGAGCAAACCCATTTCAAATAAAAAAATAAATAAAAATTACAGATTTAAGGGTAGGTTTGTGTGCAGCCGACTGTATTTATGTATCGCAAAGTACAAAATAATAACACGGCTGTTATGTAGTAACTCATAGGGAACACACAGCCGGTGCCTGTATCCGTCTGTCCGTCTGTCAATATATCATATCTCGGGCGAGACATTAGCATTAGTTGCGCGGACGAAGCGGCCATCTTTTATTTAATGCGCGCGCGCACGTGGGAATATGGATAGTTGACGGTAGCGACTAGCGGGGCTTGGTTGTTTGCATAATGGTGGATTTGGTTATTTCAAATATAAAATAAATATGCAACCTCTCATATAATCCATTTTAATGTTAAATAACAAGGTCATGATCGTGAAAGTTGGTTCAGTCTTGGAGAGGCCCATGTCCAGCAGTGGACTGCAATAGGCTGATATGAACAAGGTCATTGCTTAATGCTTAGTAACATAATTTTTTTGTAAGCTTTACACTTGATACTGTAATTTCCATATTTTGCACTGTCATTAAGAAGTTAAAATTTGTGTCTCAAATTTTCTAATTTGTTGAAAAGGCAGAATGAGTAGCTAGAACGCACCACAAGAACTTCCTTATTGTCTGGGAAAGTAAAGTTTAAAGCTTAATCAACTAGAACATTTTAAAGCCTGTTCTTAAGTAGATTGTCGCGTTTTATGTTCCGCGATAAATTATAAATTAAGCATTGCACAACTCACTTCTCATCCTAAGCTTAATTCTGACTTGATATTATAATTGCGAAACATAAAACAGTCGTAAAACATTCATTAAGTCCACTTAAGTCCGTCTTAATTGTACACTAACGGCATTAAGCTTAGCAAACGATTAAACCAATAAAAATACATGATAATTTATTCAACAATGACTCTTGTCACGCCAATCTGAACAGCCATCATTATTTTGCATTCATTTCTCGTCGGCCAATGAGTGATGAGATCACTCCTCTTGATGTCGCGGCGACCAATCACCGTTGGTCATTTGAAAAACAATAGAACATAAAAAATTACGTCACGCTCGACGCGTGCGACGCTAATTCGAGTTTGATGGTTTGTTGCTATCTGTGGCGCGTGAGTGGGGCTTTACGCCTTACGGTCATTGCTATTGTAAAAGTAGTGTAGAGCTATCGGAAAGTTCCGGTTCATTGGTGATTCATTAAAGAGCTATATGGATTCAAGCTAATTTTTCTAACGAAAAAATTACAATTATATTGTTTTAAGACTATATTTACCTACTATGTGGTTAAGGTTTTGTTTGCATTTGTTCTATTTGCATAATTACTTAAGTAGTTTCTGGGCCTATAATAATTTTACGTATTTTTCCGTCTGTACACGCACGTCAGTATACAGTCTACTTTGACCTTGAGACCGCCTCTATTCCCTACGTAATAAAAGCTGCTTTCATAGTTCACATGGGTAACCTTACGTGCTGCTGTACAAAACTCAGTCAGCCCAACACTAAATAACATGAAATTTAAGTAAAAATAAATACATTAGTCTTCATTTTGTAACATGCATGAGAGGGACAATACATAATCGTAACTTAATTTAATATTTTTTTGCTTGATATTAACTTCACCCATTTCCTTAAACCCAAACTAAACTTGTATTACAAGTACAGTGCAAAACGGTGTTAAATTTTCGTTCCTACCGTTTATAATTAGATTAATTTGCATTAGCCTTATCGTGAACCCACGGTCTGTGGAACACGGGATAGCACCAAACAAAGGCATTTCCCTACAGGCGGGATGGGAGCTACAGGGATACCAACACCTAAGAACTCCTAATTAGGGGTGAAAACAACACCTACGGGATTCGCTGGTAACACCAGGCGTTAAATACAATAGGGTTGCCAACATTAATCTCTGTTTCTGCTATAATTTTAAAGCAATATCATTAAAATTAGGCAACATGTAAGTACGTTAAACTTGAACCCCGCAAGTTTTATTTTTGAATGACTTCAAGAAAGGACGAGTTATGTTCGGCTGTAAGAACTACTTATGCTGTTTTTTTATTAAGTTTTTTATGCTGAGATTGACTAACGTTGCAGAATGCAAAAGCTCATTTTAAGAATCAACATGGAATTAAATAAAAACTATAGAATCCTGAGATAAAAGTGCTTATTTTTCGAACCCGTTTAGGTACCATCTTTCAATCACCTACCAACCCAAACGGGTTGGTAAGAATTTGAGATTGGTAAACTACTAATCTTTCATTCCTTTTTGGCAGTCCACTAAAAACATTGTCCTATATAAGCAACCATAGACATATAGATATGAAAACATAAGCTGAAAAATGTGTTTAAAGCCACTAATGATTTGGCAATGCCAGCAAAATCCCAACTAAAACTAACTGCCCACTATTAGTTTGCTATCTTATCACAACAACTCTCACCTGCCACCCCTGCCCACTCGAAGGCGTTGCGTGTAATTAGAGATTGTATACATTAGCGAGTGCAAATAAAGCACAATGCGGCGAGCAGGCCCCGGCGCGAACATTAGTCTTGCGAGAGGTCGCCAAGATTTACCCCCGCCGTTCGCTGGCCAGTTCCACCGTTGGTTACGTTTAATTGGCGGTTAAGGAATTGGTAACAGTCTTGGGTTCATCATCAGTGGTTTGCTGTGCTTGACTCACTGCCGTACTCAGAGACGACAATTAAATTTAATCCCTTATCAAGTCTCATGTAGTAGGTACTTTTCTATTGAATAAGAAAGTGACAGAATGAGACTTAACTATAGATTAAATTTGATTGACATCTCGTGCGGCAGTTAGGCTCTGTTTCAAAAGCTTACTAGAAGCTTACAGCTGTGTAGTAGAATTACAAACAAACGTTACGAATTGTTTTTACATATTATAGAATATACATAATATAGAAAAAAGTAAATTGATGTTTTGTTACTCAATGTTTCTGTGTCTTAATGTAATAATTGCTACTTATTTTGGCACTCCAAGGTTTAGCACTAGGACCAACACCATTAAAGAAATTATTAAAATTTATTTTTGTAAATTTTCCAAAATGTTTATTCAACGATTAAAGTCCGGTTAACCGACTGCGAAACGGATTATTATGTCCCTATATCTGCCACGGTAGAACCGACCCCATGCCTTCGCAACGGTGGCATCGGCCAGTCTAATTAACATAAACACCAACTCTCTGTTTATTTATACATTATACACTCTTATATATTTGTCTCAAACAACAGCGTGCGAGGTGATTATTCACGCTAAGAAATTGTTACTAAATTGATCCAGATTTTATCGCAGACAGCGTGTTAGGATTTCTTGGCTTGTTGCTACTTGAATTGGCCCAGGCTATCTGCGGTGGTGTCACCGGCCCTGTTCTCGTTTGCGATAAATCTTTTTGGATGACTTTAGATAGAGGTACAGTTTTGTTTTATTGGATCGTCATTAGGGCGAGAGATGAAGATAAATCTGTCAATACTGTTGAAGTATTTTGCTAGGTTAGCTATTCTTAAAGTACTTACATTTAACGATAGTTGTGTGTATTCATGTCGTGTATTTTGTTCTTCTTATATTATTTAAAGCATCATAATTATTCGTTTACAACTGAAACGAACAATTATGATAATTACTTATTTCATAAATCATATAACATATAGTATGGCAAAAGTTGTCCAGTTTAAGAGTACAATAATTGCGATATAATTGTAGAAAATATTATTGATGGTAAATGTGGAAATAAATGATTTTTTCAGTAACAGTAAAGTAGCAGTTTTCATCATGGATTGCATATTTATTAAACGTAGCCATAAGTTTAGTCACAACGTGGACCAGCTCAGAATGTTGATATGATACATAATAATATAACAATCGAACATAGGTAGATGGATTTTATCCTTCCAAAAATTGCAAGACTAGATTTTTAAAAAGAATGACTAGGCGCAGCGTTTGGTCAGCCAGGTAACTAAGAACCGAGTTCACCAATTTTTTAACATCCAGTTAACCTCGATTGATGGTTAGTTTGACAGAATTCCTATATCAAATAATACTAAAATGTCTGATTAAAAATGTGTTGGCGAAGTCCAATCTATTAGTGGTATCTTCAGATACAAAAAACTTAAAAAGATGGAAAATATAATTTATTTAAATTATCTCTTGGGTGAGTTTGTGTTTTAAATATAGGGTGATTGGTGGTTTTTTTTTAACACAATTATTTTTTATTATTCAGAATTATTATTATACTGTACATTACATTTACACTGTGCTCTTAAGATGCTCCTACGCACACAGTGGTAGCCAACCCGAGGCTATTCCAGTAGCCGTTTCAAATCACGCAAGTGTAATTAAATATGGAGACGCGAGTACACTTAATACACTGCGTTGCAGATTTATCGTGTCCGTTGTTCTGAGTTAATGGAGTTCAATAGCTCTGGTTCTTGTTTACTTGAGAAATATAGCTGATGATTTTGTTTATATATTACTTTTATGGATCCTGTTGTGTTTGGTCTGCAGAATATTATACCTCTAACGTGGGCCTCTAAGCCTTTAAGGGTCTAGTTTACCAACACATGTTTGTTTTTTAATTTAATCAAATTGAATTTCGCTTACAAGAATTATTCGACTGTGTCATCCGTAGGGACTCGAACCCACGTCCCTTCGCTATCTGGGCGAGTGCTCTTACCAACTTAGCTACGGAGGACGTTAGTCAGCCGACGAATTTTTGCAAGTGCTTGCTACGCCAGTGAGCCGGCGTTCGATTTCATCAATACCTGGGGAATGTACCCGCATGTATCCGATAGAAATATTTTTACAAATATTTGACACAGTCGATTAGTTTTTGTAAGCGAAATTCAATTTGATTTCGTAAAAACTTGCAAAATAATTGCCTAAGTTATAAAAGTATTTATAAGTTAAGCTGATTTCATCTTAACTAATGGTTAAATATTTGTAAAAATATTTACATCGGATACATGCGGGTACATTCCCCAGGTATTGATGAAATCGAACGCCGGGTCACTGGCGTAGCAAGCACTTACAAAAGTTCGTCGGCTAACTAACGTCCTCCGTAGCTTAGTTGGTAAGAGCACTCGCCCGGATAGCGAAGGGACGTGGGTTCGAGTCCCACCGGATGACACAGCCGATTAATTTTTGTAAGCGAAATTCAATTTGATTTCGTAAAAACTTGCAAAATAATTGCTTAAGTTATAATAATAATTATATTTTTTAATTTAGTATTATTTGATATATTTTGTATAGAAATTATGTTAGGTTAACCGTCAAATTACGTTTGCCGGCTGTTTAAAATTGGTGAACTCAGGTCAGTGTGAAAATATGCTTGTGATGAAAACATATCAAATCATCAAATCAAATCAAATCATCATTTATTCCTCACCATAATCCATATATTTACAATATTTAAGATACAATAATTCTTAATAATAAGGTACCTACACTTTTAGAAACCAAAAGACTATGGTGGGTTGACACCTGAACTAGGATGATTCTTGTATCTCAGGTTGTCAACAGGCGTATCGCAGGCATATCGGCGTATATATACGCGCGATAGCATCACAAAATTTGAAAGTAGAATTCGTTGCCATTTAAAGTGTTTTCTGAACACTACGATCTATACTTTTACTTTCTTTTATAGAAAACTAGTGGTTCCCCGCGACTTCGCCCGCAAGAGTTGGATTTTCCATATAAACTTTTATCCCCCATTTCACACCCTTAATGTTTTTATGTCGCGACAAAATGTAGCCTATGTCCTTTACAGGGTCTCGAACTATCTCCATACCAAATTGCATTTTAATCGGTTCAGTGGTTTAAGCGTCAAGAGGTAACAGACAGACAGACAGACACACTTTTGCATTTATAATATTAGTATGGATAATATCTATTCATCTATCTATCTGGATACCTACCTACTTCCAAGAAGCGAGTGAATGAAAATATGCTGTTCCTAGTCAGACATGCATGACGCATCCTCGGCCACATCGTCGCTTGTTATTAGGTAAGTTTGCAGTCAATTTTCTAATTAGTTAAAAAGCCTTTGTTGGACGTATCAAATATCTAACTATTATTTTTTTTAAAATACTTTTGTTTGACGTGTGACTTTTTTAAATAGCTCTGAGGTTTGTATAAAATAACGTTTTGTTACAGAATCATTTCTCAAGTATAAAATGTACAGCTTTCTTTTCGTTTAAGATTAGACTTTATTTAGTCTCTCCTGGTTATATCCTCCTTGACAACAAAAGCGAGGCTTTGAAGTAGTATAAGAGTTCTACACAGTCTTCACTAGTATTATTTTCCGTAGTAGTATTTTTCGAGTATTATATTACTCCGCTATGCTTTGCTTTGGATAGGAAAGTATGAAAAGTGTGATTTCTCTTCATCTTTCTGGTACGCCGAGAACTCGTTAAAACAAAGATTTAAAATAACTTTTTAATGCAATGAAGTTCATAACCAATGATAATAGCAAAGGTACGTGGGTTTGAGTCCCACCGGATGACACAGTCGATTAATTTTTGTGAGCGAAATTTAATTCAATTTTTTAAAAACTTGCAAAATAATTGCTTAAGTTATGAAAATAAATTATAACCAATGATATCGAAGTCCATCGATGAGTCTTTCAAATAAAAGCAAGTCCTGAAAAAAGTCATGCACACGTCCTGACATTCATAGTAAGCGAAATATGGATGTATTTTTCATAAATAAATTTAAATGTCCTTTTCAAAGGCATAAATCCACAGGGACGCAGTGTACAGTAGCGATCTCACGCAAACTAATTAATATGGAGTATGCATCGATTTATTGGCGTTTGAGTCGAAGTTACGCGGTGTAAGGTTTGAGTACATACGGGAGAGAAGTTGGACGAACAAAGATGGGAAGATCGGATGAGGCTCACCGTTAAAAAAAATTGCTAAACATTAAAAACTTACGTTGGATTGCCGATAGATCGGCGCTACTCGTACAAAAATAAATCAGAAGTCTTACTATTAAGTTTTTTTTTAATTAGCTAACTAAGCAATTTACCAAAAACAAATGATTTTTATTGTCTTATTGTTTTAGATCTTAAATTAAATAATTAGTATTTTCTTCAGAACAAAATTTTCTTCAAGTTTTATTCCCATTTTTATATTTATTTTTTCCCATTTTAAATTGAAACTTTATAATCATTCTACCATGATGTTTTAAAGTAAGTTGACATTGCAAGATTTAGGAATTTGAAGCTTGTTGCGGGTGTTAGATTACTTATTTATTTATTTAATTTATTTACCATTAGTTATTTAGGTATTTTATTTTATAATGGCCTTGTTATTTTTTAAAACACAAATAAATGTATACAGAAGATCGGCTTAGTGCTAAAAGCATTCTCTGCCAGTCAAATCTTGAGGTCGTGTAGGAAGATGGCAACGGACGCAGTGAGAAATTAGCGAGAACTTCAATGTTCTATGTCTGTCACTTAAGATTTGCTCGGCAAACAAAATGCTCGGTTAACCATTCCCCCGTACATTTAAAGAGTACATCATAAGCCTTCTCAAATTACAATCTTGTCTACACAAAGCCATAGATACAAAACTGATGCTATCATGCAGTAGTTCATGTTTTGAAACAGTATACGTTGGTGACGATTCCCCGCGTTCTTATTGCTATGGTGTATGTTAAATACCGTTGGTTCCATGATTACTTGAATGTTTATTGTGTGGAGAGCATTTAAGGCTATGTAATTCAATAGCAGACGATTCGAGAACATTCTTAAGACAAATGTCAAACTCATGTCAGGATCCTAATTTAATTAATTTATTGGTCCAATAATTTTGGTCCTATAGCTACTTTAAAAAATGTGGGGTTCTATTTATAAACATAATTAAATTCTCCGCATACTTCGTAGTAAGTAAGAAATGCCTTGAGAATCTTTTCGAAACAGAAGAATTTGAAGACCTCAACAAATACTGGCCAATGCAACGATTTTTATCATTGTCAATAATAGTTTTTTTTAGAATACCTACATTTCCAATGCCAAAATTCAGAAACAAGCGCCTTACACGAGCAATAATATATAATTTTGTATATTTTCTACTCCTCTTTTTGCCTCCATTTGATTCAGGTTACAAACTTTTACTATACTTTATTTCATCTAAATCGGTACAGCGGTTCAAGACGTGTCAACAGACAGATAGACACACTTTCGCAATAATAATATTAGTATGGATATTATGCTACTAATGCTGCATGGATCTTAATCATAACTATCAAAGTAATGGATTACGATTCATAACAACTCCCACACATATAATTTTACTAATTTTAATCTGATCGAGATAAGAAATGCTACTTAGATAAAATAGATGGCTACAACCTGTATGACTGATGACATTATATATTTATTATATGATGCCTTTGATACCAAAATTATGTTTAGTCTGTGTATTTATAGTCACATAAAACTACTATGTAGATAAATTGACGGAAGGCTTCCAGACCATAGAAGAATAAATTTGTAATTATCTTCACTGTATGTAACATTCACTATCATGCAGATATTTTTCAGATTGAGGTAAATATAGACTAATTCGTGATGCACATTGCTGGTGCCCAATGAACTCTATTATTTTTAAAAACATTTTAAGAATTGACCAAAAAGAAAATAACGTAGGTCTCCAGATTTCAGTTTAATCAAAGCCGCCTGTAGGAATTTAGCAGAGTTTAGAATATATATCTCATTTCTTTAGGGTTTCATTTTTTGACGTCTATAACTGCTGTTGTATTATAATAATGTCCTCCAAGCCGAATTTCGACTACGGCGGCCTATCTCAACAGAGATAAGCCAACTGCGCGGGACATATTACAGTGCACAAGTGTGTGCGCAATACACAGGTGCACTCTCTGTTCCTTCACTCTTATAATTCGTCCGACATGACCGTAGAGAGATCAGACGAGGAGGATCAGATTGTATTGTATTTAATTATGAAAGAAAATGAAGAGATCATATGAAAAACATCATCGACTCTGTCTGTGCCACGTCTGGCTTAGTCTAGAGTCAAGAGCAAACCCATTTCAAATAAAAAAAAAAAATTGAACTTAAGGCGGGCAATGTAGTACGAGTATGTTGTCTATTTTTATTTATAGCAAGATGTTTGTAGTAATCACTCTTAAACTTTCGCGTTTCATTATAAGAACACATTAAAACGGGAATTACCGCGACGGATAGTAGGTAAAACATCATTTACCTTTAATTTTGCCTGGTGTCGCGTTAATCCCCGTTTTAATTCAATTCAATTCAATATATATTTCTTTCAGACAAAGTCCATAATATTAGTAACAATAATCTTATGCTAATGTTAGTGAGGGTTAAAAGTAACAAAAATCTATACTAATAATATTATAAAGAGGAAAGATTTGTTTGTTTATTTGCATCGAATAGGCTCCGAAACTACTGGACCGAATCAAATGAAATTTGATAAATTATTGTTTTTTTAAGTGATAAGCATTCACTTTGCAATCTAAATATATTATTGCACTTGAAAAAATTGACCGCCAGAGGCGGGAATCGAACCCGCGTTCCTCGCATGCCGGGCGATTGCCTAACCTCTCGGCCACCCTGGCGTTGGCAGAGCCTGTCGAAATTTTGCACAGAAATTGAAAAATGAAATTTGGCACAGAGATAGTTTGAGACATTGGGAAGGACATAGGCTACTTTTTGTCGCGATATAAAATCATCAGGGGGGTGAAATGGGGGATGAAAATTTGTATGGAAAATCCGACTTTTGGCGCGGGCGAAGTCGCGGGGAACTGCTAGTACTAAAATAAATTAAAAACACATTGGAACCCAAACTGGTTATCGTGGGGCTGTATATATACGGTATTCAAATATGAGTTAAGCACGCTATCAAACACCTTGGAGACAACTGTTGCCAGAGAAATAGGTCTATAGTTACTGCTATCTGCAAGATTACCTGTTTTTTTCAATGTGTTCTTGTTTGTAGTAAATTCAAACCCTCTATTTAGTTCAATCCCACCCTCTTAACATTTGAAATTAGCACGATATTCTAAAACTTTTTTTACACCGATCTTATTTCGAGCCTTGCTTTCGTTGCTTGCTGTTAAAAATGACGTTCGTTATGCGCAGTGTCATGTTAAATTGGATCTCTCACGCACAGATCGCGCATCAATTTATCGTTCTCTGGGCGCTTAACATGATCGCGAAATCAAGATAACACTATCCCTTGGGGTGGATTTTTAAGTAACGATGAAAGATGGCGCTCGTTTGGTTGGGGTGTTATGTTTTAAAGTAAAAAGGTTTGATATCAAGGACAAAAAATTTATTTGAGCAAACCCACTTAAATCAATTGGTTTTGAAATGGCTTCCCCACGCTGACGGCTGGAAAGCAATGACAGGGCAGTTTGAAAGCTATTATGAAGGCCATCGACCTAATCAAGGTAGGCATCGTCTTTGCAAAACTTGGTATAAAAATAAATGGAATTCTAAACCTAAGATTTTGGCTGTAAAGAAAGTGTCTTATTCCGGTACGGAATGTAGGTGGGGAAATCTATTATGACATAGGTCACATCGATATTAATTTTCACATCAAGATTTTAGCAAGCATTTGTGACCGCTTTTTTACTAAAGATTGCTCAATAATACAAAGATAAACATCATAAATGGAAGCAAACTTAGTTTAATAGAATACTCATAAGGAATGTTCTTTACATACAGACCTTATATAATTGCATCAATAGTTTTCACCACCGTCCTAATTTGAATTTTTAGACTGTCATTCACCCGAAGGTTGTCTGGAAGAAGTTGCTTTTATCAAGAACCATCTACGTTGTACGACTCTATACGTATACGTTGTACTCTCTACGTTGTACTCTAGCCGTTGGTCCTGCGCCTGATCTCTCTACGGTCATGTCGGACTACCGTCTCACCGAATTATGAGAGTGAAGGAACAGAGAGTGCACCTGTGTATTGCGCACACACTTGTCCACTATATTATATCCTGCGCAGTTGGCTAATCTCTGTTGAGATAGGCCGCCGTAGTCGAAATCGGCTAGGAGGACATCATCATCATCATCATAATCATCATCACGACTCTATGAACATTTTGTAAATGTCTACTGTGTGTGGTGTGCAATAAAGATCTATAAATACACCTGTTAAGAGTAATTTAGATAATTTTTTTCAAAAATAAAATATCTCAGTCTAAAGTCTGTCAAATTATAATTAAATGACCGCCCACAATTCCTTTACATCGTTGACAGGTATCCCGTCAAAGAACCAAACGGAGCGGAATATTAATAAAAATAAGTCTAGGTATCTTAATATACCAAGTTATTGAGAGACTTCCAAGTCAGCTGCATTTTCTTAAAGGAGCCAAGAAAATTATGTCCGATCAGATGTTGGGATAGCATGGATAAGACAGGCATTCAATAAGCGTTTTGTTTGAAAATTTCAACAAAATTTAAGAATCAAGTATTTTGTAAATCACATCAAAAATACATAATAATTACGCAAATTAAAAACATTAATATTCACTACGCATTTGAACCTACTTTTATTTATTTTTTGATTTAACAAATTTTTTACAAGGAAAGAAGCAATTTATACAGCTGTTTGATATAAGATTGTATGATTGTTTTAATTAGACCTAACTCTTACTTGTGTAGTGGTTCGCGCCCCGGACTTTTTAACCAGCCGCGCGGGTTTGAATCCCGGGCAAATGTTTGTGTGATGAGCATGAGCATTTGTACTTAAGTCATGGATGTATCCATGACTTAAGTACAAATGCTCATGCTCATTAAACGGATTTAAGTATGTCTATCCGTTATCCTAGTCACCATAGCACAAGCTCGCGCTTAGTTTAGGGCTAGGTAATTAGTGTGTTTGTTGAAACAATTTATTAATATTTTTATTTATTTTATAGATCATAGGTAATGCGCTACCCCAGATTGGCTAATCCGTACTGGCGCTAGTGGACCTTCTGGATCAGCTTATCATAAGGTTATTATCCGGTTTTCAACTTAGATCATAGGCCTTGAATAAGTGGCTTGAATATCATAATTAGACTGAATTTAGCAGAGAAATAAAAAAAAACATCTATTAATTTAAGACATCACAAACACAGGACAAATATTACAAAAGTCATTTAAACAATAAAAAAACGGTAATTTGAAAAACTAAAAAACCCGACTGCGTTTCTGTGTAATTGGAAATTAAAAAACCCTAAAACAAGAAAGAGGTCAAACCCGGGTTAAATTGGTACCCATTTTAAAAATTGTATAGCAGTCGGGACCCATTCTAGAAATAGACCTACCTCTAGATTACATTGCAGATTACTCCAATCTACTGACGAGACGACTGACTTTTTAACATGGGTCCCGACTGCTACAATTTTTAATATGGGTACCAATTCAACCCGGGTATGATATCTTTCTTGTTTAAGGGTTTTTTTAATTTCTAATTACACAGAATCGCAGTCGAGTTTTTTAGTTTTTTAAATTACTGTTTTTTATTTCATTATTCAAAACAAATCACCAGACTGCAAAAAATATTATATGTATTTTCAAAACGGTCTCTTTACTAGCTTTCATTTGATACCCATATTGCGATGCTAAGGAAAAAAAATCCCCCCTCCCCCCTTTATTTCCATTTGCGGGCGCTATTTTAAAAATTTATATGTCATTCTCACAGTTTTGAGAAATTCAACGACATCTCATATGTCAAAAACTGTCTAGCCGTTTGGGCTGTAGGTCTTGACAAACAATTATATATACATACATACTCTCGAAAAATAACCCTTAATCCGCAGTCGGCTAAAAATATAAAAAAAAAACACTTCAAAAAGCAAATTAACTACGACAGCCACACCGGGAAATCTGTGACATTTGAAATAGTTCACTGGCTTATCCACACAACACTGTCTCCGCAAGTTCATACCGGCAGTACCGGATAAAATTGCAGGTAGCATAAAGGGAAACGGGCGGATATAGAAAATCCTTCAATACCGAGCCTCAAAGCGTGTCCGCTGTAATCACTTCGGATATCGTATAATGCGTCGGAACGGACCTTTATGTGTTTAGTTGGCAACACTATTCTTTGATGTCTCGCTGACGTTTTGAGATTGAAATGTGAAACCTTAACAAGTCTAGATTGATAAAATAATCTTCTTTATTATAAACTAGCAGTTCTCCGCGACTTCGCCCACGCCAAAAGTCAGATTTTCCATACAAATTTTCATCCCCCATTTCACCCCCCTGATGATTTTATATCGCGACAAAAAGTAGCCTATGTCCTTCCCAGTGTCTCAAACTATCTCTGTGCCAAATTTCATTTGATTCGGTCCAGTAGTTTCGGAGCCTATTCGATGCAAATAAATAAACAAACAAACAAATCTTTCCTCTTTATATATTATAAAGAGGAAAGATTTGTTTGTTATTATAAATTATAAATATACAAAAATGAAAACTGACTTAATGACTGACTGATAAATTGACTGATCAGTTTTATAAAAAGAACGACATATTTTAGGATTTTTAAAAATTCACCCTCTGAAGGGGTAAAAAGGGGTTAGGAGTTTGTGAAACGGCTAGTAAGTTTATATTGTGAAAACTAGAATGATAACTAAGTTCTAAGTTCATATGAATTAAATATAAGCAGATTTACAATTAAAACATTTTTATTCTTTTTTGATTAAACGAAATATCAAATAATTTTCAGCAAACACACAAATAAACTTGTAGTCATTTGCTTGGCCGAATTTTAAGGCGCAATCAATTTTGCTTCAAAAGGCAGGTAGCTATAATACTAATTGTTAAATAATCAGCTGTTAGACACAACTTCTCACATTTAACACTAGAACTGATTTTTATTTGATTTCATATTACCAGAAAAATAATCACAAATCGAAATAACATTCTTAATCATTCTTCTCACGCCAACTCGCAAAACAAACGCGGATAAAAATCAAAAGCAGTATCCGCAAACAATCAATTACAAAGAAGAACTGTCAAAGAAAACTCCCCCGAGGAAAACAGGTAAAACGCAAAACAGAAAACTCGGAACAAAACATTGATTAATGACGAAATGCACTCGAAAACAAACTGTCGAAACTTCTTCAAATTCGCAATACAAATGCCCCGGTATAACCCTCCAAAATAATGGTTTCCTTTACTGGGACACTTACCGTAACCACCTCATCTCTTACCGTTCTAAATCCAACTCTATTTTAGTAACAATAAAGTTGAAAACCCTTTGCAGCAGAACACTAGGGTAAGCACAGCCAAAACTCAACGTAACATTTTCTTAGACGTTTTTTGTTGTAGCGCGGAAGTGGGACTAGCGTGTAGGGACGTGTGTTTCCTATTTTTTTGTTGAGAAATTGTTTCGGTGCCATTAAGCCGTTGACAGATTACCCCCATTGAGTAATGTCCTTGAATTGTTGGCCGAAATGGAGGGAAAACAAGCATTTGTGTGACAATAAAAGGTGGGAAGCGATTACCGTTTTATGGGAGATAAATACATGGGAGGATCTGAGGGGTCTGGACAAAGACCAGTGAATGGTCCATTAGACTGAATAAATATTGGGTAAGACTTATTTTATTTATGATAACTATTGATTGGTATAGCATAAAATGCTTATAAATATAGAAATTTTTACTCCACTTGAAACTTAAGGAACTATTGTCATTAATGTTATAAATATACGTGCCTGCATGATTGACTTGACTACCTCGTTGGTCTAGTGGTCAGCACGCTGGGTACTATCCACGAGGTCCCGAGTTCGAATCCCGGGTCGGGACGAAAATTTTTTTCGGTCTTGAAATTACTCAGACACAGCTCCGGAGTCAGGAAGTTGGTGGTGGTCCCCGTGCCACGGAAAGCACGTTAAGCCGTTGGTCCTGCGCCTGATCTCTCTACGGTCATGTCGGACTGCCGTCTCATCGAATTATGAGAGTAAAGGAACAGAGAGTGCACCTGTGTATTGCGCATACACTGCACTGCACTGCAATATGTCCCGCGCTGTTGGCTGATCTCTGTTGAGATAGGTCGCCGTAGTCGAAATTCGGCTAGGAGGACATTAAATATGTCGTAAAAAAAAGAAAATAATACGTAAAAAAACTATGATATTTTCAAAGTTAAAGCCACGTAAAAAAAAATTGAGGATTTGAAAAAATCCAGACATTTTTGTGAAAGCTCTGTTAAAACCTGTATTGGCAACTTCTTTTGTAAGAACTGAATATTCAATGGACATACAACCTAAATTATAACTTTAACATAGGCAATTGCAATTCAATCATGAGCAGTCAGTTTTTAATCACTGCACACTTACGTTTTAAATTTATAGTGTGGATTGAATAATTTATTGTGATTGAAGTAGATTAGTTACACTAACTCAATATACATTGCTTTTTACGAGGGTCAAACTGAAAGTTCTTAGAACTGGCCACTTATAAACAATATAATAAAAAAAATATTCTGAAATTTGAAAATAGAACTCTTTGCCAATATTACTGAGTATATATTTCATTCATTTGTCATTTGTTTTACGACTTGGCGGCAAATTGAAAATTGTCTGTGTCACGTCAAAATGAATTTAACACGAGAAAATTTTCGTGCAATGATTTTTTATGACTTTCGATGTCATTTAAGTCAACAAGAAAGTTATGATAGACTACGATTGGCCTTTCACGATGAAGCCCCATCTCGTGCGACTGTTTACAACTGGTTTAATGAGTTTAAACGTGGTCGCACTAATCTCACTGATGATGTACGTGAGGGACGGCCTTCTACGGCGACGACTGAAAATAACATCTGTGTTGTGCGGCGTATGATAGAGACTGACAAAAGAGTGACCTATCAGCAGATTCGGACAAGCTTAGGCATCGGTATGAGTCAAGTGCACAAAATCCTCCACAAACATTTAGCGGTCAGAAAGCTTTGCGCCCGGTGGATACCTCATAATTTGACTAAGGCTCAAAAACTCCATCGTGTGGATTGGTGCCGTAAAATGATTGAAAGATTTAACGGAGGTGACTCAAATGCTGTGTTCGACATACTAACAGGTGACGAAAGCTGGATTTACTGTTATGATCCTGAAACCAAAAGACAATCTGCTCAGTGGGTGTTTCCTTTCGAGGAGTTGCCAACTAAAGTGAAGAGAGATCGAAGTGCGGGAAAAAAAATGGTGGCCTCGTTCTTTGGAAGGATAGGTCATTTCGCAACAATTGTGTTAGAGGATCAAAAAACTGTTTCTGCAGAATGGTACACTACCAATTGTTTGCCACTTGTCTTGGAAAAAGTTCGAGAGAAACGACCTCGCAGTAGGATCCTCCTTCACCACGACAACGCCTCGTCGCACACCGCCAAGCGAACGATCGACTATTTGGCGACATCAAACGTTGAATTACTGGGTCACCCGCCGTATAGCCCCGACCTCGCGCCTTGTGATTTTTATTTATTTCCAAAAATTAAAGAAAAACTTAAAGGAAAGCGGTTTATGAATGCTGAAGAAGCGGTGGCTGCGTATCGCAATGCCATTGAAGAGACCCCTAAGGACGAGTGGGCAAAGTGCTTTTCCCAGTGGTTCCATCGCATGCAGCGGTGTATTGACGTCAATGGACAATATTTTGAAAAGATATAATAAAACTAATAACTGGCTAATGTAATCAGTTTTTGATTTTCTAAGAACTTTCAGTTTGACCCTCGTAGACGTGATGAACGTAGATTATCTAAATGCCATTATTAATATCATTAAAGTTCTTGCTGATACATTTAATTGGTGACATACTTATCATTATGGTACTAACATTTTTTTTAATACCGTGGTCAGAAGTAACACAATTTGCAATAACGCAGTAATACACTGAAAAAAGGTTTTTGCAAGAAATAACAAACCATTTGGTAACCTGCAGTGTCGTCATTAGTATAATTTAGTAAGTGTTACTTTAAAAATATTTATTTATACACATTGGTAATATGTTTTAAAAAAAAAACACAACATCCATCCGCTATGACATACCGTGTTATTTTTTTTCTTTATTGATTTAGGGACTTTTACAGAGTATGTCAGTCCTATCATAACCTAAACTTAAACTATCTATATAACTAAATAAAATAATAAACTTGCGTAAAGAAATAACAAATTTACTGTCACTGTCACCGGTGAATCACCGAAACCATGTCGCAGACGAGTTTAGCAGCTTCTGATGAAGGGTTTACCAATATGGTTTGGAAAAATTTCCACATCTGACGTCCTAAGATTTAGTCGACTCACCAATGACAGCCTCTCTCTTTGGTTCTTAACACATTCCGTCAAAAAATGCTGACACATTCTGTCAAAAAATGCTGCACATCATCCGTTTTATCGCAACAACTATCACAGTTTGTGTGAATGAGCCCTAAGTTTAGCTCTCTTAATGTAAGTAAGTAATGATATAGTTTCCTTCTATCTTTTTTTTCATCATTTAAAAAGCTACATGAAATAGATTGACGTAAACTTTAAATTCACATGATTAAAGAACGCGTAGATGGCAGATAATTACTTTGTATCGACGTGATAATTGGCGTTTAAAATAGTTGCATACTTTTGCACCTAATTATGTTATTTTTGAATACTTTTTTACACAGTCTTGCCAATTAACGTAGACATAGCTGGTTTTGTTAACATAAACACTTTGTGCTTGGACGTACAGGTGGCGTACTATGCGAGTTGACTACTTATCAGTTTTGTTTATCAAAAATGCAATTAAAATTTAAAGTTAACATCCAACAGTTGTTTACACGTGGTAACTTTGGATAAGAATAGGCCGTAAAATAAAATAAGCTTTTAATTTGTTGGTTTTACTTAGGTAGTACCATTTTCAGTGAAGGAGCGTCCGTGGCGTAATGGCTAGCGAGTTGCCTCTCATGCGGGAGGTGCCGGGTTCAATCCCACGTGCCGCCATGTACCAATGACTCTTTCTGAGTTATGTACATCGACGACTGAATGTGTAACCAAACCATGATCCAAAACTGGTCAGGTTCCGATGTTAATAAGGTCACGGAGGTCAGATGGCAAGGGCTCCACTGTAATTACATGATCTGCCACATCCTGGATCATGGTCAGCGGACCCTGGGCCCTCGCGTGCGAGTGCACAACCGGAATAACTCTAGGATTATGATGATCTTCAGTGAACGCATATCTGGGTATGTTACTACATGTTTGTCGTTTCATATGTTTTTGACGGCAACGTAGCAAGCTCATTTACTGATTAACGCGTGTCACACCATAAGAACTAAAACAAAACCGCACTCACAGAATCTGACATCAGCAGGAGGCCTACCCTAGGAACTCCTAGTCGTAGTCCTAGTCGTCGTCTAACTAGACGGTAGACCTGCGTCTACCGTCTAACTCTTAGGCTAGGTCTAGATCAGGTTAGGCCTAGGTCAGGAGCAAAACTATTTAAATTATTAAATAACTTTAAATTATGTAATAAGACCGCCTTAACTGTACTTGTAACATTTTTGATTAAGTTGTTGTGTAACATCGAATATTTTTGTCAACAATAAAAAACGATAATACAGGCAATAAAAATCCCTAACTTATCTACCCACTTAGTAAATTGACATTAATAATTAATTGCTGCTTGACTAAAATTCGGGCTTACTTATAAAGTATTCTGCTAATGAAAAATGCTTAATTTACATTGTAACGGATAGACCAACATGATTAAAAAAGCGAGAATGTTCACACGCTAAATTTGAATTTGATTTCTTCACTTCGACTATGGCACTAAACTTTAAATCAGCACGAATCGAAATTTCCATCCGTCTTGAATTTTTCCCACGTTGTCCAGAATTAAATTTCAATGAAGCATCAATTCCCACGATACACACGGTGAAGGCAGACGCACTCTAAATCAGTGGACACCCGACCTATGGGTGTTATAACTTGCTGCCGCTGTTTTAACACTGACACTCGGGTGAGAGTATAGTTCTAGAGTGTCGCGGACAAGGGCCCGTAGCCAAATGACAATCTTTCTGGAGCGAACTATCGAAATATCGCTATCGCCAATGAAATGTCAAAATATTTATGCAAAAGTCATGTGATGTTTCGATGGCATATGTCATTTTCATACATTTTGTTAGCGATAACGAACTTTGCTTAAGAATAAAATGCCATTTGTCTACGGGCACATGCTGGCTTACTCTTGCGAGTAACGATCACAATCGGATCAACGTCGAGAATCAGTAATTTGGTACTCTGCAAATCAAAGCGTCAATTAAGTTGTGGTCGAATAGTGAACTACTTGAAATCAAAAACCGCCGTAACATCCTTGCCACCGATGCCATCGACATCGAGTTTGAACTACGGATCGCCATTTTAGGTCGATTTCGACTCGATTATGATTTCTATTTGATTGAGCTTGGGTGTAGGTACCTTGGCCTGCTTACTTGCGTCAGGCCTGTGTATCTTCCCGTGTAGGTAGCAAAAACGTACCTACGCGCGGCGACCCCTTGGTAAGGGACTAAACAAGTTGGGTGTCGCTAGCCGGCAGCGACACGCTCCCGCGTTTTATTCACTGGCGGTGCGCGACACTAGGTTGCTGGTTGGACGAGCGTGAATAAAGTCCTAGAAAGATGCGCTATATGGCGTAAGTAGCTTTTTGTGGCAGTCAACCCTATCGCGTTGCGTGATAGTACGTCACTGAATAGGTTTAGTGTATTATGAATCATATTCCAGAATTATGAAATAATGAAATTATCTTGCAATGTATTTCTGTAGGTGTCACCATATCGTTAACAACATTGAGTAGATATTTCTTTGAATTTCATTGCAAAGTCATACTTCTGTACGGAGTACTAGTACTTATTCTGTGCTTGCGTCCACAAGCAGCTCCCATTCGGCTTAATAAAGCTTACACCATCTTTGTTAATAGCTCACACGTTATGACGAAGGTTACTTTTTGGAAAAGACGTTATTATAACACTATACTTAAAATCTATGTTGCAATATAGTGACGGTATTATTTGCATTATTGCCTATATGCAGATGCCAGGCAGAGTAAAACAAACTTAAAATAGAAAATTAGTAGTAATAGTTTTATGAAATAACGCCGCATAAAAATGATATTTGATGTCGTATATCCTACTTAACCACTCAATTCCAATGCCTTCCTCCATCTTTTTTTTTCTTACTCCGAGCTTCATCACTTAACATTATTACTTCAGAGATCATGTTTCCAGACAGATAAAATCAATTGTCATAAGACCGCCGGCAGTCTTTCGATCCTCAAGGGGATCATAATTTTTATTTCCTTCTTCCCTTTTAGATTTCGTTTACGCTCGTCATTATAGCCTCAACCTTAGGTCGAAAGTCATCAGTTGTAGCATCAGCAGCCACATTTTATGTAAATTCGTATCTTTTTAGTAATTTTGCTTTGTTAAATTTATAGTACTATCTCGTCATTGTCTTTGCTGTGATATATGGCTACAAATAATCGATAGCCAATAAAACTTTAGACATGTTTTTATGTGTTTTAGTATTCAATGTTTATGGCTTGATTAGTTTACTAGCAGACAAGACTAGCTGTTTTTAGAAATTTGAATAATTTACCAACGAAGATAAAATGGGCACAACATAGAATCGATTGACGACCATCTACAAAGATTTAAATATATATATCATACCGACACAAGTACATATCAAATATATTATATACAAGTCGGTATGTAATATATTTAAGGTATGATCTACTTAAGACTTGCGTGTAATAATTGTCATTTGACAATATCATATTATTCCACCCAACCGTATACATACATACTTGTATTGTTTTTATAACTTAGCAATTTTTGCAAGTTTTTACGACATAAAATTCGCTCACAAAACTTAATCGATCGATTTACCTGATAGCAAGGGGTCTTGGATTCGTTCCCACTAGAAAACGGACGATGCATAAGGTGTGACCGAAATTTATATTTTATACCTGTGGCCTACATAGTCTGTCTAAGAGTACGAGAAGTATTTAGAATAATGTCCTCCTAGCCGAATTTCGACTACGGCGGCCTATCTTAACAGAGATTTAACAACTACACACAAGTGTGTGCGCAATACACAGGTGCACTTTCTATTCCTTCACTCTCATAATTCGTTGAGACGGCAGTCCGACATGACCGTAGAGAGATGAGGCGCAGGAACAACGGCTTAACATGTTTTTCGAGGCACTGGGGTGTTAACACCACCAACTTCCTGACTCCAGAGCTGTGTCTGAGTTACTTCAAGACAGAAAAACCCAAACACTCTCGGCCCGACCCGATCTATTATAGAATTAGAATAATATATAATTAGACAGTAAATAATTTGTACACAATCATTTATTCATCAATTCCAACATCCACGATTTCTCAGCAGCAAAACCATTGAACACCATTTCGGTGGCGACAAAAAAACTTGACGAGAAATAGCTCCGCAGACAGACGCGTGATCTCCGGTAATTGGCATCCACTGATGGATGAGACTGGCCGTTTTCATTACAACACACAAGTCTGACCATAACTGGATACTTTTACGTTGCACCCTGACTCGAAGAAATAGAGGTGAAGGCACCAGTTTTGGAACCGCATCTTTAAGTTGGCCAATAGTAGAAACAGTTGGATAATTATTGGCCGCCCAGCTAAGTGGGTTCTTGTATTAGCAAAGGAAACCTTTTGGAATGACCATGTAAGTGTCTGAGGCGGTTACCTAAACAGGTCCTGACTTTTCCTTTCGGATATCCAGTTGTTGCTATTTTTGGGGTTTTGTCAGGATAATAATGTTTTGCAATGAGATCAGCCAACTGCGCGGGACATATTATAGTGCACAAGTGTGTGCGCAATACACAGGTGCACTCTCTGTTCCTTCACTCTCATAATTCGGTGAGACGGCAGTCCGACCTGACCGTAGAGAGATCAGGCGCGGGACCAACGGCTTAACGTGCTTTCCGAGGCACGGGGGTGTTAACACCACCAACTTCCTGACTCCGGAGCTGTGTCTGAGTAATTTTAAGACAGAAAAACCCAAACACTCTCGGCCCGACCCGGGATTCGAACCCGGGACCTCCTGGATAGAACCCAGCGTGCTGACCACTAGACCAACTATTATGTAATTTTTCAGCGACGTCACATAAATAAAAATACGAAGATTTTAAGCATTAGAAATAACGATAAAAAGTAAAAAAAACTTATTGTTACTCAAAGCTAGTACTTTTTATTTGTTAGTTTTTTCTTTTTTATAAAATAACTTTAAAGAAAGTTTAATTAATATAAATTGTGTCCATTGTATTAATATTGTTCACATAGGATTTTCTTTTGGAATTCTTCCTTATACCAACAATCTTGAATTTCATAAGTTTTCAAAAAGGCCTTTTCCAGCTGTCTTAAAAGGCCTAAAACAAAAACTCACTTAACCCAACTTCGACTTAATATTCAGTGTAGTTCTGTCACTCACTAATAAGGCAGTCATTTCCACGGCTCTAAAATCTTTTACAATCGCCACCAACCAAACTAAGGTAGTGCACGATTCATTAACACATTGTAAACACACGCTTACAATTTTAATACTGACTGTCATAGCTACAAATATAACAGCCTGTCTTCTCTGTTTTGAGCCATTCAAGTCATATCACGGTAATAAGGTAAAAGTTAAGTTAGCCTTTTCTTTATACATCCCTCCCACTACTGGGCAAAGGTCTCACTTCAACTATGAGGTGTATCAGGTTAGTGCTTATTTGAGGAAGGATGAAGGTTAAATTAGAATCAACTTTTTTTTAAACCTCTCTAGTTAGGCCCCAAAATTAGTAGGAAGATAAAAAGAGTTTGTACTTTGTAGGATATGTATGATCCAGAAAAGGTATGTATAAATACAAAGGCTTCTAGCAGCTATTCAGTGATTTGTTGCAGACTATCCAAAATAATCAGATGCAATATTTTCTACAGCAAAATGCTTGCGATAGCGAAATGCTATCGCAAGCGAAATGCCAAAATATGTATGCAAAAATCACGTGACGTTTTGATGGCTTATGACAGCTTATCTTAGTACATTTTGTCAGTAACTGCAAATTTCGGTTTAGAATAGATTGCATCTTTTCTATGAGAGAAGCTGCAATGTAATAAATTCTCTTAAGTACTATAAAGTACTTCTATAGCGAATTTCGCCATCGCCAACGATATGTCAAAATATGTTTGCAAAACTCACAAGAAGATAGACTTTCGATAGCTTTATGTCAGTTAGTGATAGATGCTCCAGATAGATAGATAATAGATTGCATCTTGTTCAGGGACGTGTTTTTGACGTCAAATAGAATACGATAAACACAATAATTTCACTTTCCGTTAATTCCTCCACGCGAACTGTTTAACTTGAACTATGCCAGTTAAGACATAAACTAAAGGAAGCGTAGCCCAGTTATAAACCCGATTATCATATAAAGTAGGCAATACCGAGCCTATTAGGCTGTGTGCATACGCACGGGTGCGTTGGATTATACTTTCTTAAAAATCCACGAGATATTAATTAGTCATAAATGTGTATCGCGTTGCGATAAGTGAGAAACGAGTGAGTTGCGTAAGTAAAGGCCCGAGTACACACGGCCCCACATAAACCTACCCAGTTCTGTCAAATTTCCGCACCCATTTTTCAACCTTATGTTGGTTACATAGAGTTCTATATAATTTGATATCAAATTGAATTTCGCTCACAAAAATTAATCGACTGTGTCATCCGGTGGGACTCGAACCCACGTCCCTTCGATATACAGGCGAGTGCTCTTACCAACTGAGCTACGGAGGACGTTAGTCAGCCGACGAATTTTTGTAAGTGCTTGCTACGCCAGTGAGCCGGCGTTGGTAAGAACACTCGCCCGGATAGCGAAGGGACGTAGGTTCTAGTCCCACCGGATGACACAGTCGATAAATTTTTGTGAGTGAAATTCAATTTGATTTCGTAAAAACTTGCAAAATAATTGCTAAAGTTATAAAAATAATTAAAATTTGATATATTTTGACAGATTTGGGAAGGTTGATGTGGGGCCCACTGTACATGATATAGATTGTTAAAAAATGCTGTCCAATCTTCAGGCAACCTTCGTTAGCGAGTTAACTACACACCGGTTTTCATGGTGTCGCCTCTGAGGTCCTCAATTCAGAAAATCATATTTTCTCTATTGTTTTGGTCTTCTGGGTGTTGTGGTAACATCGTTGTTTCTGATTCCCATAGCACAAAGTGCTTTAGCTACTTAGGTACTTTGAATCAGAGCGATATATGTGATAATACAACTGTTTGTAATTTTAATTATTATATATTTTCTTAGAGAGGTATGACCTTAATTAGGAACCGATATTGAAATCTGAAGATGCTTTAACTAAAAATCGGAAGCGCCATAGTGAAATTCAATTAAATTTCGCTCTCAAAAATAGATCAACTGTGTCATCCGTCATCCAGTGGGACACGGACCCACGACTCTTCACTATCCGGGCGAATGCTCTTACCAACTGAGCTGCGGAGGACGTTAGAGGAGGTCCCACTGGATGACACAGTCGATCAATTTTTGTGAGCGAATTTAATTTATTTTTATATTTATTATATTATTCAGTCGGTTCATTCTTAGACGTAACACTTATAAAATAAGTGGCAACAGCCTTTTACTGACGTCGTAATCACGCTTCACATCGCACATTTTATGAAAGAAGTTTGGCATAAATCGATCCAATAGATAGAGTCACTGTACTAAGTGAGACACACGAAATATAAATATCACTTTATTAGCGGGTTTTTAAATGATTAAATGATTTTATTGGTATTTTAAAAAGCAGGGAATTAAAATTTAAAATATTTTCAGAATGTACAAATTATTTACAACTAAACGTCTTCAAGGATGCAAATACAAAACAAACGACGTGAACTTTGACGTGTCAGTCAAACATAAAGTATATGTTTTATATGAAACGTTAATTTTGACCGGATCATACATTGTTTAAATGTCAGTCCGACATAATGCACCAAAAAAAAATGTCGGTTAATGTCAGTTACAATTTTTTTCCTTTACAGTTTTAGGTTTTTAACCAAAGACTAAAATATGCCAGCATTTGGGGCTGAGCATCAAAGAACTTTGCCGTTCTTCTTTATACGTAGTATATCTTGACTATATTGCTAACTTTCATATCAAAAGGCAACCTCGTCACTTAATTATAAAATATTGCAGAAATTGATAACCTGTTTCATACGAAGTGGTCCTAAGACTTGCTGCTTATTGGTAGACCTGTGCTTAGTGCCTGTGTTAGATAAAAGCTAGGCAGGATAATAACAGTATGTTACATTAAATAGGTACATTGTTAAGTGTCTGTGTACACACCTTTTAAAATTATTCTCCTAACTCTTATACCAACTCCTGACCACAGCAAAAGAGTCCCCTATTAGTGGGTGGAGTTCGTTGGCGGCTGAAGTGTTTCCTAAATACTATGATCTGTTTTTTTTGAAGAAAAGAGTGAATAAGCGGTAGTCAGACATGGCCGATCCTCAGTCGCATGGTCGCTGTCATTGAAAGATTGCTGTCAAATGTCTGCCTATTAATAAATTGACTGCCTCGTTGGTCTAGTGGTCAGCACGCTGGGTACTATCCACGAGGTCTTGGGTTCGAATCCCGGGTCGGGCCGAGAGTGTTTGGGTGTTTCTGTCTTGAAATTACTCAGACACGGCTCCGGAGTCAGGAAGTTGGTGGTGTTAAGACCCCCGTGCCTCGGAAAGCACGTTAAGCCGTTGGTCCTGCGCCTGATCTCTCTACGGTCATGTCGGACTGCCGTCTTACCGAATTATGAGAGTGAAGGAACAGAGAGTGCACCTGTGTATTGCGCACACACTTGTGCATTATAATATGTCCCGCGCAGTTGGCTAATCTCTGTTGAGATAGGCCGCCGTATTCGAAATCGGCTAGGAGGACATTAATAAATTAAAAAATGTGGGTCTAACCTCTTTAGTAATTATGAGACTAATTTAGACGCAACTCTGACGATTTCAATCCGAATGCATTATTTAATTGCTTATCGCCTTACTAACGCTAAACTACGCACTTGAATAAATATTAAACACTTGATTTTGAATGAATGACAAAATAAGTGATATGACATCATGAAGACAAACTTTTCAATTTAGCCGTCTCATATTCTTAAATTATTATTCGTTAGGCTGTTAGAATAGAATTATTATTCTGTGTCCAACTGAAGTTAAATAAATAACCCTTGGCTTTCAACATTGTTTAAAATAATTATTTAAATTATCTGCTGTTTATAGTTTGTAAATAAGTTAGAAGTTAGTAAGATTCATAAATCAGCTTAGTACCATTATGTGTAACCATTCTTAACATAATACATCCTAAAGTCATGGAAATTAGGTTTATTATGCTTATCGTTTAAAATATTTTTTACGCAAACTGTACGTGATGAAATTCTAAAACATCTCGCTGAAAGGAGGTTCAACTTTTATTAATTTATATGCATTTTAAGCATGTTAAGTATATTGGGCTGCAATATCTTTTGTCTATGGATATAATTTTTGTGTCTTGTTTTTTGCACTATTCTAAGACTACCTATTTGCTTTAGTTTCTTTTCAGGAGAAGGGGGTGGAGGATCTATCCTAGTGATCCACCCCAGGTAACGACATCACAAATTCCACTTTGTGATGGCGGCTGAATAATCCTAACAGCGGTGATAGGCTCCGTTAAGTGCTGCGCCCTATTTCACCAAGCTGACAATTGTCAGTGACATATGTCGGCTAAAAATTGTAAATATTCCTAGCATTTATGTGACAATTGTCAATATCAGTACAGTTGTGAAACAGAAATATTTTTTACAACTCGACATATTTGTAGAATTGTCGGGAATTATTGACATGAGGTCGGAGCTGAGTCTGTTTTGCGTGACAATTGTAGTGTTTTCGCCGTGCAAACAAAAGGTTGTGATAGCGATTTGGACGGGTTCTCATACAAAAGAAATAATAGAGAATGGATAAATATTTTAATTGAAATCAGTAACTTTGTATTTTAAGAAAAATATAGAATAAGTCAAACCACTGTAGAATATGTAATAAATTAAATAACTTTAAAAAATGATTTGTGACAATTGTCGCGCCTGTTACGTTTGGTGAAATAGGGCCCTGGTAGCTACCACCCTCCCACCGGAGCCCGGCGCCACTCAGCTTGCTGTGTTCCGTCGGTGAGTGAGTTCCGTCGGTAGTGACAGAACTTTCTGGGTGAGCTCGCTCTATCGTCGACTCTGTCAACGCCACGTCTGGCTTAGTCTTGTGTCAAGAGCCAACCATATTTCAGGGAAAAAAGAGTTTTAACTACGCAGCTACGTTATCTCATCATGTCAGTTTGACACCTGCTAAAAGCGTTTTAGGGTCGTGCGGATTTGATCACGCAAAATTTGAGATAAATAGACGATTATCTAATTCTGCATGAATGTATGTATATTTGAGATACGCGTTTCAAGTTAGTTTCAAAGTGCTTAGTATCAAAATTGCATCAAACCTATTTTTTGTTTGTTTTTGTGACAACCCTAACAGGAAAATGCCAAAGCGTTTAAAAATACTAGCGCCCTTAACGATCACTTACCTCGGTGTCTTACTCAAATGTAAAGAATAGAACAATTGAGATTCCAAATTTAAATTCAGACGTGCGATTGGCTGCACGTTCGGGACAAACGATGCTATAATTGGTGATTGACATGTGAGCGCTTCCTGATTGGTCGAGTACGGTCAGTTTTAGAAGCATTAGAAGTATTAGACATGGCTTTAAAATGAAATTGAAAAAAAAAACCTTACAATAAATTACAAAAATACATTGACCTACCTACATGACCCATATTTGGCCGCATCGTCACTTACCATCAGGTAAGATTGCGGTAAAATGTCTGCATATTAATTAAAAAGAAAACAATAATCTTATCGATCATTTTCTATCATCTCCAGAGAAGAAAATTATGGTAAAATAAACATGCGCTTAGAATCATCCTTCCAATATCAACCCTTTTTAGATGACAGATTTTTTAGACTACACATAATTTAATTTTTGGGTCAGCCCAAAGCTACGCTACAAAAATCCTATTTCGTAAGCATTAAGTCTCTCCACTAATAAAAGCTAGGGTAACCTAATATTTTACAGTTTACCATAAACTGACACGTCTACAAGCTCCTAACTCTGCAAGCGCCAAAACGGTAGTATCGTTATATTGAATAGGCGAAGGCATCTTGTTTCTCCTTTAAGGCGAAATAATAGCAGTGCACCACACCGCCATTCCTTGCCAAAAGCGATGCGACTAATCAGGTGTACAGGTGCCTTAAGGCCGTGTGGGTGCGCCTTAAGCACGTGAGAGATTGGACCATAAGTTTTAGTGGACAAAATATTTTGATGACATTATATCTACTTATACTTTTTTTAATGGGTTCTTGACTCTAGACTAAACCAGACGTAGACAGAGTCGACGGTGGAGTGAGCTTACCTGGAAGGTTCTGACACTCTCACTCACCGACGGAACACAGCAATCTGCTTGGCGCCGGGCTTCGGTAGAATGGTGGTAGCTACCAGACGGACGGAGTCTACTACCTACGATGGGATCGTTCAGCCGCCATCACAAACTGAAGCAATATAATTAATAGAATCAGGCGTTACTTTGCGGAAATCCATTATTAGATGGGAAAAATAAAATACAATTATTTTGCTTTAAATTTCCGCTAAGACACGCTAGCGCAGGCACCAAAACCACACCAACCGCAACCGCGTTGAGTACCAGTTCAGGCAAAAGCAGAATGCACCGCCCTCCCTTCCTCAATACGCATGCACTACAGCTAATGCAGTTGTTAGTTACCAACACCAACGTGCAAAAAACCTCGACGCGTTTCGCCACTCCACGCGGCATCCTCAGGAGATGTTGTCGCCTCGGCTGAGCACGGACGACTTAGTCGTCCGTAGTGCATGCGTATTGAGGGAGGCAGGGCGGTGCATTCTGCATTTGCCTGAACTGGTACTCAACGCGGTTGCGGTTGGTGTGGTTTTGGTGCCTGCGCTAGCGTGTCTTAGCGGAAATTTAAAGCAAAATAATTGTATTTTATTTTTCCCAACAAACTGAAGCTTCACCACCTCAAAAAATCCTCCTCCTCCAATCTTGGAGGTAAACCTACATGCCTTAGCTTAAAAACAAAAGATACCTACTGATACGATTTGTTCAGCGATTGCTTAGGGTACGTGTTAACCTTTCGAGTGCGTATGGTTTAATAAATTGATCATATATTAATGGCTTTTAAAATTTTGTTTTAAGTGATAAGCATTCATTTTTTCAAGTGCAATAATATATTTAATGGCTATTAATAAGAAGACTCGTTTTTGCTTGAAAATAAGTCATCATAGTTATTATATTAGTCCCTAGAGAATCTAGAGTATAGAGATGCATCCCCGCTTCCGATATTAAAACTTTACTTAGTCTAGTCTGGTTTAAAAGTACTTACTCCTAAAAGTATTTTAACGTTTTCGAGAAATTATTGAAGTCTTAATTAACGGTTTACAGTCAAAAAGCTTGATTTAAATTAAAATAAATATTTTACCTTACGAATACTTTATCCAATTTTATCAAAAAATACATAATTATACAGGATGGCCCACAATAATGAAGAATAATTATCTAGGTACAGATTGTTGTATAGCTGCTTCTACAATTCATGACTTTATAAAAGTCTACTTCTATTTTTAATACCTCTGAATATTCCAAACACCAAAATCAATATTAACTTTATACCTAAAATGTTAGAAAGGCTCACAAAAATAATAACACTGAAAACCAATATCTCAAAAAGGCTAACACTTTTACTTGAATTTTTTTTGGCATATAGTAAAGCAAGGTGTAATTTATCTGTACCTAAAAGATTATCCCTTATTAACTGGACACCCTGTATAACAATGCCTTAGAACATTAAGTACACGAAAGCACGTTTCATTATACGTCATTCTAATGAAATTGTAACGTAAAGTACACGCAAAAACAAAATCATCTGTCATGCGACTTTCATTCGATCCGTTTCATTCGAATACGAACTCCATCCCCTTAGATTAGAATCTAAATTCGTTTTTGCTATTTGTAATGAATTGCATTATTAAATCTCGATTCTGTGACCCCATTCAAGCAGCATTAGCCGGCATTATGTTTAATTTGTCTGTTTTAATTCAATTTTGATTGTAACAAAGTGTGCTTATTAATTATTCAATGTGAAGGGAGCTCGGAGGGCTCGAAATGAGCAATTAGGTACTAGAGACTGAGATCCGAATTAATTAAATAATATACAAGGGAATTGATGTGTTAACAAAAAGTGAATCATTACAATATTCGACTTAAATTTTTATGTTTGGGAAAAAATTCTTTAGGCACTGATGTCCGCCATCCGTTCTTACTATAAGTACAGCTCCAGTGCCTCAACCTTTATAAAAAATAGTTTTTATTTTTTTATTTCCGATTTTGAACGCCTCGAGTATCATGAGGAGAAATAAAATAAAATAATCAAGAGGACGCCGGCGCCCCAATAACAATTGATTGCCTATTAGTCTGGAAACACGATAGGTACTTGAAGGATTAAACTCTTGAGGACCATGTACAACTATGATCAGGTCCCCTGTTAATAAGGTTTCGGAGGCCAAATGGCAGTCGCTCCACTGTAATTACCTGATCTGCCATATCTTGGATCATGGTCTAAAGCGGACCATGGAAAAACTTCCCACGCGCGGGAGTGCATAACCGGGATAACGCTAAGATGATGACGAAAATAAAACACTTAATTGTGTCACGTACAAACAATATTTAAAATAAGGTAACTTTAAAAGTAACTTGTAAAACATATTTTGTTTATTCAAGTACAAAAGTATTACAAATCCACATTTGATGGGGACATGGGGCGAATCATCCCTAAGCCCGATACAGCTGTAATACAATTAGCCTCAAACATTACGTAGCAACTGATTATTTATTCCTTATATGACAAGGGTCGTTTCAAAGCAATAATTCATAAATTGAGCCGATTAATTGATGGCAGCGGTAGGGTTAAGCCCCGCGAGGGCGCGAGTTGTTTTGACAAATATGCACCGACTGCAGCGGAGGGGTTTAAACACTTTGATGTGTCGTTATTTTGATTGTGTAATGCGTTTTTTATGATTCCTTGTCTTTTTTTTAACATTACAAGTTAACTTGCTTTGAATTTTAAAAGACCTATCCATAGACACGCATAGGTTTAAATATTTTTTTTTGTTTTAGTTAATTATTACTTAAATATCATTAAATTTTTTTTTGTTTTTTTTTGTTTGAGAATCGTAAAGCGGTTAACAGGATACATTTACCTTAGTTTCAACTGTGTAATTCTAATAGTTACAAAATAGTTAATAAATAACAGACAGACAGACAGAGTTGACGAAACTATACCTAAGGGTTCCGTTTTTTTTCCATTCGGCTACGGAACACTAAAAATGGCAACTATGATTTTTCTTACTAGTCTTAACAATAACAACGTTTATTTTTTTTAGCAGTTTGTGTTTACTGGGGGCATTCTTCTTTTTCCCTTTTTTACTTACACCGATTAAGTAATTAGATAGATGCTTGTTAGTACGTCCAGATTTCATACAGCCTGACCTCTCTTCACTCTACTACATAGTAATAGTAAGAGGTCATGATTACTGGACGGCGGTCAGTTTGAGTTATTATCTATGATTGAGTCTAGATAGACGAAATCGCGGGCAACAACTAGGATTTAAATATATCAACAACAGTTAACATTTTGTACTTTAACCTAATACAGGGTATATTAAATTCAGTGAACATTTCTTGTCTACGCAATCAGCATACAAAAAAATATTCTATTTTGTTTTTACATAAAATAATGCCACATCTATTTATTTTTTTCTTTGGTCCTAGCCCTTTTATTATTGTTGGTTTTATTTTTCATCTTACGTACTAAGGTTTTTATGATTACCGCTGTAAAAAAATTAAAATTTTAAAAATGATTTTGTTAGAAGTGTGGTAAAATAAATAAAGTACGTGTCTTTATATTTTAAATCGTCTTTAAATGTGTAAATTTTGTGCACTGTCTGCAAGGTAACCATTTATAAGTACTTACTAAATAAAATAATTACAATAAATAAACTTGAACCTTAATCTACCTCGTCGGTGCTGACATTACTCACTGAGAGACAGGGTCCGTAGCCAAATGACAATATTATTGGAGCACAATTCGCTATTGCCAAAGAAATGTATGCAAAGTCACGTGATGTTTCGATGGTTTATGTCAGTTCCATACATTTTGTTAGCGACAACGAACTTCACTTGAGAATAAATTGCTATTTGGCTACGGGCCCAGAAGATGCGTAGTAAAATACAATAATAAATAATAATAAAATTATAAGTGTCTGGGCCTTTGCGACCTCGCGCTGTCACATGACCCCGGATAAAGGGTTAATCCTGCTAAGGGGTTGCCCTATAAATCATGTTACGTTACACCACATTAGGGTTGCCTATGCATTAAATATATATTTTTTGTCATCAATGTCAATGTCAAAATTGATAACATTTTTTTTGATCAGTAATGTGCAACAAAATAAAATGTTTGCCGTCTGTATGCGGGAAACAACGTGATGATTATCCACTTCCACTATGATTTATTTTATTAGGCTAAGCCATTTTTATTGGTCGGCATCTTACACGTACCTAACTAGTAATACTGCAGGCTGTGTGTGAGTATAAAGTTTTTTTTAATTTTATGTGCAAAAAAACATCATTATCATTGTCAGTCGCAGGACGCTTACTGCTGAACGTAGGCGTCCTCCAAAGATTTCCGATGTAATCTGTTACAAGCGACCAGCATCCAGTGCGTTCCCGCGACCTTATTAGGGCGTCTGTCCACCTTGCCGGTGGACGCTCTACGCTACGCTTTTGATCAAATGGTCCCAATCAAGAATCTTTCAGCCCCAACGGCCATCAGTTCTTCGCGCAATGTGCCCTGCCCACTATGACTTAAGCTTGCTGATCCGCAGGGCAATGTGGCGGACAGACCGCTACATTAGTTTTTCTACGTATCTCCTGATTTCTGATTCGATCCCGTAGAGTAACACCAAGCATAGCCTTCTCCATAGCTCGCTACGAGACCTTGAGCTTTATTATAAAGCCCATGGTTAGAGACCATGTTTCGTATCCGTATGTCATCCCTGGTAACACACATTGGTTGTAGACTCGTCTTCAGCACTAAGGTAACTGTGATAAAAACAATGTCATCCAAATTACCCATCGCACACAAAAAAAGCCTTCAACTCTCTTAACGAACGCCAATTATTCCAACATCAATCAAAAGCCGCATTCATTAACAAAAACGCGAAATTCCCAATATTACTGCTGGCAACCCTAATATGGGAGTATAATAACTCATTCAGTTGACACAGATGGCGCTACAGTAGATCAAAATGCCCGCAGATTACTGTCTTTCATGATTTATGCCCATCAACCGTTGTATGCAAATGTTGGATGCTTCTGTATTGAGAGATCGTATTTGTTTCGCTATGTTTAAATGATGGGAAATGTAAGAAAAGATGTGGTTTATAATTAAACATTTACTGTGTTTTGTTTTGTTACTTTTCGCATTATACCCATTTCTTACGCAGGTTGCTTGATGCATATGTGTAATATCCTAGGTTATTAGTCTATTCGTGCATATCTTTGTTTTTCTTTTCCTTAAGTCTAGTTGTAATGATCATTTCTTAAATTACATTTAACAGTTTATATGATAAATGTCTGTTTTATATATGTCCAAATAAAAAAACACTACTATTACAATGCAACGTTAAGAATTCATTTGCTTTCAATAAATGAAAATAAGTTTGATTCTGATATCTTCTATGATAACAGTAAGTTTTCGAACGAATGTAATGTTATAAGTTTAAATAAGAAACTATATGTATGTAATGTTTAGAATAAGCGTCAATGTGTTTGCAATTAAAATAAGTTGAACATATTTGAAATACCCATGTTATTTGATTTAAGGTTCTTTATTCTGACTTAGAAAAACATCGCAGCCGTAACCTAAAAGTAGTGATAGGCAAAGAAACAGTAGACATCAAGTCACTAGGCATTCGCACACGCATTACAAAACGCTTTATCTGCCCCATTAAATATGCCCATCGCCCACTCAGGGTATAATTATAAGAAATTCGCTTAATGAACGTTCTCTATATCAGAAAAAGTATAAAAAGATGGCAGCACTAGCCCCCGGGATACCGTAAAAGACGTATTTTTTTAATAATCGCTCCACTCACCGTGCTACACAAATAGCTTAAAAGATTAGACGTCGGGTAGGGATAGAAAAATAAAAATAAAGCACACATTTATAAAAACTTTGTGTTATTGCAAAAAAATATACAATGGGCTCGACTTCAATGTCAATGTCTAAAATTAAAAGTTCGGACTCTCTCTTTCTCTGCCAAACAAACGAAAAGAGACAGACTACAACAATTTAGGAACGTCAGACTAAACAGTTATCAGTTGCTAAGAAAATTACAGAATCCACTGACAATTTAGTATGCATTTCATTCGATAACAACTAACGTTTGACGAAAACACACAAAAACTTGTAAAAATACGTTAGAAATAACATCTTACTCTGACGTTTCGAAATTATTGTAGTCTGTCTTTTTTCGTTTGTTTAGCAGAATAAAAGAGAGACAAAATTTAAATTTAATTTTAGACAAGGTTTTACTGTTCCTATTCTGTAATAGTTCAAAGTATTGGTTCAATAAGAGATTAAGAGATGTATATTAAGAGAATAAAAAGATTAAGAGATGTACATTTTTTAATTCGCTTCAAACGAAGTAAACGTTATGAAAATAAATAACAACAAATTATGAAGAGCATAAATACAGCAGCAGTCTTAAACTTATGGGGTAGATATAAACTGCTTGATTTAAAAATAAATAAACTAATTTAAAGTGTGTTTTAAGTTCTAGTAATTGTTAAAAAGCAATTACAAATTATTAGATAAATTAACCGTCTTCGCCCAGTTCTTAACCCCTAACTTGCTACAGAGGGAATATTTTAAGACACTAATTGTGGCAATGAGTGAACTTTGGCTTAAAAGACCGAAGAAACAATTTGCGAAGTGTTTAGTTATTCTACCGCATTTATGAGAGTTTTCCCCGAGTTTCCTGTTTTAAAGCCTTAGTTTAAAACAAGCAAAGTTTGGACCCAAAATTGTTTGTGAAATAATAATAAGGTTACTTTAGTATCCCTACAAGTAAGATAAGTATCAATTTGAACTGAGGAATACTAAATTAAGTAAAAATAGGAATTAACACAAAAAAAAAAACAATATTGACAGTAAAATATAATTGAATAATCAATTTTTTTTTTATTCGAAATGGATTTGCTCTTGACTCTAGACTAAGCCAAACGTGGCGCAGACAGAGTCGATGATGGAGCGAGCTCACCTAGAAGGAGCCTGTTCACTCTGAGTTTGAAGGTCTTTGGGTTGTAATCCGTTGGAAACACTGAAGCGGGTAGTGAGTTCCACAACTTAGCTGTGCGCATTATATATGTTGATAAGAAGCGCTTAGTTCGTATCGTTGGAATATCAACGCGATATGGGTGGTATTCCGCGGTGCGTCTAAAAGTGCGGTGGTAGAACGAAGCCGGTGGAATGAGTTCATGGAGCACATTCTCCAAAACATATGCCTGTAAAAGACCGACAAGCAGGCAACTTTGCGGCGATGAATTTATCAATTAAAATATTGTTTTCCAATGATACGCTTTTAATTTGCAATCTTAATTGCCGTAGGTCATTTTTTAAAACCAATATCTAATCTTTAAATTAATTTTTGCTGACCATACATCGTAATGCAGCTAGGCAGCGCCGGTGCATCTCAGGTAGCCTGATTTACTGCTGTCTTAATGAAACCTGTTATATAACTGGAATTATTTATTATTTTGTCCCACCAGCCAGTCCGATGGAAATTGCAAGCTTCTGTGTTGGATAATAATTAACTTTCTATGAGGACATAAACCCGGGTACGGTCGGCAAACTCGATTGAGTGATGTTAAAATATTCGATTGAATAAAGTTGCATTGCTAAGTAGTGATGTATTTTTGTAAATTGATATGTCTGAAAGTATGTATATAAAATTTCGGTTACAAAAATTGATCGACTGTGTCATTTTGTAAACGAAATTTAATTTAATTTCCTAAAAACTTGCAAACAAATTGCTTAAGTTATAAAAATAATTAGAAGTATGTATTTAATATTTTTCGATATAACACGACTTACTTTTTATTTTCAGGGTTGCACCCTGTGCATAGTAAGTCGTGGAACAAAGTTTTTTTGTCTAAATCAAAATTCTTAAGGATCGACCCGTCTGATTTGAGCTTTATAGTCAAGTGCATACCGGTTGAAAAAACTTATTCAACAAATACCATGCTCATTTAACTAATTCGAAACTTAGAAAACAACAGAGCAGGTCAGTAAACCCATCTACATGCTTAGTTCACAATCGGCTAATCTAAGATGGCCGACAAAAAACTTTAATTATGTTATTAAAAACAAAAAAGGTGTTTTTGTATGGACATTTCGTCGGCTGGGCCGCGTAAAGTGCCCATTAAGAACACGTATCTAAATATCTGTAGAAATCTATCGTGTGTACGGGTAAAGGCTGTAATTAATAATGTTAAAAATTCAACTAAGAAATTCGAGGCATTCGCGATTGTGGTCTGTCGGGACGACAGGTGAGAGGTTAAGAGCTGGTATTACCACCCGCCATATTTTTTCCTGGTGCCCAATTCTCGCGCCTTCGAAATGTGATAAAATATTCGATATTTTCATATTTCGAGAATACGTAAAATCTAAATTTTGTGATATCCACCATGTCTTTTCAATAGATATCGTATGTGACATAATATCGAAGGCGTGAGAATTGGGCCCCTGAAGTGCTAACAGAAATAGGTGAGAGTTGATTAGATGAATATGCTGTATTCGAGATATTTTTATTTGACATCGGGTAACATAAAAGACCAACAAAACTTTTAATGGAGCAGTTTTTTTAAATACGGATGAAATATTGATGCTAAAATAAACAGAAGATACCAAAATGAGTAATTAGGTTTATCGAAAATCAAGATTTCCTGGTTTTTATTCTTTAGACGTTTATTTCAAAAGAAGGCTACAAAAATACTTAACCAGCAGAGTAAATATTTTTTTAATCATATAATATGTATCAATTCATGTAATTTGTCCATTTGCGATGAGCTGAAGTCGTGTGAGTCGAAAATTACTTTAAAGATTTTTTTACAGCCACATCAATTGCCCTACCTCAAATGAATAGTTGAATCGGTTTACTCATCTTTATACACTTCCTACACAACACATTGTTTTCGGTAAAACCTTCCAAATGTCGGCGTGGTAATGATCATTTATCCAAAACGATCGCATCTCGGTGTTTATTTATTAAACATTTCCATTTTAATTTTACCTTTAATAAAGAAGCAATTTATTAATGAAACGATTACTCAACGCTATCGCTGCATCTGGTAATGGTGCCGCTGTTTGCTTTCGTATACATGAATGTATATAATGTATACAAGTATTATTTTAGTGTCATTTTTGGCCTCAACATAAATGCTAAATAATACCGATAACTTTATCTTTGCTTTTATGTCAAATACAAATTGAATCACATAAAAATAAACAATAAACTAAATATGCACACTTAAACAAAACTTAAAAATCTACTTATTCAAAAATGTTACCGTGACCATGAGGCAAGGAAGCAAGAATACTGGCTGCGTTTCCGCGTTGGATAACTATACTTAGCTTCCGAGCCAAAAACGAGCCAGCTTTTTTGTCAAATACTAAATGTATCGTAATTAAATCAAAGTAGTAGTTCTTAGTTAGACTTTGTTAAGTTTTATTGTTGCAATTGACAATGCATTGACTGAATTTTAGTTACGGCACCTGACCTCAACAAAGCACAGTGGGCCCCACTTCAACTTACCCAAATCTGTCAAAATATCTCAAAGATATGGGACTCTATGTAATCAACATAAAGTTGAAATGATCCTCAAGAGGTTAATATTCGTCGGAGCGTCAGTGGCGTAGTGGCTAGCAGGCTGCGTCTCATACTGGAGGTAACGGGTTCGCTCCCATGTGCCTCCATGTTCCAGCGACTTTTTCTGAATTATGTTTAGTTGTTTGACTAACCCATGCTCTCACGGTAAGGGAAAACATCAAGAGAAAGCCTGCAGCTGCACATTCAGGTGACATCGTGATCTAATCTGGTCAGGTTTCCCTGTTGTCGCGAAGGTCAGACGGCAATCGCTCTACTGTAATTACCTGATCTGCCAAATCCTGGATCATGGTCCAAAAAGGACTCTGGGCCCTCGCGTGCAAGTTCACAACCAGGATAAAGCCAAGAAGATGATGATGGTAAATTAATATTAATTATTTTATTTGTTTTCCGCTCATTTTGTATCTACATCAGGTGGCAGAATAATAAATCGGAAGTTGGAGCACTTTATTAAGTGCCGCACTAGTAAACTATTTTAAAGTGATTGGCAACAATAGTAAATGTGTTACTCGATTAGGCCTGTGGCGAAGTGGCAAGTTTGACGCTAAAATAAATTGAGGGTGTCCCACCCCGGGCTAGTCAGAACTCAGAAGCCACATTAGTCCAACGCTTAACTTTTGAGAAAGCAACGTCTTTAAACACGTGTAGTAAGTTATAGTTATTGCCGCGAAAGTTACATTATTTTAGATCGCTTGCTATTATTTACCCGTACAAATCTAGTAGTTCAACAGGCCTACCGCCTAAGAGCTCATTTACAAGGGATCTGTTATTGACGATTCGTCAAAATACAGTCACATTGCGTACGGAATCGTGTTTTATCACGATTCGTCAAAATATCCGAATTGGTGACATCAGCGGATCCGTTACAATAAATTCACGATTCGTGTATTTTGACGATTCGTGATTTTTAAAAACACGATACTAGAGTGATTCTTCGGAAAGCATTCTCCGCGTCAGCTTCATGGCAATTTTTAGTTTAAGTTTTTTTGATAAGAATAAAATACTACATTAAAGAAGGATCCTTTTGGAATCAAACTAATCGGTTTGTTATTCCCTCCGATATTTAATTTTGAAATTTCGGTACCCACGAAAGTTATTTCTGATTCCACGAAAGTTACGAAACGTATTTTTCATTGCGAAGTTCTATTTTATTACAAAAAAAAATATTTAAAAAAAAAAACTAAATAACTAATATTTTACCTGCTTTTAATAAAATTTATAGTTTTTTTGTAGTAAAAAGCATGAAAAGCATTAATAAATAAATCTTTTATATAGTAAAAGGTTCCGATTTGACGATGAAGTAGAAATAAATGTTTTGTTAGCAGATAACTTTAGCTAAAGTTAATATAAACATAAAACAACTTAAAACATAAAATAAATTTCATGTATCAGCAGGCAAATGACTAATAATATAATATCTGCTAGCTTTATTTCACTGTTGGCCAGATCAGTTTATCTTTTGTTCATTTGGTCGGCTGTTCCTGTTACATGACTTTGTCAATGATTGTTCACCATGGCTACATGGTGAACAATCTTCATGGTGAGCAGTCTTCTTTATAGTCTAGAAAAGTCTTTCTTTTTACTAACGCATTTTTAATAAGCGTATTTCTCATTTCTTCGTTACACATGCCCAATCTATCTCAGTTAACTTTGAACCATCTTTTTCGCAACAGGAGCCACTTTGAAAAAGACTGGTTGACTCGTAACGTCATTTAACGAATCAGATCACTTTTGCTGCTCACTGCAGCACCTCCATCTTAATTATTTATTGATACAAAAAGCTATTGTATTTACACTGAGATAGCGATTCTTGTTTCAACTTATGCGCTGACCGCTTACTAGTCATTATGGTCTTTACATTAATTCAAAACAATGCACTGTTTAGATATTTAATTTTGCTGGGGATTTTCCTAACATCAATAATAAAAACAAATGGACACACTTAGGGGAGGCCATTACCCAGCTATCGGACAGTAACGGCATAAAATGTATAATATTTTAAAAACAACTAGTAGATAGAAAGTAAAGTTTCTCTAGTCCAGTACAGAAAAATAAGGTTTATTTTTGTTAGCTTATGTACTAAATACACTCATACATATCAATAGCATAATCAGACGCAAGACGTCCACTGATAAACATAAGTCTACCCCAAAGACTTCCGACGTGACTGGTTATATGCGGCCTGCATCCAGTGCGATCATGCGACCTTTGCAGGGTCGTCTGTCAATCTTGCTGGTGGACGCCCTACGCTACGCTTTTGACCAAATGGAATCCAATCAAGAACCTTTTTGCTCTGCACCCTGCCCACTGCCACTTGAACTTAGTGATTTACACGATAGCCCTGTAGATCACTCAGACATAGGTCTGTTACCGTAGTTCTTCTACGTATCTCTTCAATTCAATCCCGTGGAGAAACATCCGACATAGCTCGTTGTGTTCTTAAACTTTTTTATTATGCCCATAGAAAGAGCCTATGTTTGGGATTGGTTGTAGACGTTCGTGAACGTTAACAAGGTGAACCTACCTAATTAAATCACTTGTCCCAGGTAAACGTACTCCTGTCGTCTAAAACAGTAGATCACAGTTTTCGTTTCTAATAGATACAGGTAGAGTGCCACTTGAACACGGAAATTCGTCTAGCCCAACACCCTCCAGCTTCTTTTCCCCAAGTGTGTGTGTGATGATATAAATCAAAGGTGTGTGATGTATTGGTTACGCCAAATCCTTTTTATTCCACATGTGCACACTTTAATCAAGGACAGTGTTTTATCAAGTTATTCGTATATGAATTCTATGAAGAACAAGGTAAGTTCTTCATTGACGTCGATAAATTAATAAGCCAACCATTTATTTAGTTATTTGAACATCAGGGTTCAATCAAATAGGCACATCAACCATATTTGACAAACAGATAAATACAAGAAAAACTCATGCTTCTACCTACACAAACTATCGTTTGCTTAATACCTTTGGGAGAAAACGATAACATGGTTATTTAAAAACATCTACAAACCGATAGAGAAGTAAATTAAGATTGCATAAAGAGACCTTCGTAACCTTACGTGGAGTGAAATATAACCTTCGTGGTCAAATGTCACGAAAGATACAAAAATTTTACATTTTCAAAAAATTTACTAGTTTTTTCTTGACAAATATAAAAACTAAATAGAAGGCGAAGAAATTTAAAAGGAAAAAATTTTAAATTTATACTGAATATTCAACACTTACATCTAAATCATTCTTTAAAATTTTATCAATCTTTAAAATTTTACCATGAAGGGTTACTTGAAAAGGTTGCCAGAAAAAAGTTGATGAATTTATGTGCCTGTATTTTCTGTATCAAAGCGACAAGAATGGCCTTTGTCCTCCAATGATGCTGTAATGGAACTAAAGTTTCCGTAAGGCCATTAAGTTTGTAAGAAAGTTGAGGCTCTTTGAAGCTATGAGGCTTTATATGTCGCGTTCACGAATCTACCATAATCGTGTGACCGAGACAAAATATTTTCTAACTCTTTCTGTTTAAACGATATCATTACTGGTTTTATAATTTATTAATCTTGTCTTATTTACACAGTTTTTGACATATAATATGTGTACATAATACAACAAACAATAAAGATATTAGTGGTTGAACTGAGCGCGAGGTCGTGCGGACGCGCAGAGAACAACGGTTTTGCTCCCGTTTTTGGCAGTTAAATATTATTTTAAAAATAACTGTAAGCCCTATTTTATGTTTAAAACTATGTTCGTGTAGATGAATAAACAGAGAATCATTTAACGTTGATTCCAAAGCTGTTTATTGAATGGGTTGGGAATTAAGAACGTGTGACCGCCAAAAACCGACCCTCGGAGAATCACTCACTATATAGCGAAGGGACGTGGGTTCAAGTCCCACCGGATAACACAGTCGATTAATTTTTGTAAGTGAAATTTGATTTAATCACTCACTAGATTTAAAACAAATCGTCATTTTTCACGATTCGTGATCCGTATGAGCATGGGCATTCAAAAAGTATTGCCGCCGTCAAAAAAAGAACGAATCGTGCAAAAAGACGAATCGTCAAAAATAACGCGATTACCTTTAAATTGTCTATAGCTTTCAGGGAAGCTATAATAAAATTTATGTTTTCATGCATGTTTTACTTATCATAATTAGTAGTTTTTTCTTGCATCGTACTGCCCTTTTCAATATTACTATTATTTTCCTTTACTAAAAGGTTGTCTGGAAGAGTTCACTTCCAGTGATAGACCGCCTAAATTGCATTTTTAGTAAAATTATTTATAAAATTAATTGTACCTTTGTTTTCTTTTATTATGCAATAAATAATACTACCTTACCACAGGTTCTTTTCAAGCATTTGACATGTGATGCGAATTACAATCTATCTATAATATATTTCAAACTGACGTGAGGAAAGTAATTAAAGCTCTCAAACTCATAAAAAAATTACAGTTAATTTGTCATTGTTTTGGAATAGTAATTATAATCGCTATAAACTCCATCGTACTTACAGTTGAAAAGATTGAACACCATATAAATCTAAGAGGTTACCTTTTTTACTAAATTTCCTATTTGGCTAATTGACAAAAACTATTCCTCAGTCTATCTTAATCAGCGTTCCCCCGCGTATAGGAATATCCTAACGAAGGTAAACAAAGGCATATCAAATTACGCAGGTCTACAAAAACCCATGCCACCGCGTTCCACACCAAACTAGTTGGGAAGACCTAGCTGGGGACATTCCCACATCTGGACTACCTTAGCCCTTTTCCAGTGATGCCGACTAGGAGTGGAAACCGTTATAACAGCGGAGATGCGGCAACGGAGCTGGAATATTCAAGAGGCTGTATTTCACTCGATTTGAAATTTTAAAAATAAAGAATTTTTGTGAGTCCGAGCAAGAAATGTATCAAGTATAACTTTGTCATTGTTGATAATAATAATAATAATAAATTGTTTATTTTAGATAACTATTGTGATCCACACGTGGGTTAGTAACATAAGGGATCAATATAGGGTTATTAAAACAAACATGGTTGGAAAGAGAACAAACCAATTTGAAATAAAGCAATGAAAGCAACTCAAGTTGTGCTTATGAGATGAAAATAATGAAAATGTTGGTGATATTTTGTATTATCCTACACCTAGACTAATAGGTAACCAAATATTTTTTTCTGTGACTCAGTTAACGCGGTTTCTTTAATCTACGGCTCGACTTAAACAAGATGAAATTCAAACATTTGGATTTACACCAAATTGACACCTTTTCAAGTAAACCTTCTTTTTACGATGCAATCACACATTCGCAGTTTTGGGCCTGTTCCCTTTATTTGCACTGTTAGACCTTCATTCTTATTAAAATTCATGGTTCCAAGTCCATAAGATTACTCCATAGGTTTCGATTCCCCTGAAAAATGCTAGGATATAGGGCAAAAATTGCCGTATCTTTTGATTGCGTTGACTTAAAAAAAGCTTGATTTTTGTACAGCTTCAAGGGACCATAGACATAAGTAGTTTATGTGAACTTCAACTTTATTCGTACCTGAGAAAATGGTTCTTGACAGACAAACGGACAGACGGACAAATAAGTGATCCGATAAGGGTTCCTTTTTTCCTTTTAAGGTACGGAAAACTAAAAAATACTTTTTAATGGCAAAACAAATGTATTGTGTCGTTTACAGTGGACAATCACAACGTCGTGGATCAGAGATCGTCTCGGATCTCCATACATCGGTATGGAGATCCGTTCCGCTATTAACATACGGCACGTCTATTATTTCGCGAATTCGCAGCAACGGTCTCGCCTCAGAATGTTCAGTTTTTACTTGCAAACGTGCACGCATAAGGTATCTTTATTTTGGCTTTGTTAAAAGATGAACCATTAGCAAAACAACCGCAATTTATTATTCTCTAATTATCTTTATAGGTCTACAAAGTAACTGCAACGGCATATAATGTTTTTTTTTTTAAATATAATTGCTTACTTTCCCAGAGCGTCGGTGGCGCAGTAGCTAGCGGGTTGCCTCTCATGCGGGAGGCACCGGTTTGATCCCACATGCCGCCATGTACCAATGACTTTTTCTGAGTTATGTACATTAGTTGTTTCACTAACCGATGCTTTTACGGTGAGGGAAAACATCGTGAGGAAACCTGCACATTTAGGCGACTGCATGTGTAACCATGATCCAAAACTGGTAAGGTTCCCTAGTAACAGGGTCACGGAGGTCAGATGGCAGTCGCTCCACTGTAATTACCTGACCTGCCACATCCTGGATCATGGTCAGCGGACCCTGGGCCCTCGCGTGCGAGTGCACAACCGGGATAACGCTAGGAGGATGATGATGATGAGTAGCTTACTTCTCCATTTTAACCTCTTAGGCCCACTTGCGCACGTCCGGATTAGCTATTCCTGACTCATTTAAGGCCTATTATCTGAGTTAAAAGCCCACTTGTACAAGTAAGGTTAACTTGCGCTCCGGTTTAGATAATTCGAACTGGCGAAACTACTCATATTACCTAATCCAGACGTGCGCAAGGGCCTAAAGATGCCAGAGCGGGTCGCTAGTGATCATAAATAAATAAATAATAAATAAATAAATTGTTTCAACAAACACACCAATTACCTAGCCCCAAACTAAGCGTGAGCTTGTGCTATGGTGACTAGGATAACGGATAGAAATACTTAAATACATATAAACATACAAATGCTCGTGCTCATCACACAAACATTTGCCCCTTGCGGTTGTTCTAACCCGCAACCGCCTGGTTTAGAAGTCCGGCGCGCGAACGACTACACCAAGACGGTCGTCATCATCATCATCGTATGTTTGCCCTGCTCCTAGTTCATTTGAGGTTGGTGCAGATATTTTCCTCCTCCATATAATCCTAGTCCACTCACTAAATCACCCAATAATTTCACAATCATATCTTATACAGGTTGTCCCAGGAAACCTGTACCAGCGAAGGTCTAAGGCAAAGTGCTAATAAAAATCGGTTGATTTATTTTGACTCCACATACTATTCAGTTTGAGGTGAAATCCAGTGTATAATGTACAACAGCTATAAAATGCTCACTTTTGTTAAAATTTTGAACATTTCCCGTACATTTTGTAAGGAAATTTCGTTTGCAAATATCTCGAAAACTACCAAGAATCGCTGAACATACATGGGGGTTCAATGGATAGGTTCAAGTGTCCCCCGACCATAGACCTTTGCTGGTACAGGTTTCCTGGGACACCCTGTATTATACAGTCCAACCATCTCTTTCTTAGAGCGGTCACCTCCAGCGTCCTTCTTCTTCAGCCATCTACATGCATACTTAGAAAGAAAGATAGATAGTTCGTTACCACCACTCCATAAAAGTAACAACAATGCAATATACACAGAAAGGTGTACAAATGAGGCTAATTAATTAATAACTTACTCATCACTCTTTATTTATTGAAGGGAAGACATTTTAAAGCAAATCTCACTTGATGGTACCTTACGATGCCGACCGAGTATGGGTCATGTCTGACTCGAAACAGCCGATTTACTGTTTTTGTATGTTTCTCTCATAAATGAATAAAAAACATGCCAGAATTTAGCCTGGAGTTCACGGACACATGCTTATTTTTTAATCAGCCGGTTTAGAATATTTGACATACTTTGTATTGGGATTCAAATTAACCGTCAATCGAGGTTTAATATCCTCCTAGCCGAATTTCGACTACGACGGCCTATCTCAACAGAGATAAGCCAACTGCGCGGGACATATTATAGTGCACAAGTGTGTGCGCAATACACGTACACTCTCTGTTCCTTCACTCTCATAATTCGGTTAGACGGCAGTCCGACATGTCCGTAGAGAGATCATGCGCAGGACCAACAGCTTAACGTGTTTTCCGAGGCACGGGGGTGTAAACACCACCAACTTCCTGACTCCGGAGCTGTGTCTGAGTAATTTCAAAACAGAAAAACCCACTCTCGGCCCGACCCGGGACCTCGTGGATAGTACCCAGCGTGCTGACCACTAGACCAACGAGGCAGTCAATCTAGGTTCACCGGCTGTTTAAAAGTTGATGAACTCGGGTCTTAGTTGCAGTTATTTCAAAGATTTCCCAAGTCGGAATGTGTAATTAATACCCCACTTCGCTACGCCCCTGGGTTATCTGCGTATCGCACTATCAGTCATAGTTTTGACGCGCTTTCCCTCACGTGCGTACGCGCAGCTGTAATTTATGGGCGTGCAGATTGCGAGTGTGTGAATGATTTTGCATATTTAATTGTATGAGAAACAAGGACTGGTAACTGTAATGGGTGGAGGTTGGAGTTATGTTAAATACCTGGTCATTGGCTAATCGGATTGGCCAAACTGAGTCTGTTAGAATACGCATTATATAGTATAAAAATATACAGTCTAGATAAGAGATAATAACTCGTTTTTAGGGTTCGTAGTCCGACAGGGAACCCTTATAAGATCGTTCAGTCCGTCCGTCCTAGTCTGTCACAGCAAAATATCTTCTACGTTTATTGACTGATTTGCATGTAACTTGGTTCGAGGATACTTAGGTTTAAAGATATTTATTCTCATAAAAACATACAGTTCACTTACAATGAGAATTACTAAAACTAAAACTTACTAATAAATACCCCTGGAGCTTAGCAATTGGGTATGGAGGAGTTACGATTATTATTATTAATGTAAATAGTTATACTGTGAGAGTGGTAGACTTTATAATAACGTATGTACATATTTTTTCATTTTATTCTTAAATATGTTAAGGTTAGTGCATTCTTTTATTTTGTTGGGTAATTAGTTATACATCTGAACACCTTCAAACAATAAAGCCTTTTTCCCGTAGTTAGTTCGAGCCTTATTTAGAATAAGTTTATGTTTATTTCTTAAATTATGTGGGTTAGGTTTTTTTTGCAAGTGTATATTAGATTGTATAGTATTTGTTATAATTTTGTAAACTAGAATACAGGTTGCGTATGTATATAGTTGTTTGATATTTAAGATTTTAGTTCTTTCATAAATTTCTTTTGTTGGTGTTAAGTAAACAAAATGATTTAGTACTTTTACAATTTTGTTTTGTGTTCGTTGAAGTGGTTTTAAATTTGTTTCAGCGGCTGAACCCCATATTTCTATTAAGTAGTTTAGGTGTGATTTTACAAGTGAATTATAAATTATTTTATGTACTTTATTGGGTATACAGTGTAATGATTTTCGGAGTGCGCCTAATAATGCTGTTGATTTTGATTTAACGTGATCTATGTGCACTTTCCACATCATTTTGTCATCTAGCCATAAACCAAGATATTTTTCTTTGTCTGTTCGCTTTATGATTTCACCATTGATTGCGAGAGGGGTAAATTCAGGTATTGGTTTGTTTTTAGCAGCGAAAATTATAATAGAAGTTTTTTTTGTATTAATTGTTAAGAGGTTATATTTCAACCACTCATTAAGATTATCTAGATCTCTTTGAGCGCTTGACATTATATTTGAGATGGAGTTGTCGAAGTAAAAAAGGCAGGTGTCATCTGCATATAGTGTTAAATTATCGGCCAATCCGATGTTATTAATATTATTAAGATAAGTTATGAAAAATAATGGGCCGAGTATGGATCCTTGAGGAATACCGTAGGTCATATTTCGTTGTGAACTAACAGTATTATCTATCTTGACAACTTGACGCCTGTTATGAAGGTAAGATGTAAACATGGATAAAGCTGACCCTGTGATACCTATGTTTTGTAATTTCTGTAGTAATTTCTTATGGCTTACAGTGTCAAAAGCTTGATGCCATCTAGCCCAGAACTAATGTTGGTATCCAACTTATCAATAATTTTTTCGACTTCGGTGATAGTGCAAGGGGTAAAATTACTAAGTGATACATCATGAATGTAGCTATCAAAGTATTACCCGAATTTGAATGATATTTTCCTGGTATTTCATTTGGTAGATCCTCACCTATGGATGCAAAGTACGAGTTAAAGAGGTCACAAATCGCGTTACATTCTGTAATTACAAGCCCAGAACTCGTAAAAATGAGATTTATACTTCACGTATAGATCTCATTTTTAATCCCACTAATATTATAAATGCGAAAGTTTGTGAGTGTGTGAGTGTGTATGTTTGTTACTTTTTCACGCTAAAACTACTGAATAGATTTCGATGAAACTTTACACAAATTTAGTTTATACATTGGAATAATACATAGAATATATTTCGTAAAGATACGTATTTAAATACCGAAGTTATGACGATAAGTGTTAATGAAGCCGGAAAAAAAACTGTAATTTTCGAGCTATTTTCGCGTACGCTGCAAAAATTGTAAGAGTTACACCAATATAATGTATGGCAGAAATGTTTGCCTTTAATAGTTCTACAGAAAAGTGCGTAAGAGTATATATCTATCTCTTAAGGTTTGCTCACTATAACCTTTTTTATGGTAATAATAAATGTTTTACAGTAGTGCATTACTCAACAAGGTAATTTCATAAGAACTGTATTAGTATTTGTCCAAATCAATACTTTATTGTTCACAAGCATTTAATTTTGAACATAATTTCCTTTTATACCATTCAATTTAAATAATTGTCTTAGGAGATCTCATAGTTTTAAAATACCATACGCTTATGACGGCGCCACGAAGGACGCGCTGGACGGCCCGTGGCGAGTGTCGGTGGATTTAATGTGTACAATCATAATGTGTGCAACTTTTCGTGGTTTTGAATTATAAAACCGCCCTTATCACCATAAGTCCACCATCTGCTTAGACTACATAACAAGGGAAATGCATGAACCCGCCCCTGGCAGCATGCTTTACACCGATGATGTTGCATTACTGAGCGCTTCCGAGTGAAGAAACGCCGATAACATCAGCAAAAGTAGTATTCGCGGTGCTCTATTGCAATGGTGCAAATTGATCGTGTGGGACGAATGCACAATGTCGCACAAGCGAGCGATTGAAGCACTGGATCACAGCATGCAAGACATTCGGGGCAATCGAATCTTGATGGGTGGAGTGGTCGTCTTGCTGGCAGGTGATTTCCGGCAGACGTTGCCGGCTATCGAGGGAGGTACCGCAGCAGACGAGATAAATGCATGCCTCAAGGCTTCTTCGTTGCGGGCTAAAGGAGAGCGCTTACAGCTGATTACTAACATGAGTGTCCAGCTCTTCAATGATCAGGAGTCTGGACTTTTGGCACAAACGCTTCTCGAGGTCGGCGAAGGTCGCATGCCGACGGATGCTAACGACCAAATAACCTTTGACAGCCTATTTAGCAATGTTGTTAGCTCGAAAGATTACGAGTACGAGTTTACAAGAAAACCTGGCTAACGAGGAGTGGTTGTGCGAAAGAGCTATGGCGCCTTGACTTTAAAAACGAATTGGTAGAAAAAAAAGAATATTAGAGCAAGTTCCAGGTGATGTGAGGACCTACGTGTCAATAGACACGGTGATGACAACTGACGACGCAACTGTATACCCAGCAGAGTTCTTAAATTCCCTCGACCTGTCAGAGATCTCCCACAAGTTGGAACTTAAAGTTGGTGTGCCTGTCATACTGATCCGTAACCTGGACGCGCCCAGACTGTGCAACGGCACTACGTTACGCATCACAGAGCTGAGAAGGCACATCGTCCAGGCCACCATTCTTACTGAAGGGGCCAAAGGAGAGACGGTATTGATACCCAGAATCTTACCCTTCCAGTTCAAAGGCCTACAATTTCATTTAAAAGTGACTTTATCATGATAAATAAAAGTCAAGGACAAACTCTATAAGTAGCCGGCATTTACCTGGGCACCCCCTGCTTCTCCCACGTACAACTGTACGTAGGTTGCTCGCGTGTGTCAGAAATCTTTTTATTCATGCAGAAAACAATATGTCTCGCAATGTTGTTTACGGCGATGTGCTGCAGTAAAATGATTTCTAGCTCTCTACGACCCGAGACCCGAGATTCTGTCACTCATCAAATTTTGTAAATTGATCTTTCCGATGCTCAAATTTAAATTGTTTTGCTTCTAAAATTGTATATAGTTATAGTTACGCAATTTATTTTTCCTAATAAGCCGCGGGTAACACCGCGGGGCACAGCTAGTAATACAAAAAATTAAAATTACCCCTTTTTAAGCGTACCTCTCTATACATGTAAAGGGGGGGCTGAATTATTTTTTTGAGTGCACCCCCTTGTGTGGGGTATCGTTGAAAAAGACTATGAAAATAAGGTAGGGTTTCCATACAACACTTTTTTATCAGCTTTACCATTTGCGAGATATAACCCGCCAAAGTCGTTTACACGGTGTCCCCCCCCCCCCCCTGTAATTTCTAAAGTCTTGGACCTATAAACCCCAAATCAGTCCCGTAAAGAAACAGGCGCGGAAACTCTTATTTAAAATTGTTACGGAACCCTTCACGCGCGAGTCCGGCTCGCACTTGGCCGGTTTTTTGATTACCAATCAATAACTTTAGTATTTCAAAGAGCAAAGCAATACACTACAGAGGTCTAACACCTAACTTGATTGCTAACAAATTGCAAAAGTTTCAGCTTTCAGGAAAGAAAAGCTATCATGTTATGCAGAAAACAAGGCAGTAAACTTACATAGATGTATAAAAAACTAAAAAGAAACATTGTATTGAAATAACAAAAGTACTACCAGGGATTTATTATTCTGTTCTGCTCTCAATAAATTTAGCCGAAATTTTCTATCCTCTCTCTCTCTTTCTCTCCTGAAGGTGGGGTTTGCCTCAATTTTTCTTTTCTACTTTGCCCTACCGGACGCATCGTCTACGGAGACATTGCAGAAGCACAAGTCTTTCTTGACCACATCTTGCCATCTTGTTTTTGGTCGCCCTCTGAGTCTGAGCCAGAATTCCTATACAAAATCATCATTTGAGTTTCAGCAGTTACTTCGTTTATTTGAATTATATAACCGCTAATGTCTATTTTCTAATACAGGATTATCACCTGTGGTTTTCCATCAGCTATAGATATAGCAAGTGGAAACGAAAGCGGGAAGCGGTGGTATTACCGACCACGCCTGTGATTAAAGTTAACAAGCGTTTAGAGGAATATATCGCTCATATGTGGCGGGTCTAGTCAGGGCTGTCACAAAGAGAAAGAGAAGTGATAAATAATTTGAAATTTAACGTAATTGAAACTCAGTATATTAAAATTTTAAGACAACATTGAATCAAAGATTTAAGACAAAATTTGACACAACAACTAACCACTTATAAATTAGAGGTCTGATAAGTTTTATGAATAAAGGGGTTAGACTAAAATAGGTCCTCTTATTAACTTATGCAACTAACTGCCGCACTCAACTAAGTCTTCTACTGTCACTTTCTTTGCAATGAAATAGAAAATGACGGCATGAGACTTTATGAAGGATTAATCTTTATTGACGTCTCTGAGTACGGCAGTAAACGCCTTAAAGGTACGAGTAGATTCAATTAGTTCACCTTTTCATGAACTAGAGTGCTTAGATTTATTATTTTCTAATAATTACCATTATAACGTGCTCCCAGAAAATATTGTCTTAATTTTTCCAATTCTTCGACAATCAACGAAGACAAAGAACTACGCACCAGCCAGAGTAGGTACTCGAACAGCAGCATACATTATAAAATAACAAAACATGGTCTTTGTTATCAGTCAAATAGTATTACCAAATAATATGCCAACCTATTTTTTTATCTTAATTGATTTAAAAGTAGCAACCCTAGAATTGCGTGAGAAGCTATTAGCAGGAGGTGAGAACTGGTCGGTTAATGGGGCCCACTCCGTTTGATACCAACAATACTATTATTTATACTGGCCTGTATTGGAGCCGCGGCGATAAGCTACTTGTGTCACAGAAACTGCGGAATATTTGCAACAAGTAAATGTAACTCTTCGTTATGAAGATGTAAGGGATTTCGTTCTGGACCACGTTTGATAATGATAAGTCCCTAGTGGCCGTGTCACTGAGAAATGTCATCAACAACTTGAAAATAAAAAAACAACACAATTATTATTGTACACTAGCAGTTCCCCGCGACTTCGCCCAAGCCAAAAGTTGGATTTTCTATACAAATTTTCATCCCCCATTTCACCCCCTTAATGATTTAATATCACGACAAAAAGTAGCCTATATCCTTCCTTAAGTCTCGAACTAATCTAAACTATCTCTGTACCAAATTTCATTTGAATCGGTTAAGTAGTTTCAGAGCCTATTTAATACAAACAAACAATCGAATCTTTCCTCTTTATATATTAGTATTGTACATAAGTGGAATTTATGGACGTGAAATGGCTCCTATCCTGTCTAAAATCGATTGATATGTATTTGGCTCGGCAGTGGCTCATCCACCAATCAATCCTTGAGAATCACTTTATCAGAGTTCAATCAGCAGGAAACTGGCCATCAGCAGCTTTCCCATATCCCGGGTAAAAGGTTAATGTAGAATTCAAGTATTAACTTGCATCTTACTATTTCCATCAGTTACCATTAAGTGAAGAAGTCGTACTATTACTTAGATGCTATTTAAATAATATTAACTGCGTTAAAACCATTTTCTAAAAAATATTATCTAGTCCTAAACGTATGTGAGTCTTTGATACGTCTCTCTACTAAATGCGTGTAAATGAATATTCTAATTTTATCCTGAGCAGAACCTGTTGACATCTGTAGACTTGTTATCTCCACACAGACTGAAGAATACTGCCTGCATAATTTTATTGTCAAACAACATTGTTGGTGCAAAAATAACCTTAAGAAACTGTAATAAAGTTTATTATTTACTGGCAATTAATAATTATTTAGATTTACAGATAAGGCTTTGCAGCTTAGATGCTACTTTGCAATATTAATTACACACAGTGATAATTAACTTTAAACATTATTTTAAATGCAAAAATCTTTTATTTGTAAAAATCAAACAGTTTTTTAACTAAAACAACAATTAAAACAAGTACAAGGTTAGTTTCTTTTTATTATTTTTTATAATTTGTATATTAGTTAAGTTTTATTTTAGGTTATTTTTCGTATCCTACTTATGTTTATATGAATAAAGCATAACATACCAGTAAATATTCAACAGTATTCAATTAATTAACAACGGTCTTCGAATACTTCTAACAATTATAAATGGAGTAGAAAGTTTTTATCTTTGAAGTTAAGATTACAATTGGCCTAAATGAGTTCTTGTTATAATACTAATAATAATACAGTTAACTGTAAACCAGTATTGTAAGTTTAAAACAGCTCAAGAAAGTTTATCTCTTAAAGTAGAAATAAATATATACATGGTCTAAATTGCAATTACCTTCTGTGTAATATTATTCGTCTTATCTAACATAAATGCTATCCCAAAAAAATCTAAGTGTTAACTATAGATGCACAGGTCTTCAAGCAATAACTATAAAAGTTATGGTAAGATTATTAAAACTTGCTGCTGTTTTATCAAAATTATCTGTGCGAGTACTGAATCTATATAACTTGCCGATACGCCGAAAAATTCGTATCAGTTTTTATTTCTTTGTAAAATTATTAGAACTATTACCAATTGCCAATTCGAACTTTTGGACAGTGCTTGATTTTTTGTTAATCTGTTTTGATTCTTTATCATTGACAAAACAAAGGCTGAACCTATTAGCATAATTTTCAAAGCTACTGCACCCCAACTGCACTGTGCAACTTTATCTCGTATCTCAAGGTAGGAAAGTGTTAAATCGCCATGATTATTTTGATTGCCTCCGGTGGCAACGGAATCTCGTATGCTTTAATTGCTCCAAGATCTGTTCTCGTGATCGGAGACCCATCCGCCATTTGTATCTGCCTTTATGCTGAAATGCCACCTTTGTCTTGCGATTTTTAGACGTTTTTGTATCCGCTAAGAGGCATTGCGTGTATGTATTTGTTGCTGTCGCGTTGACATGCTGGGTGGAAATAGTTGCAAGGTGAAGGTGATTGCTAGTTTTTTGCCCGACTGCGAAAGGAGGGATATGTTTTTCGTGAGTATGTATGTATAATTGTTTGGCACGCCCTACAGCCCAAACGGCTGGACAGTTTTTGACATATTATGTCAAAACGGTTTTTGACATATTATGTTAAAACATATTATGTTAAAACATATTATGTCAAAACTGTTTTTGACATATGTCAAAAAATGTCCAGCCGTTTGGGCTGTAGGGCGTGCCAAACAATTATACATACATACTCACGAAAAACATATCCCTCCTTTCGCAGTCGGGCAAAAAAACTAGCAATCACCTTCACCTTACACATCATATTATGATGTGTCGTTGAATTCGTCAAAATTGTTAGAGTGACATAGGCTATATACATTTTAAAAATGGTGCTGCAATTGGAAATAAAGGTGGGAGGGGGGATTAATTTTTTCCTTATCATGGCAATATGGGTATCAAATGAAAGCCAGTAAAAAGACCATTTTGAAAAATATTTTTTTTTTGCAGTCGGTTGTTTTGTTTTTTCAAAAATTATGTTTATTTTAAGTAAGGATTACTTCGAAACGCAAGCGTGTGGAGGGTGAAGAAACGATTGTCGGTCAACTGAGGTCAATTCTATTTTAAAACTGGGTAACTATATACTGTTTTAAACTTTCATGGTCATTATCATTAGAATAGTTATTACTTAATAGTTATTAATTAATAGTTATTAGAATAGTTACTGTTAGTGTTGTGTGTCGAGAACAGACGCGAGAAAACAGTGAGTTTGCAAACAGAGGTACCGGAGGTGAACGCAATAAAAGACTTAGAAGGAGGGTAGACCGATATGTTTGCCCATAACATCCCACCCGTAAGATCTTCAGTTATTCCGTGATCATGGCGCTTGCAACAGCGCCGAAATATCGGAAACTCGAAAATAAAAAGGTACATGGTAGCAATCCCGTAAATAACTATTCTAATGGGTAACTATAGTATATATTTTACTTAAAAGAAACTTAGAAGGATTACTTGTACGTGGAAACCCGTTATTAAAACGACAAAGCAATTATGAGTTTGTTTGACGAGACAAAAGCCGTAATCAAAACTATCGTGATATCAGATCCATTACAGTAGCCCATGAAGAGAGATTTTTTAAAGCTCCTGTTGAGAATATTAATTCCAAATATACTCTATAATATATATTATACTCTATAATATATATTATACTCTATAATATAGGTATATTAATTCCAAATATACTACATTTTGTATCAAACACTCATATCAGTTACAACTGCAGGCATACCACCTAACTCGATTGTTTTTAAATAGCAATAGTTATAGCTTTGAAACACAGCTCACATTCATCGAAATGCAATAGTTAGCTAAGAAGTTCGGCCCGTAGCCAAGTGGCAAAGTGGCAAGCGAAGTTCGTTATCGCTAACAAAATGTATGAAACTGTCATAAGCCATCAAAACATCACGTGACTTTTGCATACATTTTTTGACATTCCATTGGCGATAGCGAATTTCGCTCCAGAACGATTGCCATTTGGCTACGGGCCCTGCAGCATTATTTTCTATCTCAAAAAGAACTATCTATCAGAGTGAACAGGCTACTTTTGGGTGAGCTCGCTCCACCATCGACTCTGTCTGTGCCACGTCTGGCTTAGTCTAGAGTCAAGAGCAAACCCATTTCGAATATCAAAAAAAAGATCGTCACAATTTTCCGTCAAACGACCCCGCTCTCCCGTGGGACGAAGCGGGGCCGAAGAGACAATGCGACGAAATTACAGCCGGCCAATTGAGCCGCTTGTAATGCTTGATCCCCCCTATTGTTTCCGCACTTGATGCGGATGGGGGACTGCGCGATTTTGATACTTGCTTTTTTATGTAAGTGACAAAAGAAAAAAAATATTTACTAGAAAAAAAAATGATTCGCAATACACTTATCAACTGAAACTTTATGCTCTGTTTATTGTCCAAATGGAAATATTAATCCTTAAAGCATTCTCTACCAGTCATCTATAAGTATGAACAAAGAAAATACCACAGGCGTTGCGGGAGATCAAAAATTTAAAAAAAGGTTTCTCTTATGATTACATATGAGCATTTTTCTGCTCCGAAAAAAATGAATTTCAATGTAAAATTGCTCCGCAGTCCGCATCAAACCTAAGGCCTATTTATCGTAAGAAAACACAGTCAATTTAATTTCAAAGCGTGAAATTCGACAAAGACAGAACGACAAAAAATAGTATTAAGATTTGTATGAATCTAATTACAGCAATAGAATAGATCCCATTAGATATGTAATTTTTCTAACATTATCCCCGTGTACTAATTTTGAATCTCCGTGTGTATACACGCTGAAATTTTAATGGTTGTTTTCCCGCACTAAAATTAGTGCAGTTTATGCTGTATTGCTTAGTGCGTAGAGCTTGTTTTGCTTTAAACATTGATTTAGTGCGGCAAGCAGTACCCAAATACGTGAATTCTCGTAAAAGAAACTATCTTTTCTCACGTTTTCGAGTTGATGATTATTTTTTTGATTACTTTTAGAACAAAAATATTTTTAGTTTAAAAAAAACTCGCATGATTCGAAAGTACTACTAAAGGTATATTGTTCTGCTGCGGGAAAACAACCACTAAAATTTCAGCGTATATAGAGCGCGCAAATTTTGACATCACTGTAATCACTAATTAAATACCTCAGATTACGATCTAACCGCTATCGTAACTTGCCGAGTCTCTTAAATATAACAATTACTTTGTGCTGTACGTTAATAGCAGGTCATGTTTATGGCCAATTAAAACGATCATTACATGTATTTAATAAGCAATATTTCAAATTACATTACAGGAAGTACACTGCGTTATGTGCAAAGGCCCATAGCTATAAGATATACAGGATGTCCAAGTAAATGATAGATACTCCCCTATGGACAAGTCAATAGTGTATGCCAATTTTTTTAAGTGAAAATGCTTATATTAGAGATATTTTCGCGAATAATTACTCTTCAAAAATCTGTTTCCATTGAAGTAATATTTTTAAATATCCCAGACACCAAAAATATTCTTCTTTTACTTTAAATGTTAGTAAAGCTCCCAAAAATATTATTAAACTTAATACAAAATCTCAAAAATTTACATAATGTAACTAATCTGTACTTAAAGGATCATCCTTTTATTTCTGAACACGCCGTATAACCAAATAGGTGGTAGAAGACACATTAGTTTAAAGAACAGTTTAACAATAGCCCCATTTGTAAGGTCTGTAGGAAGACGGATACATCCACCAGCAAAAGCCTTGCAAAGCCAGGAGTTTTATTGAAAGCGTTGCAAGTGCAACGGACTGCGACGATCCATCACAGTGTTTCCTTGACATGCTTCTATTGTAACATATTATGCAAGAGCCTTTGTTAGGGCCTGCCTCTTTAAGGCATGCTCTCGGAATGGTACCTGGGAATTTCCTGTTAGCTGCGTGCAGAACACGTAGGCCACTAAAATAGGGATTACTTCTTGACTCACTGGAAGCTAGCGTCGATATCTCCATGTAACGAGCACACGTCCGTTAAATTACAGTATTTTAGTGCATCTGGCTTAACAAACAAGCTGTGTTAGTAATGTGTTTATTTTAAATTGTAGTCATGGAAAACACAACTTAATTTCATTGTTTGCGAACGTGTCATTATAGGGGATTACAATAAAAGTTGGTTAAGAAAATAACAGCAAAATGAACCTATAAGATTTTATCTTAATTTGTTACTTGGGTTCATAGGTTCGAAGTCTAGGCTGTATCTTTCTTTCCCAACGATTGTTTAAATTAAGTTTCAATTGTTTCAAAGTTTAACTTGACTAAAATAAAAATAGAAAGACAAGAAAATCTAAGATTTTCCGACATATTTACGTTATTTTTACACTATCTGTACTTACCTCACAGACAATTACTTTTTTATGTTTTCCCCTTTTTTTTTCATTTATAATTTTCTACTATCAACATTATTTGGTCGTAGTACATAGGTGCGTTACTGTTAGTCAATTTGTTCGCATCAACGCGCTCCTATTTAGCCGTTTGTCTGTGAGATATTTTATTTGCTCATTCTTTATACAAAATCATTTTTTTATACTACAGTTTTTACTATGTATTGTCATTAAGTAAACTATACTAAGTTGGAATTGAGGTGTCGATAAGATAAAACTTGCATTGAAATAATTCCGATTTTTCGATAGTAAATGATAAATACACCAAGTATAAATTCTCAACGTTAAGTAAAATGGCTAAATCCTAGAAATAATAATAAATGAGCTATATGGATTATACGACACAAATAGATTTAATTCCATGATTCAATCAAGTTAGCTTTTTAAGGCAAGCTGTATAAAGATTAGAGTTGATTGAAGAGTCATTCACATTTCAACTTAAGTCTACCAATTAAAATCATAGGATATCTTAGTAGTTATTTCCCGTCACAGTAATCCGGGATTAAGACTAGATCCAGTTGTAGAATAGTAGAAGGCCTGGTTTCTTGTAGTGATGTTCACACGTCTACAACTAAGTATCGATATTTTTAATTCGGTAAAGAAACAGTCCAAAATATTCTAAATCGATTTTGTAGTTAAGTATGATTCAATTAAGGCAGAAACGTTAATGTAAATAAATACTGGTAGTCAAACTTGAATTGGGTCCCATAGAGGATACTTATAGACGTACACGTTACTTGGTTCCTATAGATTTTATAACAAAACTTGTGGCTCTATTATAGACTAGCTAAATTGACAGTTTTATTTTAAAAAAAAGGTAAATAAACATAATATGCCCAAATGCCCATTCTCGTCTATATTTAGTAGACTGAGTTTCTTACACTGCTTCTTTTCAGCACTAGCCCACAAATTGTCCCTAAGCCGAAGCAGCTCAGTATGAGCACAGAATAAGTACTAGTACTCCGTACAGTCCTTGTCCAACCAGCAACCTAGTGTCGCGCACCGCCGGTGAATAAAACGCGGGAGCGTGTCGCTGCCGGCTAGCGACACCCAACTTGTATAGGCCCTTACCTAGGGGTCGCCGCGCGTAGGTACGTTTTTGCTACCTACGCGGGAAGACACACAGGCCTGGTATAAGGTAAGTGTGTGTATTATGTCTGCTCCTTGTTGGGTCTTCATGCAAAACAAATTTCTTATTATTTTAAACTTATTTTGAAACGATATATGTCGATATTACCTTAGGTCATCTCTTTTCTGGATATAACATTTCATGTTGCTTGCACTGGAAGTTATTTAGAAATCGCTTCTAGTCTTGAGTCTGTTGAGTGTTCTATAAATATATGGCTCGTTGATCGAGTGGTCAGCATGCTGTCTTTTAAATATATTATTGCAATCAATATTTTCAAGTGCAATAATATATTTAGATTGCATAGTGAATGCTTATCACTTAAGAAACAATAATTATGCTGTCTTTTATCCAAAAGGTCCCGTGTTCGAATCCAGGGTGAAGCCGGAATTTGTTTCTGGGTTTTTATGTCATAAAATAACTCAGAAACAGCTCGGAGTTAGCCTCAAAAAGCACATTAAGTCGTTGCTTCTCTCTTATACGGTCAGGTCACGAAAAAACAAGGTTACCTTTAGATTGTAAAATCAGTTGTTCAAAACTTTTAATAAAAAATGGTTATTATGAAATAGATAATTATTTAAATAACAAAAATTTATGAATTATCTCGTTTGAAAACAGCAATTGTAAAACATTGAGAAAGAGGCTATTACGATAGTGACTTTCGAAGTGAGTTTATTGCGTTGCTTCTTATCGGCACTAGCCCACAAGATACTCTCAAAAGTATTTAATTTGGAAAATAGTCAAATCATCCTTCTAAGAAGCCATTTATTATTTCTTGAATTACACTTATATGAGTTAAGATTTAGCACAAAGAATAAAAACATCAAAACTGATACGAATATGTCAACCATTATCCTCTGACACTCCACATGGTGAAACCACATACCAATCAGATAAATCGAACTCAGCGCTAAAACTGTCTGTTTTCATGGCTTTGGCAGTCCTAACGAATACTCATTAGCACAGAATACTAGTACTTCGTACAGAAGTATGACTTAGCAATTGTATTCAAAGAAATGTCTACTCAATGTCGTCAACAATATGGCGTAATTTAGTTCGCCTCAGAGTCAAGCATATTTTCGTGTAGACACCTACAAAAATCCATTGCAAGATAATTTCATACATACTCTGGAATATGATTCATAATACACTAAACCTATTCAGTGACGTAATATCACGCGACGCGATAGGGTTGACTGCTACGAGAAGCTTCTAACGCCATCTAGCGCCTCTTTCTAGTACTTTATTCATTCTCGTCCAGCCAGCAACGTAGCCGCGCGGCCGCCGGTGAATAAAACGCGCGAGGGTAGCTCTGGCCGGTAGCGACACGCAACTTGTTTTAGCACCTACGTAGGTGCGCGCGTAGGTACGTTTTTTGCTACCTCCGCGGGGAGATACACAGGCCTGTCATTAGTAACAAAAAGAATACAAAATCGCATACAAACACCTCATACATCCCAATCAGCGACACATCAACGTTAAAAGAAACGTCTCGACAACAAATCAGTGACAGCCCTACAGCGAGTAATACGGATGCGTACTTCGACCAACAAATATGCGAACATGTTCAACTGTCTGTTACCCGAAGGTGGTCTGGAAGAAATTGCTTTCAGCAATAAGACCTCCTAAATTGTACCATTCTCTACGAACATTTATGTAAATTGATACTATGTGTGGTGTGCAATAAAGAGTACCTATCTATCTATCTATGTTTACAAAATTTGTTTTTATATGGTACAGTCGTATGCATCATCAAACCTGAAGGTTGCGATTATTTTGCCCACAAAATTATCCCAATAAGACACACTCAATGACACTTTTGCCAATTTTAATAGATTAGTTTGCCATTGTCTTCTCCATTTCACAGGTTTCCTGTCTATAACTAAAATTAAGTATCAATCTATATTAAATTAATAAATGTTATGTACATGTTGAGGTGCTTGTGGCGCAGTGGCGGCAGCGCTTTGGTAGTGATATCAAAAGTTAAGCAACCCACGGCGCGGTCGTGATTGGATGGGTGACCATTCCGACCATTTAAGTGACGTCCATGACAAGCATCTCCGTGCTTCGGAAGGCACGTTAAGCAGTTGGTCCCGGCTAATATCTGTGGTATTAGTCGTTAAGCCTAGTCAGAGGCCCTAGGGCGGCTTCATAACTTCTGACAGTAAGGTTTGTCACTTGCCTTACATACACTCCTCCACCAATCCGCACTGAGCCCGCGTGGTGAAGTATGGCTCGTTCCTCCTCATAGTTGAGGTGAGGCCTTTTCCCAGCAGTGGGATCTAATAGGCTGACTTATATTATTATTAAATGTTGTGTATGAATTTCAGTAGGCATCGGGTTTTAAGACTTGGGAGGAAGGATAGGACATGTGAAAGATACACGCTGTCTAATACAGAGCAGAAAAATTGAGCAGCACGGCATATTTCTTCTTTTTGCCAGCCAATCAAATCTGATGTAACGAAAAGTGATAGTACTTTATTTAGTGATATGATTTGAAATTCTCATTATATTAACTTACTTTTTCAAATGTTTGATTTACATAAATTCGAAATAAATTAATCCTAGTCTAGTTATTTATTATTTTTGTTAATATTCAAAACATACATAACGACGTAGACGTAAGAGGGATCGTTATCAGAAGGCTCATACATGGTGGCGTACACGAAATATTAGTCCGGTTAATTATTACAGTCGTCTATTTTCAGTATCACAATCAATTTAACACAAAATAACAATCAGTGAACAGGATGGCTTCGGATTACAGTCAAGAAACGCGGCAAGTTCAATACGGCGACGCAAAACTCAACAAGACACAACCACACAACCATTTGTGTCGGCACTCCGGCCATAACAATCACGGGGTTCTCACATTCCCGACAAACAAAACGTCAAAATGACAGAAGCAAGTGCTGCCACCGCCGTATCGACCATGCCCAAGTAAACTACTTGACGTTTCCGATTGAACTCGATAAATAGTCACAGTTTGACGTAAGCGATGTGATGTTTAAACGTCAAAACCGAATGACGTCTGTCATTATGTTCTGACAGCTCGAAACTTGAAAATAAACACCGCCAATCGCCTCATGCTCCGACATACACATTTTTCACTCGCGTATCTTTGATCTATCTAAAAGATCTTATGCTCGCTAACCGCCACACCCGTGTGTATCGCACACAAAACAACGCGACACCCAATTAAGGGGGTTGAAGAGCAAATTTTTCACCGCACAGCCAACCCTATTTGGTTTAGCTCCGTCAAACGAACGCACTCTTAGCTGCACTCATACAAACGCCGATCAAGAGTGCATTCTTAACACTCCGAGGGCTGTATAAGGGACCGCTGAGTAAATTAGTAGAGGCAATTGTATTTGTACTACACACAGGACACTCGTTACCCGCGCTGCGATTGTCAATCGGATTTATCAGGTTGTTAAGTGCCGGTTAAATGTTCGGTATTACGTCGGTATTGTGCACGGATTTAGTGAGGATGTGGATGGTTTAAGAGCGCATGGTAAAGTTTCTAGTAAATAGTGGTGCGAAAATATTTAACTTCACAAAGAAGTGAGGCACATGCCTCACTTAAGACATCTTAACGACATGTTTTTGTCTTAATATAGGGCATTATTGAGGTCATATTATAGATTATCTATGATGTTTATCTGGCTGCATAGGTATGCTCTATTATCATCCTTACTTTAAAAAAATAAGGCCCATGTATCAATTTTCAGCAAAATGGTGATAGACAAACAAGGCAAAAATCTGTTTTGGCTAATATTTGTATGCAGTTGGCCACCATTTTCGTTCAATAATAATCATCAAATCGTGAGAATAAACAGCTTAATCGTCGAGAAACAAAAAAGCACCACACCTTTGAAGCCGGTAGCCCGAAATGCAAATCCAGATGCCAACTCCCAAGTCTGCTTTTTTAGCAATCTTCCTTTTTATTTTCAGCGTTCCGCAGCCAAATGTGCGAGTGAACGACCAATCTAGCACAATTGTTTAATGAATAGTTTTTTTTTTACACTCACAATGTTCTTTATTATTTATATAAGTTTGAATAGGAAGCCAAAAATTCGCACACGTGCAGGATTTGAACCCACGACCTTTGCCTTTTGTTTAATTAAGTTTAGTTTTTAGGAAAGAAACTAATAATTAATTTACCTACCACCTAACTCAATTGCTTTCAAATTGCAATAATTTTAGTTTTTCGAAAAGCAATCACAACTTTCAAACCAACGTTAAGTAGGTTTACCATAGCAAAAGCTACCAAGCGTATTAAAACGCAAATTTCATTCGAAATCTCTTTTTATTTATACCAAGTATTTGACAGTCTTCAGTTCTAAGTACGCCTAGTCATAGAAAAGAAAGATTCTCAATTCGATTGTTCTGTTGCTCCAGTTCAGAAGAATGTTTGACTTGCCAAACATACTGCAATTTACAGTTATTTTCATGATTAGAGGAAAAATGTTAAGCTGTGGTGAAATTCGTTACGATTCAAGCTGAGAGGGGGCCTTTTTGCACACTCACGTGTGCTATCACAATGTGTTGCAGCATGTACATTGTTATGATGTGTGCCAAATAAATATTTTTTTATTTTTAAATCTGACAGCTAAAACAACCTTTTTTTTTTTTGATGTTGACACAAGGAGTCATCTAGTCTGTAGTATGTAACAAGGCCTAACTGTGTTCTGCAGAACACAGTTTTTCAATATCATCTCTCTTTGCCAAGACTACGGAACCCTCCCGCTTTTTCAAAGGTCAATATTGATCGGCTTTTGCACTCCAGATATTTCGTGCTGGCTGATTGCATTCGTGAGTGGTTCACAGATATTGTTATTTTAATTTGCCGTGATGGAAGCGTTTTAACGGTTAAAACCAAACTGATCATTGTTATTACTTGGTTAAACTTTGAATTTGTTTGATCATTTTCAGATTTTGGTAACTCGGGACCGATTTTTGAACTGTCAAATAAGCTACTAGTAACACATAGTGTCTATTAGAAGTGCCATAGAAGAGTAGATGATGTTGTAAAACCAGTCTTAGCCTAGAGTTCACCAATTCATGTTTAATTTTTAATCAGCTGGTTTAGCAATATTTGTCATATTTTTTAAGGGAATTCTGTCAAATTAACCGTCAATTGAAGTTCATCGGCTGTTTAAGGATCGGTGAACTCGGGTCTTAACCTGGAGTTCATTAACACATGTTTAATTTTTAATCAGCCGGTTTAGCAGTATTTGACATATTTAGAGAATTCTGTTAAATTAACCGTCAATAGTAGTTTGCCGCCTGTTTAAACATTTTTGAACTCAAGTCTTATCGTATTTTATAGAATAATATTTTTAACTGACTATTAAAAGTCGGGATGACTTCGACCCGAGTTGACCAATTTTCAAATGGTCGGTAAATATCGATTGACAATTAATTTGTCAGAACTTCCTTACAACACATCAAGTAGTTCTAAATTGGCTGATTAAAAAACAATCATGTGTTGGTGAACTCTAAGCTCAGTATTATTCCAACTAGGCTCATTAAATACTATAGTAGAAACAATGGAATCCAGTCTTAAAATCGAAGGGAAATAAACTCACAATCGAAATCCGTCTAGTCTTTATGTCATCTCCAATTAAACCGCGTAATTCGGAACCGGCATGTAGCGAAATGTCGCGATTGCCGAACCCAGGATAGTGCAACGACCTGCATTCCGCCAACCTGATAACCTGATCTATGTGATGACAGAGTGGTTGTTAGCGACTGGTCTAGTTAGCCCATGGCATAAGCGCCAGCGGGTATTGGATGTATAGCCCGGCAAGTTTATTTATTTATTTAAGCTTTTCGCACGCCGTTTATTGCACAAATGGCGGACTTAACGCTAAAAGCATGCTCTACCAGTCAACCATAGCCACAGAATAAGTAATAGTACTCCGTACAGAAGTATGACTTTGCAATAAAATTCAAAGAAATATCTACTTAATGTTGTCAACGATATGGTGTAATTCAGTTCGCCTCAGACTTAAGCACATTTTCGTGTAGACACCTACAGAAATACATTGCAAGATAATTTCATTCTTATAACTCTGGAATATGATTCATAATACACTAAACCTATTCAACGACGTACCTACTATCCCGCAACGCGATAGGGTTGACTGCCACAAGAAGCTACTTACGGCATCTAGCGAATCTTTCTAGGACTTTATTCATGCTCGTCCAACCAGCAACCTAGTGCCGCGCACCGCCGGTGAATAAAACGCGCGAGCGTGTCGCTGCCGGCTAGCGACACCCAACTTGTTTAGCCCCTTACCATGGGATATGCCTTTTTTTGATGAGCCGATAACGCTAAACTCCGGTTTATATCATAGTATCTTACTTTTTTTATGTCACTTGAAATTACTTGAAATCCATTTTGAAAGTTTGACGAATTAGGTGATAAGCCTGCAGGGGTCATGAGATTTTTGAAAATTATATAAATAAATTTAAAATTATATAGATAAATAAATAAATAATAAATAAATTGTTTCAACAAACACCAATTACTTAGCCCCAAACAAGCGTGAGCTTTTGCTACTAAGATAACGGAAAGACATACTTATATACGTTTATATACATCCATGTCTTAGGTACAAATGCTCGTGCTCATCACACAAACACTTGCCCCTTGCGTGATTCGAACCCGCAACAACTGGTTTTGTAGTCCGCGGAGCGAACAACTACACCAAGACGGTCGTCATAAAGATGAAGTGTTGGTATGATGAATTTGCGTACAGTAAATTGATTTTCTTTAATTTTGTCGCTATTATTTTTGTTGTTTGCGCCACACCAAATGACCGAGCTACCATGAGCTAGTATGCATTGAAGAAAAATATACTCAATTATACGCCATTAAAGAACTACCACTCGAACGCACATACACTGTACCAATCAAAATGCAATTAGACAATTTCTGAATATGCAACTTTAAATGTTAATGTCTTTTGCCGAACAATTATCCTTGCAACATTGTCTAACACTGTAGATAGGTTACAAAACATTATTTTAAAGAAGTTGCAAAGTTCATAAAATTATTATTTTTTGGTAAAACAAGTTGATAAGAAATCTTTGAACAAACTTAAGTGACTAAGTATTTAAAAACGTTTATTCAACATAGAGAAATAAAGTGAAATGATTGATGTCTGGCACCAATTTAATAACAAATCAACTTATTTAAATAATTGCATCAATGAGTCAGTAGGTAACATAATCGTAATTTTAATTCGAATTCAAATGCGTTTGTTGTTTGTTTGTGTGTGTGTGTGTGAGTGTGTGTGTGTGTGTGTGTGTGTGTGTGTGTGTGTGTGTGTGTGTGTGTGTGTGTGTGTGTGTGTGTGTATGTGTGTGTGTGTGTGTGGTAAGCTCGCTACAGTGACGACTCTTATCTATACGCTACGCCTGGCTTAGTCTAGGGTCAAGAGTAAACCAATTTCAAATAAATAAAACAATGAGTGATCGACCAATGACAACTATATGCAAATAAATGTTGCAACTATACTGAAATGTTAAAAGCAGAAAATAAGTAACTAGATTCATTTTAACTAGAAAAAAACAGTGGTGGTTCTTTTTAGGGTTCCGTACCCAGAGGGTAAAAACGGGACCATATTACTAAGACTCCGCTGTTTGTCTGTTAATATAGTATCTACTTCTAGACTTAGATGATGATACAGAACCCTTCGAGCGAAAGTCCGACTTGCACTTGGTTGGTGTTTTTTAGGTTTTCCTCATTTTAGTCGTGTGGACGAGAATGCAGTTGGTACCATTAAACTCCGATAAGTTCACGATGAATAAACATACAAATGGATTAGATTTGTTAAAGAAGCTATGCCTTTTACAGCACAAGCCAGGCGAGCCATGCATTTCCATTTACTTATATCCTGGTCTATCTTAAAAAGTCTGTCAACTATTAGGAAATAACTTTTTTCTTCGAAGTATATTCTGACACGTTCGTGAGAGACCCTCCTGCGTTCGCCAGAGGTGCGGGGGGTGGGGCACGCTAGATATCAGCGCCAACCCACTTCAAATAATAAGCAAGTAAACATAATTTTTGAAAAAAAAAACAAAACACCCCACTGCAAAAAATATTATATTTTTGAAATGGTGTTTTTACTGGCTTTCATTTGATACCCATATTGCCCCCCTCCCTTTATTTCCGTTTGCGGGCGCCATTTTTAAAATGTATATAGCCTATGTCACTTTCATAATTTTGACAAGTACAACTACACTTCATATGCCAAAAACGGTCTAGCCGTTTGGGCTGTAGGGCGTGCCAAACAATTACATACATACATACTCTCAAAAACCATAACCCTCCTTTCGCAGTCGGGTAAAAAGGGCAACTTAGAGCTTACTTAAGAAGCCCGATGGCAAGGACGATAAAAAACACATGTAAGTAGTTCTAGATAGATAGATAACTCTTTATTGCACACCATAAAAGTAACAACAATACAATTTACATAGAAACATGTAACAAATTAGGCGTCTTATCGCTAAGAACGATCTCTTCCAGACAATCTATGGGTATAGGAAATACTTAATCACAGGTGGCTACTACTTCAGCAAGTTCATCTCGTTTTTCTTGCGCAACACGAAGAACAGAAAACACAACTAAAATGATTGGTCTTCTACTTCTTCAGGCCTGTTGTCACCTATTGACAGGTATAAGCAACTTCATGAGCGATTTAACTTTTCCATGGAACTTGGGTTCACTTTGCCATTTGGCAATAATTCATACGTTGTTGGCAATAAAAATGAACACAAACACATTATAGTTAACTTAGTATTATTTGCATACAGAAACTTAATATTAAGTTATTTGTCTATTTATACGTAAAACATAAAATATAAAACATTATGTTAATTCCACCAACATAATACTGTTTTAATATCTTTAATCTGGCCAATCATCTGAAATTATGTCGTTCCCAATATTATCTATGCCTCCACATGCTAGTTCAACAAGAATTGAGATGTTTTTATAAATGTGGGTGTCTCGATGTTACTGATAAGCAATATCATCTGAATTAGGTATTTTAATTCACATTAAATGTAATGTTATCAGAAGATCGTAACTTCATTAAAATTTCTGTCGATGAGAGTTTGATATTTATTCACATTGGAATATGTCTTTTTTAATTTCTACTGTTTTAATGTTTGATTAGGATTCAAGGGTGCTGTGAGACTATTTTAATGTAATGAATGAGTGAACAGTTGCTAATAATTGGAACTACTTATAAGATAACAAACTTTTACATAATAAAGGATGGCGTCCCAAAAGATATATCTAAATGCATAATCAACATTTAGCACAGTAAAATGACTAAAACAAAAACCTACTTTGTTTTTTTTGTTGATGGAAAACAAACCACACTTTTAACAACAGTCATCCGACAAGAAAGGGCTGGCAACGAGTAATATGTAAATCTGATGATGACATAAGTTACTGTCACCCGTGTCATCGCAGCACTGATTCAGCGCTACCTTTTGCATGTCCCGATAATTAGCGAGGCAAAAAGACGAATGTGTTCGGTGGCAATATTTACATGCAGCATAATAATAAATCACTCGATTCACTTTCCTAAATTGATATTGTAATCCGTTCGGTTTTGCTCCTGTTTCGCTTTGAATAAATGAAGACGTTGCTGTGATGTTGCTTCGTTAAATTGCTATCTCTTGTCTCTGTTCTGGAGTGGAGTAGTTTTTGTGAATGAAGTTTCTGTAAGTATTTTTTTTAGGTTTCAGACTCTGTTGCCAAAAAAAGCAAGGTTAGAGGTCACTTCTCCAGCAACTGTGGGACAGAAAGAAAAGGAACATGTCATCCTCAAACTCACCCTCAACCGAATCGTCGCTTACCATTAGGTGAAATTGCGGTCAAATGTATGCTTATTAATTTAAAAAAAAGCTTAAGACTAAACAAGAAAAATGAATAGTCATACTTTAGGCATGGGTTGTCATTAAGATAGTTACTTATAACCTAATTTTCAATATTAAGAATCAGAGCCATTTCTGTCTTAGGGTTTATAGGTCACCAATTGATGATATGATTAACTTGATTGTATGCGCTACTTTCGTTACTTTCATTTTTTTTACGCTAAATAAACAGCCTTTTTTAATCGATTACTTTATCGCCTGCATTCAATATCTTAATGGTTAGATTGCATAGTGAATGCTTATTATCTAAAAACAATAGTTTACATAATGTTGGCTATACCTTAAATTTTTTATAACATTTTGTTTCCCACGCGACTCCACACCACTCCAGTTCCATTTATCGCATACACCGATACAAAATGGAGAATCACGATGAACAACCCTGACTTATGTCCGGCCCGTGATATGTTCATCGCAACAATAAATACCGGGGGCCAATTAAACGGTCCGAAACATAGTTATGATGGCTACCTCAAGATGGCGACTTATCCCCTATAAGGTGGCTTGCCGATTTTAATATCAGGGACGGCAGGATCAAACCGTTTTGCGAGGATCACAGGCCATTGTATGATGAAACTGTAATTATTACCAACGTTTTTGAAATATCAGATGATTTCTGGGATCAGATATCGAATTATATATTAAATATCTTAAGTATATTGAAATGTCATTTGTATTTCAATATACTACTGTCTAAAATTAAATTTAAGTTTAGTCTTTCTTTTTTTCTACTAAACAAATAAAAAGAAACAGACAGATGTTTTAACAGAATACGCCTAACTTTAGGCGTTATCGAAAAACATCCCTAAAAATAAATTGTCCATAAATTCTCTTTAGCAACTGACAGCTATTTAGTCTGACGTTTCTAAATTAATATAGTCTATCTCTTTTCGTTTGTTAGGCAGAGAAAGAGAGTGACTGAATTTAAATTTGAAATTGGAATAGGCACATTGGAATCGAGCGCATTGTTGTCTTACATACATACTTATGTATTATAAATAAAGGAAAGATTTGTATTTTTTTATGTTCGTACGAATAAATTCAAAAACTACACGACGCATTTCAAAAAATCTTGCACCATTAGAGCTCTAATACTATGTAGCTACATATTATATTTATTTTATCTCACTTGCCCTATCGATGCCTACAAAATACTACAGACCCACTCCGTCTGTAGTATGTTATTTATAACTTATCAATAGGCTATTGTTAAAATTTTTACATCAATTAAAAAACCGGCCAAGTGCGAGTCGGACTCGCGCGCGAAGGATTTCGTACCATTAACTTAAAACATTAGACAATATAGGCAAAAAAAGTATATATTTTTGTTTTATTTATAATGTCAAAAGTATTCATCACAGGATACCCAAAACAATTTTAAATAAGAGTTTCTGCGCCTGTTTCTTTACGTGAGTGATTTGAAGTTTATAGGTCCAAGACCTTAGAAATTAGAGGGGGGGGACACCGTGTAAACGACTTTGGCGGGCTATATCTCGCAAATGGTAAATCTGATAAAAAAGTGTTGTATAAAAACCCTACCCTATTTTCATAGTCCTTTTCAACGATACCCCACACAAGGGGGTGCACTCAAAAAAATAAAAAAATAAAACCTTTAAAAAGGGGTAATTTTAATTTTTTGTATTTTTAAAAATGAGATGTGTATGTGAAGTGTCCTCGAACCAAGTTACATGCAAATCAGTCCATAAACGTAGAAGATATTCTGCTGTGACAGACTAGGACGGACGGACTGAACAATCTTATAAGGGTTCCTTGTCGGACTACGGAACCCTAAAAATGGGGAAAACTGAGTTCAACATTAAATCGATTTTTAAAATGACTTTCCTTTCAGTTGTTCTCCTACTAATAATATAATGTTTTAAGATAGGTACAAATGTAAGAAGAAATCATACGAAATATCATCAAAGATATAAAATGTGAGAAGTCATCTGCATGCGAGCGGTTGTCTCTCGGCGAAATTGTTTTGCTGAATCGATTAAGAGCTCGATCTCGCGTCGATTTTATCGATTTTTTGTCTCGATCCAACCCTTTCGAGTTTGCCGCTTCTTGATGTCTTTATTTAATAAATTCGAACAAGTGATATAAAGTGCGCTGTCTTATTTATTTCGGTGTTTGTGTTGCTATCTGATTGGTTTTACTATTATGAAGTTAGGTAGCCATTGTTTTATTTATCGGTAATGTTATTTTTATGTTTGCACTCATGAGTCTTGATTTTGTTTAGAACATTTTAACCGGGTTTTTTCACAGGATTTCTTAAGACCTATAAGTCAGCCTATTAGATCCCACTGCTGGGAAAAGGCCTCACCTCAACTATGAGGAGGAACGAGCCACACTTCACCAGGCGGGCTCAGTGCGGATTGGTGGAGGGGTGTATGTAAGGCAAGTGACAAACCTTACTGTCAGAAGTTATCAAGCCGCCCTAGGGCCTCTGACTAGGCTTAACGACTAATACCACAGATATTAGCCGGGACCAACTGCTTAACGTGCCTTCCGAAGCACGGAGATGCTTGTCATGGACGTCACTTAAATGGTCGGAATGGTCACCCATCCAATCACGACCGCGCCGTGGGTTGCTTAACTTTTGGTATCACTACCAAAGCGCTGCCGCCACTGCGCCACAAGCACCTCAAGACCTGATTTCACCAATTTTTAAACAGCTGGCAAACATAGATTGATGGTTTATTTGACACAATTGTCATACTAACCATGTCAAATAATATGATAACCGCTGTTTAAAAATTAAACATGTGTTAATGAAATCGACCCCTATTCTGTTTAGTTTAGTCATGTGCATAATGTAAGTAGGTATTACCTATAGTACACATTTTAGATTATTTACAATTTACTGCCGCTATAACCGCCGAATCTTAGTAGGTACAGTCGGCAGTACCGCAGGTTACTCAAGTTAACTACGGAAACGGTTTTTATTACGTAGGGTATAGGGACGGTCTCAAGGTCCTAGTGGGGCAGGCTGACGTGCGGCCGTATAAAAAAATAAAATAAAACTGTAAAATCAGACCACCTATTTTACTAATAGTAATTAAAATCTTCAACAGCCTCATTTAAAAATCTAGAAATCTAAGTCTTAATCTAAGTAGGCAGGTATTTACTTTCAAAATGGCGGTCTGTCTAGCCATCATTGGCCATATTTGTCAAACGGCCAACCAGCTCTCAATCCTCTGCGGAGTCGAACAAATTATAAAATGTTAATAGAGCCGAACCTTTGACTCTCTTCCACAATACATCATTGTCAAACGCACCGGCCGGTTTGGGAGCGTAAGGAACGGCGTATACTAGCGAAAATATTTGTGGAAGAGCTACTCTCGAACTCAGTTGCAAAGTCCACCAAAACCGCCATATTTTTTTTTCGCCATTTTTATTTTACATCAAAACTCATTATATTGACCATTTTAAAATAAGCAATTTATTTGTAAGTTTTTACTAAGCAAATAGGTATTAAAAGTTTAAAGTTATTGTCATATCGATTAAGTACCTAATTTAGTTATTGTGCAGTTGCCAGTAGTCAGTCTACACGACTGAAGTGCAAAAGTTTTCATTACTCTCGTCCCTTGTAACTGTCCCTTGTAAATATCTAACCGTTAAAATCCGTGTTCACCAATTTTAAAACCTAGAATGATGGTTAATTTTTAACACAATTCCCAAATGTCAAATAATATTTTATCGGCTTTTTCACTCCTCCAAGTTTACCTACACTTTTTTAATTTTAAACAAGTGTTGGTGAACTTGAGTCTAACAGTGGTTTCAATGGTCCCATAGGCTGCATTTCCAATATATTTCAGTGAACGCGCCACCTTATTTTTCTATTAGCGGCGATAGCGAGCTAGTTCCCACATTAAGTGAGACATCACTGCGCACATTAAATGTCTGTAAATGTCCGTATCGGCACTTTTACCGTGGCATAGATAAGGCCAAAATCTTATTTATTAACTTTGTAAAAAAATATAAATCACGTAAATGCAATTTGATTTGCATAAAGTGCTGTTTTGGGGACCCACAAAGAATTAGGGAAAAAGAAAAGTAGAATTTTACTTAAAAGTGGTTTTAAAAAATAATAGCGGTTTCCCGGGCCTAGAGCCGCGCAAATGTCGGATTCCCCATTTGATGCCCCATTTTTCTCCCTATAGTTTTTACATCGCAACAAAAAGTAGCCTATATCCTTCCAAGTGTCTCAAACTATCTCTGTGCCAAATTTCATTTAATTCGGTCCAGTAGTTTCGGAGCCTATTCGATGCAAATAAACAAACTAACAAACAAATCTTTCCTCTTTATAATATTAGGATAGTATAGATAGAACATTTTAGTATTTTTAACAATTTTTCCCTGCTGGGGTTAATGTTGGGTTTAGTTTTTCCGTAAAAAGTACGTTATTATTATAGATATTGTTTAAATAAAATAGGACTTTTCGTAATTGACTTTCGGCTGAAGTGTTAAGTTTTGAATGGCTAGTACTCGTAGACTGTGTCTTATTGTTCCTTATTGTTGGCGCCGTTTATACGGCCACATCATAGGGGAGAATCCTGGGAGTATCTCGCGAACTTGAATCACGCCTGCACCGGTAAGATATACTGTTTTATACCTTAATATTTCGTCTTCAATCAATAAATTATTGTATGTTTGTTGAACCGCTGTGGACTTGTTTATTGTTAAACCTTATTTACATTACGAGTACAATAGAGTTCATTTTCTTTGACCTACAACAGATGATTTTTCTTATATATTTCCGAACCCGTTATACGAAAATACATAATAACTTGAGACGTGTGATAAACATAGATTACTAAGCAAATAAAACAATTTTCGTCATGACACAAAAATCTTTAGGTCAGTACATTCAGCCTAGTCCCATGGGCAATCTCTTTTGGAGTCTCTAGACGTAAGTGAGTTGTTATGTCAGTCTGTCAATCATTAAGTCAGTTTTCTTATTTAATTTATATTTTATACTAACAAATAAATCATAACTTTATAAAATTATAACAGGCTTAAAATCACACTACCTTACACAATAAAATATATCATTCAGAATATGAATAAATAACTGCTTCTGGATTCCTTAGTTATTTCCCATGTCACACTCACATCCAGGCTGGTCAAATTTATTATGTGACTCCGGCTTGATATGGTTATAAGGCTATCCGTCCACTAGGTTGCTAAGTGTGCTATAAAAAGGCTAGCACTGTTATTACAGTACTTTTATTCACATGGTGTTTTGACTTTTGAATTGCTCAAGTATTCTAAAATAGACAAAACTATTTTGGTTGTTTTTATTTTAGTGGTTTATGACATAATTTTGGACTCACTAGTTTAACTTTTTTCAATCTTAGCACTCTTTTAGCGGTAAACGATGGACAGGCCTACCATTTAACTAAATTGCTTTAGAATTGTTATAGCTTTCAAACTAACGAAATCGCGAAATCAAAGATAGCTTTTAAAATAAAGTAATTTTGGAGCATCATGGCATTGTCAGTAATCATAATCATTGCCAGACTCCGGAGTCAGGAAGTTGGTGGTGTTAACACCCCCGTGCCTCGGAAAGCACGTTAACCCTGTGGTCCTGCGCCTGATCTCTCTACGGTCATGTCGGACTGCCGTCTCACCGAATTATGGGAGTGAAGGAACAGAGAGTGCACCTGTGTATTGCGCACACACTTGTGCACTATAATATGTCCTGCGCACTTGGCTAATCTCTGTTGAGATAGGCCGCCGTAGTCGAAATCGGCTAGGAGGACATCATCATCATCATCATCAATCATTGCCATCGCGATTCGATCGTAATCGTGATGGCTTTCGTGTGAGGCGGTAGAACTAAGTGTCCAAATTCCCTTAAATATTTGTCTTAATATAACTTGATAGGCTTAGTTTTAAAGAATTGTTTCAATAAACGAATTACCAAAAAAAACAAAACCCTTAGGAAGTTACAAAATGCTTTAATTTTATTTAAAATTAAAATTCAATATTTTTCTATAATATTCAATATTGACGACCGTCTTGGTGTAGTGGGTTCGAATCCCGCAAGGGGCAAATGTTTGTGTGATAAGCACGAGCATTTGTACCTATGTCATGGATGTTTATAAATGTGTATAAGTATGTTTATCCGTTATCCTAGTCACCATAGCACAAGCTCACGCTTAGTTTGGGGCTAGGTGGTGTGTTTGTTGTGTGTAATTGGTGTGTTTGTTGAAACAATTTATTTATTTATTTATTAGTTGATTTTTTTTTGGTAGGTATTTTGTCAATTCTTATACAAAACGATTGGTATTTACATATCTAGGTTTTTTTAATCCGATATGTTAGCTTATGGGCATTTAGATTAGCTGTACACACCTTGTTTTATAGCAACCATGCTGTACATGTAAACATCGAGCTTTAAAACTCCAGACACGCTACTATGAGAAAGTTTTACGTGATTAATATCGTAATTACTTTCTTTATAATATTTCTGTCCAGTTTTACGATTATGAATAATCAACTTATAATGTGTAACGATATCTTAATGTTATGTGTTAATTTTATTTGAAATCTTTGTTGAATTGTAACTGTAATAATATTTTTATTTGTATTAAGTAATTCATTTGTAAATGCTACTTTTTAATTGCTACGTAACCATCGAGCACGTAACCAATAGAGGCGAAGTAAGGGCATTTTTATCTGAAAATTACCAGTGATGGTGCCTACAGATACGAAAAGTGACAAATTAAGCGTGAATGATGAAAGATAAGATATTTCGGTTTCGACCGTAAATCAATCTTCTAAGCAGCACATTTATGTTAAAAATTATGTTAAGAAATTAGTGAATTTGTTTGACAAAATGTGTTGAAGAAAAAACGTAGGCATTCAACCCCTTATGTTGACAAACTTAAACATGCCATACCTACGTAGAATTATCGCTCTAACTAACAGTGATAGACGCGAACAATATAAGTTGTAATATGTTTAGGTACTCGTACTTAATTTAAATTAATGTTGGTATTTATAAAGCAAGAGGATTTATCACAAATTAAGTGATAACAAAAATAATGCCTGTGTTTTCAATGTGATGTGTTACTTAAGCCCGTTATAACTGAAGTGTGTTCAGTAATCACCTTATTAAATATCTTCTCTTGCTTCGACACAATGGGGATCCACACGCAAAGCTTGATGCAGATGGCGCTGGCATAGATACGGCTATGTCAAACATTTTACTATTGTTTATGTCGGGCTTTTTCGTATCCAATTCACAGTTTTTCGTGACTATCTAATGTTATTTTATCATAATGTATTCGTCAATGAGGTTATCTGAACTAAAAGACGAACTTCGGAAACGAGGATCAAAGTATCTGGTAAAAAAGCCGATCTTATTGAGAGGTAAACATTTGGGTGTTAATCCTTTTATTATTTATTTGGGTGTTAATACTATTAATTATTACTGTAAATGTTACATTTAATTGGTTGTTGAAATTGTTGTTGTTGTATTTGTGTTACAAATTAAGTACATAACAAGGTTTTTAAAAAATATAACTAAAACAATAAAACACGTACATGTTTGTTTTTTATTTAGGTTAGAATTCTACGATCGGAACCGCGATGGTACCGGGAATTTTGGTGTCGTAGCTTCACAATCTAGTTATACGATGAATGTTTCCGATCCAGAAGCTTATCATGATGTAAATAGTTCCAGTAAACTACCTAAAATTAATTAATTTTCTTCTTATAGCTGTTTCCTACTTCTTTTTTAAAACAGGGACTTTTGGAAACAAATGAACACCGTTATTGTAACAACCTGCCAGCACATAATGGCATTATGCTTTCGTAGATTGAAAACACAAAAAAAAATACTCAAAAAAACACAACTTCTGTACTGGAATGACAGATAGCTTTGGCCGCATTAACAATGCGCCACCTACAGGGAGAATTTGGCAGTGTGGATCGCCATTAAGCGTATATCATCTACCAAGTGTTACAAAAACAGCATTAAATTTACCTACTCTAAAAAGTTCAAAGCTACAATTGCAAGAAATTAATGGAGGTCCCTTTTAGGAGATTATTAAAACCCTTTAGTATTATTAACGCATTTTTGTAACACCTTTTATAACTATATGGATATTCTAGATTTTATATGAGACTGTATTTTTTCTTACTTTAAAAAAAATAGTGAATACGGTATTACGTGCTGCTAAGAAAGTATTGATTTATTCCAACAGTCATTATATTCATCACAGACAATTCAACAAAACGCCTGACCTAGCAAAAATCTTGGGGGAGTAAAAAGGCTAGTGCAAGCGTTGGTCAGGCTCAGATCTCGCCCTGAATACAAATGTTTATTATTGTTGAGAAAAAGTAGCGCCCATTGTGCGCCTCGGGCTACTCCACTGAAGGAGTCGCGGCTGAGATGGGAACAGGGCTGTCCATGGAGTGGATTTAGAAAAATTTGGTTTTTTATGAATAAAAAGCTGTCAAAAGACAATCGGTTTAATGAGTTTGAAATATCATGATGAGACAGGAAGATAGGACAAATGTTAATTTAGATAGTTTACAAAATAATACCTGGTATGTAGACTTTTCAGTCAGTTTTCCGAACTACTTACAAAATCAATGTAAATATCATTTATTAAATTTAGAACAGATATTGCCACGAATGGTAATAATAAACTTTGGCCCATATTATGGGACCAGAACATGTCTGCTTATTTTTTGAGCCCTACCTTAGTGCTTCAAGACAAGAGACTCCCACAATCTGGCAGGTGCTGAGAAGAAACACCGTAAAAACTAGTTCACTAAGATTATTTGATATCATAAGTCTGAACGTAACACAGCAGTCATATATTTACCTACTGGTTTGTGCCTGTATTTTATAACTAATTAAAATCGCAGATGCCGCAGTCATGCTTATAATTGTTCGGTGTATCGGTGTATACTCGCCAATAATTACGATGAACATAAACAAAAATGTATAAAGGATATTTTTCAAACGGTGTAGAACCAAAATTTGGCAAGAATCACCAGATTGAACAACCGATGGGACATTTAAATACTAAGTTAAACCTGTCAACATCAAGCTCCACACGGGCGTGTTACCATAAAACCACACTTGTGGAGCTTGATGTTGGCAGGTAAATTTGTCAGACTAATAGGAAGGCCTAAATTAAGTTGTCTTGTTTAAATGATTCTGTAACTTAATTTAGTCAAGTAAAACAGTATTCAGAAAGCTAAATTCCTTCCTAAATGCTATTTTACTAGTCAAATTGAATAGCAACCTTAAGCCTCTCCACTCATTGCCCTGTCCATCTGTCGTCTGGGCGCTTTGGGCCAGCATTGTCCGCTACAAATGTGATCAAATTATAAAGAGTGGCGTGCGCCCGCGGCGCTCGCTTCTGCGCAGGCGCGGCCGCTCGCAATTCGAGCCCGCCATTGTAAACGAATTATGTGGATGATTTCATCGCTCCTGCGCACTAAAGATATTTTTAAGGTAATGTTATTTTTAAGAGAACTGGTTAGTGGTCTATTTGTAAGTTATTTTTAACTGATTGTAAGCTAGATGTTTACTTAAGAGGACATTAAAGACATTCACCAGTAAGCTGTTTTTTTAAAATAAGTAATGGGCTAACTATGTTCTTCATCTTAGCCTTAGAGCAAAGATAAGGTATACGATGGAGCGAGAAGCCTATTTACACATACCTTATAGAGTTTTGGGTTACAGGAACGCACTCAAAAAAAAACAGACGCAGGCATGGCATCTTTGGCTGTGCGCAATAAAAATGATGATGATACGAGAGATGAGAATCGACTAATTGTTGCTGCTATAAAATTGGAAATTTACAAATAATGGGATGGCGATGAGATAATCTAAAATAATAATAATGTCCTCCTAGCCGAATTTCGACTACGGCGGCCTATCTCAACAGCGATTAGCCAACTGCGCAGGATATATTATAGTGCACAAGTGTGTGCGCAATACACAGGTGCACTCTCTGTTCCTTCACTCTCATAATTCGGTAAGACGGCAGTCCGACATGAGATTAGGCGCAGGACCAAGGGCTTAACGTGATTTCCGAGGCACGGGGGTGTTAGCACCACCAACTTCCTGACTTCGGAGCTGTGTCTGAGTAATTTCAAGACAGAAAAACTCAAACACTCTCGGCCTGACCCGAGATTCGAAACCGGGACCTCGTGAATATAACCCAGCGTGCTGACCACTAGACCAACGAGTCGATTTAAAATGTCTACAGAAAGAATCTCTAGAAAAAGTCTTTAAAAAAACAAGTATAATCATGGATAGGTATTTTATTCAATGCTTTAAAAACTACTACACACAAAGCTTTTATTTAATTTTACTAAATAACAATTGCAACGAATACCAGCTAATAATTATTAATACAAGTTTCTGCTAGATATTAAACGCTCTTTTTATGTTCCTTGCATGAAACTTTCTAAACAGTTAGTAAATCACGTAGCACAATCAAACTATGGTTAATAAAGTATAGAATGAAGAGGTATTATTACGTATCCCCATTATAATAAATTGTCAGATGAGTCCCGATTGGTCACAGAGAATTAGGTAAAGATCAAAATAATTCTTTGTGTAGGTAAAGAAAGTTTTGAGACGGTTCCGTAGAATTTAGATCGATTTTTCACTTTTTGATTTTACAACCAATCCTGTACTAGATTCCGTATCTAGATATCTACAGTGTCTTAGTGTACATGGTCTATGTTGGTGGTATAAAGTTGTTTAAAAAATTTCGAACCGCCAAACTTGCTTTCAAACTTGCTTACTGATTTCGAGGTGCTTGTGGCGCAGTGGCGGCAGCGCTTTGGTAGTGATCCCAAAAGTTCAGCAACCCTCGGCGCGGTTTAATTGGATGGGTGACCATTCCGACCATTTAAGTGACGTCCATGACAAGCATCTCCGTGCTTCGGAAGGCACGTTAAGTAGTTGGTATTAGTCGTTAAGCCTAGTCAGAGGCCGTAGGGCGGCTTGACAACATCTGACAGTAAGGTTTGTCACTTGCCTTACAGACACCCCTCCACCAATTCGCACTGAGCCCGCGTGGTGGAGTATGGCTCGTACCTCCTCATAGTTGAGGTGAGGCCTTTTCCCAGCATTGGGATCTATATAGGCTGACCTTACTTTACTTTTTACTGATTTCTGGAAAGCAATTAAAATAAAACATTCAAACTATTTAGAACACTTAAATTCATACCCGACTACTTTGGTTTGCAATAGTAATCACGTTGTGTAAGTAAAAGTAACGTATTTGTATTATACAGTTCTTCATATTGCCAATTTGAATGTCCCAAGTAGGTACCTGTGATGGAGCGTCGGTGGCGTAGTGGCTAGAGGATTGCCACTCATGCGTGAGGTACCGGGTTTGACCCCACGTGCTGCCATGTACCAATTACTTTTTCTGAGTTAAGTACAATAGTTGTTTCACTTACCGATGCTCTTACAGTAGACATGGAAGATTTCATTAATAGCAGATGAAAAATCATATGAAATGAATTTCAGTTTTCACACCTGCTATTTTTTTCATATAGACTGCTACAAATCGCACTCTGCGAAATCATAGATCATGCTCATTTAATTTCATTCATTGATGACTGTAGGAATGATTTGCCCTAGGTGCGTGTTAGAAAAAGACAAACACACTAGTTATGCGATCATAGGTGACGATCGATACTGGGTGGGCATTTTAAGAACTTTAAACTTATGAACATAAAGTTCAGATTCATTTTCCATGATTTTTCATGATAACCTAAATATGACATTTCATATTAGTAGCAAATTAGCAACCGTACACAATAATTCATATTTCGTTATAAGTAGCAAATAGCAAAAAGTGTTACATTATGACACTGCGAAAAAAAATCATTGCCAATGAAATTTCACATGTGATTTCATATGAAAAAAAATCATCATTTCATGAAATGAAAATGAATTAAAAGTAGCAATCATTTCCATGCCTATCTTACAGTGAGGGAAAACATCGTGAAGAAACCTGCACATTCAGGCGACTCAATGTGTAACCGTGATCCAAGGTGATCAGGTCGCAGAGGTCGTGGCAGTTGCTCCTCTGTAATTACCTGTTTTGCCATATCCTGGAGCACAGTCCAAAGCGGACCCTGGGCGATCGAGGACCGAGTGCACAACCGGGGTAACGCTAAAAAGAAGAAGAAGAGGTACCTATGTACTTATTTAATACCCAGAGCTATATAACGCTACGGAACCCTAATAAAAATTAGTTAGGCTCCTTAATTTTGGGTTCTAAACAACCGTGAAAAACGACCCGCGACTCCACACCACCATAATAATACAGTTTTATTATGAGATTCTTACCACAACGTGGTGTATTAAAAATCTTCCTAGTCAAAAGTTAACAGCCAGCATAGTCAATTATGATAGGAACATGATCACTTAAATTAAACTGCAAAAGTCATACCATTTGTATTTTAAACCAAAATAGTATTTAGATGGATATGTGTATATTAGTAAGGTAAATACTATATTTTAAGTTCGGCTACTCTTTTTTAACTTATGTAGGCAACTGGATTGAATATAGGTAGATTCTTCAACAGAAGGTTTTGACATTCTACTCTCTGACGGAACACAGCAAGCTGCTTGGTGCCGGGCTCCGGTGGGAGGGTCGTAGCTACCAGGCGGCACATGATGAAGCCTACCACCGCTGTAACATTTAACAATGAAATAATTACAATTCATAAGTCATTGCTTTGAAATTGAAATCGCGATCGTATAGCTTGGCAATAGCTTTCAAGTTAGGTGGTAGGCCGGGTAGGGATTACAGCAGTTTGTGTTTCAAGTTGGCTGTTTTGTTCACACTGTGTCTCATCCCACAATATTCTTTACGATATTGTTACATAATTGCAATTTATGCTCGATACGCTGTAATGGCCGAATATCACCCATTAGCCTGTAATTATTAACGTTTAGTAAACGCTATAACGTTAATGTTATCGTAAATTGTTTAATTCTAAGTGAACATGTTAAAACAGTTATAAATTAGCATGTAGGTAGGGGTCATAAAGTACGGGATTTGGAATATAAAATAGGTGTAGAGAACCCGTAAATAATTTTACTGTTTTGTGTTTCATCTATCATAATCGCGTCGTCATAACGCTAAGCTGTTTAAAACGTGTGCATCTGGATTGAGAGCCCATTTTTTGAACCCTTGCGAAACGAAATAAGACTTAAAGGGAAATTAGTTAAAAATAGTAAAAATTCTAAGCAAAGGCCCAAAAATTTCTTAAACGTGAATTAAAAGTGTTATGGGCAAATAACTTGGGCCCTCAATCCTGACACGTGTATAAAGTGGCATAGCCTCAATCTCAGTAAGTACTATCGCTTGTTTAATTATTTTTATTTCAGAGTTTACTTAAGAATTTTTTACACATTTTAATAAATTCCTAAACTTGTAGAACATGACATTACAGATTTATAGCGGTATATCTAGGGCCCTCACTTCATTATTGTCTGAACCGAGGAATCTGCAAAATATGAATTTATCTGATAAAATACATTATTATGACTATTACAAATTTTAATTAGATACCTCTGAGAATTAGTTAAAAAGAATTAATGACTCAAACGTTAATTGTTAAGAAATAAATGAAAATTCAATGTGACGAAAACGCCTGAACTGAGAGCCCAATATTTTTAGCTTTATTGACTAGGCATAGCGTCATAGATAACCTTAAATAATTCGAATAAGATTTTTAACTATTTCTTAATAAAATTGTAACATATCGTCCGTTCTCCTAAATATGATACTTTAAGAGAAAATTTATTTTCAACTTTTTCTAGGAGAAACAGCTTGTAGGGTAGATACGATTTGTTACTTTTATGGACTGATCAGTAGTATCCTCATACAAGCTATTATAAGCGAATAAGTAAATACTTGTTGTTTGAACTGTCGGAAGCGATTGTGTTTTGTGTAGTGCAATACTCAAATATTCCAGTAAATATATTATCTATCAGTGTTTCTGTTTAGTGTTACATACGGTTTGACTACTCCTAAATAGTCCTAAAGAACAATATTCTGCTCCCATACAAAGTTCGCCTCAGAACCAAGAATGAAAAAATACCTTCCTAAGTCCGAAATTACACACAATTGTATGTAAGAACAATAACTCCTGATGGGCACTTCTAAAAACATAGATATTAGCAGTTATCATAGAGATTTTGAGGTTATGTTTTATTTTTCTGAAACATTACCATGGCATTGACTGGAGACACTGAACACCAGAGTATCCACAGCTGAACCAGCGCATCCGTCCTAACCTACAATCCACTCCGCTCACCCGCTCCAGCCATCCGGCACAGTAGTTATTGTTTTTTCCTGACCGATTGTGGTCGGCCATTCTGAATGTGTTACTGTTGCCGTTTCCTTTTTTGCAGGCGCTGGATTGTGTTAAAGAAGGAAAAGGACTTCCTTTTTACATACAATTCAAAAGTGTCCGTGTACTATCTAATGAATGCTAATTATTGTAAAATTAAGACTAAGATTTTTGGTAATTTTCAGATTTGTGTTGGTTCTTAGGCGAATTTCATCGATGTCCTTTGAAACATAAAGATAAATATACCTGCGCCACAAAAGCCCTTGCAAAATTAGTGCCTTTTTTTGAAGCCGCGGTCGATGAAACTTATAAAAACTAAAGAAAATTATTATTCTAAACAAAAAAAATGACATCATAATAAAGAGTGTATTCTCAGTCCGAACCCAGTTGTATGACTTTGAAATTATTTTTCGGGAAAGTTGAAATTATTTTTTCTCTTAAAATATGGCATTTAGAAGAACGGATGATGTGTTACCATTTAATTAAGAAATAGTTAAAATTCTTATTCGAATTTGCGTTAATCTATGACGTTATGCCTAGTCAATAAAGCTAAAAATATTGGGCTCTCAGTTCAGACATTATGGTCACATTGAATTTTCATTTATTTCTTAACAATTAACGTTTGAGTCATTATTTCTTTTTAACTAATTCTCAGAGGTATCTAAGTAAAATGTGTAATAGTTATAATAATGTATTTCATCAGATAAATTCATATTTTGCAGATTCCTCGGTTTAGACAATAATGAAGTGAGGGCCCTAGATATACCGCTATAAATCTGTAATGTCATGTTCTACAAGTTTAGGAATTTATTAAAATGTGTAAGAAATTCTTAACTAAATTCTGAAATAAAAATAATTAAATCAGCTATAGTACTTACTGAGATTGAGGCTATGCCACTTTATGCACGCGTCTGGATTGAGGGCTCAAGTTAGATAGATAGATAACTCTTTATTGCACACCATAACAGAAAATACAGTAAGTACAGCGATTTATTTGTTATTTGTCCGTAACACTTTTAATTCACGTTTAAAAATTTTTGGCCCTTTGCTTTGAATTTTTACTATTTTTAACTTATTTCCCTTTAAGTCTTATTTTCGTTTCGCAAGGGTTCAAAAAATGGGCTCTCAATCCAGATGCACACGTTTAAAACTGAGAATAAACAAAATTTTAATTTTGTGTCGATTATTAAAAAACATATTCTGTCTATGACAAGAATATTTTTAAACTAGTAAATTACAATATTTACTCAATGCTGCTAAGAAGAATACCAATTTGTCTTTTAATTCTTAATACTTCCCACTGAATAATGTTTATTAATAACAATTTTGCTTAAAGTCTTCGCCAGGTCCGTATTTGCTTCGGTCAAATATCACGCACAGAACTGTAATTTACGGCTTCATCGTCTTCCCAAAGTCCCCGATTCCCTGCAATTACGTAATAATCGAACAAACAGACAAATTATAATGGACTTTTCGATCGTAACTCAAAACTGGTCGATAAACTTCGTATGTACAACATTTTGTTCGGCATTACGCACGTAATGGCATTTTAAATTTGGCCCGCAAACCTCCCATTACGGAGAAACAAAAGGCGATCATCTGAATAAATTTGGCAAATTATTGTTATTTTGAATCTGGCCCTGGAGGCAATTGCGGCCAAATTATCGGGTCCCGTACTATAGGTGCGTAAACTCGAACTTGCAAAAACTTCCTGATACGGTCTTCATACAATGTCAGAAATAAATTTATTATGTTTTTGGATGAGTTTACAGCTGCTCATAGTGCGCATACAGGACGTCCTACGTGGAACGAAAGAAATGTAAATAAGTCAAATATTGCAGATAAGTTGGACGTTTTGCTATTTTGAGGCATTATTTTATTTTGTAAAAGTAAACTAAGTTTGGTAAAAATTAAGATAGTGACTGTGTTAAATTTTCTCTAAATATTGCTTTTTTCGTCGGTTTTTTTTACAACATGTTAAAAATATTACACCTCGTATTTTTTTACCGCATCATTTTTACTTTATCATTATGCCGTGATGCTGGTTTGGCTGCGAAAGGTGCCGAAAACTTTAAAAAGAACAAGTACAGGCAGATCGACTCCCGGTACCACTTTGTACCATTTGGAGTCGAAACACTAGGTTCGTGGGGTCCCAACGCTATCTCTTTTTTCAGAGAGATTTCGAAGAGGCTAGTTGACATCAGTGGTGACCTAAGAGCTGGCAGCTACCTTGCTCAGCGTATAAGCATCGCTATCCAGCGCGGTAATGCTGCCAGCATCCTAGGAACCTTACCACAAGGACCCTTTTTATAATTTTTGTTTTTGTGTTGTATTAAGTAATTTATCTTAATTTTTATTAATAAGTTAAATAAATAATTAATAAATTGTCTGGCTAATATTTATAGAAACTACTTACATATATCATCGTTGCTACGCATCGTCCATACACGCTGACTATACTATTTTTTAATTAAAAAAGTCTGTCCCAGAATAAAAGAAATCATTTTCGTTATGGGCATAGGGCATTGGCATTATGGTTGAAAATTAGCATCTTTTGAGCTAGTGAATAAAATATTCATTATCTTAAATTCAGGCCTAATTTATAAATAAACATGGGTATTTTAATACTACATTAAATATAAACCTTAACATGGGTGGCATCTAAGCGACTGCCCGGTGGTCGTGTTGTTTACATATAATTAACTAAACAAACTTGACGACCGTCTTGGTGTAGTCGTTCGCGCACCGGACTTCTAATCCAGGCGGTTGCGGGTTCGAATCCCGCAAGGGGCAAATGTTTGTGTGATGAGCACGAGCATTTGTACCTAAGTCATGGATGTTTATATGTATTTAAGTATTTCTATCCGTTATCCTAGTCACCATAGCACAAGCTCACGCTTAGTTTGGGGCAAGGTAATTGGTGTTTGTTGAAACAATTTATTTAAAAACTAATAACATATTTTAATTACATAATTTTATAACTGGCGTGAGAAAAAGCTTTCAATGAGTTTATTGCTAATCGAGCTTAAGTTCAGTAAAGTCATATGGGTTGTGAATTTATTTATGTTAAGTACGCCTGCAATAAAAGTAATGTATGTAAGGGCTCATTCACACGGGATCCGTCATTGACGATTCGTCCAAATACACGATACGTCATGGTGGATTCGTGGCATCAGCGGATCCGTCACTATAAATTCACGATTCGTGTATTTTGACGATTCGTGATTTTTAAAAACACGATACTAGATTTAAAACAAATCGTCATTTAATCGTCATTTTTCACGATTCGCGATCCGTGTGAACATGGGCATTCAAAAAGCTTTGCCGCCGTCAAAAAAAGAACGAATCGTAAAAAAAGACGAATCGTCAAAAATCACGATCGTCCGCGTGTGAACGAGCTCTTAGGTAGGTAGAAGAACCACACTATTTTTACTATAAAATTATTTGCGTGTTTTAATTAAAACTATTTTTGAACACTCAATCAGACCGTGAAATTCAACCGTTAAAAAATTAAAAAGGTTTTTTTAAATCGAAATTCGTGCGAGTTCAAAAAGTAATCGACCATAAAGAACCTATTTTCCGTACAAAGTAATCGATGCGCGTGCGCAACTTTTAAAACACAGGTGCGGCTTCGGGCAGCTCTTTCAACATCGGTAATTGCGATAAGGTAAGAAAGCTTTTTTAACGAGAATGACTCCCAGCCCCCCAATTGTATTTTTTATAAAATGTAGTTTTGTTTTTAATTTTAAAAGTTATGAATAAAAAAATATCATTTAACTTTCGTGTCGATTTGATTAGGAAATGATCAATAATTAGCATAGTAAAGTCAGCCTATAGATCCCATTGCTGGAAAAAGGAACCTCAACTATGTGGAGGTACGAGCCATACTCCCCCACGCGGGCTCAGTGCGGATTAGGGGAGGGGTGTCTGTAAGGCATGTGACAAACCTTACTGTCATATGTTATCAAGCCGCCCTAGGGCCTCTGACTAGGCTGATATTAGCCGGGACTAACTGCTTAACGTGCCTTCCGAAGCACGGAGATGCTCGTCATGGACGTCACTTGAATGGTCGGAATGGTCACCCATCCAATCACGACCGCGCCATGGGTTGCTGAACTTTTAGTATCACTACCAAAGCGCTGCTGCCACTGCGCCACAAGCACCTCTGAAAGAATTGGCATAGAAAAGACTGTACAAATATCGGATGCTAACATACCTGAATAATGAGTTAATATAATGAAAATCCAGTTGGGTTTGCAGTAAGGTGCGATTGCAATTTGTTTTGCAATTAAGTGTGCGTCAAACAAATTATAACCATAATTAAAAAAAAACACGACATAATGAGTGATGCTGGAATTTATATTGACAAATAGGGATTTGAGTAACGGGTATTCAACACAGAAGGAAGCCTTATAATACGGACCCTAACAAAAAAGGAACGCGTTTAAAATAGCCAGACATGACAAACTGTACCTACTTCAATTTATGTAAAGGGATACTGGTTTCATAATAGACAAATACTGAGAAAGCTCACCTTTTCACTCAGTTGCTTTCAAATTGTAATTTAAAAAAAATCAGAATAGCAATCATAGGGCTCCTACGACCAAGTTTTGGCCCGGTGAACCAAAGGTCTTAGGTTCAATTCCTACCCGTGTGCGAATTTTGGTTTCTTAACTAACACTGTGAGTGTTAAAAGTACACATTAAAACGGGGATTAACGCGACGGATAGTAGTTAAAACAACTTTTACTATCAGTTTTAATGTGTTGTATTGTTTTGGAATTGCGATGGTAATTGTAATAGCTTTCATGTGATAGACCTCTTGAATACGATATTTTTTAAATGTTTTATATATGTTTTATATATTATATATTTACGGAAAAGTTCGTTGGGCATGTGTTAAGCATTTTTTCTGCTGCTGAAAGATTTGGCATTTAACCACGTAAAATATTTTTATTTATTTTTATAATATGTGTGGAACGTTATAGGCTAAATAACACCACGTCACAACCAATAGGATCGGAGTATCAATAAAAAATTTAACAAAAATGGGAAAAATATTCCATTTTGAGACAACAGACCGAGCTCTACGCGAGCGGAACTGCGGGCGGAAGCTAGTAATGCCAATAATTGGTGGTCTTCGCACAAAGAAATCTAGCTAAACCAGGTGTTACAAAGACGAAAGATAAAGAAGAACAACCCCCCAATTAGTGTAGGTTAGATACTTTTTACACTTTATAGATTGCTCATGTGTAATCTCAATCCTGGCATCCAACTCTACGAATTACCTACGACCATAGATTTGTTACGGTTAGTCCACTGTACATTTTTTATTTATGATACTAGTTTCTCAGCCCGTCTTTGTAGAAGCTTGAGCAAGATTTCCTGTATGTAATCACTATTTTTTTCCTTCCCAGTGAAAGTTACGAAAATGTTGAGCGGTCGTTTAATATTGATCACTTAGTTGTAATGAGACAAGCTTAGTTCAACTGAACGGTTTGGAAAATAATTTCTTACCATAAAGTGTGCTTAGATAGTGATCTTTATGTTAGGAAAATTTGACCTGTGTGTTTTTTATAAATAAATTGTGTAAATTACTTATATCATTTAAATAATCTCGTAAGTTTTTCGACGAGTTAAGAACTAGAAAGCCGTATTGTTCCAATCAGGTGTGACAATGTGGGTACCTATAGGTAAAAAGTCTACTGCCACATAGTAATACTACACCTACTAATCATGAATGAATGTCCTTCTAGCCGAATTTCGACTACAGCGGCCTATTTCTACAGAGATAAGCCAACTACGCGGGAGATATTATTGTGCACAAGTGTGTGCGCAATACACAGGTGCACTATCTGTTCCTTCACACTCATAATTCGGTGAGACGGCAATCCGACATGACCGTAGAGATATCAGGCGCAGGACCAGGGTTATATCATAATTAATTACCCCCTCAGTAATAATGATTTTGACATTGCTTTAACACTAAACTTGATTATATATTTTACTACTGGTTCCCCGCGACTTCGCCCGCAAAAGTTGGATTTTCCATATAAACTTTCATCCCCCATTTCACCCCCTTAATATTTTTATATCGCGACAAAATGTAACCTATGCCCTTTCTTGGGTCTCAAACTGTCTCCATACCAAATTTCATCTCAATCGGTTCAGTGGTTTAAGTGTCAAGAGGTAACAGACAGACAGACACACTTTCGCATTTATAATATTAGTATGGATGAGACGTCTAATTTGAAATCTTTTGAAATATTTGTCTGCACTATGTCGTTTCACCTATCTGTCATTATTCTAAACTAGCCGACTCATATTCAAACAAGTGTTATAATCAGTGGCAAATTCATTATTAGTAAGGGTTAGGTAAGTATCTAACTAAGCTCTCAATGAAAGTCTGATCTTTAGATTTCAGGAAGAATGGGAATAAAATTTGTTTGAAATTTTAATGCCTCATGTTTGTGTATGCATAATAATAATGTTGTTCTCATCAATTGATATCTGACTTGTCTATAGGTCTTGCGGTTTGCAACCACAATGACCATAAAAGCACTGTGAACAGACTTGCCAAGCTGCAGTTTTGCGTGTAGTGAATAGAATGAGTCGCTTAAGTATGGCTTAGAAATAAGTCGTTGTTTGAATAAAGAAGCAAATATTTTATTATGAATAAGAGAAGAAGTCAACAAAAAATACTTTCTAGCTCTTAGAAATTATTTATTTAAAGGTTGCAAGCGAGCTTACAGAATACTCCAAAGTGCTCTTATTGCCGATTTAGATACATTATGACACATCGTCGCTTACAATCAGGTGAAATTGCGGTCAAATGTCGGGGTAAATATAAAAACAAAACAGGTACCATCACACAACAATTAATGGAAGTTATGATTTATAACTACCACCTGACGAAAAGTTGTTCTATACGGAACCCGACATAAATACTTATGTGAAAGTCGCAGCTAAACAACGTTTTGAGTGTTAAACTAATGCCATATAAATTTGCCGACCCTACACCGTACTAAATGATGACGCCGCAGGCAAGCCGTACACTGCAACCAGTCCTGTCCACTTGTCTTCTTCTCTCACACCCCTATTACCAATCTCATCCTTATTCCAATGATCTTAAAGCTCAGGATCATCTGCACGATGTTCTAAATATCTTCCATTTCAGCCTATCACAGTTCTATTTCTATCATCCTTAGCAATTTCCACTCGTAAAGCTCAAAATTCATCTACACCTTATCCGTTTACGTCCTTTGTTTTTAAAGCTACTGTTGCTGCCTTCGCACGGTAAGTTAGCTCAGAATTTATGCTTACAATGAAATCAGCACGGAATGCTTTCATAGCCTCAAGGAGAATAGTGCTTAAGTTATTGCGGAGTGGCGTTACTCGCTCGGAATCATTCACTATCTTTCCATCTGGCTCAATTTTGATATGCTTTACAACCAGGGCTGGGCCTTAGTTTTGTTTAATGATGGCTGATTTATCGTGGCGTATGTAGAATAAGGTCGTGTTTTTGTCTGATGAGATGGGTTTGTTTATTATCTGTGCTATGTTATCTAGTTAGCTGTTCTTCGAAGTGCCAAAGATATTATGATTAAGGCTTAAGATTTCGATTTTATTTAAAGGTAGCCAAACTAAACGACTGAATAGACTATTACTAGTCAGACATGACCCATCTCCGTCACTTACCATCAAGTGAGATTGCGAAATGCTGATGATTGGCTGAATGAAGTCATTTCTTTAAACAACCTGTTCAGCTTAAAATTAATTATTTCATCTACATTTAAAATGAGCAACACGAGAGCAAGTACCGTTTAAATAACTCTACAGTACTGTCTGACAATTCAGAATAGAAACGAGCTCGATTCATCGCTAACTTTGAATGGCACATCATCAATCATGACCTCTGCATTCACATTGAATTTCATTCATTACAAGCCGAGTAACTGGTCAATAAAGCATTATTACACTATGATAAAACTATGGCAGTGGGCAGGGCTGGCAACGTGTTATACGTTAAACAGATTCTAAAACCTATCTAAAGTGTTTTTTTCAAATTTGTATCTGAGCTGGATACGATAGATATAGCAGAGCTCTACAAGAAAAATACTGTAGGTAAATAGACAGAGAATAAAAAAGAAAGGTAAAAACGTAAGACGCTATTTCACAACATAAAAATCCCAAGCATCTAGGAGTTTTCTTTGAAGATAAACTTCTTGATAAACATAAATAAATAGTGCACATTTTTTGTCAAAAAGCCTGACAGCATTTTCAAAATCCATGCATTTTAGGATAGTTAATCCGCATTCAATATTTATTGTCCTCCCTGAAGAGTAGTGGATGGATTAGAAAACAAAACGTAAGTTTGCAAAATAGCGCTGGTAGAAGGCCACTTGTAAATAGTCGCTGTAGAAATCTTCAATGAATAATGATGAGAATAAAATTTAAGGGCACTTTGAAAGGTCTTTGAAAAAATATAGATTGGCAGCCCTATAACTATTGAACGACAGGCTATTGCCAATGTTTCCTGCGTTGTGCCGGCTGACAAAGCTTTCGCAAGATTGATTTGCATAGCAGAGCGTTTACCAGATTTTAATAAAAGTAGGAAGTTGCGACAACAGTATTGTGGGTTGACAAGTTATTATGCCGTTTTGTTTCTAATCTTAATAGATTTCGATTTCCCGGTAACTTTTGAAGGATTTGGAGCATTATGATTTGGAGATTATAATGGATTCATATAACTTAACTTAAAAGCTAATAATAAAAGGCTGAATATTCATTTGTCAGCTTAAGAGTCGATTTTCAACGTCAGATAAGGAATATTCGTCGAATAGAGTACAAAACGCCTAATTTTAACGTCACCTAATTTGTCAGCAATCACTTAAAAGTAAATGTCATTTTATAATCGGTCGTTTTATACTTATTTAGTCGGATAAGTCTTATCTGACGTTAGTCAAATCGACTCTAAATAAAAATGACTGGTCAATGGTTTAAAAATGCAACCAATTGAAACTGACATATAAGGCCGACGACCGTCTTGGTGTAGTTGTGCGCGCCCCGGACTTCTAAACCAGGCAGTTGCGGGTTCGAATCCCGCAAGGGGCAAATGTTTGTGTGATGAGCACGAGCATTCGTACCTAAGTCATGGATGTTTATAAATGTACATAAGTATGTCTATCCGTTATCCTAGTCACCATAGCACAAGCTCACGCTTAGTTTGGGGCTAGGTAATTGGTGTGTTTGTAAAAAAAAGGGGTGTCGTTGATGAAATCATGACAGTTGAACTTCAGTTCAAGTATCCAATTATTATTACTCACGCTTAGTTTGGGGCTAGGTAATTGGTGTGTTTGTTGAAACAATTTATTTATTATATTTTTCTATATCCCAATTCTAATTCCATTAAACGAATGCCATTTCTCGCAAATAGAGCAGTATCCTAGATGGAGTTATTGAGCCATTGCACGCGCCGCAGCATAAATCACACACGCCATTAGTTATCCGGTAGCTGTGCTAACATTTTAATATATTTACAGGGTATTAACGATGCCTTATTTATTAGGATAGTACCCAGCGTGCTGACCACTAGTCCACGAGGTCCCGGGTTCGAATCCCGGGTCGGGCCGAGAGTGTTTGGGTTTTTCTGTCTTGAAATTACTCAGACACAGCTCCGGAGTCAGGAAGTTGGTGGTGTTAACACCCGTGTCTCGGAAAGCACGTTAAGCCGTTGGGCCTGCGCCTGATCTCTATACGGTCATGTCGGACTGCTGTCTCACCGAATTATGAGAGTGAAGGAACAGAGAGAGTGCACATGTGTATTGCGCACACACTTGTGCACTATAATATGTCCTGCGCAGTTGGCTCATCTCTGTTGAGATAGGCCGCCGTAGTCGAAATCGGCTAGGAGGACATCATCATCATCATCATCATTTATTGGGATTGTTAGAAAGGTACATTTCGAATTGTTATCATTGGATTTATGGGAATATTCAAGAATTAAAAACAGTACCTACTGTTTTAGATGACGTACGGTCGGCAGCACGTCTGGTTATCAATAACTGGCAGTTCCCCGCGACTTCGCCCGCGCCAAAAGTCGGATTTTCCATACAAATTTTCATCCCCCATTTCACCCCCCTGATGATTTTATATCGCGACAAAAAGTAGCCTATGTCCTTCCCAGTGTCTCAAACTATCTGTGTGCCAAATTTCATTTGATTCGGTCCAGTAGTTTCGGAGCCTGTTCGATGCAAACAAACAAACAAACAAATCTTTCCTCTTTATAATATTATATCGATATCGATAACTACGAAAACAGTTTTTATTGCGTAGCGAATAAAGGCGGTCTCAAGGTCAAAGTGTGTGGCTGTGTGTACATTGTTATAATAATAATATTTTTTGTAAATTGAAACCACACTGGTACCACAACACTTAGAACCGAGACAATATAGAAAATATGAATAAATATTGATCCGACCGGGCATCGAATCGGGACCTCGGAGATGTAAGAATAAAACTATTGCATTTGTTTTAGGTGTCAACTTGGTCATAGGAGATAACTTTATTCAATAAGAGAAAATAAACACAAAGATATGAATGAAATAAAAATAAAAATAAATTAACTTAAAACCTACTTAATCAAAAATAAACCCGTGTCCTTGAGGCAAGGAGGCGAGCTCAGATCAGAGAAAGGACTCCATTATTATTTCTATGGAGGCGAGGATGCTGGCTGCGTTACCGCGTTGGATAGCTATACTTATCCTTTGAGCGAGGAACGAGCTAACTTTGTCATTAGATATTTTTTAAGAATAAATAATAATAAACAAATAAATTGTTTCAACAAACACACCAATCACCTAGCCCCAAACTAAGCGTAAGCTTGTGCTATGGTGACTTGGATAACGGATAGACATACTTATATACATTTAAAAACATCCATACCTTAGCTACAAATGCTCGTGCTCATCACACAAATATTTGACCCTTGCAGGATTCGAACCCGCAAATGCCTGGTTAGAAGTCCCGGGCGCGAACCACTACACCAAGACGGTCGTCTTGAAATCAATGTGTTATCGTTTATCAATTCATTATTAAATAATCATTTTGGAAAGGAGGAAAGTAAAGTGTAATTCAGATAAATACTTCGTACCTATATGTATAAATAGAAGGTGTCATTTTTGCTTAGTTTAAAAGTCTCTCGAATAAAAAGATCGTTCTTCAATATTGATAGTAAAATAAAAACCCAGTGTACGTTTAATTTTATTTTCGAGCTTTAGCTGTATAAAATCCAGCACATTTAACCTGAAACACTTTTTCTGCAAAGTGCATCTATTCTTCCATTAATTTTAAATCAAGTATCTTAATACAAATTACAATGTTACGCACCTGACGTTTAACTCACCAGGGGGCGTGGTGGGACCCCATCGGATTGTCTCGTATTTTTTCCTACCCGCATTAGATGGGAATTGTAGTCATAGAGTAAGTATATACAGAAGATACTGTTGACGAAGTGCAAAAGCTCAATTTCTTCTTTGTAGCCTACAAGTATAGAAGTCTTTTTGGCCAACAAGCAATATCAATTTTCTTATCAAACTAAGTAAATCACACTAATTCGTGTTCATAAATCTTATCAAATCGAATGAAACGTAGAGCTGACAACAAATTGGTACCAATTTCATCGTGCATATCTCGATAACATGTGCATTTTCTTCTCTTTTTTATTTGTCTGACACATTTACAGTGCGAGTGCATTAGTTTTGACTCAATTGTTACCCATTTAAAATTAATCTTTATACTTAAACCTAACTTAATTGTGATTTTTGTAAGCTTTTACACAATAGGTAACTGTCTAATTGTAAGTTGAAGATCGAAGGCCTATGTTCTTTGATGTCGTAGACTTCTGTGTCTTCCTGTTCTATGTTTAAATATACTCGTCCACAATAAATTGCCAATAGCGCATAATTGCTGCAATCTAAACAAAAAGATTATTAAAATTGTAATTACATTTCGAGCTAGTGTTTTGAATTAAGGCAATCTATTCACTGTATCGGTGCGCGTAATTCAGGTTTCTGTTGTAATAACAGGTGCTGGCTAGAATGGCCATTATGATCTGAGTAGTTGAGCTAAGTCAGAATACATTGTTGCTCTAAAGGTAAATTACTTAGATCTGTAGTCTAGCTGATTCGCGTAACTTCGTCGTCTTCGTAAGAAAAATATGTCAATGAACCGCTTACATTGAACCATTCTCTATGAGCATTTATGTAAATTTATACTGTGTGTGGTGTGCAATAAAAAGTATCTATCTATGTCGAATTGGCTACTTGACATCATCAATCGTTGACGTACTTTTAATGAACTGTTAAAACGCTCTTCCTTCATAGATTTTGTATGGGAATAGTAAACTATGACTTCACATTTCAGTATACTTAACTAACATACTTTTTATCGAGTTCAGGTTAATTAAAAATCAAATACTGCAGTTAGTTAAAAAATATCAGTGAAAGTGTGTTTAAAATATGATGTTATTTTGAAGAAATAGGTTTTCGGAATTATTTGTAGATAGTGTCAAGTACCCAATTATGTAAAATTTATAATAAAGTTCCATCTTCTTTTCAATCCCTTATAGGTATAACACGTAACTCCTATTTCCGAACCAAACAGCTAAATTACGAATAAAAATATATTGAAATCTGAGCTAAGTCGATACTAAATCATTCAGTTTTGAAACTGACAGTTCCATACAAACTTAACCCCTCCCCCTTTTTACCCCGATAACCGTTTCTAAGTGCTAAACTAAAACTTGCAATTTTGCGCCAAACTTTGTGCAGAATTGCAAGATTCTAGACCTAGTAGTTTCGGCTGTGCGTTGATTTAGCAGTTAGTCAGTCTGTCATTTAATCGTTTTATACATATACAGGGTGTCCCGTTAATAAAAGATAATACTTCAGGCACAGATTAGTTACACCATGCCCTATTAAATGCCATAAATTTTTACAAGTAAAAGTTTTCGTTTTCGAGATATAAACATTAAATTGTTGTGTGGCTACTTCTACAAAATTAGTTTTTAAAAGTCTGTTTATATTTTGAATACTCTTGAATATTCAAAACACCAAAATCAATAGTACTATTTACTTAAAATGTTAGTAAGGCTCCCAAAAATAATAAAAACTCTAAACCAAAATCTCAAAAATGCCAACACTTTAACTTGACTTTTTTTGCATATACATAGTAGAACTTGATTAACCTAAACCTTCTGTACCTAAATGATTATCATTTATTAATGGGACACCCTGTATTAAGATAAGATATTCTAACGCATGCTATGTTGCAAAAACCTGCCAAGTGAATATTTCAAAGAGGTGTGATCTACTCTATGACTATACAGACACGCTCTGGTTTTTCCTGGCGTCCCCTAGATTGCAACTGTTGCAGGACGTACGGTTATTATATATTTTATACGTTCCTCAATGATAGGGCGCCATAGTAAAGCGTTGAATAGACACTGGAGTAGTAACAAAGTGGACCGATGTTAGATCTTTAATCGTCAGTACGTCTAGGTACACATATTTTTTATTAAATCTAGTTAATTTAATTATTTATTTATTTTAGGAAAACCAGGGTTTACACATGGATGAGAATAATTATGATAATTATATTAACAAGATATTTAACATTTGCACAGGGTTCTGTAGTTCAACTACTTTTTTTAGCACGAGTAAAGCACTGAGTCAAAGTCAAAAACAATTTATTCAATTTAGGATAGAAAATGCCACTTATGAACGTCAAAATGTAAAAATCAGTAATATTGGCCCTTAGGCCCGAACATGTCTCCTTATTTTTTGGGCCCTACTAGTGCTTCGAGACAAGACACAGAAGTCCGTTTTTCATTGCTTCTCCAACATTGTAAACAATCTTGACATTCCTTTTTTACGAACTTATTCATTTAAAAATAAGATAGACACAAAAATTACATCCTAAATGGTAGTTTATCGTTGAATACATGCAGCTTTATAGAGCTATTTGTAATATTTTTTTTACCAGTATTAATTTTAAAAGTCATAAAAAGATTGTTTAATGATGATGTTTGACACGTAAAGAAAAACGGACTTACCGTTAGGGTTAGGTACTGACCAGATATTTTTTTCTTATCCAAAAACAATCATTTTGATACCTGGTAGAGGAGAACAGAAAACTGAAGCTAAACCACTGTCTTAGCTAAATCGCAGAAAAGAAGACATACAGGCAGATGGCAAAACTATAACGGTGTTATTACAAAAAAATTAGACCAGGTTTAAAATAGGTCTAAATATTAGCCGACAACAGAGGAATGATTGACACATTCGTGACATAACCTAATAGAGAAACGCTTTTCTGATTGGCTAGCTACTAGCTGAGTCCTGGCTTAAAACCGGTACTAAGTTTTTGAAATAACACCGTAAGGGTTCCTTGTTAACTACGGAGCCTAAAAACCTCCTTCTGAATTTCATATAATTATAGCCAACTAAAAAAGAAGACGCACAGTCTGAGTTTTTTTTTGTATCGTCAAATATGTTTGTAACGGACCCATTGCGTCGGTGTTGGGCAGATTTCGCACATAAAAATGATTTTTTTGTCCATTTAATGACTAAACATTTTAATAAAACAAAAATGTGTTCCTAGAGTTTTCGTCTTGGGATAAAATAGAAGGCTCCGAAATTTTTGCAGGAGGATTTTCTGTCTAATCATGTTTTTTTTATTGTGTTTTGAGATCCATAATTATTTCTGATCGAGTTTCTTATACATTTGCAAGGCACCAATCGTATTTCTAGCATCGCAGAAATATCGAGCAATGCAGAAATTGAATCTGGTTTGTACCATCGAAATTTCAGATTGATAGAATCTATTGAGTAAGACCATATCCAGAAAGTACGTACCTACTAGATAGATAGATTCCTAGTAACACACACTTGGTCTAATGCTATGTACCGTACTCTTTACATTATTTGCGTGCTAAATAAATGAACTACATTTAATTACATTTAATTTCATTAAAATGATCAACGTCCTAAAGGTATTATCCGCTCTGTATACCGACAATCACTTAGGCTAGTTTTTCCTGGTCGCGTTGTCGTGAACAGTAGCCGTTGTTATTACGGCCACATACCTACACGCGGGTGCGTTGACTCCTTTTAATAGTATATTGCGTACGCGCCGGTATGGCTGGGGTTACATGCCGCTGGTGCGGAAATTGTTTCTAATGTTAGGGTAACGATGTTTTCTCTATTTTCTATTTTTAAGAAACCACTATACTCGTACAACTCCTGTTAGACATGATCCACAACTTATCCTTAATGATAATCCCAAAAGTAAACGTGAGGTCTCAGGTTAAAACTAAAGCAAAAAAATATCTCAAAATAAATAGACTGTAGAAGTTCAAAAGTTTGATGTCGACTTCTCTCCTATGCAAAACGGGAGATAGATGGAAAACAAAGGGTATCACGCACAAGTACTATAAATATTAAAAAGTATATACACTTGCTATGGATAAAGTCATACATTACCAAAAACAAAACAGAATAAGTTTTGGCCACGCAAAATGCTTCTAGAGGTATAAGTTTTCAGCCGACACATTCAGCTGCAGCAATATCGACGCGACACTACTAGTTTCTATTATTTTTTTATGAGATACCATATGCAGTTTGCAACATGCAACTACCAATAATTTCATAGAAATACTAAATAGGTATATACTTATGTTTCTAGTTCCTCCAGTTCCTCCAGTCAAGACGACATGTCGTCTTCTGCTAATGCGTAAAGTCGGCAACGAACTTATACCTCTAAAAGCATTTTGCGTGGCTAAGCACTCTTGTCCATTTTTTTGGTAATCTTTATCACACCAAAAAGTGCACTAGCCTAAAAAGAGTAAAACCCATTGATTTTCCGCCACATGTAATCCCAGCAGGAACAAGGAAAAGATTGGCACATCTCGGCTACCGTTGCCCTGGGCCGTCTTAGGTAATCACACTTATTATGTATGTATTAACCGCCGAGTCCGGACGGTCGCTTAGCACATAAGTGCCCTGTTATGTACCTGCTTATACCCGCTACTTACCGACAAGGAGTCGCAGTTTGTACTTATAAAGACAAGACCTGAATGACTGATCGGAATCAATACATAATTGCTGGCTAAGCGCGGCCCGAAGAATTTGATGCTGTTGTTTTTTGAGTGATGTGAGGAATATTTGGCCAGTATAAGTTGCTTTTAGAGACGTCATATTCCATTTATATTGAAAAAATTGTCGCAATAGCAAAAAAAGTCCTGGTTTTTTTTTCTTAAAATAATATTAATATTTTATTTATTAATCAAGCACAATTAAAGCTTTGACTTTGATTTGAAAAAAACTACTTTTGACTTATTAGTAGATAGTTATTGAGTAGCTTTTCATTGCCAGAATCATAAAATTTTCATTTTATTTGATCACATACATAAATCACTTCCTATTATAAAAGGCTTTATAATAATGTTTTTCCTATTGTAATTGCTTTCTCATTGTCACACTTAGGATATTTACGAGTATTTCATTGTTTTTTTCATGAAACATATTAACTTTGTACTTACTCGTATCTCATTGTTATTTCTAGACACTAAATCAGTTATCTCAAGCTTACGTAACAGTTATTATTCTCTGTTCTGGTACTGTTTTACCTACAATAAGTTATTGTTGGGGCCAATCTCCATACATTAGGTTCGCGACACGACACGAGATTATCTGTATGACAAAGCCACGGTAGCTGGCTCTCCTGCTGCTAGATAAAATTATTAAGTACGACAGCTTGTAAGTGGCTGTAAATATACAGAGCTGTAAAACAATAAACTCTTAGTAGGTGTGCTTCGATGGCTTGTATATTTTTTCTTTTATACTTTTGCACGAATAATTTCAGCGTTAGAAAACAGGACAAGATTTTTTACAACTTTTTAAACTTACATAGATTTTTGACGTCTGAAGAGAAGAGAACAGCACCTACCACACGACAATAATATTTTCTCTCTGTTGCCGAGTGTTTTAAACTGAGTTTTATACAAACATTTATACCCTTAGGCGAGGCGAATTTCCAAAAATTCTTTCTTAGCGCTCATCTACACTATAAAAGAAAACATGATGCAAAATTTCAAGTTCATAATACTATTTAGTTTGGGCTGTGCATTGATAATTATGTCAGTCAGTCAGTCATTTAGTAATTTTTCATTTATATGTATTTAGAAGATAGATAAAACTTTAAAAGAAATAACTAAGCTATTTATTCATTGTACATGTATGTATGCTGTTTCATCGCTAAAAGTCTCCTTCTTTTGATTAGTGTTTCTTATTAAATAGGACACGTAAATATAAATATTTTTGAAAATCCCTTGAAATTATATGAAAAAAAGCAAAGGTACTGCGTCCTACAACTAAGATAGTCAGTTTTCATTTGATCATTTGCATGGAAAATGTGGAAATATGTCCTCGCTACAACACTGCGCAACAAAAAGGCACAGCATTGGTCAAACACATAACAATCAATGACTTGAAATACACAAACACATAGCATTGATTGCGATTCATAAATGATAATTGCAAATAACAGAACAGACTTTATATTCTTGCACAATGCTTAAGGTTATATTTCTAAAGACAGCGTAATAAATGATGTAACAACAGGATCCTGGGTCTCTATTTTTGAATCACTCGTATGACATTTTGTTGGCGGATGCGACTTAATTTCATTCATCTACCAAGTCGCATGACTTATTTCATATTGACGGACACAAAAAATAACAGTTCAAGCGATTCAAAAATAAGGATTTTTAGATTACGAACGATATTCAGTAGAAATATGCACGCGAATGATTCAAAAATAGAGCTCCTGTTTATGTGTCGGTTGTCCTGTGGACAATATCTTGCTTGGAATAAGTTGAATTATATAGAGTTGTAATTTATTTTATGGCGCGCCCCCTGGTAGTCATGTATACTTTGGAGATTGCAAATAAGGAATGGAGGCGCCAAATGCATTCGTAGTCTTGTGTTTCGGGTGTGGTGTAGGTTTAGTCGACTGGAGAGAGAGGACAAGGCGAAAAGGTATTGTCAATTTGTATTGTGTCCAAATTTACTTTGTTGGTTTAAATCGACCTGAAAATCCGATAAGAAGACAAGATTCTATGATTACGAGGGCACGCTAAGCGGTGTCAATCTGATTGAGTCATGTCAGACGCCTTATCAGTTTTTATAGGTTATCTAACATAGCAGTTGCAGCTGTTCAGCTTAGGTACTTAGAAGGATATCGCAGTTGCAGCCGCTCAGCTTAGCTGAAGGACATGTTAAGGTGTGTCGGTCTGATCGAGGCATGACAGACATACTCTCTATCAGTTTGCACAGGATAAATAAAAATTGCAGTTATAGCTGTTTAATTTAGATGCTTAAAACCTTTAGGGTACTTCTCATAGACCTAGAATCATGAAATTTGGCAAGAAACACAGCACAAGTGAAGGAAAAGTTCGCAAACTCGTGGTAATATCGTAGAAAAAAATAGTAATATCGTAAAAAAAATACCTTTGACAAAACCCTCAGACGAGTCGCACTTGCCCAGTTTTTTTAATGGATTTCAATAATTTTAATAACCCTATTTTAATAATAACCACCGAATCGTCGTTGAATGAGTGCGTACACAGTGCCTCAGTGAAAGAGAGATGTAGAGAGACTGCGCCGAGCCACACACACTACTTCAACCACCGTAACCACGACTGCTCTGCCAAGAGCAACCGACTAAGAAGAAGATTTTGATAATAAAGGTTATTTACTAGTAGTTTAATATTTTCATGTCTGAGTCGAAAATAAATTATGTATTTTTCCACGAACAACGTTTCACTGACGACCGTCTTGGTGTAGGTCCGCACTCCGGACTACAAAACCAGAGGTTGCAGGTTCGAATCCCGCTAGGGGCAAATGTTTGTGTGATGAGCACAAGCGATTGCACCTAACTCATGGATATATAAACATACTCGTACGAGTATATAAGCATTTCTATCCGTTATCCTAGTCGCCATAGCACAAGCTCACGCTTAGTTTGGGGCTAGGTAATTGGTGTGTTTGTTGAAACAATTTCTTTTTTACACGGAACCCAGGGTCCATTTGGAAACCACTGCGCTACACAATCTCTCCCACAAATAAGTGGCGGTTTTTCTAGCTCGTTCGATATACCGTTCGCAATTAGATTGTCAATGGACAGTGTCCCGCGACTCGCTCCATTCCGACGGTTGAGAAACACTGGTTGGGTGCTGCATTTAAACGGAATGTGTATTTTAATTCTGTGTTTTTTTTAATTGTATCAACAAACACCAATTGCCTAGCCCTATACTAAGCGTGAGCTTGTGGTTGACGAGGATAACGGATAGACATACTTATATGCAAATATAAACATCCATAACTTAGGTACAAATGCTCGTGCTCATCAAACATTTGCCCCTCGCGGGATTCGAACCCGCTACCGCCCGATTTCCGGACTTCTAAGTCCGGGTCGCGAACCACTACACCAAGACAGGCGACAATTTATTTGATTAGATTTGATGGATGGTAAAAACTACTAAGTAACTTTACACCCTAAAAGTATTACTTAGTTACAAAAATGATATTAGTAGTTGGTAAATTAATAAAAAATAAAACAAATATACCTGTGACCATGAACACTGTTATCGTCAGGTTTTCAATAAAATAAAAAAATTGCTAACCGAGACAATTTATAGATTATATGAATTCCTATATTGACCCGACCGGAGATAGAACCCGAAACGTCAGGTGACAAACATAGGTGGATGTAGCAAAGCACACGCCGGTTTTCAACCAACCTTGAAAACCGGCGTGTGCTTTGCTACATCCACCTATGTTCAACGTTGATTTGAAGTGCAACTCTCTATAACTTCATGTCAAAACAGCGGATTCCGCCTTGAGTTTATGAATAGGCATTCTATAAAATCGAACCTAGACCTGCAACTGAACCTGGAAACCTGGACATTCAGACAACGGAATGTGTAACCATGTTCCGAAACTGGTCAGGTTCCCCTTAACAGGGTCACGGAGGTCAGAAGGCAGTCGCTCCACTGTAATTACCTTATCTGCCAAACCCTGGATTACAGTCAGCGGACCCTGGACCCTTGCGTGTTAGAGCACAACCGGGATAACGCTAAGATCATGATGATTTTATATAATCGATTGATTGGGCACCTTTAGAAAGAAAAGTCTTTCGAACAAAAATACGTCTTTGTTATACATCTCATAAATTACACAGTGCACTTTATATAATAAGGTACGTCCATACCGCAACGCGTAACTATAGTTAGCGCTGATAATTATCCGGCTATTTTCTTGTACGCTTTCTTCACAATCATAGGGCGAGTTTGTCCTGCGCGGGCGCCGGTTTCATTAACATTGCTGTCTTTTCGACGCGCGGTCAATTGCTAGAGTTACATTCACTCGTTCTTTCATTCATTAAATGGAGTTGGCTTGATAAGTACGTAACTGTTGTTGCTATTACAGTACTTAGCAAGGAGTACGTAGGACTTTCCGAGCTAAAACTAATTTTAAGATGTATTTTTATTTTTTTTACTGTAATTAGAAGGGAAATTGTGCAGTATTCACAATGTTAGACTATCTGCATAATTTAGTAGATTCCTTTATTTTTAGTCTCGTAAGTAATACTGCTTGCACACTACACATAGTAGACATTTCCAAAAAAACTTAGTTGTACAATTTAGCTTGTCTTTCTGCTAAAAGTAATTTCTTCCAGACAACCTTTGGGCTTAAAAATTAAAACTAGTTTTAAGGAACTATTATAAAATGGAAAAATAATTAAAATGTCTTTTAAATAGACACATTTTATTTCTATATCTAAATTACATTTTAATTAAATTACACTTTGACACGAATATAAACAACGTAAAGTCACTGTTTTTTTTATGATTTTTCTTCTAATACACAATAAAGTTATTATTATCAACGCACAAACAAACACAGACCACACAACTCGGCCGATCGAAGATAACCACAATAATGCGCATGATTGCATTGCAGTACGTGATCCGACATCATACAAAACCATTGTGTTTGTGTATGGAAAGTGTATGATTGTACGCGACTGAATTACGCGGGAGTAAGACAAGTAAATGTTAGTGTGGATATTCCTGTCATTTAAATTAAGACGACCGGCTCGCGCCACGGACTACTAAAACCAGGCGGTTGCGGGTTCGAATGCCGCAAGGGGCAAATGTTTGTGTGATGAGCACGAGCACTTGTACCTAAGTCATGGATGTTTATAAATGTATATAAGTACGTCTGTCTATCCGTTATCCTAGTCACCAGAGCACAAGCTCACGCTTAGTTTGGGGTTAGGTTAATTGGTGTGTTTGTTGAAACAAATTATTTGTTTTATTTATTTTAATACTTAATTTTTTTCAACTACGATGTGAGTTTCTTCAATTTGAAGTAAAAGACGGCATGTGAAGTAAAAGACAACCTATGGTAATTTCATAAACATTAAGAGATTTTATGCCCATAATCACTATACAGTTACTTATACCACCCAAAATTGAAAGATTGAGCTTATTTTTACGAAAATACGGAGAACCATTTGGAAATTTCATGCCCATAATCACTGTACAGTTAGGTACATATACCACCTAAAATTTAAAGATTTAACAAAAATGTGGAGGATAATTTATCCTTCATATGCCCTCTAAACGCACCGAAAACCGACATATGACGTTACTATTTCCATGTGACTGCCTCGTTGGTCTAGTGGTCAGCACGCTGGGTACTATCCACGAGGTCCCGGGTTCGAATCCCGGGTCGGTTCGGGCTCGGGTTTTTCTGTCTTAATGATAGATCGTCCGACCTCGTGTCCTGCTGGAAGCGCTTCCGGAAGTACGTCCGATTTTTTCAACAAGTCCTGCTGGAAGTACGCGGTTTGTATGAAATCTGCTCCTGGTCATTCCGGCAGTACGGTGACCTTGATCTTGAACGTTCATATCGCCAGGGGTTATAAACATTGGTTTGCTTTTATAAAATACTAGATTACCCCGTGAACTTTTTATCGCCCACCTAAGATATTCAATATAGTACCTACTAATTTGCATTGAGAATGATCTAGACCATGCAAGGGTTTAAAAAAAACCACGCAGACGTATTTTATATTGTATTTATTAAAGTATAAACTTCAAACACTAACACAACATTTCTTTTTACATAAAGGTATAAAAATAAATAATTTGGACTTTGTCTTAGGAACGAAGTTATTTGTTTTAGGAAATATGAAGCTAAAAAAAATTTTATAATTCTCGCCAAAATGTTGGCGACTCCAGGCGTGATCGGTGCCGGGCAGGTCGAAACACGTCGCCGGCGCGCGAACGCACTGCCCGCGTCTATATCCGTGCGCCATCGCTTGCCAATTGAATAGCGGTACCGATTAGTAAAAAATATCATATACATACGAAAGAGAAAGAAATGCACTATTTTTTCATGCAAATTTTAAGTTTGAATTATAATTATTTAAGGAACTGTGACCCAATAAAAATGAGTCCTTCCGGAAGTACAAAAAATCCTGCTAGCAGGACGCTGGACGATCTATCATTAAAATTACTCAGACACAGCTCCGGAGTCAGGAAGTTGGTGGTGTGAACACCTGTGCCTCGGAAAGCACGTTAAGCCGTTGGTCCTGCGCCTGATCTCTCTACGGTCATGTCGGACTGCCGTCTCACCGAATTATGAGAGTGAAGGAACAGAGAGTGCACCTGTGTATTGCGCACACACTTGTGCACTATAATATGTCCCGCGCAGTTGGCTAATCTCTGTTGAGATAGGCCGCTGTAGTCGAAATTCGGCTAGGAGGACTATTATTATTTCCATGTGTGACGTGTGTGCGTTTACAATCAAGAAATAGTGATGAACTCGGGTCTTAGAATATCGATTACTTTTCAAAATTAAAATGTAATCATAAAAGAATCGGGCATTGACATTTGAAAAGGCTTTAAACTCAATAGTTTCAATTCGACGACCGTCTTGGTGTAGTAGTTCGCGCCACGGACTTCTAAACCAGGCGATTCGAATCCCGCAAGGGGCAAATGTTTGTGTGATGAGCACGAGCATTTGTACCTAAGTCATGATGTTTATAAAAGTATTTAAGTATTTCTATCCGTTATCCTAATCACCACAAGCTCACGCTTAGTATGAGGCTAGGTAATTGGTGTGTTTGTTGGAACAATTTATTTATTCAATACAGTGTTGTAGGTATAGCAACACCTGTTTAACTGCTTTATTAATAAGTTAAAATAAAATCAAAAGAAACTGAGAAAAAATAAAAATTGATTCAATCTTGCCTCTCCGCTTTGCAAGCACCGACTGCTGATGCTACCTACCAATTAGAAAACCAGCTACTACACTACATACCTATGAACCATACTTACGCTTTAGTAGTAGATTGTTATATAAGGGACGAAAGCACAATGTAAAGATTTGTTTGACGAAAGTGACCATTCCACTCAAAAAGTTTCTGGCTAGCTCGAGAGTGGAATTGGTGCTTTCACCGGAGTTAAACATACTATTTTTCATTTTTATCGATAGTTGAGGCCAAAGCAATAGTATCGATAGACTATCGATAGTAATGATATTATCTATCTATAGTAATGATAGTATCGATATCTCCGTTAATATAAATACTATCGGCACATAACAATACTATCGATAGTATCAAAGTTCATTATTGAAATCACTATCGATAGCTAATACAGCTCTGAGTATTGCAATGCAATAACTATCGACACTCTCGATGGTGGCCTTTTATCCAATACTAGGAGTATTAAGTAGGAGGGAAAATATATTTTTCACCCGGCTATCTACACATAAAAGTTCAACTTTCCGAACAGGTGAGATGCAAAATCAATTAATGAGTAATGCGCACTGTAAACACTGACCAAAGTGCTACGTGCTTAATAAACTGTGTGATTTTTAGATAATATAATTATTGCAAAACTGGATCAGGGGTCTTGACGGTAAAGTACTTCCAAAAAAACGAGTCTTTATCGCGACTCAAACGACAGCTAGCGCCACCTTTTGGCACTAATAGCAACTAATAACAACGCTGGCCTGGCCGGCCACTTTATTAACTTTCGTAGTACATACAGTGTGTTAATGTAAGCAGACTAATCCTTTAAAGGTAGTATTTAAACTTACATCAAACAATCTTCGTTTTTTATATCAAAAAATCCCGATTTTAATCAAAAATACTGATTGCACAGCAAAATAGTTACCTCAAAATATTTAAAAAATTACAGCACCTCAAGTTTGTGATCCATCGCTATTTATTTAAAAGTAAAGTTTTTTATTTCTTGCATATATAATAACTGGCGCACAACAAACCTGTTTCGTCATTTTGTTAAAAACATAGCATCAAATTACTGCAGTTTAGCTAATTCGACCATTTCATTTAACATTATAATTTAAGTATTCGTGGTACCTGGGACGTTCTTCTTTTTAACCTACAAAAAGGTGTCTCCATCAGTCAGTGAAAAAAATATATACTTATTTACCATATTTTTTTCTTAAATTGTATTTCAACATGCACTGTACTATACACATAATGGCTGTGCACGATTAAATAACATACGTCTCGAATAATTATATTGTAAAAAGTACGTTACAGAGGTGTAAATCCGCGTGACAGAGGTGTATTTCATACAAAATTACAGTGTCTCCCGCTACCTCGGCTTACGTATAATCCATAATATAACGAAAAAGATATATGAGGACATATAACGTAAATATATCTTATAACTCCTAGATATATTACCTTTCATGTAATAGCAACCATTATTTTTTATCACTTTTAATGAAATATTAAAAAAAACTCAAATACTTGTCTTCTTCCACCAGATGTTTCTTTTGGTAAATTCTGTCACGTGGGTTGTCCTTCAAAGTACGCATTTGTGTCGCTCGTCTTTGTGCCCTGCGATTGTGGTTTAGACCCCCTTCCCCCCCTGGTACGATTTCCCCTCTGAGATTGAGAGACAGCGCGTCAGTCGTCCGAAAGCTGTGACGGGAGGTGCGTGTGTTTATTCGGTTACCGCTTCGTCACGTAAGTAATTGATTCAAAATATAATCATTATTGTTATTTTTCGGTGTCTACTATTATGTAATAAGAAATATTTTACTGCCAATGTGTAAATTATATATTCTATGCTAAGTTTTAAATCTTATCGACTTTGCAACAAATTTTTACCCCTCCGTCACATGACAACTCCGTCACATGTTTATGGTGACGGAGTGGTAAAGTTCGTGACGGAAGGGTAAAATAAACGATATTCATGTTCTATTTATGCTGAATCCGAGAAATACTGAAATAAATACACTAGTTATTATGGTAATTATTCCTACGGAAAGTATTACAAATATTTTTCTATCTACTCGTATGTTCAGGTACTTATTACGTATTTCCTATTTTCAGCTACCATCATGGCGAAAAAGAAAGCATTAAGACCAGCAGAAAGACAGCGGCGTTGCAGGGAGAAACGAAAAAATGACCCTGAGAAGGTAGCTGAAATAAAGCGCAAGGATTTAGAAAGGTACCATGCTCGAAAGAAACTAGTGGCTGACATGAGCACGCGAGAACATCGACTCAAAAAGCAAATGTGGCAGGAAGCAAATAAAAAAAGGAGGGAGAAGAAAAAAATGCTTGAAGGGGTACTTTTAAACACGCCGGCTCCATCACCAACACCAGAAACCCCACGAATGACTCCATCCGCAACACCGACTCCATCAGAAGTATCTACTCATAGTTCAAGGGGAAGAAAAAAAGTGAAAAGAGATAGAACAAAATTATATAGAGAAAATATTAAATTTCAAGAAAAAATTGACCAATTAGAGAAGAAAATTCGAAAATATAAGAAGAGATTGCACAGAAAATCAAAAAAAGACAGCAGCAGCAACAAAGGTGAAAGCAATAATCAGAATACTAAGAAGTACAGCGTTCTTTCTAATGCCATTAAAGAACGATACAAAACTGTCAAAAGTCGAGAAGAAAAACGCCTAATCCAATCGGTACTTAAAACTAGTATCGTTAAAGAGTCCAGAATGCAGATCGAATTGGTAAGAGACACATTAGGTGTAGACCGACCTTTAACATACAAGAGCGTTCTACCAAAACATACTGATCTTATGCGGAAGATTCATCAGTTCTTCTTGCGGGATGATGTAACGAGAGCTACAGCTGGTAAAAAGGAGACTGTCACGCACAAAAAAAAGAAAGTACAGAAAAGATTTTTATTGGATTCCATGAAAAACCTGTACAAAACCTTCCTGAAAGAAAATAGTGGCCTCAAACGCCACTACAGTTATTTTACAAAACATAGACCATTTTATGTGAAGCCACCTACTGTAGATGGAAGAGATACTTGCTTATGTAAGTTACATACAAATGTTACCTATATGGTTAATACATTACATAAGAATAAAGTCATTGTGCAGAAAGACACGAATGCAGTCTTAGAATCACTAGTTTGTTCTGTTGATTCGGTATCCTGTATGAAAGGAGTTTGTTCGGAGTGCAAGAACCGGTGCATAGATTATGATAAAAGTAACCAAACAGAGATTGTAGACTTCCGACAGTGGATAAGGAAAAGTGAAGTTGTAGAAAAGGCAGAGAAAAAGGTAAAGATTACAAAAAATGTACCAGTTACGGAAAAGCTCACAATTGAAGAAGTGATCTATAAATTGGAGAGCGAGCTGCAAAATTTCAAAACGCACATCCACAATATCAGACACCAATACAAAGCTTCAAGATACTATATAAATATTGTCTCGTTAGGTTGCGCTATTGTTGATGATGTTTATTTTTTTATTTTTTTGAGAATTTTAATTTGTTGTCAAGTAAGACTAGTTTTTTTATTTGTTTAAGACGAGTGAGTAGTCATTTGATTTACTAAAATACGAACCTCTTATTCTTAAGATTTTCATAAGTGATTTCTTTAATTATCTACGTTCGATCTCATGTTATTTTCTAAGACCATGTTGAAGACTGATAAAAGGTTTATAAAAAAAATAATGATTCTAGAAAAATACACCTGTTTTATTTCAAAACGCAGCCTGGTATCCCCTAGAATAACAACTCTGTCACAAAAGGTACTACTCTGTCACGATGTTGTCTCCTGGTAGGAAAATTGTTTTGGTCGTTTATATATTTTGTTATGACTAGTGCAACGTTGGAAATTTAATATTTATAATAGTTTATGATATTGCCGTCTGTGATATTCGTATTTATTTGTAAATGATAGTAAAAATTGATTTATAGCAAAAATATACTTTATATTAGCAGACAATGTGACAGAGTGGTATAAAATCACGAATAAAACATATTTTATAAACACAAATGTATTATTTCAATATGTTTTCTAAAAATTCCTTTAGTTAATTAATGTAGTACAAAAGTACAAGTTATTTGATAAAGAGTATTTAATAGAATAAAATAAAAGATTTTGTGACGGAGGTGTAATTTTTTTGTCGAATCTGTCTTTCAGGTCTTGAAAATCTTACAAAAATCTGTAAACTTCTTGGCCAACAACTTTGTCCGATAGAATAGATATTTTGCTATCAGAATATATATTTAAGCAGACGAGTAAGCTTTACAATTTTTTTTTCGAAATCGAGTTAATGTTTCTTCAAATTGTAGGTTAAAAAGAAGAACGTCCCACCTACCTATGTATAGTATTAACTTATTGGTTGTACCATGTCATATGGTGAGGAGAGGCCATCCTGTATCTCAGTACCTTAGATGGGAAAAATAAAATACAATTATTTTGCTTTAAATTTCCGCTAAGACACGCTAGCGCAGGCACCAAACCCACACCAACCGCAACCGCGTTGAGTACCAGTTCAGGCAAATGCAGAATGCACCGCCCTCCCTCCCTCAATACGCATACACTACAGCTAATGCAGTTGTTAGTTACCAACACCACCGTGCAAAAAAACCTCGACACGTTTCGCCACTCCACGCGGCATCCTCAGGAGACGATCGTCTGTGCTCAGCCGAGGCGACAACTGCATTTGCCTGAACTGGTACTCAACGCGGTTGCGGTTGGTGTGGTTTTGGTGCCTGCGCTAGCGTGTTTTAGCGGAAATTTAAAGCAAAATAATTGTATTTTATAATATTGATCAACACAAATTGGTAGATGATAAGTTTTTTGCTGTGCATTTAAATATATCCTATCCTTTAAGGCCTAGGTCGAAATGTAAAAACCGGCCAAGTGCGAGTCGGACTCGCGCACGAAGGGATCCGTGCCATTAACTTACAACATTAGACAGTATAGGCAAAAAATCACGTTTGTTGTATAAGAGCCCCCCTCACGTAATATTATTATTTTAATTTAATTATTTATTTTTAGAGTGAATATACAATTTCATATTCTGTGAATATTTCAAGCCTCTACCTGTTGCTGTTATTAATAGCGAGCAAAAAACGATAAAAAGAAATCACGTTTAGTGATTAAATTTCATTTGTCTAGCTATTTCGGTTCATGAGATATAGCCTGGTCACAGACAGACAGACAGACAACGGAGGCTAAGTAATAGGGTCCCGTTTTTACCCTTCGGGTACGGAACCCTAAAAAGCAGATGCTTCATACAATAATATTCTGCTACCTCGATAACATTTTTTTTCACGATTTCGGTGATGACACCAAAGTAAAACTTGATTGTTGATTCACCTCCTGTGCATTTAACATTATAAAATAAAAAAAGTCAGCCTATTAGATCCCACTGCTGGGAAAAGGCCTCACCTCAACTATGAGGAGGAACGAGCCATACTTCACCACGCGGGCTCAGTGCGGATTGGTGGAGGGGTGTATGTAAGGCAAGTGACAAACCTTACTGTCAGAAGTTATCAAGCCGCCCTAGGGCCTCTGACTAGGCTTAACGACTAATACCACAGATATTAGCCGGGACCAACTGCTTAACGTGCCTTCCGAAGCACGGAGATGCTTGTCATGGACGTCACTTAAATGGTTGGAATGGTCACCCATCCAATCACGACCGCGCCGTGGGTTGCTTAACTTTTGGTATCACTACCAAAGCGCTGCCGCCACTGCGCCACAAGCACCTCAATTACAAAGCATATACTCGTAGAAACAAAACTTTGCGTTTTCATGATAGTTTAGAAAAATCTTGCTAACTTGTATTGTATACGATTGAAAGTCATATTATTCATGTCTTTAATATTTTTTTACGATAAAAATTGGGTTTCCTTTGCAGTTCCAACATTGAATTAAGATAGCTTAGCGTATGCATAACTCCTAATCTAGTCATAAAATTTTTATTCAATTTTACACGATAAATATCGTGCAGTTCAGTTAATTCAATTAGGCGTCTTTTTCTATTATTTTTAGTGTCGCTTTAATGACTTATGAAAAAGTATTAGATCCGAGTACACCAATTTTATTAAACAAACGGTAAGTTATTTGACGGAATTTCCATACAAAACATGACAAATAATTTTAAAACGGTTGGTTAAAAATTATACATGTGTTGGTGAACTCGACCCTTACATACCATTTTGGTTCTGGTTTTTCGCTGTTCATTTGATATGCTAAAATTTAATCAAACAATATTCTTTTTCAAATCACGAAAGTTAGTAAAGTAGTTACTTACTGTGCCAATAGATGGCGCTAACTGTTGCTTAAGTCGCGTTATGTACTCGATTTTTCAGAAGTACTTTAACGTCAAAAGTATATGCGTAGGTCATAGCCCTGCTGGGCATAGGCCTCTTCCAATTAATGGAATAGTTTTTGTAGCACGTCGCACACTAGTGTGAACAGTGCGTGTAATCTATTAACGTAATGTTAGAAGTGAACCCTTCTAAACAAAAATTAGTTGGTCCACTCAGCACAACCAAAAGGGGTTTCGGAGTTATTGCTTCTCGGCCTTATTATGGCTAAGATCATAGTGTAGTATCTGTTCTTTTCAGCTTAATATCTGAAAGTTCCCTCACTGAGGGACTTTTTTGAAGCACGTCGCACACTAGTGTGAACAGTGCGTGTAATCTATTAACGTAATGTTAGAAGTGAACCTTACTAAACAAAAATTAGTTGGTCCACTCAGCACAATCAAAAGGGGGTTAGGAGTTATCGCTTCTCGGCCTTATGACTAAGATCAAAGTGTAGTATCTGTTCTTTTCAGCTTAATATCTGAAAGTTCCTTCACTAAGGGACTTTTTTGAAGCACGTCGCACACTAGTGTGAACAGTGCGTGTAATCTATTAACGCAATGTTAGAAGTGAACCCTACTAAACAAAAATTAGTTGGTCCACTCAGCACAATCAAAAGGGGGTTAGGAGTTATCGCTTCGCGGCCTTATGGCTAAGATCAAAGTGTAGTATCTGTTCTTTTCAGCTTAATATCTGAAAGTTCCCTCACTGAGGGACTAGTCACACTCTGTGCTTAGGGCTCAAATATCAGCGTACCGCAACCAGCCCATATCGCAGCAAGTCGCGATGATGGCGTCCGGCAAGCGGAACGAGATATGATAAATTCACAAAAAAACCTTTGCGTTGTGGCGTGGTACCACATTTACTTCAATAAAGTGGAGATTCTTGTGTTCGATCAAACACTTAGGCCCACTTTTACGAAATTCGTTTAGCGATAATTATGTTTAAAATATCATCCCGTTTCTGCGAACGTCGAATGACTGACAAAGACAGAATGATGTTTTTAAATATGTTTAGCGCTAAGTGTATTTATCGAGTTTCGTAAAAGTGGGCCTTAACTTTTAACAAGCCAACATAATTATAGGAATAAAAAACACCCGACTGCAAAAATTAACATAAATTTTTGAAATGGTCTTTTCTCTGGCTTTCTTTGAATACACATATTGCTATGATGTGGATAAAAAATCATCCCTACCACCCATTTTTTCCATTTGCGGGCGCCGTTTAGTAATATAAAATATAGCCTATGTCACTACTACAATTCTGACGAAGTCAACGACACCTCATTATGTCAAAAACTGTCAAGCCGTTTAGGCTATAGCACTAGGGCGTGCCAAACAATTTATACATAATGATGTACATACTCTCGAAAAACATAACCCTCTATCCGCAGTCGGGTAAAAAAGAGGGACAAAATTATTATTGTCGGTAGATAACATACATAGGTAATAATACAATTTATTATTATAACTTGTAAATAAAATAATCTTGGTAGCTACGTCCATAAAATACCAATGCTTTGTGAGGTAGTAATGATAAGCAATCATTGGCAGTGCTCCCGATGTTACGGGGTTCGATTTGTAGCCGATCGTTTGAACAACAAATCTTTCAATTTTATACGCAACCAATACTTTCCGTCGGTCCCCTGGCAAAGGGATTTGTGTACGTACTTTTGAACATTACATTAGGGTTTAAAAAATCGGGATATTACTAAGACTCAACTGTACGTCTGTCTGTCACCAGGCTGTTACTCATAATGAACCGTGATAGCTAGACAATTGAAATGTTAACAGATGATTGTATTTCTTTTTTTTTTAATTTTTTTGCCCTTTTTGCTCGATATTAATTATGGCTATGCCACAGCAACAGATGCTTGGAGTATACACAGAATATTTAGTTATTCACTTCAAAATAAATAATTAAAATAAATATATAAGTGGGGCATTTTCCCATAGGTACAACAAATGTGGTACAGAACCCTTCGTGCGCAATTCCGAGTCGCATTTGGCCGGTTATTTTTAACAAACAAAATAGCCTATTTGATTCACCCAAGACGAAGCTTTGAGTTTTTTTTAATACTCTCAGTGTAATTGTATTTTTGTAAGTTTATTAAATTAGGATAATCATGTCGGATAATTTTACATGGTCAGGTTTTTACTATAATTAGTAATAATTGTTGCGTGGGCCAAAGTAACAAACTAATTAACTAAGTAGGCTGACAAAGTAGTAGTACTTTGTTTAAATTAAAACACACCATTTAGACACTTTAACATATTATGCAACATTAAGAATAAATCATTACGAATAAGCCATTGGAGAAGTTAGCCAAGGTTGGTAGCCATTGAATAGTCTGTCACAGAACATTTCGTAGAAAAAAACCTAAAACTGCTTTTTATTTGTCTTAAGTCAATAAATAACACGTTGAAAACCAACGTCGCCAAATATTTGGCCAATTAAGCAAAAATCGCAAAAATGTCGCGGTTCAACAAAGAAATCTGTATTTATCGAGCTCGCCCGACTTTGACACTCGATTCAAAACACGTAGCGTTCGGTCGTGTGACGATACCATCGGACGAATATTCCGAATATCGAGTGCGATTTTCGATTCTTACGATTTGTTCTCGAATGGATTTCGATTTTGACAAAGTGCTAGTATTGTATAGGTGCAGCGCAGACAACAGACTACGAGGACTTTCAGTACGCGGCAAGACTTTAATGTTAAGGCAATAAGGTTGAACTTAGTTCGCGTACGTCCATGAAAAGTACGCCATTGTCGCATCATCATGTTCAACCTTACTCTCTTAATAATAAGATTGTCCCGCGGACTAAATGTCATCTGTAGTCTGTCGTCTGCGCTGCACCATAGAGTGGAGTATCTAATAAGCTTCACAATCTTACTTCGGCATTACGAATGGTAACTAGCGATGGGCGATTATTACCAAATTAATCGAATTATTCGAAAGGTCTCTGTAATCGAATGTATTCGATAAGCGACCGCAGTCATTCGATTATTCTTCGATTATGCGGCGAGCAATACCGGAGCGCGCGGTGCGCAGGCCGTGCTACTAACGAATGAATCGTCATTCGTCGCGTCAATTAATCATTCGGTCGCTGCTGGTCCTGTGCGCACAGTCGCGGCAATTCAAATGCATCGAAGGGCCCAGTATAGATTATCATTCGATTGTCGATTATTATTCGATTATTTTTTTACGAATTACTAAATCGACATTCGATAGCTCGAATGGTCGATTATCGATTCATTCGATTATTTTTTTCGAACAACCGCCCATCGCTAATGGTAACGCCAAATGAACGTGGGCTTCTGACAATTCATGGCATTCAAGCCATACGAAATAACGAAGTTGCACGGAATAATGAAGATAGGTAGACAGACGACCTTGTAAAGATTGCAGGATCACACTGGATGCAGACCGCTTGCAACCGGTCGCTTTGGAAAACCGTGGGGAAGGCTTATGTTCAGCTGTGGACGTCCTACCGCTGACAACGATGATGATGTTGATGAAATGATGAAAATTTCAGGTTAGAAAGGAACAGCAGCAGCAGACAGATAACCTAGACTTAAACTAGATGACGCTATGAAAATAGGTACCTACAAGTATATTTAGCAGGAGACGTGTCACGTGTACCGCCTAACTTAGAAGCTATCACGATTGGAATTATAACGAAGGAATTTACTTTTTTATTAGTTTGAAAGTTAGTATTGCTTTGTCATGGATAGTAATAGTCACAAACGTATCATAAGTATGTATATCCGTTTATATATTCTAGTCGCCATAACACAAGCTCACGGTAAGGTAAAGACTAGGTAATTGGTGTGATTGTTGGAACAATTCATATATCTAGTTTGAAAGCTGTTATTGCTTTTAATTAGTGCAATTTTAAAGTAATCTACTTTAGCGACAGTTGCCGCTGATACAAATGATGGTAAGAAATTGCCACGAGTTAAGACAAAAACGAAATTCGAGTTCCAATAGTAAGAACTAAAACGTCCACAACACTCGAAGCTCGCGTGAACGATGCCATCGACTCGCCAGGAATTGAATACATTATCTTCGGAATAATTTGTACAGATATTCCGCGGCACTGTGCGATATGGGCTTGGAAAGGTTTGGAATGGCCGATAAAAGGATTGTATTCCACGTTCGCGAAAGAATAGGCTATTTCTTTTTTTATTCCGTTTCGTATCCTGCCAGCTCTATTAACATTTAACTGTAAGCACTCGTTGCCTGACAATATTTTGATTTAGGGTAGGTATTTGCTGCTTATTCGAAAACTGAAATACAGGTATTGGGCTCGATCGAAAGGTGTCCTTTCTAAGACTAACTTTTAAATTTAGTAGTTCGTTCGTTTTAAAATACGAGTAAGACAGATTACAAATCAGAAAAAAAACATCAAATTAAGTAATGTAATATGTCACGTATTTTTAAAAGTTTTTGTGGTCTATAATTTGTGAATCGTCATTATTTGATACCTTAATTAAATTGTCAATGGATTCTGTCATTTCTTCAACAACTGGCAGCTGTTCAGTTTAGTTTCTAAATATTGTTGCCTGTCGATTTTCGTTCATTTAACAGATAAATAGACAGAAGGACTAAAATTTGTCTTAGGGAGGCCACTCTGGAATCGAGCCCAATAATAGGCCCTTAATTGTTTGAGTTTGTTGATTTCTTATTTCAGGCAAATAATATTTCTAAGGCACCTTTTCGAAATACTAGACTGTCTTTATTTCCTACGTAATAAAAGCTGTTTTTGAAGTTCAAATAGGAAATCTGACATGCTGCCGACTGTACCTAGTTCAAAGAAGCACGTGATAGAATTAACTCGGAATAGGGTACGCAATAGTACCTAATAGTGGTGTTTACAATCATTTTGATTTGAAAATGTTGATGGTTATAATAAGAAAGTATTGTTGAGGCCTCTGTGTGTCGAGACTCGTCTATGCGGTGGTGGTGTATGAGAAGTCAGAATATTGTGATACATATTTTACTTGGTGCACCAATAACATGATAAATACAATGGATGGACGTGAGTGGTCGGGAAGCGCGGCGGGTGACGACTGCCTGATTTACATCGTGAGTCCCGAAACTGCTCACGATGCAAAAACGCAACGTCGCCGAGCCGCTACAGTATTTTGTTTTTTCAGCTATAAGAACTCGTGTTATTACCGTTCGTCCATTATCCGTCTACTAATAGTGATCTTGATCATAAAATAACATCAGAAAAGGACATACAAGCCAACATTCGTTTCAAAAGTCATTTATACACTGGTAAACGTAATTTTGTCCCATTCACACGGTCCTTCAGTAGTCGCCGATTTCAATATCGATTCTTCGGAAACGTGAGAATCGATTCAACTTTACGATTGTGCATCGATATTCAATCCGAGAGTGGACAAAGGGTATCTACTAGTAGCAGTATTAGACTAACTACATAGATAATTTGATGCTTTCAAAAGTGGTTTCAAGCGAAATTGATCGCTATAACAAAGGAGTAGAAGCCAAGTTATTTACAGCTAGTGTTGTAATAAGTTTGTTAATATTTATGGCGATATTTCCATAAGGAAAGTGTTAAAGGGTAAAAGGAAGCTGGGTATTAGAGATAATAAAGTGCGAAGTCTTTATAGAGGACAACAATGAGGATTAAATGCAATTGCAAACGTATGCATTGTGCATGGAGATTGCACTTTTGTGACAACATAATAAAGTGTTTAACAAAAATGTTCATAGTCAAAACTGTTATTTCTTACCTACTTCAAAAAGGAGGAGGTTCATTATTCGTCGGAATCTTTTGTTACTAGTTAAAATAAGCATTAACGACCTCAAAATCTACAAAATAATAATCATGCTAAACTACACATTAACACAATTACTAATAGATACCTTGTGCTTGTGCTTTACGCTTACATCGAATAATGTCACAAATTCAATATTGTCAGTAAATTATATTCATCTCATTGATACAGATTTTTATGATAATTCGTAAACTAATCAAAAAACAATAAAATCAGTCGACATAACTCTATTTTAAAATTTGGGAGCGCCATAAAACGCAGAATTTCATATTATTTCCGAATTTTATAGACAACCGTAACATTTCCAATCTAATCTTGACGATAGAATTTAACGTACAACATTTTTATTTTAACTCCACAATCTCGGTTCGATCAATAGAAGTTAAGGAGACATATCGATACATTATCATCGATAATCGGTATTCTCTTTGCGTTGGGGTATTCTAATGATCCATAAAAGACGGAATGGGCGATGCTGTGGTGACAATTTTCCAGTTAATCAAAAAATATTGCATGAATAAGAATCCGTTTTATGTAATTACAGTAACAGAAAGATTTGAAAAAGTTAATTTATGCAGTTTGAACTTCGATAAATTTCAGCCATATCATCAAGCCATGAATTAGTGTTTTGAATAGTTGTGTTTAAATAGTTATCTTAGTGATTGTCATAACTGCAGCTGCAGACAATAACCAGCTTGCTTACCATGGAAAGGCACAATTATTTTAAGTGATAAGCATTCACTTTGCATTCTAAAGATAAGATATTTTTGCACTTGAAAATGTACACCAGAGGCGGGATTTGAACGCGCGTTGGTCGCATACCGGGCAATTGGCTAACCACTCAGCCCCCCTGGCGTTGGCAGAGCCTGTCAAAATTTATGCCGCGTTGCTTTATCCATGTATTGGGATTAGGTATACCCTCTACACTTAAAATAAATACTATTGTAAGTATTTTTAACAATCGAATTTGCAAGCTTTATTTTTCGAGTTTTTAATATCTAATCTTTATCTTTTGATTTTATTATTATTCACGTAGGTACTACACAGTACACGGTTCAAAGTTCAATTTATTGTCGCAAGTAAGTAGATTTTGCTTGTTGCCTTATAAAATTGACACTTAATAGTTTAAACTGTAGCGGTACCAATATAGGTACTAATTCTCTACTAATACTTCGGTGAACTAAGACTAATAAACTAAAATTATTCCAATGATGACAGCTTGTATTATGGTTATTTAACACATCGATTTTATAAATAAGGTAATTTAGCTTTTAGTTATTTGGATATTGATACAACAGAGAGACATTACAGAGGGCTTAGATTCATAGCCTAGTTATCCCCATCAACTAATACTCGTAATAATATGTTTATTTTATTTATTTAAACTTTTTGCACACAGTTTAGTGTCTACCATAGGTCCAAACGGAGAAATACAGGCGGTGCAAGATATCGTAAATTAAATATTTTTTAAATAAATATGTTTTTTATCCTCTTACTGAATTTCGGCTACATTAACTAATCAATCAATCAGGTACGAAGGAGATATGATGGTGCACAAGTGTGTGCACAATACACAGATACACTCTATGTTCCTTCACTCTCATAGTTCGGTGAATCGGCAACCAAACATGACCGAAGGGAGATCAGACGCAGGACCAACGGATTAACGTGCGTTACGAAGGTGTTAACACCACCAATTTCCTGGCTCCAGGGCTGTTTTTAAGTAAGGTAGATATTTCAATATATTACAATATTTCTTAAGAGTATGGACGGACGACCTGGTGAAAAGGTTGCTGGCGGTAGTTGGATGAGAAGGGCTAGTGATTGGGATGAGTGGCGTAGATTGGGGGGCCTACGTCCAGCAGTGGACGGCTGGTTGTTGATGTGATAGATATTTAAAGACTAAAACCCAGAAACCAATTACAGCCTTCCTCGAGATTCGAACCCGAGACCTCGAGGATAGTGAATCCAGCGTACCGACCACTAGACCAACAAGGCAATCTCATAATAAAGTTACTAATACGTAGCTAATAAACATAACGTCAGGCATTTTTACTGGTTATGATTTTAAAGTCCTAGACCCACTTGCGGATGTCCGGGTTAACTGATCCGGGCTAGTCTGGACTTGAGCAAATATGCTTTCAACTCAGATCATAGGACTTGCTCTAGTCGGATTAGGTAATTTAGACTCGCGCAAGTGGGATTTCAACTAAGATTTCTAAGTTTTAAGTTCTAGGCCTAGAACAATTTTCACTGGGTACTATGCTTTCAAAGTACTAGATCTACTTGCGGAAGTCCGGGTTAGCTAATCCGGACTTGCGCAAGTGGGTTTTATGGTAGACTTCGGAGCAATGGGGCTGGCGGCTCCGGCTCGCCGCATGCGGCTCCGAGGAGCCGCGCGGCTATCATGAAACTTTACCTAACCCCGTTATTCCAAAAACTTACTACCGGGTTTAAGACAGGACTAAGCCATTAGCTAGCCAATTAGAAAAGCGCTTCTTTATTAGGTTGTCTCGAATGTGTCATTCATTCCTTTGTTGTCGGCTAATATTTAGACCCATTTTAAACCTGGTCTATTTTTTTTGTAATAACACCGTAAGAGTGTATGATACCCTTTAAGAGCGATGCGTCATGGCCGCATGCAGCTTGTTCCATACCCTCCTATAGCTTGGCGAAGCTGAGCCGCAAGCCGCATTAGCGAAGCCTTTAAACTTTTAGAAAAACAAACCTACTGCATCCATCTTCAACCTAAGTTTAATCTACAAAACAGCGGCTCTTGGGTTGATTAGAGGTTTTAATATGTAAACGCGCGCATTACCCGAACGAAAAGTGTCATAAATATAAATGTACCATGGAGGTTTAGTCGAAATATTTAATTTTATGTCAGCACCTGTGAAATTTCAAATTTGTCGATACGCAGCCGGTCATCGTGAGAACATACGATTGACCGGTTTCCGTAACTTACACTACTGTACTCAATAATAATTAACATAATGACATATTTTGTGTTAAGCCACTGCTACACGTGGGAATATATTCCGCTGCTGGCTTAGCAGTTGGGGTGACCACGAGTTAAATTAAAATTAGGACAAAATACGCACTGTGCTGAGCAAAGGCCAGCAATTGAATAGGTAGCATAAACAATGTTACTTTTGCAAGTTTTTTCTGGCGTTTAAGTTCTATAATACTTAAGTTGTATTTATTTTTTAAGCGTTAGCCCTGTAAGGTATTCGGTCCTTAAAATAATTTTCTTATTATTTTTTTAAATAAAAATAATAAATAAATTGTTTCAACAAACACACCAATTACCTAGCCCCAAACTAAGCGTGAGCTTGTGCTATGGTGACTACTAGCGTAACGGATAGACATACTTAAATACATTTATAAACATCCGTGACTTATTTGTCTTTAATAATTTTTAAAGGTATTAAAAAATAGAAAATACTTAAGTAAAAAAAATATTGCGAAACATCACATAAATACTTACTTTGCTGAATCAAATCCATCACTTTACCTAACTGCCTTTTTCATTTACAGTCCAGTAACAAAACAAAAACAAGAAAAGTCAGTAAGTAACTGAGATATAGGAGATTCGAGAGTAAATCACAATTTATCCTGCAAATAGGTGGGCACCCTACTAAAAGCAGATGCATCCAATCTACATAGATTACGTGTGTACATACCTCTTAGCTAACACAAAGCTTTATGACTATGTTAATTGTATTTATCAAACGCTGGACCGTTGGTTTGCTTTCAATTCTTAAGCATAGATACATAGATGTAATGCTCCATAGATAATGCATACAATGGTACGCATACCATGTCAAGAGGCCGTGGAAAGTAGCTCAAACTGAAGAAAGGCTCAACGCCATTTTTAACATCTCTCACCTACCCTAAGCTAGGTATGTTATAACAGGCATTTGGGTGTAAGGAATTTTAGCAAAATGTATACCGGTACTCGGTTTTTCGTCTCTGCGTTAGTTAACAACTAATGGCGGAAAGTAATTTGGAAATGAATCAGAATAAGTGCCACTTACGCTAGGAGATGGTTGGTGCAAACGGGCATGGATGGTGAAAAGGGACAGTATTTTGTTGTCTACATAAAGAGGAAAGATTTGTTTGTATTGAATAGGCTCTGAAACTACTAGATCGATTCAAATGAAATTTGGTATAGAGAAAGTGAGAAAAATATTGGTGTTGGCGTATAACAACCCAACTAAAACAGGAAAAGTTCAAATCAATAAACATCTTCAAAATCGGGTTATCAATTTAATGTGACAGAAAAGGCACTAACAAACGGACAAACAGAATTACTTGCAGAGTGATAATTCAGTCAGTATGTAGTGATAGTAAATATTTAAAATATAAGGTAAGATCAGATGACGGATGCCGGACACTTAAAAGCTCTAACTAAGAATAATGAGTTTCATTTTCCGATAAGTATCGTCATAATAAGCTCTGGTTATACTTGAGCTAAGCGTCTCCGGATGCTCACTTATAGTTGCCATTTTAAATTCACATCATTGTATGCACTTTACAACACGGTGGGCTATTCTCAAAGGACTACTAAATTTTTTTGTTCCGAAAAGGTATGACGCTCGTAGTCTCGTTTCTTCTGAGACTAAGTATTCTTAAAGCACGCCAGTTTTTCTCAAATAGTAGTAGTAAGTAGTAGCAATTCTTTATTCCATGCATGGTAAAAGTACTACAATAAGTTATATGAATTCTCTCTCAGTATTATAAAAAAAATAGTTAGATGTTATATATTCCAGTAATTTTCAGAAAATAACTCTTGAAAAATATTTGAAGCTATGAGAATAACCCACCAAAAGTGTATTATCTAACAATAAATCGACGGTGACTTCCAGCGGAAGCGAGATAATATATAATTGGCGTGAAAACTCAATAATTGCAGATAAAAATCAGCTGGTAGCCGCAGCGGACCAATTACAGCACTAGTGTGGCACTACGCATCCGACCGCGTCGCCGCGCTAGTGATGGGATTATGCGGAGTTGCGATATCGATAACTTACTTTTTTAGGGTTCCGTACCCGAAGGGTAAAAACGGGACCCTATTACTAAGCCTCCGCTGTCTGTCTGTCACCAGGCTGTATCTCATGAACCGTCATAGCTAGACAGTTAAAATGTTCACAGATGATGTATTTCTGTTGCCGCTATAACAACAAATACTAAAAACAGAATAAAATAAATATTTAAGGGGGGCTCCCATACAACAAACGTGTTGTTTTGCCCCGCGATACCGACTCGCACTTGGCACGTTTTTTATTACCTCCTTAAACCATCAAAATAAATCGTGCCAAGTAAATATACTGGATTTTGTTTATTTTAGTGTGTCAAAGCGCGGAAATGTCAATGCGTATTACAATCTAACCTTAATTGAAACTATGGGCTATGGGTAACGAAACAAGTTTTTTAGCTCTTTGATATAAGTTTATTAATATAACGTAATTAAAACTGGCTATCGATATTAGAACAGATATTTACGGGAACGCTACCATGTACCTTTATAAAGGCATGTTAACAATCCGGTGATAAATTATTCTAATGTTAATGACCATGAAAGTTAAAAACAATATATCGCTATCGATATTACCAGTATTGCTGTTGCCCATCACTACTCAGCTCGCGTGCGGTTTTTCCGAACGCAGGCCGGCCTAACAACTCATTAGCGATCCGAGGTGCCTTTTATTTGTGGCCGACTATACCTGTGTACGGGGTTAATTGTTTAATTTGACCTCAACGGAGATGAAGTTTCACCGCCGATTATTTCTTGAAGATTTTAAACAATGAAGCTCAAAGACAGGTTGGAATTATGGAAACAACGTGAAAAAAATGCCAAAAATCAGTAATGGCTGTTGAAAACGTCAGAAACCTTGGTGATGCGCTATTACGCTTTTTTTTTAAAGTAAAATACATTAAAAAAAAAATTAAAACATTAAAAGTATGATTTTAATAAATTACAACATTGATACATCCTAGGTAGCGCATGCACATTATTGCACACTCTACAAAGTAACAAGAAATCCCCTTGTTGTAACATGACAATGTTAAATATAAGTACTTTTGGTTAAAAGAAACATAATTATTATTACATTGACACAGGACCACGAGTCCCAAAAAAAGTATCCCATTTTAGTCTTTACTGCTTGATATTACCTTTTTAGACCGACCGTGAGTGGTCGGGAACTAAAGACTTCATTTTCCCTGCATACATATGCAAATGGCCGCCATTGCTCACTAAATCGATTCCATTCGGTCATTCGTTCGGTCTTTCGGTCATCAATCACGGGAAAGATTAAATGGGTGTCCTCTGGAGATAGATTTATCTTGGCTTTTAAAGTATCATGTGTGATTTGGATTTGCATAGGAATAATTTACTTGGTGGTGGGACATTTTAGGTTCTAGATAACATGTATTTATCTATTAAGTGTATGACTTGATAAGAAAGTGTGGTAAGCTAAATTAATATAATAAAAGATAAGTTATGTATAAATTTGCTTACATATCAACAATTCACTACTATAAGTCAGTCACAGACGTAAATTCTAATCAATACAAAAATAATAGCTGACTCCAGTCTAAATGCCCACTTAGAAAATGGCCATCCGTTAACTTGATTAAAACCATTATGAACCTTAGGTTGATAGTTTTAAGGCACAAGTGAATATCTAGGAAAGGGCTAAATCTATAGGCTAAAGGGCAACTCTCCAAGTTATTGACTTGTTTAATACAATGTAACTGGAAATTATAATTGTAATTTACGATGAATACGCTTGCGCAGTGATATTTGATTTAATTAGCGATGGGCTCACCGATATCTGTAATAGACGAAGATGGGATAGGTATTTAATTAATATTCGTGCCATCTTCTGTCGGAGTTCGGCGACCATCATAGCAACTTGCACCCTTGATACCTACCGCGGCTCTAAGCAATGATCGAGTAGGTACTCCTTCCAAACCATTGGCGTAGGTTCTTCAGCCAGGATACCTTCCTACGTCCGACACTTCTCTTGCCTTGAATCTTTCCCTGTATGATTAATTGCAGAAATGTATATTTCAAGTTGCGCATAATGTGTCCAAAATATTCCAGCTTTCTCTTCATAATGGTGTATAAAACCACTGTGTCCTTCTTCATGCATAAATAATATTCTAAATAACACAAGTACTTAAGTAGGTAACCTAATCTGTGCATATAATCAACTAGCAGTTCCCCGCGACTTCGCCTACGCCAAAAGTCGGAATTTTTCAGACAAACTTTCATCCCCCATTTTACCCCCCTTATGGTTTTATATCGCGACAAAAAGTTATGCCTATGTCCTTTTCAGGGACTCAAACTATCTCTGTACCAAATTTTATTTGAATCGGTCCAGTAGTTTCGGAGCCTATTCAATACAAACAAGCAAAAAATCAAATCTTTCTTTTTTATAATATAAGTGTAGATATAGACATCCGTAATAGATATTTAACCCTCATTTTGTTGAAATCCCTAAATTTCCTAGAATGTTTTCCTTTTACATTATTTAAAAGTTGAATCAAAGTTATTTGGCGCAACTGTGTTAGGAAGGCAAAGGGAAGCGCTTCCTACCGACCGGTTGTTATGGTCGGGGACCAAGGTCCAATGGTCACCGTCTTGGTTTATCTATATGTAGTCAAGCTCGTGCTAAATCTTACATATCGCGGTTTGTGTTGTATGGAGCGGGCTATCAGCGCCATCTAGCCTGTAGGAGCCGAGTCAGGGCGTCGCGTCTTGAAGTTGCTTGCTAGTGTTAGCGACAGTGGTAAGATGTCGCTACACCACTCCCCCCGAAGAACCGGAGGTTGATTGAGCCAAGATGGTTGAGAGCTCAGCAGTCTGTGCGTAGTGAGCTTGCAAGTGCCAGTGCTTGTTGAGTCCACAATGTGCCGGGATGAGCATGCGCGATGTCCACGGTGAGTTGGGATGGGCATGCGTAATGTCCACGGCGAGTCGGGATGCGCGATGTCCACGGTGAGTCGGGATGAGTGCGCGATGTCCACACGATGAGTCGGGATGTACATGCGTGATATCCACAGTGAGTCGGGATGAGCATGTGTGATGTCCACGATGCGTGCGGGAGAGCTCGAAGTCCACAGTGAGTCGGGATGATGAGCTGGATGAGGCTGCCGAGGAACCAGGTAGAACCGGTGCGGTCTGCGGTGGTGTCCTTAAGGCTGGTGAGCTGGCTTGCAGGAGACTGCTGGCTGGATGCTGCTGGCTGGGTGCCTGTTGGCAAGGGAGAAGGCGACGATGATGATGACGACGGTGAGGCTCCATGCTCCAGTGTAGATCACGTCGGTGTCACCACTTTGGCGCAACTGGGTTAGGAAGGCAAAGGGAAGCGCTTCCTACCGACCGGTTGTTATGGTCGGGGACCAAGGTCCAATGGTCACCGTCTTGGTTTATCTATATGTAGTCAAGCTCGTGCTAAATCTTACATATCGCGGTTTGTGTTGTATGGAGCGGGCTATCAGCGCCATCTAGCCTGTAGGAGCCGAGTCAGGGCGTCGCGTCTTGAAGTTGCTTGCTAGTGTTAGCGACAGTGGTAAGATGTCGCTACAGTTATATAGTTAATGTACTAATAGGACGGAAGTACCATATTATCCATACTTAATATTATAAATGCGAAAGTGTGTCTGTCTGTCTGTCTGTAACCTATTGACGCTTAAACCACTGAACCGATTAAAATGAAATTGGTTATAGAGACAGTTCGAGACCTTGGAAAGAACATAGGCTACATTTTGTCGCGATATAAAAAAAAATAAGAGGGTTATATGGGGTTGAAAGTTTATATGGGAAATTAAATTTTTGCGGGCTAAGTCGCGTGGAACCACTAGTAGCTTTATAAAAGTACCTACTTTTAACCGCGATTATATAATACGACACGTTCGTGTGCAACCTTCCTGCGGTCGCCAGAAGTGCCCCCCGAGGTGAGGCATGCTAGTAGACGTCAGCGGGTGACAGATGTGGTACTTACTACTTGTACTATTCTTTTTTCTGTGGTGGTACTAATAAACAGAGGTCGGAATTAGGTAGAGTTATTTATGTACTTGCATCGAAGTGTTGATATTAATGTGGACCTTCCCGGGATTTCTAATGGACATGTGGCCAACAATATGACAAATAAATAATAATAAAAACCTCAGAGATAGACAATAGGAAACAAGTGAGCGCATTCGACGAACCGAGGTAAGCGAATGAGCTGTGTGAATGAGTAAACCGATTTATTGCTAATAGATAGTTTGAATGCGGTAGAAAGAGACAAAATCTAGTACATTCCGTTAAGCGGGAAGTGCTCCGCATTTCCGCTATTGTTTTCACAAGCTATGTTGTGCGAACTACAACTGTGGCAACATCAATGACATCCGATGTCATTGATGTAAGTTTGGCCACGTCGCGCGTGCAGTAGTTTAAATTGTGTAAAAGTAAATATTTTTTTATTTAGGTACAAAATCACGGGATTTTTCCTGCTCTTTAAAATTAATCTCGAAATTTGAGGCATATCCACTTTATTATTTCTCTGTATGAAATCAGTGTTGAGCGTCCTGCGCACAGTCACACCAAGAGTGCGTAACGCAGATCATGACATTTGACTGGCGTCTAAGGTGTTTACTACTGTCTAATCTTAATAACAGTTACTCAACTATTATTTTCTTATTCTTACAGCGTTTGACCTAGGTAATAATGACGGTTGCTAAAGTTAGCACATACAGCAACCAAACCTAGGTGGCCACCGAACTTCAATTGAAATCCACCCAAGCCGCTTATTGTAATTAAACCATTCATACCGCTATCTACCCAAATAGGTTAAGACAAGTCCTCAACAATGGATGAAATTTCATTAGAGCCCGAACAATGTTCCCACGTACGGTGCGGGCCGCGGGTTTGCAATAAATAAAGGATTATCTGCAATAATAACTTGCTCGATTGAGTTGAACAATACTCTGGTAGACGTGTGGGAGGCGGATAGCATCGGGACGTGGACGAGAATCGTGTAGAGCTGATCACACCACCACTTGTTATAAAAATCCAAAAAAAATAATTGAAAAAACAGAACACCCGACTGCAAAAAATCTTATATTTTTGTTATGGTCTTCTTAGTGGCTTTCATTTGATACCCATATTGCAATGGTAAGGAAATTCAATCTCCTCTCCCCCCTTTATTTTTGAATGTATGTATATAGCCTATGTCACTCTCACAATTTTGACAAATTCAACGACACCTCATAATTATGTCAAACATACTCTCGAAAAACATAACCCTCCTTCCACAGTCGAGTAAAAATGTAATAAGACCGCCTAACCAAATTTTACAACTATGAAAAATTTGTGAATGTGTGTGCAATATCTTAACATATAAACGTCCAAAGACCGTACACAATCTTACATGTTCAAAAATTAGGACGAAGCAAGAAAACAATAGTTTACCTCACCTGCTAAAGAAATCTAAAAAAAAGAGTACGTACTGAAGTTTCTTTTTGGGATAACAAAGCAAGAGTCTTGCATATTACATATGTAATTATCATAATATGGCACAAGGCAAACGCATGCATGACCGTATGAGTCACCGTACAATTTTATATGAAAACCATGAGAATAATATTCTAAAGTAGCCGATATTAACTTTTTTTACATAATAAATATTATGTTTATAGCAGCTTATTTTATTTTGAAACAAAATACACTACGTTATCTAGTGCTTCTAGCCTTCTACACATGATAGAGCACTGTATGTGCGCCACACTAAATAATAATAAAGGACTTCTGAGGGGACAGCGCGTACGCAGTCCCCACTACCAAAAATTACGCATCCGAGTTATCCACATTAGGGATAATCGCAGGGGTCAACCCCACCGCAGTGCAATGGAGGAGCCTCGCCCTGGGGGAACCGCCTTCCTGATCACGGTGTCCCCTATGCCAGGTAAGTATGAGTTCTTTAACTCGGGCCGCGGACGTCATTCCCCGGAAAAACGCAATGTAAGCGCGAGTCAACTCCGTACAGCGCCATCTGTTGGCGGAGTAGTGTACACTCACTCGCGGCAAAACTCGAAATTTTTCTTCGAGTGCTTTTACCAGACAATGGGACATTATGTGAATTTTAGATAAGATAAAGCATATTTATTAAGTAGTAAATACATAGTAACTTAGTATTTTATAATGCCGCAAATACTTCTTTGTAGGATTAGGGTTATTTTAACTGTATGAACTGAACTGAAACGCATTGTTTATTGTTCTTTACACTTAACCTAATATATTATGACGCAGGGATATTACGTAAAACGTACGTTTTGAACAAATTAATCACTAGGTTTGTTTAGGGGAAATGACAAAAAAGCTTTTCTGCTTGGATGAATTTGACTAGTCTAGGCTTTTCGGTGATTACTACTACCTATTTCAAAGATTTATTTGGTACTACTCTCATTACCATACCACAGTACAAATAACGGTGCATAAATTGGACGGCGATTGATGTCAATCGGTCAGACGAATAAGAAGCAGCTGATACCAAATCAACCTTTAAAATACTAAAAGCACAGATTATATAATATGCTAAAAGTTTTTTTTTGCCTAAACAAATCTAAAATGTAAAATCGTGTTTTGTTTATAACATCCTCCGTGATTTGCTCACTGACCAAATCTGTTTTAAATTTGACATATCCTTGCTTGCGATGTACTATGTGAAAACTGGGTAGCTGATGGTAGCGATTTCAGCAACTTCGTGCAACAGTCGGATTTCCCATCCAACTTCCATCTCGTCCGCCTTTTTACTCCATCAGAGGTAGAATTTTCAATTTTTAAAAATGATCACACTTACTTTAAAATGAAGCCTGGTGCAAAATTTCATGTTTCTAATCCTAGTAGTTTGAGCTGTGCATTATGTCAGTCAGTTTTCCATTTTAGATATTTAGGCAGTAAAAACAAAGCAGTTAAAAGACGAAACGTTGATGCATTGACATATAGAGTGTTGAAGGTGTTAGGGCTTGGCAGAGTCCAGAGAGAGGTGTGAAAAGGTTATATTTGTTATTTTATATTTAACAACTAATCGTCAGTTGCAAGTGCAATTATTAAGTACTAGTGGTTCACCGCGACTTCGCAAGCAAGAGATGGATTTTCCATATAAACTTTCATCCCCCATTTCACCCTCTTAATGTTTTTATATCGCGACAAAATGTATCCTATGTCCTTTCCAGGGTCTCGAACTGTCTCCATACCAAATTTCATCTTAATCGGTTCAGTGGTTTAAGCGTCAAGAGGTAACAGACAGACAGACACACTTTCGCATTTATTATATTAGTATAGTATGGATCAATAATTAAACGACTTAGACCCACTTGCACAAGTTCTTATCCGCTAGTCCGGACTGACGCAAGTGGACCCTCCGGATGAGCTAATCCAGACTTGTGCAAGTGGGCTTTCAACTCAGATAATAGGCTTAGAACAAGTCCGTATTAGCTTATTCGGACTTGCACTAGTGGGCCTTACTACAATTTTGGTAAGATAACTGACCAAAGAAGTTTTATATTAGAGTCTAAAAAGCCAAAAAACAGGAGGTATTAACCACTCTACAAAAACCTGTCCCGATTTAATTGTGGGCCGTTAATTGGCTATTGTCCGCATATTGGCTGCCCTTTCGCCCTACACTCACTATAGCCTATTGTCTTATACAGCCTTTATACAACCAGATACGGTAATAGACTGTTTGCTTTTAGTTATTAAACTGTCAATGATATTACAAACTGTAATGGCCTACCCCATATTAAGCTAAACCCAAATTGCCTAATGGTTTAATAGAGCAAAAGATATCTGCGTTCGATAAAGAATAACAATAGTTCGTTATCGAGCTAATTCCATTGTGCCATACGTAAGTGGTAAGTAGTTAGGTTTAAATTATGGCTAACTGATAATAATGATTGATAAGACGAAACTAAGGCATAACATTGTTAACTACCTTTTAATCACGACTTATGGACAGAGAATTCGATACAGATACGGGCCCGTAGACAATCTGTGTTAAAGCGAAGTTCGCTATCGGTAACATAATGTATGATTCTGACATTCCATCCGAAACATCACGTGACTTTTGCATACATCTTTATGACATTTCACTGGCGATGGCGAAGTTCGGTGAAGAATGATTGCATCTTGTCTGTAAGGACCCCTTATTTCTTTTTCCCAAGGCACTGTGCTATTATAAAGTCATGCTAACCTAGAAATTCCCGAAAAAAAAATTTGGGTTACACTACACCTGTAAATATACGAAGCCTTTTGTTTACTACTCTGAACCTTTTCAGAGAAAAGGAAGACTTAATCCCCCTTATTACAAAAAACTTAGTGTAGTATAGTAAAAATCAGAAGAGCGTTCCTCTATTAGATAATGTCACGAATGTGTCATTCATTTTAATTTATCTGCTAATATTTAGTCCTGGTTTAAACCTAATACTAAGTTTTATGTAATAAGTCCGCGTAAATCAAAATATCAAGGTCTGCTGATATAGTACTAGCACACAATTCATTTGGTAGGTAGTTTTTGTTTTGTTTGAAAATTAACAAAAGCTATCGGCCGCTTGATATTACCAAAACTCACCTATCTCTCACAAATCTTATCTAAAATCACATGTAACCTACTTTTAACACCAACAATATTATATTTGAGAAACAAAGGTGAGTGAGTCGCTATAACTTTTCGCATTAGGGCCTTGTGTCTTATCTAAATGGCCTCAGAACAACGCCGTTACTACAACAGTGCAGGTAAAAATATAAGTGCGACGTATAATACTGCATGTGTTCTGCTGTGTGATATTCTGAACGCATTGAAAATATGACTTTTGTTGCCATCCTTGTATCAAAAATAATAATAATATCAATTGTATTAGTCCTGCGCCTGATCTCTCTACGGTCATGTCGGACTGCATGCCGTCTCACCGAATTATGTGAGTGAAGGAACAGAGAATGCACCTGTGTATTGCGCACACACTTGTGCACTATAATATGTCCAATATGTCCTGCGCAGTTGGCTAATCTCTGTTGAGATAGGCCGCCGTAGTCGAAATTTGGCTAGGAGGACATTATTATTATATTATCAAAAATAATATCCAGATGCAAGACTGTTCAAAGATACGTAAAGTCATCGTATATTAGTAGAACTACTGGGTACAGGCCTCATCTTAACAATGAGATAGTATGAGCACAGATTCTATAATATTGTATGAGCCATACTTCACCGCGCAAGCGCAGTTCGGATTGGTGGAGGGGTGTCTGCAAAAGCAAGTCACCAACCTAAAGAATGCATTATTTTCAGTTTCATAATCTTTGCTATGAGCAAAATAGGAATAAGTATTTATTTATTATTCTTTTATACTAACCGCTCTACCCAATGACACGGTTTTCTTGTTTTACGCAAGGAACGCTAAAAAGAATAACATTTCCACTAAGTGCAACGCTCGCAACAAAGAAGCTGAAACCTGCTGCACTGTTCTTTGAAGTATATCCATAATCATAATAATTAAATGTCGCAATAAGGAGCTCCCTTATCAGCCGGACGTATGGATGAGGCTACCAACCAGAGAACGTCATTTTGTATAGCATCGCAAGAGCTATTGCGACCTTTTTGATTCACTCCCTACACATACGCGATGTTGTGCGGGATTTTTCGCGAGGAATCGAACAAAAAGAGCAATGGTTGCAGTGGGTTGAGATGTGGAAGTGAGAGGGATGTTTCCAGTAAAAGGAATGTGTCAGAGTAAGAACCAGTTAGGCAAATTATCTGCAAAGAATCAGTGAGTCCACCTGCCGCTGTTCATTTATTTATTTATGTTCATCCTCTGTTGCTGTGCGTGATTAGCTCGCTGTATTGTTTTGTTGTTATTTATAGCTTTGTTTTGCATCTTAGTTGTTTTATCGCCTTATGCATCGGGTCGCTACTTTATGGTCACGTGTGAGATCATCTTGCAATTTAAGCGGCGTTTTTGGTTTATTAAGAACATTGTTTAGATAAGGGCTGTGTGTTTGGGATTCGGTGATGTGTGATAACATACTCGTAAGCGCATTGAAACCGTGTAGGAGCTTAGATGAATTACACTTGAATAAACTAGTTATTATACTACGCTTTAGAAAAATAAAACATAACATGGAAAACTTTCAACTGAAACTTCAAATAACAGTTATATACAAAGATACTCTATATTGCACAGATGCACACAGGTGAGTAGACATTTACAAAATTATCAATAACAATTTAGGCGGTCTTATTGCTATAGGCAATTTCTTCCACACAACCTTCGAGTAAAGACAGTCTTAAAATTAAAGTTAGTTTTTTTTTATTTCTGTTCAAAATAGCTTATAATTGAGAAATGTGAAATAAAAATATTTATTCATTGGATAACTAAAATCCATTCGGGTATTTTAATATATAAAAAACTTAATAACTAGTGTTAGTACTTAATAACTAATAGTGATCGAGTAATTTGACATATCACATGTTCACATAATAATTTGATTTCAAGTCTCCTTATGACTGGTATCAAAGGGGATTGGTTTCGTGCACCGCCTACTGGTATGGTCTAAAGTTACAATAGGAAAATTCAGTTTCATATCCATTATTTTAAATTTTCTAGACTCATAGAAGATACGGCTAAAGTTAAATAAGGGGTTTGCTAAGAATGTATATATTCACCACTTATTTATAATATCTTCTTAAAATGCGCTAATATAAAATTAGAAGAGTAGAGAGGAAAAAAACCGGCCAAGTGCGAGTCGGACTCGTGCACGAAGGGTTCCGTACCATTCCCTATACAACATTAGACACTATATTATGACTTAAAAAAACAAATTTGTATGGTGTTTAATTATTTATTTTTGAAGTGAATATTAAACTATATATTCTGTGAATATTTGAAGCGTCTGCCTGTTGCCATTATTAACATTAGCCAAAAAACAGCGAAAAAATCACGTCTGTTGTATAGGTCCCCCCTCAAATATTTTTAATATTCCTATGTAATGGTGAATTAAATAACAGTTCACGAGATACGAGATACAGACAGACAGCGGAGGCATAGTGATAGGGTCCCGTTTTTACCCTTTGGGAACGGAACCCTTAAAAGAGGCCAAGATGGTCATACATGGGCCAAATAAAGGAAAAGTTTGGTGTCGAGTTGTACTGGGAGGTCAAGGAGATGACACTGTCTAAAAAGAAATGGAGAAAACTCCACCGAGAAGAACGTGGCTCTTAAATTATAGATAGACTAGCCGATGCCCGCGACTTCGTCCGCGCAGATGTAGACTTTCCCATACAAACTTCCACCCCTCTTCTCACCCCCTTAGAGGTTGAATTTTCAAAAATTCTGAAATATGTCATTCTTAATTTCTAACCAAACAGTCTTAAATATACATTTTTATTGATTTAACTTCAAAACTGTCAGAGTTTCATACAAACTTGCCCCCTCTTTTTAGGGTTCAGTACCCGAAGGGTAAAAACGGGACCCTATTACTAGGCCTCCGCTGTCTGTCTGTCTGTCACCAGGCTGTATCTAATGAACCGTAATAACTAGACAGTTGAAATTTTCACAGATGTATTTCTGTTGCCACTATAACCACAAATAGTAAAAACAGAATGAAATAAATATTTAAGGGGGGCTCCCATACAACAAACGTGATTTTTTTGCGTTTTTTGCTCGCTATTAATACGGCGACAGGTAGACGCTTGAAATACTCACAGAATATTAAGTTGTATATTTACTTTGAAAATAAATAATTACATTAAAATAATACAAATATTTGTGGTGGGCTTCCATACAACAAACGTGTTTTCTAGGGGTGCACAAAAACACTTTTTTTTTGTGCACCCCTAGACCTTATAAGTAACTTATATGCGAAATTTGGAGTCCCTAGACCCAGCCGTTTGTGCTATGTCAATTAAATAATCAGTCAGTCAGTCATTAAGTCAGTTATCATTTTTATATAGAGAAATAGGGATATAACTTGAAATATAATTTTATTGAATATTTTCTATGTTTACTTTCTTATTCTATATAAAAAAATACTCATACTTTATCTATAAGAAACTTAATTATAATAATTATGTACAACGATAAGCGACAGTGAGCTTTTTCTAGTAGCTTTTATGACAGGCGATGACAATTGTAAGAAGCCTTTTTCACAGTTTAGCAGATGACTTATGATAATACCTACCTAAGAAAAAAAACTTTATAAATAAATGACTACTTGAACGTTTTCTACCTGTTAGTGAGATTAGCCTAAAAATACATTCCCTAATTAATTCAGTTACTGTCAGATAAATACGAAACAGAAACAACAAATGAATATTCATAAGTTCAAAGCCCGTTCTCACAATTAAAAATGCATAATTACCTAACTTTATTAATTTCGTAAATTAGTTACAGAAAATAACAAATAAGACGGAACCGTTTTGAATACGTTTAGTTTTAAAGCAAATAAACCATTTATTAAGGCTAGTTACACACTGGAGTCTGTTGTCTGAGAGTTTTCAATCAGCGACTCAGCGTGGGGCCTAATTAAAAGTATAATGATCTGGATGCTCCGGTAATAGAATATGAATAAAAATAAATGTTACCACGTTGTTCTGAGGCGATATTGTAATGAACTTCTTACCACATACATAATCATGGACAATTTAAGAAGGGAGATGGTGCAAAGATGATATTACTGCATGAAATCTACATTTTAATAGGAGGTTGCATTAAATTAATAGGTTTTGTGTTTGATAATTTTATTTTGTCAAAGCATGCTTAAATTGTGGGATACTGTCTTGTATCTACGTTTCGAGAAATCCATTTTTTTTTTGTTTTCTATACCATTTGTAAAACATTATTTTAACTTTGTTTGTTTTCAAATTTAAGCCATTTCTTTTCTTTTTAAATTATTATTTTATCATTATTGCGTCATGTGTGGTCACTGTGATAAAAATATGACTTAAAAATGTTATGTAGGTAGGAACTTAAACAACAGTTCTTGCAACTCGACTTTTATTTTTCCTCCTTTTCTTTTCGACGAAAGCAGCTTGGCTCAAAAACTTATAACACCAGTCGGTACGGTCGCAAAAAAAGTTACGTTTTACTCACGAGATAATTACTTTTTAATTTTGTAATTAAAAAAAAAGTTCAATTTATTTTCACTTTACGCGCATGCTACCATCTAGTCGTAAATCAAAATCAATTAAACAGACCTAGCCGTTCATGAATTGATTACCTTCCATGATTAATGTACATTATTCCGTTCCATAGTACAAGTATATTTGGTAGGCTCTATGAAAACGTAGAGGTAACCGGACTGTCTCAGTTTGCTATTACAGCATTTTATGGCCACAAATACTACCTGAATGAACATGTTTTGATTGTGGATAAATCATAAGATTTACATTCACAAATGCTTAGGATATTTTTTGAACGATTACTACGATTACTTAATAATTCTGATTCATTGATCTAGATATTATCAACGATCTGATGCGGTGGCCTAGTGGCGTTAAAAATTACATTGATCAATTTTTAGAGCATACATACATACTTAGCTGGCAACATTTGCATTACCGTATGAATGCTTAGTAATAAAAGTATTTATTTATTTCAGACAACTATGATCCATAAAGTGTTAGTAAAAGCTAAATGACTATGTTAGTATTTTATTTGTAAAACGGAATTTGTCCTATTTATCATGAACCCGATCAGTGGACAATCCCCACTATCAGCTATCTCTTTCAGGATCGCTTCAAAGCTATCTACGCCCGCCAGCGCAAACATCGCAGAAGCGCTACAAAAGCGCGGCAGCCGCATCAGCGCCCTAATTATATTGGACACGCAGGGCGCTGTAGGTCCATAAACTGAACGAAGTTAGTGCTTAATTAAATAATTGTTTGTTTTATTTTGTCTTTTGGTATGCTTGTATCCAAAGAAGTGACTTATTTCGACACGCTGCTTCATCTTGCTTATTCTCTAAGCATCCTAGGCGAACCTGCTTAATCTACGTCTTTTATAATGCGTATTATAATTAAGACGTTTCATTTGCTTGGATGTGTATGCTGAGAAATTTATAGGTCGATTACTGAAGGTGGGAGGGTTGGAGCAAAAGGATTCGCACTCAATGTAGTTAATAATTGCAGTTAGTTTTAATTAGCATTAAGTGTTAAGGGAGCTTACAGAGAAAGATCATTTAGCTTACTTGCTAGGGAAGAAGTTCATCTAATGACTGAAATTCGTAATGTTTTTGTTGCAGTAGCGCTGAGCAAACGATATTTGATAACGCGACGGTCAGAACTGGGTGAAATGATCACAAGAGATATTTTTCTTCATAGTCCTCTTCGAGACCTCATAACTGAGGGTCGTGATCATTATGTGGAATGAAACACACACAACGACTTTCTTGGCAAATTTTTGATGGAGCGGTTTGCCATTGCCTTCTCCATTTTACACACTAGCCAACTAGTGTGCAGGTTTCCTCACGATGTTTTCCTTCACCGTTAGGTAGCGATATCTTTGGGAAAGACTGTCCTTAAGATTTTATTAAAATTGAGTGGTACAGGCCGAGATCGAACTCACGACCTCACGGATAAGAAGTGAAGTTTTCTCCGCTCGGCTATCGCGCCATTCAAGAGATATAAGTATTCATGTAAAAAGTAGTATTCATGTAAACCCTTACTTTCCCTAACTAAATAAAAAAAAAGAGGAAAGAGGCTTACACTGAATGTTGGACAACTAAAAGGACACCATATAATGCTGATTAATGTGACCTATGTCACATGTAGCGATAAGACCGCCTAATTTGTATATCTTACTGTGTAAATTTTATTGTTGTTACTTTTATGGTGTACAATAAAGAGTTATCTATCTATCTATGTCCCCGAACTGTGTACTTTACTGCACTGTCTCTGCACCGCACCATTCTATCTGTTTTTAATAGGAGCTGGGTGTGCTTTTGACAGATACTAAAAAAATACTTGGATTTTGCCATGGGGTAACTTGTGTGTTTCACCAACTTCTGGTAAAGCCTTGAACAACTCGAAAATGTCTGATATCAACTCATAGGCAGACAAACAATCTCACAAATTTTACCTCCGAAAAAGATAAGTCTAAATAGATAAGTAAATTGAACCTTGAAACGAGCAATTCTTGTATATTTATTTATTTATTACTAGTGGTTCTGTTACGGACACCCAATCAGTTACTTTATGTTTATATTTCAATGTTGTAATTTAGTATAAGATATTTGTGGATTCAATAAAGTTTAATTTTCTCATAGGGCTTAGCATAAGAAACAATGTAAATTAGCTCAGGGCTTGTTTTATTTAATAAAGATAGCAAACCGGTTATCTGTTAGGTGATTCCCACTTGCAATAAGTTAGGCAGGTAGGAACTAATAATAAAATATAAAGTAGGTAGTTTGGTACAGGGGCGAAGGAGACCCTATCTGGTCGTCCCACTCAAGCAGTGTGGGACCGGTAAGACCAATAGTCTGTCCCTGTCCCCCATCTCGCACATTCCGAGGGTAGGTAGGAAAACCCGCAGAGGTAGAATGTTGCGAGTGGGAATTGTTAGGTTCCCCGCGACTTCGCCCGCAAGAGTTGGATTTTCCATATAAACTTTCATCCCCCATTTCACCCCCCTTATTCACGACAAAATGTAGCCTATGTCCTTTCCTGGGTCTCGAACTGTCTCCATACCAAATTTCATCTAAATCGGTTCAGTGGTTTAGGCGTCAAGAGCTAACAGACAGACAGATAGACACACTTTCGCATTTTTAATATTAGTATGGAGTATGGATATATATTTGTGATTTGGGAAACGGCTCTAAAGATCTCGCTAAAATTTAGTGTGTTTGGGTTATCGGGGTTGAAAAATCAATCTCGATTAGTCTTATGTTTGGAAAAATGTGTAATTTCAAGTTATGGTGCGTTTTTATTCCGTAATAATTCGACGCAGGTTTAGATCGCTAGGTTAGTCCCGGCGACCATGGGCGTCGTGGTGTAATGCGTAAGACGTTGGAACGTAGACACGTAGAATACTCGTAGGTTCGAATTTCGCTCGGTGACGAAATTTTTTTTTGTGTATTTATTCAAGTTTAAAGCATTTTCTTTTGTTTTTTAAACAAGACTTACGAATTATAAAGCTCTTTTTATTAAATAGTAGTAACGCTAAGCTCGGTCGCCCAGGTACTGCCTGAATTTAATAAGACAAAATAAAAAATTGTAACTACTGGAACCCGAGCTTGTCTGCTGTCGCTACCCGGTTACGGCCGTCAATGCCCGCAGCAACTTCACGTCACTCGAATTTTTGCACTGATCTAATATTTCATTAATATTAACAGTATTATAATTTTTTTATTCTTTCGAAAAGAATTGTTTTGCACCTCATTCTAGGTTTAATTTAAATTAAATATTCGTGGCTGTTAGGACAATACACAATGGTTTAAAACCGTAAATTAACTTCCTTACCTATCTTTTTAACTTTCTTCTAAGGTACTTCAATCATTATTAAAACCGTTGACAGTAAGTGGAAGTTACGTCAATAATAAAGAAACACTTCACAAATTCGCATTAGAAATGAAATGTAGGCTCACAGAATCGACTTCGGCATTAACCTTCAACTATTTTCTCTCTTTAATGTTAAAGCCCATTCTTAAACAACAAATAACAACATAAACTTTATTAACTCCGATTCGTATATAAATTCGAGCTGGAATGGACACAGAAATGTTAAGCTTGGCAAGAATAGATAATAAAGGGCACAAAATGAAATCGCACTCTTAGTCGTATCTGTGCGAGATGATGGCTCGAGACAAAATGGAACAGTAAGGCTAGGGACTCACGAGTGACACAATTTAAATATTTGATTCTAAACAAGCAAACATTTTTATTGAAAAACAAAACACTCAACTCCAAAACTTATTATATTTTATAGTTTTAAATATATATTTTTAACGCTCGCAGTGTTCTTTCTTTTTTAAATAAATTTAAAAAAAATCGCACACGGGTAGGATTTGAACCCAGTTGGTAAGAGCGTTGGCCCGGTTAGCCAAAGGACGTAGGTTCAAACCCTACCCGTGTGCGACATTTTGGTTCCTTATTTAAACTTATTATATTTTTGAAATGGTCTTTTTACTGGCTTTCATCTGATACCCATATTGCTATGGTAAGGAAAAAATCAATCCCTCTCCCCCTTTGTTTTTATTTGCGGGGGCCATTTTTTAAATGTATATAGGCACTATCACAATAATTATGACGAATTTAACGACATCTAATACCTATGTCAAAAACTGTCCAGCCGTTTGGGCTAAAAGGCGTGTCAAAGAATTATACTTACATTCATATATACTCATATACATACATATCTCGAAAAACATAACCCTTCTTCCTTAGACGGGACGAACTGTCAAACATTTGATCAGACATTTAGTCGCAACCTCACCTGTTGGTTCGAGACGACGCGACGCGGCCGAAGTTGACTCATGTGTTTTAGACTATTGACAGGCAGCCTATCAATTTTTTATTATCGTTTTGAAAAAAAAACGGAAATAATGCCATAAACAATACAAAAACAGTAGTTCACCATTCGGCTTTTATGACCAATAAACTCATAATGGCATTATGTCTTTCATATCAATCGATGGTTTTCAGTAGCTATTGGATTTAAACAGCCAATCGTATCTACTATCTATATCGTACTAGCGATGATAGTAAGAAGTGAATACATCCATTTAAGGCGTACTGAACAATAAAAAATACCTTGGCAATCACAATAAAATAATTTGATGAAACCACCACTTCTGAAATAAAAAAGTTGCAGTCGGTAAGAAAAAACTGGAGGCCATAAAATAATAAGTAATTATAATAATAAGTTTTATAATATGAAGTGCTTACAAAAAAGATGACAATGTTTAAAACTTATCATTAAAAAGCGTGTTAATTAGGCCCACTTGCGCACGTCTGGATTAGCTAATCCAGACTTGTGTAATAGACTACAGGCCCATGACCAAAATGGATGGATCATATGAACCACCAGGTGACGTATATAGGACGATAAGAGCATAAAATAATAGGAAAGCGCGCAGTGCCGTAAAAAATGGTGCGACACAAAGTCGGCAAATTTTGATTTTCTCAAAAAAAAAATGAAAAAAAAAATTACCGACTTTGTGGCGCACCATTTTTTTACGGCACTACGCGCTTTCTTATTATTTTTTATGGATCTATCGATGGTAAAAATGCCGTACCAATATATATGATCAAAATGTACTCACTCTTCTCCTGCACTTTTGAATTCTCACCAGCACTCATTTGGACAGCTTACAAGTGACGGCATAGTGCTGAATCTTATTATTTTATGTTCTTATATCGTCCTATATACGTCACCTGGTGGTTTATATGACCCATCCATTTGTACATGGGCCTGTAGTCTATAAGTGGGTTTTCAACTCATAAAAAACAAAAAAACCTGCATAAAAAACGGAATACCTAATCCGGGCCTTAAAATACTACATACCTAATTACAAAGTATAATTATTAATTATTGTCATTATAAAGTTGAATGAATTTTGTAGAAACTTAAATTGTACAATTATTTTTGTCATGGTATTCAGCATTTTCGTCAGAAAGTGCACTTCCCTAAAAGCCCAAAAAACTTGCAACATTTTTTTAAATCCTTCCTTTCCTATTCAAATTATGATAATTCATATCCAATCTAATAATCCAATCTTTTCACGCGATAATATTTGAAACCCACACTTGTGTACCGCCTTTAAGTATGAGAGGCAAGTACCTGGTATCGCAATATTTGCGAATAATCCGCAAACAGGTAATAGTACCCGCCTGAGCACGGCTGATAAAGAAAATATCAAGACTATTATAGCCGTCACATGCACGTCCTTCGTGCGATATGTTAGTGTGGACATACCCTTATAAATGGATTTGAAATGTGATTAAATTTTTATAAAATAAAAATTTGGACCATACATGACACCGTTGCCATAACTACTTACGTAAGTAGTACTAGTAGGTATGTAGTTAAGTAGGTACTGAAGTTCTGCGGTTATAGAATAGGTTAAACGCTTCTTCGCCTGAATAATTTTACACTTCCTTTTTGTAGTCGATCTGTTCTGAATTATTACGAATGAAATGCGAAGTAATAGCGCTGCTTTTCTTCTTATAAATTATCTATCTCAGTGCCTATTTTATTTAGTTACGTGACATAAGGTGCCGTGACAATTTAAAACTGTGTAACTGCCGTACGAGATATCATTTAAAATAAATCCCTCATTAAGTCTCATGCAGTCCTTTTCTCCAGATATGGACATTACACATAACCTAACTATCTCACTCACACTTACTATTAACACATACCTCATCATTAAAAATCCACTCTCATCTCACACACTCACTTCTTCAGCACACACTTCTTTCGCATACAAATCGTTCATTAATTAAATAATATAATAAATTGTTTCAACAAATACACCAATTACCTAGCCCCAAATTAAGCGTGAGCTTGTGCTATGGTGACTGGGATAACGGATAGACATACTAATATACATTTTATAAACATCCATGACTTAGGTACAAATGCTCGTGCTCATCACACAAACATTTGCCCCTTGCGGGATTCGAACCCGCAACCGCCTGGTTTAGAAGTCCGGGGCGCGAACCACTACACCAAGACGATCTTGGTGTAGTGGTTTACGCCTAGTGGTTAAATCGATTGAATATTAGGCTAGCAGTTGATAAAACGACTAAAACAGTCATATCATATCCACACTAAACTATTGCTGGTTACGACTGCATCCTTTGTAGTTTCGCACGCAGCGCTGTCACACGCGCTCGCGAATTAACGCCGGAGTACAGTCGCACGCGCATCAAACTACCCATTTTTACAGCAATATCAACCCTTTTACCTCTACATAAGATGCTGAAGTATGTAGCTTGGTTTGTTAAGCCCTGAGTTGTTTCTTTGCCACACCGCTGTACTCGACTTGCGACCACGGGTTTTGTTGCCGTGTGAATGCGATTATAATGTCTAACGAAAGATGAGCAGCGTCCCTTGATAAGCTAACGAAAGATGAGCGGTGACTGCAGACAAGATTTTTTTTGGGATTACCCATTCCTGTCCAGTACTTAGCTAGAATATTCTAAGGACCCCTAAACAGTTATATGGTAAATGTTTTTAGACTGCCTCGTTGGTCTAGTGGTCAGCACGTTGGGTACTATCCACGAGGTCCCGGGTTCGAATCCTGGGTCGGACCGAGAGTTTTTGGTTTTTTCTGTCTTGAAATTACTCAGACACAGCTCCGGAGTCAGGAAGTTGGTGGTGTTAACACCCCCGTGCCTCGGAAAGCACGTTAAGCCGTTGGTCCTGCGCCTGATCTCTCTACGGTTATGTCGGACTGCCGTCTCACCGAATTAAAGAACAGAGAAGTAAAGGAACAGAGAGTGCACCTGTGTATTGCGCACACACTTGTGCACTATAATATGTCCCGCGCAGTTGGCTAATCTGTGTTGAGATAGGCTGCCGCAGTCGAAATTCGGCTAGGAGGACATTACGAGTATTATACATATGTTTAGTTCCTGCTTATATCTGTTTTTATACAGGGAGAGAAAAATACAAAAAAGTGGCACTATCTCCCAAGCCGTAAGACTTTTATTTTACATTAGAGACATGTTATATCTAAAAGGCTAACCTTTTAGATAGAGATTGTGAAAGTATGATGGAATTCGCCCATCAAAGAGGAAAAATTGTATAAAACTCTCTCAGTTTTGAAACTAAATCGATAAAAATTGGTATTTAGCTTTTTGGTTAGGTATTAGGAATGACGTTGTGGCAAACCGAACTCTTTGTGTTTTTATACTTTTTTTTAATGTTTCAATTTCCTTCTCTTTTTGACGTTTTTACTATTTTACCAGTTGTTTCTTTTACTTCACACGAATTACATTGATTTCTTACAAATATTACCCAAAGTTTATAATTTATCCTCCGAATTCCCCTACATCGCGCACAGACGTATTTCGGAATTTTCGGAAATTTTACCTCTAAGGGGGGGAAAAAGAGGTTGGAGGGCTATGTTTCGTAATGGGTACAAGTCTTATAATACAAGTGTGTAACTATAGTAACAAAAAGTAATTCTTAGTGTTACTATGGTTACACACTCGTATTACAAGACATGTACTCTTCCTGACACACGGCCGTATGGGAAATTCGACATTTGCGCGAACGAAGTTATGGGAAACTGTCCTATTTTACTGTTAATTTTCTTGTATGTGCATTGTGCACACAAGAATTTATTCACATTGAAAAGGTTTTTAAACTGTAAATATAAAGTAAGTAACTTGTAAACGCCCCTTCTTACCTCTCACGATGAGAACACGTCAATATTGTATTAAAGGCCCCACTTGAAAACATTGTAAATTAAAGCAATTTTACACATAACCGTCCAATTATATTCCCGCAAACATGGTCTCAACTCTGTATCGGCCATTTCTATCAATGCAATTGCAGTTCAATAAAGGAATCATTAAATACAAATTCAATTCTTCAGTTGTCCCATTAATTAGTCAATTAAGGCTTCCTTAATTTACCTAGTGAGGCTTTCTTTGCAAATGACTAACATAAATTAGACAACAATCGTATTTGAGTTTAATGTTAGGACCACTGTCCACTTGAGGATGAAGTTTTTTGGTAATCTGTTTCTGTTTTTTTTTTTATAAATTACTGACTTTTTTCTGTGTTGAGTACTCGGGTACGTAGTCAAAACAAAACAAAAGTATTAACGAATTCGGACAAGGAATTTATATCATTTCGTTTTACAGGAAAAAAATTTATGTAGTGACAATATTCTTAATTAACCTAAACTAGAAATCAATATGTTTTCATTTAAGGAAATGTTTTTACTTATAGCAATAAAAATAACTTAAGTGTTTTGATTGACGTAGCTAAATAAAATATTAATAAATAAAAACTAATACATTAAAAATATCTTATTTCTTATTGATTAGCTTTTTCATGGAGCCCTACCTGAAGTTTTTTCAAGTAAAAATATACTATTTCGAGGTATAATCATAACATTTTGTGTGGCTATTTCTATAGACAATGTTTTTTTAATAAGCATTAAAAAAATAAAAAACAAATGTTATTCTTTGAGACTTGAGAATCGGTTTATTTAACAGAGAACGAACGTCAAAACGGTAGAAGGCGCGATAGCCAAGCGGAGAAGACTTCATTTAAATGTTTTTATTTGCATGTTAATAAAGATTTCAAAAATTAAAATGAATCTCTAAAATGGTAAAACGTTTACCTAAATAAATTTTGGTATATAAATATGGTTGAGTACTAATCTGTACTTAGAGGTTTAACGCTACCGGACACGCTTTATCTAGCTGGTCTAGCGTATCAGATTTCCTAATATTGCAGCGACATCTTCAAGTAACAGTACATCTCACTACCATACCATATAGACAGCTGCCCTTACCAGCCGATCGACATTGCGTGCTCAAACTAAATGAATATTCAGAAGCCGAGACGCCCAGCGGTAACTCTCGATCCCGATTACAATGCTACTTATTGATTGTTTGAGAGCTTCTCAAATAAATTACGGGAATGGGAAAATTATTCAATTAAATCGATTCGAGATTTTTCGAAGACCTTTATGGTGTGCGAGTAAAACTAAAAGCTAGTTTGAGAATCTTTGAAAATATATGTTAATTTTTAATTACACTACCGCTGCTTAGCTATTTCTGATTTTATTTACATTTATTAAATTTTGTTATGACCTCTTGCTAGAGTATTTTTGAATTAATTAAATATTTAATGACGTTAAAATAATTAAACAATTTGGTACTAGCTTTACTGGTTTTTCCATTATTTCATATTATATCATTACCAAATATTATATTTTACATTTATTATGCGTCTAAATAGTACTTTGGGTGTCATAAATCATAATAAATCTTGCTATTTATGATAAAATCTATAGCTAAGTATACTAAGATACAATGGTTGCTATGTAAGTAAAACAAGAAAGTCTCATCCCTAAGACTTTCTTGTTTTACTTACAACACTACATGTTCTTTTAGTTATGTAAGGAAAACCTGTTATTGGCCTTACCATTAGAAATGTACACAACATAATGTAATATCCGAAAAGCGCTGGTGGTTTTTTAAATAAATAAATAAACTAGCAATATCAATAATCAATAGCTCAAATTTTTTCACTCAGGAAGATGATCTTATTTTACAAAGAGGACAGTAATAAAGGAGAAAATATAAGGAGACAGAAGAGATATACTATTGATTGCCAAATATTCCTTTTCAGGTCATTTTATGACGACCGTCTTGGTGTAGTGGTTTGGTTCACGTTTCAGACTACAAAAACGTTTGTGTGATGAGAAAAGGCTTGTCTAAGTCATGGGTGTATATAAACAACAATATACCTAGTCCCAAACACAAGCTCACGCTTAGTTTGGGGCTAGGTATTTGGTGTGTTTGTTGAAACAATTTATTATTTATTTAGGGTTCCGTACTCAAAGAGTAAAAAGGAGCCTATTACAAAGTTTCCACTCCGTCTGTGACCAGGCTGCCATAACCTGTGATAGCTAGACAGTTGAAATTTTGCATATGATGTACTATTCTGTTGCCGCTTTAAAACAAGTACTCAAAACAATAAAATATGTAGTATTATTCATGCGGGGCTCCCTTATCACAAAAGTTTTCTTTGCAGTTTTTAACACCAAAAGCATGTTATAGTCATGGATCTAATATTGTATAGATAGATAGTTGTACGGAACCATTAGTTGGTGTGGTTGGTTTTTTATTAATTTCAGCCATCTTATAATAGAAGTTTATTCTTCGAAGTTCTCAACATGAGAACCAAGTCCTTTCGCTTTAAACCCTACAAATACGCGATTGTAAACAACCGTTGCCTGCGAACAGTTACCAGTGTACCGTCAGTACTTCAGGTTACCCATGTGACCTTCGAAAACAGCTTTTATTGGGTAAGGAATAGAGGCGGTCTTAAGGTCAAAGTGGGGTAGTCTGACGTGCGGTTCGTACCTGTTCCCTGTCCCACAATGGCTAGTATCGTATAAAAATATCGAGTGCCTCGGAAGCCTTATACAGTACAATGGTGGATGTGACTTGCGGGACAGTGGAGGTAGGACGTTAACGGTTGCGTTCGTTTTGACGTTTAGTATTGTCTGTCTATTGCTAACGCTGATTTATAGGTTGACTCACTGCACGAGAAAGCGGTTTTAGCGGTATTTAATGGGAGAAAGTATTATATTTCATTAACAGGTACAACCAAAACAATTTAAGACTCCGTTGCTCACGATACGATTCGAGGTGCAACTCAGCCAAGATTAAAGCCTTTGAACAAAATAAAAAAGTTGTTAAGCTCCATTAAAAAATCATTTTTGTTGACATTCGGTGTCTCAGATGTATCAGGCACTTTCCTTTGGCAAGAAATCATACTTAATTTTATGTCTTTTATCCGTGACATAAAATGAAAACAAATAGATATTGGATGTCAAATCCAAATGGAAAAAGCTCTGAATTTAGAAAGAAATCATTGAAAATCTCTTTTTTGTCGTAAAGTTACTTTTAATTTTAATAAAAGACATATTCTGACAAAATAGATTTGAAAACGTCCTTAAAAAACTGTCTTAAATTTTATCCTTCCAACGCAGCACGTTACGTTCTACAGACAGACAGATGCGCGCACGCACCGTGCGCGGAGAAACGCGAAAATCACTATTTATTGTCTATGTGACAAGCAGTAAATCCCGCGGGACGCACCATTGTGATGCGTGCGCGCATTGCTTATTGAATCGCAAGGAGCTAGCCCAAGTTGATTGTATTGACAGTGCACGGTAAATTATGGTTGGGCACTTGATTTAGGTTTAACGGTTAATTGTTTATTTATTTGTCTAGGAACGTCTGACTAGGTAAGTACTTCTTGATTGCATAATGCCATAAAATTACTGATGTATGTTATGTTTAGTCTTCAATTGACTAGGCAATTTAAAACCACTCTTTGCTCTGCTCTGATCTCTTAAATTTACGATTTTGGGAAAGGGTCTTTAAAAAACAATTAAAAATATCATTGTTGTGATATCCAAACTATAGAACCATACTACAAAAATATACATTACAAAAGATCAAGCGAGATATTGTTGATCTGCCATCTATACACTTTTATTTGATTGCAACAGCAGTCGTTAACAGACTGGGTACTTATTCCAGAATATAAAGAAGAAGCTAGTATCAGAACTAGAAAACTTTATCGATAATTAGAACGTAATGCTGTATCCCTTAACAATACATTCCTATTAGTCGAGGAGCCAAGATCCAAAGTGAGTGGACAAAAAATGTAATATTATCTCCGATCATGTCGGATTGCCATCATATCGAACTTTGAGAGTGCAGGAACAGAGCACACACACTTGTGCACTAGGTGATGTTGATCCCTGTTGAGATTGGCCTTAGCCGTAATCGATAAGGGAATTTACTATAATTATTTTCTCAGATGGTAAGTGTTTATGTAGCCAGCCTCCTACAACAGCCAAAAGAATCCGCATATAAGGATTAAGATGGGGGGACTCTAAAAAGATGGCGCTACTATTGGCTAAAGTTAGTATGGCTGGAGGATTGATAAACGTTATTGAGAGCTACGTTTGGCGAATTAACTAGAAAAAACAGCTCCATAAAATGTCTACTGTTGGACATACACGCTTTCAAGGACCTTCCCTCTACCCTCATCCAGTCGGTTTCTACGACCTATGGGGTTGGTACCTATACTTAATGGGGGCCTTCCATGGACACTACGTCAAATATGGATCTTAAAGTGTAACCATGCAAATATTCATATCAAAGTAAGGTAAAGTAGTTCCCAGTCTGTCATGCGCTTATTATATTGTATGTTATGTTTTTTATAATATTATGTTAGTCTAATAATAATTATTTAATGTTACTTTTTATTTTATTTTTATTTATATTAATTTATCTATGGCTATTATCTACCATTTTGATCTGACTTTTTTTTTATTATTACTTATCTCACTTACTTATCTCTATAGGCTGTAAGTTATGTACCTATATTATATACTTATCTGTATTTCCATTGATGACATGTGTAAGTGGGACTCTATCTCCTAGCCTAAATGCACCATAAAACTAAAAATAGAGCTCATGGCAGCCTCTCGCGCACCCCGCTTGGATCGTCCGCTATGAAAACCGTATAACTGTCGCAGCACAATAAAACGGACTGTTTAGTGTTTACAGCGCCCTCTGTCGGCGGCACTCGTACAGTTTTATTTCGATTGTAGTTTTATGGAATTTTTGCGGTTACACGGTTATGCGCGGTGCCTGTTAAGTTTTTATAGGAATAAAAATGTATAGTAGTTATGCTTCTGTATATTCAGTGGTAAAACTTGATTTGGCTCCTGATTGGGCTCGGAGCAATTTATATTGATCTGTATGTTTTCGAATGGCAATAATTGTTAATAAAGAAATATTAGTAGGACACATATTCATGATCACAGTAGGTACAGCAGTATACACGGCCGCAAATCAAACTATACATGTTGATCTTGAGATCACACTAAATATAATGTGATACTTTGATGTGATGTTACTGTGACCTAAGTAAAAAAAAATGGTAATAGTAAGACCAATTTAGTGCCCCATTTCTGTTACGGTTTGTACTACCTTCTAGGTCTAGGTAGTATTTTTAATTAAATTTTATTTTTTATATTACTCTTATTGGTCGGCATGCAGTCTGAATACAGGGACTATTATAGTTTTAAGATCTGCTTGGCATGTAGGACGTATTCTAGCAAATTGAAGATTTAATTTGTAGTTTTTTGTATTTTTGAACACTCACAATATTCTTACATATTTGTAGAGGGCTTTAGCCAAAGGTCATGGGTTCAAATCCTACCCGTGTGCAAATTTTTGGTTCGTTATTTAAACTTATATAAATAAAAATTGAATTTATATTAGTAAGTTGAACGTGATTACAAAATTACAAAACGGTTTCCTGCGACTTTACCCACGCGAATGTTGAATTTCCCATACAAACTTAGAAGTTTGAAGAGGGTTTGAAGCTTCGAAAAAATATCATAAAAGTCAACTTCATCTTTTATATGTACGTACAGGGTCTTACTTTATTCCTTTCAAGGGGTAATTCTGCTTCTGTAATACCTACAACACCCTTTGCTATGGGATCAACATCAAAATCGCCATTTGAATGCAATTTTAAACTAGCATTTAATTTTATTCTCAACAGCAAGTAAGCTTTCTCATTACCGCGTGTATGAGATGGTATGGGCGGACAGACGGACTAAGGTGTCTAATTAGACTATCATAGTGATGGTGATCCTTTGAACTCTTACATGCTTAAGTAATAACCTTAGTGAGGACTCAACGGAACTTGGCATACCAATTAGAAATCATTGAATTAAAAAAATACAAGCGTAAATATTTTTTGAATATTTACCTATTTTAGTGGATAAAATTACCTGTATACAAAGTAAGTTAATAATTTTTTAACCGACTTTAAGAAATTTGTTTTTTTTTTATACTTACTACCTGTTTTTTGTTTTAGCAAGTACATAAATTAATAGTACATAATCGATTCTAGGTACACATAAACTATGTACATCTAGAATCGCTGAAAATCCAAAAAGGTATGTTTGAATTCAAATGGGGTTTAAAAAGGTAAGTTGGGCTTGACACCTATATGAAACAACCTGTTCGAGATAACTTCTTAAAAGATGACGAAGAGACTAACGAGTATATAAATGTACTTTAACGAAAATTTATCTATTTAATACAGCTATAAAAAATCCTTACTATCACACCACGCCATTCAAATACCTACTTCTGAAACGCCGATGTACCAAGCCGAATGCACCGCTCTCCTATACTATAACCAGACCCAAATTGTCTCCTCACTCCCAACAGTTGCAACCCTATTAGGCAATTGTACTGTTAGCAAAACAAGTCAATCTGCAGCTCTCCTGTCAATCAAGGCGCTGCACGGGCGGTGCGGAAATTCTTTGATAGAGCCCTGATTGTGGCGGCGGGTTACCGGAATTGACGTCCTCCGGTGCACTTGTTATGTACCGGGGTGGATTAGGGTTGGCACATGAGTTGAATGAAATAATTTTAATAATAAAAATACAGCCTTGGTAGCTTATAGAGAAACTGCGCGTTTGAGTTATGCATGATGTTTTCACCACCCCACTTGCTAGAATTAACAAAAATATCTAAATTTTAAGTCTATCATAAAAAATGCTTTAACTTCTTCAAGTACGTTTTTTTTATTTACTCATATCAAGCATCGAATTACAGGATTATAGAAAAATTACTTTAGTACGGTCAACATTAATAATGCAGTAAGTATTTACGCATAATGTAACAATTGAATTTATTTTAGACGTCTTTAACATCATTTTAACTTAATTTATTATTAAAGGCTTCAGGAAAATTAGTGTAAACGTGTTCAGCAGTAAAACCTTATTCAAATCAATATAAAAATCAATCATTCAATCAGGTATCAATATAAAACTAAACTTAATTGTGGATAATTAAAGTCTTAAAAATCTTTCAA